>OW388250.2:12400000-14800000 GCA_936450705.2 Protodeltote pygarga | reverse complement strand
AGTTAAATATTTACGTACTATTTTCTGACTTATATTTTTCAAGATAGGATTTGTACGTGTTGGTTTTGCGGCGACAACAGACTCGTATATTCCGATCGTGACAAAATAATATAATGTCCACATGTACAAATATACTTATGGCACTATATCTATTCTCTTAAAAAAGGGGTAAAGGCTAATCTGTAAAGTACTACTGGAATATATTTTTTTTTTGTGAATTTTTTTTTTACATGTTTTAGCACATGCCAGCTTATTAAATATAAATATTTAATAAGAAATTTGAAAAAACAACTGATACGGATGGGATTTATACTACTGGAATATTTGTTTATCTTTTATTTCTTAAATTATGTAGGTAATAGATATTTTAATTCATAACAACTATTCTAATTCTCATAATTATCACTTCTGTCTTCGACAGATAGGCTGTAAAACAATAAATAAGGGCAATTTATTTTACTACGGTAGCAATCAGAATGTTTTACTGCAACAAGTTTCAAGATGGCGTCTGAGAAACATGTCTGCCGCTCATCAGTTTTTATTAGCCGATGACAGGTGAATTAATTACTTAATTACCAGTAATATGTTGAATTTTATTATGTTAATTAATTCCCTTTTTAATTTTTATAGGTACATGTTTAATTATATCTGATGTTGAAATGTGTAATTAATGGTTATGTAATTGCAGTATTTTCACCGAGACTTTTATTATTAATTATTCCTCTTATAATAGCTTGTCATATTTAATAATTGATTTAATTATATCTGTCCTTGTCATTTGTAAGCCAATGAATAGGATGGCAAGAGGCTTAAGTGACATTTATGTCAATTTACTTTTATCACCGATTTTATGTAAGGTTTACGATTTTATTAATGTGTTGCATTTTTAAATGTCATTTTAGTAACGAACAGTTTCTTATTTTAAATTGGCCGAGTAACTGGCTGATAAGAAAACCTTTTACAAAAAATGTGTTTACATTCAGAATTTGTAAGAAGAGTTTTTCCTACACATTGTTATTTGTTGAAGTTTGACGAAAACGGTTTACAAATCATTGAACATACGATATACAAACTTTTTAGTATCTGGGTTTCCAAAGTTAGAAATATCAGAATAGGGGCATTATCCGGCTGACTTGGCACCTTCGTTAGGCGGGGCTTCGATGCCCGTCTTAAGGGGATACGGCCAGTCGGGTGAAAAATACAGATACCGATGAACTGTGCCCTGTAGTGTCTGGGATTATTTTTATTTTCGAAGCCGATTTTTATGCGGTCAATACTTTAAGAATATTCTTTGAAGAAAACTTCGTATTTCTAGAAATATTAATCTTTTAGAATCTTTTTTCGTTTCGTCTAAAACTGTGAAAGATAAAGTTAGTTTTGGTACAGTTAAGTACCTACATCGGATTGTATAATATTGAAAACCAAATAAAAAATGAATTTAGTTCCATTTTGTACAAATAAACTTTTATATTATTTTTTTACTTGAAACTTCTTTCATACAGCTACCGAAGCTATTATATTCAAGTTTAAAAAAAAAAACAAAATGAGTAGGTACCTATTCGAAATGCGAATGCGTTCCGAACTTACATCAAAAGTCCATTTCGGGCGATACGTCTTGGCATCGACCAACTATCGAGATTCGAACGTCTCCACCTTTTGAAATTCAACGATATTTTAATGGCCACTATCGGGTTGGGTCGATTGATTTCTTTTTTCTTTTTTTTTTCAAGTTCCGCTCTTGAGCTTTGACAGAGCCCGATATTGCTTCCAAGCCAGACTTTTTATTTACGGTTCGGATGGTAAATAGAGTTCAGTGTTTACACCAAAAGGTTTTGATTTTTAACTAAGAGTTTATTTGATTTATTGATTGGACTTTTCTGGTTTCAAGTTTACCGAACGGTACGGCGTACCGGTTGGGAAGAAGGAGCCTATCTACCTATAGAGTTTTTTTCTACCTACCTATTATGAAATCGTATTTACGATCAAGCTGCCGTACTATAATGGAACTAAGCTG
Source organism: Protodeltote pygarga (assembly GCA_936450705.2). NCBI lineage: Eukaryota > Metazoa > Arthropoda > Insecta > Lepidoptera > Noctuidae > Protodeltote > Protodeltote pygarga. The sequence goes on along the minus strand of OW388250.2, from coordinate 14,797,986 downwards.
GACATATCTGCCGCATGTCAGTCATCCGATGGACCAAACATTTACAGTGAGTTCTTTGAAATGAAAAACGTCATCCAATAACGACTGGTTCAACATCTCTGGACCTAGAGTATTTTAAGAGAGGATTTTGCCCTGTAGTGGGAATGATTTGGGCTTATAATTAATTTACGATCAAGGACGTAAGAACTTATAAGTGTTCTAAGAATTCTTGAAGACCGACAGCGACATTGTATCTCGCTATCCCATGAAAAACAAACACCATGATTGTCACACGAAACATATCCTGGAGACGATGCATGGGAATTTCAATCGTATATTTACGCATTTTGGTTTAAAATCCCGTAACACACGTGTTATTAACAATGTCGTTTCGAGTATAGTTTATGCTAGTAAACCACTCTTCACCACAATGTATTTCAGTCGCAAAATGATTTGTTATAACCATACAAATTATATTTACCCCCGACCAGTTTAAATAGAGACTGTATAACAACTAACGTAGGTGGCAATGGGTATCTATGTCAATTGGTAGTGTCTACAAAATATTTGTTCAGTTTGAAAATTATAGTGGAACGGCTGGTTTTAAATAATATTATTTGTATTTAAAGCTTGTTAAATATCAGTTTTGTAATTAATATTTTTTAATTAATGAAGCGATGAATTGAACTTTGTTTTAATAATGTTATTGCTTTATTTGTCAAGTAACGGTCCGCCCGAGACTCTGTCCGGGTGTACAGTTTGGCAAAATAGAGGGCGCCACTGCCACACTTCTAACACTCCAATTTAGAATTACAAGTCATTTGGTACTAACATATTTCTATGACGAATTTTTTGTCATGAAATGAATCACTTTTAAGTTATTTTAGTACTCACTTAGTTTTTAAGTATAATTATTTAATAAGAAAATTTGAAAAAACAACTGATACGAATGGGATTCGAACCCACGATCTTCGACGTACCGTGTCGTATCAGTTGTTTCTTCAAATTTTCTTATTAAATAATTATATTTAATAAGCTATCATGTGCTGTAACGTAAAAAATTCACAAAAATATTAGTTTTTAAGATTTTTATTTTTAGTTCCAGCTGTCACCGCCTCAGATTCTTTTTTTTTTTTTACTAAAACACATAATTTTATTTTTACCGAAAAGCTAAATACTATTTACTGTATTTAAAAATAAGGGATTAGGTTCATAAACAAACGTTCACCCCCGTTTTTACTTTTTCAGTTTTTATTTTTTAGTTTTTTACCTTACTCACATTTTTACACACTCTTAAGGCAAGATATTTAAAAAAATACTTCTATGTAGGTATACATAGTAGGTACTATACATAAAAGTACACTTCTTCTTTAATTTTTCACCGAAAGCTAATTACTACGTTTCATAATTATATTTTCCTTCACAAAGGACGGATTTTCATACAAACTTTCAACTTTTATTTTCTTATTTTTATAATTTTAATTACGAATTTCACATGCACCTAAGTTCAATTAAGAATCTTAGATTGGCTAGTTGTAGAAATGATCTATTATCTTTTCGGTTCCAAATAGCTGCGTTCTAATTGTAACTTCAACAGCATACCACAGATTATGCATTTTCCATCCGAGTGGTTTTATGTTAGGCTTTAACGTATTAAACCCAATTCAATATGTATTAGCATCGTTTTATCTCTGCTAATGTGACCGTGCCGACTATTAGCTGTCATTGGCACTCGTACCTGAGCGTAATTTGTTTATTTAACTGACAACACAAACAATACGTCGTATTCCAAATTCAAATTGGGGCTCAGCTCAGTAAATTTTTATGGTCAGATAAACTTGCTGGTTTGGGTACTTATTTTTTTCAATTCTATTTTTGAATTTAATTTTTTTTAAATATGGTATTTTTTTTATTCAATCGTTGTTAGTTGTTGTCAATTTTTATATCAACAAGCTTTATAAACCCCCGACGTAAAAAGAGGGGTGTTATAAATTTGACGTGTCTGTGTATCTGTGTGTGTTTTAGTCTGTCTGTAGCATCGTAGCTCAAGCGGATGAACCAGTTTCGATTCATTTTTTTTTTTTAAAGTAACTTGAGCGAGTGTTCTTAGCTACCCTTAGTAACCCTAAGCCGTAACCATGGGACCTTATTTAAAAGCTAAATCTCAATACAGTATTATTAATTTAATGTTACGTAAACCGTCTACCTTATACGCCATGACGACGCATTAATAAATAACATTATTGAAGGAAAAGTCTATGGAAGGAGAGGATGAGGTAGACCAAGACAAAATTATGAAGCACAGATCAAAGAAAAAGTAAAAGTGGAGACCATAGAAATATTGAACAATCTTTAAGTTGATACGTTAAAGATTTGGCTTTTGATAGAGCTTGATGCATCGTTAAGAGCGTAGCTCTAAATTGATAATGATGAAACCATACATACTTATACATACATAAATTCTCGCCTTTCTCCCATAGAGGTAGGCAGAAACTCAGATCGCCACCTGCTACGGATCCTACATACTCCTATTGCCTCGTCCATGATGATGAAACGATTCATACAAGATGGAACCATCAGCAAAATTAAGACTATCTAACGTTAAAGTTATGTAGAATTCATTCGTCTTAATACGAACCAACAATTGCCTGACACAACTTAACTATACAAATGACAACAGCATATAATTAAAAACTAGTGCGAAACCTCTGTACACACTAAGCGATCTTCACTCCATCAATATTTACTATGACAACATTAACATCATCCTCTATGCAAATGTTTTGAAGTCCTCCATAAACACAAGCATTGTCGACGCGGATTAACTTTCCTTAATGACACCGTGACACCCCTCCAGCCAGTCTAGCCGGCTCCTTATTTGCCTCACATGGAGTGTGTATACAGACTGTTTGGATTACAGCCTGAACTCCTAAGTAAGATAGCTGTTATTGCGTGTTAAGGAAGTTTGTAGGTACTTGTTGAGACGGTTAAATAGTGTTCGATAAAGTTGTACCTATTTGAATTTAATCGTCGTAATCATGCGGTGGTAGCTGGTTCAACCGGGGTGGTACTACTCGACGTTTTCTAAGAATACCGACGTGAAATGACAGTAGTGCTGTTTTGTTTCGTATGATCAGTGAGAGCGCATGAAAGTTTATACACCTCTTCCTTAGTCACCTTTCTACAATCCCGTACAGGGTTTGCAACGCGCAATTGATACCCCTGGTATACCAAATACAAGGTCCTTATGCTTGTTTACCACTTCAGTATAAATATATTTTAAAAATAGAATTTTCCGCACGACAAAACATTCTATCAAAATTAATCGATCGAGCAACAATATCCATATTTGAATTTAAAATATTCCATGCGCATTAAAAATAAAACAAAAAAGCTATTCTCATTTCAAACAAACCTACGTTCTTAAAAAAGTAAAGTCCAAACAATACAGTCGAACACAACAAAACTCAATAAGCACAGTGGCGCCATTGATCATTTGGTAACGCAAAGAACAGTTTACGAAAGTTTCCAATTTTCGCTAACGACCCGCGAAGAGACTGGCCAGTTAGTTCATTATTTTCCAAAATTGTACGTGAGGGTTTCTTTTTTTGTGTTTCGTAACTTGATATATGTTTAAAGTTTTCGTCTTTGGACTGTTTTCTTTTTTATTCACGGTTATTTGGCGCGAATACGAGTTTCAGTGACTCGAAAGATGTATTTATTTGTGTTTTGATGTTGCTTTTTTATTTATTAATTTTATATGTATAGAAAATCTTTAACTTAGTCTGAAATCGCTAACACGTAGTGAGTTAGTGTGGTGATTAATGCTCGATCCTTGATTTACGATTTACCGATGATTAACGCTATATCTTGTGCCTCGTAGTCAAATTGCCGTGTGGGACAGGTTTAAGCCAAAAAAAAAGCATAATAAGTTGTAAAAGCCCATAATTAAGTATGCTCATAATAATATCGTCCTTTTAACGTAAAATCAACGTTTCAATTTAACATAATGGAGACAAATTGTCGCTCATTCATTATCGATTTAAAATGGCGTGATATTTATTAAAGATTTAAAATCAAACTTATTGGGAAAATATTATTAATAAATACTTGACATAAAAATTGGCAACGTTTTATTCATCATCATCATCATTTCAGCCATAAGACGTCCACTGCTGAACATAGGCCTTCCCCAATGATTTCCAGATTGAGCGTTTTATTGAGTTATTCCCGACCGATACCCTACTTCTGATCCACTGCCAATTAGTTTTATTATTTTTTCCGGACGGATCCCCTGTACTATTCGAAACGGATCCCCTAACGTAAACAAGATAAGTACAGATAACAGAAAAAGTGTTTCTAAAGTATTAATAATATTTTATTTAATTCAAAGGTTTCCTTTTATTCCCATTCAGATTTTAACTTTAATTTTCCATTGAAATAGAAGTGAAATTTGTCGCGTAATCATCCTTAACCATCTCTTAACATTTACCTGTCTTTTCTGTTAATATTCCAGTACATTAATAACAATTAACGCTTTCTCGCCTTCAATAATTCAATCTTTGCCTTCGGAGTCGAGTTTGGAGAATTAAAACATTTCCACCGATGCCTCCCGGGAGTTCAAAAGGGAAAATTTTGAAGGCGTCAGGAAAATTTACGTTATCTATTTTTGTATTTACTTTGAATTAATTTGGACAAGAAAGTTTACAGGAAGTTGAATTTTACCCATAAATCCTTTATGTGAAAATAGAATATATTTATACCTGTACAAGTGTACATAGCTTATTTAATTATTGTTGTGAACAATTTGAACTGTGAAAAATAAAATTCTGTTAAAGCATTATAGTCTAGTGGTGGTGGTGATTAGATTAGATTAGTCACTAGACTGTCGAGTCGAAGGTCCAGGTTCGAACCCAGACACGCACTACTTACTTTTGAATTCATATGCATACTAAAAATTAATTATCACTTTTTTTTCTACAAAAATTTTGAACTTTAGTTTTCGCACAGTATGCATAAATGCTTCATAAAAATGTTGTATGTAAATGTAAAATGTTGTTAATTATTACTTGATTAATAAATAAAAGTAAACATCGTGGTTCGTGATCAAACTAGCACATCAGGATTTTTGACGGACGTGTAAAGCCTACAGGTGTTTTAAACTGACACTTAGGTTCTTACTCTTGAATCACGAACTCAATGTCAATCCTGTTATTTTAAAATATAAAAATTAATTAATCAACTAGAAAACTGCGCACTGCACGTGCTCTCGTTATCTGTCGTGATTCAAGAGTAAGCACCTAACTTGTTCACCAACCCTACGCTGATGAAGAAGAAGATAAATAATTCCATTTCTATATTTACCCAATAAGTAACAAAATGGAATCCCTGTAACTGAAATCCGAGAACCAACACATCAATGAAACGTACGCGCATCCAAAAAATATATAACATCGTAGGTTATCGTAAAGGCGAGACATTAAATTTGGTAGCACTTTAGTGCTCTTGGGCTAAGCTCTTGACGCCTATGCTCGTAAACTAATGTTATTCGGCATATAACGCGCCTTGGGAGACCTCAAAGATGCCTCGTGGCTTCAGATATAAATTTTTCATGAACCGAGGACGTGGCTGAATGATTGAAAAAAGCCTTCCGCAATATTGCCACTCATTGACTGGGCGTGGCGATTTCAGTCAACGCAAAAGAATCGGTTTCGATTGGCAAGGCCTTTCGAAATGCATTGCCCGTTTTGTACGACCTCAATTTGTGTCCTCGATTCTTTATGAATTTCGATGGTTGGTTGGTTGTCAAATTGCGAATTTTTGTAGAAATTTCTGGAACAAAGAAAAACTTGAATTATATGGGTAATAGGTAATAACTTAAACGAACTTTAAAATTATATTGTAAACAATGCACGTTTCCTTTCATTTGTATTTCAGTTTCGAGTGAAAAATTATTTCGTACTTATTTAAAATAGTTAGTTAAAATAGTACTTCTTTGAAATTGTGTTGTAAGTAGTCTTTCTCGTTGTTTCTAATACAATGAAAATAAACTGAAACATTGGTTTGGTTACATTAAAACTTGTTTTTAACAATCAAAGATGACTTATTGTCTTTGGTTTTTAAAAAACATAAACCTCGATAGGTGTATCTTCACAATGCACTAACACCCAGACGGTGCGGGAATCAAACCGCAATAACAAGCATAGAAGACATTATAAGAAAAATTAGTTTGTATCTGCAGTCTATGTTTTCACATTCATAAAAGATATCACTTAATTATATCTCCGAGTTCATTAAACTTTCCAATTTTTCCCGCCATTCCAATTAAAATTATCAAAGTTATTAGGTAGTCATTCGCTTCAGGTATAATTCTGAGCATATTAAGGCAATCTGTCCCGACGATGGCCGCACCACCCACTTAGAATAGCCGCCAGCCATCAGCATAATTGATAGTGGAAGAGAAGAGGAGGGAGGGATTCTATCCCCAATGGATTTAAGACTTGTCTCGCTGCATAAGATGGTGACGTGAACCGTGAATTTTTATAACAAATTTAATCAATAGGTACAAATTCTTTATGTAAATTTGAGTTACTTATGTAAAATCGACAGCTTTTTGATAGTTTTTTTTTATAATAAAAATAATGTTTTAACCGAATTTTGGTCACAGCGGCCAAGATTGGCTATAAACGCAGGAGATGAAAGCATTAGTGTGTGCGCAAATACAGGTGCACTCTATTCCCTCACTCTCATTGTCCGATGGTACGGCCAAAACCACTGGAGAGAAATCAGGCTTAAGACCGACGGCTAATAAATATTGCCACGTATCTTTCAAATCATTTTTTTAATTAAAATTCAAAATTAACGCGAGCCAAACCGCGGGCAATGACTAGTATCGTATAATTAGAATTCTAATTAATACGAAACCTGTAAAAACTCTTATCTAAACAAAAATTAATTCCGTTTTCTATAAACAAAGCAGATGCTGCCAAACGATGAGTGTTTTAATTTCATTCCACAGTTACTACGTGCTGAGATCTGGAAATAATTTTATAAAAACGTTACCTACAGTATGCTTTAACTTTTATAGATTTTTTTGTAAAATTGGAACTTTATTTTGTAAAGTTATATATACAGATATATATATAAAGTAAAGAAATGTTTAATACGTCATCATTAACTAAATCATGTTTTATTTTGTTATATAATAAAAGTTATATATACAGATATATATAAAGTAAAGAAATGTTTAATACGTCATCATTAACTAAATCATGTTTTATTTTGTTATATAATAAATGTAGAAGTTGTGGTCTTGTATATTTTATATGTATAGGTATATGATTTATACTTTTACGCCAAAAACGGGAAACCTTACGCTCAGCAGACGCACTTGTGAACACAATACAAAGAGCAATATGCAATATTTTTTTACGAGCGTTAATATTATTTTCTATAAAAAAGGTCGAATTTCAAATAACAATAGGAAACCCTTTAGTTAAAATAATAAAAAAGCAAATACAAAATAAATAGTTCCGTAAAATTTCCTCTTCGAACCTCAAAAGTCTACCTAGTGAAATAAAACGTTCAGAAAGTTTACAACCCATTTCCAAACAAAATATCAAAAGCCACCCGATGTTCATATAATTTTGATTAGCATTTAGTTATGAATCAATTCCACTGTCAGTCCCAGTGGGTTGGAAGTGTCCGGGGGTGTCCGGGTTCCCGACTGTCCGATTGAATAATCAATCAGCAAAATGTAAATGAGGCTGGCAACAGGCGCCGCAGTCGTGTTTTTAGCCACATCTCGGACCGAAATATTGTTTTGTGGGGTGCATTTATCTTGTGATTAAATTCGTTGTTTTATTGAGTATTTGTGAAGTTTGGCTTCTATAAGATAGTTGTGTTTCTCATCTTGATCTGTCTAAGGAAACCTTACACAATATTGTCTGATCTTATAGACTACTGTTTAGGTAGGTATATAATATTATTTAAGATTGTATAATAAAATAAAATATAATTACAGTGTAATTATAAAATAAGTCATAGTTGATGATGGGACCCACGATCCACCGTATCTTACCAGCATCAGTCGAAATTTTAATTAATCTCTTTTCTACGCCTAGGGTATGTGGTAAGCTAACATGTGCCATTACATGTAAAAAATCACAGAAACATATAATACTATTAATATTACATGTATTACTGTTAATAAATAAAAATACAATAGGCGTCAATGGTGATCGATGCTTCTCTGTAAATGGCCTTTGCCTTGTATTGGGAAACAAACGGGTTAATTTATTTATTTAGACGTCAAAAGCAAGGGAAAATGTAATAAAGTAAACTTATAACTAACTCTTAAATACTATGAATAAAAAAAAAATGCCTACCTAATTTTGCCTTTTTAAAATAAAATTCAAGTTTACTGAGCTTATTACAATCTGTAATCTTATCAGGGACAAACCCGTCCTACCATTTAGGATTCCAGCAAAGCCTATTTGGTGATAGCGGTAAAATTCTGACGCAATTACCAACATCCATGAGACAAGCATTTTCTGAGAATAAACCTTTTAAAGAACGGATTAAACGGAATATTATGGAATGGAATGGAACCTGGAATATTGGAAATTTGAAACTTACGAAAATGGAAAAATTAGTACAAAGCCTGCAGTTTTCCAATTTTTAATAATATTTAGTAATAATAATGTCTTCCTAACTGAATTTTGGTCACAGAGACCAGTCTCAACGGAGATAAGTCAACTTCAGAAGATTTCAGAATCGAACCCGCGACACAGAATCAGAAGGCGTATCGCCTAACTGTTACGCCAATCGTGTCAACAACACTATATTCGTGACTATACTTAACATAGAAATGCTCTATCTATAAGAGTTCGGCTCTCTTCGTGAAACCTCGTACGAAACAAAGCTTGATGGTTCAGTAATGACTGTGTGTTCATGAAGACCACACGTGGTGTAGAACATTTATAGCCAACGTACTCTCGGCAGAAATTCATTCGTCATTCGTCGACGGGACAACCGTTTACAAGACATTTTCTTTTATTTTGCGAAAACGAAGCATTTTTCTTATTATTATAATGAAAATTGATTGTTTTGGGTTCGAACCAAAAGCACTCACCTCACATTGAAATCACGGAACCTTAACCCTTCGTCACTGATGTAACACAAATGTGGGTCAAAGCTATGCACAACGACACATGAGTTATCATGTCGACATAATGGCGTCGTTACGTATTTTAATGCCGAACTTCCACCATAACACAAGAATATGATGGAAACTTTACGGAATGTAGGTGAATGACGCAGCAATTCTTTGGGTTATGTAGATATGGCCAAATCGTGACGTCAGAAGTATAAGTTTTTAAGTTAAAGTATACCCTGGAGTGTATTTTTGTTGGTTTGTTTCAGAACTGTTAGCCAAATGTTTGATAATGACAACATTAAGAGCGTTAGTAGCACTTTGTGCACTCTCGTCGAATTTTTACATAATTTAAGGGTAATGAGAGACCAAATGCGATTCGTTCGTTAAATAAAATGAGGTTCCATACGTTAAAACTAACACAAACTGACGTTAGATAACAAGCCAGTATTTTTCGTTCGAAATTCAATTTAGAATAAAGGGGGAAAAGATGATTTAAAAATAATATTGAAAAGTAAGTGGCCAGCTCGTAGATGATAAGATATTTTTTTAAAGATGTTTAAAGTAGTAAGATCTGTTCTGTGGAATATTTGCTTAGCGTGAGTACAGGAAAAAAACTACAAGAAAATAAATAGAAATTAGTTTACCAGAATCAGATCTGGTCATCCATAAATCCCAAATCAGTTTGGTACCACAATCTGTAAAAACGGAAAGAAAAAGGAAATTAATAAAGCATAATAACAAAACATGTCGGATCAGGACTCCATAATTCAGTGGCGGGATTTTGGCCGGAAACGTTGTAACCGCCGCTTCCGCTTGCTTTCTATTCAGTCGACGTCTTAGGGTTCAATGAGATAAATATTTAAGAATATCTTCTTGGATGTTTACATAACAATCACAAACTTACGCCGTGTCAGACTTTTGAATGTTGACTTACAAGTCAGAGGTCTTAAGTTCGACCCCAAAACCTCTTACTTTTATTAAGTTAATTAGTACTTTTAATAATTAATTAGGCAAAAATCGTGCTCAATGGCGTGCAATTGGAGAGGGAGATAGCTATGTCCAACAGTGTATAGACTTCTATAGGATGATGATGATAAAGTTAATTAATACTTCCTCCATGCCTCGGATAGTACGTTGGTCCTGCGTTTGATTTTTCTCCGGTTGTATCGGATTGCCATCCCATCGGACTGTGTGTTAAGAAAATTGTATCAAGATTTCTTTTTTATTTGAATTTGCGACCTTCTGGTCAAAACCAACAGCCGCTCTGCCGACTCAGCTATCTGTAATCCTACTTGTGATACTAAAATTCTCTTCTACAGATCTCAGATGGTAGATACATCCACCCCTTGTACAAAGTACTTGAGGGCTAGCCTTTTAGCTAGAATACAATGTTATATTGATTCAATTTGTTGCTATGTATGCGATACCAACACTAAAGTTTCAAATTTTTGTAGTGATAAGTGATAAATAATTTCTGATACGCGATGATTTCGAAAAGTGTATGGTGCGTGCTTGGGTTCGAACCTACGACCTTTGAATTTCTAGTCCTACAAGTCTTGGTCAACTTATTCTGATACCCAGAACGACCATCTATTTAATTATTCTGTTAATTTTTAAATACTTTAATCTCGACCATTATGTAACACAGGAATGAATAGCTGAATCCTGAAATCACCAATTCCAGCTTATTCATTCTAAGCCCGAAACACCATAAAATAAAACACCCATCAATCATTCGTATACCACATAATCACCACGCTCCAATTTCTTATCTACCCGACAAGTGAAAATAAATATATACGGAACACTGAATTATTTATGACGTATACGCTTTCGATACTTTTTCCAAGATGGCCATACCGGATGTCCCCGGCGAATCGTTCCGGAGCCGTTACGACTATATAAATTATAGTCGGATACATTTCTAAGTATTTGAAAAAGGTAAAAATGTTTTTTGGAATAAAGTAAGCAAGGAACAGAACAGCTTTATGGTAGGGTAAAGGATTGATTCCGATCTCGGGTCCACGCAGCAGTACTGCCATAGTTGTACTGCTGTGTTACTTGCCGCGCTGATTCCGAGCAAGGCGGCAGTGTTGCGCTGTTTGTAGTGTTTTGTTTCTGTATATTCAATATATCAGTCTATATACTATCTTTTAATTTAATAAATAAATAAATCAACCTTTAACAGCAGGGCAAAGGCCTTTTCTTATACAGAAAAGGATTGAGCATTAATCACCACGCTTATTTAATTATAAGCCATCTTTAGGGTTATCACACTTATCACCTTAAAGAATTCATTTTGTAAAATAGTCGTTTATTTAAAGAGGATTGAAGGCGGTGTGAACTCGAAAATAAGCATTGCGTTTGAAGAAAGTGACTAAACAAAATTAATCTAGGTTTAAGGGCTGCCTTGCTAAAGATCGTATCTTCAAAGGCCTACAAAGTTGAATAAACGTTGAATGGAAAAGATGCCTTGATAAACACCTTTCTATAAAGTGCGTAATTTGTTAAAAGTATATTTAGAAATCTAATTTTCGTTTAAAAATAACTGCCATATAATAAAGTTTCGTTAACCCTTTTCGTGTTTGTGACAGATGACGACAAGTAGTGTACAGGTTAGACCTCAAAAACCTTTGGGTCTAAAGGGGGTTCTTAGCACAACATAATTTCTATTGAGTACAGGACAGACGCGATCACGAATATGTTAAGCTTTTGAAATCCCTACTTATATTGTATTATATCGTCATCGTTTAAAAGTAAATGTTAAAATAAATACAAAAAAATACGTAGCTATTATTAAATCAAACACCACATAAGCACTCAAGCCACTCAAGACTAAGCTCATGATCTCAAGAACGCGTTATATTAAATATCTGAACATTTTCCGCGACACCGCGAAACCGGGCTTCCATTATTTATGGTCCACACCTGCGCGCTACACTTCTTTTTGACACCTCTCGACACTGTCTAGAACGCTCTAGCTGTCGGCGACATCGCGTTATTAACGGCCTTGGTCTGTTGCCGAATGTCTCTTGTTTTTGGGGGTAGTATTAGTAGGGTTTTTTTGTGTTTTATTATTTATAAATTTAAGCAAAACCTTTACGCATTATAGGTTCCATCTAGCTATAAACTTAATTATTAAATTGAAACACTGCTGCTATTTTTTTGTACCTCTAAGTTGGCAGGTCAATTTATTACACTCATTATTCTTGTGGTAAAACATGAAACTTGCGATATAACATGTTATTTAATTTTTTTCGCAAAAAAACATAATAATTGCAAAAGTATGTATAATTATTTTTGCATACCTCGTGAATTAACCCCTATTTTTGTGTGGTTTGTGGTAGCCTCTTATTACGTACGAAGTTCGTTGGTCCTTTGTTACATTCTTTCTCATAATTATAATTAAAGAATTCTCCGCAAAAATAAAACCACAAAGTTTTAATACTATGTTAAAAACATGTTGCCAATTACTAAACTTTATACCAAATTTAAAAGAAAGTGGATTGTTCGTTGCAATTTTTGCAGCTTGACAATTTAAATAACTTTGATATACATCGCAGCTTTCATTCGCTACTCAATTACCATATTAATATAAAGCCCGCAATGAACTCAATATCAAACAACTATATGTGTTTAAGTAAAAACATCACGTCTCTGAAACTAATTCTGTAATAAATCACTCGACAACGTAAACCGTTTCCAATAAGTGCGGTCCACCAGCTATTAGTCGAGCCAACAGGTGCAACACTTCATCATAATTAATTTGATTCCATCTGTGAACCGCACCGCATACATATGCAGGATGGGTTTCCACCGAATAAATAAGATATTTATGCAAATATCTGATAATTAACTTAGAAATTCATATAACGTATTTCTAGTATGTTAGATATTTAATTCAATGAATCAACAGAAAGATTGGCGTTTGTGATGAATCTAATTGCCTTCTGCACTCTATTTGATTTCATTTGTGCACTATAATATCTCCTGCTTGGTTGGATAATCTCCGTTGAGATTAGCCGCTGTCGCTAACATTCAGTCAGGAGGATATTACACCGTATAAGGTGGCTTACTGCCTGAGACAAGTAAATTATGACACTACCCATTTGAACCAACACAAAGTTCATACCTTACTAACAACCTTTGTACATCTACTATATCGATACAATGGTCTATTTTCCCAGAAACTTCTAAAGTATGAAAGATCAAAAGTTATTTCGATACATTTCTAAAAATATTTACCTCGAAAGTGCCAAAACAAACACTACTATGTAGGAAACTGTAACTGAAAGTTCCCCACAAACCTAAATAACAAGAAAACACTATTGATTGATGGCAACACAACAAACGCTTTGCTAACAACGAAAAAAAATATGGCGGGTAGCAAAAAATACTTCATAATTCATATTAAGTATGTATAAACCTTACAACTAAAGCACGTTACTCCACTACGTGCTACGCTCCGCTCTACGCCATGAGCTACGCTGCGCGCTACGATTCTTATATAATGCTTCATGTCTACAATCGTCTAACGTTATAGTAGTCGGTTGCTACAACTTTGTCCCTTTGAAGTGCGCGACAAGAGTATCGCTATCATGTCTACTTGCATCCTGCTTGTACGTACGTTGCGAATGTAGACGTAAATAAATCGTAGCACACAGCGTAGCACGTAGCAAGGTGGCGTGCTTTAGTTTATAAGTACATGGAAATGCTTTATAGTTAATCTTGTTTATTTATGATTGGTCCTTAAATGAGATCCTTTTAAATTTACTACTGTTTGGTTTTATTACTTTTGGCCGGATTAATTAATTTTAAAGATCATTTTATTTTTTTTGTTTTATTTTATTTAAATTAATTACTTGATTTATTGTTTGAACAGTCGTCCTCTAACTAATTAAGCGGTTTACAAAATACAATTTTGTTAAAAATATAATTATCCTAGATCTATCTAGAATTTCCAAATAAACCATCTTCGTTTAACTTCACGACTCTCGTAAACAAAACACAATAAGTATTTAACTTCTGTATCCTAACATCAAACGGTTTACGTTCAAAAAATAAAAACATAACCATGCATACTCTGTGTATCCTATAAAGGGTGTATACCGTCTTATGACCCGGGGCAAACACCCGCACGCGACGCGCAAATATTTGACCTCCTATTATTGACCCCACACCTTGTGTTCTCCGCCTATATACATTATTGATGCCTCGAGAGATGAGTGGAAGCGGGTAGGAAAAAATATTGTAGACTTGACTACTGTTTATCTGTACATTATTTAGACTCATTGGTTGACTCGCACTGAATAGGCGAAATGACACCTGTTATATTTTTTGAGCAAATTGACACATGTGACTATACATATATTCGGGTGAATTGACTTTAAATCGACGGCAAGATCTCTTGAAAAATGCGTGTTTAATCGGCGAAATTTAGATGTTATATACCTCTGTCTCTATTTGGAAAAAGTAGATAATATTTTTTTAAGCTTTATGGTTGGAATTTTCTAAAATTTGCAATTATTAAGGGTGGTAAATCAATCGAGTGTCGACCTTTATTAATATAATAGGACTCAATAGATTTGTAATATTATATTTTTGTCTTTTTCAGGTAAGTCAACTCCATACTCGTAAATCAACGCAGCTTAAGTAAGTTATTTTATTTTATTTATACAATGTATAATGTAATGTAATGTATAATATACATACATATGTTTAAATTATTAACAAAAAAACTATTTTTAAAACTCACATGCTTAAACTTGTCGACATTTTCCGACAGCTTATTTATAAAAATTGAAAAATTTGGTCCTTCCATCCTGGTCCTTTTTTTCCCAACTACCCTGGTCCCATGTTACTTGGTTCCATCGCCTTTATCTGAAAATTCAAGTTATACTATATAGGGGTTTCAATTAACAAATTGCACTTTTTGGAAGAATAAAGATATTTTTTTTAATATTTTTATACAAGGCATGCCTTCTATAAATTTTAGTCCTTCTGCATAATAATTATCGCATAATATCTTCTGCATAATAATGATCGCATAATATCTTCTGCATATTAAACGCTATCTCTTATACTTTAACCACTCTGCAAGAGTTACAGCCTCCGATGAAAGTTGTCGAACTTACATTTTGTCGATGATTTCATACATGTAAGCCTATGTAAGCTGTTCTTACCTGCTCGTTTGTTTGAAGAGATATCAAATATTTAAATAAAGTAGGCTATAGCAATGTAGATAAATGTGTTAATTACAAGATTGGTATTTTCTTAGGAAAGACATTTAAAGTTAGACAGGTTGTCATAAAAAAGGTACTAATATTATAAACGTGAAAGGTTGTGAGGATGTATGTATGGATGAGTGTTGTGTAATGGATGGCTCTTTCACGCAAAAACTACTGCACGGATTTTGATGAAACTTTACAGTAATATAGGTTATACATTAGAATAACATACCTATAACATACAAATTATGAACATACCACGTGGGCAAAGCCGCGGGCGGAAGCATATATAACCTCTTCAAACTCTTTTTTTTTTCACTTAACACGTTTGTCTTCTAGACCATCGATATATAG
Source organism: Protodeltote pygarga (assembly GCA_936450705.2). Lineage (NCBI taxonomy): Eukaryota > Metazoa > Arthropoda > Insecta > Lepidoptera > Noctuidae > Protodeltote > Protodeltote pygarga. The sequence goes on along the minus strand of OW388250.2, from coordinate 14,782,269 downwards.
GAGAGAAAGAGTTCTTAAAATAATTAAGGAAAATGGGCGTTTAAAGTTCAGTTCTTTTTAGGCTTATGAAGGAAAAAGACAGTTTATAAGGTTCGTCTTCTGCGCTTGGTGTAGCGAGTACGATTCTCGCACGGAACAAATATAATTTAGTGTTATCCACAAATACAAACAAATTATGCAAAAATTTTTAAACAAAAAAAAATCCGATCTGGGTGTTTCTGCGTTGTGAAATTATAAGTTTGTTACCGCACCCGCTATAAAAGAAATAATCTAAAAGCCAAGTGAATTCATAATTATGTTCATTTATTCAATAACAATATTTTAGAATTGTGTTTGAAATATTATTAATAAGAGATTAAATAATCATAAATATCAACGTGCAGAAATTCATCCAATGAGAATGAGAACACATACTTCTTGGTTAGTAGTAGTCAGTAGTTAGTTAGTTATAAGCTTGAGGCGTGATAAATATTCTTAACAATGGGGAGTAATTATGACAACCGTCGCTATACCACAGCATAAAAAACTTTTGATAGCAAAACACCAGCAACAACAATTACAACCCACTGAAAAAAAATACCGGTTTTTTCGGAAGAACAAACTGAAACTAGAACGCTAACTTCGTTGAGAAAACGTTACAATGGAAATGACCTATTAACAGTTACTCCAACTTTGAAAAGAATAGTAAATCTCAATTTCACACAGAAAGCTAAAATTAGCGAGTACTTCCACCGGCTCTTAACACAAACTTACTCATACATTTCTATTAAGTCGTCGTTATAAAAAACTTAACCCGTAACCGGCGAGTCCGAACCGTAAAACTCGAAACTTTATACGTAACGTTTTACCGGTTTTCAAGAAAAGGGTTTTATGTTTGTTTTTATTTGTTTGTTGTTACAAAAACAGCGTTGAACTATGTTTCATATTGTTTAATAATCGAATTGAAAGATAGTCTTTTAGTCAATACTTTTAATTCTTAAACAATTGAACCCAAGAATCATGAATTGAGGGAACACTTCAATCAACAATATTACTATACCAGAAGAAGGTCCTGGACATTTAGTAATTCTGTTCTATTTTAATTCTAATTTACCTGAAAGTTAATGGCTATCCATAGAAGCTGGGAAGTAGGCCCTAAGGATCAGGAATAAAAACTCTTTGCTCAACTGCATTTAATTTTATACTTCTAAATTTAAATTCTTTACGACGGAAAGTAGAAAAAAAAATCTAAGTGGCCAATTCTAATTTCAAATAGAACCACTCAATCCGAAAACCGTTGATGCTATTCTGCCCTAATACCACTCAGAGCTAAAATTGATGAAATCATATTCTAAAACTAGTTTTATTTTGCTGCTAGATTAAATTATCTTTACCGCCAGACATAATACGAGTATGTCTTCATCACTAAAACGAAATTTACGATATTTCCAGTGCGCACTATTATGTGTATTATATTATTACAAATCGTGTTATGGACAGTATGGACATCGGTTTATTGGCCATAATATGTGTACCGCCAGTGACTATTAATCGTAGTAGTAGGTACCTATCAAAACTCAGGCATAAAATTGTAAACTTTCTGATCAACTACTTTCTCATTACTTTGTAATATTTTTTTTTATGACGCATTAAACCATGCCATAATTTTGTAAAAAAAGAACAGAATAGTTTTAATAAAAACCGAGCAAGCCCGAGTCGGATTCGCGTACGTAGGGTTCCTTGTGATAATAGAATTTATACTCATAAGTTCGGAAATAGAGAGGGTAAATTAAGGGCTGGGTCAAATCAGCACAATATCGTACCATACATTTTTGTAAAGTCATCGACTTCCAATATGTGTATACACAGTGACAAATAAAGATAATATAAGTAGAGAATAGTAAATAAATAAAAGTAGAGAGTAGAAAATAAATAAAAGATATGATATGATATGAATAAAAGATAGAAGACAATTGGATGAGTGCGGGCAACGTTACAATAGTCGTTGCCTGCATCAAACTCCAAGTTCCCTTCCTGTTATCGCCTTAAAGAAGACTCCTTGGTAATGTCTTAGCAATTTTCACAAATTACTTAACTCAGTTATTCATTACTTGCTTCGCCTTTCGAATAAAACACGGGAGAGTTAATGGCAACAACACATTTCAAGGTCCTACTCCTCCTATTTCCCGCATATTCTTGATTTACGACCACAGTTACCATAAGAAGTCACTCGAAACTCGTAAAAAGTCGTCAGTATCAACAAAATACGTTACTGGCCATTAAACTGAGCTATTTGCGAACGATCGTCAATGCGTATGTGACGCTATAAAAAAAAAGTTGAAACTTTTTTTGGTGATGGTTATTGGCTACTATAGGAATACGATGGCTTTTCATGTTTTTGTCGCATTTATCCCATATTATTGTGGATATTTTTAATAAACATCAGGGTTGGCATTCTTGAAAATTACATTTATCTTTTCAAACCACAAGTGATTGTTTCCTATTTAGAAATCGCTCCTCTGATAACCCTCTGATATAACTGGCGAAATGTAATAGAATACTATATTATTCTGTTGTTCTACCTAGAGTATTTATGATGGCAATCTCTTTAGGTATCCTAAATAAATTACTGTAATTACTACTAATACAATGAAACAACCAGTTAAATAGGGATGAATTTCAATCTTTTTATATGCCTGAATCTTCTCAAAAATAATAGTAATCAGCAGAAAAAAAATGTTTAGTGTTAAAAGTTCAACAGGTTTGTACACTTTTTGTTAGACAGAGACGGCACTTCGGACAGATGACGTCACGTGTTCTAATATCGGAACTGTCACTCGATACAAATTCTATTTTGCGGAAAACAGAAACGCCCTCCAAAATTTTATCGAAGCAGAGAAATGTGGTAAATTTTTAATAGTTAGCAACTACGCTATCGAGAAACTGTTCCTTTTTTAAACTCGTTTAAAAAAAACTCGTCTTTCATTCACTTGATTTTCACAAAGTCCCTTAGTAGGGGTATAAGGTATAAGAGACGCAGTTAACTATATGATCGGATGACGAGGCACGATTTAGATACTGTGGTGCCTTAAATTAGGGTACATTACCCTCCTCCTGAAATTTACTGAAATAAAAATTATACCTGGGAACTAAAATCTAATAAAGCGATCAGATTTAGGGTTCCATCTCAAATACAACGTGTAAGGTAAATAATGTGGGACCTTTTTGAGCTCAATATAGCAATGAAATTGAACTACTGGTAGAACACCAGTTTGGGAAAATCGCCAATTTTTTTTAGTTTCTTGTAATTGTTTCTGATGTTCTACAAGTTGTTTAGTTTCATGTGTAGATTTACTTCCTAAAGGGCCACACCCTATTTATGGTACACGTTGTATAATTTGTTCGTAAAAATAACAACACTTTTAATATTATGTATTAATAGTTGTGCAGAGATGTAAAGCACCTACATTTTGCAAACTATGAGTCCTACAAAACAGGGTGAGCCTGTTGCCTTTTAGACATGGCAGTTAATTTACAGATAGGATAAGGCATAACAATTGCCCGACCTTATAATTAATCTTACATGCTCGGGGTTCTTTTCAAAAATAGCTAAATAGGCGTACTTCTTCGTTATCTACAAGTTACAAACTTGACAAGTTTCACCAAACTTACAATAGTTTAGCCATGAAAAGGTAACAAACAGAGAAAATCCCTTTCAAGTTTAATTATTAGTAAGTTACCCTTTACAATGTACTTGTTCCAAGCAGTCTTGATACCACAATGTTCCGGATCCTATTTACGACAAGTTTGGACACAGGATTATACGTCACATAAATCGTGTTGATACTCACCGATGGGCACGGCGATAGTGTAGAAATATTGCGTCATCTACCCCGAATGTTAATACTGTAATAAATAATTGCTTTACAATTTATTGTCACGCTGGGGAAATTGATAAATTGGTACTACGTAATTTTAAGGTTCTGTGCCCAAAAAGTTGAAACGCTTATACCATCCCTCCGCAGTTCCGTCGTCGGACTGTCTATAACACGTTGAAGGTATAGTAGTTGAAGTTTTTATACACGTTACTGTGGCTGTTTTCATGACAAATATAAAAAAGTCCAAGAGGGACGGAACCCTTAGTGGGCGAGTCCAATTTGCACTCGGTCATCTTTTGGCGTAGGTAATGAAGGTCATTGTTAAAGGTCGGTCCGTCAAAGAATATCTATTGTCTATTATATCGTAAAATAACATAATATTTTACATGTGGAAACTATACACCGAAACCTTCAAACCTTCAACCGGATCGTCTATATTTTACTTCATCAAAATCTTGTCCATTAAACCAAAATGTAATAAACTATAATCTCTCTTTTATTTTATTAGAAAAGTAATTCCCGAAAAAGTCCTCGCAGTCTCCAAGCCTACGTCCGAAAGTAAATCAAGTGTGTCCGAACTTTCAACGAAATCCTATCAAGATTTATACGGCGACTAGATCCCGTATCTATCCCAACGGATATCACTCCGATCGCTTAATGAAACTTAAGAGAATACTTTGCCAGTAATCCAATATGGCGAATGGCGACGACGACGCCCCGGGATTTATTCCCCACTCGATACGAATCGCGATACGGTCCCGTCTTCTACCATACGTAATTTAAGATCCCGAATGCGGTCTTATTCCGGTATCAAAAAGAAATTATAAGGGAATCCCGGTGTGCGGACGAAAATCGTTGTCACCCTACTTCGTGTAATGGTCTTTTAACGTAATGGCTGCTTCAGAGCTTGGGTTTTGGACGAAATATAGCTTAGGTTCTGAGCTTGTCTTTCGCACAATTTCAGCTTTTATTTCCCCGCTTTAATCTATACACCTACATTAAACAAAGTCGGGTTATTTACACCATTTATAACTCGAGAACTGCTGGAACAATTTTCATGGTTTTTAATTTTTTGGATTTGTCTCCGCCTAGAACAGAATGGAACAAAAAAAATGGAATTAACGCAGGGGTAAAAGTAGGGTTGGGTAGGGGTAGAGTTGGGGTAGGGTAGGGTAGGGTTATTTGCATTATTAAATTACCACTAGGCAGTTTAATAATGCGAATAAGATATTAATTCACGTTGAATGTGCTTTTTTCACATATTTATTAAAAAAACAGGACAACGACTGTCTTTGCAAGCCATTATGCTTATGTTTTAATATTCTTACAAAAACCACTAACTTTTTATGAAAGGACTCGGCACAAGACTAGTGCTAACAGTCTGAACTAAAGATAAAACCTTATTGAAATCAGAAACAGAATGAAATTTCAAGAAAAACTTCTTAAACTGAATTTAAATAAAATAGCTCTTCAGTTCTTGATCTAAAAATATAAACTCAATTCTCATTATGTATATATTGCGGTGCGCGGTGTCTGAGAAATGCACTGAGTAAGGCACCGTAGAAGAAAGGATGACGGATGTCTCCGAATGTACACGACATAATACGAACGACTCCGAACTTACTCGTTTCAATACAAAGAGCTCTTATCTCTCACGATTCGTTACATTTTAATGTATATTTTAGAATGTTTATGGCTGAAATATTTCTCGTTTACAAATGTAATATTGTTTGGCCATTTGTTGAGTATATTTTATAGTGGTGTAATTAACGTTTCGGAGGATAGGAATGAAGATCTAAGGAATCTTAATCTTCAAATCTTAGTATTATCGTATTATAGATACTAGTGGTCCAGTCAGTAGTCGAAATTATCCTGTATTTTTTTCTATAAATTAAAATTTATTCTTTTTACACTGCTCCATAATACCTATAAACTTTTACTATGCCAAGTTCCACACTCCTCCGTGCGCGCAATATTCTTCAAAAGGGATCCACAGTTTTCGCTACACGTATTAATATATAGATATCGTAAAAAAACTGATTTTTAATTCAGCAAATAACAAGGTTAGGATTCTTCCTAAATGAATCAAAAATCCTAAATTTAAAAGAAATCTCTTTTTTTCTAAAAATAAAGTGTTTTTTTTTATAGACTACACAAAATGACGATATAAACATCGAAAAAGATTATTTAAAAACATAACCCTTCCTGGCAGTCGGGTATAAAGGAACACATAACCAGACTCAAAATTCAAATATTAAAATTTGAATCTAAAGGATTTTTTTTCTGATGACAAAATATGTAGAAGAAATAATATTATGAGATAGCAACGTCGCTTTTAACGTCCACACTTTCGGGGCCATTGATCATTGTATGAAAGTTTAGGCCAATCTTTTTTTATCTGTATTGACAAACTTTGCGGCCCCAATCGGGTGTAACAGTTGGCAATCTCTTCAGATATAAATACTGATATATCTGTCGTATCTGGATTTAATGTTATCCTACCCCAATAAAGGAAAAAGCGTAGATGGATATCTACGTATATATCTTTTTGATTACGCGATGAATCTACGTAATAAAGTTTAATTTCAATTGAATGATGTCACTATTCGCTTAACGGTTAAGCGGGCCTCTCCGCTTAGGGTCTTAGATTCAATCCCAGCATGGGGAAAATATTATTTTGTGTGATCGACAGATGATGTTCTGGTCTTTTTTTTTACTTGGTTAAAACCCTTTATAGGCAAGGGTTGGTGATTAAGTTATTTTCGAGTCCAATTCAGTGATGGTCCAATTCAGTCCAATTGGACTGGTTGCGTGGTTTTATTATGTATTTTACTACAACTATCGAGAATTTTTTTAAAAAGTCCGCTTACGATTTGCCGACATAATTATTATAATCTATGGTCAATTACCTTGTATGAATCAGCTGTTTAAGTAAATTAAGTACCAACGGATTTTAGCAATTACATTCACTGAACCCGTGTCTTCAGGCAACGCTGTCACAATTGCCAGATGATTCCACAAAGCCTGACAGAAGATGAACGCTATCAAAGTAATAAGGCTTTCATTATGTAACGAAAGCCTCCAGGCAATTCATTCTAATAACTGGGATTTATGTAACTGTTATAACTACGAGTCTATTATAGTTAGGAACTAGGTGGACTCGTTGAAACTTCACCCTCCGATACAAACCACATCGTCTACACACTGTGCTTACTTTCTCTGGGCACGGCAGTGAGCAAAATACTGAGTCGAACGCTCGGGTCGGTGACGCTGAATCGGGTAGGGTAATAACAAACAAATATAAGTAAGTAAAATTTTTTTTTTCCTAAAACAGTTTTGTCATCAAAACTAAAGCTGTGTACCAAATATCAGATCAATCTGTCAACAGGAAGGGGGTGAAATGTCGATTACTAAATTTGAACCAAAATAAACAGGTCAAACTAAGTAAAACCGTTTAAAAACGGCAAAAAAATAACATTTGTTGTATGGGTGCCCCACCTAAATATTTATTTTATTTTGTTTTTAGTATTTGTTGTTATAGCGGCAAAAAAAATACATCGTCTGTGAAAATTTCAACTTTCTAGCTATCACGGTTCATGAGATAAACAGCATGGTGACAAACGGACAGACGGACGTCGGAGTTTTAGTAATAGGGATAATAATAGTAATAGTTTTACCTTAAAAAAAGGGTCCCTTTTTTACCCTTTGGGTACGGAACTCTAACAAAATCTGGGCGAAGGTCTTATTGGTTTGAGGTCTTATTAAAATTTTTATGGTCTATATATTTTTTTTTTTACATGAATGTAGAAAGTTATTACTATAATTTTACTTGAAACACCAGAGATTTATCAAAAGTTACCATAGCTAAGTAAATAGGTTGTACTTTCTTCCATCGTGTTATCTCTCTCATTCACACAGCTATTGAATAGATTGCGGTATGGAATATATCAAGTTATATAGAACGTATTTGCTCCCAAGTCTAGCACAAGAACGCCAGCATCTGTGGTATACTCTGACATTGATTAATTGTCACCCGACGGTATACGTTATGTATAGCTAGATCATTTGTTTATATTATAATTTAAGATATAGGTATTAGAGACCCATAATATAATAAGGGGTTGAATTAATTGCTCTTAAGTATATTGATTTTCAATACATTTTACGGCCATGTAAAATGCCTTAGAAAAATTAGAGAAATTAAATTTTCTTTTTATAAAATTGCAGTTTGAACGTGTACTTGCCAGATTGAATTAAATGATGGCCATGAGATTGTTGAGGAATTTTTTTTTAAAGATTACCACACCATTCTAAATTTGATTTTTTATGACATTCGGTTGACGTTTAATTGTTTTTACTTTTTAATATTTTCTTTAAACTAAATTATTGTGTTCTTTATCAGAACGCAATTAAATTTATCTTTAAGATTTATTTATTCTTTAATGTTTACTTGCAAATGTTATCAGTCAACCTTCGAGTTAAAAAAGAGATTGTTTTTTTTTAAATTCATAAGTAATATTCATGTTTATTCTAAATAATTATTATCGTTAAACAAATTTCAAAATAGCTTACACCTAGCTACGAATTTCCTTATCTACTTATACTTATAAAATAGTACCGTGATTGACTGACAGACAACGCACAGCCAAAACCATTGGTCCTAGAGACTTAGAATTTGAAGGAAATATTCTTTGAGTATCCTAGAGGTGCATTAAGGAAGGGTTTTTAGAAATTTCCTCTCTTAAGTCGGTAAATTAGGGGATGAAATATCCAGAACAAAATCGACGCGACTAGGGCGACGAGCTAGTATCAAAAATGTAGCCACAGATAAGATAGTTAAGAGCTGGTACATAAACATAGTTCTTCCAACTATTCCACAGATTAACTAAACCATATTCCGTCAGCAATCTGAATTATCTGCAATCGATAGAACAAAAGAAATTGTCGGAGTTATTCCGCAAGCGTCCACCGATTTATCACTAGGATAATTTATTTTATCCAAAGACGAAACCATTCTAGTTTTGTTTACTCGGAGGTCCGGACGAATGACTTTCAAGGAGGCTTCAACTTGCAATCAAAACATCTTTGTTGCTTTTATAAGTTCGGTGGTTGTTCTGGTGAGAGGGAAGCGGTCATGATTCACCAACTAGTTATTGCCAGATACGGTTGTTACGGTATAGTTAATGAACTACATTTTGATTATGTTTTATACTACTTTACTACTTAGGCCTAATTTTACCATTCACTTTAAAAACCGAGTTTTATAAAACTAAGTTCAACCCTTACTAATTGCAGTTCTGAACTCAGTTAAACGCTTCGACCGGGTTTAATTTGAATTGATCGCGTTTAGTGTCAGTGGCGAAATCGGCTCCTGATTCTCATGTTTTGAGAAAAAAAATGAATTCTCCGATTATATCAAGCATTGTTGAGGTTGGCTTCTAATCTAACCAGATGCAGATGAATATCAGTTGTTGTATCTTATGAGGGTACTGACTCCCTATATCAACGGTTTAAGATCTTCATGAAAGCCGGGGCAAACGGCTTAACGCGCTTCTCGAGGCAAGTAATAACAACATTAGTAATTTTGAGTTTGATTTTGATTTTTAACAACATGTTGAGCAGTAAATATGTAAACATTTTTATAAATTAAAGTTTAAAAAAAAAATTGAACTTTAATGTTTAGGTACCTTACCTAAACATTAAAGTTCAAAATTTTGTAAAAAGAAATATCATTACGAGCGAGATTTGAACCCGCGCCGCGGTCTACTGTATGAAGTACCTAGTCGCTCTGCCAATAAGCTATTCGTAACCCTACCCTTGTTATTAAAATTCTCTTTTACATTCAACTATCTCAGACGGTAGTTCCATCCACCCCTTGTAACACCCCATATTGAGCAGAGCTAGCCAAAAATTCGGGGTTCCCTAATTCCCTTCCACTATCGTCGTCATTAAATATACTTATTTAATAATAATAATATATTCGTTTACAAAACCAACCAAAGTCTGCAAACATTATTTAACAAACAACATGCAGATGTAATGAACAAATGACTCGTGCCTATTTTAAAGTCAATATTTTGCAAATGAAGTGAAAATTTACAACGGTCCAAGGTAGAAGAACTAAGCGTTCAGTGGCGAGGGCTACCATACTTAACTTAGCAGTGGCGGTGGCTCCATACAACTCGATTCCTACCGACTTCCCATTGAAAAATTGCACAATCAATAATGCTTACTGACTTTGCTATTGGTTTGGTTGGCTTCGGCTTACCTCTTGGAAAAATTCACCCTTCGCAACTGTATCTTAGCTTACATAACATTGAGAAATTACACAGTAAACAGAGATTACAGATTTTATCATTGATTTTTTTTCCGATTTGGCTTTGGCGTCAAAAGTTCACCCTTCGCCACTGAAAGCCCGCAAAAATTTAATACTAAATTGTGCCATTGGTTTTTCTCCAATTTGGCACCGGGATAGGCCTCAAAAACTTACCCTTTGCCGCTGAAAGCCTATTACAGACCAATGTGATTAGTCCGGATGGCGACCGAAGCGACCGGTTGTAAACTTATGGTATTGTGGAATACTATGAAAGGGCCCAGGGCGATCTCATCGCGCCCGTGTATAAAGCTCTACATACCAGATCGCCGGTTGCCCTCCGGGCAGATCGCCTCAGTCTATGACAGGTCTTTGGTAGTCTGTAGAAATGTAATCTTAAGCGTAAAACAAAGTTCAATACTAGACTAATAGTAATAATATAAATAGTGTTAATTTTTATAACGGAAAAAACAAAATAGAATAATATAATATTATAACCTTTTCGCATACAAAAAAAAGCCTTTTGATTTCAACACCATTTTAAATTATACCTAAAGCGTAAGTCGAAATTCCGGCCAACTTAGGAAATATCCAAATTCTTCGAAATTGCGACTTGTAAAATGTTTACTTGAATGACACGACAATCTCTCTGTATTCTGCGACGCGACAAGGGATTTTCTCTACGCGCTCAGATATGATATAACACAGAAGGCGCATAGCCCTTTCAGCTAATATTTTAAGACTGGATTTAGTTCTATGACACCAATACGGGATTTACCTTACTTTATTATACAAGACGGATTACCAGGAGGGATATGAGTTAAGTTAGTTCTGACGGGTTTATTTTAAATAAACGACGACATAGATAAACGAAATTTGAGGACTTAACGTGATTATTCTCGAATTAATGTACAGCTAGGCATAAATAAGTATCCACTAGTCAGTAGCGGAAGAAGCCTGTTAGAGGCCTGGGGCAATACTAAATAAGGCCCCGTATCTCCTCAAAAATTTACGATTTTGTATGGTACATTTTGTAAAAAAAAAGTTACTAAGCTCGTTAATACTTTCGAGATTTGGGGGCCCGGAGCGTATGGCTCAATTTATATTATATTGTAAGCGATCAAGAAATAAACGTCACAACATGGCTTTATAAGGCAGCGCAGCACTTCACTCGAGCTCATTCGTTTGTCGGCGGTCGGAGGGTTCACACGATACTTGCGTCATACGGGTCGTACCTAATATTTTGCTACATAGCTGTTATATGTTTTTTATGTTCCGTGTAACTATTTTTGATTAGAATTATTCATTGTCAAATTCTTTGAAATTAATTAAAGTTGTGTACTTGATTTTCCTTTTTTTTTAATACAATCCACTTCTGGTTCCTAAAATCAGAAGTGGGATAGGATTCACAGCCTTACCGTTTGAACCATCCAATTGCATATTCGTTATTTCGTTGTGAATAGTTAGCTAGTCTTATAAATAAAATAGAAATGTCGGGTAGATCAAAGCGCAATCGCTCGCGGTCGCGTAGCCCGATCCGAGACCGTGGTGACAGGGATGAGGATTCAAGCGAACGTGTTGGGCGCCGTCGGTCACGGTCTAGGTCTAGGTCTAGGTTTAGTGCACGCAGTGATAGGACACGTGATAGGTCTAGTGTACGTAGTAAACGCTCTAAATCTAGTCGTAAAATGCAACGTTCGTTAGACGTAATTCTAGCGAGGTTAGATGCGATCGAGCAAAATAGTGACCGTGCTAACGTTGGAAAAGTTTATTCGGATTGTGTTCCACCCTCAGTGCTCGAAAGTGAATTAGTTCGTGAACAATTGAATAATGTGTGTCCCTCACTTTCTGAAAATCAAAACATAGAACCTACCGTACCAATTTCAACTTCTGTGTGCACGAATGTAGGAAACGTACGATCGCAAAACCGTTCCGTTTTACCTAGCACTAGCGATGCAAATGTAAGTGTAGTGTCTAACGCTGTCAGTGATAACCATACTAGTTGCAGTTTAGTGTTGGCAGAAGCGTTAAAATCTTTAAACCCGTCGCGATCGCAATATTTCGTTTCTAATTTTGACCCACGTATTCACGACATAAATTCATGGTGCGAAGAGGTTGATAGGGCTCGTGATTTGAATCGCTGGGATGATAGGGAATGTTTGTCGCGGGTAGCTCTGTGCCTTAAGGGGGATGCAAAGGTCTGGTTGAACGAGTGGGTGACAAATGATCGATCCTGGACGAATTTCAAACGAGAATTTAAGCCCCTTTGTCCAAGTAAGCTTGATTTTGCAAATATATTATTCGAAGTTATGAATAGCACATCGGATAAGTTTAGTACCTATGCTGAATATGCCCGTCGTTCTTTATTACGCCTCCGTATAGTTCAGGGCTTGAGTGAGGAACTGATGACTCAAAAAATAATTAGGGGTATTACGGACGCACAAGTAAGAGCTGCAGCAGCTAACGCTAATTTAACTACGGAGAGTTTAGTTTCCTTTTTGTCGATATATGTTAAACCTTGTCGCAGTAAACAAGATAATCGCTTACCGACTTTTAGGCAGCGTGATAATTCAAGTCAATTACATAGATCTAAATGTTTTCACTGTGGCAAGATCGGACATAAGAGTTATCGTTGTCTTATGAAACCGCGTCATGAAAAACCTGAGGAGCGGTCTGCTCCTAAAGCAACTCCTACAGTCACGTGTACTTTTTGTAAAAAGTCGGGTCATGTTGAAAGTAATTGCTTTGCAAAAGAACGTTCCGCACATAACAAACGTAACATAAATTTATGCAATAGCATTGACCAGTCTTTGAAATGCCCCCATAGAGGTAGTGACGTCACGTCGGCTGTAGTTCAAGGAATTCCTGTAGATGTTTTAATCGACAGTGGCGCTATGAATATTTCATTAATTTCCGAAGACGTGTTAAAACATATTTCTTGTAAACAGTATTTTAGACAGTGTATCCTTAAGGGAATTAGTGAGAATGAGATAGTCGCTAACTCTTACGTCACCTTAACTATCGAATTCCCTGAAATATCTATTGAGGCTGATTTTGTGGTTGTTCCTCGTTCCTGTATGAACGCGCCTATCATAATAGGGACTGATATTCTTAACCGAGATGGTGTTACCTATGTACGTACTAAAGATAGACAGTTTATAACACGTTCTAACGTAACAAAATCCTGTCCACTTAATGTTAACGCGGCTATTAATGTTAATGACGTTAATACGCCTCTTCAGGGCCAGCATAAGATTTCTTTGATGTCTATAATTAACGATTATTCGGACTTTTTAATTTCTGGAACTGCAAGTACTACTGTAACCACTGGTGAGATGCATATAAATCTTACTAGCCAAACACCTGTTGTTTACCGCCCTTATAAACTGTCTTACCAAGAAAAATTAAAAGTGCGGGATATAATTAAAGATCTTCTTGATAAAGGGATCATAAGGGAATCGCAGTCGGAATATTCAAGCCCCATAATATTGGTCAAAAAGAAAGACGGAACCGATAGAATGTGTGTCGACTTTCGTGCGTTAAATCAAATCACGATTAAGGACCGCTACCCTATGCCACTGATTGATGACCACATAGACAGGCTGGGGAACTTCAAATATTTCAGTTCTTTAGATATGGCGACAGGGTTCCTGCAGATACAGATCCATGAGGCTTCAATTCACAAGACAGGATTCGTTACTCCAGAGGGCCACTATGAGTTCCTTAAAATGCCATATGGTTTAACGAACTCTCCGATTGTGTACCAGCGCATAATCAACAAAACCTTGCAGAACCATATAGAAGCAGGTAATGTTCTTATTTACGTAGATGACGTATTGCTGATGAGTCACACTGTTGAAGAAGGTCTGAAGCTCCTGAGGGAAGTATTTCGCACACTCACGTCATCTGGGTTCTCCATTAACTTGCGTAAGTGTTCATTTATCACTACTGAAGTGGAGTATTTGGGCCGTGTGGTTAGTCAGGGTCAGGTAAGGCCGAGCCCTCGGAAGGTAGAAGCCTTAGTAAGTAGCAGATCACCGGAAAATGTCAAACAAGTCCGGCAGTTCCTGGGGCTCGCTGGATACTTCAGGCGGTATATAGAAGGCTTTGCAACGAAAACTGCATGTATAGCAAAGCTCACCAAGAAGGACTCAAAGTTTGTATGGGGTCCTGAACAAGAACGTGCCAGACAGGAGATCATCAGTCGGCTAACGAGTGAACCTATACTGATAATCTTTGATCCTAGCCTTGCCACAGAAGTACACACCGATGCGAGCAGTGCAGGGTACGGTGCAGTACTGATGCAGACCTCTAAAAATGGTAACAAACGAGTTGTTGAATATTTTAGCAAGGTGACGCAGCCTGCAGAGCGCAAGTACCACTCCTACGAGCTGGAGACGTTGGCGGTGGTCAAAGCGCTTCAGCATTTTCGCCACTATTTAGTTGGATTACAATTCAAAATATTTACGGATTGTAATGCCCTCAAGGCCACTGAACGCAAAAAGGACCTGCTGCCTCGTGTGGCTCGCTGGTGGGTATATTTGCAGGATTTCACTTTCTCTATGGAGTACAGAAAAGGTGTTAACATGTCACATGCCGACTACTTAAGCCGTAACCCTATTCCAGTACGGGTAAGTAATGTTATCAAACCTCGTAACTGGGCACAGATGGCTCAAGCCGCCGATAGTGAGACTAGAGAATTGGTTCAACAGCTGGAAAGTGGAACTTTGGATCCTAACCGGTATGTGCATCAAAACGACCTATTGTTCTATAGGTATACCCCGATCGGCGAGACACCCCGACTACTCTGCTATATACCGAAAGGCCACAGGCTGAGTCTGCTAAGGGTGTTCCATGATGAGCATCAACATATAAGTGCAGATAAGACATTAGATCTTATTTTAAAACACTTTTGGTTCCCAGGTGTGCGCAAATTTGTAAGTAAATACATCTCTCATTGCCTTATATGCATATCAAAAAAAAGAGTAGCTCGTGCCCCACATCCAAACATCACTTCGTGGGAAAAACCCAACATACCATTCGACACTGTGCATGTGGACGCACTAGGACCACTACCGGAATCAAAAGGTTACAAGTTCATTCTCATATTAGTAGACAGTTTCACGAAATATTCTCTTCTTTACCCACTCTACCGTCAGGATACGAGCGAGCTCAAACGTGCAATGAGTAACGCTATCTCACTTTTCGGTGTACCGAAACTCATAGTGATGGATCGTGGGCGTATGTTTGAAGCAGGTGAGTTTGTTAATTGGATTAAAGACCTAGGCTCAGACTTGCATCACATAACAGCTGAGATGCATCAATCGAATGGGCAGGTCGAACGTTACATGAGGACGGTACTTAATATGGTAAGAATTGAAGTTAACCACAAGAATGCTGCCTGGTCTGACACCTTATGGAAACTCCAACTTGTGTTGAACGTAACCAAACAAAAAACAACGCAGTATTCACCACTTAATCTTTTGATTGGTACCAACGCAACTACCCCTGTGATTCGCGCACTAGTCCGAGACATAGCAATCGAAGGATCTTCACCAAACCATGAAGCCTGGCGTGAGATCTGTAGATCTAGGGCTGGCGAACTTCTGAAGAAGAACCAGGAGCAGCAAGACGAGCGCACCAATCGAAACAGACACCCTCCTCGCGAGTTCAAGGTCGACGACTTCGTCTTTGTGATAAAATTTTCTCAGTCAACAGGGAAGCTTGACTCAGGAATGCGTGGACCTTATCGGGTTATCGAAGCCCTACCGAGTGGACGCTACAAACTAAAGTTATTAAGCGGTGCTTATGGAAAAACCACTCAGGCAGCAGCCGAGTATATGGTCCCTTGGAGAGGAGAGTGGTGTCCGGAGTCGTGCGCTGCATTCTTTGAAAGTGAGTGTTTGCATTCCTATGTAACGTTCATAGTGATCCATCTCAATATGAACGACTATAATGTTTGCAAGAATCGGTTGTTTGACTGATTGCTTGTGTAAATGATCCGATGTAGATGGTACTGGATCTTGAAGTGTTTGATCCGATGTAGATGTTACTGGATCATTGTGTTGTTAAAAAGGTCATAGAGGTCCGATGTAGATGCTACTGGATAAACCAGCATACTGAGGCAAGTTGTACTGTAAGGCCTGTGGCAGTGTGTAGAGGACAGTGGGACGCCTCTGTTCTCATATTTAAAACTTTCAGCTTTATCATGACACAGTGGATTACTGAAACGCGCGCAACGATCATGGTAAAGTAACAACTGTTACTTAAAAGTATGTAAGCTGAGACATCTTATTAAATTATTTGTTATAATTTCTGAATGAACTTTGTATATAAGACATGATGTATGAATAAGATAAATGTGTGACGAATGCCTGAGTTAACTGTGTGTTAATGATAATGTTCTACAGGTATGTTTTGTTTCGTGTATTTCAGATGAATCTGATGACGATCTGAACGCCAGTAACGATGATGCCCTAGTTGTAGCTGGTCCCAGCAGATCAAGAGCAATCGAGGCCGATGCTGTGTCAGGAGAGGCCGTGTAAGCGATCAAGAAATAAACGTCACAACATGGCTTTATAAGGCAGCGCAGCACTTCACTCGAGCTCATTCGTTTGTCGGCGGTCGGAGGGTTCACACGATACTTGCGTCATACGGGTCGTACCTAATATTTTGCTACATAGCTGTTATATGTTTTTTATGTTCCGTGTAACTATTTTTGATTAGAATTATTCATTGTCAAATTCTTTGAAATTAATTAAAGTTGTGTACTTGATTTTCCTTTTTTTTTAATACAATCCACTTCTGGTTCCTAAAAATATTGTTTCTATACATTTAGCTGCTATAAGCATACAATACAAAATATTAGGCATGTAAACAAATAATTAAAATTACAGACATATTCAATTAATAATAAAATATCATAAATAGATAATAGTAAAAAAAAACTGACGTATTTAAAACCTAACGTTCTCCGAAGTTGTTAAATCTTGGCTATGTCAACGAAAATGTTCGAATTCAAATTCATTTATTTGTTTGCCAGCCAGTATCAATTAATATTTTTTTGTGTCATGACTCATGTCACCAGATGATTTCTAAAAAAAAAACGTGTTGCACTCGGGGACTGCCGCGGTAAAGCTTTATTGCATAGCATTTTTTATCAACTTATGCAATTACTTATAATTATTTATTTATTTTTTATTTATGCAGTCAATAGCTTTAAAACTTAATACGAATTGCAAAATGATTTTAGAAATGCATTAAACTAGTAGAAAAAAATTAAAATGGTGTATTGCTAATCATTTTTAACTTAACCCACACAACATTCAACCTGTACTAGCTAGTAAAATTCATTCAACACTACCAACTAATTACGAGTGTATTATTTCGCAGTCACCCGCATTTAAACATAATTTATTATATTGAAACGCGTTTCATTAGTTCATACAGTGCTTCTGAAATATTGAGTATTGAATAATTTAGCAATTAACGTTCAATTTTGGTTAACTTAATATAGCACGACAAATATTGGCTACTCTGAAAATGACTGAAATGATTTATCAGTGTCCGTTTTATTTTTACATTTCTAAAAGTTTTAGCGATTCAAATGAAAAATCAACAGCATACTTATAGGAGATTACATTTTTTATTATTTTTAGTATTGTATGAGTCGTGTCACCACGTTGTACCGGTATTCTAACACCTCTAAACTTTCTGTTTTCTTTCTTTCTTTATCGTATGGTTGATGAACAACCTGGTGTCAGAGTCCAAACCGTCCGTAGGCCTCTGACACGGATTTACACAAAGTTGAAAAATCTCTCAGTTTTGCTGATATCCTCACGTTTTAGCAAGAGATCATTAATTTCTAATACACAATTCAAAAAGTTAGTGCGTGCCTGGGTTTTAAATCAACAACCTTTGACTTGCCATCCAACAGTCATACCCTAGGCTATCACTGCTATTAAGTAAGCTATTTAAACATAAACATAAAAACAACTACGTATAAGATACGCTATAGTTTCTTTTCATCAAATCCATTCGTATCTAATAGGATAGGAACCCTCGGATCGTCATTGAGACAAAGCCCGGATTAAACTTAAGCTCTATCTCAAATGTCATTTGTTTTACACACGTGCAGTTAAGCAGAATTACTATTACTTAACTTTACTCCAACTAATTAACCGAGGACTGTTTAAACGTATTTAATGGCACCGAGTTAATTAATCTTATCATAATTATACTAGCTGTACATTTACTCGACGAGTCCTTTCCAATTGCGTAGAATTTTCGTGATATCCTTCTTAGCGAGCACCTATAAGCCAAAAGAAGCAACAAACTGGTTTCAGAGTTTAAACCCTTGTAAGCCTATGACATTACCGCCCAAGGGTGTAGCGAGGCACCAGCAGGCTGAAGAAGATGCAGCAATACTCACAAACCGTAATGTTACGTCGATCTAGATAGCCTACTAATAAACAAAATGATAGATACATATTTTATTTTCCATTTTTAACGTAACTTGTGCTATTGCTCATGCAGCATTTACCTAAGATATATTCATGCTTTTTCTACGCCTTTAACATAATCCTAGCTACATGTAATAGCACTGTTTACGAGCAAGTATGATGAAATACATATTACAGACTACATTTATGCAGTCAGATGTTTCTATGTTCAAACATTGTAAATGTTTAAAAGAATGCAATTGTTTCTAGAACTCTTAAGTTATACTTACTTCATAGTGGAATATAAGGGTTTATCTAAACTCTGTTTTCTATTTAGTCTCATTTTTAATTACTTGTCTTATCTCGCTCTTATTAATAAAGAAACCTTCTTAGTACTTACTTACATAATTAAATACTTCCTGAAAGGCTGTTGAATAATACCATCCTTAACAAAAAAAGTAAAACTTTATTACAGCGCAGCTCCTCTGAAAAACTAGTTAATACTTAATTCTACGCAGAAATACAAGGAAAACAGCGGAATATGCTATGAAACTAAATTATAATACTATTTATGAGCTGAACTATAAACAATACAATGTTACAAAATAATTGCATAACGCGTGCACAAGTAACATAAACATTTACCAGAATAGAGTCCCGCATCCGCAAAAATGAATATTATTACAACGTCATTTCGCATAAAACGCTCCTACAAACCGATTC
The DNA here is from genome assembly GCA_936450705.2 of Protodeltote pygarga. Lineage (NCBI taxonomy): Eukaryota > Metazoa > Arthropoda > Insecta > Lepidoptera > Noctuidae > Protodeltote > Protodeltote pygarga. Next base: position 14,762,935 of record OW388250.2, on the reverse strand, counting down.
ATTATTCAAAGCAACATGATCTTATTACCCTCGCATTAAAGTTTAAACTACAATGGATCCCTACATGAACGATGTAAACTACAACGTGTGCATTCACAAAGGCCGATAGAGCAGTTTATACTTTTTGCTCGCGATCACGACACCGGTAACGACTTCCCTTGCAAACGCGAAGCGAAAATGCAACGATTCCGAAATACGCGCGAATCGACGCCAACGCGTCGCTTAGCAAACCTTTGTACAGACACGAACTAAAGGCACAACGATTGTTCCAATACAAACGGAAATATTGCCGCCGTGTGAAAAATGAATATTTTTCCAGCTGAATGTCCCCTGCGTTAGTTGTGACAATTCTGACGCTCGACATTTACCTCGCATTTATACACGTAAAACAATAGCTATGCGAACAAAAACCGCCCGGACAGATTGTCGAAACGTTCGTAAACTCGTTTAAATCGGCGGTGTGTCCGCCGGATGGTCGGACAGTTTTCCGTGAAAAATTACCGCCGAATGGCGGCTAAGCGGTGCTTTTAGCCTAGTTTCACAACGAGCGAAGTCACGGCACGACCTGGCGATTTCCTCGGACCACGCCGTTCAATTTACCGGAACGCATCTGCCAACTAAATAGGTTGGCCCGTGCGCTCGCTCCGGAACGTCTTAGCTCCTAATAAACGCTGCCGTAAACGGATTCGCCATTCAAAAGTTAAACGTCGATTAAAATGGAATTAAGAAATAGAACGTCGAACTAAATTCAATATTGGAATCGTCGAATGTAGTTGATCAAAGAGTACTAATTGTACAGAGAGGGCACTACAATTCAAGTGGTTTTATTGCCGGTGGGGCGAGTGGAAGGCGAGCAATTTGGCGGTCTGACCGCAAGAGCCGCGCATGTTTATTAGAGACAAAGAGCCCGCCGCGTCGGCCCCCGATTTGCATAACGGTCTGTGTCGTAATTAGAAACCATCTCGGACGTCCCTCCTTTGTCCCGTCAAGTCTGGAGGGGACAGCGTCAAACGCCTTCTATTTAGCCGCTCACAGGATAAGCCGTATAATCCTACTGAATTAAATAAAATGTGCAACGTGTTTCTTGGGTACGATGATAGTGAGCTGAGGAGCTCGGGGTAATTTTAGTAACAAAAACAATTCATGCTTCTCAAGTTGGAGGCAGAGTTTATGTATTAAGCTTAGGTATTTAATGCTTAATCTGTGGTAAACTTTTTACTTGAAATGCAATTAACTGTTAGTTGGTGTTTCTCCTTTATTCCCTCTCAACATAAATTATATATATTTTAATAAAGGAACCTGTTTTATGATTAAAACAAAACATTACTGTAACAATAGCCAGCGTCATAACGGGCCCACAAAAACCGTCCTATATTAAAATCTAATTTAAAGCAGAGGTAATGAAAATTTTAATATAGCAGCCACAAATGTTGCCTACAATTTTCACGTCAGTGCTAACATGAAAAATAAGCACGGCGAACACCACATGCGTAGCTTAAGAAAGGGATAATTTATTACTTACACCATTCATTACTCAAACATATACTTACGTATACGATGAAAAATCGTTTAAAGAAATTGCTTACGTACTTCCAAGTAGGTACGATAAATAGTTGTGTAAGAAGCGCGCAATGTAACACACAACAGAGGCGGGTAGGGCATAACTCATTAACTCGAGGCGCGTTTACGAGGTCCGCTATATCGCGGGCCGCGCGGGATAATGACGCTAAACCGATATCCTTATTTACTGCAAATTGCGTCGGCTCTTACATCTAGGCCGATATGGTATTGGGGTTCTGCTACAAATATCTTGTTACGTTACTTGATTAGTTTTGTTTCTTGGTTAAATTGAAACTTGTGGGGCATAATATCAGTGGTTTATGTGAAGCCAGTTTCTAGGAACGCCGCGCCGTCTAATAAAAGTGGCAGGGCAGCTATAATCGACGCAGAAATGCTACCACCTTTATTTGAAATATCTTTGCCCTTTAACGTAGTTATTTTAACATATTATTTATCTTAATTAGTTAAGATTAATAATATGTTAAAATAACTTAATAATAAAAGTAGTTAGCTACCGACTGATTGTGCAAAATTAATTATCTAATATACAAAAAACTAAATACTTACCAATGATATTTAACTGCATGTCTGTGAATTGAAACAGATTGATAGAATAAATTAATTCTAACCGCTGCACGCACAAATGCTAATATTATTCGTCGTCATACAACCATGAAATTTGGCAAACTCCAAGTTGAATACGGACAAGCAAATCATCCGTGAAGTGAGTTCGCAAAGGGCAGCAACGCAGCGAGCTTCGTAAACGCGTTTGCTCACGTCAAATGCACAATACGCTCATTGTTTGCGGATTGATTTAAACAAAATACTTGTTCAAAATGTATACGGGGTCGTTGATTTCGTGGTCAGAAGCTATCGATCGTGAGACTTTCAGATTCCTACCCACGTTTGATTGATAAATGGGTTGCAAAACATGGTTGGTTAGTCTATAGTTTAAACTCCAGTCTTTTCTTGTTTAACTTTAAACTGCAAATCAAGAATAAAATTAGCAATTTAAAGCCAAGACTTTAAATACTAACTTAAACCATGTTTATATCATGGTATTTAGTAGGATTAAGTTTATTTATGTACTATGAAGTCCTTTTGTCACCTAAAGTATATTATGGCGAATAAATATTTGAATCAAATGTTACTTTAATTGCATAATAATTAAAATTACAAAAACAATAATGTAGTGTCAGTTCCGCTAATTAATATTGGTTAATGGCAGTTTAATAACAATGGGATTGACCCTATTTTGTGGGACCAAGAGGCCAATGGCGACCTGTGGGCCCTACTTCCTGCTAACCCTTCAGTTTAAACAGGCGTTTAGTTATATTTATGAGCAAAATGGCGCGCATTATTTTAAGTGGCAATTATTCCTAACTGTATTTTGTTGCAAGAAAACAAAGCCCCTGCACTTGGGTTTCTTAATTATGTTTAAATATTGTTTCGTTTGAGTTATTTAATTCCAGACTTTACTTTTTGTATTAGACGTTTACTGCTCTATTCTCAGTAGGTAGGTACCTATTTATCTTCATATTAATATGTGAAACGAAAATTGTGGATGAACCTTTTTAAGAATATTGCGCGCACGGAGGAGTGTGAAACTTGGCAAAGTTTTTTGGTGAAAGTTTATAATATGGAAAAGAAATGCAGAAAGCTAAAATTTATAAAAAATACGATCTAATTTTGACCACTGACTAGAGCTCTTGTTTTCTATAGTAATATTTAAATTATATTTTTAATAGTTATTTTCAGTTTGCGTTGTGAAGATCGGTTAACTAAGTCTTATTATTACTAGCTTCCGCCCGTGGCTTAGCCCGCGTGGTATATTGTATAATTGTAGCATTTGTGTTATTCTGTTGTTTAAGCTATATAACTGTAAAGTTTCATCAAAATCCGTTCAGTATTTTTTGCGTGAAAGAGTAACAAACGTCCATCCAGCCATACATCCTCACAAACTTTCACATTTATAATATTACTAGCGACCCGCCCCGGCTTCGCACGGGTGCAATATACATATGAACCTTACTCTTCAATCACTCTTTCTATTAAAAAAAAACTGCATCAAAATCCGTTGCGTAGTTTTAAAGATTTACGTAAGCATACATAAGGACATAGGGACATAGAAAGCGACTTTTTTTTATACTATGTAGTGAAGTACTCGTAGATCTAATTTTAATAAACGATATAATTATCTTTAAAATAAAATAAAATGCTGTTCGTTGGTAAGAGCATCAGAAAATGACTATTCTTATTTGTCAATGTTCAATGTAAGATAAAGAAAAATTGGAAAAGTTTCTCGGATGAGCGGCTGGTCACATAGAAATCAATAGAAAGAATATCTTCGGGACGCGCTGCCTCACTGCAGTGACGCTAAAGTGCGTAGAGACCTTAAAAGCTTGCGTAAATACTCTAAAGTGTTTTTTTTAAATACCACTTTAATGGCTTCAGATCATTCCATACAGCCAAGTTTATAAAATCTTATCTTCTAACCAAAGACAAGACTAACGTCAAACACCTTTTTAATGATTGTTTTTTCTTTTTTTCAGGCCACAACAACAAAGGAGCGTTTACATAACGCCCACAGAATAGCAACGGTAAGTAATTACTTTGATCAATTTATTATTATATACTCATTAAAATTATCAGTGTGCTAATTATCTACGCTAATGAGTTTCATATTAGTAATTATGGTTTACAAGGCTTGGTGTTTAAAATATTGATGTCGATGTGATTTTGTGGCTATGATAGATATAATTAACTTGCGTTGGATATTCGAGAAAAATAATATTGAAAGGAAAATAGATATTTTGGTGTTCGGTAAACATTTAATAACAAGTGGAATGCTATTTTGCTGCATCCTACCTATGCATATTTAACGGCAGTGGCCAGCGAATGCTAAAGTCTAAATGATTCTGTTTTGACTTGGTCAGATTACTCCAGGGTTTGTTCCGAGAAGGATGTAATACACCATATTTTAGGTCCATTCCTATAGGAAAGAAAGAAAATAATAGTTATATGAAACCTGACACGACATTTGACAAAAACATAAATTTACCAAACAAACGCTTTGGTTTAATAAAAAAATACATAATGATAATATAGCATAGATATCTCTGAAAAAATACATATAGGTACATACCATTCCTCTGCGAAAATTAAGTATTTGCCAAATTATTGTTTTTAATAACACAAAACAAAACTATTTCCGAGAAATATGTTTGGGAAATGAATTATTTGTAAAAAAAAACTAAAAGCATTTAATTTTGTTCTACTTTCCGAAGTAGAAGCCTCGGGGCTTATGACCTACTTTTCGCTCGTCAATAGTTGTAATTCCTAGAAGTTACAATTCCAAACATTTACTACAAAGTTAGTAGGTAAAACATATTATTATTAATTGGCAACATCTACAGGATCTTCTATGTAAGCCAGTTTGCTTACTATTAAGTTTTTTTTTTTTTTTTTTTTGTTCTTTTTTCCTTTTAATTATACATTTTAAAATAAACATAACTATAATATACTTAATAAATAACAATAAACTAAATAATAATATAACTTATATTTACATTTACAATTAAAGATTTATACAAAAGTTACGCGAAGGCGTCAAAGAATTCCTCCCCATCACCGTCGTCTGCAGGCAACGTGCCCAGAAGGCTGGCAGCATTTAAGTTATATTAAGATAATTAAGCTTTCTGTAAAATATAGGAGCATATTGAAATGTTCTTCTTGGTTCTTATAATCAATGAATTGATTTATGAAAAACAAAGTATTGTAACTTTTAAAGTTTTTATTGTGTTTCATTTACTGCCGCTTGGAAGGGTCAATATTCTCTCCCGTAATTTAGACTAACTATCTACTCTCTACTTTTTTTATCAGATATGATAAGAAAAGAATAGAAGATTAATTTGTAAACGGGTCAAAATTGACACCAAAATTCGCTTGATTTTAACGTGTATTTAAAATTCGATTCCATGTTACATCCTGTATGGACAGTTTATACTTTTGTAGCTGACGTAAAAATGTAAAAGTACAAACTTTTCTGTTTTTCATTTCCATCACAAATTAAGGCATTTTCCTTAAAATTTCCGACACCCTAAATATGACAAAAGATGGCTCAAAGTGTCAGTCGGTTCTCTTAATTACTATCTTATCGCATATAAACCGCTTACGTATTAATTAGATTAAGATATAATTCACTGAAACAGATACTGTTCAATTATTATAATTATGTTCGATATTAATAATGTATGACAGAGATTTCGCTATCTTAGTGAAGTTAGCAGTTCATAATTGTTACGATAATCTAGATGAAAGGGTTTAGTTAGTATACATAGGTACATATTATTATCGTTAATTTGTACTTAACACAAGCCTAGTGAGCGGTGTGGTCCATTACATAAAATGTAGTATAATTTTAAAACATTCGTTATTTTTTTCGATTTGGATAGATTCACAAAAAAATATTTTTTGGAAATTTTCTGCTCACCGGATTTCGATAGAAGCACATAGACAAACCATATCATAGATAGACTTAGGATCTATTTTTAAACACCATGCGGGCGGAGCTATGTTTACTCGTATTATATGATATCATACCTGTACCTATAAAGAGGTGAGAAAAAATTCTAAATGATATGCCTAGTCCAAAAAAATTGTGCCAATATTACTGCCAGCCAGCACGAAACTGTCGATATTCTTTTGTTCATCGAATAAAAGACGAATAGCGTAGTAAAGTAGCAATATTCCTAAAACACACGTTCTGTAATTCACTTGCGGCTATGTATCAGAATCGATTGCGCTTTGAACAGCTACTCTTTGCCTCTTTTATTTTAATTGTAGAACGAGGACACCCAATCTAACCAAGTATGATGTTTTTTGGTCCGTGTTCTCTTTTTAAATAAGAATGAAGTATTTTAAAAGTGATTGGAATGAAAAGTCCGTTGTCTATGGCATTGCGAAATATTCTTCGAATACCTTTGCATCAATCGATGTTCTTACTTTGACTAAGTCGGGCTCTAGTAATAATTATTCGTGTAAGGTAAATGTATCATAATGAACTGTGCGTGAAACCTTTGTTATGCTTTATATGCGTCATAAGTAGGCCACGAGGCCCGACGTACCTAGTCATTACATTGTAACAACTCCTGCACTTTCCACACAACATATATAATTAAAGAATTACTCCTCGTCGTGCACTCAGTAATTCCAAACTTTCTAAGTGCAAAGTTTCTTCAAAGCCGCAGCCCTGTTCTGTCTCTACTAAAGACTTGCATATTCCTCTTTCGAAGCCCATAACACCTAATTTCCACTCAAAATTTATAACTGTTGTTGAAAACATTAATAAACTCAAGTTTGCAACATAAAAACTGTTTTAAGATATACAAACGACACCATGCCATATTGAAGTTTGTCGAGAAACAAGCCATTTCTCATAATTAACTCGAGTAAACTTAATTTGCACAGAAGCGTGGCCGCCATATTTCTTTTTTGTTTATACAATTTCATTTAATTACAACTGAATTAATAAGTTTAACTCTTGAAATGCATCGCAATATTTTATTAAATGAAGTATCTTCTTACTGTCAGCTTGGTCAGATTAAAATATTTGTAAACACTGCTCGAACGTAATTTGTGAGATGTCAGGCTTATTTTATTCGACATTTCTGATAGGATTAATAAAGTGAATGATGAAGATTATTTGTTACTTAAAGAAGAAATAGGAATACTAAAGAAAATAAGTGAAACAGTCATTTGTTTGGCACGTTCCATTTCGCGCTAAAATATCCCTTGGCATTGATTGAGGTGCGTTCGCAAACCAAACATTCATCAACGGCGCGATAATTAGCAATGGCCGCGTTCCGAACACGTACGCCCCCCAAAATTCGATTCGGCAGCGGTTAATCAGCACCCGAACGCCAGTAATAGGTACCTAATGCGACAACTAATTTCCCGAAAGAAGTGCTCCACCTTCCCAGGTTTTTATTGTGGCTACTCGCGATTCTTGTCACGATCCCGTCTCTGCTCAACCCCCCTCGCGCGCCCGCCTCCGCATCCACGGTGTGCAGTCATCAAGCCCGAAAACTTGCGAATTAATACGTGCTTAGATTCCCAGCAAAGGAGACGTGGATAAGAAAGAGATTGTTCTACAACTTGTCCGCGAGTTTCGAAATGAAATCTGTTAATTTCCGAACGACTTTGCGCGCCCTTTTTGGGTTGCCTGACGGATGTTGGGAAGTTTCCGAATTCTAAGTTTTAAACCGTTTATACAAAGGCTTGTGTAAGTTTTTCGGCTAATTACTTGAGGAACTTTAGTAAAGGCACCTCCGCCTCTGTAACATGTAAAGAAAAAGTTTTCTCGTTCATTTAATATGTATGATAGTTACTTAACTCTGTCTTTTACGTAGTGTGAACATTTTCTCTGCGTTACTGAGATTCACACTTTCATAATTAAGTCTGAAAAATTATCGCTCTGTAACTTGTAAGTTTAATTTGTGTTTGAGACTTAACATTGAAGCTTAATTCTCATTTATATAAATATAGGTATGAAGGTTAAGATCTCACACCGAGTACACGTACCGTATTTATAGTCTTGGCAATCAGGACAAAGGTATATTTTATATACAAATGGAATATTCCAAATTCTAACTATCTAAGCATGATCTAAAGCCGGTTTACACGAACTAGTAAATTTCGTGTCAGAAATGCTTTTATAACGTGTATATCATAGCCCACAGTAATCTCAGGGCACTCGAAACGCGAGCAATTTCGCGATCCTTGCGACCCGGGGCTTCGGGCAGGCCTCACCCCTTGCTAACTTAGTGCCACTTGTCTGCGCCTATCTGAGTGCAGTAGGGCTGCAAACCGATCCGATCCTAAGCCTCCGTTCATTTTGCTTATCCATAAAAAAAAGGATATTTAAATAGAAAATGCTAAATAAATGATCGACATCAGAAGAAGTAATATTGTTAAGAAGTTGTCGAGTTTATTTTTAATATTTTCTGTAACTTTCATTGTTTTACGTAAATTTAATGCTTTAATTGCTACCTTAGTTGTAACATGAGACCTGTAACGTCTAGTCATTACCATTATATTCTAAAACCCCCAGTTTTAGTACAACTATATTTTTAATTATATCTACATAATAATATTTTAATCATTGCATGTATTTTGTTGATGTATAATAAGTATAATAATTCACAATGTCCTCTTTTTAACCCCCAAAGACTGCTAGCCCCGCTTTGATACAATCACTAATCAGTCATTAAAATCTAGGGCTTAGGCATTTAGCAAGACCTAAATTAGTGGCAACCCTATAACTCAAGCGTTGGCAGTATTCGGACCCACTCGTCAGCACTCGTGCTCACTCGGGCACTCTCGGCATTATTCGGGAACTAAACAGTACCTATCAGAACTAATTGGCGACGGAACGTAGCAAGCCCGCAGATTGGGACTTCATAAGATTAGCAATGCTCTTGGGGCTACTTGCAGTACAAAATTAGGACCACTTAGAAGTACTTTAAAGTTTTAAGTGCACTAAATAATTATGTGGTAGATTTTGGGAAATTCTCACCAATACTGCTGCTACTTACCGGTTCTTTGATTGACTAAACGTGATAGCCTGGTATGACCGTAAACTGGCAATTCAGTGGCCTCAGGTTTGAACCCAAGGCATGCACCTGGACTTTTTATGAGTTAAGTGTGTATTATCACTTGCTCGGTCTTGTCTCGGTCCTACGCCTGATCTCTCTCTTGTTATAAAAGTTTGCCGCCATCCCAACGGACAATTATATTAGGAGTGAATAGAAAGTGCGAGTGTGTTGTGCACTATAATATATCTCCCGCACAATTGGCTAGTCTCCGTTGGAATTGATCGCTGTGAGTGCAGTAGGACTGCAAACTGGTTTGCAACATATTATTAATCTATGGTATCTACTGCATCTGGTTAACAATAAAAAGTAAACGGCTACATAAATATGCTTGCAAATGTAGTAAGTACATATTTATTACAGACACGTATTTTCCTGGTCACGCTTTCAAAGAATTATCTGTAGAGCTCGCTAGAAGAAAGTTATGTAACTTTACTGCACATGAACAAAGAGTAATAGCGAAATATAGACGTTAAACTACCAACCACCGTATACAGCCTCTCTAAACAAATCGCTTCACAATTGTCGATTCACCTCACATTGGCTAATCCGTTATCAGGAAAAGTAAATTCAACTCGCACATCAATAACCATTTTGACAGCTAAGCCGCCATTTTTCATTTGGCGCGCTACGTTCAAAAGTGGAATCCAAGCGAAAATCGCGCAGTTAGAGGTCGCGTTCGAAACAAAAAACCTTTCATGTACCGAGATGCGCGCTAACATCGAAACTGCATCGAGAATCCCTTTTAAATCCCTTATATTGCAGCTTTAATCTCACTGTGAAAACTTTTCGCCGTAACTAACGCAGCAATGGAACGGGAGAAGGAATTTTGCACTTCTAATGTTGGAACTGGGGCGGTACAGTAGATCAACTTCCGAGCCATTTATTCACAAATCGAGTTATTGCACCTCTCGCAGATCGCTTTACATAGGTCATTTGTGGAAATTACACGTCCGCGTCGTCGCAACTTTTCGTATTCAGTTTAAGATTAATGTATTAAGCCGGTAGCATATTTTTTTCAAGATGGATGCAATATTTCCGTGAAAGAAGCTCACGTTTTCTTAATTTCCTCCTTCAAAGCGGTGCATAAGCCTTAATTTATGTCATAACTTGGCAAAGATAAATTTGTTCATGTTAATCAACGCTGAGCTTTAATAAACAGAGCTGTATTGCAGTTTCACGTTTATTCACATCAAAATGACGTAATAAATTTTGAATTTAAACCCTTGTCCTATTAGGGTCTGTTTGCAGAATTCCACAACGGCAAATCTAGTTATAAGTGTAACGCCGCGCGTCCAAACACTGTTATCCGTTTATTTCGCTACGTACTGTTGCCGCATATCGCAAATTAAATAACGTGTTTCGACTATGAATAATAGCCCGGCCCGTCCTCCGAACGCACCCCTTACCATGTTACAATTTGAAATTTAAAATAACAACGATTTCATTGTTTATGGTTGGGAACGCAAGACTACTTTCAAATTTGGAACCCACAGACATTTTGTTATACATTTGATAGCTTTTGTGAGTTTGTTTTTTAATCTATTAATTTTTTGTTGTCATATAGGGTGTAGTTTTTTTTTACTGATAAGGTACCTAATACGAAGGTACTGAGTAATTAGTAGTACTGAGTACCCATAAAACATCTCTTAAGTTTCTTCGTTAAGTTTGGTTACGTTAGTTACTTTTTGAAGCTGGGCCTGAAAAATATTAAAATTATATTTTAATACGTTATATTTAAACATGCAACCCTTTTTCTCTACAAAAATTTGGGACTTTGATGACAACAGGGTTGTCTTATCATCATAAAAAATGAGGTGCATGCAAAAAATCACAACCATGTAGTCAGCTTATGTCGCTACAAATTACAAAGCCGTGTTTCTACACAAAATTCGCATTCAAAGTACCTGTAGTTTCATAAGCTTTATTAAAATTCTCGACGCAGGGCGGGGTCCGATTCTCATATCGTGCGCCAACCTTATTATATTCGATCCCGGAACGCACGCGAACGTTTTGACGTACTAATTGCAGGCGGGGTTGTTAGATACGACTAGGTATACGAGTCACGGCATACCGGGTGTAAGGCTTATTATCAGACACGGCAACAATTTTCACAGAAGAGGGATTTAAGCGTAGAGGGACAAATATTTCGGGAGATTGTTCTGTGAGGAATGTAAGCAACAATGTTTTAGGTACTCTGACGTTAATTTGTAAGTGTGAGGTTGTGAATCGTTATGTGTATGCCTAGGTATTCACGTTATATGTAATCACGTTTTGTTATGTGCGTGTTTTGTTTGAACTAGGGCGTTGAGTTATGGCAGGGCATTATGTTTGTGACACTGTTTTTCACTTAGAGAATAGGTGTTTAAACCGTCACGAATATCTAATTTTGTAAATATTATAGTGTATGAATACTGGATAAGATATACTGACACTATAATCAATCGTCAAAAATTATTTTACTTTAAGTTTGCCATTAATTTCAATATGATTGTAAACTTTCTCTTGTTCAGTTCTCATCTATCACTTCATCTTCCTTGACTTTAATGATCAGATTGTAGTAATACTAGTTTTATTTCGGTAAAATACACCCTGGTCTGAAATTGCCACGATACTGACGTAAAAGTATTGAATCGACGTAAAACTCTTAATAATCCATCGCAATAATACATTATATTAAGCGTGTAGTGTTTATTCTACTTTTTGTTTTTTTTTGTAACAAAATATCGAAAACACACGACTAATATATCGAGTGCCACAGTAATACCGTCCTTCGGTCTAACAACTTACGCTAACAAGCACCTAGTACATTCTACGTCCTTCCTTTCCCGAAATCTTCATAGAATGTGCGGTAAATGTGTCTGTTCGCCTCTTCTACAGAATACTCTTACTTGGTATAATTCAACTTTATCTTACCTACGTATTTTCCTTTATGTAGAACTGATATGAAATGTATTTAACGGGAACAATAAAATAGTGTTTGGTTAAGTAAATAATTCTCTTTCTAAAATATGGCCGTTTCAACAAAGCAGTGGGATGATATCCTCATATCCTACGCCTCAAAAGCCTCTCCCCATGATTTCCACGGCTTTCGATCTAGTGTGAACCAATCACGATTGGTTCTGTTCAATTCATCCCACCATCTCGTTCGTGGTCTGCCGCGACAACTTGATGTATCAGGGCTTTATTATTTTGGCTCCTATTTCAGCTTTGCGTACTTTTAAAGCTACGTCATTGACATGTTTTGGAGCAAGATGTAGCGTTTCTAACACGGTCTGCTACTCACACACAGTATTAAATACTATCCATACGTTATTAATATTCTCATTGGCATTATTCTATTCTTGGCATTATTTTTCGCCATCTCAGTTCGTTCATTTGCAACCGGTGCACGCGATTGGCGCGAATTTTTACGATTATTTTAAATTTCGAACATAAAATTCGAACGTCCGACGCTTAGTTCTCGACTTCGCTTTATAGGCTGCAAGAAAGCGCTGTACATTGAACAAATAGGTTTTACTTACTTACTTATTTATTCAAATTAAGCAATACTTTTGTTACTAAAATACGACATAAAAGTTAATTAATTTAGTATTTTACTTTTATCGCTGCTTTTATTATTTTTACCAGGTTTATATTAATTTGCTATCTTGTCTGTTTGGTACAAATTTTACTTTGGTTGTCTGACCCTCTCTTGTCCATTGAGCTTTACTAACTTACGTTAGTTCCTTTTAAAAAAAAATATCTGTTGTGTCAACAGCATATTAAAAATGGAACGTCACCGAATATTTTTTTTTTAAATAGCAACTTCACTACATAGTGACAAGATCTCTTCAAAAACGTACAAGACTTCATTGAGACTACGGTTACCACAGAATGTTTGAATAGTCTTTTCCCGACGAGACCTAAAATTAATAAACTTTTGTTGACCTTACAAACAGCCAGGATGATAAATAGCTGAAAACTAATAAATCTTGTTTCCGTTGTATCAAAATAGCGTGTTACATCTATATAATATTTCTTGTTAGTTTTCTGACATAAGTAATATTTCTAGACTATGAAAGGTCATGTTTCGCAGTCTTTACGTAATATTTATGGTAACCTAACTTTTTTATTGTTCATTTTCTTTTCAAAGTACGTGAAGTCGGTGAAGTTTTAACTTTTTTTTTAATGTTCGTAAATAAAAATAGGTCGGACCACACTCGTCCTAGAACACGCAAGGGACTGATTGTTTCTATTTTTTACCGCGATGATATCGTAACGTTTTTTTATATCATTGTAGTTAGTTTAACTCGATATAATTTTTTTATCTATGGATTTATAAAAAACATCATTTAATTCATTAAATAATAAACATAGGTACCTAGGAACTTATATTTCATTATACTTATCTATATACATATGTATTATTTATGAACAGTGATCTTTAATTAATAACACAAATTAATAAGTACACACTTTTATTAAACAGCATTGATTAATACGTAAATCCAGCACTCACAATAATAACACATTACCAAAATTAATATAACATCAATAAAAAATTACTCGCGCCATTTCCCGCACAAAATGGCGGCAAATATTCATATGGAGCGTGATTTGCAACATTGGCCCTGATTATGCCATCAGCATCGTGACAGCTGTTATATCAATCATTTTCTATCAGCTCTCATAAAATCAATTACGAGGAGCAACTGTTGCACAACCGATGTTCTACAAAACATAAGTAATTGGTGCAATGTGACAATGACGGACTAATCATCATGTCATTTTAATATGTCAAATGGTCAAATGGTACTTAACAGAAATATTTGCGTCTTGCGTTGTGATTACAGCATTTGACTTTTTTTCTAAAAAAAGAACATCGACTTAACACAAAAAGTTAAAAAAACACAATCTTTCATTTTGGTGTCCAAAATTAACGATTCTAGATTTCAATAAACTATCTAACACCAAGCGTTTGAATCTGAATCGACATCAAGGACTAACTCCAGATAAAGGTACTCTTCAGCGGCCAACAGCAAAGATACAAATTTTTGCATAGGTATATATTTAGTTTTGGTAATCCAGTATAAAAACTAGGTTAAAAACGTTTTTATAAAAACTTTACTATTTTTAAATTTTATCTCAAATTTTACAGCCGCCTGCGCTGATCGTAAAAGTCGTCACCATTGTGACGTGACGCAAACTACGTCATAGTGACGAACACGCGTAAAACCTAACAAGAAGCACGGTGCGTGTTTTATCACGCACATATATCAAACTAATGACCCAGCCTGCGGATGACCGCGTTCCTTATATAGCGACATTTCGACGGTCGTAACCGATGCCCGATGCCGCACTGATAATAAATGCAAGTTTTATAAGGCTTTTTATCGCAACGAAACGGAATTTATGCGTTCACAGCGGTTTAACTGTTCCCACGGCGATGCTTTATCGTACTCAATGCTTTTTTAATTTTCCTATAAAGTATTCGCTTTTATAATACTTTCAATTAATAATTTAATGCGTTTAAAATATTTTGATGGTTTCTGTTCATAAATTTTCTCGAATATAATATGAATATTTATTAATTTAAGACAGTTTAATGTAAATGAAATTAAATAACTGTGTGATAAATTAATATCTAAAACCAATTCTACGTTTCCGTATGACATTCGAATTATAAAAGTGACATAAAAAAACATAACTGTAAACAACTGTTTAAAAGTTTAGAAGCCTCAACTAGCCACAACTTTACGACTTTCCATATTCAAACGCGCTAGAGATGCGCCACGATCAATCATGCATAGACAATTGACTAAACTTATCCGATTAGACACATAGTGCATAAACCACTAGCCCAAATTCTGTTGCAGTAAAACAGAGCTATGTCTGTGTTGCATTGCACGGAAGCGGGCAGTGCATTTGGCCGCGAATTTAGCGAAGTTATTCAGCGGACGCAGCACGGCCGGTCACTCGCGTATTGTTCCCAACGCCGCGCCACCGTCCCTACCGCATCGCCGACTGGACCCGGTTCCGTTTCGTGTCACATAAAGAACCCCCTTTATTGCTCACCGCTCGTGTGTGTGTAATCTATGCATAGTAAACTCTGAGCAAGAAAACTAATTCGAACATAAAGATCATGCCGTTTTTGCTTGGAATTGTGCAAAGAATTTTATTTTGTTTCTGTGTGTGATAAGCTGTGGAACAGCATACAACTATATGTTCAATAAAATAACAAGATATACTACCCATTCCGCGTACCTACTAGGTAAAATTGTTTAGAAACAGCAATATTACTATACTTACCACTAGGTAGCCAGTTTCTCCAACACAAAGGAAAATAACACGTAAAATAAACGTCTGTTTTCAGATGCGTTAACGTTAGTTAAAATAAGCATAAAGTTGTTTCCCCGACAGCCGGAAACGGTGGCCGTTTCGCGCGAATCTTGTTAAATTATTTGTGCAAAATGGCCGCCTGTGACCGTCACTTACGCTCTGTCCAGTATAGTCCAGAAGCACGCCGTGTGTGAACATTATGGCGATATAAAACCGCTAATTGTTCCCGTAAAATGCACGCTTTTTCGCTATAAAATTCCTCATAAACCAGTAAAAATAAACCAACACAATAGCCGAGCATTAAAATGGTAGACGTAATTTAATTCTCATTAATTTGCTTTGTTATAATTTCGCTCCATAAACATATTTAGCACTTATGGTTATACCGGTATTCTGTTATAATAGTGTTATTTGTAACTGTTAAATTGTTCGTCGGGTGAAAATCGTAATTACCTTACACGTACGCTATGAAAGCCGTATTTAGAAGATTAATCTACATTATCAACTGTTTCAGTGAAATATTTCGGCGTTCCGTTTTACTGAATATCTCTTTATTCCATGTTTTGACATGTCAAGATAAAGCCTAATTAAAAACAACAAGCGGGCTGCCGTCAACAGATTAATCGTTCCCGTGTAGAGGCGCGGTCGTAACAAATATAATAAATTAACTCCACGTATCGTAATCGATCGTGTGTAACATCGAGATGTTGACTTTTCAATTAAGTCGACTGCCGATCTTGTGCCGACAACCGTACGATTAATCAATCGTGGTCGGACGAATCGGGGTCCGCCCCGTACCATGGGACGCGCCGAAATTATCACGAATTAATGGACCCCCAGACTGGACAGGGGGACTCTACTCACTCATGTTTTATTTACTCGTCTCGTCCTAGAATAGAAATAGGCAAGGGACGGCGATTCCAATTTACCTATTAGAGTGGTATTGATTAAGTTCTGCGCCTTCATATTTGTTTTGGAACATGATCAGGTATTTATTACAGTCAATGCCTTTTTCATAAAAAAAACCTCGTGAAAAAAATATCTCGACTACAGAGGCAATATTAGTTTTTCGAGTACTTCCTAAAATAGCTTTTGTAACTTCTTCCCAAAGCTTATCATAGAAAATGCCGAGTCCAGTAGTTATTAAGAAATTGGCTTGTATAAAATGTGGCTTGGTATTATGGCTTATTAAAACATTAAGAGGTTAGTTATATACCTACCTACTTTAGTCTTAAAAATATTCAGTTTCTACAATAGTGCCTTTCCAGACACCATATTTGCTCAAATTAATTCGATTACCGAAATCGAATTTAAACGAATTCGAAGTTTAAACAGTGAGTTCTAAACTCGTAGTTTGGCGCTCGCGCTGTCCATCGCAGCGTACATTTCGACTCGTACCCAATAGTCTATGGACAAAGTAATTACTTTTAACATCAATCTTGACCTCGTTTATAGAGATTGTGTTACGATTAAAAGAACAATATCCTATTGAATGCTTTGAGATTCTACTTCAATGGCAGTCGTTAATGTCTTTAAACATCACGTTGATTGTTCCGCCGAATAGAATAAATCGATTCCGAGTCTGTTGAGTCTGTTAAGACAGTACACGATGGAATTAGTTTTTTGTACATTGAATAAAAATATAATTATTACTAACCTATTTTTAAACATCATCGTTTCGTCTTTAATGAGTAAATTTTACTAGGTTCGAGATTGTGGTGCTTTGTGAAGATTTAGTGACTTTTAGCGATAAGGCTTTTTCTAGTAAAAGCTAACAAGCCACAGCCGAAGATTTCCCACCACAAACACATTAGGTTTTGATTGTTGCTCGATTGTGACTTTTGTCCATTATCAATCGACTTTTATGACAAACAGAAGGGAAAGCGTTGTTGATGCTATTCTCCCCAATCTTCACACAGAGTCTTAAAGCAGATAACCTGTTTTATTGAACACGCTATATGTATAATAAACACTATACACATTAAAACTAGCTTCCTACAATACGCTCAATCCCAAAATTTCCCGGAAACTCGTAAAGTTCTCCACAATCGGAATTATACATATGATTTGAGACTAGTTTAATAGTTGCGGTCGCCATTGGATTGTCGGTCGCATCGCACGACAGTTTGCGGCGTCGGGCCCCAATTAGATTAAATCTAGATGCATACAAACCTAGCAGTTACAGTAACAGATCCGAACAATGACGGAGTTTCGACAAACTAATTGTTTCGATAGTTACCCGGAAGTAATAAACTTAGACCCTATGTTCGGTTTGTAGGAACGGTCAATATTGCTTAGATCTATAGAGATATGTTTGTGAAGTTGGTGTGAAACAGCTCTAAGAATTTACATCTTCACCATCTTCCTGGCCCTGTCCTTTATTTAGAGTCGGCGCAATAGATTTTCTTCTTCAATTAATCTCGATTACCTGTCATGTCAATGCCTACTCTCTTTCTAGTTTCTACCCATATCGTTTTTCACTCAATTCATCCATCTTTGCTTTGGTCTATCACTACCGTTATAACCATCCACATTATTACTTAATACCTTTTGTAACTAGTGTAGGTATCTACAGTCGGCTGCACAAGTGCATCGAAGTGAGGAAAGAATGTATTTGGTCTTGTGTCTTGGAGTCTTGGTTAAAATACATATAAAACCAATAATAAGCGATAGAGATTACAGACTGTGTATTCGTTATTTCACTGTTTACAACTTAGTTGAAAATGGAAAAGATTTTGGAAGGAAAAGAACTTTGTTTCATTTGAGAGGTAGGCAGAGGCAACGGATTTCCACTTGATACGATCCTTGCATACCTCTGGTTTAGGGTACTCTTGACCTGACCTAAATATCTTCATATCTAAGTATAAAAATACCCAAATATTGTAATGAGTTACTAAATTCTCAAGAAAAAAACCTACTAGGTACGAAGAGCATCTTCGTAAGCAACTCTTATTCTCTTCATAGCTTTAGTAGATATCTCCCTTGGGCACCATCATAAACCTGTAAAATATTAGAAGGGCGCGTATCACCTGTGACCTCATATAACATCTCTGCTACCATCAATCTGTCAAGTATGGTGTTTATTGCGTTTTCCCCTCAGAAACTCCTTGAAGATCTATGGAGGCTCACGTGCGTCCACTGCTGACTTGTCTTCACTTATAATATATTATACCTAACTGACGACAACTCAGAAGCGAATATTGTGAGCAATAAAATATTTTCTAAATAATAATTGGGCGTATTTTAGATTTCTTTTAAAACACCTGACTTAATAAAAAAAATTTTAATAAAAAAATAAAACCGACTTCAAAAGGAACTAAAAAGCTTAAAATAACTTTAAAACGTTTTGGAGTCGGTTCCAAGTCAAGTTCTTAATGAGAAGGTTAAAGAGGCTAGAACTTGACTTGGAACCGACTCCAAAACGTTTTAAAGTTATTTTAAGCTTTTTAGTTCCTTTTGAAGTCGGTTTTATTTTTTTATTAAAATTTTTTTTTTTCACGATTTTTAGTGGTGCCTAAAATTAATTCCCCTCCCAGACTTTTGTGAGGCTAATATTTGAAATCCTTATGAAAAGCCCATTCAAACGATACCTCACACGATATTTTTTATCTTGGATGATTATTGGAGGGGGGGGGTGACCACGTATCCCCCCTCTTCCTCTTTACTCGTCAGCCATCGACTGCACGTATAAACAAAGCAATATTACTTGTTACGACAATTCTGCTATAATCCTACGAGGAGTTCCGTTTCATATCTCGTAAGTTCATGATCAGATCACGATAATATTTCTATGGGACCACCTCGGGAGTATACCCTTTTGATTACAAAAAGAATTTTGAAAATCGGCCCACAACTGAAGGAGTAATCGCGTAACAAACATACAAAAAAAATCTATTTGCAAATTGCCAGCTTTTAAAAAAGACAGATGTTTAAAAAAGTTTCAATTTTTTTTAAAAAAAAGCTCCATATTTAGAGATTCATTGAAAATAAAATCTCGATAGATAAAATCAAAGGAAACTTGAATTATATAGGCAAAATAAAAATCCACAAACAATAGACATTCAAATTTTAACGATAAATATATATTATGTACTAGCTGTTGCCCGCGACTTCGTCCGCGTGAACCACTCTTATCACCTAGGGGTATAAAATTTAAATTAAATAGAATGCAAGCCTAAACTCATAAAAAACCAACAGGACACCTTCGTGCAATGAAAATCACATTGAATTTATTGTACTAATCACCGATGCAAAGTTTCCCGATGACAACGCCTCCCGTCCCGTTCGTGCTGCCCGCACTCGCCTAGGAACCGATTGACTTCGATCGAGATGGCACCAAATTCAAATTTAAAAACCTATTGGGATGACGCGGATCTCATTCCGTACCTCAAAAGGAAAATATAGAACTGTTAGAGGATCTTATAAAACGTACCTTCGTTTTTAAGCTAGAAGGTTTCATTGCGATTCTTAGGTACCTACCCAAAAAGTATTTATCGTCTATGTCGAAGCCGTCCCGCCGCTCTTCGAAACCTGGCTGAACAGAAAGAAGCGCAGGTACAGGCTGACTCAGGTGCTCACCGGGCACGTCTCTGCCCGTAGTAGTGAGGGCTATGTTGGCAGAGACAGATAACTGGAGAGAAGTAGCCTCCTTCTGTGAGACCGTAATGATTCAGAAGGAAGCCGCTGAACGGGAGCGAGAGAGAGCCAATCCCGCTCGGAGGAGAAGGAGGCGTCGATGACGCAACCGCCTTGGCGTCTAATACGCAGAAACAGCAGCAGCAGCAGGCGGGGCCTTTGGGGTCGCGGGCGCTCAGATTGGGGAGTTTGTGCGCCCACTGAGCGACCCCAGAGAAGACGGTGGCAAAGTGGTCACATGCTACCGTGCACAGCGAGGCTCAGGAGAGTCTTACAGTCTCTCCGGGGATGTGCCTAACAGGCGTTGCGCAGGGGAGGTTCCGAAGCTGGTCTCTTAAGAGGACCCGGGATCTCCCCTCATGTGCTGATGGTGATCACCGGGGTGGTTTTAGTGAGGTAAGAATCCCATACTCCCCGGTCTCTTCCCCTGGAGGCCGGGTGCCTTTTGAAGGTTTCCCCCCGTAAACAAAAAAGAAAAAGAAAAAAAAGGTACAATAACAACTTCATTTGAAATAACGAATATCTTTTTTAACGGCTTAATCGCTTGTGATGACATCTACCAGAGTACTGCTGCACTGCTGGTCCCATGACCTGAACATGACATGGCATGAAACGGGCAGGACTCGGTAGCTTAGTTGGTAAAGCGATGGCACGCCGGGGATTGCGGGTTCAAGTCCCGCCCGAGTCAGTTGTTTTTGCGAGTTTCTTATTAAAATAATATAATTTAATAAGCAAAACATGTATCTAAACATTAAAAAATATACATAAAATATAATATTTAAGAAAAAACACATAACACAGAGTAGGTACAGCTTGGCAAAAAAGAATGAGGCGGTGACAGCTAGAACTAAAAATAAAAATCTTAAATACTAAGTTTGTGAGTATTAAGTAATTCAATTGATTATATTTGATGACAAAAAAATCATCATAAAAATATGTAAGAACCAAATGACTTGTTATTTTGAATTGTAATATACGAAGTGCGCTAGAGGCGCCCCCAATTTTGCAGACTCTTTTATTTTCGATAAAAAAGTTTCCATAACACCTTTGCGAAACGTCTGAAAAGTATGACTGTATGACTGTATATATTTTTTTGATACGCTCAATGTTTATGGCAAGACGTTTCGTTTTACTTTGTTTTTAAAATGAATGGCGCGACGTATTGAGTGGTGAGGCGTATGTGTGCTAGTATTTATTTATTTATTTACGGATGGAAAACCAACAGCTATTCATATGTATAATTACAGTGGAATAGGATACATGGAGCCAATTACAAACGGAACGTTTATTAACTACTCAATATGTCATCCGGTGTCAGTGCCGTTTTGCTAGACTGGCCAATATGGCAACTGCGATTTTGTCTGTCAGCATCATTAAAATTTAACAAAATACTCGACAATCCTAATTTTGCGGATATATGTTGTCGACTCGAAATCTTTATTTTTTCATATTTTATTATTCTGGTGAGGTTTCGATCGAGTCTACCGTACCCCTTGACGAAATTATTAATATCGATTTCTTACACTTTTAAAATAAAACCGTTATTTTACTTTAAATATTAAAGATAGATATATGGTGTCACAGACTTTTTTATAAAACTAATAAAGGCTAATATTTTTGCTAAACATTATAGTCACTTATTTTAAGCCGTTTAGATAGCGCACGTCGATAAAGCAGCCAGAAAGCATTTTTTTTCTGACTTGGATCACGGATATTGTTATTTCTTGCTGATAACTTATCTTTATCAGAATAAAAGATAGCCCATAGCACTCAGGAAGAATGTAGCTTTCTATTACTGAAATAATATTTTGAATCCGACCAGTAGATCTGGAGATTACCCCCGACATACATACATACATACATACATACATACATACATACAAACATACAAACTTTACCTCTTTATAATATTAGTATAGATGATCGAAACGATAAGAAGAATAAAGTATAATAAATAATTATAAATGATTTTTATAGGAAACTATGGA
Source organism: Protodeltote pygarga (assembly GCA_936450705.2). Classification (NCBI taxonomy): domain Eukaryota; kingdom Metazoa; phylum Arthropoda; class Insecta; order Lepidoptera; family Noctuidae; genus Protodeltote; species Protodeltote pygarga. The sequence goes on along the minus strand of OW388250.2, from coordinate 14,740,779 downwards.
CAAATAGGTATGTACATGAATTTAATATCCTGTAAAATTATATGCTTGTATTTAGTTCAGAGCAATACATAGGTTCCTATTCTAGTGTTATATCCGAGCGTCGATAGCACGCGCGCGATTAGATTAATAACCGCAGGACCGACCTCTGCTCTTAATAATTACTACACAACTGCGATACCAACGATAATTGGAGCCTTTTCATCCTAGATTTATGTTCCATTCAAGTGCATTATAGCCATGCCTAGCGAAAATTTGTGCTTATTTTTTATTGGATATTACAAGGATGTATTAGTTTTGCTAAATGTCAATACTATGCGATTCAAATAATAGATAATGTAATACCTGCATAATATTTTTATTTCTTTAATGTTTCTTTACTACATTATTATAATGTACTTAGGTCTTAATAACCAATAAGAACTGAATTAAAATTGTTGACTGTCCTATTAGCTAAGACATTTTAAAATGGCGATCACAGTTTCACATTTTTATTTGAACTCCATTTCCATCGATTTCAAGTTTGTCAGTTCAACATTATAGATTTTTTCTCTATGGATTGATCACCTTCTTAAATCAAATGAGGCTAAGTTATGTAAAATTACTAAAACCAAACTTTAAGATTTATACATTAGTAGGATTTCATCACTTAAAGTTCGTAAACCAATGATGCCAATTCATGATCAAACAGGTTATATTTATACAAATATTTCCTTTTTATGGTATATAAACTAACACCAACACGCATAATAAGGTTCTCAAGGTACTTAAAACCATAAAATTACCATACAAACCACACATCATTAAGGGAATTTAAAAAAAATTACAATCAAATCGCTGAATCTCAAATTTAACCATACCCAAAGATTTCTGCCTTCGCTAATATGTTTCCGATGTATATTTAAAAGTATTCGAATCTTGGGAAACTTAAAACTTTAAGATTTTAATATTCTTAACCTACATTTCTTGTTAATAGAAAATGTACCTTATTGTTATAAAAATAGGGTAGGGTTGTTTATTTATGCAGAGTGCATTCTGTGAGCACGGGTACAAAATCGGATAGAGGCTATAAATTTCGCCGGACGGTCCTACTCGTGTTTCGGTTGTACAAAATTTGTTCACACGACATTATTCATTATCACAACGTGAGTCTAAACAATTATTGCGTTTGCAACGTGTTTGTAGTGATAATCTTGTATGTTTTATTACCGTTACGGGGAAAAGAAAGAAATGCTTCGAGATTTTAATCATGATTTAAAGCTATTGGTTAGCTTAGCATTAAATGTTTTAGTATTGGACGCTTTAAAGAAAGCATTATTGTATCCAAATTTCAAATACGTAGTTATATTCTTTTTGTATTCTTCTTCTTACGTTTACGTACATTTACGTTTACGCTTACGTTTCCCATGCTGTGATTAATTTAGCAAAATTGATATCAGAAACACATCTATCGATATAAAAATAAAAATTACGATATTGTCCCTACGATATTGTGTAATTACGGTATTGAAAAATTTTGAACCTTAATGTTTGCTTAGAATACATTTAATATGATATCTTATTTAGATTATTCTATCTTATTAGATTAATATATTATAATATTATATATAATACAAATATTATAAATGAGAAAGTAAGTTTATATGTTACCTTTTCACGCCTAAACCATTGTACCGATCATCATGGAATTTTGCATAAACGTTGTCAGGTGTACAGAAATGGACTCCTAATGTACGTCACGTGTGTCACGTGTTTTTCAAATCATGATTGAAATTGAAATTCTAAATTAACGGGAGCGAAGCTGCGCACAAAAGCTTGTACTTGATAAAAATGTTAATATATTTACGAAATATTAGTTCTAGCAGTTATGATGAGTTAGGGCTCTTAAAATTTGTTTGGCTATCTAAAGAGCTATTTACATGAGAATTTAAAAAATAAATCAGCCTATAATGTTTTGATAAAGGCTTTCTCTCTCAAAGACCGTTCTTGACAGGTTATTTTAGATTAAATGTATTAATCAATTGTACTATCAAGCCAAAGGTTTTCATTCCAACATTTTTCACAGAAAGCTCTTCGAAAAAGGCTCTTTACCTGAGCACAACAATCAGTTACATACAAATAAAATGTCCTTCACAAATCACAAGCAACGCAAATTGTTGATAGAGTCAGTTTTTCATCTACACTCAACAAAATACGGCCCTTATTGAGGACAAATGTCCTTTAGACGGCCGCCATGTTTTACCACAACTAGTAGCATTTGTCATGCCATCACATCATAACCGCGGCTGGTGACCTTATAGCGCTTTCAAAGCGTGAAATATGCGCCCATAGGAACTGGGTGAGGTAATTTTTTAATTTTGTACGTGACAATTTATTAGGTAACCTTTTTTAGTTTTTATCTTTAAAATTGAAATTGTGTTATTTGATGCATCGCTCTTTTTTTAAAAAAATGTATAGGCTAGCGCTATTTACGAATGCTTTCGCCATCTCCGCGTAATGCAAAGAAGGTTCATGTTCATTGATAACTTATTCTTAGGTTAGAAAGAAAGAAGAAAGAAAACATGTTTTATTGGGCACAGACAGAAACTCAAGCACAGAAAAAAAATAGGATAAAAGTAAAAGTTCAAAGTGCCAAAAGGGTCAGCCGCTCAGCATAATGCTAGCTTGCAGTAACACTGCTCAGCCAGCGCTGATTTTCAGCTGCTGCATAAAGGTTAGGGTTAGTAACTTTTGGACTAATTCATAAGACACGCTATTATGAAACTTGCCTGATATCCTCTTTTCGTGACACCTAGTCACGTGAAATTCCAAAGTTTACGTCATCGGCCGTGGTTGGCCCATAAATCATTATATTGAAGACGTCAATCAATGCCAACACTAACTGTGACGTAATCATTGGATTTCGTACGAAGAAAATACGTTAGTATTATATTATCTGTGACCAGGCTTAAGAATATTATTACACTAGTCCTCCGACTTAGGCCAAACGACAATGACACCACACATCTCGTAAAATTAACACACTTTAATTGCAACAGAAGCACGCATTGTACATACGGGGGTGACCTCAGTAAATCGCCGGTTATCCTATTAAGATAATAATCAGCCATTCACCATTGGCCACGAAACCCTGCGCCCCCATAACTAATTCCCAAAGGATTTGAATCGTACATTTTTGGTAGGATTAATTAGAATTCCTCTGGCACAGTTTGTGATGTGGGATTATCCTCAACCGCTAAACGGTGTCATAACCGTTACAGACCCCGTTCGTTTTAATGTATAATTTTCAGACCCCATATCTTGTCGGCCTAGGAAATTATGTACTCACAGTTATGTGGAATTAAACAGTCAATGTGAAATTGCGTTAAATAAAATTGTAGTCTGTAATCCTTGGGGACTGGTGTCCAGAAAGTATCAGTAGGTATATGTAAATGATAATTAAAACTATTACTTACATTAATTTATGCCTTTTATTATTTTGTCTTATTAACCTTCAACTACCGCAAGGAAAGAAGTGGCGCGGCGGCAACGTCGAGTAACTAACTAACTGATTTCCTTTTGTGTTACATTTTCTTCCGTAGCTCAAAAATGGTAGTTTTATACATGGGGTCTCTCGCTCACCGGTACCAAAAAAGACACTCTTTACTAACCTCTAAAAATGAAGACGAAAAAAAACATTTCCTACATTATTCGATCATTATTTTCGTCGCTACACACCAAATTTGTTCCTAAATGAATTCTCCATTCAAATACGAGTATCATTTACCTAAAACACCAAGCCTACTAACGTAAACTTGCCTCAATTGGTCCTGCTGACATTCATACACTTTTCATGTAAATGCCACCGTATTCCGAATGTGTACACAACACGAGAAGACGCGTAATTGAATTCATATATTAACAAAATGAAATATGACGTAGAATTAATAAGGCACAACTAATTTTACAAACACCCTCGTGTTTCACCCGATCCTAATATATTCATGAGACAATAATCGTTATCGCACAAATTCTGCACTCGAGTGAACTCGCTACAATCAAAACTTAGTATAGAGACGTATCGATAGGATACATTAGTTTAGTCGATTAATAGATGCGATAACAATTAACACCCAATTTATGTAAGGGCAGGTAAACGTAGGCCGCATAAGCAATGAATTTGCAGAAGAACCAATATCGTGTTTTATAACTGCAATGATAATATAAATCTCTAATATGAAGAAATTTATTTAAAAAGAAAAAAATGATTACTAGCAGAATTTGACCGTATCTGCGACCTAAAAGCCAGCTGATTAAATTCAGCCGCTCTCTTGGCTTCAAGTTTAAATCCTGCTCATAAAGTCGTAATCGATTTTTTTTTCTACAAAAATTATAATTTAGAATTCGCTTCGCATACGTTACATTAAGCAAGAAGTTACATAGCTAATCGTTGAATTGCATCGTCTTAGTAATCAGCGTTGTGCATGGTCGAGTTGTCGGTAATCGAATACTCCAATACAGTACAACACTACTTAGTCCTAGGGCGCTCCAAGTGCCCCGAGACAATTTGAAGCGTGATGAGAATCTAAGCTACTGAAGGATTTAGAGGGATAATGTGTATGAAATACCATGTTCTGATTAAGTTCGCCACGGCTAGGACTTGGACCAGATACATTTAGCCCCTCGAGGGATAGTTGGGTCGGGCGGGCCATTGAAAACGCGACACGTTCCAGAAAAGTGCGAAATCTTTCTTTCTAAATATGAGAATGCAATATATGGCATATTTCTCGTCTCGGAATCAGTGTTTTAGTCTGTAAGTTTACATAATTTGTACCAGAAGAGTAGTGAATACAATTTCGAATTCTGCGAACCAATCGTTCATTAAGTCCAACCGATCATCAACGAAAAAATTTAAAAAAAAACTGAAATGAATTACAAAATTATCTTTCATTCTAAGTATTGTATACCCTGAATTAAACCGGAACACAGTTTTGTAGATATCTGTATCTGTTATGAATAAATAATCAAAAGACGTATTTCTGTTGTACGGAAACAAATAAAACTAGGCGCCACATTCCCGCTCATTCTGTTGCTTCACAACACTAAACAAAGTTAAGTAACGAGCAGCAAGACATGCCGAGTATCAAGGAAGTTACTCTCGTTAAAAATACTTACTGACAACTGACTCGGCTGTATGCTATTTGCTAACTAAGTTTAACGAAATACATTTTCAATCGCGTTTGGACTGCATCGGGGGATGCGCGTGTTATCGGCGTCGCCACACTCCGCCACCCCGTTCTAAACTCCTTCCAACTTCTCCTAGCTCCTCTTATTTATTCCTCATATTCCGCGAAGTGCGCCGGAGGATTATTGGCCTGTTATCGGAAGTGGATAAATTACTTTATTACTCGATGGCGGGAAACCCTTTCGGCGCTATAAAATGGGAGCATCGAAGCTATTTTCACGGCGGAATAACGCTCGTTCCGCTTATAAAAGGATTCATTTTTTTAAATCGATAGGTATTATTTTGCGTGTGAATAATCGTCTGGCGTTATGGAAAAATGAATGTGTCGCACCAGTGACCTTCCCGCTCGGCCGCCTTCGATATTTTTGGTCAAGTGTTTTTCTATCGCGCCGGACTGAATGTGTGCGATAAAGTACTATCCAAGTGTATTATTAATAATATTTAGGTGACCGTTTATCTTCTCGTATAAAAACGAACCCCTCATAAATTTTCTGATAAAGCCATCAGTTATAAAATCCAACATTTCTATGGTACGTGTGGTATTAATATTTACATTAATTTTAATATATCAGACCCCAATCTTATCTTCGGTCAGTTCCATTGCCTTTAGCTACTAAAAACGGAATCATGCTAATTTCTAAAATGGACTACCCTTCAATTAATTATTAAGGAACTGAAAACCCTTTTAACCCCGTTTGGTTCGAAACGTAACGGCGGAATGGGTGCGGACATTTATCTTTATAAGTGTTCGGGGTATTAGCGGGGGTGAGGTGCGGGTGGTTTCATTAAGCGACTTAATACTAATGCCAGTAATCGAGTGACCTAGATATCACTTTTTGTGAAAATTATTTGTTGGCAACACAGAATTCCCTCGGTGCCACCCACCCTATAACAAATAGAGAATTAATTCGAATTCGAAGTTCAAAAAAAAGTTCGAAATACAAATTAAATTTAAATTACACGCAAAATTTATCTTAGAAATGGCGCGTTATTTGCAATGTCATTCAGAACGTAACCACGCCTACGCCAATACAAGTGGCTGCTCCAATATTCAACGAACAGCCATGTCTGTTGTTTTGTTAATCCCGACGGATTATCCCACTTACTTGGAGTTTGATCAATTTAAACACCGACACTGAAGCCTTTTAATAATCTCTTTGTTTACGTTTAATTCTGAGCTTCGGGTCTTAATTCTAATGTGAGTAATGTTGCCTGATTAAAATTATTATACGCACAGTACACTGCGGTTCCAAAAAGGTTCCGGCTAAATTGAAATCTTTTCCTTTGTCTTCTAAATTTTAAGTTTGATTCCAAAGACTAGCCAGTTTTTATCCAAGGTATTTTTTAAAATATTCGAAAAAGGGTGTTGTATTTTGTCAGGGAATCTAAATAGCTGTTTATACTTTAGGGCTTAGATTTTGTGAATAATAAAATAGAACAAATAAATAACCCAATAAGATATTATGAAAATGGGGTGAATAAGGGTGTGAAATTTGCACCGAGTCCCTTATATTACAAATAAAGAGGTGAAAAAGGATTAAGTAATCTTTAGTGTCAAAGTCATGTACGAGATGGCAAGAATTCATTTTTGTAGAGACATTATCCTAATAGTTAGGTACGTATATTCCGCCTCTACTTTTACATACATTGACATCCCTCCAGGGCATTTTATAACGACAAAAATGTTTTTACAAAATGCTCATGCCATCTAAAAGTTCAATTTTCATTTGACCTAATTGGAACAATGTATGAGCAAAACTACAAATTAACAATTCAGGTTTTTAACTATAAAACCTAGTAGCTAGCTGTAGCTAGTTATAATACTAGCATTTTACATAAGCCCCAAACCTTTTTATAGCTGGCTATTTTCTCCGGGTTGTGTGGGGGTAGAAAATATACTCGTTAGCATAATGCTGTTTCTGACTGTAATTACTAAGCTATGTGTTATGTGGAAATAGCGAACGTTACAGCGAAAGCTTATAATAGCTAAAACTTTCCAGTCGTAAACCGTTGGTTATTATGTTTAAACTCTTTTCTGTCAGCAATAGTAACAATGCTCTAGGAAATGCAGCGGATTGTTTATGCTTTCCTCTTATTCAGATTCAGAAATGGAACGCGAATCGTTTCTTAAACATTGCGCATTGTTTACAGACAGTATTTATTTAAATTGTAAGAATAGAAACTAATCGAAAATAGAACAATTTAAATAATAATGACACTTATTGGTTGCCAGTAAAACAAAATATTGGTAATAAATACCATTTATTTCTCAGTACACTATGTAGTGTTCTGCGCATAAAAGCAATAAACAATTCATATTCAACCAAGAAATATTGGAAACGGATTAAAAGTGGTTTTAACTCATTTTATCTGTCGAACATCTAAATTTATGGTTTCATTAATAATTGTACCGGTGCTATAGTGAATAAATTTCGGTAGTTTTAACTTAAATCCATTGTGCATAAATAAGCCTGTTCAATGGGCCGATGTCACAACTTGTCGGGACAATAAATAACTGACAGATGAAATGCGCCGCCAGCCCTCCACGTTAATATTAAACATCGTTTACAAAAATAAGCTTTTAGATTTATAATTAAAACGGATTAAAGGTGACACTTGTCCAATTACTCTGATTTTATTATTGTATAATCCCTTTTAATCGTAATTTTATTGCCTGCTTTGATTTACAATCTGTCACAATGTAATATATATCTCTCACAATAGCGTACAATGCCTTGATTAAGTTATTTAACACTGAGTGTAACGGCGACTCAAATTGTATTGAATAAGTATAAAGCATCGAAATTATTCTGAGTAGATAAAAAACTTAAATTTTAAAAATCACTGAATCAAAAATATCGTCATTTATTTTAGCGAAGAACACTCGACCAAGCCTCTTTTAAAATAAAATAAAAAATAGTGCCAGGTCAATGACAAGAAGCTCGCCTCTATTACATGGGGCTTAAAACACAAATAGCGAAATGTGGGTGTTTTATACGCCTCTACTTATCTCTCAGAGAAATAGACATAAGAATTTGTATGTTAAAAAACGTGAACTATACATATAGATCTTAATTTGCAAATAAACCAAAATTCAGACCTTAACCAAACTATATTCCTATAGTTTTATAGCAAGACTTCTCGTAAATGTTAAACCTCTGAACAGATAAAATCTAATTTAATTACCATAAACAACGGTTTGTTAATCCTTGCTCTTCTGAACGTGAACCACCGATGTGTCTTTGTTTCTTTCTATTAAATTCAAAAGGAAGCAAAAGCTATTTATAATTTTTTATAATTTTAAACATTTTAAGTTTGGCAACATTGCTTTTTTCCGCCGTTGTTACCAAATTCAAAATAATATTCTTCAAAATCATCGTATTTTTTTAGTGTAGGTATTGTCGTCTGTCAGCTTCATTAATATTGTCTAAAGCTGGGTATCCACTATGTTTGCGAACCTCGCGATTCTGGAGCGCTCCTGGAGCGTGTACGTATCCAATATGTGGAGCAGTTGCAGGAGCGCGGAGCACAAGAGGTTTCCGAACTTAGTGGATACCCAGCTTCCTGACCTCGACAAACTGTACTTACACATCTTGTTCTTAAAGAACAACATTAATTGGTAAGCACATTCAAAGTTAAAAAATAATAATTAAAACTATAGAGGTTACCAATAAGTGACACTGACAGTACAATAAGTACCTACCACTTATATTTTCACAATACTCGTTAGTGTTGGTTGGTACATTGTAGTTTCATCAGATTCAATCATGCAGGGCTAATATTAATTTGTATTGCTTTGTTTTCTTGTTCTACGCTTCGTATTAGAACCTTATTTTATCCAGTAATTGGTTTGTCAGTGACGTCAGCACATAAGACGTATTGCCTAAAATATAAGCTTTTATTGGGATCTGAGCACATTTTGTGCTCACATAGGTACCCTTAATGGACGCTAATCCATCTCAGTCGTGTGCACTTCCATTTCCTCGGGACGTGAAGGAATGTTCGGTCATTCTGAACGACTGATACTCCATAGCGTACAGGAAAAAAATCTATCGCGAAATAAATTTAGACTTAAGTGAAAACATTTGTGCAGAAGTGACAGCTAAACAGAATCTTTGAGAAAAATAATTATAATTGAATAGTTGCTAAATTTAGAACTAGTCTCACGGATAAGCTCTAACTATTAGGTAAATTAAAAAATGGAACAGAATATGTGTATGAAGTTTTCTGTTAGATAAGGTAACAGGGACTTACTTATCAATAACATATATTATGAAACATGTAAAAAGAGATACAAATGCCTTATTAATATTATACTAACAGCATTAAGTTTTAAATACTGCAACAATTAACACAAAACGTAAATAACATTTTTACGCAAAACGCAGTTAGTTGTCAACGCGTTGTAAAAAATGAATAAAAATTAAACAAAGAAAACAAAACGTAATATAATTCTAAGTTCAAATGTTCCATGTAATAACGTTTCGTTTAACATGGAGGCGCATTAAGCCCGACTCATTCAAGATCACTCGACATAATTAACGCCTACATTGAGTTATTTACACGCCCGCATGTGCCGGCGGAAACGGCAGAACACGATTGACGTGCCCAATTCTTAAATTATTTACGGAATCTATCGAGAAAACCCGATAAAAGTCATTTGATTCGGTAAACACAAGCCATGAGTCGATTTTTTTAAATATAGAAAAGCCATGCAGATGTCTTCTTTAAAAAAAAAAACCGTTGTCGCTATAAAAAAAAAATGCAGTCAATGTGTAAAATTTATTGCGCGTCCAACTAGTCTAATATGCCCCAATTCCACCATATTTATTTTCTTGTTTATGGTTTTTAATCAACTGACATTTCCGTGACTGCAACACTTACCGGCCTGATGCATGGAACCTGCTTTAGTTTGTCCATTTCATTATAATACCAACTTATTATCTGTCTTACGGTATTTTTAGGTACATTTTCCATTTACACAAAATGTTCAATATCCTCATATTCTAGATATTTGACACGTCCTGTAAAGTCTATTGAAACCAAATCATCTGCTAGTAAACATTCATATCATGCCAAATTATGAGCTAGTGATTGATGTAAAGCTACATTTTCTTACAAAAAACTAGGGTGGTTGTCACCCCATCCATCAAAGCTTGCCAGTCGACATCCAACTACTACTTAATGTACTTATTGCACGTGATCGATCACCCTTAGACGACACCCAAATCCATTAAACCGTGTCTAATTGATCGCCGTAGGAATTGAAAACGGCAAAAAGTAGCCGGGGTCTCCGGACGGCAGTCTAAAGTATTTGGCGTGCAACTATGCAGGAAGTCGTCTGCAGGGGTGGACGGAATAGCTTCGGGGAAATTTAGGAAATTCCAGTTGGAAATTGTTTAAATACATGGCTATAATACTTAGTTGCGCGTTTGCTTAGTTCAAACTAAAAATAACCAGCGTTACACCGTACTCAGCAGCGGGATGTTTTGATGGAACTATTATGAACGTCATCAGTTGAATTATAAGTAAATTATGGTCACTTTATATGGCAACACCAACAACGTATAAAATGCAACAAACAATGCAGCTTTTGATTGGCATAACAGTGCAGCTCTCTGCCAACTTTTAATAGCCCTTTCATTATTTTCTTATCAAGGCTCAGCCGTTGATTTATGGCATATTATGCTGTTAATACACAAAATGGTGGTATTGTGTGTGATATTGTATACTTATAATATGTGTAAACGTGTATATTATCGGTGGACGCTTGGATCGCGGCGGCATACCTCAGATTACGGGCACGCCGCGCCAGCCGCCCTGGCCCGTCATGTATGTGTACATGAACTAATGTATGGTACTATACTATAAATACTATACAAGCTGAGGTGGTATGCTCGGACCCTAAGATATTGTAGGTGTAGGCCGTAGCAATTCAGAGAAGAATTAATCGTTATAGCCGCTCGACCGACGTTGTGCGTTCAATTTAGGTCAGTGTAACGCCTGAAGCCCTGAATCCTGGTAAAATGTAAATCCCTTATTTGTAGTAAAGACCTAAAACTAAATTTGAGTCCGTAATAAGTTATGCTTGAACAGTAGTATAATTTAAAAGGTATCTGTTTTATGCTATCGTTGAAAAATCGTTAAAAATTTATGACCTTTTATAAGCTCGGTTTAACAATGATAGGATAAACTAGAGAAGCCTAGCACAATAAATCCTATTGGCCAATAATTACAAGAGAACAAAAAGGGTTTCTTAAGGCAGAGTCTCCATGTTTCCAGCAGGTATTGGCAGCCACAATAGCGGGTGATTGCGCTCGTGCGCCTGCATAAATCACCCCGCTTATTGTGTGGTGTAAAATGTAAGATTTTACGGTTTTCCTCTTACGGGTGGGCAGCTTGCAATGTTTAATTATAGGTTCTAATAATTCCGCTTAAATTTTTTGTTTATTTTTTTATTGTAGGTACCCTTAATACTGGAAAGTACAACTCAGTTAAGAATCAATTCAGTTCGTTTTGTTTTATTTTGTTCGTTTGGCTTGGTTTTTTTTAATCCACATAACTATAAACTAGTTTTAGTTCAAATTCTATACATCGAAATGAATAATGACTTGATTTTCTTGAATACCGTGTTTTTTTTATATGGAATCGATTAAATTAAAATAAAAATTCTGAATCGTTGTGCTGCACGTGTATTCTACAAAACCCAAAATGTTATCTTGCACTCCTTTTGAAAGCGTTCTTTAAAAAAAATAGCTTTAAATGAATTTTTATTATATGCCATTTTTTTATTTGAAAACATGTTCCGATCAAGCTGAATTTTTTGCTGAAACCTTGTAATGTTGTTCTCCTTCAATTAGTTTAATTCCATTTTTCATAACTATATTTATTTATTTTATATCTTCAATGTGCGAGCGCGATAGTAGATTAGCAAATACATAAATGCCTTAACATTTTGGACACAATTTTCATTTGCGTATTTACATGTTAGGTAGGTAGAGAAAAACTAATAGAATAGCTTTGTTGGTGAAAGTTTAAACCGCTTGGCCTCATTGGATAAGGCATTACGGATATAACAGTGCAAATTAATTACCATAAAAGAATGGAGAAAAGGAACATGCAGTACGCTCTCTTCATAGGAAAAAGTAGGTTACCTAATTAGCTTAAAATATTCATAATTTTAATTAACCTGCGAGCTCTTTATAGCTAAGTTGTTAAATACTAACGTAAGTACCTATAATTTAAAAAATAACGTTCATGCTGAATTTTACTATTTAAAAGGTAAAACGTTTCTCTTGTATAAAGAAGATGGGAGATAAGATAAGAAATTACACTATTTTATTTAAACAAACACGTGAATACATAATAATAAAATGAATAATGCGTGTTTGCAAAGTTTTGTCACGAAATTTAGTCAAACACTGCGACAGCGGAAGATTAGAAAAACTTTTATTAAACGTAATTTAAAATTATAAATTTAAAAATATAAAATAAAAAATCTAAGGTATCTATAATATCAGACATGTATATCGGGGTATATAATTATTGGTTAATAATGTTGAATACCTGCGCACATTATTTAGTAAAGACAGTGGCGAGCCTTGCATTCAAACCTACAACCTTTTAGGCCACCATAAAGCTCTCTACCACTAGACTTTCACCGTTGTTAAACTATGATCGAGTTGAACCGATGTTGCAATGCATGCATCATTTTCTCCCCCGCTTATAATTTGCCCCAAAACATAATTCACCTCAGATTGCCTCTAAGAAATGTTAGATAATGCGTTACCATTTTACCAAGTTGAAGCTGGTTTCATTCATTTATTTCGCTCGCTCCTTGTTCGACGTAATTGTACCTCCTTACTTTGTTACCCTAGCCTTAGTAACTCAAGATTTAATATAATGTCAGATATTTAATTACAAATTCGAAGTTTATTAAAATCTCAGTTTTTGTTTAATTTGATAAAAGGGAATGATGATGAAAATATATCGGCTTGTAATTCTTAATTAAATCTCTTTTTAGAGGTTGTTTATTAAATCGTTTGATGTTTTTTTTTTAAAACGCAGTGTCTACTCTATTATACTTTCTTTTTCTATATGATTGATCTTTATCTAAGTCAACCTGTAGCAGAAATACGCACACATAAGCTCACGACCAGGGGGGTTATTATTGAACTTCGAAAGTTGGAATCTAATTTTAATCCTATTTTTTTATACACGAGTGTATGTTCGATGAACCACCTGAAGTAATGAGTTTGTATACGATCCTATCTAGATTCTAGACTGTCATTTTTTTCGTTGTGCAACAGTTACCCCCCTAATACGGTTGCCAGAAATTTATTAGATTTAAGACATTGGTGTGACCTAAGGTCATAACTGTCATCAATACGTCATGCTGAGCGCAGACGCGACTTTTCCTTTCTTCTATAGAAACTACTGCCAATTACTTTCTAAATCGATTTCAGAATATTCCAAAGATCTTTTCGTAGATAGTTCTGAACCTACTTTTAGAATTTAGATTATCATTAATCCATTTGACAGTGAATCATTATTCACTAAACTAGTACTTACCTAAGTTATAAAACAAATTACGTATAACGCTTATAGTTTCCGAAAGGGTTAGACAGAGATGAATTACAACCCAATTTTAGAATATTTAGAGAAAGAAAAAAACGATTACAGATTTGAACCTTGACCTACTGGGTAAAGCCCCCAGTCGCTTTGCGTCTAAACTATTCGTAATCCTTTAGTGTTTGCATAATATGCATAAATACTTTATAAAATGTTTATATAAATAAACATGTTTATAAACTGTCTTAAATTCTAAAGAATTGGGGGCAAACCTACTATTTGGAACTCTCATTAATCCATTATGTCCCACTATAAAACAAAGCCCTTCCTACCCTTCTACCAATTTTCTGCTAAATAGTAAAATAAATCAAATTTAATTCCTACTTAATTTCAGAGATCAAACATAGAAAGTTTATCAGCCGTTCTTTCGACATCTATATGCTAAAGTGTGTATGTTAAATTGCCAGTTGTTCTTGGTATATCCTTCTTTTACGGAGCAACGGATAGACATGATTTCTCTGTCTTATTTCGATATGACGGCAATTCGACAGGACTGGCGAGAGACCAGGCACTTGACCAGTGGTTTTACGTGCGTACTTGCGTAATTAATTTATAATACGCACATAACCTACAAAAAGTCTGAGGTACACGCGCACTTGTGCGCGCGGTCATATCACTAGACTATCAAGGCTCTATCGGTGTATTAAGCCCTTAATACCGAATTAATTCAAAAACTATTCACACATCGCTATCAGCTACGTTATTTATTCATAAAGTTTTAAAGCTTACCCAAATTATCTATCACACCGTCAAATCTAATAAATATCTTCGAACTGGACACAATAAAAATAAAACCTACGAACGGTACATAACACGTCATTATCCAACAATATGTCGGGCTACATGTCTTAAGCTATTGTCTCGGAAATATCTTACAAAGCTAATGTCCACTTAATTTGGTTCACTTTTACACTGCAGAGGAAAATCCCGAAGGCTCACTCTCTTCTTTAGTTTAAAAAATTCCCGCGGCTTTATTTGTATCATAGATATGGTATTAAGTCTTAAAAAAATAATCGATTTCGATCAGGATTTTTTCTTTCTACATAACTTTTGAACTTTAATGTTCTTAACAGTGAGCTACTGCCCTATTTTAATTTATCCGAGAAAAAAAGTAGTCCGGTCCATAAGCTACCGATCTCTGTGAAAAAAATCATGTCGATTTGTTGCTCTGTTGCTGCGTGTGAGAAGGCCAAACTAACAAACATAGTTTCGCATTTATATGAGTAAGGATATTTAGGCAAAAAGGACTTTATTGTGAATACTGGCCATTTTGCTGGTTTTCTTCCTTTCTGATTTGATAGTTTTTAAATTTTGTAAACTAGGTCTTCTTTATTTATCTATTTCGTAGCCTATAGTCTTGCGCAAGTGCGCGGGTGGTCCGTCCGGCCACCCAACCGCACCACAGTTATCGATAACGCACCACACTAGCACCACTAAAGTGCGTTACATGTCGATTTTATCGACCGCTTTAATTATAATAGGTGGCCGCCGCGCCTCTACTTATCGATGACCAAGAAATATGAGATAGGTCGACAAGGAAGCTTAATGTACCACAGATAACCTTTGCCGCCGATTTATTTTGACATTCGCTTTTATTATCTGTGCTATGACGATTTTGATAGTCGATAGTGAACGGCTTAAGCCGCGAAGGCTTTAATGCTCCATTCACTTTTATTTGTCATTCATTCATTTTTGAGTAAGCAGTTGTTAGTAAGAAGATTACTTTTTATGTTACTCAAAAGCGTACCTTATTGCTACTTATGTGACTTTGTGGTTCGGCACCACAAAGTTCTCGACAGAAGCCGATACTCCAAAGCAATTTAATAATTTAATTGCTATTGATGTCAAGTGGACATTCAAAAATTATGGTAAGTACATAATATTCTGTTAATTAATTAATAGGAAACCTTCATACCTACCAATAAACCGCATTACTCATTTCATTTTCCAATTTGCCTTTCGTATAACGTCAATTGGACCTTCAATATCAACGTAATCGGATTTTAATTACCGGGCCCAAACAAATCCGCATCGCGAAGCGCCTGACGACCGCCGGCCGCGCCGAAACAATGTCGGTATCCGATGTATCGAAGACGCGACGATTCGAAATGGTTGCCGTGATTCGATGCGCAGAATTCCTGGCGATATTTCCTTACGAAGTATCTTAATTGCGGCTAATTGCAAGAAAAGCCCTCCCATTAGAGCCCTCCTCGCAAAGAGTAAACGAATTAACAGACACGTAGCTCTCTAACAAAGAGGCGGTAAATTCGTTTTAAAACACCCCGGTTCAGGTGCGAAAAAGCCAGCTCTAAGTAGAATAGATTAAAGTATGCTAAAGCAAACAAGGCGAGATTTCCCAGCGATAAAATCATAAAGTTCCATTTTGTGCTGTTCTGTATACGGTAAACAAAAAAAGGTTTGTTTTATTTAAAAAAATAACGCCATACCTTTTTTCGAATAAATTGGAACGTTGTAACATTTAAATTTGGAATTGAGCTGCGTTTTGTTTCTGCGTCGCACGTACAAAGTGGTCCGTTAATGTGGCGGTTAATTGACCGACTCATTAGTGGCAGACAGTGGCGGAAGGCGGCATCTCTTCTGAACTATACTTAGCGTAAATTTAGCCTACCATGACCTCTAACTCTGTGGCACACGGTTGAATTTTCTGTGAAATCATTTTCCTAATACTTGGAAGTGTTTAGAATCGTGCGAACTGCATTCGGTTTCCGCTCTCGCAAGTTCAATACCACTATAACTGCACTTAGGGCTACCGTCCTTTCGTAGCTTTATTCAGTAAAATACTTTGGGTTCTCTTCTTGGTTTCCGATATTATATCGTAAGGTGTACCAGAGTACAAAACATAATTGGTAAAATAAACACCTGTACAAGCTCTACACGTAAGTTTATCCCTTGGGTGAAGTATAATCGCAAAAGTGTATTTAGATTTCTTTCAAATAAGAAAGTATGTATTATTTAATTCATTAAACGCCATGGGGGACACATGGTGTCCGACAAACAATAGAATTTGCATTGTGTCTGCAGTCTGGCAGTCAAAGCGTTAAGATATGAAACTTGTACAAGACTCCAAATATTAAAAAAAAAAAACACTTTTGCATTGCACATTCAACCCTAGGTAATATCGGTAAGCAGGTGAGAATATAAAACGCATTGGATATAATCTGCGCCGACCGACGACGACGTCCGTCCGTAGAGATGCAAGCACATAGAGCGTTCGCCAAACATATTCGCATTAAATCGAACGCACCGACAATTACCCAGTAATAAACTACACATTATAGACAGGATTGCTAATGCAATTTCGCTAATTAATCTATCGATAAACCGCGGTTTTCTGTGGACTATAATGTTGGCTGAATGCGAGAATACCAATGCGTACATTATGTGGAATGATAATATAATATTACTCTAATGGTTTTAGTTCTCCTTTGCCCTATACATTCTACAAATATGCCGTTGCCTGTTTTATAAGTATAATTTAAAAATGTAACTGTCATTTAAATCGTGATTTTTTAATTTTATAGCAACATTAAAACTTGTATTTACGTTCTATACATCTTAATATTTTTTGAAAAGCTTTAAAAAAATATCATTATATCATTTTAACAGAAAAACACTAAATTTTGTTAATGAACCAAAGCTAATGTTTATTTTTTTGTTTTCAGGTAAGTGACGCGAAACCAGAATTTAAGGAAATATTTTTTAAACGCAAGTATTTAACCAAGTATTAAACTGAACGTATTGACTAAAAGTCGACCTATAATAAGGAACAAAAGCATTATTACTTCAACAAGAAAACATTTCCAACTTAAAAGATTTTCCCTCAACAAAAGCGTTTTATACGTATCTTCCATTTGGAGACGTCGGCCATCTTTCACGGATGCGACGCGTCGCAACTGTCGTCTCCCTCATATCACTGATGTTAAAACTACTAGATGGGGCTTATTAAAAATATTTATTACTTCACTACCTTGAGGCGTCAAACTGGACCACGCGACCACTAGGCTATTGATAGTCTAGTGGTCGCGAAGGCCAGTTTGATCCCCGAATCGGGCAAAGTGTTATTGGGATTTTCCATTTGGAAAATCTCAGTAGCAGCATGCAGTTTTAATTTGTACCCTTACAGGAGGCTTCCACCGACAAGAGCAAAGCTCTTAAATAAAATTTAAAAAAAAGCACGGCTTATAACGTAAGTGAAGATTTAACCCTGAGTACATTACTCAAGGTTGTTTTAGCTTCCTATTAGTGAAATATTTTTAAATCAGTTTAGTAGTTCCGAAAATAACTCACTATAAACAAACAAACACCGTATACTCGTATTTTATTTACATCCTCTTTATAATATTATTATTTAATAAGTATTATGGATAAACTCATACTCATACCTCACACTATTACACCACACCCACCGATATACATTTAATACATTAGCACATTTAACACTCATTAAACTCATCCCAGACACCCCCACATTAATTAACACATACTCAGCACATCTAGACAGAATCAACTCTCTCGTCGTAAAACTGAATTAAAAGCATGAAAACGGGAAAGTTGAAAATGAATTGCCCTTAATGTGAGTTTGACGAATACTGTCCTTGTATGACTTGTGACTCGTTAAAACTTATACAATGTATGTTAGAGTTATGCCATTGTTTTATAATATGCATTGCTACGGAGATAGGTTTGAATACGCTCGTCATAAAGTCGTATCTAGTATTTTTTCGCTACAAACAAAAGTTAAATGTGTCTATTTTGTACGCGCGTAGGTACTTTTGTACTTTCACAAAACATACATTATTACTTACAAGTAGAAATATGTTTAGTTTTTCCTTAAATTGTAGCGTAGAGTCAGAATTATTTGATTTTGACGTTTTTAAGTTAAGCAACAATTTTTTTGTTATTGTTGAGACAAAGCAGTGATAACTTAGTACGTGGTATGACTGTTGGACTGTCAAGTCAAAGGTCGAAGGTTCTAAACCCAGGCACGCACCTCTGACTTTTCGGATTATACAGGGTGGCCCGTTTATAGTGGTCCAAAAATTTTTTTTACATCTAGGACATCCCAATAATTAATCTAAACACAACACATGTTCCGCGAAAATCAGTAGTTTAGAAGTTATGATTTTTTAAATTTAATTTCTTAAAATTTCTACTTTAGTCGTGTAAACCTCTTTAGATTGAAAGTGATTGCACTAAAACGAATCAAATTTGGTGTGTAAGTACTATAGACATGTAGCAAGCAAGCAATGAGCTATTTTTAAGGTTAACCTTAAATCGTAACATGGTTTTAGACCTTTCGGTGAATTATTTGTAATTTTCGATTGATTAAGCACATTTTTCAAAAAATTCTAAAGATTAAAAAATGTACTACACGAATTTTGCTTATGGTTGTAAAAACTACCTTGAAGTGTGAGGATAACATAGATAAAAAAAATATTGCGGTGTAACTACAGTAAGCTCTTCAGAAATCAACATTGTATGCATTAGGTCATTAAAAACTTAAAATTTTAATTTTTGCCTAAAACATCATTTTAATAAATCCAACTTTATTATGAAAATAAAAACACTGGAATTAGTTAAATAAAGGATATTTATTTACAATAACAACCCACAATGACAAAATAAACGCTATTACTATAAGTTTTCGAAATGTCTGCCTCTATTTTCAATGCATAAACATTAAACAGCAACGTCGCAAAAAAATCCTTTTATGCCTGTTGAAAAGCTGTTTATTTGCTTTCGTCGTGATAGCCTAGTGGTGGTGACCGTTGACAGGCAAATCAGAGGTCTCGGGTTCGAACCCAAGGCGCGCACCTCTGACTTTTCATAAGGTCTGTGCGTTTTATAAATTAATTATCACTCTCCGTACCTCGGATAGCACGTTAAGCTGTTGGCCCCAGCTGTCAATTGTAGATCTTTGACAATCGTTACGGGTAGTCAGAAGCCCGAAAGTCTGACAACCTGTCTTACCAAGGGGTGTCGTGTAACCCAGTATCTGGGTTGTGGAGGTCTGGTAGGCAGTCGCTCTATGTAAAACACTGGTATTCAGCATCCGGTAAGACTGGAAGCGGACCCCAACATAGTTGGGAAACGGCTAGGCAGATGATGATGATGGCTGAATTACAAAAATTAAAGCAAATAGACACCTTTTCAACAGGCATAAAAGGATTTTTTTGCGACGTTGCTGTTTAATGTTTATGCATTGAAAATAGAGGCAGACATTTCGAAAACTTATTGTAATAGCGTTTATTTTGTCATTGTGGGTTGTTATTTTAAATAAATATCCTTTATTTAACTAATTCCAGTGTTTTTATTTTCATAATAAAGTTGGATTTATTCAAATGATGTTTTAGGCAAAAATTAAAATTTTAAGTTTTTAATGACCTAGTGCATACAATGTTGATTTCTGAAGAGCTTACTGTAGTTACACCGCAGTATTTTTTTATTTATGTTATCCTCACACTTCAAGGTAGTTTTTACAACCATAAGCAAAATTCGTGTAGTGCATTTTTTTGTCTTTAGAATTTTTTGAAAAATGTGCTTAATCAATCGAAAACTACAAATAATTCACCGAAAGGTCTAAAACCATGTTACGATTTAAGGTTAACCTTAAAAATAGCTTATTGCTTGCTTGCTACATGTCTATAGTACTTACACACCAATTTTGATTCGGTTTAGTGCAATCACTTTCAATCTAAAGAGGTTTACATGACTAAAGTAGAAATTTTAAGAAATTAAATTTAAAAAATCATAACTTCTAAACTACTGATTTTCGCGGAACATATGTTGCGTTTAGATTAATCATTGGGATGTCCTAGATGTAAAAAATATTTTTGGACCACTATAAATGGGCCACCCTATATATTAGGTAATTATCACTGGCTAAAATTGTGAAGGAAAACATCTTGAGGAAAGCAAGCACACCTGAAAGTTGTTTCAACGGCGCGTAAAGCCATATCAGAGGCCTGCTGGCGGTTTAAACTCTACCAGGTTGTTCATCAACTATACGATAAAGAAAGAAAGAATGAAAGATTCAGACAATTTAATATTAACAATCAGATTCACGTATAGGAGACAGTTTTGGAATTTGTCTTAAGCCACTTTTCCACTACGCTATCGAACGAACATTTTGTTCCGAACGAATGTTCGACTGTTCTACCAATATTCGCTCTGAACACAAAAATTCTGTTTACACGAACATTTTTGATTGAACTGTGTAAACAAACAACGTTCTGATTAAAAGTTCTGTCAGTTCCCTGGCGACTAGCTAGACTGAAGTATGTTTAGAACAACTGCTCGCTCGCCGTTAACGCACCATTCCCAATAAATGAATTAGCAATCCCCGAGTCCAATCGATTATTGCCGAACAAGTTCGCTAAAATTGTTTACATCAATTAAAATAATGTCCTCCTGACCCAATTTGCGGTTTCAGTGGACAATCTTAAGGGAAATTAGCCATTGAAAAGACCAGAAGCAGAAGATATTATAGTGCACAAGTAAGCGCAAACACATTTGCACCGCACTCTCATAGTTCGACGGGACGGCAATCCGACACGACCGGAGAGAGATCAGGTGCAGGACCTTTACGTACTCTCCTAGGCAAGGAGCAAGTGATAATTACTTTATAATACGCAGATAACTTAACGAAAAGTCAGTCAGTGCCCGTGGTGAAGTCGGATTCGAACCTGAGACACCACTGCCAGTAAATTATTATTTTTTCGTTTGTCTGGTAAGTCAGACTATATATATTTACTGCATTTTTGTGAATTTTTTACATGTTATAGCACATGATAGCTTATTAAATATAATTATTTAATAAGAAAATTTGAAAAAACAATTGATACGGATGGGATTCGAACCCACGATCTTCGACATACCGTGTCGACGCTCTAACCGCTGAGCCACCGTATCCCATCGGCATCAATCGAAATTTCAAATCTCTTTTTTCTCTTTTTTTTCAAATTTTCTTATTAAATAATTATATATTTACTGCACTTAGTATTTTTTAAATTATAATTTAAAAAAAAGACTAAGTTTTTTACACATTATTATTAACTTCTAAAAAAAGGTGAATACTCGTTGTTTGTATACTATACGTCCATTACTACACTCGATATAATGTGCGCGGTCCTTTATCACGTCTGGCAGCTTCCAGTTAATGTTCCGATGAATTTAAATTGGTAATTATTAATAACGAACTTTGTGTCTGTCGTTAAAATTATCTGAAATCCATTTAGCGAGCTCTGATTTAAAATAGAAGAATACAATTCTCTTTGGTGTGTAACAAATATAAATGTATGGCATGGCGTTCCAAATATATATAATCAAATTGTAAAAGTCACTTTTTAAACATGAAGCCTCAGTATGCAAAACTGTCCTAACTTTAAATACAACCTTCTTGGACATCAAAGAGACCCCAAAATATGGAAAGCTACGCAGGTAGACATAATTAATTCCTACTCAACTATGCGCTTGCGTCGTATATATGAATATTGAATGTAATGAGAGATAAAATGCTAATGCCCGCATATGCATACAAATTTATCCCGTGTTGAGTTAGAGGGCAGATAACACCTCCCGATTGCGAATCGGATTATCTCGGGCTTAATACGGTTTGCATCTGTTATTGATAATTATGATTTTTATTATACACAACATTCGTTTATGGAGCTGTGTTGGTATAAGAAATAATACCTATGATTTTATCAAAATGCAAGTTAAGAAATAAGTAGCTTGTCATTTGTTCTTAGCATAACTTTGATACTAGCTATGAACTTTTAAGCACTTATTCTGAATTCAGTCGTCCTACTTGACTTAGTTACTTAATTCAGACAAGTGTAATCGCATTAAGTAACTGAATACAGTATTTAATCAGTAAGTATTCTAGTTAAGATCCTAATTAGGACGACTGAGTTTAGGATACGTGTACGTGTAATAAATATTTTAGATATGAAAACAGAATTAAACGGGTAGCAGCCTAAATACACTATGCAAATAGGATACCTGGAAGTTATGTTTAAAACTCTCACTAAATGTTACTAAAAGTGACTAAGTAATGAATAATTCTGTCACAATATCCTCCCGAATAAATAAATAAAAACAAAAATAATTTTAAGTTAACAAGCATATTATGCAAAAGTGATCTAATTTAAAATTTGAAAATTTTTGTACTTAGTATCAATTAAGTCACACCGTCACACGTGTTCGAATTTTGAAGAATATGGGGGCCGAGCAAAGGTATTGGAAAGAAGATTTCTATGGGGCCGAGTCTGGACGATACCAACTTCTGTCTTCCTGCTTCGTAAACCGCAAAACAATTGCCATTGGAAGGGTTCGTGGGCAAACTAATTTTTAATAATAAAAAAAAATGCAGTTTTACATGAAAGATTAAGCTTATTTTTATACGTAAAACGCCAGGTTTCAAGAATTATAATAGTGTTATTTGTAATGAGTATATACACAAACAGTAAAATGCGGCAGATTAACAAATTAATCCGTATTTATTCTCGCGACCAGTTGGTTTCCATAAGCGGAGTAAGTTTTCCAACAATTTGGGAATATTTTAAAACAAAAAGGTAATATTTAAATAAGTGTATTTGTTCGCTCATGTTCACCCTTTCTATTGGTGTTATGTTAATTTAAGTTGATATGTATTTAAATGTAGTTATCGCATTTTGCTTTTTCTAAACTACGTAGCTGTTGCCCTCGTTATCATCCACGTGAAATTTACTTTTCAATCACGATTACAAAGACACATAGCGCCATCTATTATCATAAGAACGATATTGTAGTTTTCCTCTGTCTGTTTTCCTATGATGGACATATTTTGATATATTGATCATAGATTCTGTAAAACTGACAATGAATATTCAAAATTTCAGGATAATCGGTTAGTAAGTCAGTGAACCCATATCGATGTCTGGCAGGATAGATCTAAAAAGCAAACAAACTAAATCCGAACGCAACCTACATCAATATTAATTTTAAAACCGCACCACCCAAAGACACCGCAAAATATCCTTCTAAATTTAAACGGCAAATACCGCGAACAATGGCCGGGCTTTGTCTTTGCGGTATTAACCCATTAATAACATTAACAATGCGGTATACCAACCGCCGGGTAATTGAACGCCGGTCCATCTGTTATCTTAACGTGGCCTAATGAAATTGTCTGTGAACGCTAATTAATTATGCCTAAACTGGATTTTGAATATCTAGTACAACAAAAAAACGGATTCTTAGGGTATACTTTTCAGCTATTTTAAAGTTTACAAAATATACATGTATGGATAAAATAAAAATATAGATTATAATGCTTATACTGGTAGCGGTCTTTTAGATTAAGGGGTTTTATTTTTCTTTAGATATTTATTTTTAAGGTAGTTAGTTTTATTTAGTACTATTTATTTGATTATATAATAATAATAATATAATAATAATACTCTTTATTTCAGAAAATTATCCATACAAAACTGACAATAAATATTTTAGAAAATAAAGTACGTAGACAAGAGACATGTAGAGTAGATAACATACTCAATGTGTAGTGTGCAGACATATCCAATGCCTCAACAGCTGAGAGTCCCATCTATCCACGAAAAGGTTTATTATGCTGTTGCGACTAGTTCTTATACGTTTGAGCAGTGACGCGCATTGCTTACGTATCAGTGCATGAAACCCGTCCGTGTGAGCTTCTGTGAACATACGCGATGCACTACAAAATCGCGGCAGTCGCAACAGCACCCTAAACGCATTATTATATTGGACACGTAAGGCGTTGTATGTCCCAAGTGTGTAGTCTACCCACAGGCTGCATGTATAGATGGACTGACAGTAAGATTTAAATAATGAAATCTTCACCTGGTTACTGCAGTATGCGAATCTGCGGGCCAACATATTACACCTGACAGCCAACGGCCTTCGTGCCCTTTCCACGTCAATTATAATGTATTTACAAAAATACTGTCATTACTGGGCTGGGCAGGGTGGCTTATTCTGGAAGAATAAAAACTAGATGAATAAACAATTAGAGGAAAAAAAAGTTACTTTTATTATTTATTGAAAGTTTTCTATTGATCTTAAATCCAAATGTTTACAATTAAAACAAAGCAAATTCATAAATTACTACTAAAACCGAAATCTAAATGTAAATACGTTTTAACTGAAAGGATCAATGACACCTTTGTAAAGTAAATATCATTCAGCTTTCAAGTACAAACAACAATGTCTTGAATACTTGACAAACAAAATGTTTGCAGACGGAGTCAGCCATGAATACAAAGCTTTATTAAGATCAAAACCAAATGACATAAAACTAAACGAAAAAATCTCAATGTATGATTACACTCGCGATGCTAATGAAGGTTTACACGAAGGTATTATAGAACGAGATCGTCTCACATATGCACGAACGTTGACCTAATTGCGTAAGGCGACAAGGCCCCATCTCGGCCCATTTAATAAAGCCTCTGAAATAAAAAGTAGAGGCGAAACTCACACATGGCGACGTACGAAAATGTTATTTTACACATTTCCCTCAAACGCCCAGCGCTCAGCGTAATCCCGAGGATTGGGGTACACATTCGCAACAATACATTTTCCAAATTGTCTCCTTGAAGACGCAATAATTTAAAAAGGCGTAGCCTTGGGACTCCAACTTGTGATTTCATTGTCGGGTAACGCGGATAACGCGGCCCGAGGTGCCTATTCGCGTTTTTATTTACGTTCCGACATTCTTGCTTAATGACGATGATGTATTGTGACAATTTCTTGCAGAATCTTTACATTAAATTAAAAGGGTTCCCCAGGGAGCTATACACGGTCCTCGAGTGCTGAATAATATTCAAGGGGATCGTGTAATATGTATTGTCGGTTGCTACTATCAGTGTGTATACTGTACGTTTTACACGGTTGAAGCAGGAACTGGCCCCCGCGGGAGGCCTCGCTTGCATAAACCTGACAGCCACACTATGGAGGATGTATTAAATCAGCCAACGTGGAAAAGATTTAATCGCAAAGCTTTCTCACTACACTTAGACCGCTAAGGAAACCAAGGTTTAGTAGTTCCGCTTACATTATGCATCTTGCAATACAAGTGGATGTGTTTAGATCTTCATGCATTGAGATTCTTAATACTTTGTTTACGTAAGACGCGTGTAAAGTTTTCTCTCAATATTTGTTTACTTGATGCTGTCATTCTAATTCTACTGAGCATAGTCTAAACAATGTTATATCGTTAACTTTAATTAAAAATTCAAAACGTTTAATTCAAAAAGATATTCAAGTAAATTGCATATGAAGAGCAACACAAACTAATTGTTTACTGAGACGTCTAAACGAAATCGCAACAAGATTGCATCTGCGAAATGGGAACAAAGTTACATCGAGAGACCCGCCCCGAAACAACTACATTTATCCAACCTTAATCCAATAAAAATAAAGGAGATATTCGCTTGTCTTCTTATTCCCACCTTCACCAGTTGTTCCGACCACCTCTGATTTCCCGAAGGACTTTATTTTTAAAATCCACCTCAACGTTAAAAAGGTAAAAATATTGTACTTGTGAATTTTTGAATCAAGTTTTCTTGTTTCTCGTTGGCGTTTTCTTGATTTTTCGTCGCCAAGGGATCATTAATGCGACCTCTTGGGCTTTAGAGCACTAGAAAGTTGTGAGGAGCCGTGTGGGGTGAACCTAATCAGGAAGGGTTGTGACGGAGGGTTGAACAAACAAGGGAAACTTAGGGCGACTAGTTTTGTTGCTAAGAGCTTTCGAGGGTTAGAATTTTCTTTTGAGGAATTTAATGACTTTGTAGGGCGTTGAGTTAAAAACTTCAGTAGTCTAGCATGCAAGTATTAACATTTTTGAATCCCATTAACGTATGCAAAACAAACTCTTAAGTTTAACATTTTTTTTAAAACAAAAAAAATGGATTACTCTCTATACAGGGTTATTTGTAAAACATCAGCATCCTTTAAAGGGGTCATTAAACTCATCATTATGAACAACTTTTACTATGGGACCAAACCTGAATTCGCAATAAAAATCAGCTGTTCCATATATTTATGTTCACGTGACTCAACAAAATGCATGGAACAGCTGATTTTTTTTTTGCGATTTCAGGGTTGGTCAGTCAGTCAGTTGTTCATAATGATGAGTTTAATGACCCTTTTAAAGGCCAGCATCCTTTGTTGCAACATGTTTTACATATAACCCTGTATAATCTCTAAGCAAAAATATCACGTCTAAGATAATAGAAGTAATAGATATAGAAGAGCTAAGATGTTGTTTAATTTATCTTATGCTGTTATTAAGTACCTACCCATTTCTGACTACAAAGACATCACAGAATACTTAATAAACACACAAACATAACCCAAACCAGTAACAGTTACAAGACAACAGAAAACATGAAAGCAAAATACTTGACCTGAAAGTAGCTTGTGCAAAGAAATTAATTCACAAGGATTTAATTTACAAAAGTATTGCTCGAAACTTGATATCCACTAAACACAGACTATAAAAGTGAGTTGCTGTGTCGTAAAGAGTTACTGATCCATGAAGGTGCAACGTACAAGGCAGTGCGCAATAAACACAGAGTCGTTGTTGGAACACGGCGCCCATAGCGTCGATATGGCGAACAATAACAGCCCTCGTAAAATTTGATTAACCCGCTGCACGCTGCAGTAAAATATTGATGTATAATATTCATGATAATTCTCTTTTAAAATAACCAAGTATTTTGTTTATTTCAATAATATAAAGTAGAGGCCGCCTATTGGTCGAAATTAAATTAAGTTTAAAACTTTAAATGAATTTTTATATGATGCCATTTTTTTATTTGAAAATATGTTTCGTTCAAACTGGAAATTTTTGCAACTTTCTAATGTTCTTCTCCTTCAATTAGTTTAGATCGATTTTTCATAACTGTTTTAATTGATTTTATATTTTCAATGTGCGAGCGAGATAGCAGATTAGCGCAAAGAGGCACCTTGCAAAAAACGAGCAGTAAAATTCATTGATGTCAGTGCCCACAAAAATTCATCATAGCACACATATTTCCCTATTTAACCCTCCAACATCCACAGTTAATGGTTATTTTCCATTATTGTCATGATATTATTAAAATATAGCGTACAAAGCCCGACGCTGTCAAAAATATGAGTATATTGCTTCCATTGCTTAGTTAGCTTGCTGTGTTGTACAATATGCCGGTTATTAAAAGCTTTTAGCTATCGCATATCAGCATTTGACGGAGTAATATTCAGTTATTTTGACGCCATCATAAATTTTGTAGATAATATCGAGCAAGTCGAATTTCATTCAGACCACTATATTCTGGACTAGACTAGTCCATCACATTGTGAAAATAGACATCAGGACTCTAGTAATACGGGATTTAAATAAATATGCGCAACTCTATTCGCCAGTGGCGTCGTAGCTGTCAATTTGAAGTTTTTTTTTATTTCTATCTTATTGACAGTTGTGACGTCATAAATAAGCAGTACAAGGGTTAGATGTCACTAATGTCTGGAACTGTTGGATTTTTAAGAATGTAGAAGAGTTTTTACAGGCTACGGATAGGCTCTACCTACTAGATAAATTCAAAAATGGAACAGAATGTGTATGACATTTTCTTATGTGCAAGGTAACAGGAACTTACCAGCCACCTATGAAACATAAATATTATAAATTATCACCTGCTCCGTGCCTCGGAAAGAACGTTAAGCTTATAGCAAAAAAAACTAACATGACTAAACTAATTCAAATTAATTTCATTAGTAGGTAGGTAACGGTGAACAGTTCCGTAATTATTAAAAACATTTTCAGAAATCTAACAATCACAACCAAATTACTGAGGTGTACCACAGATAAAAATGTAATACTGTACAGTGTACTAGCTTTACCAACGACAAAATTTTTATTTGTCACTTTCTAGAAAAGGTCAACACAGATTTATCAAGCTTTACCGCCAAAGGTTGTCATTGTCATTTAAAACTTTTCTACACTGTGGCAACGCCAATAAAAGCCTACTTCTAGTAGAAAGGGCTGTTTAAAAGCCCAGAGGTTTGTGTGGCCTACTTTTGTGCGACACAAAGACCCTTTCTAGAACTTATTTCCGCGACTTTTCGACCCGAAACCGTTCTTTATTAATGCCTTTTGCTCAAATATCGGCCATTAGCCCAGTGTGGCGTTGGTCTCGACCGGGGATATTCGGTGATTTATCACAATTACAGGGATTTCGTTCCCACGGGACCAATTCGAAATATGACCGTGCGTAACTCACGGAGCTACACTACTTATTAGTTTAGTAACATATTTGATACAATCGATTCTAGTTGTGAAATTGAATTTACTGTTACATTGGTTTAGATAGTGATTCTTATGAGTTTAAATATAGAGTCGATTGTATCTTGTGATGAAAACTATTATTTACTTATTATCAGACTTACTCTCTTTCGAGTCCAATGCAGGCCCAGTCCCCCTGGAAAAACTCCAGCTCGTCCCGACGCCCCGCTAGCCTTCTAGGTCTATGGCAAATTTTCTGCAAAAAAAGTTGATAACATTTTTAAAATGTATAAAACGTTGTACTTAGTTACTAAAAGCTTATTTTATAAAAAATCCTGGAGCTATATTTAAACAAAGATTACCTTAATGTACATAAAAATTACATTTTTAAAGGAAAATAAAACATAAAAAGATTTACCCTGGGGGCAAACGGTAATTTGAGGACAATATACCAAATTAATAATACAAAGTTGTTTAATTATATAAAAAATAAACGTGACATTCTTGGTTTGTTGTAGCTCCTATTAAATACAGGATAATCTATAAACATTATACAACTTAAATGGTTTTAATTTTAAATTAATTGTCCGTTAACAGGTCGCTTTTCGCTGTTGTCAGAATTTTATTATGGTACTAACTCCCTATTTCGACTTTCAAAGATCTTCATGACAGCCGAGACCAACGGCTTAGCGTGCTTTCCGAGACACGGAGCAGGTTTTAATTAATTTATAATACTTCCGAATAGTCAAAGGTGTACCTTGCATTCGTACCTGAAACTTCTGACAAGCTAGTTAAAACGGTCATACCACTAGGCTATCATTTATTCCAATATTAGTATGAAATATGATGTCCAGAAATATTACGTAAAGTGCTACAATCTTCCAAGCACAGTTACTTTATCCAAAATAGAAGTGAAATATAAGATGATATACCAAAAAAATCTACGATAACTTAGACGGATGAATGAGATGTAAATCTTATTTGGTGTCATCGCGTAAAAAGTGCGTTACATCAAATAGATTCCTTTTTACTCAGTTTCCATAGACTATTTTCAGTTTTTTATAAAGCCGGGTCAAAGCGTCGCGACCTACGCTCGACGCTTTTACCTCGCAATCACTTATGGACCCATCTAGGGTTCAAAAGGGATTGTTATAGATAAACTTGTGAAATGTTGTTCAAAATAACTATTATATTCTTTTTTTCCACTTAAGCTCGACACAGCTTATGTGGCCAGTGTTAAGTGAAATTGAGAAAGTTTTTATTCATTTAGGTATCGAAAACTATTATCATTCGCAAGTTTATGGTACCCTTTTTTTAAATAATTTCTTACGGTTTTTGTGTAAGTATTTTGCGCAGTATTTTTTTTTATAAATAAAAGTAATATTACATTGGTTATGAATCCTATATTGTAGAATACTGTTATCCGTATATTAGATTAAGATTTTCTTTTTAGTTATTTTTAGTTTTAGTGTTTTGTTTTAATATATTAGTTAGACCGGATTATTTTGTGAATTGTTAATGAAGTTTCAAACAGTATATAAAATTAATTCATCCTGGAACAAGCACCTGTCAATCACATTAATATTTGTCCCGTGCGGGAATCGAACCCGCAGCACCAGCCGCAGAAAGCGAATCCTTTAACTGCTATGGCAATCTTATCGCCTCTAGACTAATTTGACAGTTCTATCAATTTGCTGTCTTTTTTCGATCGTGTTTATTAGAAAGAGGTAGTTTAACGAGATGTACTAGAGAATCAGCACCATTGTCATTTGTTTTTTTCCAAACGTTTCGGTATGGTATGACATGAGACGGTATGCCATTAATACCCATTTCAAAACAGTTTAATCATGTGTTCGAGTTGCGGTTTTGAAAATAAATATTATTCTCCAACCAGTAGGTACAATCAGACTTATTTGCTTTCCACCAACGAGCCAAGAAACTAAAAAGCATAATTTAACTTGCACACTGGCAACCCTACATTAGTTCCAAATTTGAAATAAATTTCCGCCTTATCACACGCCTCCGAAATATAAACAGTTCTACATACGAAACATGGCGACTTTACCGCGAAATTCGTTGTCAAGTTTCAAACAAGGAATAAACTCCGCCATATCGAGATATCGCGCGTTGCGTGCAAACTTTGAAAACAATAGTGGATCTACATGCACGCACAAACTTTCTATTATTCAGCCGCTAAAAGCCTTTTGTTCTTAACAAAAAGCCTCTGTAACTCATGCAGTAACACTTGAGACTGCCTGCTTGGTACAAACACAAATATATTTGAATGTAATTTAGTTATTCTGTCAAGTTTAATCTGTATTAAACGTCCGCTGTTTCCTTAATTCAAGATTAGGAACTCAATTTATTTTTTTTGGTTCTCGAAATAACGTTCAAGTTGACGGCGGACAAATTTCCTGTTTTATGTTAAATAAATATAGGTACGTAAGTACAAGTTTAATTAAAAATAGAATAGGTCCGTAATATGATGGTTTTTCATCGAATTTAATAAACATCATTTATTTGTTATTCGCCACTTCATCAAATTCTATTGAGCTGATTAATAACGAAAATAATTTGTTTGTACCTAATTGTGAAAATAATTGTATTAAAAAGTGTTTCTAACATCTCTAATTACCACACAAATATATAAATAAGTAGAACTAATAATTTCAGTAAAACACAATATGAGTAGGACATAAAACTACGACTTCAAATTTTCCTAGAAATTGTAGCGGCTTAGATCGCTCGTGGCTTGGGCCTGACTTTTCTGCTGGGGGCAATTTCACCCCTTATCTTCTGGAACCTTAGCGCGTGACGCGAGGTTATTTACGCGCCCGGCGCCGCCCCTAATCCCCTATTTATTCCCCGAGATGTATCTGAAAATTAGGGATCACGTCTAAGGAGGGATCCCGGGGCTGGCTAATTTGCGGGATTTAGGGATCCCGGTGTTTCGGCGCGGAGAACAACGCCACGTAATGATTATGACGCCGATATGTTGAGACTCTGATTGCCAGGCGGAGCTTTGGCGTCTATATTAGAGGTTTATTTCGGTGGTAACATTGGGTTTTAAACTAAATCTAGGTATTTCATTAATGTTTAGTGATTTAAGAATTAATAAAAGGCGTTTTAGATTTCATTCATAGATATTGGTAGATATTTCTTTAAATGTTTTAATTAAAGGTGATAGATGCGATCAACGCATAATCCTATCAACTAATGTTCTAAAAACCTTATAAAACACACAGAACCCTGTATTTGTCAACACATACAACCTATATTCATACTTCTTTATCCAACATCGGTACAAAAAGTATAAAATTCGCAATTCGTCTGGCAGTGCGCAGTTAAACTTCGCGTTAACCTCTTCAAATAGCTCCATTCGGGTCGACCTCCTCCAATACACTATAACATACCCATTGCCTCGAATGGGCGTTTTAAAACACTTTTCCGTGTGTTTAGGTCTCCCAATCTCTCTTTAATGTCTACGGGTCTGGAATGAGACAAGAAGGATAGTGATTGAATAAGATAAAGCGTTTTTATCGATAATGGAATAAAATAACTTTTGAACTTTACTTATAATAAAAAAATATTGCCTCGTTGCTCTCGTGGTAGCAAGCAAGACTGCTGAGCACGAGGGCCTGGGTTCGATCGCGAATCGGGCAAAGTGTAATTGGGTTTATCTATTAGGACATTCTCAGTAGCAGCACGGAGTCTGTAATTGTGCCCGATTAATAGTATTAGGCTCGTCCCCTATTACATGTGACTTATAACATAGCTGACGAAACGTGGGTGTACTGTGTACACTTCTGCCTACCCCTCTGAGGAATACAAGCGTGAGTCTATGCTATGTTATGTTATTTTTATAAATCATTTATGCATGCGATAATAACACTAAAGTAAGTAAAAAATTTTTGTATATTTTAATTAAAAAATGCAGCTTTATAAACTTCCTAAAAAAACTTATCGAGGAAACTTAGAAGCAGTATTCACACGGGAATATTAAACCTCACGCAGACTAAGTCTACAAGTAAATAAACATAATTTTGCTTATTATTTATATCAAAGTACTACTAAAGTAGGTATTTCAAAGTGTAAATCCTAAATAAGCTTTAATTATTACAAATTTATAAATCATCGTACATAATTTAATGATAATCGCAAATGTTGTATTCATGTAATCCTCTGAATTTACACATTTAGCTATTAGTAAGTACTAGTTTCAGAATTGAAATTTAGTTGTTCCCACAATTTCTATAGTTAGTTAATTTTAAACGTTATGTTACCATGTTTCTAATTCTAAATAGCAGAACCTTTATTAATCCCTCTCACACATTTTTGTAAAAAAAAAAATAGCACGCGCAGGTTTTATTCCTCAAAATTTTGCAAATTTTTAGTGTTTGAAATAAAACTAGGAACCTTAACTCTATGTTCCATCCTCTTATCGATATTTTTTCTCATAAAAAATGTTTAACTTTATTTATGCGATAATCTTATGGAAGGCTGTCTGAATCTTTAAATTTACGTGCTTAGTTTTTTTTTTATCTATCAGGATAATTAAATTTCTCGAAGACATAGTGGTTCTCAAAACTAGTGCTTGTTCTAAATATGAGCAAATCTAACATACCTACCTGGTTATTTTTTTACGTATTTTTAATTACCCGAAACTCCTATTCGATTAATTTATTCGATTTTAAGCACCTACAATCGAATATTTGAAACCGTCGGCATTCGAGACGCGCGTCGCATCTCTATCGCACGTGACAAGAAACCCACTATACTCCTTTATCGAAACCTTTGAGGACAAAGTGAAGGATTTTCAATTTTGAATGTGAATCTCAAGTGTCCTTCAGACGCGACGAAATTACCTCGGTTTAAGATATTGTAGTGAGGAATTTAGAGAGCTTATGTATAAGCCTTTATTTGGATTATCCTAATTATTATTCAACATTAAATTACCAAGAATTTCCCTGAAAGGATAGACAGTTGAGTTTAAATACATTTTGTGTGTTATGTTGTGACTTTAGATCGTATAAACTAACGCGAATTTGCTAAAATTTAATCTTATTCGCAATAGAACACACGGCTGTACATCAAGCTATACAAAACCAGTATGAACTGACCTCGCATTGTATGACTCTTCGTACCACAAGATGTCAGCTTATACTGGAAATATATAGCTTGATGTGTAGCCGTGTGTTCAATAGTACAAAATAATACTTTCGGATTAAAACGTAGCCGGAATTTGTTTTCATGAAAATTTATGAAATTATTTAAAAAGAAATGTCTATAATACTTTAGTAAAATAAGTAGATACTGAACTACTTAGAAAACATAAATTTACTCACTAAAAAGGAAAAATAACGGGCGTTTCTTTAGGAAAATAAACGCCTGTTATAGTTCCTTGCTTTTTTAAAGGCTTCGTCGCCATTTTATATTATAGACTCTAGAAATTTATGGCATCTATCTATACATATAATAAAATCGTAACGAAGTAAAAACTGTACATTGAAAATTTTTGGAAAAAAGTAAATGCTACGTGTTCGGGGAACGATACTGAAGCCGAATATGAAGAAAAAAAAAACTTTGTCTGTCTGTTTGTATGTAAAGGGTTGGCACGAAAACTACTGGGCAGATTTAGTTGAAATTCGGCAAATATACTTTTTAAATTCTTGGTCAACTTATAGGGTATAAATTATCACGTTTATAATTATGGGGGATGAGCAGTATTGTAGTAAGCAGCGTATTTCTAGAATTTGCTGCGGAATTGTGGTTGTTGTTGAGAAAAATGTTATTAAATTGCAATTTACAAAATATTATCACGCTATATCCACAAGGAGCTAAACATTACATAACATAACATAATAATATCTTTTACGAACGATTATTTTGACTACATGTCAACAGACTTCATAGCCTTCCGGTCGAGCGTACGCCTAGGAAGTGTAAGGCTTTGGGTTCGATCCTCAGTTCCGCAAACTTTTTATGGATTCTTTAGTATTTTTTTTTGTCATTAAAATTATGTATTTTTGTGGTTTTTCATTCATAATGACTTTTATTACTTACCGGCTGAAACCCGAAGGAAACAAGCTTTTTAATATTTTTTCAACTTATAAAAAACGTTACCACTTAAATTTGAAACATTTATAATTATATTATTTAAAACATAGTAGTGTTCTAGATGGCGTTATAGTCAATTTAGATCAGCAGAATTCTTTTTTAAATATTTCAATTTGAAACCCGAAGGAAACAACGCGCATCGTGTGGAATTATACTTTTTAAAATTTCAGCTTATAAAAAAATACCGCTTTAATTTGAAGCATTAAAATTATTATTATTTAAAACATAATGTTTCCTTTTTCTTAACTAGATGGCGTTAGGAGTCGATTTACAGGAAAAATATTTATAACCACTGGCATCCTTGCAGTGATCAGGAGGCAGGGCAAAAATACAATTGTAGTAGCGTCTTCGGGGATTACTGCCACGTTGTTTTCTGGTGACAAAACAGCGCATACCATGTTTAGGATTCCCATCAATTTACAGAGCAACGAAACACCTGATTGTGATGTGTCACGGAATAGTGACAAGGCAGGCACTTGCTCAAGAATTGTTCTTTGATCGTATGATGGGATGAATGTAGGTATAATGGCAAACAGAAAGCAGTTGATGCGGTACACAGAACTCTACAAGACATCCGTAGGAACCAACACATAATGGGTGGTGTCACAGTTATGTTCAGCGGCAATTTCCGCTGAACGCTGCCTGTGGTGACGCGAAGAACTGGGGCTGATGAGGTGAATGGTTCGTTGAAACGATTATTTTTATGATTCTGTATTCACAAGTTGAGCTTGACAATAATTATGGGTGGCTGAGTAGGAATCCACATGCTCAAGAATTTTCCAACTCAAAACGCCCAAAAATAATGAAGCTGCAGCAATCAATGAATGCATTCTTTTATAAATGAAAGGGAATGAAGTGTTTTACACATTTATAAACACTGTTGTCAATCAAGATGACGCCACTTATTATCCTGTAAAATTTCTCAATTCCCTCACTGCAAGTGGACTTCCGATGGACGTCATCAAGTTGAAGGTCGGTGTCCCGATTATGCTCCTTCGGAACTTAACGCCTTCGAAATTGTGTAAAGGGACCCGGCTTAATGTAATTTATCTGCAGAGAAACATCATCAAGGCGCAAATTCTAACGGGTTTTGGTACTGGCGTGACAGTATTGTTTATACCACGTACCACTAATTCTCCACAATTATCCCTTTCAATTTAAGCGAGTGTAGTTTCCTGTGGGCGTTTGTTTCGCCACGATAATCAATAAGTCGCAGAGGTAGACACTGAAGTCTGCGGGTGTCGATCTCAGGACCAGCTTCTCCTCACATAGACAACTGTATGTCGCTTGCTCTCGGGTCACCAGTCCTGACTCTCTGTAGGCATTTTAGCTACCGAGAGCAAAACTACAAACAAAATAGTTGGTATGTTTTTCTAAATATCCTGGTTCGGGTTTGAAATTGATGCGAAACTTTTGTTCTTTTACATAGGTTTTTCGCTTTATTTGGTCAGACATTATGCAATAAAATATGCGAAGCGCACTCTTAATTTTTGCCCTATAAATTAGTTAGACTTAAATGTAAAACTAATCTTTGTTGGAATAATTGCTCTCAAATGTGCATAACGATATATTTAAAAAAATACCTCATAATATTACAAGTTTACCATAACAAAAATGTAGGAAAGTTCTATATATCTAGCTGACAGAGAATACATAATGTAAGTAAATTCTTAAATGAAAGCTAAATAATGAAAGGAAAAATTAATATATTTGATTAATTGTAATTATAGGGAATTACGAGTTAATGTAACGGCAATATATAATGTTTTCAATAATAAATATTTTGGATAATTTAAATGTTTATGTACATGTTTTGCTTATTAAATGAAAATAATTAATAAGAAACTCGCAAAAACAACTGACTTGGGCGGGACTTAAACTGTCATATCATGTCATTACTAATCTGCACTAATAAAAGTTTGTGAAGATGTTTGTTACCTAAGCACTTTTGATTTGAATAAAACTCGGTAAACATAAAAACCATATATCCTGGATTAACAAAAAATATAAATTTTATCCTGGTTCGACATCCACGCAGGCGAAGCTGCGGGCAAAAGCTAGTTAAAAATAAATGTATACTTAACGTTCTTTAGCCATTCTGTACGCGTGTGTTGCTATAGGTAAGTAAGTAGCAATTTTAATTTTAAACATCTAGCTTTTGGGCACTTGAAACTGGATCCATCGTCCTTAATGAATCAAAAATTTAGGCTCACCACCTAAGTTACACTGTGGAACTGCAAAAAAAAAGGAAAAAATTAAATCAAACTTTTTTTTTTCATAAGAAATATAATTATTTCATAAGAATATGAAAAAACAACTAATACGGATGGGATTTAAACTCACGATTTTCGACGTAACGTGTTAACACTGTCAAAATTTCCAATCTCTTTCTACGCTTAGGGTTTATATTTAATAAGCTAACCTGTGCTACAAAACGTAAAAAAAAACACAAAAAAAATTTTTTTTTCTTAAAATATAAAAAAGAAATCCTTTGTAGTGGCCATTTACATCTCTATACAATGTTTTATTTCCTTTATACCCGCGGTCAACAACGTAACACGTTGTATCAATTTGCAAGCCTTCAAAACACAAAATCCCTTAATAAAAGTAAACTATAAATAAACCCGAGACATTGCCGGAACTTGTCGACTTAAGTTAAAGTTATTTACTTACTTACTTATTCTTATTTACTTACAAAACTTCATAGCAAAACTCATCATGTCGGCGTAGTACCCGTAACTTGTAACTTAATTAATTAGGTAGGAAAATTATATATTCTGCTGACTGGCATTAAATCCGTTCCCCCCGGTAAACAATTGATAGATTTTAAGTCTGCAAGGCCCAATTTTTTTTATTGATTCGAATAATATAATTATTCTTTATGTCCGTTTTTCTTGAGGTTAGTATAAGTATACACGTATTTTCCACTCTAAAAAAAAATTACAAAGAGAGAGAGTTATACCACGAAATAAATCAATTTCCGTGCGTAATTCGTAAGACTCGCAAAAACTTAAAAATGCCTCGATAGATTTGGCTGTTCTTTTTTTGTTTTGTCTAGAAAACACCCAGGTGATAGCGGGCAAGAACAGCTAGAAGTAAATAAATAGATAGGTATGGATTCTGGCATCTGTATTAGAGGGGCTTATTATAAACCCTTCCTTATCTCAATGACCCATTTGATAACCATAAGTGTGGCCTACAAATTAATCTGATCTGCTCTAATCCTGCTCTTTCCCATTTTTTTTCTACCATAAAAAGGAATCAAAATAGACTTTAACATTACCATCACAAAAAAACCTAGAAACTATGATCTATGTTTATGTGTTTTCAAACTGGCTGGAACAAAGCCGAGGTCAATATTTAACTTGCTCTGCCCCAAACTAGAGTAAAACTTTTCATCAGAATAGGTATAGAAGAGCGTTGTTCTATCTTGAATTAAAATAAAAATTAAAAAAAAATATTTACGGCTTGGGTTTTATTTCGACTGCATTTTTTTTTATTGCAGCTTTGGTTTGATGGTTTGATAGATTGTTTTTTTACTCTATGCGTTAACCCTAGAAATGATTACGGGAGGATACTCAAATATGTACCTACACTGTACACTAATCTAATCTGTCAATAAGTTAATAACATAATACCAAAAATATTAAAATCCATTAAACTATTCATCGCCATATTATTGCCGATAAAACAAACAGAATCGATTACGAACCAAATCCGTTTGTAATATGAAAGCAAATATTACTAATCGTATTAATACGTTATAAACAGTTGTGCCCAGCCTGTTTGGCTCGAAGCCAGGAAAACTTCGTAACACGTAAATTAAATGTCATAATTTCTTCGAGTTTAAAATTTCAAATTTTTAAAGCTATATAATGTGATATCAATTAGATAATAAACGAAATATTAACACGTATTTTTACTTAAATATACATTTTAAATATCTGTAACAATCAAGTTAGTCTTCCGTGACACTAATAAATGTAAAAATTACACAAAAATCTAATAACATGTTTAGATGTGCAAAGATTAATAAACATATCAAGCTTGTTTAACGTAAAGTTAACGTTAAGTTACAAAGTAATCGCGTTTAACGTAAACAAAACCGCGTTTGAATTAATTCAATATCTATTAAATAAGACAACGCAATATAAACCACGAGAATGGAAGATATTCGTACGATAATTATTGTTTTCCAGTTGAGTTAATTAAGTACTTAAGTTTAACTAAGTGAAAAGACTTTAATCAGATTCCTATTCGAAATAGTACCTCATTCTAAATTCCTTATCCTTTCCCAGCGCGTTAGTAAATAGAAGACAAAATCCTTTATCAGTAACTAAGGGCGTCAGTCCGAAGCTAGTCGAAAAGGTCGGTAGGGCAATGGACACCCTCGAGAAAGACCCTTAGGGTCGAATACCTCCTCTAAAAGGGTTTTTGTAAACACTGTCTCCTTTCCGATAGAAAACGCGTTTACTTATCTAACAATATCTTCTTAGAAAAGGGGTAAACCACCCTCCTTTTTGCAGAAATCACTACTTTAAATGTATACATACGTGTCGTACACTTTTATTTGCGAAACGAATCGAGACCGAATGCGAGAGAGAATGAATCTAGCTGTTTTTTTGCAAAATAAATTTATCTGTAAATTGTATGCTATTTACATTTATGAGATGTTATGAGAATGAAGAAAGGAGCTGTGCACTTGAGCAGCTGTTTATCATTGCCATGAATTGTACGAGAACAATAAGATTTGTTTATATTATAAGATGCGCAGCGCGAAAGGGGTTATGTTTCTGTCAATCATTAAAATTGAATAGCGTGCAAGCCGGTCAGTCTGTGGATATTCGTAACATTTTCATTTCAAGCGTTATCTACGAGTACACGTCAGTTTTGGAAGGCACCTATATATTTTTATCCCGCTTTGTGGGTTGGTAACTAGTTCAAGAGCAAAAAAGCGAAATTTTATTTTTAAAACTCATACCATCAAGTTAAATACAAAAGAATCTCTAACAAGTTTATCTGTGCTCACCAATCCTAGAGCAAGATAACATTAAATTCACTTGAATGGTTTATCACTGACGACCTTAGGTACAGTGCACACTGGACGGTTGTGAGATAATCCCACGTCTCTGTGTTGAAGCACATTTGATTGATTTGATGCTCTATCGACTGCATTGTGTTATTTGCCTTAGACTTGGGGTCTGTGGTGACCGTTTTGGTATGGTGCGACTACAATATGAACCAAGTGCAGTCAATAGAACTTTGTCTCTTGGAACGATAGCTATAGCGACACAGCACACTTCAGAGGAGCCAAGTTTTATTAAATCTACTGGATGTAGGTACAAAGACGTATCTAAGTTATTATAGAAATTGAACGCTCGAAATAATGGTTCTATAAATGTCAACCAACTGACAGTTGTTTGACATTTGTCAAATGTTTCCATGACAACAAGTTCATAACTTTTTTCGCCATATTCGAGATAATTTAGACCTATCATTTAAAAAAAAATGAATTTAACAAAAACAAACAAATAAATTTGTAGGTAAGTAGTTACACAAATGTGTCAACACAAAAAGTCTATTTTGCTCTAACAACAGTAACAGTTTAAAACGTTCCAAATACAAAAACAGTGACTAAAGCCATAGTCTAATATCGTACATTCTCAACATAAACGTTAAGCGCTAACGACCATAACTCAGGCTCATAAAGCTTTAAAAACAAGCTAAACCGCTATTTCCTTAGGAACAATACTTAAACATTTTAAAACTAGCGTAGTCATTACGACAATTTTGTTTTGCATTTCACAAATACTGTTTAAATCGAGGCCGCTAGTGACACAGCAAATTACTTTTTAGAGGAAATTTCGCGTACTCACTGTTGTAACGAGAACGTTACTGGCGACCACAAACAAACAAACCAACTAACTAAAAGTTTTAACTTGCGAACTTGGTCGGTGAATTGCGTAATAGTTGAACTGGGCTCAGCCGTCAGTAGGCTTGGCTTGGTAATGAGGGCAATAACTGGATGCCCGTGTCGACTACGTAAATACGTATCATCAACGTAGTAAACGTATACGTAGGAACGTTGGGAGTTCCTAGTTGTACGTGAAGTGTGGGCAATGAAATGGAAGAGCGCTTTCGAGATGCTTTAGTAATGATAGCGTCGGACATTAGCAAAGGATTCTAAATTCAAATGCTTTCGAAATCTAAATATTCGTTATATTCAGCCAGTAATAGGGAATAGACTAACGTCAAACTTTTGATCTAGGTTCTTACAGATAATATAGTACAGAAAATTAGGTGGTAAATGGTAGGACAATTTAATATTTGCTTGGTCATCTTCATTTTCCTGCCCTTGTCCTAGTTTTTACTTTTTAACTTTTCAATATTCCCACATACATTATTAACTTCTAAATTTATCATAATTCTATTTATAGGGGATTTCAAAGGTATAAGTGTAGGGATACATGTTTATGCCCACTAATATACTTATACATAGATAATATTTCCACCATAATAAATTCCAACAACCTCATACCACCCTTTGTGAACAGGCAACTGCTAGAACCAATTTAAAAAAATATACAAATAAAAGTAAAAACAAATTTCTACTTACTTAGTGGCCACAACAAACGAGTCTATTAATAAATACGTCGTTTACCTAACCACAAAAGCGAACATCATAAACATAACGTAGAATTCGCTGAATTAGAAAATTGCCATGAGAAATAGCAGGTTAAAAAGCGGATAAAGCCTTCCGAAAGCCTTATGGGTAATTGTGAGTGAGTTAAATGAAATAGTTATAAACGCAGGCTGTGGTACAAATATAGGCCTAGAGGCGTGCGCTGAAGAGCTGAGGCCACATGAGCCGCGGAATTAGGGGCACATAATCATTGCCAGTTGGTTTCGTAAATCAATAAAATTTTAACAATTTTTATTATATTGTCCTAATATATATTATAATAATGTCTTGGCTTTGCAGTGGGATAGTTATAGACTGGTTTTATTTTATTTATTTTTTCCATAAATAGGTAGGCCATCTTAATTCCTAAGTTAGCATTTAATTTAAACGCCTAGCTATCTCGCAGAAGATCCGATCGAAGTCGAATAGATTTTATAAATTATGTGCCTGCAAATTGACAGCTCGCATTTTTTTTTTTTATGACTTTGCCGTGATCCTTAACAATAACTGTGCTTATTTAAATTCTATATTTAAATTGAAAATTTACCTTTTCATACAAACAGGATTATTAACCAAATTCATTGTTCTTTGCATCTCGGCCGTAAAAATAAATTGAGTCTCTTTTCTCGACTTTTAATGAATTAAACCTAAAACTGTTGAACTTATATTCTTATTTCATAAAATCGCGTGCGCTACCTCACAAACCCCGCTTGTCTCCTAGCCACACAAGCTCCCCATAATAAGCCCATTTCATTTTAACGTACCCAACATGAAAATTATACTGTGCGACCATTCTCCACTATTTGTTCCTCAAACAAGACATGCAGTTCTATTCAGAACTAGCCAAATTGAACCTTATGACATTGCAATAACGGCTACCTCAAGCAGTGCTATAATTAGCACGATTAAAATTATATGTTCTACCCTTCTGTTACTATTAGACCACCCTAGACTTGTGCTCAGCTTAGCATGACGGTTTCGTCATTAATAGTTTGCTACAATTTTCATGAAGCGATGAAGACGTATTTCCGTCTACGTAATTTCATGAGAAATGGTGCTTCACGATTTAATAAAGCTTATTATTATACCTTGATTGTACTTAACTAATTCTAGAGCCAAAATATCTCTTTAAAAAAAAGACGATAAAATATTAAAACGTCAATATTTTTGTGAAATTTTTACATGTTTTAGCACATGTTAGCTTATTAAAAAAAAATTCAAATTTCTTATTAAATATTTATATTAAAACGTCAAATTAGAGTTGTCAATTTAGTCTATGCCCTTGTGACTGACGTGAAATTATACGAGGCTTATAACATGGCGACTTTAAATCTAGTCTAGTCTTCCTGGCTGATCGGACTTTACATCGTTTATAATATCAATAATTTAACTATTCACAGTTAAAGATAATTTAATTGAATTGTTATTTCTTTATTACAGATGTCGCCATTACGTGCCGGACGACGGCTGGCAGCCATCATCACATCCAACGCTTTCTTGGTATGTATTATCAATTTATATCAATTATATTTCTATTCTGTGATGAATCCCTTATTGTGGAAGTCACAATAGGGCGAATATAAGTAAAAAAGTCACAGATTTTAAGTTTTTGAAAAGGTTTGTTACTCAATCACGCTTAAATCGTTGAACAGGTTTGGATGAGACTTGGCACATTGATAGACCATGTCCTGAATTAACACAAAATACTTTCTATCCCGGTCTGACTTCCATGCGGGGAAAGCCGCGGACAAAAGCTAGTAATAAAATACTGTAGCTGTAGAGTCAATACCTACCAGTTTATTGTATTCCCTCTTATTGTAATTATTATTAACGGTCTGGACTGTGGTCTTGATTTATGAACATTAACTGTCTAGACACTAGCTATCGAGATTAACACCGCATGACAATGTCTAGAATTAATAGCCTCAACTTAAATCAAACACTACAATCGAATTGTTCAATGCAGCGGAATTCGTATAAATTCAATTTAAAAAAAAAAACGAAATTCGGAAAACTGTGTGTATCATCGCTTAACCAATTACGGTGGTACGTAATAAATCCAGATGAAAATATTGATAACACTGTGACGCAGTTCGGCAATGAATTACGCGCGTAAACAACATGGACGTAATTTATTCCGCGCCGTTTATGTAATTAATTCAGTTATGGTGTGTTTGAGCGGATCGGGTCAGGCTGTGCGGTCGAGGAACCGACCTCAGGCTTTGTGACAATCGAATCAGTGCAGATGGAGGATATTATAGAGATACTCATGTAGGCAGAGATGTAATCCTTGTTGATTGGAAATAGGATATAGCATTACTACATTATATCCCTATAGGAAACATTG
Organism: Protodeltote pygarga; assembly: GCA_936450705.2. Taxonomy (NCBI): domain Eukaryota; kingdom Metazoa; phylum Arthropoda; class Insecta; order Lepidoptera; family Noctuidae; genus Protodeltote; species Protodeltote pygarga. The sequence continues at coordinate 14,696,474 of OW388250.2, read as the reverse complement.
GTTTTATAAAGTATAAAGGCATCATTTAGGTGTGCAGCAATCGGTAAAGTCTTGCCTGCTCCGTTGAGTACCTGCAACGCTACTAAAAACGCAACTCTTTCACGATTAACATTAATTCCAATACTCCATCAGCCTGCATCAACTAAATGGCAGGTTCTACCAAATTATTATTTGCGTATTAGTCCGCGGACATTATCATTCCGACTGCAACGGAGCGCAGCGGACGAAACAGCGAAACACCGTCCGCTTCAGTGTGCCGTTTCTGCAATCTGCATAATGCGCGACACTCATTTACCGACCGTTTGTGAACGACAAATGAAGCGAGCGCAACTGAAAATGTTTAAAACGTCCACCGCAACTGGACCTCCTTCTTCGAAATTCCGAAAAACGTCCCAATGTCAACGGCCGCTGGTTAAATTCCGCGCGGCTGAAACGCAAATATTCGGAAAACTGTGGCATGTCTAATAGCGCGTGAACCCTGTGATTGCTCGCTTGGGATGGCGTCCGTTTATTTATTTTACGTATCGATGCATTCTTTGTGAAATGCTTGCACAATTTTATTATGGAGCTTGTGAAAGGACGCGGACGCAATTCACACTCGTTCAAAAATAAATTTCTTTTACCATGACATTTAGTATGGGTATTTCACAAAGAGCCTATTACGTAACCACGGATAAGTTAAGCAGACGTTGCTAAGTATAGCTAACTTGGTTTTGTTTAGCGGCTACTGATAAATAGCGCTAAGTGTCTGGATACGGGTTAAATCACGTGCCTCCGCCTACTGTATTGGATTTACTAATATACAATAGGCAGCATGTGTGACAGAATGCTAATGTACTCAATACGATTATAAACTATAGCTCCATATGCAGTAAAAAATAATTTGAAATTCAATGTGGATACAAAATTAGAGCAACACAGCTTTATTATAACTAGTAGTCCAGTCAATGGTCGAAATGCGAGCGTATTTTTTTTGTTTTGTTTACTTTTTTAGCTAAGAATACTCGATCAAGTCAAATTTCAAATAAAACAAATCTAAATTAAAATCAGTCTATTCGTTTAGGAGCTACGATGCTACAGACAGACAACACGTCAAACTTATAACACCCCTCTTTTTGCGTGAGGGGTTAAAAAACGTTAAAGTAAAACCTGCATCGCACTAGTAACGCGCCATTTATGACACACTCGTCAACATAAACAGTAGTTTACAGTGGTACGAAACATAATTCCTCAGTTCACAATTAAATTCAATCATAATACAGACATTCATTGAGTACAAACCTTTGATTGAAGCCTTTAACACCTAAGATCTGTTATACAACCCAATCGGCTTGTATACAGGATGTGTCAGCAAGAAATACGGGGGTAAGTACCTACTCGTAAAATACGAAACCAATCACAATCTTGAACTTATATACGAACTCATTGCAACGTAATGGTGCAAAAGTGCGTCCTACTGGCGTGAATGTGCAACGTTTGCATAACAATAATAGGATTGAGTAAGACCCTCGTCTTAATTTGAAGCATATAGGTAGGTATATTTTTAACCGACTTCAAAAAGGAGGAGGTTATCAATTAAAATGTTTTGAAACAGAGATTCTGTGTGTGACGCCAATGATAGCGTAGTGGTATGACTGTTTAGTGGCAAGTCAGAGGTCTCAGGTATGAACTCGAAGCACGCATCTCAGACTTTTCGTAAGTTATGTGAGTATTATAAACTAATTATCACCTGCTCCGTATCTTGGAAAGCACGTTAAGTTAAGCCGATGGCCTTGGCTGTCATTAATATCTTTGACAGTGATACTACCTAATGTATCCCCATGTATTAAGGCAAACCTATTCTAACTTATTACACCGTAGCATGAACTAAAATCATTATTATAACCATTTACATTTTTAAAAAGTAACTTTAAAATAACTATTCTGATAAAAGAATACTCAGTTTCTTGTAGTGTGAAGTTATGCACATAAACATCATTAAAACAAGATGTGAGATTTTTGTCTAAGTAACTACAACTTTCAAGACATTGTTCAAGCAAATTCACAGTCTTTAAACACACTGTAGAGCGACGAAACTACTATTCGTCGATAGCTTATATTATATTTATAGGATATATAATATTAACGTGAACGCCATATTACTACCTGTGTTGGCAATACACTACAGTCTACAGCCACTTTAATTAATAGATGATTGCAGATGATTGCTTTAGTTATCTCAGAGGTAAATTGTGCGTGTCTACGCGTGTAATTGAATTTAACTAAAGTTTTTGGGAAAGGTATATTAATCTGATTATTGAATAGTTATGTACTAGCTGAAATTAGTTTTTTCGTTCGTAAGGAACTGTTTAAACTAAACGTAACGTTGTGCTCCATAGAGTAGTTCGTGTGCTCACACAATTTAGTCGGCGGCGTTTATTCACGGCGCGGCGGCTCATAATATCAACGACTGATTGTGAGCGCACGTTAGTCTTAGTTTGCGCAAAGCGGACGATAGAGAATTTTAAATTTAATTAATTAGGATTAAAGGTTTATTTTTCAATACTCCTCGGTGAATAAACTCCGGAAATCCACAGCGATGCTCCGAAGTCATTCTCCAAGTATTGGAAAAAATAATATATTTCAATAAAATAAGTATTAAATTACATTTAAAATCTTATACCGTGAGTCCGTGACATCCGTTTATGCTGGTTCTTAATAGCCTAGGTTAAAGTATCTAGGATTTATAGTTCTAGAGATATCGTCATGAGTTCGTCAATCAGTCAATGTGTAGTATTTTTCTTTTAAGGGATATTACAAGATTTTAGTTTTGTGGTAGTCGATGATATCAGTTCGCCCAAGTGCGTATTTTTATTTTCTTGACAAGTAAATAGTGTCATCTTCGAGAAATATAAATAATAGAATGTATTGTATTTAGAATTTCAGTAGATTTATTCATTAAGTAATCGATTTTAAATAAAAATCTTGATGGAAATTCTAAAGCTTTCGAAATGGTATTTGTTTTAGTGTTATAAAAGACTGAATAGAATTTATAGTCTAAGATGGCGGCACACGATTCTCTAAAAGATGTGTTCACTTTATCTTAAAGTCTTCTATTATTCGCTTCATTTGCATTTACAGATCTCTATATTTTTCAAATAGAAAATAAAACTATCTTTCCAGTGGGCTACCATTTTTAGTATCGTCAAAAACCGAAACACGTGTCAAATATTTTCATTTTCATGTAAAGAATCTATTTACCTAAATAAAATTCAAAAAACTGTAATTAAAACTTACAAAGTTATAAGCTGATTGCGTTCAGTTACTGAATCTGATAAGGGATCGCGGGTTCAAATTCCGCCCAAGTCAATTGTTTTTGCGAGTTTCTTATTAAATAACTAGCTGCCCCGCGCGACTTTGTACGCGTGATTATTCTACCTCTACACTTTTTCTACCCTACCTTACACTACCCTACGCTACTCTACCATACCCTACTCTTTTCTACCCCTACCCTACCCAACCCCTACTCTATCCCTACCCTACCCTACTCTACCCCTACCCTAAACTACTCCTACCGTACTCTACCCCTACCCTACCCTACTCTACCCTACCCTACTATACCCCTACCCTACCCTACTCTACTCTACCCTACTCTACCCTACCCTACCCTACTCTACCCTACCTCGTTCATTGATTATGCTACTTTGATGTCTCTTACTAATATCGAATTTCCTACACAAAATTTCACCCCCGCCTCCCCTTTCCCCCCTATTGGGTAGATTTTTCAAAAAGCTAAAACACTCGCCTAACAAACGGCTTATTTATTCACCGAAAAGGTAAACACCAAGTTTAATTGATTAAACTTAAAAAATGATGAATTTTCATTACAAACTTTCATCCCTTTTTATATCTCCTTAGGAGGTAAAAAATCCATTTTTTTTATACACGTCTTTTTTATTTTTAGAGCATAATCTTAATACTCATTTTTACACCTGTAACTTAAAAAATAACGAATTTTCCATACAAATTTTAACCCTCTTTTTTACCCACTCAAGGGTAGATTTTAAAAAAATAACCTATGTTCGTCTTTCATTCATCAACCGAAAAGCTGATTACCAAGTTTCGTACATTTAACTTTAAAAACGACGGACTTTCATACAAACTCTTATCCCCCTTTTTACCTACTTAGGGGTGAAGTTTCCAAAAATCCTTCCTTAGTGCACCCCCAGGGTACTTAAAAAATATTGTCTCAAAATTTCAAGTCTCTAGGTCCACCGGTTTAGGCTGTGCGTTGTCTGTCAGTCAGTCAGTCACGGTACTGTTTTATAAGTATAGATTTAATTTATTACTGAATATATTAAATTTTATTGTCATCGGAACTAAAGGTATTCTATGTACCAAATATCAATCAATCTATCAACAGGAAGAGGTAAAACAATGTCAATGACTAAATTTGACCGAAAAAACAATAAACAAACAGGTCGAGCTTAATAAAACCGACACAAAAATAATAATTTATAAAGTCTTTAAATACCGAATTTTGCCTTTTTCGGGAAACCGGTAAAATCGGGGCTTTTAGGCCAAGATTTAGAAATCCTAAAATAATTCAACTTAAAACGTTGAGTCATTAAGTCATACATCTTGGGTTAGTCCGTTCTTTTAATCAACAAAACCTTGGACCCGCTAATTTGAATACGCAAAAGGGTTGTTTTAGGGTACCGGGCTCTAATAAATGTGTAGGTTTTGCTAATGGTGTGTAAGGATGGATCTCGAATTTGTTCTCGGTATCGATATCGGCAGCTGAAATAGACTGGTTGTGGAAGGATGAGAACCTTGAAAGGCTTATGTCCAGGCCAGCAGTAGACTGCAATAGACTGATAGAGCTAATTGATAGATTGATTGCGCTGTGACGCCTGTCACAAATTCGATTTTAAAAAATATTTGTGATTAATAAAATCGAAACAATGTAAAACTATAGCACGTTGAAATCCTGTCTATGGTTAAACGTCAAAAAAATTCGAACGTATTTAAGTAATTCGAAAAAAGAAATGAAAAATAAACCATCCTTGAAAGTGGCCAGTTTTATTTTAAAAATCCTTAGACAATTCCAGTTATTTAAATAAAGGTTTAAATTCTGATTTCCGTCCTATCCCAACTAAGAGAAAATGGAACATTAGCATTTTAAACGGGCATATGTTATTACTCTCAAATTGTTGAGCTTCTATTAGTGAGAGGGAAGGATTAAGCAGTTTAGGTAATGGTCCTCGAGGGCCGCGGAATGCGCTGCAAAGCCTATTAAGTACGTTCCATGCTACTTTTATTAAGCCATTGAATGTTAGGGATATTGTTTACGAAATATCTTGCCAAAGGACCAGTTTGAATCGTTATTTTATTTTTAAACTAGCTTGTGCTTTGGAGGTCGAACCAGAATAAAGAGTATAATATATCCTAATCCAGATCTTGGCCTGTCTTATAATTCGTTCAAAATTTTACGCATGATTGAGTAACAAACATCTAAATATATTTTCACAAACTCTCGTTAATAATAAAAATTTATATATTTTATAAAAAGAAAATATATAAAATAGCCCGGTTTAGGGAACAGGGTCCAGCTACCGGTGCAGGTAGTCAGGGCTCCAGAATAGGAACCTCCAGCCAGATTATGCGTGCCGTATCCAGGCATACCACCCTCTGCATCAAGCCCTTGAATATTAGTAGGATGAATAAATATCTATGAGTACAAATAAAGTTTTTGATGTACGATCCGAACGTAAGCACCTACACAGTTTTTGGACATTAGATAATAAAATCAAATTTTAAAAAGCTCCACGTAGTCAATCCAAACACAAAGGATGAACGCACACTGATCCATCTATACTATAATAAAATCGTAAAGGTCAAAAAGTCTGTACATTGAATATTTTTTTGCAAAAATCAGCTAGGGAGGCTAAAAATAAGCAACAAAACATAAATCAATCGTTTTTAAAATTCTTGTCTGTCTGTCTGTCTGTCTGTCTGTCTGTCTGTTTGTTACCTCATCACGTGAAAACGGCTGAACGGATTGTAATGACATTTTAGGGATAAGTAGGTATTAGCTAAACTTAAAAACTGGTGTTTGTTTTATCAAAATCGGTCAAGTATATCATGAGATACAGCTTGATCCCTCTATTGTATGCAGTTTCCTAGAACGTAGGGGTCTTGATCCACTGGTAATTGAAATACGCGTCGCCGACCGACTGGAGCCGAGTGAACCCGATTTAGCGATCGACGCGACCCGAGCGTGACAGTTTCATCTGATGAACTGCGCCTAACAGCTTGACCTCTCTTTTATTAAATACATAGTTGCATTATTATGTATATTTATGTATATAATAATAATGTCCTCCTGACCAAATTTCGGTCACAGCGGCCAATCTCAACTGAGATTAGCCATCGACGCGGGAGATATTATAGTGCACATTTAGTGTGTGCGCAAACACAGGTGCACTATCTATTCCCCACTGTCATAGTCCGATGGGACAGCAATTCGACACGACTTGGGAGAGGTCAGGCGCAAGGGCAACGGCTTCACGTGCTTTCCAAGGCTCGGAAGAAGTGATAGTTAATTTATGAAACGCACTTATCTTAGGAAAAGTCAGAGGTGCGCGCGCCTTGGGTTCGCACCTGAAACCTCTGACTTGCCAGTCAACAGTCAACACCACAGTGACGGATTAAGACTACTTGATGCCCATAGCAATCCATGCCTGTGGGCCCCCCTATCCGCAAGTCAACTTGAATCGGTCTTTAAACCTTTACCGCCTTATTTTTTTTGTAAAATATGATGATGAGATGTAACGTACTATATGTAGAAGTGGAGTAGGTGCGACAACAATCAGTCCTAGAATTTTTGGTTTTTCATTTTTTGGTGTGGTTTTGGGTGACGTGAGAGTGAGACGTGATGCCCTAAGGACGGTTTTTTTTGTGCTTCTTCTGGTACCCCCTCAGACGTGATGCCCTAGGCAATTGCTTAATTTGATTAAGGGTTAATCAGTCACTGACACCACTAGGCTATCACAATACAAAATTATGTATATAGGTATACGAGTACATATTTGCATTTGCAGAATCGAATATTGTTTAGTAGTTAGGTACGGTTTTGTACAAGTTTAATTCGAAACTAGGTGGCAAATGTCGCACGTCGGCGTCGTTCGTTGTCTCTTCATGTTCGACTTCCACGCGAACGAAGTCGCGGGCACAGCTAGTTTTAAATACATTAAAAAATGTACAATTCTTTAATTAAAAGCCGACACAGGGCCGCTATTCCGCGCGGGCGCACACTTCGCCACAATTTTTCCATCAACTAGTGGGGCCACAATTATGCGATTTGCATACCTATCGTAGCCGACACTCGACGCGACGCCGCGACGCGTTTTTGTACGCCTAGCCGCTACGCCCTTTCTGTGTACACCCACACCGGCCGCAATAATTTGTAACTACATGAGGGGAAATGCCATAGAGGCTTTTTCGTACATTTCACGCCCCGAGGGAAAATAATACCATTAGGTCTTACCTGTAGAATAAACTTCTTTATTACCTCGAAATACGTACAATGGCGCTGATTTTTTAGTACATAGCATTAAACTATATTTTTTTTTAGTCTTAATTTTAATCTCTTTCTGATAAACACCATCGGAAAAAGACAAAATTAAACTGTCAAATTAGTTACTGACATGAAATTAGCAAATGGATCTATGACATGGCGATTTTTGCTTTTATCACGCAAAGACGAAGATTTGATGAAGATTTTTAGAGCTGTCAATTTCGACAACTATTTTTTTTTTATTTCAGTTAAGAAAATTACCTAACTCCAATATTTCTTTCAGACCACTATTGCTAGCTAGCTGGCTTTCTATTTTAAAGTTATTTATTTCATCGCTAAACCGATTGTGAAAGAAAACAATAGAGTCAATTAGATGTCTATTTGTCGCGTGCCATTTGTAAAAGTCAATTAAGAAAAGCAGGTCACCGTGTCTCTGAGATCTAATAATATGAACGACATCTTATGCAGTTCGTTTTATAAGTAGAAATATATTACTTTTTAAAGTTTCTTACAATGAAACCATGTTATCTGTTATCCCCATATCTATTTACTTTCTCTAAAACTACAAGACTCGCAAAATTCAAAATTAGCATTAGCATATTATATAATTGAACTTTCGGACGCGCACATATTGACTTCCAAATTATTTTAATAATATTAGTTTTGGCTTGACCTTTTCGGTTTGGGTTTTAAAAAGTTTACTTTTGTCTGCCCTTATTTTATGCTTTTTATTCCATAAAATTTAAAATCTTATTTTATAAATTTTAATAGTACGTAAGCCCGATTCTCCCTTGGCCGTTGTTAATTTTAAGTGCCATAGCCGCGATAATGGCATTACATCCGAAATGCATCTGCTGACCGACAAAGTAAAAACATTAATGGCATCATTATACGACGCTATCCAAAAAATTCAAATTTCCGGCGTACATAGTGCAAAACTGTTCAAAACACAACACGAGCACGGGGTTATTGGATTTTAGCGGAAATTTCACTCGCACACGGGACGAAACGAGCAAAACAGCCAGCACTGTTTGCGAATCACCTCCGCATATCGAATTTTGATTCCTGATTTGTATCGGAACAACCACCGACCCTATAAATACGTTACGCGAAATGCGCAAATGGAATGCAAAACGTTGCGAGTTTGGATGCTACCGGACAGGCCAAAATCTGCGTAGTACGGATAAAACCCGCGCACATAATGGACGACGAAAAGTTTTGAAACAAAAATACTACTTCCATACAATAGACAATCCTTTTTGCGCACACATTGTCCAACAATATTGTTTTTGCGCATTGCGCTACTGAGGCAAAGTTTCGTTAAAAAGTTAATCTGAGATATAAGTCCGCTCTGCTTTCTTATTGCAATAACCGATTCTCGGAGGAGCAAAGCAAACACTAAACGCAAAACTTCCTCGATGCTATCTTGGATGTCCAATTGAGTTTTCATCTTGTGCCGCTCCTCCATAGAATGCTAATAAACCCACTTACCGGACAAACTACTGGTAGCTTTGTCTTTTAAAGTAAGGAGATTGTCGCCGTTGCATCTATCAGCAATCTCATTGCAACAAAATTAAACTCGACTTTGTAATTCTAAAGTCGAATCTCGACTACACTCGGATCTTCTTGCTAATTGTTGGAAAGGGGAAACGTAATAAAAGTACTAGTCTTTGAAGCAATGAAGGCGGCCCCGAGCGCCTCCGAGAGCCTCCGAGGAGCGCATTTTAATAAATTAAAACTGCGCAAAAATTCCCATTCCAATATCATTTTATTTCCCCTTTTGCGTCCGACCCGGAGCTCGCTCGCCTTACATTGATTCTATTTCACTGAAAGACTATCAATCTACCTATCCACTTCTGAGTATTAAAAACATTCCGAGTATTTTCAAAGAAACGAACGACTACGTAGTTCCGTAATTGAAATCATTCGTATTCACTTACACGTTGGTGGACAAACGGCCGACCTAACGTTTGCGGTCTAGTTCACTGCTGGCAGAATTGGGATAGCACTCGGGTGTACGTTTAGTCTGTATACACAGCTGTGATACTGCTATGCTTTTAACGAAATATATTCATTAAAAGCCTAGTTTCGGCTTTAAGACCGAATGTATATTGATGCGAATGTAGTTTCTGTTTAGTGTCGAATCGATTATTCGGGTTTGCTGGTGTACCTACGTTTCAATGATCTTTCTGATTCTCGAATAATTTCGGCACAATTTAAATTAACGAACAGCATTGATATTACAACAATGCGCTAATGAATTTGTTCTCTACATTCCAGGTGCTGCTGATAGCGCTGGAGCTTCTCGCGTCACGAAGTGGAGCAGCGGCGCTGGCGAACTGTCCGATCGGCTGCAACTGCAACGACGACACACTCGTAGTGGTGTGTGAGGAGAGCCGCCTCGACGTCCTCCCCATCGCCCTCAACCCTTCCATACAACGGCTAATCATTCGCAACAACAAAATCAAGACAATCGACAGTTCTATGCAGTTCTACGCAGAATTGCAACATTTAGACCTTTCCCAGAACCACTTGGTCAACATACCCACGAAAAGTTTCGCTTATCAAAGAAAACTACAAGAACTTCACCTCAATCATAATAAAATATCGTCAGTGACCAACACGACCTTCCAAGGCCTCAACTCATTGACAGTATTAAATTTGAAACGAAACTTTTTGGAGGAACTAACAAATGGAGTGTTCACAACATTGCCAAGATTAGAGGAATTGAACTTAGGTCAAAACAGAATATCAAGGATTGAGCCCAGAGCGTTCGCTGGTTTATCGGCTCTAAGGATCTTGTATTTAGATGATAACCAACTGAGTTCAGTCCCTACTACTTCTTTCAGTCTGCTGGGCAGCCTTGCTGAACTGCATGTAGGCTTGAATGCGTTTTCGTTTCTACCAGATGATGCCTTCGCCGGTCTCAATAGACTGACCGTATTAGATCTTAATGGAGCAGGACTCTCCAACATTAGTGAATTAGCATTCCGAGGTCTTCCAGGATTAAGAAGTCTGAATCTCTTTGGAAATAGACTAATCACTGTTCCCACGCTCCAGTTGTCTGGTCTCACAAGATTAGAGGATTTGTATATCGGACAAAATGAATTCCTCTCCTTAGAAAGTCATTCATTCAAAGGTCTAAAAAATCTTAAATTATTGGACATCACAGGCGCCACTCAGCTGGAAAGGATTGAAAAAGGAGCGTTTGAAGATAACATCAACTTGGAAACAATCGTTCTGGCAAACAACAAAAAATTGGCAATAATTGAAGACTGTACATTATTGGGTTTACCTAAATTGAAACATGTATCTTTAAAAGATAACGCCATTGTAACATTGAGCGAATCTGTATTTATTGGAAAAGAACTTAAACAGTTAGATTTAACTGATAATCCTATTTTCTGTGACTGTCAGCTGCTATGGCTGCAACAGCTACTGAATGACAAGAGCAACTTTACGCAAATACAATGTGCGAGCCCTGAACACCTGAAAGATAAACCCCTGAGGAACTTAAATGCCGATGACTTGGGCTGCGTCCTCCACGACACGCGACAACAAACCATCATCTGTATCGTGGTAGTTGCGTGTGTAGCTACAATTGCAACTTTAGTGTTAATATTGTACAGATATCGCAAGAGCATGCAAGAGAAACTCAAAGACTACAAGTGGAACAAGGGACGAAAGAACCTCGAGTACCACAAGCCTATCTCCACGGAGGAGGACTGCATAGTGCGCGGCATCCACCCGTCGCAGTACCCCGCGCCGCCGCACACGCCCGGCCTCAGGCCTATTCCTGTGACGGAACTGTAGCTAGAGCTTTACGCCTCCCCGAGCGTGTTCTTCATGTCAGGCGGCCAGCAGGGCTCCGCGCGGCGGCCGCAGCGCTCGGGGGGCGGCGGCACGCTGCCCGCCAATGGCTTCACGTACATCGGCGGGGATTCGCGTCCGCATCAGCCGCTAACGCTCAACAATGGTGCGCCAGCTCATCACCTCAACAATGGCTCCTTGCGCTCGCTGCCCGATAAAAAGAATAACCGCAACGGTGTGGTGTGTCACCCGGAGAACTTCCAGCGCAACCTGGACACGCGCTACTCCAGGAAGCAGGAAAACGGTTACATGCGCAACTCTGAAACCATAATAGGTTTCCCGCGCAACGACCGGGACTACGAGCGGGAGCACACGGACTACAGCGAGCCGGAGTACTCCATCATCCCAGAGAACGGGTATGGACGCGCACGAGACGAGTACCCGCGGAGCTGTTCACACTCCAACACGTTCAACTGTTGAGTGCGCACGTGAACTATCTCAATCATTTGTGATCTTGTAATTCTAGCAATAAATCTTCATTCCATTAAGTTTTCTATGGACGATGTCAGTCGTGACGGACGTAGTGCTCTAGAGCGGTTAGTGACATTAGTATTTCGGGTCCGGTGTACGTTCGACCAGTGAGGACTATCCTGTATCGTATTCGTTTTAAAAGAGTACCTTATTTGTAAATTATAAATTTAAGTAGTAATGGATCTATTTTTCAATGGGACGTTGGGGGCTCGGGGCGTATGAAAGTGAGACTTTCACGCGAGACAACGGTACAATGTACAGACTAGTCGGAGACGAGGGCGCGAGGGGCGCGAGGGGCGAGCCCGGCCGAGGGTCGCCGGGTGCTCCTCTATGATGTACATCATAAAACATTGTGATTTGTAATTTTTTCTACCAGTGCGGTGGATTTTGTATTTGATTTTGTACAAAAAACCATTCCATACGATATCTTTTTAATGTCTAATATTTTATTTATTAATGAATAAAGTAAGTGTGCGTTAAATAAGACACCAATATGAAAAATATTAGAATTAATGAATGTAAATATATTTATACTATATTGAGATATTTATAAAATTTAATACAATCTTGTTCTTCTAAAAATTATCATAAAATTATTTCGGGATATTGTATTGTTTGCTATAATGACTGATATCCAAATTACGTGATTTCTTATGTCTGTCACTACCTACCTAAGTATAATTATATGTACTTACACTAAATTCTTATGGTGTAAGTACGAACGCACCCATTATTTCTAGGTAAACACATCTTCGAACACTTTTATGCTCAATCCTAATACCTATATTAAAATGTTTTATTAAGATTGATGTTTACGACAAAACAATGTCTTATGAACCCATTGATTTTATCTATTTTTCTTAGAAGTCCCATAGCTATGAATATGTGATCTATTCAGAAAAGTGCTAACAATACGCATCGTTCCTAATTAAAGAAACGGCGTCAGTAAATTAACTTAGCTCGTATTACTTAATTAGTTTGATTGCAATAAGCTTTAAGCACTGCTCAAGAGATCGTTCGTACCCGATTGATACGCAGATAGATAATAACGAATAACGTACAACAGGCTTAATAAAACCGCATTCGAAGTACTAACATATTACATTTTTTTAGCACAATACAGAAGCACCAGCCTTGCAAATAGCTTATCTAAATAGATCACATCATTTACAATAATGTGCCTCGGACGTTCAATCGTCGATATAACTAATTATACTTTATGTAATTAATCTTTTTCATCATTTTACTTCATTATTCTTGCCATATTCCAATAAGGCATAAAGGTTGATAAGTACCTAATTGATAATATTTTTTATTTTGTAGAAAAAGTTAAAAATGTTATTAAAAAGTATATAATATAATGTAAAAGCGTCAGGTATATCGCAGTTATGGTATGATAAGGCACTGTAATTATTAGAATTGTGATAAGAACAGGCTTTTGTAATAAATAAACGAGTAATTTTATTAATAAATTAGTAGTCGCTAGACAGTCCAGTTACTTGACCGCCCTGAATTAAGATACAAGAGCTATCGGCTTGCGTACGTGTATTGGTTGCTCGTGATTGGTGCATTGCACAACACGGCCGAACGTCAAATTTAGAACGGTCAAGATTTTCTGACTACCTTCTTAATGCCATTTTTGTGTCTTTTTGGATTATGGTCGTTTTTTACTCCAGTTTTATATACCCACTGAAATACTTACCTGAACTTTTGGTGTTGTTGAGTTAATGTAAATAATTATGGAGAAATTAAAGACTAAGCAAGTACGGCATGTGTTAGTGCCTAGTGAATGCCTAAAAAAAGTATACAAGAAAAATGATGAATACATATGAGAAAATTGTGATTAGAGTACTCACGACATTGTAATAGAAATCATCGGTCATTTCTGTACTTTATTGTAGTTATTACCTACATACAAACTCGATAAATATAACATACCTCAAATTTAATTGTGTTTTATTTGTTGGTAAACCTTTCGTCATAATCTAACCTCCTACCTAATCTCTATTTAGTTATTTTATCTTTTACTATCTCGTTGGTTCACGAGAAGTAGCGGGTTCGATTCCCGAGACAAACAAAATATTTTTGAGTTATTTGCATCTTATAAGGAGCACCTCGGAGTTTAGAATTAAATTGGGTAAAACTCTTCATGGACTTAACGGAGCCATATATAAAATTGTAAACCCCTTGCGATGTTATCTTGGGGCTATGGAATAGTCTCCCGTTAGTAACTCAGAATATATAAAGGCAAGTAAGTAGACGTAGCCCTTCTCTATGACTTTACGGAATTTGTCGATGATGATGAAAAACGTAAACTTGTTAATAGCCAGAAACACACGGATTCTTCATTCGCTGACCACCCAAAATAAAGAAATGGGATTCAAATCATGTAATGTAAATGTAGGTACGAACCATACGATAACCGAGTAGGTACCTACCTAGGTACAGCTTTAGCGAGATGTAAAATATATACCCGTCCCAGTCATAACCAGGGAGTAAAAACAAAACAGGTGTTAAATCGTTAATCCATCGGAACCTATTCTCAAAGGGTTTGTAAAGGAACTCATTACACCTAACACAAAAAATCTCCAAATAGGATGGCCATTATCCTAAAATTTTGAATTTTCTTGTCCAAAATGCGCAATGATTGGTATAGGTATGGCATGACACGCTGTACTCGATTTGTGCAAACTGGTTAAGTTACAAATGGCTAATAGCGCCATCTATGTCAGTCATCAATGTACCTTTTAGAACAGTACCTACAGTAGGCAAGAATGAGTCTGCAAAAGAGTTAACAATTAGTTATTTCATTTGGTACTAATTTATTTCCATGACGAATTGTTTGTCATAAAATAAAGTTATTTTAGTACTCCCAAACCTAGTTTTTAAGATTTTAATTTTTAGTTCCATCTGTCACCACATCAAACTCTTTTTTGCCAAGGTTATTTATTGACAGAGGTGGTGGACAAAGACGTGCCACAACAATTCATGCAGCTGCAGCTGTAGTTATCTTGCCTTGGTTATTGCCCTATTGCAGTCTAAGACCTTCCTTTCCATTTTCCACCTATACAGCTTGGCAAAAAAGAGTCTGAGGCGGTGACAGCTGGAACTAAAAATAAAAATCTTAAAAACTAAGTTTGTGAGTACTAAAATAACATAAAAATGATTCATTTGATTATAATTAATGACAAAAACCTCGTCATAGAAATATGTAAGCACTAAATAACTTGTAATTATGAATTTTATTGTATTGTGAAAAGTGCGCCAGCGGCGCCCTCAATTTTTCCAGACTCTTTTTTGCCAAGCTGTACCTACCGCTATTTCGAGCTCCTTTATAAAAGGACAAACTCTTCTTTCTTATGAGCTCCTGGTACCAACGCGTAATGAATAATAATTATGTTCAAATGCCGCTTCTCTGTATTTGCACAGTTTAAGAGTCAATATTTAAATTTTTGACCCCGACTTAAAGAAATAGGTGTTTTATATGATTAAGTTTTTTTTTAGAGGTGAATCGATCAAGTTTAAGAGATGAAAAAAAGAAGGCTTTGCAGATTGATTTTTAAAATTATGCTCTTAAAAGTACTAGGAGAACATAATCATGAAGATAATAAGTCGAATGCAGAATTTGCATCTCTTCATAATTAATAATAATAATAATAATCCTTTTCTCCTAGTAATTAGCAAATAAATGAAAATGAAACCTTTGAAACAAATCACTTAAAACAAAAAAAGCAAAACGGCCCCTTTCCGTTCTTCTTTGCTCAAAGAAACAGCATTTGCCATCCACTGTTTCCGATAATTTAGGGGCTCCTTCATAAAAGCACAAACTCTTCTTTCTTATGAGCTCCTGGTACCAACACGTCAGTTTGTTTTATTATTTCCTCGATTTCATTCAAAAAATTCGGTCCAACGGACAACCGTACCTACTGCGACCATGAGGTGAAACGCGACATGCACAGTAAAACATACAGAACAAAATTGATCATACGAACAGAATCGTAAAAGTAGGTACTAGGAGAACAGAATGATGAAGAAAATAAATATTTAGGATGTGCACAAAATTTTGTACTCCGACCTACAACAAACAACATTCTGATTTATAGATCATGCCCCTACTACCTAAATATTTATTTTCTTCATAATTCTGTTCTCCTAGTAGGTTCGTAATCTGTTTGTTTATCAATCGAACCCTCGTGCCTCGGCTGTCGAGGCACCGTCTCACGGTCGCAACACCTACTAGGTACTAAGAGAACATATTCATTAAGAGTGATTAGTGTGGATTTGTAGAATCATCATCATCATTTTAGCCATAAGACGTCCACTGCTGAACATAGGCCTCCCACAATGACTACCAGATTGGCCGGTTGGAAGCAACCTGCATCCAGCAGAATAAGAATCATCCATAGAATAGAATAGAATAAGTACCTACTTACGTTTATTTGTAAAAATATAGTGCGAAAAGTTGTTAACAGTTGGTAACATTTGTACAAGTACCCTAAATATTATTTATTTTCTTCATAATTCTGTTCTCCTAGTAGGTACCTACATATTATACATTTTTTGACGTGACAACGTCTTAAATTAGGTTGCGGCTGGGAGTCACTTATGAAAAAGTGTAACGCTCGGTAACGTTACGATGAGTCACGTAACGCTCGGTAACGTTACGTTGTCACGTAAAATCTTCGCCCGTAAAACCGACTTTACAGGCAACCATTTTTTATCAATCGAACCCTCGGCTGACGAGGCACCGTCTCACGGTCGCAACACTTTCACGTGCATGTCGCGTTTACCTCATGGTCGCAGTAGGTACGGTTGTCCGTTGGACCGAATTTTTGGATTTTTTGGTCTATTCGCTCTTGTTCTTGCAGTATAGCACAAGGCGGAAAATTCACGTTTTTTTTCCGTTCTGTTCTACTGCAAAAAATCCAGTCAGTCACGTAGAACAAAACTGAATAAAAAAATAATAACATAATTAATCCGAGATTACGAAATAAGCAGGTACTAGGAGAACAGAATTATGAAGAAGATAAATATTTAGGGGTGCACAAAATCCTACCTACCTACTTACAACATTCTGATTCATAGGTACCTAGTACTTCTACCCAGTCATTCCCGTTCGGTAACACCCCCCGTCATCCACACTGTTGATGAGTGAGATTTTTTTTTTTAAGTGTTGACGATGACGACCCTTCCCGATATCGTTTACACCCCACGTGACATTTGTGCTGATTCTCTTGTATATCCCCCTACACTAATTTTAGTCTATATAAATCTCTTTCTAATAAACACCATCGAAAAAGAACAACAAATAATTAGAGCTGTCAAATTAGTCTACAGCTTGGCAAAAAAGAGTCTGAGGCGGTGACAGCTGGAACTAAAAATAAAAATCTTAAAAACTAAGTTTAGGAGTACTAAAATAACATTTATGTGATTCATTTGATTGTAGTTAATGACAAAAAACTCGTCATAGAAATATGTAAGCACCAAATAACTTGTAATTTTGAATTGTAGTATGAAAAGTGCGCCAGTGACGTTTTTTGCCAAGCTGTACTTCCTTGCAATTGACGTAAAATTAGACGAGACCTCTATGACATCATCATTGAGGCCATAGGCCTCCCCCAAGGATTTCCATTCATGTCGGTCCTGCGTGTATTTGCTTCATGGTCCTGCGCTTGTTCTCATCCTCTGACATGCCGACTCAATTCTCGTTGATATCACGCAAATGGACTAGTTAGCTCTAAAATTATTCGAATGTGCCGAATCGACTGTGTGTAGCTACCCTGATTACGTATGACTGATAATTAATTTATAATACGCACGTAACTCACGAAAAGTCGGAGGTTATAATAATTCTTAGCACTCCTTGAAAGTAAACTCAATCAATGAATTTGCAACCTGACATTGTCGGGCGTTTAACTTCTCGGTTATCAACCTTTGCATTCAGTATACAGAGGTCACTGAACTTAGCGCGTAATTTAGGTGACTCACAGGATATTGACCTCAACCTTGCGGCAAAGCCTAGATTTTATAAAAAAACACACACAAATTGTTCATTAATTTATTTATAGTATGCAACATTTTATTTATTAACATTACAAAATTGTTCAGCCTTGTGATGGGAGAAGCCGGTTTCAGCCGATGCGCGGATTGACATGATTTTGTAAATAAATAAAAAAGATATGAGTTTTAGGCGCCTGTTAGAAGTGGAATATTATGAGTAATTTTCACTTATGCTGTACATTTAGAACTTTTCTTCCTCAAGACCATGTTTGAAGAACATCATGATGGGAACTTGCGTGCCATCAATATCTCTGTATTCCATCATGGCGACCATGCCATCACAGTCCATGGACTCTCCAGTGAAGAACTGCAGCTCCTTAAACCTGCCGAGTATGTCCTTCATTACTTTGTTCATGTTGGTCTTGAATACATCAACTTGGTCGGGCGCCTTCTCTTCCAATTGTGAGACTAATCTGGAATTTGAGAAGATAATTCATTAGATTTTTATAACTTTCAATTATTCTTATCATGGATTTTTTAAATTTATTTTTTTTTAAAGGTCAAAAGTGGTATAAATTATATTTGTCAGCTCCATTTCATGAACAAACATTATAGAATGAATGTTTTTTCACTAGAGTTATATGCTCTTGCATCAATCGCTCCATAGGATGACATTGATGGTCAACCAGTGGTATTAGATGATGCACAATAAGGTATTTGACTAATTCTTATAAATTTAAATGTCCAAAAATTACAGTTATAGGGGTTCAAACATTTATCACTAGGCACAAGTAGTAGTACCTTTAACATAACTCAAAATAATTATTATTGTGCAACGATTTCCCCTGGTTAAATCCAAACTCTTATACCTAAATTCAACATTAACTAATTCTAATATTCTTTTCAACCTTGGAGCTATTCAAATTTGGAGCTATTCAAATTTGAACCTATTTTTAACAAAGTCAAATACCTTATTTATAAAAAAAAACATAATTTATGTAATTAGTAAGATACTGTTACAAGCAAGCTATGTGCAGTTTTTAAAGTCATTAATCATACAAACAACTAATGCAATCACAAAAGATTAACTGCATAAAAGTATGTCCCAGATATAATTTTCCCTTGCGAAATGTTGCATAAGGGAGGTGGTCTCTTATGATCACCTGAGGCAAAAATCCCACACTATCTTGCCTCTTCCCCAGGACTCCATTCATAATTAAAAATATATTTCCTTAGTTCACCTTTTAATATTAGTTCTCTTTAGGTATCAGAGAATCAATTATACACATAATAAGGAAAAGTTAGCTACATACAAAGCTAAATTATGCAGTACCTAAGCCAGCTAATTAATACTTTGACTGCCACGCCGCAGACACAATGCAATTTTTATTGTTTGCCGGTCACCAATGACCGGCGTGGCGTTCAAAGGGTTAAGTAGTCATGATTGAAGTAGCATAACCATCAAAACAAGAAGTGTAG
Source organism: Protodeltote pygarga (assembly GCA_936450705.2). Taxonomy (NCBI): domain Eukaryota; kingdom Metazoa; phylum Arthropoda; class Insecta; order Lepidoptera; family Noctuidae; genus Protodeltote; species Protodeltote pygarga. The sequence goes on along the minus strand of OW388250.2, from coordinate 14,677,096 downwards.
TAGATATAAAACAAAGGCATAAAACTAAGATTGTTTGAAAATTGATAGAATTTGTTTACAATTTCATGAGCATTGCTTATGCAGATTTCCGTATAATTTTCCACCGAAACTATATTTGACATAGATGTAATACTGGTACTACAATAATATTGACAGATTTCCGAACTGTGCGGATATACTATTTGTATTTCAGAGAATTGTATATTAAGGTAAACTAATAATTTTGAATATAATTTGATTCTACAGAAAAAGCCGAATATTAATGTTTAATACATGTTGTGGCCATGTAATGCCTTAAAAAATTCTTACTATCTTTCTATTAAATTAGCCCTGTTAAAAAGAGATATTTTTTAATTGCCTGTAAAAAGCCTACAATTTAATTATGTTAACCTATCACACAGCTGAATAAAGACACTATGAATTATTAATTAATTGAGGCTGCCAGCTTTGGCAATGTGACTGAATCTGTTTAAGATTGCTATATTTCATCAAAATATAAGAAATTACATAATAGGAAAACCATTGTGACAATACCGGGATTGGAAAGAACTTTCATAGAAAGTCATAAACAGCTGCATTCTACTTGAACTTCACCTACAATGATAAGTTGTTATCAGTGTGACATACCAAAATAATGATAACAGCTGTGATTACATAAATAATGACTAAATCATGATCTTTACATGAAACACACATGTTACTGTTGATATCTAAGATTGGTAGTGATTTTAATTGAATAATTCTGATTGAGGTAATAAATCCATTGAATAATTCAAGATTTGTTACTCCATGTGCATGGAAACTCATTGACAATCTTTCATTTTTTTTCTTAACAATGTTTGCTAGAAATCCTAATTTTTTACTTTGTACAATGACCAAAAATTGACAAACCTAAGTCATTTCCATTAGTTTTATAATTATCTTGATTCAACATACAATGGAAATCATTATGACTCATCATATTCAGTGCAAGAACTTTCTGCAGTGCAAAAATAACACATGACATATGAAATACCTATACTACAAGATTAAAGATTGACCAATGAGAGCAGTTTGCTTATGGAGCATTTTATTTTAATTATTGGTTAGAATTATATCAGGCCAAAGTGTACTCTAGTCAAGTAGGTAGTCACACATTTTGAATTAGGAATTAAAATCTAGTGACACACTTTGAATTCAGTTCTAATGACACAATATGTTTGTAAAATTAGAAATGCATAAATTTATTATTCCTTGCACTATAATTTGGCGATTTTCCCGTCAACTAACAAAACTTGCTTGCAAACATGTAGCACTATAGAATAATTGCACCATAGAATTAGGCCACTATATTAGCAATTATCACTGTAACACTCACTTTTTCATGTAGTCTTTGAGGTATAATGTGTAGGATTTCTTATCACCGAAAGCGTATGTTTCGACAAGCCTGTGGTTCAGGACTATGTCAACACCACTTTCAACTGCTGAGTCTGTGCCTTCGTCAGCTTCCTCCGCCGAGGGGTTGAAGCCCTCGATTTTAATATCGCCTTGTGCTCTCGTTACCAATCTGCCGGTCACTTCGTAAATCACTTCATCGACCAGTTTCATTTTGTAAGTGTCTGAGAACATCTCATCACCTGAAAGTAATAAATGATCATTTAACATCCATGTTCTTATAGACTTTCACATCTTGGAATGTAGATGTGGCAATAAACTTCGCAAATATCGCCACTGAGACATCATCACTTCACTACCCGATGAAATGTCAAAATCACTGATATCAAAGTTACACATATTAAATGAAATATAGACATAAACTTCATTGTAGAAATACAACAAACACAATTACCAGTAATAATATCTTTATAGATCCTCATTTTGATGGATTAGAGGCGATTAAAAATAATAAAAACCGAAACAACGGCTTCGTGCCCCAAGAACTTAACCGGAAAGGGCTTCGAAACGAAAAAAAGGAAACACTAAGTGTTGCCAATTTTGTAAACAATCATGATCATATTTTTAGTAAGCAACGCAATAAAATCCTGACGAGTTTTAAAATACAGAAAAATACTGACTCAATCAAAGATGATGCGTGATTTCAAGCAAAGTTTTATTTATTGCTTCAATTTAATTATTTATCGTTTACCGTTTTATAAATTGGTTTTGTGCTGGTTTGCACGAATGGCAGTCTATGATGGTCATCGGAAAAACTAAACGTAAGTGTCATACAGTCTCGTTTCACTTACAGGAAATAGGTGGCGCTTTCATTTCAGATAAAGATGGAAGTATTTCTTTACAATTCTAATGTTTGTAGATTATGTGGAGAAGAAAATGATAATGGAACTTTGTTATATTCGAGTGAAGAAAATAGTCAAAGCCTAAGTGAAATAATTAATACATATTTGCCGATCAAGGTATTCTAGTTTTATTTAATGTGATTTGTATTGACTTCAATGATTATGAAAATAAAATGGCTGACTATTTGTGTAAAAATAACATTTCACATCTTATAATTGTGAGATATTATAAAAAGAGTTCAAAATAGTAGTTTTTCACTTGTTAATTATTTTTATCATGTATGTTAATTATACCAGAAACTAAACACCAGCAATTTATGGCAGAGAAACTGTTTGTCAATAAAATGTCAAACAATTTCGTTCTTCAGATTAACTCGCTCGCGCCACAATAAAATTCAAAAGTAATGAATTCTCAATCTCATACTCCTACCTGATTCCGCTCATCTCGTAGTCATACCATTACGCCATTTATTTCAGGTGTCTGATGATGGCCAACTTCCTCGGACTATTTGTCCTGGATGCACCATTCAATTGGAAGCCACCGTAGAATTTCTGACTCTTATTATAAATGGACAAGTAAGTAACTGCTTTTTATAAATAGTTATTAACAGTTCGCTTAATACTTCTAAAGTTCCGCACAGTACAGCGAAGCGCTAATTAGTTAGTACAAATATCACTTACCAGTGTATTCATGGCAGCATCAGACTGGCAAGTCAAAGGTCGTAGGTTCGAGCCCAGGCACCCATCTAAGGTTTCGAAATCATATGTGAATAGAAATTAATAAAGTGTCACTTGCTGAAAATAACACTTGTTTAAAACTATGTCAGATGTGAATGGGCAACTTTAACTCTGACACAAAATTGTTTATAAGCCTGTTGATAAAAACTTACCATAAGTTTATATTTTTATTCTAGAAAGTAATACGTGAACTTCATCAGAGGGAAAGAGAATATAAGAAAACTATTCTTAATCCTGCAAACGAACAAGAAGTAATATCTGAAAAAATAATTTACGAAGGTAAGGTTTATCAAAAATTTAGTCTGCAAGTGATTTATGTCAAAATAAAATGTTAAGTCCCCATTTCAAAATGTTTACAGTAAATACTAGCAATGGAGTGTACCAAGTTGAGCATCCTATTGCTCTACAAGTAGCTGGTCTTGAAAAGCCAAAGCGCAAACGTGGAAGGCCACCAAAAAAGCCTAAAACCCCTGAGGAGCTAGCAAAAGAAGCTGCTGCTAAACAGCAGGAGGTAAAATCTGTTAGAAGAGAGGATAAAGAAGCTGAGCCTTCTGGAAAAAGGAGAAGGAAAACTCCTACACGGTTCAGAGAAGCTGTTCAGGTAAAATTTACTAATAAGTACATCAATTAATATCCATTCAAATAGAGATGGGTAACAATAGAATCTTTATTGAGAAGAGAGAAGAATCTTTGTTTAGAATATTTACATGCAAAAAGCATGTCCTTATAAATTACACCTTCGATTTTATAAATCGTAATAAACTAGCAGAATTTGGTTGGGCAGCAATAAAATCCTTGAATTACTGACTGACAATAACTATAATGTTCTTTTTATGAATTGATCAAGGAATGGTAATTGTTAAATCTTGTGCAATGTTTGTTTATATTTAATTTGAAAATGAATAACGTTTGCTTGTAGTAGTGGGAACTTTCAATCATACATATAAGATTTGTTTTGCTCTGCTTCAAAAGAGGTCGGTTAGAAAATAGAAAACATTTATTTGGCAAAATAAAAGCAAAACATGTTTGTTTATTTTTCTTCTTCTTCAACAAAATAAACCTCAAAAATATTATCACAGACTATAATAATATCTATGAACAAAACAAAATAACATTAGGTAGGTACATATTCTGAGCAGCAATGGCACTTAAGTGCCATTCAGAATAACTCTAATATTTTGAAAACAACACATGTATCTTTAGACAATAGTATTTACTGATGTTAACATTTAGTTAAAGGAATTGGATCACTGTTTGATCAAACAATTTTATGTTACTGGTCTGTTATTGAAATTGTTAACATGGTAAAACTCTCACATTATCTTTTCCAAAACTTTTGCAATCTGCGCCAACATGACTTCAAAGCAATAAATTCAAATAATTTATTGTGAATAGAGATATATAGTTCAGAGATCTTATAAAAAACACACAACAACACACCTCTTAAAAATGCACAACTGCTAAGAATAGTCTAGTTGTCTTCAACAGGGTCAAAATTGCCAACCAAATCTTCATTTGACAATAAACATACGTTTTTATTAATACCTTGATTGTTCATCCTAGAAATGGACACATTCCAAACTTAATAATATTTAAATTTAAGGGAAAGGAGCTAGAAAGGATATTCAAAGAAGAAGGAGTGACAGATGGAGAAGAGAGTGATGCTGAAGTAAAGCACGAGCCTGATCCAGATCCAAAGCCTCCCATGCCAAAGGAGCCAGAGGTAATAGGCCATCTGGAGGACTCTGGGGAATTGGTGGTCGTAGTAAAAGGCAAGGGCCGTGGAAGACCTAAAGGTAAGACAATAAAAAAAATAGATATTGATGTAGATGACAATCATAGACATAAATATCTAAATATTTTTAATCAGTTATCGTAATGAAAATTTTTCAATACTATGTTCATAGATTAGTCTATGTTCTATTTTTGCCTGGAAGAGTGGAAAATCTTAAACCACCAAAGAAAACTTTAAAATTCCAGGACCAATGCGCCTAACTCGCAAAGAATGTGCCATCTGTGGCATGGAGTTCACTTGCACTGGGCGCTACATGTCGCATGTAGCCCAACATGGCCCAGTGCTGTACCAATGTGGGGGGTGCTTGGAGACTTTCACTACGAGGCTACATTTCACTAACCACCAAATGGAGCTGGGGCATAATGGCCAAACTATTATACCTTGCAAAAAGAGTGTCGAAAGAAATAAGAATAAGGTGAATACCAAGTTTTTTTTAGATTATATACGACCTAGTTTTGCCGAAACTTGGGCGATAATGTGCTGTGCCTGTGTGTCTTAGGTCAAGGTATTCAGGTGTTCTAATGTATTATCACTTTGGATTTATGTACCTACTATACACACTTGTTTGTCCGTGATAAATCTACTCCAAAAAAAATTGAGGAAGAAAAAGAGGTAGGGTACAGGACTTGTACCCGTGTACTTGCCGTACTGTAGCAACGGTCTTACCAACAGCTGTCGTATCATTGCACCTATTAAATTTAAAGTTTCCTTTTAGATCAACTTGAGGAGACCCCTGTCTCTTCTATTTTACACAATCATCATCATCATCAGCTGGAAGACGTCCGCAATAAATTTTATACAATACTATCACATTAATATTTTTCAGAAAATTGAAAAGCTGCAGACTGAAACTACAGTAGAACAGCCACCACCAGAAATAGTAGTAGAAACTCCATCAGTAGAAATAATCAATAACGTGTTGATACCTGTAGCAAATTCTTTGCCGGATTTGGACCCACAGCCAGTGGTTGTTGACACTGAGGTGGCACCTATGGAGTTTGTGAAAATTGAGAGTCCAACCATCGAGATTACTTCTAGTCCAACTGTGAATGATGATGAAACCATTATTGGTAAGTACTTTGTTTTGATAACATGAACATTTTGATCAATGATAGATTATGTAATGGTAATGTCAGTAGCATTGATTTTTTTTTTTGATGGTCGCGGGCCGGATTTCGACGCTCCGCGGGCTGTAGTTTCCCCATCCCTGCTCTAGGTCCTATAGGATCCTCTTAGCTAGAGTCTAGGAGACAATCCACCCATGAAATTAAACGACTTGTAGAACATCAGTTTGCATAATACACGAAAAAAAAATAACTTCGCATACAAACTTGCCGACCAGCTGATTAAGTATCCTCACAAATTATCACATTATTTTGTAATATTAATAGGATTATGTACAGAATGATAGTTCATTGACAATGACATTAGAACAAGTGACGTCATCTGTTCAAGGTGCCGTCTCTGTCTAACAAAAAACTTTGTCTGTTTTGCAATATTTAAATTATTTTGTCGCAGATATTTTTCAGAGAATATTAGTACGATAGTTTCTTTTTTAATACAGTCAACATAACTATTATTGAACTTCTTATTTATTCTGTGATATTCTAGATTCAACGCCCGATATTATAGTGACAGAGAAGTGTGAAGAAGTTGAGCAAACAGAAGTAACTCCGGCAGGCAAAGTGAGACTCAAGTGTAACCAATGTGAGAAGACCTTCAGTAATAAACAGAGCAAGTCTATGCATATTAAGGTAAGAGAAATTAATGACCACAAGTCCACAACACACCTATCATCATCAGCCTGTATTAGTCCACTGTTGAACGTAGGCCTCTCCCAATGCACACCACTATTGTGCGCTCATTTGAGGCAACACATCTATAATAGGGTAGAAATAGAAAGAATTTATAGAAATTAAAAAAAATAACACATCGCGAAAAAAAAATTAGTCTCTTAATACCAAAATTATAAGCTTTTGCAATTTCTGGAGAGGTTTATTGCCCTCCTCTTTCTGCAATATAAGTAAAGAATGGCATAATAAAACAATAAAACAAAGAATGGCAGTTCTTTGTTTTGACAATAGAACTACTGACGTCATCAGATGACCTATTCGCAGTGAGTGCCGTCTGTTATAGTAAAGAACTTTGGAATTTTTAAATGACATAAAAAAAGAAATATAGTCAACATCATTGTTAGGTTTAGTTCGACAATCTATTGTCCTTTGCTAATGATCTCTGTTAGAAAGAGACAGATAGTCTAAATTAGTTTAGAGCACCTGCAAGAGAATTGGTACCCGTGCATCTTAGAAATAATAAAATCGATTCTCGATTCAATTCGATTTAAAAAAAACCTATAAATCTTACGCACGATATAAGGACTCGGCGCGTGCTGTACAACCACAATGTATATTGGTGCGCCGCGCTTAATGTTACTGAATTGTGTGACACCCGATTTGCAGAATAAATATGTTGAACATGCGTTATAAAATAAATATTATCGTGTCGACTAAGACATCGATCCTTTTACATTCACTCCTGCAAGTTCCTACCACGACTAAAACTTCACGATGTATATTTTGTTGTTTCCCAGGCGACGCACCAGGGCGAGCGGCCGTACGTATGCGCGGAGTGCGGCGCCAGGTTCGCGTACCCGCGCTCGCTGGCGCTGCACACCGTGTCGCACCGCCGACATCGCGCGCCCAACGCCAAGGGGTTCGCGTGCGACCTGTGCGGGAAGGTCAGACTATACATACATACATTATGTAACTCGTAAGTACGCTGGCGCCCATAGGCCAGCTCGTAATAACCATAACCACGTTACTGTATCATCGATAGTTACAGTAGAAGCTCGCATATGAAAGAAAAATAAAGAAAATCGAATCAATGTCATTAATTTTGCCAGGTTCTGAACCACCCATCTTCGGTAGTGTACCACAAGGAGGCGGAACACGCAGGACAACGCTACGTGTGCAACAAATGTGGCAAGTCCTTCAAACACAAACAGTTGCTGCAACGGCACCAACTAGTGCACTCACAAGACAGACCATATAACTGTACGGTAAGGCATGTTCAATATTGTACACTAAATGGAAAGTATGGAAAGTTGAGTAGGGCTTTTAATAGTTTTGTTGCTATTAGTGGAAATTTTTAAATGGCTGTTTGTTTCTAGTTAGTTACTGTATGTAAGAATTTAGCTGCTAATTTCCCTAAAATAAATAAACACTAGTGCACAAAGTATATTTTTAACTCAACCAGTTGTTGCACCTACAAAACAGATGGCTTTAGATAAAATTTGGAAATTTGGTTGCGAGCGTAGTTTTGTTGCGTGCAGAAGCTAACCAAACAACCATTTTGGTCGCTGTGTCGGAACTGTTACTATAACAAGGCCCACACTAATACCAAAATGGCTCCATGTGGTATAATGTAGTTCTGCGGTCATGTCTTGTAATCTAACTCAAAACTTCCAATTAGCTCTTTTATTCTTTTACATTTTATCTAGCCCATTAATAGAAGGTTCGCTTCTAATTCTATACTAATATACTTCGCACATAATTCATCCCATACTTTATTCTCAGTCATGCAGCGCATCGTTCAAAACGAAGGCGAACTTACTGAACCACTCGCTGCTTCACTCTGGCGTTAAGAAGTTCTCCTGTGAGATATGCAAGCACAGGTTCGCGCACAAGACCAGCCTCACGCTGCACATGAGGTGGCATACCGGTGAGTAATAATATAATCATTTATGATTAAAATTCAAGCTATTTTGTTAATTTAAAAAATAATTACTCAAGTAGGTCTAGAGAGTAAATGGTGTACAAAAAATAAACACGAAGCTAGAGCCTTTAGCCTATACTATAATACTCAATACTCAAACATTTATTGCATTCCACAATATAACACTTGATGCTACAAGGAAATAATATGTGTTATGAAATGAATTATATTTTAGAGTAAGTAGAACTGCAAAAGAAAATATTAAAAATATTAACTTGTAGAGGAAACGTACTGTTGCATATACGCATTAAGTTTCTTTAAGATAAATTGATTTAATTATGTTGTGGTTCACCAGTAACAAGGTGAGCTTAGTTCGTTTAAAATGTGAAAAATAAAACTTAATTGTAGATACGCTTAGGATGTCAAAAGTAGTCCTTTTTTGTGAAGTTTTGCACTCATTACGACACAAAATAATGTTTCGAGCTATGCGCAGTCTTTACCATGTATGAATTTTCCACTTCCTTTGTGTAAAAACCTCTTTGTTCTGCAGGTCAGAAGCCGTACTCTTGCTCGACATGCGGAAAGAGTTTCAGTCAAAAGGGCAACTTGTCTGAACACGAGCGCATCCACACCGGCGAGAAGCCATTCCAGTGCACCCTCTGTCCGCGCAAGTTTACCACCTCCAGTCAACACCGCCTGCACGCTAGGCGACACGCGGCTGACAGGCCGTACGCGTGTACACACTGTGGGAAGAGGTATTGTATTTTTGGCTAAGATATCTTAAGTTAGATATCCAAGTTAGTAAGATATCTAAGTTCTTTTTTTTTCATATTTCCAATACGTTAGGTGTACTAAGAAATCTAATCCTATAAATGCACTTTTATAAAGAGAAGAGACGAGTGTAAATATCCACAGTAATAAAAAAGATTCTTAAATGCCATGCGGCTAATGCTTAGAAATTTTCGAATGTTGTTGAGGTATGTGTGGGTTGTGCAGGTTCGTGTCGCGCGGCTCGTGGGCGGCGCACATGCGGCGCGAGGCGGGCGCGGCGGGCGCGGGGGCTGCGCGCGCGCACCGCTGCGGCGAGTGCGGCCGCTCCTTCGCCGAGCGCTGGCCGCTGCTCAAGCACCTGCGCTGCCACTCCGGGGAGCGGCCCTTCCGCTGCCCGCACTGCCCCCGCGCCTTCGCCGACTGCTCCAACCTTAATAAGCACAAGAAGGTATGGGGACACTGATATACTATATAAATATGCTAACATTCAATACATCAATAAACTTTAAGGTTATAGTTCCCAATTATATTATATTATGTCTGCAAAGATTCTTCAGTACCTACAAATTTTCAATATCTTTTACAGCAAGTTCACAAACAAATCAGCCTCCTCGCCAACTCGCAACAGCAACCGCAACCATCTCCTCCGCAACTGCAGCCACTTCCTCAAATGCCGCAACTGCAGCAACTTGCACAGTTGCACCAACCGGAGCAAACCGTGGAGGTTCCGGAGGGCTCGCCTGATAAACTGATTGAAGAAATCCAAGAAGATGAATTAGAAGAACGCGTCATATACGTGACTTATGACGTCGATGAATCGGATTCTTCTGCCTTCCATATTTTGGACACTGAACAGGTAAAAAGCCACAACATATTTTCTTTATGTAGACTATATGATCTTAGGAGGAGTGCCAAATTAGGTACAACTGGTCCCTTTTGCTTGCTATGATCGCTGGTTGTGAGTGTGGTGGCTGAATGCGGCAGGGTTTAACGGTTTTTGGTTGGTTATTATCCTGACTTTCTCTCAGAAAGGTGTAATAGATAAATACAATACAAGATAGTGATCTTTAACCGACTAGACACTAGATACAAGACAATCCATCCTTGCTTTAGTATGGTTAGTGAACCGTTGACTGGTAAGTCAGAGATCTCTAAACGCACCTAGAAACACACCGCTGATTTTTCGTAAGTTTATGAATATATGAAGAACAAATAAAGTAGTTGGCCCTGCTTGTGATCTCTCTCCTTGTCGTACATCGGATTATGAGAGTAAAAAAATTAGTGCATCGTGTGATTGTGCAAAACTCGATCAGGATTTGGAACATTGGGAAATATTGCCTGTTGATTAATAAATGAATGATTCCAAAATTCTTAATCTATATTTCAGACAGCCGGCCTTGAAGATACCAAAGTGCTAACAACATGCGAGTTGTATTCCGGTCCGTCGCTGTTGGTGCCGCAGCCTGAATACGAGCAGCTCGAGTTGCAGCACGAGCAACTTGAGGAGGAGGAACTGGAGGAGCTGCCTGAAGAGCTTGTGTTAGACGAACATGAGCATATGCCTGTAAGTTGTAGCGCAGTAGAGTTATCTGCCTGCTAAAGACTTTTTTCACTTATTAGATTGAGTCTTTCACACTAAGGACGTTGGGGATGTTGTGGAATATTCGTAACGTTACTAATTTGAGACTAGCCTCCGCATTCGTAAAAAAAATATGAGTTGCTTTTGCGCATGTCAGTCGAAAAGTTGCGGCAAGAAATTTTTGGTTTAATAGTGATAAATTTTAGGTGAAATCATTACCTAAGCCAAGCACGAACAAAATAGGAAAAGGCACAACGATGTATTCTAGATCAATTACATTGTCAGATTTATAACAGTAACAAGACTATATAAAACGTGCGCTCCGCGTCGTGTGTCGGTGTAAACTGACTCGACTGACTCATGCAATTCGTTATATTAACATTTTACTTTGTGTAGGTGACGGACGAGCAAGGCAACCCGCTACATTTTACAATGCAAGACGGCACGCGACTTGCGATAACATCCGCCGATGGCAAATCTTTACAAGTACGTAATAATTTAATTTAATGTACCGTATTTTAGTTAGCTACCTCTTACTTATAAACGTTAAAAGTGAAATGACATAAACGTCACTAAGTGAATTACTGTGGTTTGCATTATGCTTGCATGTGACAAGAGTAGGTAATTTAATTAGTGAGTTAAGAGTGACATGTCTTTAGTCTTATTCTCATAAGTTTAAATATAAGCAACAATCAATCTTTTAAATATCATTTCGGGTCTATTCGCGCACAGATAATTCAAAATAGTCATTATTGAACTAACCTCGACGTTTCAGTCAAGTTGCATTGACCGTGGTCAGGAGAAGACTGCTGTATGCGGGTGTCATCGTCTTGAGCTGCGGGTGATTTTCTCAACTACCCGCGTTTGATTTTGTGAAACGTAACTGTTCCAATCACGACACACAATGCTAAAAGTTTCTTTAGACTCACAGGAAGAAAAATTCCTCTCAAATCAATCTTTTTTTTTACAAATAAATCCGTCGTTTTTAAACGTTCAATCAGTTTATCTTATGTTTTCAGGTGATAACGCAAGACGGACAGACCATACCAGTTGAGATCAACGGATATGCAGATGAAGAGGTACGTTCTTGGTTCAATTAATACTCAAAATGTCACCCTTTTGATTAAGAAAACAATCGTATGGTCGACTTACTTGGTATTAGATTAAAAACCGCTCGTAGTCTCCGACATAGCTTTACACACCTTGAGTTTGTTTTGCTTTTTTCCTCACTGTTTTACAAGTAGTGATAATTAGTGTCTATTAATACGCACATGAACTTGAAGTCTGAGAAAGTGCCAGAGTTCGAACCTATGACGTTAGATTTACCAATCCAACGGTCATGCCACTAAGCTGTCACTACTAACAAATATCATACTTATGACAACAGTCATTTATAGATACACCGTGCCAACGAAACACTTTCATGTTAAGTTCTAATTAATCATTCAAGTTTTCTTTTTTTTTTTTAATTGTTAACACACGCTTCTCCATCACCTCTGACATAGGCAGAATCGTCCGGTTCAAATCACCGAGACCCAGTTGCCATAAATAAAAATTGAATTGAATTGAACCGTTTCTTTATTAAATGCTAAATTGAATGTTTCCAGGAAGTTGACAACCCAGACACTATAGTTCACCAGCTGAATCTTCAAAAGAGCGTCGATTCAAACGTGACGTCACCCGTCACCCATTATTTTACTTTAGTTTAATTAATTTATTATGTCTTTGTAACTTATTCCTAATAATGTGTCGTTTTTAATGTCGCAATAATGATTGATGGATCTCTTTTTAGATATTATTTGATTTTAATTGATATACGTAAACTATAATTTTAATTATTAATGATTAATATATAATTCTACAATTTTAGTTATTGAAAATAACGTCGCCAATGTAAACTAGTACAATGTTAGTCACAACTTGTTGGTAGTATTAGTCAGTATTAATATTATCATATAATTGTTATGTAAATACGAATAAAGTTAATTTTTGGATGATTAAAATTGTTTTGTTCTTTCTTTTAAAAGACGCAGTACCAGGTTTCAAGATGGCTGGTCACCTACTTATTTAAATGTTGTTTGAATTTAATAGTCGTTTAACTAATAGTTGACTAGCCATCCATGAGCCATCCTGACGTCAAGCCTAGTACCAAATTTGTTAACCAATAATTGCTACCTAATGTCAATCATAATAACAAACGTTTTCGGCTGGTTATACAAACACTTAAAATAAAAAATATACACATATTCTTTATATTAAACTTCTCTATATTTATTAAATTTTAGCGCCATGAATCATTTTAGCAATAAAAAAAAATAGGAAAATAAAATACGGTCGAATTCCAACCCGAATAGGACTGCTATACAGATACACCACAATGCATTGAACGTTGCCGTTGTATTCAGGAAATAAAACAACATATTAATATGAAATTCAATATTATTTCGTTATGGTTTTAAGTAATACAATATATTTGCATACCATATACTATCGGTAGTATATTATTGATGACCAATCATTAAACAATGAAAAATGATATTCATCAATTCTCCTTTAACATTCGTTTAATAAATAGCTGTATACAAAAAAACAATTATTTACAGGATAAGGCAGTACAATTACCACGTAAAATGTGCCTTGTCTTACTTTTAGCTATACAAGCAGTAAAAAAATGGGAATTTATTAATTAACATTGAATGGGGTCAGTTAAACAAATCTTAGCTCCAGTCAACTTGAACGTAATCACTAACGAGTTAAATATTATAACAAATAAGCGATATTATTAGTTTGTGAACTTGTTACTTAATGTGTGAGGAGACAGTTCTATAAAAAAAACTAAATTATCGACCGTATTCTATCCTTTTGGCTGTAACATTTTTGAGACAATTTATTAAATTTGGAACGTATCGACCATCTCACTAATACATATGGCAAACATTGCGATTATACTGAGTAACACATTGGAACTAACGCAGCATTAATCAACGCATACATACGTTATCGTAGCGGTCCGATGACAACGCGGGTGTCTCAACTAAACAACACAAACACTCTGACGCGATACATGACAATACCGAACCGATTGAAGCAAACATATAACAAACTCGATTCGAGCCGACAACTCCCTAACTGTACAATATGACACAGGCACCGCTGGCCGCCCCCGCCGCTCATTACCTACAATTGATCCTATGACTCGAGATAGATTACAGCTGGCGGCGCAGGCGGCCGTACAGAACACATCGGTCGACAACACACCTTTACACAAGCAAAATTAACATAATTTTCATGTTTAATACAGCTTCCGCCGTGGAAAACGCACTAACCGATATTTAAAATACAATGTAATGGACACTGGCACTATTGCCCTACCATAGCGTTTAACTGAAGAGTAAAAAGGCTTGACTCGACTGCCGCCGGCGACTAGATAATGGATTCTTTAAAGGTAAGCTCTTGTCTATATGACGAGTGCCATGTCTTTCTTGCTGGGCAGCTGCACCTTCTTGCCCTGCCACAGTGAGTTGTGTATCGTGAACGCGTCGATCGTCACCGTCAGGTGCTTCGTGTGGACTTGTGAAAAGCATTTGCTGCCCGAGTTATATCTGGAATGATAAAAAAAAAAGTTATAAAATATGTCGTGTTTCTCGCGTCATACACATCATGCATCTCTTTCTCTGGCGATTACATATGCAACTTTTTGAAGGATATCAAGAATGACATCGGCGCGGCGGCATCCTCGCCCAGTATCTTCGACAAGTTTCATTTTTATGACATTTCAGCAAAGCGAAGTAATAAAGACATGCATACTTATTTGTGCTGTATACTGTATACTTATATTGCCTTATTTATTTGACATAATTATAGCAGTTGACTGATAAATTTACAATTTTTTTAAAAAATCATCGACTTACTTGAAGAACTTATCAAACATCCTATCGTTGACGTGTTTGGGTCCGGTTCCATACAACTTGGTGACCTGTTCAGAGTCGGGGCAGTATGAGTATAACGCTCTGAATTGGCATCCAGCGTCCCTGAACAGCACTAAGAAGTGTTTACTCTCGGATCGCGCGATTTCTTCCAACACCCGCCGCTTGGCTTCCGCGTTCACAGCTCCAGGGAACACACAGTACTCCACAGCATTCAACATTATGCCGCGATTTGACTTCGTCGTCGGTTGCTTATACAGACGAGGACCTGCACAATTTGTAACATTAATATTGGTATCTATCTATATCTATATTTTTAATAAAACAACTTTCTACCGTTTTTGATATAATTACTTTATTTATGACCGATAAGCACTCATGGTGTCCAAAGTCTTTGCAAATAAAAGGTAATGTAGCAATACTGATCTCATTTCTAGTATGTTTATGACTTTATGAAGACAAATTGTCTATTCATGAATTACTAATTTTACTAAAAATCACTACATTTCAAAATTACGCTTCGAATCATTTAAATTGTATGCGTTCTAATTCAAAAAGCATTGATGTTATGCACAACATCAATATGCCTATTTGTTACTTCTACGGGTACAATAATCCTAAAAATTAAAACGAACATGTTTGAATTATTTTTCTGTTGGAATTATGTTGAATATAGATATTATTTACAAAAAATTAGTACAAAATGCATGTAATGCACAGTGAATGCACAAAGTTAAGTGCCGTGATTATTGTGTTAATCTCAAGTTTTGTGAGAAAGCCAGTTCGAAGCAAGTCAAAATGCAAAGTTCGTTAGATCAAAATGCTGTTCGCAAAACCATGCCTTAAAAATAAATGTTTTATCCTTGTTGGCATGACATCGCTTATGGTGTTTCTTTAGCTTCATACGGTGTCGTTTTGTCTACGTGTTGGTGTCGACTAGCTACCTAGTAATAATTTAAGGACCTTTGCGTCGACTTGACTTGTCGGAGCTCCCTAGACGAACAAATAACTGTTTATATTAAGTGCTTTTGATCATTTTTTTAAGTGCTGTTTTAAGTTAGTTTTTCTTTCCGTTAAAGCTCGTTAGGATTGTACTGTAATAAGTGCTTTATGTTATTACAATTCACATAAAATATAATAATTCTCACGCGCATTTAAGGAGAATAAGTTAACATTTTATTTATACATAAAATCTTAATTTACGAGTTTATATTAAAATTTAAGTAAATCTAGTTTCCCAATAAATGAGAATTTAGATGGTAAACGAATGTTTGTTTTGTAATGTAAATGAAAGTAAAGCTAGCTGCAGATACTGACCCGAGTAGTCCATGATGGAGGAGTGCGTGGAGGACACGTCGGAGGTGTCGTCGGAGGGCGCGTGGCGGCGCTTGCCGATGGCGCCGGGCAGCGAGCCCGGGCCCGACGCCGGCGACCCCAGCGCGCGCACGCCGGGCGACGCGGCGCGGCGCGGCGGCGTGGCGCGGCCCAGCCCCGAGTCTGCGGACGCGGCCCGGACGTTACACACCCACACCCAACACTGCTATATACCCTACTACCGTGGTAGGAGCCCATACCAACTCTGTTGTAAGATACCTTATCCTGTTACTTTGTGTTATTGTTAAAAGCTTGTAAAATTGTTGCTTACAACCCCAAGCTAATTGTAATTGATTCCCAGGAGGATTTCCTTGTAATTATTACATGAATACCCAAACATAACTTACTCATATTGTATTATGAGAATCTTTACACAAAAACAATAGACATAAGCGACAAAAATCTGATTATTTTTGATCAATTTACTCATTTTAAAGTTCTTAACCAAAATTTAAATAACGGGTCTACATTACATCACAGTATAATAACCTAATTAGTTCCAAAACATTACTAATCCTCCGGTTAGTAATATATTCCAGGTTAATGACTAGCATAGAAATAAAATTAGTATAGAAAATTTTTATTCCATACTATAAACTTACACTAAAATAGACTTTTTTATATATAACGTTTATATATAAAGCGTAAAATACTAAATGTGTATAAACTACGTATACAGGTGTGTCTACGGCTGCTAAGCGAAACTAAAAAGGCAGAACTGAACATAAGAAGCGACGACATTTTGTATTTTACGCATAAATACATGTATACACATATAGATCGGTTAAAAACTAAATTATTATGAGATATGTAAATAATTTTGAATAAAATGTAAACACTTTAACAACCGTATAATAGGGACTAAAGGTGGGAAGTAGAATACTGAGTATATTTGATCATAAGCTAGCTGTATGTATATTTTGATTTTTATCCACTTGGCATCAACTCCAATTAATAATTTTGAGACTAAAAGTTTGGTACTTACGCCAATATTTTTTATTAGGTGCTTCCTCAACGCGAACATTCGCATGTAATGTAAATTTACTGAATGCATAAATCAATCAGTGAGCCGAATCGAACATTTTAATACGCGCATTACAGTGCGCCATTTCGGTAATATTTTGATACAACTTCTAATATCATATTACATTACAAGCGTATACTTGTCTGTCAGGGAGGCTGTATTGTAACGTAATGCTTAAAATTGAATCAGTAACGTTATGAAACAACTTTTTATACGGATAAAGCTCGCGTATGTTCTGTACTCGCGTGGAAGATCTTTGCAGATCTCGAAACGTCAGGAGTGTTTTATAAAAATAAATACGCGAGTTTTATCCGTTTAAAAAGTTGTTTCATTATGTTAAATGTTCGCGAAAGTTTGAGACTATATCAGTAACGTTACATTACAAGCGAATGCTCACGGTGAGGGAGCAACTTTAGGGGATTGATATTAATACATTTGTAGATAGTGTTATCAAAATTACCGTAATTCTAAACTGTTAGCTGTTAGCACAAACAGAGAGTAGACCAGCCATCTTGACGTCAGAATGGCTGATCATCTTTTAAACACCTATTAACTTCAATTACAATTACATAATTCAATTACATAATGTAGCAATTAATTTATGAAAGGCACAAAATAGGTATCATTTTTTGTACTTATACATTTCAAAGTAGAATATAGTAAGTGTCCAGCCATTATGACTTTCACGAAATTGCATACCTACTTGTTTGGTCATAAATACAATTAAAAACTATTCACAGATTTGATTTGGAAACAAAATTATCAAGATCAATGTTGAACTATTTAGTATCAATTGACCAACTTGTCCCAAACAAAAAATATATTTGCTTATTATCAAATATACACATAAATATTATATTGTTAAATGATTACTTCCCTCATTAAATATTATTATTATCTCATAAGTGATGATCAGAATGAGTTTACTAATTGTATAAAAATATATTTTCCTTACCTTTGACATCTAAATCTATAGACAAAACCACTGAAAATAATATTGTTAGCATCACTTTATATTAATCACTGAAGAAATAAGATTTACTTACATAATATTAGAAGATTTAAGAATTGCTAGAAGAGAGTTCTTGTAAGAAATCTTCAAGAATTTTTTGTTAACATTAATCACGGTTGTTTTAGAATTAAAGACATTGTATAAACAAGGTTGTAAAGTGTTTAACGAACGAATATAAGACGATGTCACACCAACACCAAGATATAAATATATAAATACAAACATGCGCTAATAGGACCGAGTAACCAGACCAAAACCAAATGATACCATAACCGAATAGCCTCTGTACACAATGGCTGGTGATGGACGCATTATAACGTTCTTTAAAAATGATTCTTAATGTTTAAAATTGTTGTAATTATTTAATTAGCTAACACGTGCTATAACATGGCTATAACATGAAAAAAAATCTCAAAATTATTATTTTTTTCGTTAACAACAGGATATTATCCCACTATACCCTATCCGGAGAACAAAAATAATAAATATAAACAATTTCGACAAATCTTTAATCGAAACATCTGTAAATTTTCAAGTTTTAAAATTTGTAATGATTTTTTAAAGATTAATTTTCATAAGGTCGATTCCAGTGTCTAAAAAACGTCAACGACTGAGAAACTACGAAAAAAAATGTTATATAAATTAAATTTGAAGTTAGAATATGTCCAACGCAAGCAATTGTGTACAGAAGTCGTAAATATAAAGTACTTATATATCGCCGATGACCCAAATGAAATAAATGTGCACAAGACGAAAGAACGCACCGACGCAGTGCAATATGCCGTGGTATTGTGAGTTCTATGTCTGTAGTCAGAAAGACGAAAATGAAAGGACTTTAAAGGCAGGTGTGCTCACCGTAGACCACAACACCGATTATCATCAGGTGGTTTCGTGGCTATTTCATTAATTTTTTTTTTAAGTTCAAGTCTATGATGTTGGTACTAACTAGTAGCGAGTATATTTGATTATATTTAATATTACTTAATTAGGTTTGGAAACAAAATTTGTAACTAAACAGACTCGTAGATAAAAATAATAATATATTATAAGTAAAAGTGTTTACAATAAATCTGAACTGTGACGTTTGACCTGCAGTGGAACAATATAGGTTTATAAAATAAATAATGAAATTAGAATAAAAAATACAGAAAAGCACATTCTAATCTCGAACAAATAGCTGATCTATCAGACATAGAACCGTCCCACGCGACATGTGCACGCGCCGGTGTGGGAGCAACAGAAAGTAAACCCAACGCACCACAAGCGACGGCAGTACCAACCGTCTGTACCAACGTGAGTCAAGCCTTATCTCGTGTTTACAAACTGCTCTTACCGCACAAATTCATAAGAGAGCTTGACTTCCGCCCCGCCTTAAAGTTACTCTGGTAACTCGTATATTTAGACCTTCCACGAGTCGACTGTGGTTCCTCATTCACGCGCTCTGAAATGTTTCCTATACATGTCATCACGCAACTCTCATGCAATGCGAACTCCATTCTGTTGTCATATGCAGCAGTCCATGTATCGGGACGTGACAACCACGCCACGCCAAAGCATGCATCGATCACACAAGCGAGCCTCGATGAGCTTACACAATATGGCAAACAAAATTTAATACTATACCGCGATAATAAAATTGTATCACTTCGTTTTTACAAACTCGGGAACCAATTTAGCGCGGAAGGTCTAGAGGGCGTATCGAAAAATTTGGAAAAAAAGCTTTTATGAAAAATTGTACCACTCAATTTAAAATTGCACTACATAAATGGCCAAAAAAGGGATATTAAGCATAAATTTTGCAGATTGGAGTGGTGACTATATCTATGCGATGCTGAAATCATACACATATAAAATAAATCGATTATAAATATAAATAATTGGAGATCGAAGCGTTCTACTAAAAACCAAAATCGGAAAAAGCTTCATACACACTATGGAAATACTGGCCGAGATGACAACCTTACAGTTGGGAGTTCATATTGTTCTAAAGCGAAATTATCAGGGATGTATAGCTGTTTGTGATACAACATGAAAATAATATTGCAAACAGCTTCGCAGAAGACATGAAAATTTACTTTCTTATACAAATTATATCAATGGTGGTGGGAAAAAACACATTTTTTTTTTAGAACAAATGTAAACTTTCATGTCTTCAGCACAACAAACATTGACAGAATACTGGCGAATCGTTCTGATTTTTAGGTTAGTAAACATTGGACTCATAAAAATCACAACCAATCGCGAAAAAACTGTAGCGAAAACCATTTTAAAATAACGTCACACAATAGTAATTATTTTCACAAATCGTTATTTAGAAATGGGAACGGCTAGCGAAGCTTCGCGCGGTCGCGCCGGGTGTTAGTGGCGAGCGAGAGGGACAGTCCTCCGTGCAGCGTGGCGCGTGCGAGCGAGACAAACATACCTCGCGACGTCTTGCACGAGCCGCGCCTGCCCAGCGGACCGCTTGAAGCGCTGCCCGGGGACATACCGCCGCGTTCTTCCACAGGGGACTCTGTGTACACTTCCTTGCTTAATTTCTCAATGTATATTATATTGTCAAGAATGTATAAACAATGTTTATGACTACGGATACGAGTTTATAAAAGTCATGCTTGAAAATTGTGTGTATGTAAATTTAAAGCATTGTAAAATAATTAGAAGCGTCAAGCGCTTAGAAATACTTGTTGGAACAACCGACTTCTAATGTAAATATGGGTAAGTAAATAAATACTCAATGGTTGAACAGTAAAGCGATATGATATTGAATGTTAAGCTGAGTCTCCACGGCAGCGACTTCGATCGACGGTGACTTACAGGCGACGATACGGATCGCCATACAGTCAGCGATATTAAATCATTACTAAATATACAGGTTCTGTGTGAACTAAATCAACTAAACCATCGCCAGTGACTCGCCGGTCGTTGCTGCTGTAGAAACTCAGCTTTATTGCCTAAAGTCCATTTCAATGAATTAAACATTTATTTGGTATGGAATTTGAATGTTTCAAATTCCGTTTTGAATCAAAGTTTAATTTCCTTATCAACTTATATTGTTGTGGCCTTTCTCAACTCAGTTTACACGCCTATACATTGACTACTACTTTCGCTAGCCTCCAAAACAATACCCAGCAAACATTTTTAGTAGTATTTCCAACGATATTATTAATTATTTGAGGAAAAATAACGTCGCAAATCTTTTTTTTTTCACTTTGTGTTAACTCTAGCTTTTTGTTATCAAGACTGTGGAATTAATTTTATTTAAAAGGTTCTTTTAATCTTATTTTTTTTGTGGATTTGGTATTATACGGTGGATTACGGTAATTTCTACCAAAAATGTTTGCTGATTAACTACTCTCCACAATATCGTTTGTTCCAGCAGTACTACAGTATATTACCTCTGTAGAGTCCGGCTCTCTCGGCGAGGCTGTCCTGTGAGCCGCGGTAGTAGTCCCGTCGCATCGTGCCGCCCGCTACACACAACACAACGTCAAGCTAACTAATGCGATATGCTGGGGACTACGTTTAAATTAAAATTCTAAACAATGAACAACATTTAAAAAAAACCGACAGAGTCTATAATGATCTCAGTTTTAATCTAATACCTAAATTTATATTTGAGTATAGGATATTGAAAAAATATTTAATGTTTTATTGATTTTTCGAAAAAAATGAGGAGTTTTTTTTTATATTACATAGTTTTTTTAGAAAATGCTTTCTTAATATACATTTTTTTTGCATTTAAAGTCTCGTTTTATAGCAACGGTAATTACATTACGATTAAGGCTCGATAGTTTTGTCTATTCTTTCTGAATGTGTGGACAAAAACTATTTCTTTGTGACTCAGTAACTTTTCATCAATATGTTATCAATTTCAATAACTTCTATTTTCTTCTTCTTCAGTTCGATACGGGCAGTTTTCGCAAGTCGACGACTTTATGCGCCTATTTTGCGCCTTTTGCATTTCGTATTTTGCAGATTAATTTACTATTTTTCAAAGTTGTCCATTTGATAACAATTCCAGCATAACACATTAGGTTTTAACATAAAAACGGCAGCATGCCAGTTGGCAAATTAATTGGATAAAATAGGTTAAGCTAACATTTAGTGCGGCTTCAAAAAGTTATGGGTAAAATAGCAAAAAAAAGAAAAAAAAGTGTTCAGTAGGTATAGTGTTTCTCTGAAAATAACATTTCTTTAACATACAAGATATCTTAAGTTAATTGTAAAGAAATATGTGTATAATTATTGAATTATAAACAATTAAGGTTAACAATTTTATGTTCAGAATTACGTACGTATTTGAAGGATAAAACAGAGGTGCTTAGCACCCAAATTCCGCCAGTTATGTTACTCCCGCGCTGCTTCTGAGAATTCCCACAGAATTCCCACTTGGAAAACGGGACTCGGGAATCGAACCCGGGACTTTGTCCTAAACAGCCGTGATTGCGATGCAAGACCATGACAACATTGTAATTAGTCAATAAGCTTCAAAATATTGATAGATAGGGTTATCTAGAATGTTTTTTTTTATTTATTTTAAATCACATGTTTAGTGTTATTATGTAACAGAATATTTGTTTGCACTGCAGGTTTTCAAAACAATAAAACATTAGGGTGTACAACAAACAACCTGCGTGCATTAACGAGACCTTGAAGTTAGCCGTTAAGCAGCGCAATGGATGATTTGGTAATGAAATTGTCAGAAGTTAGTTCAATAGAAATATTTGTTATTTTGAAAAAGAAACTTCACAAGGGTTTTAAATTCGCATTCCCAATAATACTAAAAATTCCTGGGAAATTCGACCTTATTTGGAACCGGGAATTTTTTCAATCTATTCTCGGTACTTTCTTCTTTTAAAAGAGTTGCCACACTAGGATTTTCTCCTGTAGCGTAGGTATAATTGACAGACACGTAATTACTTAATGCACAAACACCCAGACTAAAACAAATATCTATGTATCACACAAATATAAGCGCAGAAGAATCGCCTAACCGCTGTGCTAAACGTGTCGACAAACTTACAAGTTTTTTTTTTGTTGTGATTAGATCAATAATTCTGATTAATATCTGCCTATTTCTATTCAATTCAGTAATCAAAACCTAAAACTGATTTTTTTAGAGTGTGAATCAATGAAAAAAATCCTGGGGAATTCCCGGGAATGATTTTCGGATCGGAATGCATTAACTAGTTAATATGCACAACGTTTAATAATATTTTATAACCTACTATGCGACCAATGTAAAATGATTTTTTTAGTGCGCACTTATACGGCTAACTTAGCAGCGTTCTAGTATATATTAGCTTATGGTAAAAATGGTACTTGTAAGTGCTGCTTGTGCAGCGCGTGCTCGGCCTGGTGCAGCTGCGTGCTGTCCACGTGTATGGTGTTGGGGCAGGCGCACGACACGTGTTGCGTGGTACCTGTGAGGTTGGTGCTGGAGGGCTGCTTGTGCAGCGCGTGCTCGGCCTGGTGCAGCTGCGTGCTGTCCACGTGTATGGTGTTGGGGCAGGCGCACGACACGTGTTGCGTGGTACCTGTGAGGTTGGTGCTGGAGGGCTGCTTGTGCAGCGCGTGCTCGGCCTGGTGCAGCTGCGTGCTGTCCACGTGTATGGTGTTGGGGCAGGCGCACGACACGTGTTGCGTGGTACCTGTGAGGTTGGTGCTGGAGGGCTGCTTGTGCAGCGCGTGCTCGGCCTGGTGCAGCTGCGTGCTGTCCACGTGTATGGTGTTGGGGCAGGCGCACGACACGTGTTGCGTGGTACCTGTGAGGTTGGTGCTGGAGGGCTGCTTGTGCAGCGCGTGCTCGGCCTGGTGCAGCTGCGTGCTGTCCACGTGTATGGTGTTGGGGCAGGCGCACGACACGTGTTGCGTGGTACCTGTGAGGTTGGTGCTGGAGGGCTGCTTGTGCAGCGCGTGCTCGGCCTGGTGCAGCTGCGTGCTGTCCACGTGTATGGTGTTGGGGCAGGCGCACGACACGTGTTGCGTGGTACCTGTGAGGTTGGTGCTGGAGGGCTGCTTGTGCAGCGCGTGCTCGGCCTGGTGCAGCTGCGTGCTGTCCACGTGTATGGTGTTGGGGCAGGCGCACGACACGTGTTGCGTGGTACCTGTGAGGTTGGTGCTGGAGGGCTGCTTGTGCAGCGCGTGCTCGGCCTGGTGCAGCTGCGTGCTGTCCACGTGTATGGTGTTGGGGCAGGCGCACGACACGTGTTGCGTGGTACCTGTGAGGTTGGTGCTGGAGGGCTGCTTGTGCAGCGCGTGCTCGGCCTGGTGCAGCTGCGTGCTGTCCACGTGTATGGTGTTGGGGCAGGCGCACGACACGTGTTGCGTGGTACCTGTGAGGTTGGTGCTGGAGGGCTGCTTGTGCAGCGCGTGCTCGGCCTGGTGCAGCTGCGTGCTGTCCACGTGTATGGTGTTGGGGCAGGCGCACGACACGTGTTGCGTGGTACCTGTGAGGTTGGTGCTGGAGGGCTGCTTGTGCAGCGCGTGCTCGGCCTGGTGCAGCTGCGTGCTGTCCACGTGTATGGTGTTGGGGCAGGCGCACGACACGTGTTGCGTGGTACCTGTGAGGTTGGTGCTGGAGGGCTGCTTGTGCAGCGCGTGCTCGGCCTGGTGCAGCTGCGTGCTGTCCACGTGTATGGTGTTGGGGCAGGCGCACGACACGTGTTGCGTGGTACCTGTGAGGTTGGTGCTGGAGGGCTGCTTGTGCAGCGCGTGCTCGGCCTGGTGCAGCTGCGTGCTGTCCACGTGTATGGTCTTGGGTCGCGCTCGCGGCGCCTGCTTTGGTCGTAGGCGAGCCGCGGGGGCGCATGACACGTTGCTGTCACCGCGGGACATGTGCTGGAGGAATTCTGACTTGTCGAGGTGTTTACCCTGGAAACAAAAAATTTGAAATATGAAATTAATTATCCTAAATCTGTCTAAATTATTAAAAATCTTTGTCACAAAAGAGTTTGTTTACGGAGTGGCGGCGCATGTAGCAAGGCCAAGTGTGAAACCGCGCCTTTTCACTACATGCGCCCCACGCTCTAAACAACTGAGCTGTCGGTTCTAATTTGTGTAAAATTTTAACAAACAAAAAGTCATAATATAATCAAGTCGTATAAAAAAAAGTAATTTACCTCTCTCTCGGCCTCCTCAATAGCCTTCTTATACTTATACTGTTGTAGTATAGCCTCTCGGCGCCGGGCCTGCTCCTCCTTGCGGGCCAGCTTCAGTTCGTTGGCGGCGTCTTCCCGGGCCCGCCGGGCGGCGGCGGCTGCGTCGGCTCTCGCTCGTGCCTCGTCGGCTCGCTGACGACGTTGGAGCGATAGAAGCATTATACGTTCTTTTTTCCGCTCCATTTCTTCGGCTGAGTTCTGGAAAATATGGTGTAAAGATTATTATTCTGTTAATCATGAGCAAATTTAAGCTCAACATTTATTCTTTCCTGTGTAACAAATTCTCCCTTGCCAGTGGAACACGTACCGTTATCGTGTAGGAATGTAATTATGTATTACAATGCGATATCAATCATTAATGCAATTTATATAAAAAGAGATTTATAGAATTTATAGCCATGAAGGTGGAAGAACAGCCACGCTCCGTCTTGAGAGTACCATACGAGTAAAAACGGACAGACACTAACCGGGTCAGGATTCAACTCGCCGATGACCAACGCCGCGGGCTCGGCATTGTTGACGCGCTGGGGTCGTTCTCTAGGTGGCGTTTCTCTACGTTCCGAAGAAACGTCATTAGATCTCATCGCTTGTTCTAACCCCGTATTCCTGTGTACCACGAACTCATCCTCCCGCACCGGTTGAGATAACCGTTCATTCCACGTATTTTCAGGACTTCTTTCTGGACTAATGTCTGTCGACCTTTCTTTCTTCGGTGACATCCGTTTCGCCCGCAACGGCGGCTTCGGTCTTTTCGGTTGATCGTTATCAAACGATATATAGAAACCTTTCTCGTTCTGTTCGCTGACGTCCTCCTGGTCGAGCTGCTGGAATGAGTTTCTGCTGAGGGACGGCCTCGTCGGGGAGGGGATGCGGTATGTCCTTGTGCCGGAGGAAATGTTCAGTCTATTGATTCCCTGACGGAGGGCGTCGTCTTCTGCGTTGCCGATGAAGGAGATGTTTTGTGGTTCCATGTCGTCCGGCGGCGGGGCCGGCTGCGGCGCCTGCAGCTGCTGCAGGCTCACGGGGTCGGCGCGCCGCTCGCCCAGCGACTGCTGGCGCTGCGGGGTGGGGGCGCGGCGCGGGCTGGCGGCCAGCGGCGGCGACGACGACGCATATTGATTAGAGTTTATCACAGTGTAGCTTAAATGATTTTGTGGTTCCCGAATGTTCTCAGTGCCGTTCTGATACCGGTCGGTGTTATAGTGCACTTGGAAGGGTTGTTGGTTGGTTCGGTCGTGTAATACGAAGCCCTGAGGTTGCCAGTTACGTTCGGGCGGCGGTTGTGGTGAAGGAGACTTCCACGTTCGTTGGGGCGGCTCTGGCGTTGACGGACCGAACTGTTGGTGAGGCTGATGTTGCTGATGATTTTGTTGATGTAACTGAAAAATTATACGGAAAATATAAACACAAACATGCATAATATATAATTGAAAGTGTATGTGAATCCATCACCACAGTGCATAGTGACAAATTGCATTTGCATTGTCATTAAGCTTGAGTGAACTTCTCTTTTACAAATCAAATATACCTTTAAATTGAAATTTTATTTATTTTTTATATTTTTTAATTTCAATAAATTTAATAGATGATAGTGTCTTTTAACATTAAATCTTACTTACGGTCAAATTTAATATTTTTAGAACTAAAATCTAACTACATAAATGATGTAACAACCGTGCAACCGACCTGCCACCCTCTCAATTCATTGTCGTGTTGTTGTTGTTGTTGCTGTTGTTGCGCATGTTGTGCCCACGTGCGTCGCGGCGGCGGCGCGGCATCGTGAAGGTAAAACTGTTGCCGTCCATAATCCTCTATATCCCTATACTGATTCTGTTGATATTGATTTTGTTGATTCGGATATTGTTGATTTTGTTGATTCGGATATTGTTGATCGTAGTTATAGAATGGTTGTTGTTGCATTTGTTGATGTTGTTGTTGAAAATCTCTGGGTATGTGCGGAGTGGAGCCGAAGCTGGCGAGTCCCGGGCGGGAGACATTGTGCTGTGAGCTGAATTGGCTGTGCTGCAATGTTAGGCGCGAGTCAGCAGCCGTGGACTTTGAGGTACGCTTCACAATTACTTACAGGATTTAAGATATTTACATTGTGTGATATTGTTTCTAGAAGCAAATCCTCTATTTCGACTGTTGCGTCACTATCGATTTTATAAGTGCATTTTTTGTAAAAGTTGAATGGCGTTCAATGCTAATGGCTCAGAATCATACAGAAAACGAAAAGGAAAGCCTACCATGTCTAATAATTACAAAAGGGGTCTTTAAAGATGATGAAGTTCTTTATACAGGTAATTGTGAATCGTAGCCTCAATAATAGTATAAATGCATGTGAGTGTGATCGCATATTGCAGGATGAAGCGCTGAAACTTTAAATTAATCACATTTCAAACGGAGTTTATTTCACGCAGTTATTTGTTAGCTGTGCTTTATATTTTCATTTACATCTGAAAGTTTTTAATGTTTTATTTCAAACACTTAATATGGGTTTGTAAATAATTATTAAAAATGACTCACACGAAGCTTCTCGAATGTGTTGCAAGGTTCGACATGATTATGAAATACCATTTATTTAAATACCAGAATGTTTGATATTTTTGGAACAGTTGACTCATATAAGGTCCGATAGGTCACAAAGTCAAACATAGTGTTACCATACTTTTTTATACATAAAGATTTTAACTCAAAGCAATTTTTTTTAATACTATGGCAAGGACCATTACCAAATTATACCTCATCTCATGTCGAACTTATAACTGATACATTCACTTTATGCAATTGTTTAGCATTAATCCTTGAAAACCATACATCAACTTACCAGTTGTGGAATGTTTGGTTGATACTGTTGTTGATACGGCGACTGCGGAGGTTGCGGCGGTTGTTGCAGTTGCGGTTGCAGGTGCAGTTGCGGTTGCAGCTGAGGTTGCATTTGCTGTTGCACTTGCGGTTGAATTTGAGGTTGCACCTGCGGTTGCTGGAACAGTTGCTTCGCCTGTTGCTGCTGGTGTTGTTGCTGCTGCTGTTGCTGCAACTGTGTTTGCTGACTCGCTAGCCGCGCGATATCGCTCTGTATATCCTGCAGGCTGGAGTTCATTCTGTAAGTTGCATGTATCAGGGATATTGGAATTTAAACCCAATATTTCAGATCTTTGAAACATTAGTTACATGAAAATGAGATATAGATATAATGAGAGATAAGACTTAAGTGATGAAGCTTGACTAAAATTTAATTTTAACTTTTGTGTGCCCACGTTAGTATATTATGATGACGTCACATTTTAAATGTAAGGAGCGTTTCAAGCTTTTAATGGTGTTGTTCCGGTTGATGTGTAATTCAAACATACATTGCTCTTTTAAACACATTGAAAAAGAAATCATAATCTTTGTTAAAACTTGTGTATGAAGTACGACGACATATTGAGAGGGTTGAAGGGTATTTCACCATCTACAGGAAAGAGAATGTTGATGAAATGTAATAAATTCATGGAATGCACTTACTTGGCAATAGATTGCTGGTACTGTTCCAACACCGCGGTGTCTACTGCGTCCCTCTGACTCGGCGGTTCGACCACCATTTCCTATACATAGACATAAGCTCAGCTCGAATAAGGCAGTTCGTCTTCATTTTCTACATTATCATACTAGTCAAATCTTAGGGATATAACCTTAGTAGTGGCGGAGGGTGAATTTTTTCAAGAGGTAAGCTGGAGCAAACCCAAAAAAAAAACGAATGTCACAGTCTCTATGACATTTTTCAATGGGAAACCAGTAGGAATCGAGTTGAATGGAGCCTACGCCACTGCAACTTAAAGATGTTCTTAACTTTTCTTGTCGAGTCAAGACTTAATTCAAATTTTATTCGCTCAATGTGGCAGTACTTCGATAGCTGATGTCATGTCAGTCTGGCATTTTCATCAAGAAAATAACGCTAAGATTTGATGAATATTATAATGTACGGAAAAACAAAGACGATATACATTCGTTTGTAATTTGATCAATTTAATTTTCCTAGCTAACTTGAAAAATATAGAAGTCACGTAAGTATTTCCTTGACATGCAATTTAATCACAAACTCATGCTAATTAATAATTTCATTATCCCTTTACCATTTTATAAAAAAGTCAACGTCGAGACGTAGCCAATGCAACAAGTGTTTCAAAAGTCACTGTAATTGTTACTAAACTATTTTTTTAAATGTTACCCTACACTAGAATTTACTCTTTCTTCATGGGTTACAGTGATAAAAATTCACATGCATAAGAAAAGATTCTGTGTGGGTGTCAGAATCTTTCTGTACACCACAGAAATATTTGTCATTTAACCCACATAGCGCAGAAGGTCAATAATTGTGTCGTTTTCCTTTTCGATTTCAGCTAAGGTATAAAATAAATGTAGTTTATATTTGTTTAACAAATATTAATATGTGTGAAGTGTTGTATGTAATCTTTAATAAAATTCCAACATATGTCTGTCTTTGTCAGTTTATATGTATTTTATTCATCAAAATCAGACGAGCCTAATGTCCGTTACATAAGAATTAAACCACGCGTACAGTTCAGACCCAACCTGTGCAAACACGGACAGTGCCTTACAGTAACGTTTTCTCTATTTGTCTAAAATATATAACAAAAAATACAAGATGGTGAAAGTCAATTACACCATTTTCTTCCCAAATACTACACACCCAAAAGCAAACACCGAACGGTTGCTGTAACACTCGCAACGTTGCATCAGCCACATGTTCCCCTTACCTGTAGCGCGGGCTGTTCAGGTTTGTGTTCGTCGTCGGCCGGCGTGCGCGCGCCCTTGCCCTGCAACACGCGCGTGCAACCGCCACCGTAACACAAACATAACGCAACACTGTTGCGTGTTATAGTACATGCTACTGGATGCTGAATGCTGGTTGGAATATATCAGGGAATAACTCATGACGGGATGCCAATAAATTAAAAATTATCTAAATAACTTTACAACGGTTTTTTATACAATTCATATAAATTGTAGTTTTTTTTTCTACAATTTTTATAAATTACATGAATGCATTATTAAAGATTTCGCGGAATATACACCAACCAACGGACATGCTTACAAATAAGTGTAATGTATGGGTCTCCTACGAATTAATGTGCTTACTTCAAAACGTGAGTCAAATGTACTGTGAAGTGGATTGGGATGTTTGACATTATAACTAGGAATCAATTAATTAAGTTTGACTTTTTGTTGTACTATAGAATTTAAAAAACATGATTGCGCAGCAAAATATTCATGAGTTTGCCATATGAATGAGTTTAGAAAAAAGCTGCTGCTCTCATAGTAATTGCCTACAAGCTACCGTATTTTATAAGCATTTATTCTCAAATTTACGTACCGATGCGAATATCAAAATAAAATCAAAATGTATACTTGAATTACGAATACTTTTACTAATTATAAATCTTAAATGTTTCAACTTTATAATTGAATAAGCCGTGTAAGCGTGTACGGAACTAAAATTTGTACAAAAACGATAAGGAATATGGTGTGACAATAAACAAAAAAATAATTAATAATCAAATAGGTCTAAACTAAACGGAAAAGGCTCAACTGTTGAACCGGCCACTCACCAAAGAGGCCAACTGGTATTGCAATAATGTTTCCTAATAAAATAGAAAGAAAATTATATTTTATATCTCAAAAATACAAGAGGAACATAATATTAGTTACATTGTGCGGTATCCGAACGCATTTTATAAAATATGTATTATAAAATTTATTTTTAAAATGCGTTCTAATAGTGTGTGTAGTGTGTTATATAAAATAACAAATATCCATTATTATATTTAACCAAATTATTTCAATTAATTGTTATTTACTTTTATTTTAGTAGCTAAAGTAACTACTTCAAAATCTGTCAAATTTTTATTATCTAACTACCTCAACTTCATATAACTCTCTGGCATCAATAAAAATCGTCTACATACAAAAACTTTACGCACACTCAAACTCAGACGCGGTAGATGGCACTCTAAACACTCACAATGAACATACCGAACTGTAGAAGCTATGTACCCTACAGTCAACGCCATCTACCTCACAAACGAAGAACAAATATGTTTAAAATGACGTCAAATTCTCACCAATTTGAATAATCTTTAATTCACAATATAAACAGTAGGTATTTCT
The DNA here is from genome assembly GCA_936450705.2 of Protodeltote pygarga. Lineage (NCBI taxonomy): Eukaryota > Metazoa > Arthropoda > Insecta > Lepidoptera > Noctuidae > Protodeltote > Protodeltote pygarga. The sequence continues at coordinate 14,645,556 of OW388250.2, read as the reverse complement.
GTAGGGATGTTTTTTAATTCAATAGCGTTCGGTAATATTACACATTTTATTTTCAATCTCATACCTGATCAGTGATTCTTTAATATCGGAGGCCCTATCCCCCTCCCCATCACATTCCCGCAAGATTCAGCAATGCGCAAGTGGCAACTCTGGTGTTGCTAGCGTTTAGGTTAAGTAATCGCTTATTCGCGCTCAAGCGGGCCGTGTGCTAGTTGCGACCTTAGAAGTATAAAAGCTGCTTTTTATTTAGGTTTAGGTCGTGGTGACTCATTGGTTACGGATCCGCTTTGCAAGTACGTGAGTATGGGTTCGAACCTGGCATGTACCAATGTGACTTTTTCATTGTCATTATGTACTTTCTTAGCTAGAGGCCTTAAGATCAAGTCAGGTTAATCAGTCTGAACTCTCTAGAGCTATAACAGAGATCACGTAAAAATAAATATATATGCGCAAATAGACTGAATTTAATTTATTCTTGACTATTGCTACCATTCCTACAAAAATATGCTTGTGATACAGATTGGTGAGAATTCGACGCCAAATCTTCCCAACACGCATCTCAAGACCCAACTCACCCTAGTAACAGCTTGTAGAAACGCTTGTTGTCCTAACTGCTGCCTCTGCCTATTGACTGCCATCTCCATCCTGCGCTTTTCCTGTTCGATGCGTCGCCGTTTCTCTTCTAGCTTCAGCCGTATGTTGTTCAGTTGCGCGGCCATTTGTCCGCCGCTGGGCGTCGTGTTTTCATCTGTGATGTCTTCACCGTCTGGGGAAGAATAAAAAATCGAGCGTGAATTATTTTTTGTATATTTGTTGGGGCTCAAAGAATAAGTATAGCGACATCTAGATATAGCAAGCTACAAATAAGTGCAGCCGCTTGCCGTTTCTTAGATTTAGTAGGTTTTAATATACGGCGATAACTAGATGTTCAAAGCTGTATTTTTTTAATGATTGTTATGATTGAGAAATTTAATCTAAGGCTTAATAAAGTCTACAACTAAATAATAAATAAACTAATACAATAAACGGCAATATTTTGTTGCACGTAGTTGTAGCCAGCATAACCTATACGTATAAATTTCGTGTTTGCCAAAGACATCAGTAAAGTCTGTTTCAATGTAATTTACAATACATGTCATTACCATAATTATCAATTTTACGATCTTATAAATTAAGTTGATTTTAAAATGGCAAGAAATATTTAAAAAGTTATTAAAGTTGCAGAGAAACTAAACCTTGAGTATAAGCATTAGAGTTCACATTCCAAAATCACATAAATAATAAATTCTATTGACATAGACTTTTATTTATTAGTACCGCTTTTGTCCACAAAGGTGTCCTTCTGTCACCCATGGGGACTATTTTGTTTTTGCCAGCAACTGGTATGTGCTGCTGAAATCGGCGGAACAAATATAATATCTTAGTTAGCACGAGTAATGGTCCCTAATAAAGGCTAGCGCAAAAGAACTGTTTGTACATAAAATACCAAAGAAGACAAATAAGATTTGTCTACAATTAGATTTTTTGTATATCGTACTTTTTGTCTGTTTGAAAGTCAGCTCAGACCAAGCGGAGCAAAGAGCAGAGGATGTTTAGATGACACTGAAAAATTTACTCTATTACTAAAGTTATAAAGCCCCAATTTGAAGCTCCTACTAAAACCCAAACACCATCGATTGACACTCAAACGATTTTGCCCTTTATGAATTTTCTCAGTTTAATTTTAGAGCCATCAGAACATAGCTTACTCTACGGCGTAGAGTAAGCGTAGAGCCTACGCTGACCCTTATATGATATGACTAAAGACAAAAGTCAAATCTGCACTGGCATTAAGATATGTACTTCCTCTATTCTTTCGAGACTTGTATAAAAAAAGTGTGTCGATGTTACTAACTAGGATGATTTTCTTGCTGCATGAACTGTTGTTGCCACGTGGTGGTGTTGGGCGGGGGCGTTGAAAACGTCGTGCTTTTCCGCCTCTCCATCGGCTCGTCTTGACCGTACTGAAGACCTGAATAACCGACACGGAATATTTAAATATAGATCAATTTTTAAACTAACGAATTTTTAGTTCTACAATTTCCATAATGTAGTAACAATTTAGAATTTTGAATATGGGAATATGTGGTCTTGTTCAACGACAGACTGTCGAGATAAGCTGGCGTATTAGTAAGTGCATTTTTACAAATAAAATAGGTTTACCAATCACAGTGTGCCGTTCAACGCAAGCGCAATCAAGGCGTACATTCAAAGCGGTTACAGTACGAATTGCCTCAAGCGAATACATTATTGGAGAACTAATTTGTTCAAAAAAAGAATATTTTTACAGTACAGTTCTTTCAATGTAACTTTGGCCTTCTGAAGTGAGTTACGAGCGTATTGCTGTCTCTGTCGCACACTCATTAGTAAGCCATACCTTAAAGACTCAAGTTATATTGATAAAATTGTATTAACAAATAAGTTCTCCACAATTCACACAAACCTGTCTGGTCACCGTTACTCCTAATCTTATTGAGGTCAGCGAAGCTAGTTTTGGTTGCGTCACCATCAGTCGAATCTCGATCGTTGAGGAAGAACCCTCCATCGCCTCCCCCCTTACATTGAAACCCAAAGTTTTCTTGTCTTTCTCTTAAAGTTATAGTATCACTACTCAGTTGCCGTCGGATCGGGAAGAAGGGTTCGTTGTCCGTCGACTGCGAGTTTTGTCGTTCGACCTTTTGTCGGTCGTCCGATTGGGAGCCGTTTTGGAAGTCGCCGTGGGATAACTGTATGGAGCTGCGGATGTCTTGACGAGATGAGCGGAGAGGCGGGTTGTAGTCAAGGGGACCTGGGAGACCATGTACTTTAATGTTAAATCTATTAATTATGACTTTTAAGCTGCTATTAAATCTTATACATTTCTCTCTTTCAAATTAAAAAGTTAAGTTTTATTTTATGAATTAATGATAGCTAACAAACACAACAATATTGTACAATAGTTTAATTAGTGTACATTGTTTAAATCAATAAATCGATACATCTATCATTTTGTGTTACACAAAATAAAGGTCTACACTTAGTTTAGGACATTTATGACAACAGACAAAATTAAAATTTCCAAGAACAAGTAAGATCGTGCTTTAGATCAATGATTAATTAGATCGTGAGCTCACCAGCCGGCGCAGAGATCTTCCTGACGTTGGCCAGCGTGGCGAGCTCCTTCTCGGGGTTGCGTCCGGCGAAGTGCAGGCGGTCCTGCGAGCCGCCGAAGTTCTCCACGGTGAGCTGCGAGTCGTCGGAGATGGACGAGCGGCGCGAGCGCCGGCCCGCGAACGACGCGTCGCGCGACTCCTGCCAGTTGGACGGCCGCCCCGCCGCCATGCTCGGCTCTGCGCATGGCATAACTATGTTTACTACAATTCCAATTATATTTAAAATTTTGTAAGAAGAAAAATTCTATTACAAGCCGGATTCGAACCTTGCAGCCTTCTGATACAAAGTTTCAGTGCAGTGACAGCCAAAGTGGTGCCGTTAACTGGTTGACTTTTATGCGAATTCTGCATATTTTATTAATTAATTCATTGCCATCCCATTGTACTATAAATGGCTAGTCTGAGATTGGATGTTATAGCTCAAATTCGGTTAAAATATTTTTCACGTAACTCTGACGACACTAACCGTTTTCATCATCCCTCCTCGCCATCGCAGCAAGTGTAGTGACATGTTTTGGTCGATGTACTACGAACTCGTCTCGGGAGGGACTTGCGGAGCGACGCTCGGGAGTCGAACTTGATGACCGACACGCCATGCGCGGACGATTGCTTAGCGATGAAGGGGAACGAGGCACTGTAACACGTAGATTACGTATGAATATGAAATGTGGGGCATGTATCTTAAAAGTAAGAGCAACATGTAATGTAATCAATAATGTAATGCAACAAATATTTATGTTATTGGATTCTTTGAGTGTTGACACAAGATTTATTATAGTAGTGTTTGTAGCAGTTGGCAAACTAGTGTAGAAAACACCAATTAATTTGATTGGGGGTCCAATTATGCAATTTAAAAGACTGTCAGAGTTGGCTTGGATGATAGCTATGAACCAAGCATCAAATTGTCATAAAATTGTTTAAAAAAAGATTTCGATCTTCTGACTTAAATACACCACAACGCGGTGCCACAAAGATCGATGATACGAGTTGTCGTAAATGTCTGACACCATAATATAGCTAGTGATTACATTACATGTTGTAATAAATAAAATACGGCACAAAAACTACGTTGCAAAATTTGATCAGACCTAAAAAGATTTATTTTTCAACAGAAATTCTACTTATGAATAAAAAAAAATTGATAACATCAATAACACAACTGCGATAGATAAATTTAATATAAAATAATGATATCTTTTTAAGCCTAAATCATAACAAACAACATTCTCGAAAGAAAATTATTCTAAAATCTACTAACAAATCACAAAACAATTAACTACAGAATAGAAAACTAAGAACTTACTCGACAGAGCAACTATGTGTTAAAGGAAAAATATTAACTTCTAAACAAAACACTTACCTGATAATGTTAAAGCACAGTAAGAATTAGTTTTAACTGAAGTTTATACCAAGCTAAACTCTTTAGCCGCTATGAATTGCAACCCATACGGCTAAAATTCATAACGGCTAAAAAGTTTCAGTTCAAGTCTTCAGCACAATCTCCTACAAACATTTGTGTGCTTATAATATTCAATTAATTAGCAGTCAAAAATTTTACACTCAAAATAGCCGAATCAGGTCCGTTACTATTAAGAGAACTTTTAAACATTGCAAATTTTGTGAACAATTTCAATAGCCCAAGAATATTGGCTCAAATACATCAATGCTTGCCCAATGATTGATCAAACATATTGGTACAATTGACAATATGTATATCAATGGTAAGAGTTTTATTGAAAAAAGATCTTATTACAGGCAAGTAATAAGATTTATTTTCCAACAAAACTCTAGAAAGTGCATTTTTATTACAACTGATTTACTGTTGACCTGAGAATAGTGACAAGTTAAAATTGACACAAATCTACGTCTACTGTGCCGCCATTGCATCGTAGCTGGGAGCCATGAGGACATAACGTCATTGACTCCTAGTGTTTCAAAAAGCTTTAAGATTGCCATGCAAAGCTTTAGTTTCGAAGCACCACCAAAAAAGTGAAAAGTTATATTTTTATTATAAAGCGCAATATAAATAATAAACGTGTAATATATACATATATAACTTACATTTAGAGGTCCCTATAACACAAACGCATTCCAATGTAATACATTTACAACGACATTTGACTCACACACACACGCAAACAAACAAAAAACTATACACAGTTGACACTTGTTTTTTTTTTCATGGGGAAGGCGAGTGCACGGTGATGGTTCTTTCACACCAGAATTTCGATAATAAAATATTAATTTTGCACGCTTCGACTTGGTGTAAACAAATAAGCTTAGACTGGGAATAGTACCCGGTCAACTTTTAAGTCAAAATTCTTTAACTGCATAGAATAACGCACAGGACGGCCAAAAGTGCCGGGTCTAAAAGTTTTCACTAATTTTTCGTAGATAAAAATACCTTCATTTATCTGACCAAGTTTTTTTATCTAATTCATTCAAGTCTTTAGACACATTTTTATACTCATATTTATATTTTTGCTATTAGTTTTAGTTGGCGACACATAAAATGATCCATTCGTAAAAGAAAATCCCAAGTAGAAAAATAAAGAGATAGAAGATTCTAGTATCATTCAAAGTTGTTCTTTTTTTTCTGAAAGTGATAAAAGAACTTAGATAGTGCAGATCGTTTGCCTTCCCCGTGTATTTATGTAAAGCTGATATCCCACGAATAGATTTTCAAGACCAGGCTTATAAGACCCAGTGGTAGTTTTAAAGCAATTAAAGTAAATGTTTCGAAATGGAATACGTTTTAAAAAAAAAAAGTTTATTGATCTGCCGTCTAAGGCTTATTGAGAAGTATTACTGAAAAAACTTTGAAAGCTACCACTGGAGCTACCGTGGAGACGACATCAGGGTCCTACTCCGAAATTCGAACGACGAAGTTTCGATTAACGGATCGCACGTTAGTCCGTTTTTTTTTTTGTTCATTTAATCATTTTATATTCGATTTTTTTTATGGATTTGAAACGAATCGATAGACAAAAGCTCTAAAAAATCAAATTGAAGTAATTTGATGGCAAGGTTTGCGTTTGTTGGTGTCCGTTATTCGACATCGAACATGAACACGAAACATCGTCGTTGGAATGGAGAGTGGCCCGTGGCGTGCGGTACCTGTGAAGGGCGGCAGCGCGGCGTCTGCGTGGCGCAGCTGCGGGATGTGCGCGCGCGCGGCGGGCGGCAGGCTGCGCGCGTGGCGCACGCCGTGCGCGTTGCCGGCGCCGCGCGCTGCGGTAAACACGCCTCAGCACAACCACACTACAGCCCTGTCTTGGCGCAGCGCCCACCACACATGGCGGCGAGGAACATCCCACAAACCCCCCGACATTATCAACCGTCCGACCGCGCTGAGCGCTGCTTACCATATTTGTAAAACTTCGGTCGAACACTATTATTTTTGTTTACGAATAGACAACACATCGTGCCACCTCATGGTATGAATTTGATATAATAGAGTGCGCCGTGATATATCCCATAATATATTTTGCGGTAGCTCCGCTTGCAAGCAAGACAGGGTGACAAACATAAGGATCGAAATATCATTCAGCGAAGCTTTCATCCGTAAAATAATTCAAACTTACCTCTCACACAAATAATAACAATAATTAAATAAATTATAATTTGCACGAACTTTAATAATAAATACATTGATATTAAATAATATTTGAAGAATTTGTTCTTTGCAATTACAACCCCAAATGTGCCTACGACTTAGTATTGCCATTAAAGAAATTTAAGCATTATTTGACCGTTTCCGTGGAGGTTTGTAACTTTAATTACTAATATTAGTAGGCAAAGAATCTTTGATATTATGACCACATACTCCCATTACTATTTAACATGCAATAAGGAGGGTATAATTTTAGACGAAGTTAGATTGTACAATAACTCACCACTTCCAGGGTATTTAACAGATTTGACTGGGTGAACTTCTAGCATATTGAAGAGATCGGCGAGCATTGCTACTAAATTCTGTCGCATTGACCTGAAAACATAAACATACCAAAGGATTTCATCATTACGGACATCATCATATTGTTTGGACAGCTTGCATACTGTCGTATCAAGTGCTATTGCAGTCAAGGCAATTCTCCACTACTTTGACACATAACAAAATTGCCGTCGGAAAAATCAGAATACTCGTGATTAAATGAACAAGACCCTATCCTGATGTCGGATTGGAAGAGTGGAGAAACAACCCTTAGTTATAATCTATACCAGGTGTGGGAATCCTTTGAAAGTAGCGGACTAAAATTCAAGATAATAGAGGCATTAAAAAAACCCTCTTTTTGGGAAGAAATGAACCGCGGGTCAAGAAGCGAAACTCGGGATGAGCCGCATCCGGCACGCGGACGACCGTATATGTATATGCCTATATATGATTAATACACTATACAGCTTTAGCAAACAATTCTATAAAAACATTTCTATAAAGTCTCACTCACCCTCGCATATAAGTGACATCTTCAGGCATCATATGGAACACGTTATGTGGCAGGGCACTCCTACAGAAGTCGTAGACCAGCATTAAATTGTGTAGGCAGTCTTGTATGGACGCCATGCGACCGACTCGCACGGCCGTCCGCGGTAACGCGTCGGGGCAGTAGAAGGAGATCAACGCTGCGAGCGCAGTGCCGTCGCAAACTTCTTGGAGACTCTTCAGCATCGGTACGTGCGATGTGCTGTCCTCCTGAAGATGTATGCGTTATGGTTAGTGGTTAGGTTGTTAATCTCTATTAAAGTGTTTCTGAATTGTGTCTATGGTTTTTCTATGATAACGGACTGTCAGTAAAGTTACTTATTTCATCAGTATGCAGCTCCATATTTTTTTTAATATAATGTTTGCGTATAATGTCTAGCTCCATAATGTTTACATCATTATGTTGTTGATAGAAAGCTTTCCCAACCGGCAGAAGCCGATTCCACGTCAATAAATGACGAACACTAAATCTATGACTCAAGATATTTTATCAAATATAGGACAGCTAAAAGGAAAAGATAAAGAAAACACGTTGGCAGCTCCGCCTTAGAATACAATTTTTTACATATCTTTCTTTTCCTCACCTCGGCCTTGTTGAGCGCGGCGCAGGCGGCGTTGATCCAGCACAGTATGCCGTCCTCGTGTCCCGTGGTGGTGGGCGGCGCGCCGGCCCCGAACCGCTGCGCCGCCGCCGCCACGCGGTCCGGCGCCACCACCTCGCGCGCATACAGCACCATTAGTGCTTCTATCACAGCCATGTGACCACTCTGAAAAAGTACAACAGTAAGTCGTGAAATCGGCGAAGAAGGAATACGCACGTATGGACTGAATGTAGTAAGTGGAAGCGGTTCAACCAGTGAGATGTAGAGATAGTAGGAAAATTGCAGTTTTAGGGCCTCCCTCGTAAAATTTACAAAAAAAAATCATTTTCGCTGTTATTTGAGACGATCCAATACTAGTCAACCGTGTAAAGTCCTTAGATGCCTATCATTTTCTGAAGCGGATTATGCTCCTTTTGAGCATAATTAATGCCAGAATAAACAGTTTAGTAATTGTTTTGATAAACTTGTCAACCCGACGCGCGTGATTTATGATTATTATACCGCTATGCATATTCGCATATTATTATCTAGCCTTAGAATATGTTTATACTTTATTATGGCGATGTTCGTCGATTTACCAGGTTTCAGCGGCTTGTTTAACAATACTTAAAGAAAAGAATGGATTACACAAATAATCTACCTACCTCCAAACACATTCATACTTGACATCACTCCTCACCATCAAGCGTATGCGTCTTGGAGTTTAGATTGTTATGCACACATACTCACACTCTTACTTCGCACGAGTTATCACAACCACAGACATGTTTCTTATGTTATAGTATTGTATATCACCAACCTAACAAAACAAAACACTATATCACAATTACAACCAAATAGGTACACTTCGAGCACACGACGAACAACTCCTCATACTCCAGAAACCACACAATCACGTATTACACAAACACCCTTACAAGCACTTTACCTACCTTCCTATGCACCCAGATTCTACTACCTGCTCTCGAATACCTACCTCTTATTAAAAACCCACTCGCAACCACACAAGAATGCAAACTGTAAGACACACCCTACATACTCTCTAAATGATTATGGATAAAAACCTGGAAACATTGCAGGAATTAGACAACGTTGAAATAGCAAACTCTGCCACTCTGAATATTGAACAAATAACATCGTTTATGCCAGTTGGAAACTCTAACCTCACGGTACTAACCCAAAATATAGCTAGCGTATATAGTAACAACTTCGACGACCTGCAAATCAACTTATCACAACTCACATTTGAGGTGGACGTGCTGATTCTCACAGAGTGTAGATTAAACTATAATAAACAGCTGCCGCTATTAAGCAACTACACCCCATATTCTACCTCTTATCAATTAAATCAAAATGATGGCGTTGTAGCCTATATCAAAGACACATGCTTACCTCAGGTAACAGAAATTAGAGTCACACAAGCTTCGGCTATTCAAATAACTATATCTGACACTTCTATAATAGGAATTTACCGTTCCCCATCTAATTTAAACGCCGACGAGTTCATAAACTCAGTAAGCAATCACCTTGAAACGATTAAATTACGTAAAAATATAATACTTACCGGAGATATTAACATAAATTTAATAGTAAAAGCAAACGAGAAATCCCAAAATCGAAAAAACAGATTAAATTACTTAAATATGTTGTCGGAACATGGCCTTCTACCAGGTCACTGCCTGCCCACAAGAGGTAAGAGTTGCCTTGACCACTTTTTCTTGAAGCTTGACAAATGCAATAACTCTGCCTCCGTAGCAGTCCTGACCACTACTATTACAGACCATGCCGCGGTACTTTTAAATATAACGCAGACCAATAAAATGAACAGCCACTCTAAATCTAAATCAGTAGTCAACTTTGAAGAAGCATATAAACACCTGGTAAACACGGATTTATCATCCTTAAACAGACAAAATAATCCAGAAGCCTACACTGACAATTTGTTGGAGGTTATTAGGGGGTCCCTTCTCCGAAGTACCAAAACCATACTGTTCCCTTGTAGTAAACGAACACTAAAGCCCTGGATGTCTCGTGGAGCATTAAGGTGTATTAAACTAAGGAACAAGATGCAACTAAAATCTAAGAAAGATCCCTACAACTTAATACTAATAATAACCTACAAACGGTTCCGTAATTTCTGCTCTAATCTAATAAAAAGATTAAAAAGACAATACCACAGAAAACTAATAGTCGACTCAGCAGGAAACCCAAAACAATTCTGGCTTACACTGAATGAAATAACTCAATTAAGAACACCAAAATCTTCAAATAGTCACCTTCTTCACCTCACACCGCTTCCTCTGAATTCGCTAAACCGAGTAAATCAATTCTTTGTCACAATAGGAAAATCCCTCGCTGAAACCATTGTGGCACAATCTGGCCAACGTATTGTCCCTCATAGGAACTCGACGCCCATGGTCAACTCGTTTGTGCTACTTGAGACCGACCCACAGGAAGTTGATAGCTTGCTCATGGGCCTTGATTCCGGGAGCGCTCCTGGATGGGATGGATTACCTATCAAATTCTTAAAAATGTCTAGAGATATCTTAGTTCCCCTTATATGCCAGTTAGCCAATCTATGTTTTGTAAGCGGAATATTTCCGAAGGCCCTCAAGCGATCAATTGTTACGCCAGTGCACAAGGGGGGGGACGTTAGGGATGTCAATAATTATAGACCTATATCTGTACTTCCATCAATCTCAAAAATTCTAGAAAAATTAATAAATAAAAGACTTGTAAACTATTTGAACAAATTTAACATTATCTCAAAATCACAGTATGGATTTAGAAAAGGGCTTTCTACGCAGGACGCTGTAATGGCGCTGACCTCCGAGATCACTCACAAAGTAGTCAAGGGGTTTAAGTGCCTTGCAGTGTTCTTAGACCTCAAAAAAGCCTTTGACACCGTATCCGTGCCCACCCTTGTGCAAAGGCTACACGCGATAGGAATTAGAGGTACGGCTCTTTCTCTCTTTGCGGATTACCTCCAGGACAGAAAACAGCAGGTCAAAATAGATAATCTTTACAGTGATGAAGAATTCGTGACTTTTGGAGTACCGCAGGGGAGTGTGTTGGGTCCGACGCTGTTCCTAATTTACATAAACGACCTTTGTAATCTGCAGAGCACTGGTGGGCACATCTTCTCCTACGCGGATGACACTGCTGTGGTCTTTTCTGGAGCCACCTGGGAAGAAGCCAAACGTACAGCCGAAAACGGACTGACTCATATAGCTAACTGGTTAAATTCTAATCTGTTAACCCTTAACATCGAAAAATCCAACTTTATATGCTTTACTCCATCCCAAAGAACGCAACCGGGAGCAGACTTTAGAGTCAGTATCCATGGGTGTGTAGATTATTCTTTGGGAAACTGCAACTGTCAACCCATTAAACAAATCGTTTCTACAAAATATCTCGGCATAGTAATCGATCAAAACTTAACATGGTATCCACACATTGAAATCCTAATGGCACGTATAAGGAAATTCATCTGGGCGTTCAAAACTCTTCGGTATCTAATGTCTGAACAACTGTGTAATAAAATATACATAGCCTTGGTACAATCCATAATAATATATTGTATTCCGGTGTGGGGCGGTACCAACAAGACGAAATTTCTGGACCTTGAAAGAGCCCAGCGATCACTGTTAAAAGTAATGCACTTCAAACCTTATAGATATCCCACGGATAACCTCTATAAAGACAGTAACCTGCTATCAGTAAGAAAATTATACATATTTCAACTAATATTACTACTTCATAAAACACAAACATTCAATCCAACACTACTGAACAAAAGGCGTAAAGACATTGTGGCATACTCTCCAATGGTTCGCTCCGCCTTTGCTAGACGCCAGTACTCGAAGCAATCCACCTTTGTTTACAATAAAATAAATAGGATACTAAATATATACCCCATGCTGGTGCGCTCTTGTAAAAAGGTACTAACAGATTGGCTAAAATTACAAACTTATGAAAGCATAGAGAGTTTACTTGTGAGAACTAGTTAAATAACTCACAAAATCAACCTTCATAACCAAAACTTCATACGCCTTCCATTTTCTCAAACATACTAAAACACTCCCCCCTCTCACCCTCTCGAGTACACAAACACAATCACACCCTCCCAATTACCCCTCCCCCCACATACATACACACACAATTTAATTACACACACAATTAATGACACAGAAACACTAACAGAGCAAAGAGGATTAAACAAAGATCTTGTTTTGTATAACATTATTTTAATTAGGTATATCTTTCATTTTTCTAAATTTTTGTTAAATTTTTCTTTTGGTTAAAGGTCTAACATTGTATAAAATAAGTATGGGAAGAAGCGAGACGTCCCCAACACAAGTATATTATATAACTTCCTGGGGCCGCCTCAATTTTTGTAAAATCTGTGCAATGTAAGATTCAATAAAAACCATTTTGATTTTGATTTGATTTGATTTGATTAACAGTCTACATAAGTGATTCCCAAAGTTTAAGGACCGCGTTTCCATCTAATAACGGAATTTTAAGTTCCTGACCCTCCATATTTTTTGTTTTTATATTTCTAACAATTGTTTGATTATTTTTTTGGCCATATAAATATATAATTATTCCTTTATCTTATTATATCTATTTACTACATTAAAATGTATAAATGCAACAATATAGTTACACTCTAACACAAGATGAACAAATTAATGGTTAATAAACATAAACAAATTAAATTTCTAATTAAATTCCTAACACAAAGATAAAAATCAGCGTTATATTGCTGCAGGCTGCAGCATTCGTCGCCGTCTTATCAATTTAAATAACTCTGATAGCCTAGTGGTATGAGCGCCGACTGACAAGTCAGATGTCTCGGAATTTAATCCCACTCTGAATTTTCGTAAGTTATGTGCGTAATATAAATTAATTATCAGTTGCTAAAACGGTGAGGGAAAACATCGGCCACGGGCGGTTTAAACTCTGACATCAGGTAGTTCATAAGATAAGAAGAAGATCAGTTTAAGACCAGGGCAAGACCGATGATGACCTTTTTAAAGATTACATTAAAGTAAAAAAAAATGTAGCATCGTTGTATTACTTACTATATTTATACTATTTAGTAAAGATTTATGGTAGGCAGGCCACTGCCATCAGAGGGAACTTTGGGAAAGACTGGACTACATCTACTATCACTCGTAGCCTGTTACCTGTGTCAATACTAACAATAGGTGACGTAATGATTCCAGGTAAAACTGTTTATCATTCTCGGCGATATGTCGGATAACATTCTCTAGAACGGTGTTTATTTTTATGACCAATGCCAACCATGTTACCGCGATAACATCGAAGGTTTGTTGATGTTACGTCTGCTAGTATTGACTATGTTTTTTTAAGCAATGCCATAGGGGTAGCAGATAATTAATTATTGAAGACAATGTTTTAATCTATACGAAGAATGTTTAAAACTATCGACTGCTAAACGTTATCTTATCTATAAACATATGTTTGTCCGCGCATCACTTCAAAACTACACCACCCAAATTTTTTGTGTATGTTTGAGACTGGATCCTTTACTTAACTGGATGGTTTATATTCACAATTAGACCCGGTAAGTAGCGCTGCTGCGATCGGGATTAATTAGTACCACGGGGGCAAAGCCGCGTGATCAGCTAGTTTAAAATAAAAAATGTTTTTAAAAAACTTACTAGGTATAATGAATTTGCAAACATTATTTAAAAAAATAGCTTTACACTATTTGCATCGATAAGATAAATGGGGAGCGTTATCATTCAAGAGATAGTACTTTTTTACCCATAAGTACCTATACATTTTTCTAGGTTACATAATTTTATTTTTAAACTCAATCTTGTACATATTACTAGTCTAAGGGCCAAAATAAATTAAAAAATGGAACGAATTTTTTAAGAAATTATAAGCGGTAAAATAGTGCACTAAATATAATGGAAATTTTATTTAAAAAACTAGAAAAATAATGGAATGAAACAAATACACTAGAATGGAAAATCTTGACAATAATACTAATATAACACTGGCTATTACAATAGACTAGGTGACTACTGTATGAGTACATTATAAATATCACCTAAAATTAATACCACATCTGAAAAAAAAATTGAAATTGGATAATTCATGCCGAAGTTATAAGCTCTCGAAACTGGAAGTCCATCCTCGACTTATATGGAAATCTTTTGACGTTACATACCGATGATTCTATTACTCTATTTCTTTCTAGCCAACAATTTTAAACCCTTTTAGTGCTAACTAACACTTTCATAAACTCAGTCGCGTAAAATATTTAGGTCTTATCACCACCAGCTTGTCTATGGTGTACTGCGAGGCGTGGATGTAAAGTCCGCAATAATGCATAAGTAATGACGGGTCGCTTAGCACTCGTGGCCCGTTACCGACAGCTTAGTAATCTGTTTACTAGACTAGCTCATACTGTTACAAACGTGCTCGGAATTCCATCAAAGTTAACTGATGTATTCTGTGTTTTCCTTTCAATTAGACGATTGATGTCGTACTCTACTTTGTGATAAATGCAAAACGGATAATAGACAAGAGAATTATAAGTCTGAACAACAGAATGCCCACTGCAACTAACAACTTGTGATCTAACGCAGATATTAACAGTAAATTTCTTTATTTACTCCTCTGTATTCTTACTTCAAGTAAAAAAAACTAACCACATACCCTGACGAAGTATGTATCCGACCTATTTTGAATCAGATTTCCGGGAATATTTACGGATATGTAAAACCTAAATTCTCTTACAAATAATGCCTTTTGCTATCGGAACATTACCAAAGCAGCAGTAAAACCTTCATTCTTGTACCGGAAATAATATTAAATCCTTTATCCGGTAAATATTCCCTCTGCTTGGACTAAACGGCTCTCATTTATAGAGTGGAATAGGTACTTGTCACACATAGGTACGTGTTAAAATCACGAGAGAGTCTCAAAGGCAGGTGAGAGAGTCTCAAATCACACCTGCCTATTTGTATTTTGATACTGCCGGTGTTTAGCATCAGGTGAGTTTGTTGAGACCGAAAATTCTCTTATCTCTAAGGCGTTTAAGATCTTTACTGAAAAGACTTAAAATAAATAAAAGATTCATACCATTTTCAGAGGGTTTGTTTGTATGAGCACTGTTTCTGTGAGCGCGCAATCAGGCGGGTCGGGAACATGCACGCCTTTTCTTGCGAAGGTCTGGAGTATGTTCCAGTGGTTCAGACTGTGGTAGTTGGGGTCGGAGTACATGTTTGCGAGAGCTAAGCAGTACAGCTCAGCGTTCGCAAGACCGCCAACTATAGGCGGCTTGAGGTGTTCTTGGTCCTGAAAAAGAAAACCAAATGATTAGTAAGTATGACCTCTGATCATTAATTTGTTAAAATATTCTATTGTTTGGATTGGCTATTATTTCCAATGAGACTAACTGTAGGTAGTGGGTCGCTCAACGAAAATCATCGAACTGACGATGCTTTTCTTGTTTCCTAGGTGATTTTTATTCTTCTTGCCATATTTCAAATAATTTGATAATATTTCACTAGTAACGTTGTCAATAAAATGTATAAAACCACTCACGTTGCTTTACAAACTTACGTACAAACGTATGCAAAATAAAGAACTAATATTACAATAACCTTCTTTCCAATTATGTTTGATAATAACGAACACTGCGGCATTAATATACGCAAAGTGACCAACATAACAAACTTACACTGACATAATCAATTGAACGCTTTTCGCACGCTTTAGATTGATTTCGGATTATCATATGAGGAAGGATAAGGCGCATATAACTAAGAGTGTTGATGGATGACGGGGGAGGGAAACAAAAAAAAAATTATGGATTGTATATAGGGTAATATGGATGAAAAAGGAGTGAATGCTCAAATGACGACTGACAGAGAGAAGGAGGAAGGTAACATGATGCGGGGACAGGCAGAATAAGGCATATTACTCAGGGATCGTGTTACCTTTCTGACAGTTTTTTTAAAATGATTTAGTAGTTTCTAAGATCATAAATTTTATAATATTACTGTTAGATGCTGTTTGCGGTTTATAAATTAAATAACAGCAACCAATACTTTGTTGTTTTAATAATTACAAAAGAGACGAAATTTAACCGATCATAAAATAACGCAACTCCAAATAGGCAGAACAAAACTTTAAGTATTGCACTAAAACGCAACCATTACACATGATATTTAAGATCTGGTTTAATAACTTATGTCATAGAACTAATATACTTAGTTTGTACTAAATAACAAAATAAAACATCTTTGGATGAACCTCGGAAGTTGGAACTACCTTAAAATGAATAAGTTCTGCACCAAGACAGTGGGAGGCTTACCTTAGAGTATATGATTCTTATATACTCTAAGGGGCTTGCTTATAAACTACTAACCTAATTCCAATTTATTGTAATGTATAAAAACTCATTAAAGTAAATTTTAGAATCAAGAAAAGAGACATACCTACTTCAAGAAATCCTGCATAAGCGGAGATAGATTATGAGAAAGATCAAGTAAAATCTAAAGGTTTTTAGTAAAAGCAACAAAGTGTGGAGTATTTTTGCGAGTAGCGCCTATAAAAACCAATAACGCACGACAAAAATAAAGACTAAAGAAGCCTAAAATAAACACAATGCTACGATAACTAATGCAGTAGATACGGGACAATTCCCTGGAAGAGCTTTAAACTAACTTCACGAGAGGCAGTCGGAACTTAGTCGTTGGAGTGGTGTTGATTCAAAGTTTCAGCTCTAAACTAGAACTAGGGCTTTAGGACACCGATAACTACTTAAGTTCAGAACTATTTATATTCGCTGAAGATAAATTAGCCGAAGCTCTACCTACTTCCCTGAGGAAGTTAGTATCAAAGAAAGTTCTAGAATTTTTTGAATAGATCTTGGAATTAAATTATGAATTTCGAAGCTAAACGAAGAGAAGAATGTGGTGAAGTAAATTTCGTTGATTCTTGACAAGCGCAGCAGCTGAGCATGAAGTTTTGGGATGGACGAAGTGTTAATGGGCTTTATCTGGAAATTCTCACGATTTCTCGTTTAAAGCAACAGGTTTGCCTCCTGTTACAAGGGACTTATAACATAAATGGCAAAATGTGGATGTTGAACACCTCTGGGGAAATATGGGTCGATGCAAAATTTACAAAACCATGTCAGATGTCCAGTAGTTTATGCTAGATCTCTAAAATTAAATGAACAAGTTTATCTCTGCGTTGGACACTATAAAGTGTATTTCCTGAAGCCATTATTCCCATTCCTCGGTTATGACGGGAACATTCAGATAGTTTAATAAAAACGTTTGCATTGCACACAATGTTGGGCGTGTTACGATGGGACTTGAATCTAGATCAATATTAGGTCATGGCCTATTTTTAAACGGAGTGAGCTACTTAGCAGATTTTAATTACTGTCTCGATGATAATAGAAACTTCTTGGTGAATCTAGACATCAATCTGAGTCTAGCTATTGATTTTGTATTTTTTTAAACCGCTTCAGAACGGTCCAAGTGGGCGCTAGATACGCTACAAGTTTTTCCATTGTGTTTCATTTGTTGAGATTCGACAAATTAAGGTAGTTAAAAATAATAAAATGACGATAGGTTTATTTATCTAAAAGGATATGACATAACCTCAAACATAAAATAAAAAAGAACAGAATCATGTCACAAATTGTGAATAGATTGTTTATTTAAATAATAAGCAACTTTGCTTTAATATTAATTATGCATACAGTCATCGCAATGTCAAGGATTCATAAAAACATTGTCTCATATCTCATTAAAATGTAATCTACGCAGAACACAGTATAATTTGCAAAATATAATACATCTCCATAATTTATTAATGTTCAGAGAAGCGTGTTTATAAATATCGGGGTGTGTTAAACTTGCGTCAGAATGGGGTGAACCAGTCAACCTTGGAGGGGCAGGTGTGGCTAGACTAGACTATTATTGTGCCATTATTAAACATCCCCCTATAGGTAGGCACTTTTATAATGAAGCAGCTGTTATTTGTGGATTTAGCTTTTTTTATGCGAACTTTTACATATCAGTTCAGTTATGAAAGTATTTTTAGAACAAATATTATTTATGTAATAACATCTCGTATTTTTTCTTCAGGTATTAAAATATTCGATCCTCCGGTCAGTGACTTACGAAATTAAAATTGATAACCAATGAAATAATTACATCAGAATATTAAGTAGTTCGGTGTCAACAATCCCAGATTCAGCAACGCGGTTAAATCTAGTAGATTAGGCAAACTACAAATAAAAAAACCGGTTGGATTGCAAAATCGAAGCATTACAACATAAAATTACCATCTCATTGACCATGAAGCGCTAACGACAAAACGTGTGAAATATGGCTGGCCTGGTCTGGCCTCGATCGCTCTCACTTTTAATCTCGATAATCTTGTATAGTCTTACACGCATTCAATGCAATTTCATGCAGTGAATGGGTTTTCTTAATGTCCACCACGGTCTTGATTTTATGACAGCCTGGTAGCTAAAATCTGCCTGTCTGTGTAGTGTAAAAACTTTCCAAATGAACGATGTGTATGATACTTCAAAATATAATCGAAATGAAACATTATTACTCAATACACCAATAATATAACACTATAATTAACTTGCTTCTGAATTTTGGTCGTGTCTGATTGCCGTCCCATCGGAACATAAGAGTGAGGGAATAGAGAGTGCACCTGTGTCTGATCACACTCTTGTGCACTATAATATCTCCTGCTTAGTTGGCTAATGTCCGTTGAGATTGGCCGCTGTGACCGAAATTCGGTCTAGAGGACATTATAATTATTATTTCTTCTGAATGAAGGCACTTTAATGAATTTGCTTCAAATTAATATTCAATTTGCAACAAATTTTCGCCCACTTGCGATAAATTATTCAGATAGCTTAGAACTTGAATCCTTGACCTGAGCTGAAGGGCATCTCTGAATGGTATGTGCGAATTTAGGAATACTGCACGACAACAACTTGAGTGCAATTAATGATGTATGCGAAACACAGATTCTTAGTGAATTGTGACAGACATATTTCTTTTATATTGACTGGATAGAGAAGATAGCAGCAAATACAAAGATGGCGGGATAAGTGGGATCCAAAAATAAATAAGAAACGGGAGAGGCCTGCTCAAAAATGGAACAATGTGAGATAGTGATAACAATAATCTGTATCCTAAGAGAAAATTCGGAAAATGCACAAAACACACACCGTTTAGTGTAAGCGTCACTGTTTTTGGGATGGACCACACCGCCCCTGATTACGGGAGATGAATGAAAATCATTGTGACATAGTAACTGCAAAAATTACCTCCATTCATACATTGCTCAACCATGTACCGTCTGCCTAATGTGTTAATTACAAGAGCAGTATACAGTCAATTTGTAGTCTCGCCTCTACCTTCGTTATCGTTATCACTAAGCTTTTTATCCCATTATGGTGTTAACGAGGCCAAAGTTAATGCCTTCCTTGAAGAGTTTATACTGCGACTAACAAGGAAAGTTTCACATAAGGTCACTTATTACACTTTCTTAACACCTCGGTGTCACCCAAAGCTTGTTTGACGAAGAGCTCTCTTAGATAACCGAACAGAAATCAAAAGATAACTTAGGATTCACAACTTTGAAAATCAAAAATAAAACACTACGTTTTTTCATTAATCAGAAACCACAAGGTAGTAAATACAAGCGGTAATATTAAGTTTAAAATGTTTGTAGTAAGAAAAAAAAATCTAGCTGGGTTTATTTGTAGTAGAGACATTTTGGTTTCAGCATGAATGGGTCGGCATTACCGGGGTAGGTAGTACTACCCACCGCTCAAGGCTTAAAGCTACAATAATAATGTTGACATTTTATTCATTTCGTCACTTACATAAGAGCCTTCAGAAAGAAGAAGCCCCAGGAGTTAATCAAAGGTCGCTAATTAATAGCCAAACTGTTTTTAATTCCCTTGCAGTATATTGGTTTCTTTTCTATTAGAACGAAGTGCTCTCAACTAATTAGCGTATCTTTGGATCGGATCATTCACACGCTCGTGAGAACGCTGGGCAGCGTGCCATCTACCAAAAGAAACAACCTTTTTTCTTTTGTTGGTTGTTGAACTATAGTTTTGCTAAATAAAAATATACTGTGAGATAACATAGCAGTAATCCTGATAGAGTGATATTTGGATAATAAGCCCCTCTAACAACTTCATAACATTTGTGGAACTTTCTCAGAAAACAACTCCATACGAGCTTTTTTTTTCAAGATTCTCATTGTTGCAAGGATATACCTAGTACGTAAAATACATACTTATACGTAGATGACATTTCACTTGAATTTAACACAATGCGATGAAATAACATTAACACACTTTTTCCTTTACGAAAAAGGAGAAATGCATTCAAAGCCCTACCAAATATAGAAGCCACAAAACCAGTTCACATTAAATTACGTTGCTGACACGTCTGAGTAGAAAACAAAACTAACCAAATTATAGCCGAAGTATAGCAATCAAACCGACTGCACAAGACCTATTAATGTATAAGCGGCGCCAAGAGCAAAATAGTCGGAGACAGTTATTAACACTTACTTTCAACGAGTAATACGATTCGCTCCCTTACAATTAACACAAGACACGTCGCCATAAAACCCTTATTAACAATTCTGATGAGATTCTAACCTGACGTGCACATAATTAAGTGGTGCGAAAGGCACGACAAAAAGACTCAACAAGTCGCACGACGACGCGCGATGGCGGCGTCTGGAGCCGTGGGTCAAGGAGAAAGGTGCCATTCGAAGCCGGTGACAAAATGCCATTATTTAATCTGTAATTCTAGACAATTCACTCATATCCGTATGTTGCCGTGGGCGGTTAGAGACGATTACCTCTCGTAGTGCCGCGCATAGAAATGGTTTTTCTAACGAACATAAACGTCTGAGAAGTATTAAGTACATTTTGTAGCCAGTGCCAATGCTTTAGATTAGATAAATAAAATATTTATTACCAAATTACATTTTACTTACTGATATCTATCACAATCAGAAGACATTGAGTAGCTGCAGTTAAGGCATTGAAGAGATATTAGTAGTTAACAATGGTATCTGAACTGTCTGCAATTCAAAGCAAGATCCAATAAACGACGCCAAATATTGAGTGCTTATCATTGAATTTATTTATAATATCTTATTTTAGTACTTAGACTGTATAATGGTATAAGTATACCTGAGAATGATTCACATAATCGCCGGCTTGGTACTTACGAAGTTGGATCAAAGTGAAACGAAACGGTAAAGATGTTGACTCATTCATTCATGAAAAACATATTGGACATAATATAACTTATCACCATCCATTTCCAAACAAGACATTTTACACTTTTAAATACAATTTTGAATAAATATCAACAGAAAGATTTTTTATTAGGTAAAACTTATTTTAATGATATTTTGTAAGAATTCATTAAAATAAGATGTTATGTTGAAATGTTAGATGATTAACGATTTTAAGATAGATGTAAATTACATAAGGATTGTGATGATGAAATTATAAGAAGACAAATATTTGTATCTAAGCTAAATCGTCTCAATAAAAATGTATATTTCAGGAAAGATACAAAAGTTTTCAATGTTTTTTAAACAAAACTATTCGTTCTGCTTCGATGAATATCCTCAGGAGACACTGAAGCGTGGCAATCTGGAAGTCCAACCTAGCCACAGTTTTATAAACACACAATGAGGTCGTCGGCTTCAAAACAATAACGATTGAAAGACAATATTTTATATGGAAAATCCGCACACTGCAGCATGGAATTAGTAATTGTTATTAAATAAAGTAATAAAAAAGCTTAATTTTAAAATAGATCCGGAAAAAGATCATCCATGTATAATAAAACCAGCTGAGTCACCCGTCACCGGCGAAAAGAACAAAAGATCACCAGTTTCCCAAAGGCGGAAACGACACAGACTATTTTTAATGCTACGCGACAATTTTACCTTTTGCCTCTTTTGGTACAAACACATCCCAAATTCGACCCTATGTCCTTGAGTATCGAGATAGCTCTGTCTGTCTCTGAATATTATTTTTAAGAATAAATATGTTTGTATAAGGCAGACGAAAGTGCGTTCATTAGGGAATATTTTCGACGTGGAAACAGTTTTGAAACGTTTTAGATGATCCAGAACACCGCGACATTTTAAGGGAGCATTCGTTTATTCGATGGTTTTAAATCCGTCGTCTGAAGGTTCATAACCAGCTAAAGATATAATAAACTCATTTAATTTACATAATTATGATATATTTAAAATGTCTATTTCTCTTCTCAATCAAGATATAAAAGTAAAAATAAGAAATAAAGGTAACAAACACAGTCTCGATAAACCCAATACCAGCAACAAAAGCATTATTCATGTTAAACTGGATAGATTTAACAGCATTGGCCTGTTTTATAGCTTCAGGAAATAAGATTTTATTGTTATAGCCTATATTTATTGTACAATCTAAACGTAGGCCTCAGGAAATAATTGCACACCTCTTTTTGCCAGACTGGTTGTCGACCTCAGGAACAAAGCAATACCATCCCAATAACCTTTGTTTAAGGTTCAACCAACTCTATTGAGTCTCCCAAGAATTTTAAAACAAAACATTCAAACATGGATCCTCTCTATAGCAAAGTAAGCATCAATCCCAGATTCACCCACATAATATTCAATGAATGAACAGTTATCTAACATAGATATTAGCAAACAATAGTTAATTCAGAAGATAGAATTAAATTATTGCTATTATACATTACTCAAATGAAGCATGACTTTATTCAAATCAGATGGCGAGCTAATTTTATTTTTCTTTCATTCAAAGATAACTTTGGTCAAACGTAAAATGGTAGAAACATTTTTCTTGAAGAGTTTTACCCTAGTTCTTGTGCGATAAATATTTTCTGCTCGTGAATAAATTAGGGACAAAGTGATTCCAAAACCTGCAAACCAATCCCAAGAGAACTTTGCATTGCAGTGTTCCCATGCCATAAATATGGATATATCTGATCCAAACATAGTGGTCCTTGAACTCGTTTGCAACAACAATCGTTAATGGACATCCGCTGTAACACCAATGATAAATGAACAGGCTTCTTAGAAATCATCGGAGAAAGGCTAACAGACAAAACAAATCTTGATCTCGATGGATATTTGATTTTCTCGTTTTGTAGCGCGTGGACAGCTAAAATAATGGCTAGCACTAATGTCTTTGATGAAGGTAGGTACTACAAATAAGTTTTAAGAGTACTGTTTTATTGAAGACATCTAAATTAAATTCGAAGGGCATATGAACAAGATTATGGTGAACATCTTAAATCTCAGATTATTATTTAAATTTATGGTCGGCTCTTGCGACCCAAATCATTCCAAGGCTGCAAAGTATGTATTTTGGAATAATTAAATTAGTTCGATATGAACAGAAAAAATTAAACACAAAAAGTTACATCATAAACTGCAATTTTTGTTGTGTTCTGAAAAGTATAGACATTCTGCTTAAAGAATCGCTTTTCGGCTTAGAGAACACTGCACCATCTTACATTTCTTTTGTTATTCCGCTTTTTTTCTCATCACGACCGGCCATTGTGTAACACAATAACAAACCACCACTGGGTCAATTACTATCATAAGCACGTAATTACTAAAGACACTCCTATAAGCACATTTGTTCTCAACTGAAAGTTCGCGTGACACTAGTAACCAACCCCAAAGCAACTATGGCGGGATGGTTGCGATCAATATTATACCATGCTGCCTGAACTTTTATTTCAAGGGCAGGTATTCCAAGCTGGCAGCTGATAAAAATGGTTTACGTATGAAGGGTTACGTCGAAATTACCATCGATTAGCGATTAGACATATGACTTGGCATTGGAGTTCAAAACTTATCATGAGAAATTGATTCCTGCGCCGGGTCGTCCCTCTTGGTTTCGCTAACGACTATTTTATTTTTTGGTTGCTTATCCCCACTATAGCTAAATATTAATTAAAATATCCAATAGGTTCCGTTTTATAAAGACCGCGGTGCAGCCGATAAATAAAGCCGAACGTTCAAAAAGTGATTAATTGAATTTCGCTTTAGCCAATTCTGTTAAAGGAAATCGAACTTATTATAATCTTTAAATTGTAAAATCAGAAGAAAGCGAGTACTTAACCGTTTATAAAGATCTGCACAATTTAACACAAGGAGTTACAAAAATATCTAAAATGGACAAAGAAATGAAATTGTAAAACAGAACACAATCTCGTAGTAATAGCGTAGGTTGAAAAATAAAAAAGGGTCGAGACGAAAGGTCAATCCTGGAGGCGGCCTACGAAAATCTACAGCATAGCAATATCTTTTATACTACTAGCAGATAGAGCACTATTCCGACCAGAAAACTAATCTCCCTTACATAACAGTTTCTATTTGTTCATAAAAGGAGAGTGTAGTTTTATTAAAAGCTAATCGATGTAAGTAGAAACCGAATATCTTAAAACGAATGATACCATAGTTCGTAACGGTAAACAACGGAATTTAACGATTGTGTAATGGGACACTGCATTAGCCATAACAGTTTTGAAATATGAACTATGCTTCTATTTGGGACGCTATCCGTGATCAAATCAAATACAAGTCAATGAGTGGTGTACTGACTGTATAAATAATTCGAGCCATAAAACCGTATAAACATACGTGCGTATGTGTTTATTATCTTTATCCAATGATGAGAAACTCAAGACATAAGTAAAAGGAATATTAACTGTTTACAACAGTGAAAGCATCTATTAAAGACGTGTTTACTTGTGTACAACGAAGCACGGTACTATTGTAGTGAAAATTCGACGTGAGAAATGTAAACCGTGTAGGGGCAACGTTCTTTTATCTGCATCAAGAATCTAATGTTGAAGTTAAATAAAATATATTTGAAGATAAAAATAATTTATCAAGTGAACGTCGAACAGATGAGCATTTTATATTCGTGAAGCCGTTTGCCAAGCGAGCAATTGAGACAATAGCCTCTTGTTTAAGGGTAATTAATTAAACAATGGAGACATAACAGGCTAATGCGCCTATTTATTTTCTTAAATCAACTTAAAACATTACAATTTTTTCCTAAATAACCTTAATATCAATCACATTTTCACTAAGGGTTGATTTTATGTTAAAATAAATAAATCAGAATCAAATAATCCGAATGTGGTTTGATGACCTGGTTACATAAATAGAGGCTTGCGGAGGTTAAAGGCCGTAGTGCGCAAAGTGCCAAAAGGAAATAACACTGCTAATGAATGCACGACTACTTCCTTAGCGATGCGGACCTTAGCGCCTGGTGAATGAACTTACGAAGTAGGTGAAATATAAAATAACTGAGTAAAATATGAATCAATCAGTGTTCAGTTCAACAAGCATACAATTGAGCACTTTGTATCGAATATTATAATATCTATTGCTGATAAATTTGTTCTTGTTCGCTAAGCAGACTCTTAAATGTAAATACAATCTGCAATATCTGCTCATTCATGTTTAGTCAATGAAATAAATTTCATTCTCAGAAAACATGGATCGATATTGCAATGTTTGAACAAATACGATAGAGATTTTAAATAAACGTTTTGAAGATAATGCTGAGTTGTGTCTTGTGACCAATGCAAACGAACAAAAAGTTGGCAGACAAATCTCAAGTTGCGTCTAGACTGTTACAAAAGGCAAAATCCGTTACTAATGAAAATAATTTTCTAACAATTCTGTCAAAATTTAATATTTTTTGCCGATAATTGTGAGCGTGATTACTTTCTGCAATATCTACTTTTCTATGAACAGATTTCTAGGTCCAAATACTGAAGTGATTGAAGATGTAATTGATCGACACCTTTCACATTTCCTTTTAGGGTACTGAAGCTAGAAATTTTAATTGTAGTATGTGCCAGTATCTACACTACTTGCTCCACTAGTAGATGTTGACATCAATCATATTGAAGATTAAAATAGAAGGGAGGTGCAAACGACTATTTGACGATAAAAAAAAAATCCATTACCGTTTAGGAAAATTAAAAAATAAAATGAATACTTTGAATAAAAAGATGTTAAATTTAGGGAAACCTATAGTTTTACTAATTTAATAAACAAACGTTTTCATATCACACATTCATACTTCTATACAACAAAGCAATGAAAACTTGATTGAAAGTGTCAACAAACGTTCTGTTTAACGGTTTGGGCCATAGCGTGAGAAATCAAGGGGAAAATTTAATTGTCTCGGAATCCAAAAACAATAGGACATTATGACAACATTGTACTGAATAAACTCAGAACCTGGACTCACCTCATGATCTCTATAGAATGGCTCCTGAAGGTTATCCGGGACCCTGTTGTTGAACGCCTTCGATAACAGCCATTTAATTGACGCCCGTTGCTTCGACTGTAACAATAAAAAATATAGTTTAGTATAGAAAATTGTCTCAAAACAATTGATGAAAGACGCCAAATACGTAGAGAGATACAAGTTCACCTCACGTACCCCTTTAACTCTGCAAGTCAATTTTACTGCGAATCTTGTGGGTATTGAAAACTAAGTTTGGTCTAGCAAGCCACATTAATGCAGTACAGTAGTAATAATACACACATAGGAGGAGGACTATATTGATTTGCGCGAAATGATCTGAATGAATGATAAACAAATCGGTAATTAAAGGCTTCATTACAATACAACGTAATAACTGCGCAAATTCTTTCGCTCATAATACCGAATACTAATTTTCACGAAAAACTTTGGACTAGTGCGATCATAAAAACTTGGCTCGCATAAACTTTATTAACTCCTTCAACAAACCAAGATCTAAAGCCTGACCCAAATCCCGATCTATTGACCATTTCAACCAGTATAACGATGACAAACTGCTCGTATCTTAGCATCGTCATCTACCAGTAAACGAAGTAATAATTGCAAATAGCAGTGAGTCTATTGAGCCAGTTGTCGGCTGTCGATTGCCACAATTATTGTCGACTGTCAACCACTGTCACGTTATGGCAACGTCCGCTTATTGTGATCGCGTTGATCAATAAGTGGAACCAAGTGGGTCCTTGTCCTAATTTGAGTGCTGCACTATCATCACTTACTTGTTGTTCATGTGAATTATGATAGCAGATTGATTGATTGTAGAGGAGATCAAATAAATTAACTCATTGGCGTCTTCACAACAGATGTAATTGTTATAAATTTAAAGCAATATTCAATTTGTTTCTCATTTACAACCACAATATTTAGGACCCATTAAATTGATTCATACCGAATTGAGCTTTGTAAAGTACAAATTTGTTTCATACCTTTTTTATGGCATAAATAACGACGGCGCGCCTTATGCACTTAAATATTACTTCAAATAATAAAACTAACATCACGAAGCAACATAATATGATGTCATAAATATGACCGCGAAGAGCATAATCCATATGTGAATATTGAACCACAATGTCAAGGCCGGGTATGAGAATAATCTAATAAAAATGTTTGTGAGTGCTTCGAAGCTGAGTACCTCATCTCCGACAAAACATCAAATTCGTCATGCAAGTGAGAAAGCAAGCACGCGAACCATCACTCTCTGTTATTAATTTACAGTAAACTAATAGTTAAACATGCAAACGCATGACGATGCTGAGAAATCCGTTGTGATGCAGAATTTTAATAACACGTATAGTGTAGATACTGTTAAGCCGCACGATGCGGAGAAACGATCCGAAGATTTTTAGATGGTGGAGATAATATTAAATGGAACATTGTAGCCACGATATCTCACTGGACTGCATAAATATACTCAAAGTGCAAAAAGAAACAGTCCATCCTGTGTCAGAAATTAAAAATAAAATTATTAAAAATAAAATACAATCATGACATTGATGTACAAAAAAAAAACCAATCATGATCAAAGAGTTACATACAAAATCCCTTTCACACAAAAATAAAGTCTCGTTCAAAGCGGAAACATTATTAGGAAATATTTCTGAAACCTTGGCGGATGACGGAGCAAAAAAATGAACAAGATGAGCTTAGCTATCAATAACAGTATCAGAACGTCGACAAATCATAAACCTAAAAGGTCGGGCGCGTGCCGGCGCATGCGACCACGTTTAAAAATAGTCAACTGCACGGAGACACTCCCAAATAGGAAGCCACTTGGACGAGCTCGATCAGAATGTCACACTAAACAACTGATGTATCATACATTAAACAGTAAACTTGTTTATTTGGATGATGTTGTTTTTGGAGCTGACCGGCTAGAAAACAATTTCAGAATTATACTTGGAAAGCTAAACATGACCATAAAAAGAATCCATCAGATTATACAATGAGTTAATCAGAATAAATAAATTAATATTAGAATAGTAAGAAACTAATTTAATTCAGACAAATAGTAGTAATAATCGGATGATATTAATTTTGATGAATGGTTGTATTTATTCGTACAAGGACTAGCCGTCTTGGCAACTGTTTTCATTTAGAAATAATGAAGAATCAAAAATGCCCGTGAGAATATTATTGTGGAAAAAGAATTCTTTTATTTCGACACTAATTAACGCTGCCGCTAATTTGGAGACAAGTCTTAGAAAGTTGGGCAACTCTTAGATTTTGTAGCATTTTTTTCTGTTCAAGGAGAGACATCAGTAAAAAAACGACATGCCCTGACATGCCGGACCCCATCATTCGGCATTCAATATTGCCTTTGTTATTTGAGCCGAAAAACGAGGCAAACAGCCTAGCAGGACTTGTTTAAGTAAACAGGTACGCCGCCTACACCTGTAGGTAAACCCGAGGGATTGTTGTTTGGTCATCAATCATCCAATGTAACATTAAACCAATTTAACGAATATTTTAGCTAGACAGAACAAAGGCTTGATTCTACGTATTCAAAACAGACCTAAGCACCGAGACCTCTAGTTACATGATGGGTAACTTTTTGCACATGATTGGCTAACAATCTGTCCAGTTGAGTACAACTGCAAGTCTTGTTTTTTTTTGGTATGTTCAAACAATAGTTACTACGTATCACATGTACAAGATATAATTAAATTGTCCTCTCTTTGTCACGGTTTATACTTTCTTAGCCCCTAGCTTTCTATCGTCTGATAAGTATGCCTGTAATGTATGTATGTATGTGTGTATTCCTGAGACAATATCCCATAAACCTCGTAAATTAAATTTCTTACTTCTTCCTTCTTCTTTTCGTCGTTGGAGTCGTGATAGCCTAGTGGTGGTGACCGTTGACTGGCAAGTCAGTGGTCTCGGGTTCGAACCCAAGGCGCGCACCTCTGACTTTTCGTAAGTTATGTGCGTTTTATAAATTAATTATCACTCTCCGTGCCTCGGATAGCACGTTAAGCTGTTGGCCCCGGCTGTCAATTGTAGATCTTTGACAGTCGTTACGGGTAGTCTGAAGCCCGAAAGTCTGACAACCAGTCTTACCAAGGGGTATCGTGTAACCCAGTACATGGGTTGTGGAGGTCTGATAGGCAGTCGCTCCATGTAAAACACTGGTATTCAGCTGCATCCGGTAAGACTGGAAGCCGACCCCAACATAGTTGGGAAAAGGCTAGGCAGATGATGACTTCTTCCTTCTTCTTTTCTGTATCGTGTGGTTGATGAACAACCTGGTGTCAGAGTTTAAACCGCCTGTAAGCCTCTAACATAGCTTTACACACCGTTAAAAAATCAGGTTAGCTGGTTTCCTCACGATATTTTCTTTCACCGTTTTAGCAAGTGTAATTATACGCATAGGCATCCAAAAAGTCAGAGGTGCGTACCTGGGTTTCGAACCTACGACCTTAGACTTGGCTGTCCAACGGTCATACCACTAGGCTATTATTGCTTTTTTAAAGTTCATATAAAACTGTGATATCAAACAATTAATAGTAATCCACTAATCTGCTGTCAGACTTGGGACATGCTGTGAAAGTATAAGCCCTGCCTAGGTAAAATGTTTTTTTTCTACAACGTAAGGATCTCTCGTACTATCAAACCGTCGCGCGTCAGTTTACTCAGCATCTAAACTTGTTCATTATACCATAAAGAAAATAGATAATCACATCACATAATGTGTTGGTTGGAATGGCAAGCTTTCTAAAATTTTATAACAGACTAATTACTTTTTTAATAACTTTATTAACAAATAGGCTTTTCATTATGCGTGTTATTTAATAAAGATAAGCTTGACTGCCGCAAGGATGCTGAGCGGCGCGGGCGTCGCGTAACAATTGATTTCCTTAGGTAAGTGTTTAGTTTAATTGAACTTATTTCGTTAAACAGATTTTTATTAATATTATATTGTATCGGCTTTTCGTTTAAGAATAAATCAATACCTATATTTGTTAGCTAGCAAAAATAAAGACCAGTAAGAGATTCATTATTAGTCATCGAGACAAACTTAAATGAAATAGGTTCTATTAAACATATCTTCTATTATGAAAAACTCACTTCACAATAAACTCTTAATTTATTGTTCGCGAAGCAAAGATTCTGAAATACATAATACCCAACACAACACTGCACTAAGAAAGTACCAATAAAGCCAAACCTTAGCGGCAGACGCAAAACAAAATTGAATTTAATACAAAACTCCAAGTTCACGCATTAAAAATACATAAACACAGACTAAATAAACTCATTCAATTTGCAAACGTAAGAAGCGTTTCGCTCGTAAAGAGCCGACTATTAAGTACTTTCATACACCACGCTATAACATATAGCAAGTGGAGCGGGCAGGCCACTCTCTACACTCAATTCGTAGTACTTAATTAAGGAGCAATTAGCGAAGTCGTCGCTGAACACACATTTCACTCTCTCCCAGGTTCGGGGGCCCGCGGCTGTGTGTCTAGCAGTGGTCAGTGGTGCCTCTAGTGCCATCGACTCCGCTAACGGAAGAATGCATTTCCTGTGTTGGTCAACTGTAACCATCGCAGATTTGCATCGAAGCAGCTGAGTTCAAGCGGAACTAAAACACTAGACTAACCGACGCCACATCATCGATGCTTTCACGAGCAGATTCACAGACGACACGACAGTCTTGCTTCATGAATTATTACGCGATTTAACTGCAGACACGCAGTAGCAAATAGTGATTTCAAAGGAAACCTGTTTAGAATACGTGCCCTCAATGCCTTTATCCTTCACGCGGATTAAATTATTTTGTCGGAGTTGCATAGACCATACTAGTTCTGCACTGGCTTGACCCATACACAAAGGGCAATGTAACTTGCTTGTTTCTTTTTTTACATTATATTTGCTTTAAGTATGCGGATTGATTGAAGACTACATGTGGATAAATAGTGGCATTTAAACTGAACAGAATTTATTAACTCAAATATTACATATAGTTACTGCTTCTTTGGAAATTGTTGAAACTTAACTATACTACATGCAACGCCTAAAGAAACAGATAATTCGAGGAAATTGCAAAAACTACCAGGACTGATAAGAAATTGGTAAATAAAGAGATAAAATCTACCGAACGGGGTGAAGGTTCGTTGCAAAACAATTGTGAACAGTTAACCGAGTCGATTAACAACGATTCGGATCGCAGACTCACAGCAGTCGATGCGTGGAAACTGGAAAGGTGCGTTGGCACCTGCAGCCCACGCGCTCCACTGAGGTCGTGCGCCCACGCAACCCCCACACATATGCTTACCGATACTTTAACTTATGGCACTGAAGTCCTAGGCTCTCTTCTCTACCATGAGTGCGAGAGAGATGAAAAACCGATATATATTTTGACACTTATGTAATTGAACTCACAAACTAACTCCCACATAGTCTATTTAGGGTATTTGTACAATGATAAATCAATAATTGGTTTGATAAGTAGGACCAATAATAACAACTCAATACACTATTATAATAAGCAAAACCGCCAGTTACCAGCTATTACATTAATCATTATGGACATTTAAAGTCTCTAAAAATGGTGTAAAAAAGAATGTTGTTAACTTTATGGTTCCGTAACCATATCACGGAAACGAAATTTATAGCTGGCGTTAAACAGGACAAGAAAATTAAAAAAAAAACATTGCTATTGAATAATGAATAAATAGTAGTTTAGCGTGTCCCGTAATTACATCTACTAGTATTACACACCAGGCAATGCATTTTTTGTTTTGGCATTTTAATGGGTCAGCCCGTCTCGACCAACGATAACGTACGCGTGCCCCGCATCTGCTGGCAACGGCTGCTATCGAAGTCAGAACTCTTTGTTTATTTAATTGTTCAACTTTTTTCATTCAACCTGAATGGTCACCTGTCAAAGCCAGCTTCCTAGGAACATCTGTTTAACTACAGATGAAGGATAAGCAAATAAGGCCAGGTCAAGAAACCAAGGCGAAATTTCAAGGAAGTTACTTCGCTCAGCCCAAAACCGAAACTCACGAATATACACAAATCATATTTTATACAAAGTCAATATACTCGACAAGTTTGACGAGAAGTGATTCATGGGTTACCAAATATGGGAGACAAGTCGAGCTAAGCTGAGAAAAAGAATTCTTGTCCCTAAGAACTCATGCATCAATACATATTCATTGGAAGCTACTAACATGGTCAAACAAGCGAGTTAATTCTAACCACCTGAATGGAATTTTGCAAGGCTTCCATTAAGTACGATTAGATTGCCATAATTGGCACGTAGGAAACGAATAACTAGTATCACGAAGTCTAAGTCGAGATGAACCTGGTAAGTGTATAAATATTACTAACGAACGAGTACAATAGAAACGTGACCTGCATTTATGTTTAGGCAACGTTTTTAAAATTCATGATATCCCAGCGCTCGAGTTACAGGAAGCAGGAAGTTTGTAGAATTTGTACATTATATTATGTAATAATTTGATTCAAAAGTGAGTGTTACAAATATCAGATAGATAGAATATTGGATTCATCATTGTGTAGAGGCAATAGCATTTTAAGCTGAGCTTTAGCATCTGGCGGAACTAATGGCACAGACAATTAGTTTTAGAGCGCAGGAAATAAGAAATGATTTGCTGAGCTCTCTGAGTCATTTCGATTCACCTGACCGATGGTTACTCAGACTGTTTCTGCTTAAAATGGTGGTTTGGAGCAAAAAAAGCTTTAATGCGTAATGACGACCTTGATATATCTATATCTGAATGGATTTGAAATTAAAATAGTTTATAATTAGTTAGTTGAAAACAAGCACCAATCTGGATCCAATTCGGAAGAGATATTTTATTTGATAAAATTCAACCTAAACTGCGGAACTCTGCCATCATCATATTCATACAGCAGAAATGTCAACAGATCACTGATGCGATGAAGTCATAACTAGCGAGAACTATAAATAAGTCAAACCTACACAACCTCGATTAAGCATAACTTCATTGTAGATCGGATTGCAGGCTTTTGTTGACAGGAAAAATATTCCACTGTAATTAAAAAACGGAACCGAAAAATGAGACGAAAAATGTATACCGGAGCGATCAACAAATTTGATGTCAAGAGCAAAGTAATTTTTTACAGACAACCCAACAATTATATCATATTCGACAATTACACAGATGACTGTTCACGTACAGATGAAATTTTGTGTGATCAGCCACACGCAAACGTTGTTAATGAAAATTACAGTGGCCTCAGAGCCTACGCTGATATGAACGAAGCACTGTCAAGGCCCATTGTGAGCGCTACTATGGAAGTGGGAGGAAGTTACCGTTCATACTGATTTATAACAAAATAATCTTTACAAGTTCCTAGATTAAGACAAATGACAAAGAATGTTATCGCAAGCTGAAATATTTGCGTACTTTAACGTCATTGTTGTCAACGATAACAAAATGCCATGTTTAAGTCGAAATCTTCATTTCCGATAAGTTATCGCACTGTTTTATCCTTTCTTATAGCATTCTTCTGAAATAGATCGTGCATCTAATTAATATTTGGTACCGAACTAATTCACCAGGGATATTTGATTTATCTGCCTTCCAACGTAGATATGACCTAGTTGGCAGGTGCAGCTGCGAGTTATCTCGGTGAAAGTCAGAGATGCGGCACCTGTATGCAAAGGGAGCAGCCGACGATTAATATAAACATTTCGAAACCACCATTAGAAGTACAAAACTACCAACGATCGATATGACCGGCGGCTCACTCGGCTATTTATTAGACATTACATAGACCATTACGTCAGAGCTCGACCAAAATATTGATAAAATGATTACTTGTGTCGAAAGTTGTTTTGTATGAGCAGGAAACGTTGCGAAAGCAATCGATTCTGGTGTCTGTGATACTAAGAGCTCTTGTTAGACAAACACTTGCTTAGGTAAATAAGCCTGTAGGCGGTATCAGCATGCCACGCACGAAGTCTTTGATCACATCGATGGCACAGCACACAAATATAGAATAAATACTATGGCAGTGGGTGAACAATGGTAGGCGTCGTTTGTGGCGACTACGCTGAGGTGCCGACATCTGGTCCAACGAACGGCCCAGAGAGCTTTTTACCGCATAACTTCACCACACGCGACGTCACAAATGTGTGACCCAAAATTGAATTTCTTACATGCCACATTGGGGCGTGTTAACATTTCATTACGCAAAATTTGTAATGTACATTATTACCAGTATTATAAAACTATGACCTACATACGTGCAAAGCTGCATCGCTTGATCTTTTCTTAGTAGGAAATATATAATTGTCTAAGTCGTTAATATATTATACAAAACATATTAAGTGCCTTACAAAAAATTGTCCACAAACTACGACATCACGACCTCTGCAAAAACCTAAGAGGTAGGCGTAGAGAATTCGCCAAACAAAACAACAAGTAAACGTTTAACTTCTCAAGGTTTTATGGCCAAAAAATATGGACGAGTTCATTAGAATACGAAGCGCGGAGGTATAAAGAGATCATCATGCAAATGACAATAGATCTTCAACGATCTTGGGTTTGAACTTCGCATATTATAATAATAGGTATATCAAATCTCCTTTTCGGAGGTCATGTAAATCCGATCCTTACTGAAAAGATAAGAAAATTTAGAGTAACACCTGAAATAACAGTGAAGTTTATATACAGGAAACTTGAATAAAATATGTTTGGTTTAATAGGTAATTAAATTACAAACAAAACACATACTAAATCCATTAGTGGAAAGTTTTATGTCGATTCCCTGATTCTCGATACAATCTCAACAGATCTCAGCAAGCGCAATTCGATTCGGTACCCGCAACACCATCAAAACGTGTTTATGAAGAGTTTTTAAAGTTCAAAGTTCATACAAACAAAAAATACTACGTCGAACTTAACGGCAGCAGATAGATATTCAATATCAGAAATTTTACAAGCGTGCGAAATTCTTGTATTGTTAGTAAAAGTTTTCAGAATTCGGGCTACATCTTTCATAACAGCGACATAGTAGATGACGAAACTACATCCGAACTACCAGGAGCCTGTTACTTATTATGCATGCAAGGCTCATTTTCAAGATTTCCCACGGATATTGCAGCGTACAATACTTGGCAGTTTGCACGACATTACCACTTGGCGTGGAATCCGGCCCGCTGAGGGAATTGCACAAGAACTCCTAGCATCTCAACTGAGATGCGTGAAACGCGCTTTCTCCGAATACTATTCAGCTTAGAACGTCCTGTTTTCAAAATTCTGGAAGCACTAAATGATTTCCCGCCAACTAACACACTATTTTATTGTTTCCTGAATATTGAACGCATGTTCGAATTTGTGTTGGTATTTCCTTACTATTGGTTTTCTATTTCTAGTAATAATTTCTATTTCAGAACCATTTTATAATTTATCAGATTCTTTAGAAGAAAGATGAAATAATAACAGACCGACAGACATACGCGGTTTATACGTTACACTCTACTAGAGATGATTGGTTTAAATCATCTAAGTTATTAAAAATATATTAGAAGCAGAAAAAAAAAACAGCCATGCTAACGTACTTGAACCTTGATCTTGAAACCTGAAAAAATGCCTTTGTAAACTTTGTAGAATTCGTACGATTTCCTACTGCGCAAAATTTTAAGAGGCGAAACTGTTGCTTAATCGCTTTAAGATAAGTATTTATTTTTTGTAATTTAGTATTATTTTTTGTAATTAGATGGACCGTTGACCACTATTTAAAAAACTAAACATTATTAAGCAAAAAACGTGCATTTCTGCAGACATTAAAATGAAAAAAACATGTACAGTGTTATTATTATATACTTTCGAAAATGTACAAAAATAAAAGTAGGTAAAACTATTACAAAACTCACGAAAGTCTATATAAGTATCGAGTCTTTTATGGAAGCTTTTGTTCAAGAACTGTCAAACTGTTTTCATTTATTCCATTAAACATTTTGAAGCCTTTTCTGAGAGTTGAGACAAGATCACAAGAAGATCTAATAGGAAATTTCTTTTTATTTAATTTAACTCACTTATTATTATCAAACCAGTGTTTCCTATCTCTCATTTAGTAATACGTATGCAAGATTGCTTCATCATCATCATCATCATCATTTTAGCCATAAGACGTCCACTCCTGAACAGATTCCTTCATAAAAGAAAATAATTATTTGATTGTCCTGCATTGTTTAAATACACATTAAGAATGGACATTCCACAGATGGCCAAGAAATATTCAATCTAAAATGAACAAGGCATTAAGCAATAATGCGTTCCTTTTTAAAATAACAAGAATACATATTATACCTATGCAAATGTACGCTGCGATAACAAGATAATAAAAAGAGAGAAACACGATAACACATCTCGCAATGAGAGCTGCTTAGTTTTGGAGAAAGTTATGAATATTGTATAACTTACCTACCTTGAAACATTTCCTTGTGCGTTTAGTTTTTAGCTATCGATATTAATTATGAAGTTCAAAGCTTTATCATGATTGCTATTTGTATTTACGAAATCACTTGTGCTTTTCCTCGATGATTTATTATCTGGTGCTCGTCCAGCAACAATTTTGTCTGGACTAGAGAACTAGTCAGAAAATTAGACAAACTGCCTATCGATACTTTCGAGACGACTAAGTAAAATCGATATTTATATTTGGATTCCTAAATCGTAATATTGTAGTTATTTCAATTTTCCATGTGATATTACTCTTTTTGGTATAAAAAGTTTCTATAAATTTTAGATCCATGGTCATTGCTCTATTTAATTCTATACTTCCATCAATGTTGATAGCGATTCATCAATTGACCGAACATAGAGTTTAAAATCTGTCATTAGTTCATTACAGCTTAGTCATAACGTTTTGTGAGGGTTCCGTACCCAAAAGTGACAAATGCCCCTATTACGGAAGCCTCCGTTGCTCCTCTGTCTAGTGCCAGGGCTGTATTTTTTTATCCGTAATAGGTTGACACTTGAAATTTTCATGTATATAATATTGTTGATATATTGTTGTACACTGAGTAACTATGTAAACGCAAGTGTCTAAAAGGGTGATGGATATAAGTGTTGATGGATGGAAGGGGAGAGGGACACCAAAAAAAAGATGGATGGACTGTGAAAGCGCTGATATGAATGAAAAAGGAGTAAATGCTCAGACTACGGCTGATAGAAAGGAATGGAAGAAGAAGACATTTTGCGCCGAGCCCAAGTAACGTGGGACTAGGGCAGGCGAAAGAAAGACGTTTGTAACTCTCTGTGGAAACTTTCAAGTATCTACCTATTACAGTTCAAAAGAATCAGAGAGAGACGTATTGATCGGAACTCTTCGTATAGCAATCCGACTCGCACTTTTTTTGTGTTTCAACTGGCATGTTTTGAATTTGTACAACCAATTGAGTATTAAAGACCTTTGTTCGACAATGCCGTTGGTTCCATTCAGCAGTTCTCTCAAACATTCAATTGTTAACATGTGATTTGTTCAAACATATTGACTTCCGGGAGTCAATTTCACTTTTCGCAATGACATCACGTTAGTTAGTTAGTTATCAATATATTATTGGCCAATATCGACACGGCCGACCAAGTTTTTGTGCCGAAAATAATAAAGTATAAAATAACAGCAATTAAAAGGCGGTCAATGCAACTAATTGGTCAGATATCGAAATGTTGGTTATTGATATTGGAATGAAGGGGCTCGTTGACGATTATTGAGCTAAAATAAACAGCGATGCAGCTTATGACCATGAATCAGCAACAAAGAATCATAAACATGAAAATAATGAACATTTAATGTTAGTGTCATAATTTACAGGTTTCGAAGTCATTCACTTGCTTCCGCAAAAAGTTAATTATATTTTTAATGATTTATAACAAAAAAGGGGAAAGATAGTATTTTTAGAAAATAGAAAACAACAGAGAAATCTAGCTAAAGGTATTTTATTCCCAATATTCAGAGCTCACAAAGCTTATGCTAAAGCAAGGTAGCCAAATTGCCTACACTGCAAGAATCTAAAGCCGCTACAACCACTTCCTAGAGAATTGTAATGAAGGCTTGGATAGATAACGGTTATTATCCCACAATAACACCTATTGAAAAGATAAGCTGCATCGCAAAACGAATGTAGACTAACCTCATAACATAACAGATACGATTTGAAAAACCAATTTCTTCACCGACGTGTAATATAAAGCTCGACCACATGAAAGTAACCGCACGAAACATTCCTCTTATAGCTTTCTCTGGTGCTGCTATCACAGCGAATGTATTGTGAACACCTGAATTGATGTGGATACGTAACCGCATTCCGGTTAAGTAATATTACATTTAATACGTAATTACTCATTCAGGAGCTAATACTATTAATTTAATTACGAATAAATGGGAAGGAAGTTTACTCGTGTTTGTTTTTGATCAATTGTTGTTTAAGAATAACACTTCTATTGATGAGACTTATATTTTTATTTGGAATTTTTATTATCCTTAGGATATATAGGATTCGAAACTCGAAAGTAAAACATGTTTTGTTGTATTTCTCTTAAAACTAATATGGAAACAGGACAAAATGACAACGTACGCAACAGATGGCGGAGTCAAGGATGCGAAACTGTCACAAGCAAAAATAATATGTTGACTGCTTGTTTGGCTCCGATGATTAATGTTTGTTTTGCCTATTTATATTCTGTTGGTAAGACGAAAAATTAACGCCTTTACGACACACATGTCATTACATAAAGTTATTCAATATTTATTTAACAGAGCTATCACGTCGTAACGAAAATGCGACATCAAGCATAGAACATTAAAAAAAATAAAAACTTGGTCAAAAATTCCGTTGTCCATACCCGATGAAAGAAATCAGAGATTTCTCAAGTAAATTAAAATTTCCCCTCAGATATAACACTTAAGTAGCGAGTGTGACGAGTTTAATTAATATTTTCTTTGACACCGCGATTGTTAGCCGTTGCATACGTGCTATAATTATGAAGAAATTCTTCAACAGACTAATCTGGGAACAAATCTTCACAGTGCATCGTACACTTGGTTAAGAGCGTTTCTAATCATTGATCGACGTCCGCCTTTGATTGTGACTACTTTAGATTTATTTCGTCCATTCATTTCACTTTGATCATTTTTGAAAGTTTTACTATCATTATTTGGTGTATTAATAAGTTTTATTTGTACAGCTTCCACCTTGCGTCATATTTTTAATAATAGCTCCAGTTACTCCATCGGGCTATTAAATCGAAAGCCGAACAAAGTATTTCTAATTAAACTTTGATGTGCTTGCTAGAACAAATAACTGGGTGTTCCCATTGGCAATAGTACTTCGAAACTCGGTAGCAAGTAGCAACTAAAGGTAACCAAGGACTATTTAATTGAGAATGCATCAAGCAATTAAGATCAGAATGTGAGCAAAATAGATACGATGGAATTTAACAAATTACAACCTTCCGGACAAGGCGACATAAACGATAACATTGCAGAATCTCGTCGTATAGATGTGCCTACGTAAGGCAACCGTAACAAGGACCTTGCCATATAAGAGGGCTGTGGGCGGAAGCATGCACCAAGAGGTGGCACCACAATACTATGCCGTGTCGCAACATGTCCGGCTACTGGGACTAACTGTGTCAAATACTGGCATGTGTTATTTATGCCATGTGATAATAAAGCTTTGGGTTTACAACCACACCATATTATAAAAATAATGTTATACGTAAACTTGTTCTCTTGATTTTCCTATTGGCTCGTGAGAATTATTTTCGTCGTCTCTCCGTAGCTTTAATTAGATTCTTAAGGCAAACTTGTTGGTTCCATTTACGACAAATTCCAATATCTACTTCCACGATGTGGTCTGACTCGTTTATGTGCAACAGGTAAACAAGATTTATTCTCATTATTTTTAAGCGTGAAATGAATATTTTTCTATAATTTTCGAGGCGGGGTCATTTGTGGATCATTTTCATTGCAATTTTACGTTTGGTTTCTCTTAAAATGTAATGCGAAAGTCTGG
Organism: Protodeltote pygarga; assembly: GCA_936450705.2. Lineage (NCBI taxonomy): Eukaryota > Metazoa > Arthropoda > Insecta > Lepidoptera > Noctuidae > Protodeltote > Protodeltote pygarga. Next base: position 14,604,812 of record OW388250.2, on the reverse strand, counting down.
CATCAGCATCAATGGGTTATTCAAATTTGTTTTATCGGAGTTTAAAAAACTAGCGGGTGGGAAAGAAACTACGTCGAACAATCGAGGTGAATTACTAGGTACTCTCCATTTTCATTGACAGTGTATTATTATCACGGTGATCGTATTGGATTTGTGCCGTTTTCTCTACGCATCGGTGCGGTCTAATACAAGAAAGTGCTAAAGAGGTAGGATACGCTTATGAACAACATGTCTTTTCCTTTAAAAGTCAGCATTGAATGTGTCAATTTGTTTTATTGAAAGTGGACAAAATGTCATGATTTATACTTATTTAGGTAAGGTAAAGCGCAAGTAAGTGCTTGCTGAACTGGGTCGGTAACCACAAAGTGAGTGATGCGCTCCTTTCGCGGATGGCGACCAACGAGGCGTGATCCTCTAGAGATACAGCTACGGTCTGTTGGTCTAACCTTGGCCGTATCCATCCCGTGTATTCCCCAACTGATCAATGACATCATCATCAAAAAATATTGTTCTATAGGTCCATGTGAGGCCAAGGCCGGATTTTCGATCGATCCTAATATTACAGCCGAATAATAAAAAGGAAAGTTAGGTTGATGACCCCACCGTGGACGCTTACAGCCAGTAGACTGATGGATTTGTCCGGATTCTTTTTTTAGCTGCCTTAATGTGGTGTGCCGAACAAGTTTCAAAGATTTTGGTAATATTGTCCGCAGCAGAGGGACATAATATATATGTATAGCAATAGTGCTGAATGAGAAATGGTCTAGTAAAATTACATGTTTCGTTATCCACTCACGAACACAAGAGTAGGTAATAGGTATTTCTTTTTGCTCTAGTCTGGTAACTTTAACATGTATGCATTCTAATGAAACTTGTAGAGCGAAACTTTCTACAACTTAATTTTTTTCGTTCAACTGCAGACGATTCGCTTGAATCTGAAGTGATCGGTCGTTTTGAATGACATGCTCTGGAAATTTTTCTCATCGATGTCAATTGCCGTATAAAGAGAAGTGCATTATCTAACTGATTAACTAAATAGTAATACTAAATATCATAAGTCAAATCATCGCGCATACAAACTTATCAATGGAATCGATTCATCGCGCCGATTGTAGTACATCACAGACACACCTAACAATAAACTACTTATAATGCATTAAGTCATTATAATCGGCATTCCAAACACATAACGTTATCATTCATCGTTATGCTAACTGTTCCTAACAACTGAGATCTTACCGAGACAGCAACGGAGTTGCTTGGTCCGACCCCTGCGTCAGCTACGGAGTGCTGACCCTCGGGCACGCTAAGAAAACGGCGCAGGGTGCCATATCCTGACGCTGAAGCCACCATGGCTACCATAGTTAATTCACAATCACAGCACAGTAACCACTGGTTCTCCTAGTGACATCACTCGCGCGGGCGTGTTCGGTAAGTTCGCGGTACGCGCGCACGGCGACTTGCGCGCGCGACGCGTTTCAACTGCGCGCTCAATCCAGCGTTGCGTCCGCGCCCCCTACCACGATATCGACAGGCGACAACTTCAGACGAACTTAGATAAGCGTGTTGGTTTTGTTTGTACTTCCGTCGAGACTTTTTTCGTCTAATATTATGAAAGTGTTTTCTTACGTTCGGGCATTTTTTTAAATACATCAGTTAGAAACGGAGAAGGAGTTGAGTAGATCACTTCTATAATCGAGATAGATGTGAGAAAGTGACCACAACTATTTAGATGTTATGGTTTCTATTATCTTATCAATGAAATCTAAATTAAACTGTATTACTTCCTCGGTAGAGCCGGCCCTTACAAGCTGTGTCGGTACAGCTAGGCCCTACCACGAAAAAAAAAATGGCTTGGTATTGCACAGCAGCTATTGGTATTTGTATAACGGGTTGTTTTCCGCAACTTTGCGTGCATAACAGAACATCATGCCAGTATTTCCCAAAGTGTTAGGCAGTGATATTATGTACAAGTACACTGATATTTTACCAATTAAAGTTCAATGTGTTTCATGAAGAACGAATTTTTATGGAGTGTTTAGACATTGCTGTAGCTAGCGGCTAGGCAATTAACGTTTAATTGAAATACCAGCAATTCCATTTATTTAATAATAATATACCGCCAAGATTATTTATTTCTTAAGGTATGGTATGGAGGATGGGATGGGAGGCTTTTGCCCAACAGTATAAGGTAACAGTAACCGGATATAATAGGTACCTAGTAGCAGATCTTATAGGTCCTATTCCACTGGCGATGAGAGACAAGGATCGAATGGGAGCGAACTAAAATATCGCCGCCCATTTAATTAATTAATTAAAAAAAGTAATTAGTATGTAAATACCTAGATAGTGATGAAATGAAATATATAATATTAAAACCCTCTCCCACAGCAACCTCAGTTTTTTTTGGCAGTTCAATGGAACTACTGAAGATATCATTAAGTAACAACACAAACTTAAATGACATAACAGCTTTTATGCAATTAAAATGTTATGACCTTTCAACTTAATGTTATTTACTGAATATAACATGATGTAAGCTTACATACACAATGCAATAACACGACACATTTTCTCCTTGCATTTAATTTTATAGGCAATGGTAATTTTAAGAAAAAAATATCAAAATTACGTACCTACTGTAAGCGGATTTTAAGTGTTTCTTTAAAATTGGTTAACTTTTGATCCTGTGTCCATAAACCAATCGGAAAGAGGCCCAAAATGGTGGCGCGAAGGATTCGGCACTGGCCAGGCTAATAATGCTGTTAAATATTCAGTTAAAAATACTATAATTCATGAACTAATTTTTATCTATCTTAAAAAATACCAACATCTTTCTAAAAAAGGTGAGTTAAAATCTTAATCATATACCTACATTTTTCCTTAGTATAAATAGGTAACTTTTTGCTATAAACCCACGGCCAAAAGTGATGAATACTTTTTCTTTCTTTATTCTAATCATCGGAAACATTATCATAAGACAGTCAAGGTTTATAATTTCGTAAGTAATTCAGTTATAGTAAACTGATAGTAAATCAATGATTTATATGAGTCACAACCTTGGTTTGAGTCACAAGACCAAGGTAATTAAATTAAAAAAAGAAACAAGGAAACAATTCGCAATTTCAATCATTAATTTTTTGATGTCCATTGCTATATTTCACAGGTTCCCAACTGGGGGTCCTCTAGTGGTCTGTGAGAACATATTCCTATTAGCCCTTATTATGAATAGAATGGGGGGGCGGAGAGAGATCTTCTTTGACCTCTCTCACTCTCATAGTCCAATGGGATGGCAATCCGACATGATCTGAGAGAGATCGAGGCACTCAATAAGTGATAATTAATTTATAATAATATGCACATACTGAAAGTCAGATGAAGAATTTGGTTTCGCCAGTTTGCCTCTGTGTGGCCAGATAATGGTCATACCAATTGGCTATCACAACTCATATGTATACATATAGTCTATAGTATAGAATAGGAAAGATAAAATGGAATATATTGATGACTGGACCAGGTCTATCCAAATTGTACTATACAAATAATGTCTACCACACAGAAATAAAGATTAGATATTACACATTTATGGTCTTATAAATTTATTATTGGACATGAGTAGGGCCTGGAAAAACATGTATTAAAAAATTCAAAATATGTACATATAATATGGACGAAACAATGTAAAATATGGAAAAAATATGGAGTAAAAATGTAAAATATGGAATAAATATGGAGTAAAAAATAACTTTAGGTACCTGTAAAGGGAGGTACTTTACCTTTTTCATTGCCTTTTTGCATTAAAGATATTGAAATGAGTAAAGTACTTAACACATACATTAAAAAAATAATAAAAAAATAAGTTTTATTCAAGAATAGGAATCATTTATTTGCTTCGCATTTATCAACTTCCACTACATCAGCCACTACACTACACTACATGGTTGCAGTAGACCATCAAGTGCTTTTTTAAATTATCAAAATTAAATCTAAATATTTATTGATTTATTTATTTATTCATTTATTGCATACATGTGGTATAAATTTATATTATCTGAAAAATCTTTCCACGTGACATGACGTAATGAGAGCATACATAATGTGGAATGAACTTAGAATCAAAAATCAAAATACGACGAATAAAACGCGAGACATATGAAATACGCGCGGCCGGTCATGGTGGCGAGAATGCAAACACGTAAATTATATCAATTTTTGTGAATTAACTCTTGTTCTATGATATAAAAATGGAAAATATGGAGGATTGTGATATATTTTTGTAAAATATGGACTTAACCTTGAAATACCTTAAAATATGGAAAAATATGGAAAATAAAAATTAGTTTTTCACATTGTAAATATGATGATCGATGTAGAGAACATGTTCTAGACCGAAAATCGCGTAAATTAAAAATATGTATTTACATATTAATCCGGGCCCTAGACATGAGATAAGCTGAGATGGATTATTTACTCTTAAATACAATATGGATTGTTTTCTTATTCTACGTGGTGTCCCTCACTTATTTCTCATATTGATTATTTGGTTTTTCAGTGATGCCCATTAGGGCATTCAGCTAAGGAGTAATATACTAGATCAACAATAGCCAAGGGCGTCAACTAGTTGTACAAACTGGATCTGGTTGTAACTTTTAAAATAGTTCAGGCTAAGCATGCCCTGGCTGGATCACGTAGCTAGGATAACCTGTGACCTTTGACTAGACAGTCCATTACTCATATCACAAGGCTACAAAATTCAGGGATGATTAAGTAACGAATTGGTGATTTTACATTAAAATTGCATTGACTTTGCCTCTAAATAAATTGTTTAGAAGTGTTTTTAAGAATATTCTAGTGGTAGTGAGACTATGGGATATAAAAGGAGCAAGACAATACACACACATAGACAACAGTGAGTGATATGACAAATAAGGCTCATAACAATGTTCTAATGTCAATAATTTATTCACTGAGTGTGGGCAGCCACCTCCAGCGCCCACTACTTGCCTTGATTTGTTTTTTAACTACCAAACCATAACTTTTGATCTTCATCTGTCATTTGAAACTATAATTTTCATTATTCTACTTTAGAATATCCTTATAGTGTTATTCCAACATCAAAACATGCATGCACAACACACATGTTTTACAGTACACTGCACTGCACTTGGAACATTCCAATGCAAATTTCACAAGCACCAAGGCAATATGAGTAAGCCAAAGGTGAAATTATAAAAACCGGCAATTATCAGAGCAGGGCTCACCTGTTTTGTGTCCACACAGTCAGTGGCCTCCATGTTGGCATGTGTTCTCTCCTGCCTCTCCATGACTTAGGAACCATCAGAATCTCTTATACCATTTACAGGGAGTTATAAAAGCACACAATAGAATACTAAACATAACAATCGCGATGGGCTCAACAATTTTTAACGAAACAATGTCAGCGATTGCACTTAACACGTACTGCACTATAGGTCCGTTGCATCGATTCAATCGTGACTTATCAGGCGCAGTCACTGTTTAAAACACATTTCAAGCGTTACAACTTAATAATAAAGCTCAGACTTGATTTTTTTTTACTAATTTATGAAAAATACAGTTGATCACCATCTTAAAATTTTCACACATTCCGTCATCGAGGCCGACTGACGGTCGCTGCCCTACGAGCTGTTCCAGCATACGCAGACGACCACAAAGATGTAATTATTGTATATTAAATATCGAGATTGTGTTTTAATCTATAAATTTCCAAAATTATTAAAAATATTTATCTAAACAACCTAATTTACAAATATATACAATTGTTTGTATTACTTCTCCCATTGAAAATTTGTTCCAAAAATTTAACATTTATCTTGCGTAGAACGAAACTTGGTGAAAAAAAAATAACGTTGGTAGAAAACTAGAGGAAAGTCCCGTCATGACATCTATCGAATTCCTTACGTACCTTCTTGTCATGATCTTGAAAAGCACAGTTGAAAAGTGAATTTTGAAAATACTGACACCGCCTCCAAGTTTCCTTTAGCCATATTATAAAGAATAGTATTTTATTATACACTTCTAAATATCTATAATTTTGATTAAAATATAATAAATGTGGAATTGAGTATTTTCCAGTATTTACTCAACAGTATTTTTAATAGTCAAGTGATCGACCCTAGTTTCGGTTTCGATTTTGACTTGATTCGGCCAAAATGCTGGGGGCCAATTCACGTAACGAAAAAATGTCATAATGGAGTGGCAGTGTAATGACAATGGCATCATAATCGTCTAATGGTATTCCGCAAGTACTTTTTGAGGCCAGTGACTTTACAGTCGTTTTCCACTGGCTTTCATTGACATTTATTGCAATTCTACAAAGCAATCGTATTCCATCGGCTTCGTAATGGTGACAGATATTGGTATTCTAGTGCCATTAGACGTTTCTCGTAATCGTCTCGCAATGGCTTAAACGACTATTGGGCCGCCATTATGAAAACATTGCTTTTTGTTCAGTGGTGTTGGAATATGATTCAGTATTTCTTCTTCATTTTCTGCAGATTATACTTTTTGTGATATATAAATGAGTTCCACTGCAATTTCTACTTTACTTAATACGTTGGCATATTTTATCTCCCTCAAACACATAAAAACGCCCGTATCGCACTTATAGTTTGGCAAAAATTGAGGGCGCCACTAGCGCACTTCACATACTACAACTCAAAATTACAAGTTATTTGGTTGGTACTTACATATTCTATAGGGAGGTGTTTATCTAATTTCTTTACCTCTCATGTATATTGTATTGTAATTGTATATAACGAAGCAAATAAACAGAGTAGATCTTTCAAAATTTGAATAGGTACTTAGTTAAATAAAACAATTTTAATATAATAAGGTATATTTTATTCAAACAACAATATTCTGACTGCACCTATGATTTGGTTATAGTATAAGAACTCAATTTCACACATACGGCACCGCGATACTCGTGCGATACGCCAAGGCTTCACTGTTGATCCCGTTGATATTGAATATGAACGACTGCACTTGCACTATCACTTTGCTTCGTTTTTGCATCCTACGCACTCATCACGTTTATGTAGAACTTTTTGGCTGCAGTTGATGTTTCTGTAATTAATCCCGATAGCAGTCTTCAAGTCACGAGTCCTCGAGTCACATTATAGTTTACTGCTTGCTTGGCAAACGAGGCGCCCTTTGATTATTATAAATAATCAAAGGAGACGGCAATCACTGGGAGAATTTGTCTAATAATAATATGGTTCTAGTATGTTTATTATCTAATATAAATACAGCTTTTTCTATAATTTTTCTTCTTCTTCTTATTTTTGGCAACAAAGTGGACTTATAGTCTACTAATTCTGCCAGTGTCAAGTATTTTTAATATTTCAATTATATAAAACGTAAAATCACGCAATGTCTCTATTCTTTATAATTCACATTTGCAATTTTGTTTTCTTGTTTATTTTGACAATAGTTTCACATTTTTTTAAATATTGGATCGGATCGGAGTCCTAAAAGTGGCAAAGGCACAAAGATGAACAGCCGGTTTCTCTAATTTTAATATTTTTTTTCAATAAACCCATGTTTTTCAGATTGATGAAGTATTTTATAAATTTACTAGTTTCTTTCAATAATTGAGAACATAATTTTCAAGATTTAAGCGCAGAAAACAATTAAAAAAGACGTATTTAAAATAACCGGTAAAAATACAAAACATGGTAGATTTTGACTGGCAACACCTTTCCAGCTTTTAGATATTTAAGGGCAACACCGACTGACTGTGCCGACACCATCCTATTGCCATTATACTGACACTCAATTATGACGACCATGGTGGCTTCATAATTGTTAGCAGAATGATGTTATAAAGATCAATGGCAATAGCATCGTGTCAGAATTGTCATTTTTGGTAAAATAGCAGAATTGGCCCCCTGGTTTCGGCAGCAGTTTTGGTCTTGCATACTAGTCTGATCATTAAGTGTTTTACTATGTTATAATTCCTCTGTCGCTGAAACTTTGCACTATGATAAAGTAATATTTATAGATAACTAGCGACCCGCCCCGGCTTCGCACGTGTTCGCACCAGTGCAATATGCATAAAAACCTTCCTCTCTTCAATCACTCTATCTATTAAAAAAAACGGCATCAAAATCCATTGCATAGTATTAAAGATTTAAGCATACATATGGATATAGGGACAGAGAAAGCGACTTTGTTGTATACTATGTAGTGAAGGTAAATATTTAAAATTATTGTTTTAATAAAGCTAGGAAAATAAGTAGTTTTAGGCTATAACGACATCATCATCCACAAAGAAGACGTCCACTGTTAAATAAAGGCTGGTTTCCTTAGAGTATATATATTTTATATATATTCTAAGCTGGTTTCTTATTTCCGTGGGCTTCCCTCATAGAACGCCCGCCACGGGCCCACGGCCACGGTGTAACGTAATTTAACTTAATTTTTAATCACAGACATATAAATGTCTGTGTTTTTAATAAGGTATCCGTTTGGGCCAAAACTTGAGAAGCCAAAGTTCAGTTCGGTTTCTGCTGAAAATATTGTTGCGGTTATTATTTTTTTAATAATTTGGGTCGTTGTTTCATATGTTCATATGCATAACTTTATCAAGGGCAAAATTTTCCCTACATGGTTTCAGCCCTTCCAAATCGACTTCGACGTCCCGCGTCCGGTAGTCACTAGTAAATAATAATCTGTGACTACTTTGTGATGAATTGACAACTGACTGTCAAGTTAGTCAGTCAACTGTCAACAAGTCGATATTTAATTTATTTTTCGAGGTGTGAGTAAACAATTAAATATTTTTAAATTCTACTAATATGCCGCGAGATAAAAGTCGTTACCGAGACAAGCGTAGTTCTTCGTACAGTTCAGAGTCATCTTACGAGCGAAAGAGATTGAAAAGTAAACACAAACGTAGATCAAGGTCAAGAGATAGATCGGAGTCGAGCAACAAGAGAAGACGGTCTACTTCCCGTTCTAAACACAAGAGAAGGAGTTACACTAGAAGTTTGTCTAGAGATAAATATGAATCTAAGTCTAGGAGGCGTTCGACTTCGAGATCTCGATCGAAGCGAGATCGATCGCGTTCTCATTCAAGTTCTCGAAGTAAATCAAAATACAGTAAGAAGAAGTCTAAGAGACCGCGTTCTTCTAGCAGTCGAAGCAGCTCTTATGAAACTGGTTAGTTTTGTTATGTCATTCCTTGTATAAAATATTGATCTGAAATATTGTAGAACACATCTATAGATTTTACATTTGACTTCACTTTTGGACCAATAATATAGCTGTATTAGGTATATTATTTACCTTCCTTTCTTACAGAGCGCTCAGTCAATACAAAGAGGGTAAACCTAGATGACACGGAAACTAAGTTGGAGAAAGCTATCAAAGCTGCAGAGGCAGCCGGATTGACAATGACTAAAATTCCAACTTACGAGTACAAGGAGGTTGAAATCAAAGAGGATATGCCCACAATACATGACAGGAACCTCTTAGCAGAATTGAATAGTGATTCTTTCACACCCAAAGCCTTTGTATCATCAAAGAATAAGAAACAGTCACAGAATATTGTAATAGATTTGAATGCTCAGACTGTGAAAGTCCCAGATTCTGATATTAAGATCCAGAATGATGATTCTATTTTGAATTTTGATGTAAGTATTATTTATTTTGTACATGGCAACCTAGTGCAGGGCAAAGGCTCACTTCCCTTCTTCTATTTGCCTCTATCTAGTGTCAACTGCATATACATAAAGGCAAATATATGGCTATCTGTCAGGGGGGGCAGTGAAGACCAGTGTCAGAAACTTGTACTTACAAGTGCAGAAGTGCCACTACCTTGGCTGTGCCTGTCTGTGTTTGTTGCCATGTTTCTGTGCATGTCATGTCATTTATTGCTTTTTGGGACATTGTGTCTTTCCCCTTTATCTCATCATTGTTTTATGATTAATTTCATTTATGTGATATACACGTGGAAGTCAGAGGGAGAGGCCTTTACCCAGCAGTGGGATGATATGGGCTGACAGTGACAGAGATATAGGTTCTTTGTAGTGTAAGTGGTACTTTGCCCAGGAATTGATTATATAATAAGGCAGAGTAAGCCTTTTACACTACAGGTGTTGGGTGTTCCAGGAAAATCTCTGCCTTATTATTATAGATACAACACAAGCACACGTAAGCCTTATTATATAACCATTGGCGGCCGGCTGCGTCTCAACTTCACCACTATTTGGTTTTTATCACTTATATAATCACCTCTGAAGTGTTTAATCCCAATTAGTGCATCTACTAGTGTTACTTTGTATAAATCCACAATATTTAAAATTATGGATAGCCGGATAGGCAATCATAATGTAGTATTAATTCTGTTCATTAATTTGTGTTACAAAAAAAAAAGGTTACATTACAAGCTCCCTAAGTGCCTAGTATATTTGTTTTACTATTCAACTCAACAGTGCTAAGGATTGTCACTGAATAAATGTTATTTTATAAGCATATATTCGTCTATCTACCTACATTAACAAAATTGAGTGGCAAAATGTGTTGCTGGGCACATAACTTGAGAACAACTTGACCAGTTTTGATCATTTTGACCATTTTTGGTGTCTGTTTGAGTGGGCCTTTGAATGGCTTATATTAATTCACAATTAGGCCTGGTATGTGTTACTGCAATCGGTTTAAATTAGAACCAGGGAGCTGCACGAAAAAGCATGTTTTTTAATAAAAAATCTCTTACTTTTATAAAAGTATCTACCATTTCTTTATTTGTATTTTTCGTACAAGATTTACTGCTGTAATTTATGTAGTATTTAACTCAAGAAAGTTGTTTTTATTCCAAAAAATTACAGGAAATGCCAAGTGAAGCAGAGTTGAAGGAAATGTGGATACAAAAGCTTTATCAGTACAGAAAGAAGATGATCAGAGGTGAAATTTAAGGAAAAGATAGAGAGTATAATATCTATTGTACTCATACTTTGATGTATGAATTAATAAACTGTCATGTTGGTGTAACTTATTTAATTATCCCTTGGTTTTTTTATTTCAAATTATTTCTAATGTATGTATTTCCTCAGCAGATTGCATTTCATGAATTATATGACTGTTTGTTTAACTTCAGAATATATTAATTATTTTCTATTTCAAACTTATTTGACATTCACACTCTATTCTTCAACAGCAAAGCATAGAATAGCACTTTTCATAACAAATTCAAAAAATAAATTATTTATATAACAGTTTATTCTGATAAAACTTCACAATTCAGTAACATATTATAACATGAGTGCTGAAGATACAAACAAACTGTCTCACACCAGTCAAGTAGAATCAATAAAAACAAGTAACAACCTAAAGTACTTTTATTGAACACATTAACATAACCGGCAGCCGCAACTCACAATTTCAAATGCTTTTGTAACTACTAAGTCGTCTATATTTACAGTGACGCGGTGGCGCGAAGCCCCGACCCTCCCGCGATCACTCTCACATGTTGCTCCTCTCTCGCTGAATACGACTGCTGTACGTCCGCGACACCAGGTTCCACGCATCCATATACCTATCCATGCACATGGCTATACATTTCTGTTCAGAATTATCTAACGCCGTGCCCGGTTTATTGATGCACTTTTTGAAACATTTTTCCGACATTTTCGTCAGTAGTTCCTGAGCGTTTGCTATGGCGATCTGCTGTTTCACCTGGTCCATTAATTCTTCTTTCTGCGCTCCAGAGAGCGACCCCGTGGACAAAGTATCCATTGTAAATGTATCTTTTATGAGATTTTAATAGGATGATTCAATTTTAAGAATTTTGTGATAATGACAGTATAACCTCAAATTTCTGATTGACAGCTAGTGCCAGTCGTGGTGAGTGAGTGAAAAGAAAAAAGTGTTGTAAAGTAAACAAATATTTTTTCCAAATAAACTGTTTTTCTTCGTGCCAGCCAAAATCATGTTTACAAAACACAACTAACTTATTACTTGACTATAATCTGCCCTAGGAAACCCGCCAGACCCCCTTTACTCCATAGAACAGCGTATTTAAATTAACTTTTAAAACTGTAAAGTTACAAAGCAATGCACTTTATCTATAAAAATCCAAATAAATAATATCAAAAACATTCGAATTAACATTTCCACTAAAATCAGTAAGAAACGCATCTACCTTACTATATTTTTAACCGACTTCAAAAAAGAGGAGGTTCTATTTACAAGTTAGTTTTAGTTAGCTTAGCAGACGGTAATTCGCCAAAGTCACCAATCACTAAACGGGCCCTCCAAAATTCCGTTTTCATAACAGCCACTCATACACAATACAGTATTAGGTGTATGGGCCTGTTGGTCTTGGAGATGACAATAAGAGTGGCTCTGGTTTTACCTAAGTAGGTACGGTTATTAATTAAGATTTTTATTTTTAGATCCAGCAGTCACCGCCTCAGACTCTTTTTTGCCAAGCTGTTAGGTGGAATTCCCTATCATTACGTCATTACTTACATAATTATACAATATTTGACGGTAAGGTCGTGATGATCGGGTCGAAAAGTGTAACATTTAATTTAGGTAATTTCTACTACAGACATCACAACTTTGTTTGACATCAGAATAACTATAAACTTTCACCTTCAATTGAAAAGATTAAAGTAGTAGTTTCTGCTAACCCCCATGGGAAAAAGGCGTAAATTTATGTAATCAAGATTGTTTGCAATGGGGTGTATGCAAGTCCTTGCGGTTTTAGTAACAATAATTGTATAATTTTACTAATTTACCCTAGATTAGTAATCGTTTTTAATTACTGGTTACCCTGCAAGAAGATAGTCTATGGAAATTAGAGGTGCCTTGAGTTAGCTCTTATGTTTTCGTGATTACGGTTTTTTATTTGTTTGTGATACAATCGAGAATACCAGTCCAAGACAATAAATACCATAAACGAAAGCAATACCCATAGTTTTGACTTCTGACAAGTGGCAGGCCAGCTTCAAGTTTGACAGTTTGTCAGACAGACAGGCAATGAAATTGACGTAAATGAATTGAAATCTAAATTGTTTTATTTTGGTAAACAATTAATGAATGTATTCAAGCCAAGCAATTAATTTCCTTTATAGCATTGGGATTAGATTCTGTTTGTACGATCGGTTTAGATGAATTCTATTCTATAATAAAATTTGTCACATTCGGTAGTTCCCAATAATGGAACAAGAAGAAGATATAGCCAGCTGTTTATCTCACGATGAACTACTGGAAGTCACTCAATCCTCTCTTACAGCATTATTGAGCAACGATTCACTACTAAAAGATTTACCAAATGATATTATTATAGAAGAAATTGTATCACAGGTGAAATTGTTCATAAATACAATTTGAATTTTATTGACGATATTGTAGTATATTATACTAGTGATCTCTGCAGACATCCTGCAAGAATGTTGGCTATCGCAGCTCCTCTTACAGAGTTCAATTGTGAATCTAAACAGAGACCAATTTCAACAAAATCGGTCCAGCAGACTGACAACCAGAGAGATCATGCGACAATCCAAAATCAGAAGCGTGTGCTGTGGGCTTGAATATGAGACTTCTGACTTGCCAGATAACCACTATACCATTAGGCTATCTCTTCACACAACTTGTGTTTTGTTATACATGACACAAGTACAGAAGCATTATAATACACTATTCATATTGCTATTGTAGGTATTGATAAATCTAAAAACTCAATTTTATTGCCACTAAACAATATTTTTTTTTTACAAAAACATTATGTTTTGAGTTTGTGCCAAGCTATGCTGGTTCTAGATTAAATCACCTCAACTTAAGCCTACATGGATGTATCCAGGTCTTCTGGTAATATTATTTTTATGGTATGAATCCAAATCAAGGATGATTCAAATCTACTAAAATTTCCTAGCTATCTAAAAAGATGTATGCATGCCATCAGATGTAAAATGGTACTGAATTACTTATTATAACTTGTGCATCTCTTGATCTCTAACAATTGAATGGTATTTATACATACATACATACAGACTCACGCCTGTTTCCCAGAGGGGTAGGCAGAGACAACGGATTTCCACTTGCTACGATCCTTGCATACCTCTTTTGCCTCATTCACTCTCATCACGTTCTTCATACATGCTCGTCGGTTTAGGGTACTCCTGACCTGACCTTTCTCAAGGACATCCCCGACTTGGTCATAGAATGTTCGTCTAGGTCTTCCCCTTCCAACTGTACCATTCACCCTTCCCATGTACACTTGTTTCGTTAGTCTTCTTTCATCCATCCTTTCTACATGTCCAAACCACCTCAGCATTCCTTTCTCTATCTTACTGACTACATCCTCTTTCACACCACACCGTTCTCTTACCACACTGTTTCTTACTTTATCTTTTAAGCTTACACTGCACATACTTCTCAAAGCTCTCATCTCAACTGCGTTTATTCTACTTTCATCCTTCTTTTGCCACACCCAGCTTTCACTTCCATACATTAACGTCGGCACTAACACACCACCATGCACGGCCAATCGAGCCTCTTGCGAGACTTGCCTGCTACTCATAAAAGCATGTAGTGCCCCGTTCACCATGTTACCCGCATTTACTCTCCTTTCAATATCTTGTTCATGTTTACCGCCCCTTGTAAACATAGTTCCCAAGTATACAAATTCTTTCACCTGTTCAACTTTCTCCCCCCCAATCACTATATCACACGGCGTCATAAATTCATCCATGGTATAATTATCCATGGTATAATTTACTAAATTCTAATTTAGATAACCAAATTCTAAATTCTAATTTAACCTAGTACTCTAATTTTTGTAGCAATTCCACCCGCAAGACCTTAAGTCGATGGACAGGGCTATTGACGTTACCACACATTGGTTGGGTAAAATTTGAGATAGGTCTTGATTTGATAAGAAAAGCAAGCAATTTCAATAATAAATTTTTGCAGATTGCTGTGGAACATGGCCAGTCAATCACTATATACATATCAAGAGAGAGTGAACCAACTTTGAAAGTAATTGTAAGTTAAAATTTAATCTATATATATAAAAATGAAACCCGTTTTCCGTTGTCACGACATAGCATGAAAACGGCTTGACCGATTTGGCTGATTTTGGTCTTGAATTATTTGTGGAGATCCAGGGAAGGTCTTAAGATGAGAAAAAGGGGTAGAGTAGGGTAGGGTAGCGGTATAGTAGGGTAGGGGTAGAGTAGGGTAGGGTAGGGTAGGGGTAGTGTAGGGTAGGGTAGGGGTAGTGTAGGGTAGGGTAGGGGTAGTGTAGGGAAGGGTAGGGGTAGTGTAGGGTAGGGTAGGGGTAGATTAGGGTAGGTTAGGGATAGGGTAAATGGGTAAAGTAGGGTAGGGGTAGAGTAGGTTAGGGGTAGAGTAGGGTAGGGGTAGAGTAGGTTAGGGGTAGAATAGGGTAGTGGGTAGAGTAGGGTAGGGGTAGAATAGGCCTTGAAGTAGGATAATCACGCGTACGAAGTCGCGCGGGGCAGCTAGTATCTAAATAAAAACGACATAAATCCTACTACTATTATAAAGGCCAAAGTTTGTAAGTATGGATGTATGGATGTTTGTTACTCTTTCACGTAAAAACTACTGAATGGATTTGAATGAAACTTCACCACAATATAGCCTATACATCAGAATAACACATAGGCTACAATTTTTGGACGAACCTGAAGTCCACGCGAACGAAGTCGCGGGCAAAAGCTAGTAATAATATATTTATAAATTAACAGGTTTCTAAATTTTAATTACCCATTTAAATATTTACAGATTCCTCAAAATGCAAATGTGAATGCTCTAAAAAAAGCTATTGCGAGACACTTTGAGTTATTTCTAAAGAGGACTGGAGTTCGTACCAAGATATCATGGAAATATATATGGAAAACCTATAGTTTGAATTTTGATAGCATTGCTTTAGATGATGATAATGCCTTAATTGAAGACTATGGTGTCACTAACAAAGTTACACTAGTATTCAAGAAAAAGAAAGGAAAAAAGGATAATTTGAAAAGCATTTAATTATATTCTGTCATCATTGTTACAACTAAGAACCCTTACTAACAAACTCATATTAGTTTTTAAGTGTCACATAATTTGTTTAAGTAAATTAATGGAACTTAGTCTTTAAAACTAAAATATGCTCTTTTTTTATTTTATTTTTAACATTTATATACTTGAAATAAAAGTGTACCTATTTGTACATCATCTTACATTATTGTTTTACTTTTTGTAAAAACTAAACTCACTTGCCTACACGTTTCTGAGATGAAAGAAGTAAAATGTTTTTTAAAGTTGTTCAAAGTCTGGTTGTGGAGGGGGCTCCTGGGGCAATGGCTCGAAATCTCCGAGACTGTAGTGGGGCTCTTCGTGACGTGGGGTTGCAAGCGGGCGATCGTACGTGTCCTTTAGCAGTTCATCATTCTGAAATCACAGGGTTATATTATAGAAGCAAACTTTTGAGGCATAAATTAAAATAATTATATTCCTAAATTGAGCATTATTGTGAGTTGGTTGTAGATTATATTTGTTTCTAAAAATTTACGGACTTAAGAGGCCAATTAATTATATGACTTACCTGATCGGATTGCAGCACAGAGGGTGGTGCAAGGTCGTCAAGCGACAGCTGCGTATTCAGTACCGAGGGTGGCGCGTAGTCTGACATCGTGGGCTCCACAGACTGAATAGACAATTTAATATATGAATTGGAGAACATGACCAAATATTTCACAATGAATATATACGTTCGCATTGACAACTCACAGTGTCCACATTGGGCTGGGAATCTTCCACAGTCTTGGAGATAGGGGGAAGATCCTCCGCCCCCACCGTGTTGATGCGAGCTTCCTCTTCAGAGCTGTACGCCGTCTTGTGGTCACACATCAGCAAGTGCGTTAACATGTCAGTACCTGAGATTTGTAAAGTGTTGTTGAATTAGCATATTTTTAAAAATTTTGATTCCAAGGACTTTTTATATTAACTCTTCTTTCCTTTTCTTTCTAATAGCTATAACTATTTGAGTTTGCCTGTTTATACAAAGAGATTAAAAAGCACTCACAGCAGTTTATCTTACTTAAGCTTACTGACGCTGTCTACTTGTGTATTGTATAATAAGGACTGTTCTTTTTTGTCAAAATACTTTTTAAGTAATCGCCACATTCTCAAAAGAATACCTTCTTTGATGCAGGGTTTTCGTCTAAATGATTAATTTACTATTCTGACTTTGGATTTTTCTAACAGCAATAGTAGTTTGTTGGTGTTTAGCTAAGTTGTAACAATAACTTACCGACTGTAGTGTTGTACCCGCAGACGCAGTGCGAGTTGTAGGGCGCGTCCCGAGGCGCGTCCTCGAGCGAGTGCGGGCCGGCGCAGTAGCCGCTGTGACGCAACATGGCGCGGTAGCAAGCGGTCACG
This sequence comes from Protodeltote pygarga, assembly GCA_936450705.2. Classification (NCBI taxonomy): domain Eukaryota; kingdom Metazoa; phylum Arthropoda; class Insecta; order Lepidoptera; family Noctuidae; genus Protodeltote; species Protodeltote pygarga. Next base: position 14,587,376 of record OW388250.2, on the reverse strand, counting down.
TACGAACACTTCGTGCACTTTGTTGTGCCTCTGAATACAAAAAAACAGCTTGGGTTAGGCTTAGCAAATATTATTGTTTAAATAACATGACGATAACAGAATGGGGCTCCTACAAGGAAATGTCTAAGGCCCGCTATTATTCAACATAAAATACCATTTACAATCTAAGGATAAATAGAAAAATATCTTTTCGAGTGCTGAAGCTCTGGTCTAGAAAAAGCAGAGTTCTACAGATAGTAAAATTATATTCCACTTACAAGAAATGCTTGTCTCTATCCAGCGGCGTATCACATTCTCGACAGAGCATACCGTCCGGCAACACTAATGTTAGCCCTTCGAACGTCTCATTGATTGTGTGGTTAGCTGAGTCCTTTACTGGTGGACGAGCTTTGTTCTGTAAAATGAAAAAAGTTAAGTATTTGTGTAACCAAATCTCATCTTGTGATTTAATTTATTAAAACTTTCTAATATTTTAAATTATTTTATTTGAAAATCAGAGGGAGAGGCCTTTGCCCAGCAGTGGGATGATATGGGCTAACAGTAACAGTAATATTTTAAAGGTATGTTGTATGCGTTCTCTTAGTGTAAATGAATATTAGATGGCACTTGCCCTTTTCGTACAAAAAATTGTAGGTTTAATACCAACATATTTTAATTATTATTATTTATTTTAATATAAAGGAGCAGCACAAATGCACAATGCTGATATTATATGACACAGTGTTGAAAGTCATTTCACATAATATTGTTCTAAAGATTGTATGTAGCCAGTTATCAAGTTGCTTTTTAAAAGAGTTTAATAAGATTATTATTTTTATTTTGACTTACTCTAGGTTTGGTGATTAAATGTTCTTCGGAACACAGTGGAGTAGCGCCTTCTACTGTGATGTGGTCACGCACTTGATGCTCTTTCAATTGACCTTAAAAAAACATTTAACAAAATGATCATTGGATCATGACAGCACCACTGGCTGCACATATTGAGCTGAAGTTTAGTTAGAATGTTTGATTACGACTCGATTGATACGATCAGCAGCCCTTGGAAAAATGCGGGATTTCACACGGGAGTATGGGAAAAGAATTTTATGGTTTTAAAAGGATGATAAATAGAAGACTCACCAAGATGCACAAATTTGAGCACGCATCTATTGCAGCGCACTTCCATTTCCTTGTCTTGGTGTTGTTTCAAATGGTCCAAGTACAACACGACATTGGCAGTTAATTCATGGCCGTCAGCGTACACCTTTATGACCTGTGATAAATCAAATTACATGTCGTAAGTATACTAAAAATGTGTAAAACGACTGTGTAAACCAATGACAAGTTTTAGATACAGCTCCCATACAAAACTTTTGAGATATTGTAGTTTTAATAGCACGCGCCGTGACCGCGCGAGTTCACCCTAAGACCGCGAGACAAAAGCGCCGAATCGCGCAAAATGGCCGATAAAGAAGCGGATATAAAACTCTAAGGCCTTATTTCAGAAAAATTGCTTTCGTAGGTCTTATTTATTTATTATAACGGCTTTACTGTTGGATTGATTTCGGGAATGTCGGTTTCGAACTCAAACGAAGCTCATTTTCAAGAGCAAGTGTAGTTACGCGGCGGTTAGTTTCAAAAGGCCTGTTACACTGTCTCTAGATAAGTTTGGGTTAATTTCATAGACAGGGTTTTTTTAAAATGAATATAGCCTTTATTTCTTTTTAGAAGATTATGGCCATGCTCACCTTAAGACAATGCGGACAGAAGACAGTGTTGTGGTAGTGGTGCGCAGTGGTGTAGTGCTCGTTGGCGGCGCGGTGCGACGACACGCGGTAGTCGCAGGCGTCGCAGGCGTACGGCAGCTCCAGCGGCGCGTGCGTCTTCTGCATGTGCGACGCCAGCGTCAGCACTGCTGCGAAGCGGACCTAGCCAAAGGTAAAAGATCACATGACTATTTTGCCTTATAATCAAAACCCTGTTCAATACATGGTGAAATTTAAATCAAGCTCAAGAGGTCATTAAATTCGTAATTATGAACAACTTTTACTATAAATAAATTGAGTATTCGGAATAGCCTATTCCATAAGATAATGACGACCACACTGACACACTAACACCGTTAATGCCTAAGTTTGTGAATAAAAGTTGTGGCCGCAGTCAAACGCCTTAGATAAGATCATAGAATACTCCAATTGTATTTTGAGATCTCTCAACCTTAAATATTAGTTATCTAACTACACTCCCAATATTCTGGCAATATATTTAAACAGCACAAGGGGACACAGGATAAACACACTAAAAAACTGTTATTTAGAAACACAATACTTATAAATGGTAGTAAATTAAATAAATATTATCTCGAACTCACCTCACAAATCAAACAGGCATACGTAAACAATTCAGGGGACTTAGTGTCGGCAGGGTGATTATGTTTCAGATGTGTTTCTAGATCCTCTTTACTCTGGAACCGGTCGAGGCAGTACGTGCATTGATCAAGGTTCGAACCGTCGGCCGCGGGCGGGACCGCGTGACCAAACAAGTGAGTCATTAGAGCTATATTGTCATTGAATTCCTCGTGGCAGACTGGACACTGTTGAGAAAGGGAATTATTTAAAAAATTAAATATAATTATACATACGTAATTATGCGAGCAATCATCAATTTCGTCTACCTGATATTTTAAAAGATGATCTCAATGTTGGGTAAAAACTTCTTTCACAATTTTTTTAAGAATAATAATAAAACATGGCAGCCGTAACCAACATGCAGAAAAAATGGCTGCTCGAAATTAAATGCTATTTAATTTACAAAAAAAAAAGAATTTAGAGATAAAGATTATAAAAAGAACGAGAGTACCATAAATTACTTCCCTTCTTACCTCAACAGCTATAGCAGTTTTGACAAAGTCGCCGTTCCCTCCAATCTGTCCGAAATAATATCGTTCCATAGACACCGTCTCCTCTGGTCTGACTTCCTTCTTAATGCTCTTCAGCGGTATATCGTCCAGATCGTCGTCTACGTAAGACTTGGCTTTGTAAGTGCGCCGTGTTCTCGTAGGTTCCGCTTCCTTTTTGTCTTTTGGCTTGTCCTTTTCTTCCTTTATTTTAGCTGTTTTCCGACTTAGGGCTAGAGGAATCTGTTGAAAGAATAGACAAGTTAGATATTGATAGAAGGGGAAGAACTCTAGTCTCTTTGCTAGGTACTGAACTAGTTCTAGTAAATACCTAGGTTAAAAACTGGCCAAGTGCGAGTCGGGCTCGCACATATATTATGGTAGGGTAGGGGTAGAGTAGGGTAGTGTTGGGTTGGAGTAGAGTAGGGGGTAGGGTAGGATAGGAGTAGAGTAGCGTAAGGTAGAAAAGGCGTACAGGTAGGTTAATCAGACGTGCAAATTTGCGCCGAGCAGCTAGTTTAAAATAAATCGAATCGCATCACTGACCTCCTCATCATCTTCTTCAATGTAAGTAGTTTTCTCCTTTTTCTTCTTCTTGGGTGGCGGGGAGGGCGATGGTTCCTTCTTTTTGCGGCCACGCTTACCGCGACCAGTTTCTGGTTCAGGCTCTGGTTCTGCCTTATCACCTTTTTTCTATACAACAATTCAGATTATAGAAATGCCACGAATAGTAAGTAGGTATTCAAGACAAACATCACGATATATGAATTGTGATAGACTACAATAGGGAAGATGCAAATGTAATATTTATGAAATTTTCATGGTTAAAATGTTAAAAACATATAAAAGAAATGCTACTGCAACGTTTTTATTTTACATAATGTTGTTTTTAAACAATAATTACGAATTAAAAATGACTTGCAACAAAACGAATTTCAAAACACCAATCACGTTTAGTGACGTCACTCTTGTTATGACAACTTATTTGAGGTTATGGTTGTAAAGTGATTACTTTTTTAGGAGAATATTAATTGCGTTTTTTAAATAAAAATCACAATAAAGGTCACATACAGCTCTTTATTGAGAACAGACGTGCCGAGTAATTTATTTTAAATATACTTATAATCACTTATTAAATTGTGACCTACTTTTTCTGCTATGCGTTACACGTTTTGTACTTTGTGTAACACTATTACTAAATATGTTTAAATTATAATAAAGAAAGAAACTCATCAACGAAAAAACGATGGAAGAGAGTCCCTTCAACCGGAGTCGTAGGACCGCTAGGAGCCCGCCCCCTACATCCACGCCTGCACCAGCACCTAAAGAGCCCAGCAATCAAGATGATGTCCTAGAAGTTATTCAAACGGCCGAAATACATAATTGGATGTCAACCATTGAACAGTGCCTACAGGAGGTGACCACTATAGCAACTGAGGGCAAATTAAACTCGGACCAGAAACTACGGATTCACAATTTATGCCGAAAAGTGGCTCATGGTACATCCAAGATGGCAGTTGAGTATCAGTCCCTGAAGACCAAAGCCGTATTAGCGCATTCCTCTATACGAACTCTCCAAGACCAACTGGATTTAACACAGCAGCTCCAGGACCTTAAGTTGAAAATTGAAGAGTCGACCAAACCTGCTTCTATAAATTCCTTTGCAGAAATGGTAAAAAAAGGGCCCAATACGTTTATACAGCCTTCAAATTTAAGTTCAGTGGCCATTTATCCAAATGACAAACTAAAGTCAAGTGAGGAGACCCATAGAGTATTCAAGAAAATATAGAGTGATAACGTCAACCACATTGCCTTGTGCGGAGCGAAAGCAGGTCTCACCATAGAAATGTTAAAATGTCATTTTTTCAAATTATGTTTTCTAGACGTTTTTCAAAATTTAACTCAGCAGTTAACCTTGATATAAGCTAAAATGTAACTTTTTCGCTCGTGGAGCCTAGTTGAACCGCAGTCGATCGAGGTATGAGCGGAAACGGAGCTCGTGTCGCGGCCGCGTTGTTCATACCCGTGCTCACAGTTCATACTTCTATAGGGTTGCTCTATATTTTCTTATATACTCTAAGGAGGAGACCAGATCACTTGTACAAAAAATTATCCGCCCAGAACAAATAAACCTACATGTGAGAGGCCTGCGTAAGACTAAGAACGGGGGTGTCATAATCAGCACTGATACAAAGGACGACGTTGAAAAGATAAAACAGTCCGTGCAGCTCAAGAACTCAGGCTTTACTCTAGACGAACCTCACAAACGAAGACCAAGACTGGTGATTATCGGGGTGCCCTCTGCTATGCAAGAAAGTGAAGTTTTTAATTGCTTATACCATCAAAATCTGGCCGAGAAAATGCAAGAGACTTCATTAGAGTCGTTTTTGACCTCGGTCAAATTGAGTCATAAATCTGGCAAAAAAGATGCTGACACTTGTAATTATGTCGTAGAAGTTTCCCCAGCAATTCGTAAAGCCCTGATAACCAAAGATAGAGTTTTTGTGAATTGGTCATCTTGCCCTGTGAGAGATTTCACTTTGGTCACACGTTGTTATAAGTGTCAGCAGTATGGTCACGCCGCCAAGTCATGTCGAGAGTCATCATATACCTGTGGCCACTGTGGCAAACAAGGCCACTCGATAAAAGACTGTACTTTAAAGGATCTGCTTGAAGGGAAATGTGCTACCTGTTTGTACTTCAAAAAACCCAGCAATCATAATACAGGCTCGGCCGATTGTCCGGCGAAAATAATGGCTGAAAAGAAATATATTAACTCCATTGACTACGAAGGCACTTGACATGGAATTATTTAATAAGTACATTATTACATAATAAGAACAATTAGTAATAGTTTACGAAATAAACAATTGAACATAATTTATGCAACATCTATAAAGATATGACCCAGTCTTTTTTCGCTGATGCACATTTTTTTGAATTTCTTACAATGTTTAGCAATAATAGGGTTTTGCTTCATAATTAAGTTGTTATATTATTACAGTTTCTAATTTAAGTTTACATTACACTTTATTAGTACCCATTTTAATGTGATTGTTTAGATTAATCAGCTCATTACGCCTGAGATACAGGTTCAGTACCTAGTTCAGGCAAATACTATGTTAGACCTAAGTAATACTTTGTACTTGTTATTGTATTTTGTAATCATTTAATTTGAAATAAATATTCTATTCTATATTCTATTCTAAAAATGGAAGTTGGATTTATAAAAGCAGACTCCAGGAATTTACCAAAAGTTAGTGTTGACATGGTTGTAACTTTTTTTATCGAAAGTGCAGAGTTTTCAGGTGTAGAAATGAAAGGGGCTAAATTACTACGGTATGTATACATCATAGTCATTCATAGTTGTTAAACTTTGTATTTTATTCAGCGGCTTCTACATATAGCAGTTATTTCAGCTCGACAAGAGAATCTTACGGCGATAACGCAATCGGCCATATCCAAATTAAAAGAGATGGAGGAGAATTATGTACAATAAAAAGTAGAGTTACTCCGGAGCACAAAGTACGTAAAGAAGGTTATCGGGTTACAGCCATTATTAATGAAACGCAAAGCTTGGTTCAGTCCTGCCAATGTGAAGATTGTGCAGCTTCTGAAGGTAAAGAATTAAAGTTATTTTCAAATAATGAATGAATTAAGTTAATTTTTAATAGTTAAACTGTATGTGGTACGGATTATTATGACTAAAATTTATTACTAGGTGGGTGTAAGCATGCTGCTGCACTATTGCTATGGTTGCACAGAAGATCTGAGGACCCTCCGGTTACATCCGTCACATGTTATTGGAAGAAGTCTAAATTGTCTACATGTGCTTCTGGAAAATCTTTTATAAAAGCCAAAGAAATGGGTCATATTTCAGTCACTAACAGTTTCTCTCAAGTATGTAATTAGTTATTTTTTTATTTAAAGAAATTATTGAATGTGTGTTATAATAATAACTGCATATTTTTAGGTGGATATTTTAAGTGAATTTCTTGATGCTGCCAAAAAAACAGATTGTCGAGCAAGTATTCTTCGCTACTTTCAAGAAAACCAGCAAACTATAAGCATTCATAAACTGTGTTCAACCTTGATTGGAAAGTTGGACTCTCCACAATCATTTCTTGAAATATTATCAAACCAAATGACCACTGATAATATTAATATGATTTTTTCCACCACTAAAAATCAAAGTGATTCACCAGTGTGGTTTGAGTTGAGGCAAGTAGTAAGGCTTCCAGCTTAGTTTTGTTTATTGTATTTATCAAGAAGAAAAATCATCAAAGTTTTTGCAGAAATATGAAAAAAAAACAATTTACACAAATAAACTCACTATTATACCCAGATAGCATAAACTTGATTGACATATTTACTGTAAACAACAGATATTTATTGTTCTATTTTTACAGATATGCAAGAATTACTGGCTCAACTCTTCATGAAGCCGCTCACTGTAAAACTAAAATTGGTTCCCTTCTAAACAAAATTATGGGAGAACATTCAAAATTTACTTCCATTGCGATGGATAGAGGCAAAAAACTGGAAAAAGAAGTTCTCAGAGTAGTGAGCAAAAAAGAAAAGGTAACATCATTAGTTTTTCTGTTGTTTAAATATTTTGAATAAAAGAATTTGTAATGTTTAATTCTAGGCCTTTGTAGTAATTAATATTATTTTAATCTGCTTTTTAGATTAAAATTGAAGAAGCTGGACTTCTTCTTAATGCTGAGTATCCTATTTTTGGTGCAACACCTGACGGGCTTACTGAGAATTACACAGTAGAGGTGAAATGTCCTTCAACAGAAGCTACCATACTTTCCTATGTGAAAAATAATCAAATAACACCAAAATGTTGGGCACAAATACAACTCCAAATGTTGTTCAGCAAAAGAAATATGGCACTTTTCTGTATAGCTCACCCAGATTTTGAAAAATCAAAAAAAGTTGATATTTATTATGTCCCATATGATAGCAGCATTGTATCTCTTATGAATGCTGCAAAAAAATTCTGGATTGATGCTGTCTTTCCAAAATTAAAAGATATATATAATATTTAATATTTTGCCTGCTACTATTTAGACTGCCTCGTTGGTCTAGTGGTAGCAAGCGCGACTGCTGAGCACGAGGTCCTGGGTTCGATCCCCGGGTCGGGCAAAGTGTCATTGGGTTTTTCCATTAGGAAATTCTCAGTAGCAGCACGGAGTCTGGAATTGTGCCCGGTTAATGGCAATAGGCTCGCCCCCTATTACATGGGACTTATAACATAGCCGGCGAAACGTGGGTGTACTGCACACCTCTGCCTACCCCCCTCTGGGGAATACAGGCGTGAGTCTATAAATAAAAAAAAATAAATAAATATTAATATTTTTTATTATATATAAAATATTTTTGAATACTCCGACATGTAGATATTTGTATTGCTTACTATGTATGTTTGTAATTATGTGAGCACCATGTAGTCCTTCCAACTTAGTTTTTATTAACGTGATGATTGCTGTACGGCTTGGGTATGTCATGCTCACAGAAATGTTCTGATAGCGGTGGCGTTGTGTGTCGGGTCGTTTGATTCCCTACAATATGGTTGAGTTAGGCGATGGCTGATGCATGCGTCATACTCGTGAACGGGTGCCGTCTGTTGGGACTGATCAGCTCATAGCTGTTACGGTAATTTTATCAAAAGCATAAATATATATTTAAGGTGTACTTGTGTTTAGTCGACTGACATTGTTCTCACATAAGACCTCAGAACAATGTAACCTAAAATATTGTAAGCCATTTATTTAAAAGAGCAACCATGGAGTTTCTTGCCAGATTCTTCTCCATGAAGGGTAGGCTGCCCTTGGAACTGGCAACTAGAGTCACTCCTATAATAAACAATATTGGAATTATGACTATTCAGAAGTGCCTGATGATCTACATTAATAAAAATATTTTGATTTTAAGCATTTTATATATTATTTTTTTTTATATTTTATTGTTATTTTTTATATTTTCCTTTTCTATAAATAAAATAAAATTGTATGCTTTGTAAATACAATTTTTTATTCAATTTTAATTAAAGGTGATTGTAAATTGACAAGCGCACTACAGATGATTATGCTATAGTCTAAATGGGGAATAAGAAAATGATCAACACAGGCATGTGGCTTTAGAAAAGCAAATTCGCGTAGTCTTCTAATCACTCTTTCAATATGAATTCGAAGGCTTGCAATTTTCTTTGACCTTAGTACACACATCAAAAGTGTCTAGGGATCAACATATATTTTTGCAATAACTTTTCTCCTGATTGATATTAATTAAAATTTTCTTTAAGGATTCATCAAATAAAGTGTTTTCGTTTGTCACAGTAACGATAAACCAAGTCACCTTTGCATTAATAAAGAAATTTGCCATTTTCCTAATAAAGGGATTTTTGACATTTGAACCACTAACATTAAAGTTCAAAAAAAAGACTGAAATAACAGTTTTCTTTAAAATTTTATTGGGTAACTTAAACAATTAATAATCCGTGTTTCTACCGCGAACACTAACAACACAAGAACATCGGTTTGGCATACTCAAAATGAGTTCATCCAAATCACGCTGTGGAATGGCCGCCCATGTTCGTTGCAACAACAAAAAAAGGTCTTCTTGCGACGGGATACCCTCCATATTCGGCAGAGCTCTTCTCTGTAGCATATCCCATGCATGCTCAATCGGGTTCAAGTCTGGCGACTGAGCAGGCCAGGGCAGGACATTGATGTTAGCTGCGGCGAGAGTATGTCTTACAACTCTTGCGGTGTGCGGTCGTGCATTATCATGCATTAACTGAAATAAGGGACCGATTTGCACTTGTAGAGGAACGATGACGTCTGATACAATCGTCTCAGCATAAATTTGAGCGTTGAGGTTGCCTCTGATCCAAATCAACTCAGTTCTTCCGCCGATCCAAATACCCGCCCATACCATGATGGTTCCACCACTATAAGGATGGACTTCCTGGCAGGATTTTAATCGCTGTTGGCGTCCAGGGGTTCTCCAGTGTCGTATACGTCTTGTATCCGGTCTCATACCAAAACGAGACTCATCAGAAAAGCACACGAAACGCCATTGTTCTTCTGCCCAATTTCTGTGTTCAAGAGCCCATTGATATCGAATCCTACGATTGTGCATTGCTATAGGTGGTACCCGTAGCGGTCTTCGGGAATGAAGGTTCACTTCATGCAAGCGGTTTCTGACTGTTTGGTCGCTAATTAAGTTCCCTGAAGAGTGATGAAGCCTCACGGCTAACATCATGGCGGTTATTGTTGGAGCTCTTCGAGTTAAGATTTGAATGTATCGGTCTTGTCTCCGTGTGGTGCAGCGATACCGTCCTCCATGGCGCTCAGCCACGGTACCAGTGCTTCGGTAACGTGTCCAAAGTCGACTGATAACACTCTGACTTGTATTCAGAGCTAAAGCCACAGTACGTTGCCGGGAACCAGCTTCTATCATTCCCACGGCTCTGAGCATTTCTTCCCTGCTTAAATGACGTCGCCGCTCCATAATAACGTTGGTTTTAATCAGTAGTAGGGAAACAGTAGCACTAATAATGTCTTCAATGGGTTGTATGTTTTTATAGGGAAAATATTGACAGCTGATTTTCATCTTTTACTCGAATTTGATTCACAGTTCCTGATTCAAATTATGAAATGCACCAAAAAGGATCCATATAAATTTATAAAATCATAAATTTATTACAAAGCCACATCTCAATCTCAAGAAAATCTCAAGAAATCCGCATAAAAATGCTTGATCCCTAGACACTTTTGATGTGTGTACTTCATCTTTTGAACTTTTCTTGGTGTTGCTAACACTAGGTGGTCTAATCAACTGAAATTGTTTTTTTGCCAACACTCCTTCAATGTGCTTGAAGCCTCTGTCTGCCATGATACAAGCTCCAGGTGGTAAAATATCCATAAATCCAGATTCTTCAAAATTTTTTAAATCAGAAGTTCGGCCACCAAAACCATCTGAGATAAAGTTTATAACCCCATCTGGTGTTGAAGATATCAAATATTTGAGAGTGTTGCATTTCTTGTAAGAGGAATAAGTCAGAGATTGGTGTACTGCATCACTAGGAACTTCTATTTCTATTTCAAGGCAGTCAATTATACAGTATGTTTTAGAATAAGAATTTCTGAAGGTGATCGGCAAGTTAGCAAGAACGGACTCTCGTGATGGCTTTAAAATAAACTTTTTTAATACTTCAGCCATTTTCCAACAAATTCTTGAAAATATTCTGCTTGCTGTAGTTTCATGTATATCAAAATCATCTGCTAAAATATAAAACGATTCATTTAATCGTAGCTTTTTTAAAACTAAGCAAATATGGTATAGATTGCATTTTAAGTGTTTTTGTAGAAGTTCTACAAGAATCTTGCTAGAAAATGGAACCCCTATGTACAACTGAGGCTGTGCCATTATTCGGCTCATTGTTATGTCACGTGACTGTCTTTGTTTTAGCTGTTTACATCCACTTAAAACAGATTCTGAAGTACTATCAGTCTCCTCTTCAGGTTTAAATAAACTCCTGATACTATCACTATCACTAGAGTCATTACCATAAATCATTTTATACATATTAAGTTTTATTGGTGATGTTTTACAATCCCTAACATTGACTCACCTTAGGTGATAAAGCTACAGACTTTTGGGGATTTTTCATTTCTACTTGAACTTGTTTTGATCGTTTATAAGGATATATAGACACTTGTACACCTTTAGCATTGGATATTTGAAGATTTTGAGAACTATGTGTTTCTATACTTTCTATGGTTAATGAACACTCAGAAGATGGATCTGAAACATGAAAGACATAATTATAATATATAGTTCTTCATTAGAAAGCATTATACTTTATTATTATAAACTTAAAAGTTTGGAGGTTTGTTTGTCTATAGTATACCTAAGAATAAATATGAAATAACAAATCAAAATTATACCCGGTGAATTTTCAATGCTCTCTAGAATTTCACGTCTTCTCTTTTTCATTATTACTGATCTAGGTTTAAGCGGCATCATTCTATTTTGACATTCAAAAATATGAGGTACCACATCTTTTTTCAGAATAAGATTTCCTCCACACATTTTAAACTTTATCCAATTTTCGACGTCGTTCTCCAACTGTAAAATTAACAATATGTTATAGACATGATATTATTTAATAAGAAACTCGCAAAAACAACTGACTTACGTAGGTACTAGTTGTATAGCACTGATAGCCTAGTGGTATGACCGTCGATTGACAAGTCAGAGGTCTCGAGTTCGATCCCAAGGCGCGCCCCTCTGACTTTTTCGTAAGTTATGTGCGTAGGTATTATAAATCAGTTGCTAAAACGGTGAGGGAGAACATCGTGATGAAACCACCACACCTGATAGATTTTTCAATTGTTGCGTAAAGCCATGTCAGAGGCCTACGGGTGGTTCAAACTCTGGCACCAGGTTATTCATCAAGACGTACAAGCAGATTAACTAAGCATATAACAAGAAATATATTCGCCGACTTACGTCAAAGTGATCTTCACAGCATCGAATTACGGTCTTTGGAGAATAATTGTAATTTGTCTTCACAGCTTGAAACCACTTTTTTCTCAGCTTTGGGTCAGAAGGTCCACACAAAAATAATTTATTTGCAAACTTTGTTGAGGTAGATGGACACATTGGCACAAAACATGAGTCAACACGGCTTTTTATCTGAATATTAATGGTATTGTTACAATCACCTGACGTCGATGGATAGTCCATATTAATTTTTTACAAATAATCTCGAAAAAGCAAAAGTTAAAATGAAAAGTAAATGTAAATTGAAAGTTGTTGACAGACAAGAGTGACGTCATCAGTACCATAGGTCCGTTTTCGCGCGAACTGTCAAACTGTCAATTTAAAACAGCATTTTTTCCGATAAATTACAATATTTTAATTGTTTTAATATATTTGTGGTCTATTCTACATGGAATTCTTTAAAATGAAAACAAAAATAAAAATAGTGCATCTTCCCTGCACTAGCACTAGGGCAGTTGGAAATTGAAATAAATGAATATTCAGTTTGATACTTAATTGTATAATAAGCCATCAAGACCACAGATCAAATAGGATCAAACATTTACCCACTCTGTCACTTGTTGACAGAAGAAATACCGCGATGGCTGTCAGCGTGCGTTGCGAAAGGGATGGCAAAATAACATTACATGGCAGATAGATAAGAGAGTACGCGAAACTTAATTTTTAGTTAAGTCCTCTGACTTTTCTTAAGTTGTGCGAGTTTTATAAATTAACTATTACTTGCTACGTGTCCCAAGGAAAATTTAAATTTGATTTCTGTTATAAATTGAATTTGCCATCCATCAGACTGTGATAGTAAAAATATTCAGTATAGTTGGCTAATCTCCATTCAAAAGCTTACCTTAGAAGGATACTTCCAGTTCTTGAAGGGATTGGCTGCGATCTTATTGAGTCGCACGGTGATGGGATCTTTAGACTCCATCTTACTTTGTTCAGCTATGTGAATTACTATGTTGTCGAATGCTTGGCCTGGCGATATGCCATACCTGTAACGAGTTTTAAGTACTAAAGTACTACGTTTATATTAGGTTACTATAGGGTGAAGACTTATGGAGTCAGTGCATGTATGTAGCCCGCTAATCTGTCAGGAGGGGGAGACAGGATAAGTTAGATAATCTATTAGAGTGCAGCATACTGCTAGAAAGGATTATTCTTAATTGCTTTCATATATGAGCTGTAGTTGTGGGGTAGTTGAGAAAACCTGTGCTTACGTTACACTTATTGGCCTCGGCCCATGTACGGGAGTTTGATGTGGTATCAAACTCCCAAAACCCTCTCCCTGCGCAAAATTCCTTAGATCAGTTGAAAATTATACAGTATCGGAAAATGTGAAAAAGAAATCCCCTATCCTCCAAGCAGACTGAAGAATTGTTATGACTACTAGCAGTTATGATATTATCAATTCATAGGAACCACTATTTCCATGTTCCCAGAGTCAGGCACACAGGTGGGAGATTCTACTAAAACAAAGTATATACCATACCTTTCCCTCCACACCAATTCATCCAAGAACTGCTGTATAATCTGCCTAGAGAGTAACGACAGAGTATTCTGGAACATTCTCGGCACAATCCTCCTCAAATACTCCATAATGTTAGCATTACTATTTCTCGCATTCTGGTCGTTATGCGAAGAAGCCTGATGGACGTTTTTGAAGCCCATAGAGACCAAGGTTCCTTTGTCTACGGTCAAGTCAGTTAAGATGACGGAGGATGGATGCACCCAGTTTGAAAGAGGTTCTAGAATCTTTTGGAACCGCTTTTTGTAGTTCTTCTCGTGTTCTGCTAAAGGTTCTACTGCACGGAGACGGATCTAAAAATGTATGAGGTCATGTATTTGTTATTGTGAAAGCTGGATTTGAGAAGTTAGCAATAACTGAATAACCGGATATCAATAATTGGGAATGGGAGCTAGTCCTAATTAGGAACTAAATCAACAAGAAATCGGAAAATATTTTTTTTCTTCTAATACTTTCGTAATAAACAGAGGTATAGGGAACAATCTCCAATCAGAGTCATAACAACTTCATTCTAGATGGCATGAGCATAAATAAAGTACTCTAAATACTGAAGATAGCAAATTTAACTCAATGGAAACATTTAAATAAAAAAGTTCCATAGGTTTATAGTCTTTAAACCTGTACATATAATTGAATCTTACCAATTTCTCCACAGGGTCCAAAACACCTAAAACCTCAACCTTCACCTGTCTCTGCGTGCCATCATGGCTTGTCGTGCCCAGAGAAATGACCCCGACTTCCACTTTCTTTCCTGAACCTCCCAATAAACCCATATGCTGATGTATCGCTGAGGTACAAATAGCCCTTAGCCACGTAAAGAGTCCTTTCACATAGAGGTTGTCAACCTTAACCCATTGGACAACGTTTTGGACATTCGTTTGACAAGCCCAGTGGTATACAAGTTTGAGGAGAACGCTTGGAGGGAAGGTGGCTCCCTCGAAAACGGAGCTGGAGTAGACAGAGACGAATCGTGTAGGACAACACTCAGATATCCAGACGTAACCGCCAGAGTAAGGGAATTTTGATACATCCGAGTACATGCCTGTAAGAATTTGAGGTGATTGTAAAATTTTGTTCTAATTAAAAAACGCGTGTTAAAGCGTGGAAGCGAAAACGCGACACATTCTTACGCCATTCGTGTCATCCAAACAATAAATTAGATACACTTCTTTTCAAGTGAAATATCACTTACCAAGCTTCAACTTATTCCCGGGATGTATAACGCACCACTGTTCAGACCTCACTAAACCTTGCTGTATGAGCCACTCCGTGAACTTCATCGGCGTGTGCATGAGAACAGATTTCACTTTGCTGTCTAACGTTGACCGGTCAGACGGTGGAGCTGAATCTTTCGCACGAAGGTATGGACGTGCCACTACGACCAAGGATGGGAATGTTTTGCCTGTGAAAATTTCAATTATGGATTAGAGTCTAATCCTTAGACCATAAGACAAAGGTAGAAAATGGTGATAGATGCTTATGTGAAACTCTTTCTGACCTTGAATTGTGTGAGATAGCTTTTACACCTAATATAGTAATTTTTTAAGTGTGGTAGGAACACAATGAAAAATTTATGTTACTGGCAGACATATAGACAGCAGTTGTAAATAACATTATCACTCCTCTTAAGAGCTCTGACTAATATATTTCGGAAGTTCATACTTTAAAAATTATTTAATATTCCACAAGTTAATAGACAAAAGTTTAAAATGGTTACTCTCCCCAATAAGGGAAAATTGCATGTGTCAGATAAACAATACAATTTGGCACATATACGGAACAAATACAACTTAATTGAAATTGAGTTGGTTTCAGTATTGAAACTAACCTTGCAGTTTATTGAAGGAAACCTCTCTAGAATCAGCAATGTTCTTATTTCCATCTTCCTTAGTGAGGTCAACAATGGCAGTGGTCTTAGTAGCACTGCCTGTCAACAAGCCACCAATAGCCGTCGCCTCTGATGGACGCACGTTTGTCACTACACTGTGGACATCTGTAGGAAAAAAAACAAACATTTGAGATGAATGAATGATGATGAATGCCTTACATTAAGGATGCTGTACTATACGAAAATGAATTATTCCTTGTTTTTAATTAATTAATTAACTTGTGAAATGTCAGTGCACAGATGTTGATGCGTAAGAGAATTAGTTTCATGTGTAAATTGCACCGACATTAGTCCTGATGACGGAAAACCGTTCCACGGAGAGCTGTGGTGGAAAAAGCTACTACCTCATGTGGCCACAATCCTCAGTCATGAGGAACTTATGAAGGAAGAGGTAAATTGCACTTAAGGTGTTGCACTGTGCTTAAGAACTCTGCTGTGATTTAAGTATTTGCAGTCTTAGATGCTTAGGGCACATTCCACATGTAACAGATTTAAAAAAGCAGGAGGTATTTACTTCTTTTTAAAATTATTTATTAGTCAGTCAAGAGTTAGTACAGCCAGCAACAAAAGTAAAAAAATGTAAAAGTGTTGCTTTAAAAGTTTAGATGTATATTTCAAAAGTAAAGAGTAAATTACTTACTAGAAGGAGCCAAAGTCTTGTCTTTAGTTTTAGTATTATCTTTGTCCTTCTCCTTTTCTTTCTCCTTCTCTTTATCTTTACCCTTTTCTTTGTCTTTCTTTTTCTTCTTATGTTTAACTTCTGGAGTCTTAGCCCTTTCAGGAGACGGGGAGTAGTCACGGTCACCACCTTCATTACGGATCTTCTTTGGACGACCTGTATAAAATATACAGTTATGTGTGAGTCCTTCAGAATATGCGGTATGATTTGCAGAAAAGAGTTTGTCACGTGAGTATTAATGCTTAGCTGGATTTATAATAAATTTTTAGGCCTATTAACATTTTATTTTATAAACAAACATTCCTGGAAACCAAAAGTTTATAAATTGTGCCTAGTATATTTTAACATAACGCGATTAAAACAAGACGACAATCAGACTTTTTTCTATTAATAATGAAGGCAATTTACAAGTGTTCCTTAAAATGTTTTTAATTTTATGCAGTAACTTGACAGTTCGTAGCGAAATAATAATACCTAAAACTTTATTTTGATTTCGATTTGGGTTTAGCAACATCTATATTCCATTATATTAATAAATAACATACCTCTCTTTCCCAATGTTGGTTTTTCTTTAGAAATAGATAGTGATCGGGACCTTGACCTAATAATTTCAGCACTCTGTCTCTCTAAATCTTTCAATACAGGTTGTCTGTAAACAAAATGTGATGCTTTTATATTTTTTACTGTGAATATATGAGTAAAATAACCTTAGTTTAGTTATAATATATAGTTCATCTGCCTAGCCTTTTCCCAACTATGTTGGGGTCAGCTTCCAGTCTTACCGGATGCAGCTGAATACCAGTGTTTTACATGGAGCGACTGCCTATCAGACCTCCACAACCCAGATACTGGGTTACACGATACCCCTTGGTAAGACTGGTTGTCAGATTTCGGGCTACTGACTACCCGTAACGACTGTCAAAGATCTACAATTGACATCCGGGGCCAACAGCTTAACGTGCTATCCGAGGCACGGAGAGTGATAATTAATTTATAAAACGCACATAACTTACGAAAAGTCAGAGGTAAAAAAAAAGAAGAAGAAGAAAAAAAGAGGAGGTAAAGCCTTGGGTTTGAACCCGAGACCTCTGACTTGCCAGTCAACGGTCACCACCACTAGGCTATCACGACTCTCTTATAATATATAGTTATGTGGATTAATATATTATTTGTATATTGTATAAGTTGAACATTGCATGATTCTAGATTATAACTCAATCAATCAATCATTACCCTAGTATGAGCTTGTAAACCATGCAAATACTGTCAGTTTTAGTGAGAATCTATACCTGAAATACCTCTCTCATTTCTACTCCTCGGGAAGGACAGACCAGTATATTATGTCTAACTAAAACTGTTGGTATTTGTGTAGTTTGCTAAATCATACTACAGTACAGAGGTAAAACACAGTATATAAAGTATAGATCAGAATTGTCTTGTTAAATTTTTTACTGTTATGAAATATGTATAAAATAGATGTTTTTTTGAAAATTATAAATGTTTCACCAGGCAATTTTGATTGATAACTTGAGTCAGAGTTATAATTATATTGATACAACTTCACTTACTTCCCAAGGAGCTGATAAGCAGTAAACTGGTCTCCATTATATACGACTTCTCCACCAGTAGTCTTCATCATCTCATCCAGTCTGTTTTGAATGCTTTTATATTCATTGTCAGCGTTTTTATAAGCTTGGAGCTGAACTTCTGACAGTTCTTCTTCCCAACATTCTAGTTCTAGAGTCGGAACGTCCGGTCCAAAGTAAGAACGTTTGTAAAGATCGGCTTCGATGATCTCAGCCTGAGGAGGTACTACCTCCTGAAATGGTTATAAAAATACAATAAACATGATTGATTTTAATTAGACTACCACTATGACGTGTGGTATTTACAATCGGATGTACAATAATGTTTACGACGAAAAATTTGTAATACATTTTGCCGTAAAGTGACAGTACAAATCGCAAATAAAACAATTGGTATTTCTTGGTAAATCTTACCTCAGTATCTGTTTTAGGCTTTTTTAGCTTCATATTGATGTTACTTAAGAAGTACCATGCAAAATTATCTCGATCTTTGCGTAATTCAGCTGAAAATATTAAATATAAACTACTGCACGCAAACGCCAAAGCCAAACACAAATCACAATGACATAGATAATACAACATTTCATAGACGAATTTGAAGACCACAGGCTTTTTGAGTTTTCTTTCGGAAAGTTTCGATTAATTTGTAATTTTGTAGCTCCTGTTACAGAGCAGCGTTTATGTATTTATTTATTATTTCCAGCGGAGTGCGCTCAGATGGACTGGCTCAGACTCCCTCAATTATTTCTCTCAGTTCTCAGACTGAAAAATTAGGTTTTAAAGAAGGTTTTATTGTCGAGAATATCAGTTTAAACCTAGTAGATCCGGTATTAGTCGGTTTGTAATCACCCTAAATTAAAACACAAAAAAATGACAGTGGAACAAATAAGCTAATTTGTGATGAAATTGTTTTACCGAGTGAGATTCATTTGAAACGGGTAAAAACAGCTTTGAAAAACATGGAAGCCGTTCCAAAATTACCCATGATAAGTTTTGAGTTGAAGGCGAGTCACGAGAATACGCATTTTGGACCAAAATTGAAACAGGTAAGTAGGTCTCATAATCTCCGATAAAGTTGCATTCAGAATTTCTTTGTCCGGTTTTACATTGCATTATTTTTTCTAGTATATTGTTGAAGCGTATAGAGAAGACCCAGACAGCTATAGCAATGAAATCCACCAGTTGGAGGGTTTGCGTTCGGCGGCCGTTCGACCTACCATTGATTCAGCGGGGCTCAGCGCTCAAATCAGATATTTTTGTCAACTACGGTCGTTGCAAAGCCGATTCCCAATGGCTAAAGGTCAACCAGCTGCGTGCCACTTTAGCTGGTAAATCTAATTAACTTTCCCATCACTTTATTGATTTTACTTTTGGCCTGTATGAGTCATGATAACAACTTGTTTACAATAAAAATGATGTTGATAACATCTTTGTCTGATAAAGAGTTCAAAATCTTGTTTTTAAACTTTATTGTTTTTATGATCATAAGATCATAATTCTTAAAAAAAAACTTTAAAAACTTATATTACTTACTAAAACTGATGATTCAACCAACATTATGTGAATACCTAATCTTTAGTTTATGACTAAACATTTTAACAATTTTCTTTTAGGAAAGATCTGTATGCAAACATGAACCGATCCTTAGCCGACATACGGTTTGAAATGTCAAGCATTCTTTACAATATAGCTGCGTTGCTTTGCCACCTCGGAGCTTCAGAGCCACGGAACACGGCTGACAGCCTCAAAGCTGCTTGTACCCACTTCCAACATGCTGCTTGGGCCTTCCAATACTTACGAGAACAGTTTCCACAGCCAAATGGTGTGGATGTGTGTTCTGAAATTATGAGGATGATGCAGGAGATCTGCTTCGCACAGGCACAGGAGTGTATTCTAGAGAAAAGTATACAGGATACGAGAAAACCTAGTGTTATTGGTTAGTTGATGATTTTTACGTGGTATACCCATAAAGATTTGTTACTTTAATTCATTAAGCTATATTTGGAATCCACCTATCAATAACAATTAATTGTTTATCGTATCTCTTTTGTGCACATTTAAAGTGAATAGAAGTAGATAAGAATTTTGAGCTAATTTTCACTCTAGGATTTAAAACAAATAAACAAAATATGCAGTGTGTCACAAGTGTGGTCCTAAGTATTTTAAATATTTTTGTTAAAAAAAAGAATGACGACAAAGACTGCTTCTAATATTAAATATTAAAAAAAAAGTCAAAGGTCCTAAATATACTTTATTATTTTAATAGGTGCTGTTGCTACTCAAGTAATGTTCTTCTACAAGAACTCCCTGGCTCTGCTCGGTCCATCTGTCGGGGTGGACATCGTGCATGAGATTATTGGCACCAAGCTCTACAACTACTGGCACCGATACCTTACATTCAAGATGTCTTATATTGGCTGCATTGTGTGCTTGTATCAAGGTATGTGAATATGTGATACATTACTACTTATTCTGCTCTGATACGGAAGAAGGCCGTTAAATGCATAACGTAAGTTTCGAAATAAATGGCAAAAACGCGAAAAATATGCATATATTGGTGCTAATTCTCTTGCACACACTCTAAACTAATTTAGACTCGCCATCTCTCTTTCTAAGAGGGATCATTAGAAAAGGATAGCAGGTTTTTAGAGCTGTCAAACTAGTCCATTTGCGTGATATCAACGAGAATTTAGTCGGCATGTCGTAGCTCTCGTCTAATTTTACGTCAATTGCAAGGACGTAGACTAATTTGACAGCTCTAATTTGGTAGTCCAATTTGCTGTCCTTTTTCTATGGTGTTTATTAGAAAGAGATATAGTTAGACTAAAATTAGTTTAGCGGGATGTACAAGAGAATCAGCACCATTGTATGCAAAAAAGAGAACTCAACTCAATTAAAAAACTAAAAAAAAAAAATATCTCGAAAGTAACGTTATGCACATACCTACCAGCCTTCTTCCGTATCAGGGCAGTATTGTTATAATAACCTAGCAGTTGGATCACTCAAACTCTGCAATTATAGAAGCTAGATTTAAGCCAGAATCTAGCTTATATTGTAGCAGAGTTCTTTGTTCAGGTTAGAGTGCAGGTTTTTTTCTTTATTATCATAATAGCACATTGATTTACACTAACATTAGTTTATCCATATACTGTTTTCATAGGATTTTGGGCGTCGTATTATAAATTAATTATCACATACTCCGTGCCTCGGAAAGCACGTCAAGCCATTGGCCCCGGCTGTAATAGTTGATGAAGGTGTCTCCCTTTATCACAGCATAACTGAACTAACTTTAGAATATTGTATGCCTTAGTTGCAGATGTCAGACAGGGACCAGGCAGGGATCTGGCAAGGGTCAGGCAGGGGTCAGATATGCAGTAGAAAACTGATATTTAGATGCATCTGGGCATATTAGAAGCCCTAACACAGTTTGGGAAAAATTTGGCTAGGAGAATGATTTTCTCTACTTACCCCAGCCATGTTATTTTTTTTAACACAATACATCCTTATCTTTGGCCTATATATCCATGTAATTGTATTGGTATCCATATAGGTACTACAAAAATAGCATTCTTTACCTTGAAATTGTAATAACATTAGTACCACATGCTATTATTGTGAAGAGCGTTAAAAGGCAAATAAATTACACAAGTACTTCGACCCGTAGTGTTATAAATATGTCGACGCAAATACAAATCATTGATCTCAATTAGGGAAATTTAGGCATGATGGAATAAAAAAGAAAATACGTCATTTTAGACAAAGACATAAAATTAGTAGGAATTAACGGAAACGGAAATTCAACCGCGTTTCCTGAGCTGGACGTGTGAGCTAGAACTTTGATTTTCTAGGGACGTATGAACACAGTAGTTTAAAGAAAAACCATTGGATGTACCAGGTAAATTACCCAAAATAGTTGGTACAGTCACAAACACACAATATAAACTTTTTTTTGTGTGGCAATCGAGCCGAGCGTGACTAGCCGACTTATCGACTATTAACATAGGTACACGATAGTATTGTCAATCAACAGAAACCACATTATAAAATGTAACAACCTCTAAGTAGATGATGATATGTTATAAGTACATATGTTAAATTAATAATATAAATGTTGTTCTATAATGTAGTAGACATAACTTCCTATTTATCTAAATGATAGCCGTCTGCGAGACTAGGAAATCTTTGTGCATTTACTGTGTTCAGGCAACCATTAAATTGAAGCATGTCAAACTGTTTGCAATAAGATTGTCAAAAAAAGTAATATGTACTTCAATTTAGTTAATTTCGTACAAGAGGGGGATGTAACTACCATCTGAGATGGTTGCATTAAAAAGAAAATTTCGACAACACAGGCGGGGTTACGAATACTGCCGTGCTAAGGAAGAAGGACGCACTGCATGACACAAGTTTCTGCAAAATGCGTCTTAAGTTAAACACCTAAGATGCTTTTTCCTACAGCTTTTGTCCAACAGTTGTGTTCTATTTCCAGCATAGCTTAGTGGCAGAGCGAATGGGGGCTTCACCCAGTAGGTCGCGGGTTTAGATCCCGCTCATAATTTTATTGTTTTTTTCTTTTTAGCATTATTCAAGCTTGTTGCGAAGCTAGGCTCCATTTTAAAAAACTAGATTCACAAAATAATACTTTCTATTCTAATTCTGAAATCTTTGGAACTAATAAAGCAATAACATCGATGACATGAGTGACGTTGTTATAATAGTTGGTTTACCTTCCGTTCTATCCCGCACGTGACAAATACTTGTGTGGTCGTCAGATGTTTGTTCCTTGTTGGTTTATATTTGCCTATTCTAAAATTAATAGGGAATAATACTTCTTATTATTATGTATAGTCAGTATTTATAGATAGGTATACGATACTTATAGTTTCAGGGTTTACCAATTTTCGAGCTCGCTTTGCCTTGCATTGTCGCATTAGTGAGGTTTCCATCTATTTGTCTATCACTATCATTTCTTCGTTCGTGCATTATGCATTATGAATGTACATGTACAATCGAGAGGTTTATATATTGTCATGTACTTACTTTTTTTTTAAACATAATCTCTACATGAATTGATTTCCGTATTCACTGAATCACATAAAAAATGTAAATTCTATTAACTAATTCCACCAGGCATGCATGCTGAAGAGCAACAGAAAATGGGCGAGCGCGTAGCTTTCTACCAACTAGCCGTCGAAAGGTTAGGCGAAGCTAGAAAGTTGATCAAGTATATAGAACCATCCCAAGTGACGCAGGAAGCTGTTACCTTCACTAATGATGTGGTAGAGGGGAAAAGGAAGGCCGCTAAGAATGAAAATGAGTTCATTTATCATGAAGAAGTACCTGAGAAGGAGATGTTGGTTGACATGAAGCCGGTGTGCCTGGTCAAAGCTTTGCCTATTAACTTCAATGATCCGGAGGTGAGTGGGGATTCTTAAGTGATTTTATGGGGATTCATCATGATATTCTGTGTGATTTATCATAGGGATGAGTTTTATTTTAAAGTTTTTTAAAATTGAATTTTAGAAGATTTCGTTATTTTCAAATTAAAGATTCTGTTATAATTCTGAAACCCTTAAAAGTGCACACAGGTCAGTCAAGTTGAATAAGTATTCGGACCTGACTAACGTACAGGGCCAATTTCCAACGAACTCTGCTTTACTATATATGTGCGTACCTTAAGACTGTCCACCCACGATTTTTCCACTGATATTGAGACGGACTCAATGCACACGGAATTATTTTGCCGGCGCTTTTGGATAAATAGATCTTTCCCTATAAACTTATGAGGTAGTTCACTTTCCTCGATAGCAAAAATTGGTAAAAAAGTCGATTGTGGGCTTAGAGCGGACAACGAAAAATCCGGACAGTATGCTATAAAGCCGAACATATCTGGAAAATCTGGATGGTCGGTAACCCTGTGTATAACTTTAGACTAAGTTGATTTCTTGTTTCTAGGTGTCAGGTACCGATATTTTCGCTCGTTTAGTCCCTATGAACGCTCACGAGGCGTCCTCTATGTATTCGGAAGAAAAGGCCCAGATGTTGAGAAACATTGTCGGTATGGTGGAGGCTAAGAATACAGAGCTCAGTGAATTTATGTCCTCACTTCAACTAGACCAGTTGGATGTCCTCGATTCTATACAGAAGTAAGTGTAGATATTAGTTTGTTTTAGTTTAGACCATTATACAGGGTGCCCATTAAATGTCTCACTGGTGGTACTGATAGCCTAGTGGTATGACCGTCGACTGACAAGTCAGAGGTCTCGAGTTCGATCCCAAGGCGCACCTCTGAGTTTTCGTAAGTTATGTGTTGTTAGTTGCTAAAACGGTGAGGGAAAACATCGTGACGAAACCAGCACACCTGAAAGATTTTTCAATGGTGTCTAATGCCATGTCAGAGGCCTACGGGCGGTTTAAACTTTGACACCATACGATACGATAAGAAGAAGAAGATTATTCCTAATATAACTATAATTTTCCAGAGTGCCTCAAGAGATAGTAGACAGATGCGCGGCTATGAACGCCAAGACTGAGATTATACAAACACTGGTAGACTCTATGA
Organism: Protodeltote pygarga; assembly: GCA_936450705.2. Classification (NCBI taxonomy): domain Eukaryota; kingdom Metazoa; phylum Arthropoda; class Insecta; order Lepidoptera; family Noctuidae; genus Protodeltote; species Protodeltote pygarga. The sequence continues at coordinate 14,562,688 of OW388250.2, read as the reverse complement.
ACAACTTGGCGGAGATCATCAGTGACGTGGAGGAGTCTTTGGGAGAGATCAAAGAACTTATACAGGTTTGAGACATATATACTCATACTTACACGCTTTTTTTTTAGGTACTTAAATAACAAATATGGACCAAACTTATTGATATTTTCTGCAATTTGCCTTCTCATTATATTCTTAACTATAATCTGCATCTTGATCTGAATTAATTTTATTTATTAATTTTTAAATAGGTATTAATTTTATTAAAAAATATTTTTTAACAACGATATAGATATTATGCGCTAGCCTAGTTGCAAATTTATTTTTTTATAACTAACTTTTTCATGCAGCTTTAATACCTCCCGTAGTTCTAATTAAACCAGCGCCACCTACCGAGTCCACTTAAACACACAAAAAGTTTCATCAAAATCGGTCCAGCGGTTCTAGAGTTAGCCATTCATTTTTATTTACTTATTTTTTGGAGTGAATGTTGCTTGTTTTCAAATGCTATACATTTTTTTTTTCCAGGAGGAGACGCTAAAAGAAAAAGAATATCAGAAGGTAATGGGTCCCCGCCCCCCTTCTATCGTACAAACTGAACTTTCTCGAGAATACCACAAGTATTCGGAAGCTCATATTAGGACCAACGAGAGTAACCAAGTGCTACACAAAGCTATGACGCTACACATTGCCAACTTGAGGCTACTGGCGCAGCCGCTAGATGTACTCGAGATCAAGATACCCAGCATCGATAATATTGGTAAGTTTAGGTACATGTGCCTCTAAATCACGTACAATTATTTTTTGGAACTTTAATAAACTCTATCTGAATGTCTATTTGAATAAGCGCTACAGGGTAATTCTCAGAAAAACGGTAACATTTTCCTGATAAATCGTTTTTCTCCCAGAGATTTAAACACAAAAGTACTTTCGGAAGGTTTTGATACTACTTTGAGTGAAGGACAATGATACGCTTAATTTTTGTCCATTTTTTTTATAAGAATCGCCAACAATATGGATCAATATTATATGAACACAAATTCAAATACATCACTATCTAATAATATAATTTTTTTGTGGATATGAACGGGCGAGATTTCAGATTTCCTTTAATTTAATCCACGTCTCGTCTTATCGTTAAAAAACACCTTAGGTTAAACATGGCTCGTCAAAAGAACAAAAGGAATATACTACTAAATATTATAAATGCGAAAGTTTGTGAGGATGTATGGATGGATGGATGGACGTTTAGACCTTTGTTACACCACGCAAAAATTACTAAACGGATTCAAATGAAACTTTACAGTAATATAATATATATATAATAGAATAATATATGGGCTACAATTTATTAACATTATTATTATTAACATACTGCGTAAGTATAAAGTTCAAGTTTTTGTAGAAACAAAATTTGTTATGAGCAGGATTTGGAACTGTTGCCGGTTAGGCGCGCCAGCTGTTTTTCCAAACTTTTCAATATTATATTTAACTTCAACAGTAGGCTTGGATCGTGAAACGATGACTGAGATGCGTCGAGTGGTCGGCAAAGTGCGCGAGATGCAAACACAGAGGGATTCCCTCATCCAACAGTTGCGCGAAGCCGTCACAAACGACGACATAACCGCTCAGCTGCTCGCGAGAAACAACGAGCCCAAAGAAGAGATATTCAAGCAAGAGCTGAAGAAACATAATCCTATGGTAAGTGTACCCTATAATTATACAACGTTAGAAATAATTACAAAATAAAAAAATATAATATTAAAACTGACGCGGTGAAAGTTGTCCTTATTTACCAATAAATCAAGAAAACAACGCAAACGCACCCAAATACCGCGCCAGGTGATTGAACTCCCTGTTCAGTATGCGCGCCGATTTTCGTAATAAAAATTGGTGTCCAACCTTAATAATTTTTGGCATTTTTTGGGACAAAAACATAGGTTAAAAATCATTGCAATCTATTCTGTTACTGATTCTGATTTCGGCTTTCGGGTCAACAAATTCTAACGTTTTATAATATCAGTTCACACACAGCCTGTATCAGTCCAGTGCTGGACATAGGCCTCTATTACGCATCATATTATATTTTGTGTGCTCATTAAAAGTGTTTGCTCTTAGTGCAGTAGCAGATGGTTGGTATTACACAGTAGGATGCTGCTGCCCATCCTCCAGAATTTTCCGTTTGTCGCTTCTTACGACACCCGCGGGATGAGTAGGGGTGGTTCTATTCTTAGGCCGTAATCCATTCCTGTCCTAAATGTATTACGCTATTTATATTAAATTTATCACATATTTCTTTAGGTACAAATAATAGAAGCGAATCTTGCTGCTCAGGAGAATATAATCAACAAGCTAACTTCGGTGTACGCGGCGTACGGCGACTCAAGACGCTTGCTGTCTGATGTGCTGAGGAAACGAGAAGGACTTATTAATGGTAACATTCTTATCATCACGACTTATTTGCCCGCAAACAAGAATTAGTTCTAATTCAGCTTGAAAGATTTGACCCGAACATACATCATATATTGCAAGTTAAATAAAAGCTTGTAAAAAAGACCAGACTTCAGGCAAACCTCAATAATATTTTAAACGAATTTTGGTCGCTTACGAAGTCGCGGGCTGTAGCTTGTAAGGGTAGCTACACACATAGTCGATTCGGCACATTCGGTTCGGTATTTTTGAAGAAGTCCCGATGAATTTTCTTCTAAAATACCGAACCGAATGTGTGTAGCTACCCTTACAACACTTTAATAAAACTTCACCTTCTAGCTCTCATCACCTCATACGACACTTATGAAGAGTTGCTAGGCAAGTCGCAGAAAGGGCAGGAGTTCTACAAGAAGCTGTCTCACAACGTGTCGCAGTTGCTGGCACGCCTGCGCAGTACCTGCCAGGTGCAGCAGGAGGAGAGAGCGCAGTTGTTAGCTAAACACACAAGCAAAGGTAACATATAACAGGTATATTTACAGTTATCACATGTGTCCCTGTTACTAGTACAGCCCTTTTGGATTATGAGTCGCGTGATCATAAATATCTTGTCTATCTGTCTCGCTTGCACTCATTATCCTTACGGAGCGTGCTAGTGATGTAGGTAATAGTAGCGATTGGTTAAAACAACTTTCTAACGGAAAATTCGCGTGTGTATTTCTAACGTTTTTTAACCAAACGTTAAAAATAAATAATAATAACAATAAATTTAAATTTTCAAAAGCTAAGCTAAGCCCTAACTAAGATCTTACCTCGGCTTACCTCTTGGGAAAATTCACCCTCTGCCACTGATTGCGCGTTAACTATACACTGTCATAAATTCATAACCCGTTTAAGTGAGTGTCGCTTGCTGCACGGCGGCAACAGCTGACTCGGCGTTGCTTTAAATTGTGATTGCTCGAGATTTTCGTTTTCGTATTCTCCATTGTATTTACTTTCCACCATTAATATCTCAATATGGTAGCCATTTTTTAAAATTCTGAAGTAAAATATAGAAAAAAAAATAAGCAGCATGTGCTTTTTATTTTTAAAAATTAAAATGTTTGTCCAACAGCGCCAACACCAACACCAATTTCTGCGCCAACTCCACCTGTAGCCAAGTCCCCTGATAACATCCTAACAAGTCAGCTGGCTGCAGGAGGGTCAAGGAAACTTAAGGATTATTTGCCGTATATGAAGAATAGATCTGGGAGGAGTATCACACCTCAAAGTAAGATATTTTATAATTTCTCACCTTTCATCTTTATTGTATTTTAATATTGGAAAAGGGCGCGATTTAATTACGTATCTTATTTTTCGATACATCACTATTAACTGTTAACTCTTCCCATAGAATATAATATATTCTATTCAATATACTTTTAACCGAGATTCGGTCGCAGCGGCTAATCCGAATGGAGATAGTCAACGCAAGTGCGCTTTATTCCGATGGCACGGCAATTCATCATGGTCGTAGAAAAACGGGAGAAGTTAGGGGCAAGTGATAGAAACATTAATTTATTATATGTTCATAACTTACGAAAAATCAGAGGTGCGTGCTGTGGAATCGAATTTTAACCTCCTTATATGCCACGACATATTTATTTATAAATAACATAATAGAAGGGTCAATGGAAAGAAAGCAAGAGGTAGCCCAAGACAAAGTTATGTAGCGCCAATAAAAAAAAAGTTAAGGTCTATAAGGTCATCTAAAGAAGAAGCTGCGTTGACAGGAGCAGAACTCTTAAATTTATGATGATGAGTGCAATCGAACAGCTTAAAAGTTAAACTACTATTTACTTGTAAAATGTTTGTTATAGGCCAAGTGGAGCCCATACCTCAAGAAACGTACTATCCAGAGAGCATCTACCCTACATCCGTACGACCCGCGCCTGTTGGTTCAGAAGGTAAGGCATTCATTAATATGTACAGTTAGCGACATTAATGCATTAGCACGTTATATTTATATTCCCTTGCGTTATCAGTGTGCGTATAGTATGTGCACTATTGGCCGACGCAGCACGACGCATTGGTAGACGCAGTATTGGCCGACCTCTTGCAAGGTGGACCGATGACCTCGTAACAGTCGCGGGAAGTCGCTGGGTGGGAACAGCGCAGGACCGACTTTTATGGAAAATGTTGTGGGAGACCTATGCCCAGAAGTAGACATCTTCCGGTTCTAATGACGATAATAATAGTATGCGTAAAGGAATATTTCAACCCACGAACTACTGGGTCACGCCCCCAGTTCTACCAATAAGCTATTCTTAACCCCGCCAGTCCCATCGTAGATAGTAAATACTAATAATCAATACTTGTTTCAGCTACTGACGTAAATCAAATGCAACTCCCGGACGGCGCGATGCCACCACTACAAGCCGTATCCAGTAACTACGACCGCTACTTATACGGGCCGGAATCTGAACCATACCCAATGCCATCCAACTACATGTTCCCAGCTTCTAGCAAGCCTTATGATAAAATTCCTCATGAAGATAACAACTATGGATACTCTACGTATACTCCAAATCAATTCTCCTCACATTCATCTGAACAAATATATTCGAATCCGTACTATACAAACTCCTACGGCAATCAAAATAATACCACAGCAGTTACAGACTCACAGAACTTGTCCAACGTGAACCAAGTCAATTCGAATCCAGTCAGCACGAACCAACAGGGTTACGACTATGTGAACCAAATGGGCCCTATCCCGGAGGCAACAATGTCATCCATGGCGGAATACAGTGCTGGAAACCAGGCTGATTTAAGCGCAAACTTCGCTCGGATGCAAGTTAATGTTTCTAAGACTGATCCGGCACCGTTTGGTGATTATTCGCAGACTTTCTACAACATGCAGCATCCTAATGTTTCGACCCCTGGTCCAGTGGCTTATACAAGTGTGCCACAGAACTCCGCAACAAGCATGACGGCGTCACAGATGCCTTCAGACTTCAGTGCGATTAATTATCCTTACAGTAGCGAATCGCCGCAATATTCTCAACATATACCCGCTACAGTGCCGTACACGGACCCAAACTTTAGCTACGCTACTACGTTCGCGTCGACGTCACAAGGGTATACTTACACAAACGCTATAACATCGACTTCAAGCATCGCTAACTCAACGACTGCGCCGTACGAATACCCTTCAGATTCCAATTACAACCCAGCTTTAGCACAACTAGACGCTTTAGATAAACCAATAAAGTCTCACGTGACAGGTGAAGCGCTATCCAACTTGAGTTTCCAACCATCTTACCAGAATTACAGTACTAACGTTGCTACAAGCTTCCCTAGCCAACCAGAGAGCTATAACCCGACCAGTTCGTACAGTTATATCGATGTATCAAACCAAAACTACGGACAAACCTATCAAAACCATCCGGGTTATAACTACAACTCGACTACAGGGATTTACGAGTACAATTTCGGCTCTCAGAACTCCTACACAGGGTACGACAATACTAATAACGCGCAAGAGAATGTGAACGTTCAGCCAACGGATAAAGATCCAAATTGGTCACAGCAAGGAATTTATACGAATGCGAGCAAGATGGGGACGTGTGAGACTGTGCAGTCGCCTACGGAACAGCCGCAAATAGTGCCTCAAATGGGGGCAGACCAGGGGGTCAACCAAATTTATTACTCCTATGGGTACCAGGCTGCTACTCCAACGCATGAAGTTGTACCAGAACCTCAGCCCCATCACACCAACTACATTGTCAACTCGAACCAACCCTACAACAATACCAGCGTCACATTTAGTACCAACCAAGGTAAGATCTTATGAATAATTTGTACGAAAATATTGTAATTATTAATCAAATAAACGGATTGAAAGTAAACAAGGAATTTCATTCACCATTGCAGTGTCGACACCGAAAGAGATTTCTGAGCCAAAGTTCGAAAGTAACACTCATGTAGATAATCAAAGTACTGTAGAACAAAGTAAACCAGAAGTTCCAGTAGAAGTTAAGCCTCAAGAAGTTAAATCAGAAACTGCATTCGACTTGTTGTCTGAGATAGACTTTTCAGTAGAACAAACACCGTTAATGCCTGAAATTAAAGTGCCTCAAATATCCGAAAGTGCTATCAAGAAACCAGTACCCAAAGTCGAGCCGGTGAAGAAAGTTATAGTAAAAGAAGAGGTTATCGAAAGACCTGCGAAAAGGGATCTATTCTCCGATCCTAGTTTGTTAAACCAATTTACTCAGGAAGTAAAGAATTTGCAGAAGTTGATAGATTCGTTGACCAACAAAACGCCCAGTGGATTGACCGTTCTGGACGCCAAGTGGAAGAGTTTCCAAGACTTCCAGGTAAGTGAGATAAAATTATTTGGGAATTCGGCTTTTGTAATGTATTTTTGCTTTCTTTTCATACTCGCAATAGGTTTTTTTTGGAACAAAATACTAGAGACATGTAAAAATTTTATAACCGCGAACCACAAAATTGTACTTATAACATTTGTGATTTAAATGAGGTGATATGGTAAAGAATTGACTGGTCTGTTGAGTATCTAAATTCAATTCATTTGAAGCTATTGGAGTCATACATAACAAATGCCGCAAAGGCAAATGCCTATGAGTAAGTTAAAATTATTTTATAAAATTAATTAAGCTATCCGTGTATCAATTTTTATGGTGACAGTCATGATGATAAGAGTCATAAGAATTGTTACTCTGATAGCTTACTTGGCAGTGCGGCTGGTGTATAGTCACGAACAAAAATATGTTAAAATATTTTAAAATTTTAATTACGTTATTATAATTATGTTTTCCTAGAAAAAGTCCTTTGAAGAAAGTTTTGTTGACATATTTCTGTTTGTATTTAGGCAGAAGGTTACGTCCGTATCCTGCTCGCTGTCGGAGTTTCTTAACTGCGAGCATTCGTTAACAAACAATCGACAGCGAGCATTCGATAGCGAGCGTTCATGTGTTCCATTGAGAGGCAAAGTTTGGAATGTATTCCTTACGTGTTTGAGATTTTGTGGCGTGTTCGAGATATTACTAGTGTTCTTCGTTGGATCGCGTTCACAGAAAGAACTTCTCTCTACTTCCTCAAGCTCGGTTCTCCGTGCTCACTGCCTGATTGCTCATACCGAATGCTCGAAGTGAAAAATTCTAATAAGTAAGTTAATGCGTGATACAATATTACACATTTTCTATTCTGTTTTAGACGAAGGAAAACATGACCCGGTCTAAAACGATCGCGATGCAACACACAAACGGAAACATAGTGACTGAAGTAGTGCCTTTTGATGACTCGAGACTTACACTCAAGTCTGATCCAGACGCGTATATCAATGCGTCTTATTATAAGGTAAGATATCTTTCTTATAAAATATCATCCTCCTAGCCTTATTATTCCCAAACTTTGTTGGGCTTTCTAATCTAAATATCAGTCTAAATATCAGTTTTCCACGGAGCGACCGCCACTGCTGTTAAGCCCCATTATTAAGACGAAATCGAAAAATAGGCGTTGCACTATCGCAATTCATTGACAATAAGGAATTAATTATTACTTGCTAAAACGGTGAAGAAATACATCGTGAGGAAACCAGCACACCTGAGAGATTTTTCAAGGGGTGTGTAAAGCCATGTCAGAGGCCTACGGGCGGTTATACTCTGACACCAGGTTGTTCATCAACCATACGACAAAGACCGACAATAGATACTGATAAAATTGACTGTTATTCACAAAGTATGCTTTAAGTATATTTAACAATCATTAAATGCACCAAAATATTTGCTTATACTCATTTATTAATGATGTTTATTTGTTCTTGTACTTAATTAGAAATTAATAGAAAATACCAGAAGTTAGTACACTTGTTTTAAACGTAATTCCTCTCTTTTGTAGTAATTTTTGTTATTCTACAATAAAATATACTGGTTTTTTAAGAATGAAGCTCAACGTGTAATATTTGTTTCAGCAACTAGCGCCCTGGTGCATTCCTCTAGTGATCTCTAAGAATCCGAGCGAGGAAAAATATACTGTATTCTGGAAAGCAATACTAGAAAATAAAATTAGCTGTATTGTTTGTTTGTTGAGTGAAATTGAGGTAAGTGATTTTGAAACTCGTATACAGGTTTATACTTCATTTTTATCTTATTTTTTAAGCACTTTAAGTATAATTTTGAACCGAAAAGTGTATTAAAATATACAACTAAGTTAAATCAAAAGCAATTTTACGCTTCGTCATCATCATCATCAGTAGCCTGTATTAGTCCACTGCTAAACATAGCCCTCTCCCAATGCGTGCCACTATTGTGCGCTCATAGGAGGTATTTGCCCAAATTGCCATGGCGCTGGGCAAGCGGGTTGGCGATCGCAGTAGCAGATGATTACTGTTACACAGAAGGATGCTGCTGCCCATCCTCCGGATAATTTTAAGCTTACATCATGATAATTACAATATTTTCATCAGATGCAAGGCAAGACGTACTGGCCGACCGCTAAGGGTCAATCTTTAGAACTGTCAGATGGTTTGAAAGTACTGCTGGATGATGTCACATGCACGGTGCACTGGACTGAAAGGAAACTGACGGTGACCGCTGGCAAGACAGTGTTGAATGTCACGCATTACCAGATCAACGTGTTCCCAGCTAAGTAAGTCTCTATTATTTACTACGATACGATATTTATTGGCTGCGATTTCGTCTGCTGGTTGTCAGATTTTAGCCTCTATTACTATAATAATGATAATGTAGCTTTTTAATAATCATCGTCATCATCATCAGCTGAATGACGCGGCGTCTACTGTTTGAACAAAGGTCTTCCTCATAGAACTTCTAAAATAATAATATCAGCCTGTAACTATCCCACTGCAGGACAAAGACCTCTTCCCATACAGAGAAGAATCAAGCATCAATTACTATGTTAGCTCACTGCGTGTTGGCTATTTCCGACCATTAAGTTTAGGTTTCCTCACGATGTTTTTGTTCTCAGTGTCTTAGATTAACTAAAAAAGTATATTATAACATTAAAAAAATGACATGGTACATGCCAGGTTTGAACCCACACTTACGTGCTTGCAAGCCGTTACAAATACCGCCACACACTAAGATCTTCAATATTGGAATAATTTTTTAGAAATGGTTAAGTAGTTCCGAAAATTACATACCCTACAAAAATAATTCAAATATATTTCAATAAACTTAAATCTTGTATTCTTTTATCATTGATCGACCGTAGTTACAAATGAACAAATCAATACACTTTTATACATTAAAATCACGCAATTTTTTCCATAGAGTCCAACATTATTACTCTTTCGTCCCTTTAGAACTAATAAATTTCAACCATGAGTCACAATCATTGAACCGTCAAAACATTGCGTGTGTTCAGGAGCTTACCGTTAAAAAGTAATGTAGGTGAATTCAAGTATGTAATTATTGACTAATGTATGCTTTTAAAGTTTTTATTGAGGGGAAATTAATGGTTGTTTATGATTGATCGAGTTACTTAACCTCTCGTCAGTCGTAATTGTAACCCAAAATTGTATCCAAATCACACCAGAAGGAGGATTATATTTAATGAAAGAGTAGGTATTTCCAAGCACGATACACACAAAAGGAGTTCCCTTAAAAAGTACCTCATCCTTATGATAGCACTTAGCAGGTCTACAGGTGGTCGAAACCTGGGTACGGTGAATGCGCAAGCGAAAATCGTATTTCCGCCTAGATGTTCGTGGAGGAACACCGTGTGGTTTTTATCCGTGCGAGTCGGACATAACCCCATCGCCAGCCCTTGGTGATGGGGTACTCGTAAAGAGTTTTCAAAAAAAAAGGTGGTTTAAACCTCGAGATCAGGTTGTTCATCACTAAGATCGATCGATAAAAGAAAAATATTCTTCCACAGAATCGTGTGCTCACCATTGGTGCTGCTCGCAGACAAGATTCTTAATCAAACATATCACAATAAGCTAAGCAACCAGCTGTGCGGTGCGTGGATTCAGTGCGGGATGGGGGCGGGGCGGAGCGCAGTGTTGGCGCTGCTTGTGATGCTCATGTGCCAAGTGCGGGCGGGACAGCTGGAGCTCTGCGGTGAGTCCATGAAAACCATACCTCCTTAAGCTACGTTATGTTAGAAGAAAGTTAGGTAACTTGTGGGAAAAGATTTAGTAACCATTTTCCATGAGGACCAAGATCGTGCTGCCAGATCCGTTTTTCCACAGGCGACACGATTTTCCGGATCTTAAAATCGGATGTCAACTTCAGCAAGATTTGGTTTTTTTGTCGTGTTTTAAAACCTAATGCATGTGTGAACTCATTCACTGAAATACTGTTGCCACTAAACCGAATCCTGCATAAAACCGATACGACAGAGATACACTCGACGCCGTGTGAACGGGCTGTTACATATAACTTTCTCGTTCGTAGACATGCTGGACACTGGGTGCACAAACCTGTACAGTCATAGGAGCAATGTTCTAGAAGATACCAAATACTTGGCCGACGCCTACATAACTGCCCTGTTTTATGTGCAAGGAGTATTATGTTCCGGTAAGTCAACCTTTGGGTAATGTTGTGAGATAAAGTAAAAGCAATCCTATACTTATCGGCCTCGATTGGACATTGCCGTCATTTTGTTTTGTTGATATTATTGTGCCATTATAAAATGTCTATGAATCAGTAGGACATTAATAAAATAAAAAAAATATCTGATAATATACCAGCCTATCAATGATAATATATCTATCTATATAAGGTTTTAAATAATTACCGAATACTTGAACAAAGTTGAAAATTTGTTTTCCCAATACAAACCGCGCTGTTCTTAGAATCAAGTCGTATGGGAAGATGAATTAGTAAAAAATAAAAGTAAAGCTAGTCGTTTGGCCACTTAGATATTTTAGGAATAAAATAGCCTAGTGTTTTCCCCATTTTAAATAATTATGTACTCGGGCTCAAATCTCGTTCGTAATAGATTTTCTCTTTCTACAAAAATTTTGAACTTTAGTGTTCGCGTAGTATGCATAAATACTTTGTTTACTCTTCATCAATTTTAACTTAACAATTAATATCATTGCTAATATTTTTGTAAATTTTTTACATGTTGCACATGATAGCTTATTTTTTTTTTTCAAATTTTCTTATTAAATAATTATAATATCATTCCCCCAAAGGTACGACAATGTTCAACGGCGAAGCGGTTTCCGTGCCTTCAGGCGCAGAGGTGCTGCCCCCAGTTACCCCTACCCCGACAGGGACAAATTCTCCGACTGGCCAAAAACTTAACAAATTCTCACGAGAATCGTTTGAAGAAATGAAACAGTCTCCTGGGCTAAAGAGCGGAGACATGAAGGACCCCCTTAACTTCTTGGACCCTCTTTGGAGTTTAAAAAAAAAGTGAGGGTAGTCCATTAAATCGTTTGTAAACGATATGTGATGATAAAGGTGATTGAGCAGTGATACTCAACTTTTGGTCTCTGATGATGTCTTATGTTGCAGATCTCAAACAAGTATTTAACAAATTTGGTTTTTTTTTGTAGAAGAAAAGTTTTGGTCGGGGAAGAAATAGATTGAGTATCTCTGGTGTAGAATATTTATGTAAAAATTGCATGTCGAACATTTATTTTTATTTTGAGCAACAATATATTTTTTATTACCTTCGTATGTTTAGGCGTGTTTGGTGAATAAAAATATAACAACAATAAAATCACAATAAAAAGTCTTCGAAATTATATACAAAAAAATCGCTATTCATTTGTTGACAATTTTTTTTATAAATCTGTTAATGATAAAAGTTCTAAAATAAAGTATTAATATTTTATCAATTCATTGCTCTATTTGTACCTAAGTTTTTAATTTCTTATACAAAGGATTTAGTTTAAAATCAGTAATGGAAATTAAATAAAATGGACCAATACTTGCCTCTTATAAAAGCAAAGTGCCGATTATGTATTGATTAAGTTTTTATGTTAGAGCATGTTTAGCTGATACTTAAATTATACGTAAACCGTTTTAAAAAGTATTTATTTAGAAAAACTTCACAAAATAATATTTATACCAAGTAGATAGGTATTTAAAATCATTAACTCATTACCGTTATCACAAATTGCATCACAAAGAAATTCGTATTAAGATTATAGATAAAATCAAAACATTATAATACGGTTGGTTATCTTTTTTAAATCAGGTATAATAATGCAACAGTGTAATTTGACGAACATCAATATATTTGATATTATTTTTGCATGAAAGAGTTAACAAAAAAAAAACAAAAAAGTAAATAAATCAATCTAAAATGCGGGTAGGGGTTTGGGGTTGCTAGGTTTAACATCTTGCTTTAAGGTGTTGTCCGAGCAAATTATTTGTGGATTTTTTTATGGGGCTGTTTGTTGGGTATCGCCATCTCACAAGATTATGTAAGATAAAAAATCACCTTTCTTGGACATTGAATAGAAAATATTTTATATTTTTCATTGTTATTCCCGCCGTTCGCTGTCCATTAAAGTGTTGAGTAGTTTTAATTCGAAGAACTGATTGTATTGTATTACATTTAATTGCATACGACTCGCAAAAGTGATCAATTTTTTAGTAATAGATTTTTGCACTGTTATATTATTTATGTACGACATAATTATATTATAAAATTTTATAGTTATAATATTTAATGAGGACTTGATTCCGACAAAATTTTTAAAAAATAATTGAGTCATGGTATATTCCAGTACAAGGATAATTTTATCCCGAAAAGTGAGAAAAATTTTATCCCGGAAAAAGAAGAAAATTTCTCAGAGACAGTTTATTATGACTAAAACCGAGATTAACCGTAAAAATCAGGTACCTAATATAAAATACGTGGTCAAGTTCTTACCACCTAAATTTTGTATTTGTTTTTTCCACATCCTGTATTTTTTAAGCGGATAAGAAATAAAGGACTTATTTATTCCGAGTGGAAGTTCTTTTCTCAAAAAGACAGAGAGATAATACTGAAAGACTTCTGTCCTTGTCTTAAAAACCTATTAAAATTCAGTTTGAAACTGAATTTTAATAGGTTTTTAAAAAGGAATGGGTAATTTCTTAGCCTTTAAAAATACATGATGTGTACATTTCACTTGTTTTATTACACATTAGAAAACATTCCTTGTGTTTAATTATTGTATTTAGTGTAAAATTATGGCTGCCTAAAGTAAGCATTTTAATTTAAACTTGTGTATAGCAGATATTGTTGATATATTGAACATCGCCTTAAATTTGGGTAATATAAGAAATACCCGGTATATCTTAACAATGTCCATTTTGTATTCTAGGTAAAGTATTTATAAAAGCAGCTTATTTGTTTAATGATTCGATTCTACATAAGATATTTAAACTTTCATACATTTTAATAAAAGTTGATTTTGTATTATTATAACGGTTATTATGACGTGTAACGAATATTGATGAATTTAATACGTGTAGTTACTGATATTCATAGCATACTCTAATAAAATAAATTAGACTGAAATCGTTTTTTATTTCCAGTCCCTCATTTTAACGTAGATTTAGATATGTTTTTCAACAATTATATCTCGGAATCTAATTGGGGAGTACCGATAGACGATATTATGTGGCTTACTGGGTTCATCCCCGAGTAACTTGGTACTTAGTACGCGAAGAAATATTAGAAGGAACTAGGAAGCGGGTTCAGGGTAGGGCGCATCTTATCGCGGAGTACGCGGAGGCTGCAGCCGCGGCCAGCGCCGCCAGTCCGCGCCGAACCGTCGACGCAGTACTACGTATCACGTGTAGCATCGGCCGCAACGCGCACGCGCGAACGCGATCGTGACACCAAAACATTGCAAAAAAAAAATTCACGCCACCCACTTGCCAACTAAAAGTGACAGTGACGTTTCAGGGGGGGAGCACGATGACAATAACACGCATTCGTATGATGTAGTTTCAAAATTTATTTACGTGATTCAGTGAAAAATTTCAGTGGTACGATCAACTGGTGAATTTTGTGCGATCGATAGCTGTCGCAGTGGTTGTGTTGTTGGTTTCGAGGATGGATGGTGGTTGTCCGGGGGGTTAGGCGCAATGATGCGCAAGGAGAGCGCCGCCGGCGTGCCCGGCGGGACCGAATTCTCGTTGGATGCGTCTGACTGCATCAATCTGCAGCAGATCCTGCAGGCTTTCAACTCCACAATTAGCGAGGAGCACGCGTGGGCTCTGTTTTATCAGGCTGCGCGCTGCTTCCAGAAGTGCCTCACGGATGGCTTCACCTGTTACTTGGTGACTGAACCTAGGCATGTCTTCCTGCACAAGGACGGTACTGTACATCCCAGCACGCTGTTGCATCCAGGAGGTCAGTCCACATTTTGTTTACCACTCTTGGGTGGCCCATTGATGAATTTAATTAATTATTTTATAGTACCTAATAAGTAAGTTTATAGATATACTTAAAAGTGAGTTTATCGGACACGTCAATGAGGGTTTATCAACAAATAAAGTAGCTGATAAGGGCATTGATATTAGGTATGATTTTTTATAAATATATTAGGTATCTACCTATTAGCATTCTTACAGCAGCTATTTTTAAAAATCATGTTATATCAGGTAGACAAAAAATGTTTTAGCCATAGCGAGTGTTATCGGTGAAATTGCACTAACAGTGAAGTAGGTATTGTTATATTTAAATCTGACCGGTTTCTGATTACAACTTATCAAGTTCACTAACACAACTCATTATTGATAACAATGATGGAAAACAGCAGGCTATAATTATTTTTAGACTAATTGAAAAAATCGTTGCGAATTCACCAAACACGCATATAACACTGGCAATGAATGCCTATTATCTTTTAGCTGGTCTGTCTGATTCAGTCTAAATTCCAGTAAGTGGAAATTTATTAACGTGTTATAATCCTATTGTCAACAAACCCCAGGATTATTTCCTTCATATTATTTTACAACCCGGAAAGATTAGTACGATAGGTACCCCAACACCGAAGGTTTGAACCTAACCAATAATCATTCGCAGCATACTTAAGATAGCTCTGCGCATAAAACAGCCATAGATGTTATCTCCACATTCTTAGCCCATATCAATGCATTCATCTATATTTTACAGAGGACTTTAATAAGATAAGTAACTAAGTCCGTTGGTATTTCTTTGTGAAGAAACTCATTGATTGGATTAGCTGGCAGTAACATTGAACATAACGACCATCTGTAGTCTTCATTGCGAGGTATGAATGAAGTGGATGCACGTAACTCACCTTTGCAACTTTCGCGCGTTGATGTCTAATAACAGTTTTTTTACATCATTGATGATACAATATTGATTAGACTATAAACTTCTAGACTTATGATATCAATTCGGTTCATTCAACCTGTCTTTAAAAGATCTTATCTATCCTTAGAGCATTAAACCAACTATCTGTCATGTTGGGACTTCGGAGACAGTAAATAATATAAATGCTCTATTTGGCATCCTAAGTGTTGGTAATGAAAGAATTCTTGGAAATCCTCTCGGAATACCTATGCGGAAAGAATCAATATAGGCTGTTGGAATGGTCCGAAAATTTTCTGTTATCGATACTTATAGCGCAAAATTTTCCTTTTTGACTCCCTTTGTCCGCAACTTCCGCCCGTATTTATTTCTTTTTTCCCGATTAGGTACGACTTTAGCAATGATACTTTCTTGACGTCAGCTTTATTCAAAGAGCTAATTAATACGTCATCCGTTTGGTCAATCTGCGTAGACATTGGGATTTACTGGATTTAAGCACCAAAGTGCAAGGCAAAAGAGATGCGCTTCCCTGGTGTGTCGTATGCGGGCCAGCCCCGACATCGTATTACATTGTATACGGAGCAGACTCGGTTGTGTCTGTGTAAACCGCTGCTGCAGACTCCACCTCTGCTGAGTATGTAGAGTGGTTTGCATTGGTATCAAAAATGTTTGTTGTTAAATTTGAAATGAAACTAACATAGTCTAAAGTAAAAATTGTTACTAACAAATTGAGTCATAGTCATCACGATTTAGGCTCTATTTAATACTTGAATAACCAACCTACATATTCCGATTCACAACAGTCAGCGTTCCAGTTTTTATTGGCACGACTTTGATGGACCTACATATACAGCGAAGGAATAAATTTCTGAACATAACTAGGGCTGCCATCCCCCTAAATTGCCGAGGCTCGCGCTGGCACAAAAACCTTAAAAACCATAAGCCTCACAAGCATTAAGTGAGTGAGTGGACACTTTCTGATAACCCCTTCCGGATGTCCCCGGACACCCTCAAAAGTAGGACAAATCCGGGGAATCCCGGACGGGTGGCAGCCCCAAAACATAACCACCCTGTATCGATCGCGTACACAATATTATGAACATTTTTATGTTCTTACCCTGCGGGTCACGTTCGTTCATACATTTTTAGTGACCGAGTCTTTCCTGTACGCTTAGGTACCTACTATGTCACTTTATGTCTGTAGGTAGGTAAGTTTTCTCACAATACTTGCATGATACGTGAACGTTCCTTTAGTCTTTAAGGTGCTCTATAAGTCTTCTCAACTCGTATTTATTTGTAGACTTAAATCTGTGGTAAAGTTTTTGACTTAGTTTAAATATGATTTACAGTTTCTAAATTCCAAATTTTTATAAAAATTAAAAATCGATTATAAGCGAGATTTTAACCCACGACCTATTGGGTAAAGCCCCCAGTCACTCGGCTTATAAGCCATTCAGAATCCAGCCCACTGTCGATCATCATCATCATCATCATCTTTCAGCCGGAAGACGCCCACTGCTGGGCATAGGCCTCCCCCAAGGATTTCCATTCATGTCGGTCCTGCGCTGTTCTCATCCAGCGACTTCCCGCGACTTTGTTGAGGTCAATGTCGATATTCTCTTCTAAATTCAACTATCTTAGATGGTAGTTACATCTACCCCTTGTACGCAGTAGGTACTAGAGGGCTAGCATGGTAGTTAGAAAATAATTCTATACCTGCACATGTAAGTTAATTATGTACGAGTACCTATCTATTTTTTAGCAAAAAGTGTTTTTACATTTACGTGAACGAACAAATTGTTTAGAACAGTTTGGAACATTAGGTGGGTTCGCAGCTTTACCTACATGTCACGTTCATCCGCTTTTATTCTTAGGTATTAATCGATCTTTCAGGATCATGTACCTTTTAAACTGCCATCCTACTTTTAGTCTTTTCAATGGTAAATAAAGGATTCCCTTTGAAAATGCTGTCAACTATAGTGCCTTATAATTTACTTAATTATTAAAAAAAATACATAAACATAATATCCAATAACAAATGCTTAATCAAAATCTTATTAAAACTAGTTCACATCTCATATGTCGCCCGCCCGACGACGCCGGGTAACATTTCAATCTAACGCCTTCACACAAATAGTCGGTTCCAGTGATTGGTGGGTGTCAACTGTCGTGTGACTAAGTATTTCTCTGTATCTAGACCGAATAGTGCAGAGGCGCTAAACCTTATCATTAGACCACACAACAGACACAACGTATCTACATAGATATCTATTCTATCATGATTTTTAAGAAAATATGAAAATAATGTTAATTGATTACGTAACAGGTACTGACACGGTTCTCAACCTCCCCAAATTAAAACGCGTTCACAGCCCACAGACAATTCTTTTTAATATCTTACTTATAAACCAAAGCGATAGGAATGAGTTAACAAAAGCCTCACAATATTTTCCGCACGACCTTTTCCGAATATAAAATTGCTTCTACTCTAACCGTTTGTCTCTCACATCATGTTAATCACTCCAGCGCCCGTCAGACCGCACATGGAACATCAATCTAGGCACAGGGCACAGATTATGAATGGCTGGACTAACCCTCCGTGACCGATGGGGCTCCTCGTTGTAGTATTTAACCGATCGACGATCCTGCCCGACACTGACGAGTGACAATCTAGCCTGACAATCACAGATATCTATGAGTTGGGTTCAACAAAGAGCGATGTCACTGTGCCAGGACGGAATGCTTTTTCATTGTATTGCAATAAATAGAGTGCATGCGTGTTTTTATTACACTATTTATTGCTGACCCATTTTCGTAGAATAGGTTCACTCACAAGGCCTTTACACGTTATGATTGGCAAGTTTTTCAAATTTTCACATTCTTTGATGTAACAATTTAATAGTATTGTACTTAAGCAGATTAAGTAGCTGCCATATTACACAATGTTACAAATCGATTCTCCGATGTTAATTTCGATTAAATGTTTGTAGGTTAAGGAGTTAGTTAATTAAATGATTGTCGCGAGTTTTGACGAGAACGTTAAAGATGTGATTGTGAATTTTGGGTTAGTTAGTTTACATCGAGACGTGATGAGACGCAAACTTTAAGGTAGTTTGACAATATAGAACTTTTTTACTACACAAAAACGTAGATACTTACCTATACAAGTATACATACCTGTTTAATTTAGTTAGAGTGCGAAGCTAACAGGATACGCGGATATTAACCAGGGGCCAGTGCTTTGTACTGACTGAGACAGGTGGACTGAGACAGGTGGACTGATACAGGTGGACTGATACTTTATGACTTCACCACAGTCTAAAGACCAGTAATTTAACATTTTAAAGTAGTCATTGACTGTCATTTGTCATTGACATTGACAGCTGCAGTATTTTTATCTAAAAACAAGACTGAATGTATCAGCTGTTGAATGTCAGTCAAGTTTAACTTAGGTACCTACTTATATGAAATGCCTAAATATTATTTACAGTTCAATGAGCCTACAAAGGTAATCCTCTTTTTCCAATGTTTTTTACGTATTATAAACGGTTCCGAAAATGGTTTATTCAGACTGAAAAACCTAGTTTTTGGTTTAATTAAGCGCGAACTAGCCTAGTAAACTGAATCACTAAATAGATTAGTCTGACTAAAGCTGTAAATACTATATTTCAAGGTTAGAGTTAATGTGCTCGGTGACTGAGCTAATGGCTTGATAAAATTGTTTCAGTAGTGCATCAAGCATCACCTGGTGTAGAGGTACCTTTTGGCATTATTAGGTTTGGTACATTGGTGGCGCCACCTTCTGCATATTGGCACAGTATAAAAATAATTAATAATTATAGTAGTATTGTATACAGTAGGTAGTATAAATTGTAAATAAAATATCTTCTTAAAAAATCCAAGAAAAAAATAAGTTAAACTGTGTTAATTTTGCATCCCTGTAATATCTTTTTTACTTTCAACTTTCTTTCCCTTCAGTAAGTACTCTCATAGGGAAGATATTTTCAAAAAGTTGAAACAGTAAAAAAAAAAGTTAAGCATTCTAAATTCTATAGCTAAATACCATTTTTTTATATCTCTAATTTGGCCTTAATAATAGGCCTGTTAGACCTTTGAGAGTTAGCAAAAAACTTCATTTCCAAATAATTCGAGATCGTTGATTTGGTTTTGATTACGATAATTGATTGCGTTTTTCTTGTAGCCGTATGTAAAAATAATGAATTTCATGTCCTAGGTTTGTTACATAATCTTTTCGATTTTTAACATTCACGCAATTAATCATAAGTACTTACGCGTACCGCTCATAATTTGTTTTATGTTACCTAATTTCTAAATTTTTCACACATCCGGAAATAAGTGTAAATTAAATACAATAACTGAATGGAGAATCGGAATACACGCGATCGTATGTAAGAGTAATAGAATTTCATTGACACAGTACTGCGAGGCAGTGGTGCTCAAAGTTATAACGTAATCACAGATTAAACGCCCTAATCAATCGATCAATGATCAAAATATCGGAAAATGTTTCAGTTTGTATCGAATTTAATCCAGCGCTATTATTACCACTGAGCTGTTGACAGTAGGTACAATTCGGAACAAAAGTAATGATCTGCTACAGCAATATTTTCTGACAATGTGATTAAAATCTTAACCATAATGTTTGATCTAATTGTATAAGCGTAGTAGGTATATACACACGTAGGTAGGTATATTATTTTCCCTAACACTTGCATATTATAAATATGTTTTGTTTATTTTCGTGTATTAATATCGAAATTTAGCGAATTTTGAAAGCGTGCTGCTTCTTCATATTTCAGCAATACCACTAGGAATCGTGACCCGAGGAGGGCCTTTTGCGGCCTGTGTGAGGACCAAAGTGTTCAAAAGAACTAATATTTATTTAGTGTATGGAATAATCAAATTTTAAAGAATAAAGAACTTGCTTAAAATTAAAATCTATAAAGAAAGATGTAACATATTTTATTTGTCATTTGAAATGTCAACATGTATAATAAAGGAGGATGCGTATTCTATACTAGACTGAAAAAAATCACCTGTCATTGTAGGTACCTACAATGTATCTTATAACAGCTTCTTAAAAAAGGTCTCACATAACCCCCACAAAACAAGAACAGTTGATCACCACTGTACAGTCAAGTGCAGCATCGTTAGTTTTTGCTTCAATATTAATGCGCTCGTATTGTTCTGTCTGCCGTACGTTTCACCCCGTGCGCACGCGTGAGAAACAGGTCTCGGTCCCGGAAGGTCTTGTATCAATCGAGACTTTTTGCGTTGCGTGTCAGAGAAATTACATAGATATCTCTTTGTGCTGTTAGGTTTGTTGAACTGCTGTAATTAATGCTGTAAGTGTTCAATATTTTTTATGCTGTGGATTTGGCGATTGATCGGATATGGTTGGTTAGACTGGTTTTCGCAGGATATCGATAGGTCGAGAGTGTCCGGATATTTTTTTAAAGCATTTCAATTCTATCTACACTAATATTATAAAGGGTTTAATTGGGAGACATCTCTAAACTAAATCACGTTCTTGAAATTTCAATAAATTAAATGTTTCATTAAATAAAGTTTTCTTCCTGTGTGTAGATCTGAAGAAAGAAAAAGAAAATTAAAAATATCCTCATTAGAACTCACCTTTCTTTTCTTAAGAGTGGTGTTTCCTGAATCTTCTAAACCCCTTGTTCCGGGCTTCGCCTGTAGGTACATAAGGGATAATCTTTGAAACTACTATTTAACTAATAAAGATTTAAAAAATCACTAATGCCCATTTGCGGTACTCTTTTTGATAATAAAATTTCAAGCGGATGAATAGCGAGCCAAAAGCGTAAGAATAAATTCTTGTGCCAATAGCCTGTTGTACTGTAGGTACCTATTCTATAAACTGTAAGATTTACTTCATTATAATATTACTTATTATACTTTAATGTTGCAGTCTTATAGTAATAATCATATATTAATCGTGCACCTAATCTATAACTTTATAATCTTTTAGATAAACACTTCAATACTAGATATTGTCAAAACAATGGACACGAGACAATCGGCACGGGCGGCGCTCTTCGGCGGCTAATCCTTGTTTATTTTTATTTATTATTAACCCGTTCTAAGTTTGACAGTTCCAATAGATGTTAACCCTTTAACAACTGCAGTGGGTCACTAAGACCCTTTGAATGACGCTTATGACACAAAAAATAGAACCGGAACATTGTTGTAATACTGTGTATTTTACGATCGTATAACTGTATTGTAACGATTTCTATTTTATTAGGCAGTAGCTTATATTGTGGACTACATTTTTCTGCTTAAAACCGGATTTTCTTATTTATACGTATAGCGCCGTAGATAAACGAAAATATGACCTCGAATTTGGAAGAGGAATGTGATAAAATTGCAACAAATTAATAAATATTGTTTGGAAACAGAACTTGATCGAATGGACTACTTTGTTAAGTGTTTTTTGTTTTATGTAGACCATGTATGATAATTTATTCGAATTGATCAGTGATAAGTGGTCATTGTAGCCCGCAGCGACATTTTCGGGTTACAAACCGATAGGTACCTACAGTAATTTTTTTTGAATAATTTATATTAAAACTGCAACTGAACGGTAACCTGTCTTGGTCCCCAAAATCTGTCTACAGGCACTTGATTAGTATTTATATCGACAACGGATAAACGGTATTTAATTATTGTAGGTACATTTTACAACGGGACCGTGTTTGATTTTATCTCTGAGTAATTTTATTAAATAAGGCTGTATAAAATTATACATAATTGTACTTAGAACTGGCATTCTGACAACTCATGCATTTTTTTATATAATTAAAAAAATGGGCCTACCAGACCTTACTAACTTCAAAACTAAAATATTTTTTATTGTTTATAGGTACTTAGTAATTTTTTTTTCTCATAAAATTAATTTCTTGTCGCCAATAAATTACAGGATTCCATCTTAGCAAGGAGTAGGTATGGCGGTTTCTTTGACTGGCTACTACAAAAACCGATCAACATTGGAATCCTTTTTGTGACTTCAATAAATAGAGCTGCCTTCCTCGGAACGGTTTCCGAACACAAAAACTTACAATGGAAATTTTTCTTGCCATTTTGAATCTTAACATCTAGTGATACAGCCTACGGTTTTTTTTCTATTACCTGCCTATTTTCCTGGAATAGTTCCACAGGTAGATTTACAAGGGAGTGAATGACACCTGAATAAAGCACGTAAAGTGATGTAATTTGGATATCAGGCAATATACAATCAATATCCTAAACTTACAACAACACAAGTTTTTAGTAAAAAAAAAATTGAACGTTAAAAAAGATAAAACGTGTGGGTGTGTCGGAGAAGCACTAAACTCTGTTGAGATACGCAATAAAAATCGAAAGAAAATTTGTAATTACCGACGTTCCTGTAATAAATTTGCCGCAACTTTGTAATTTAACCCTCAAGATACACGAACGACTACACGCATATTTTATTTAACTTTTTATTTCATGCACTTACAGAGTTGCGAACTGCGCTTAAGTTGTGCGCAGAATAAATACGTCAACAACGCGTTTGAGTGTTGGTGTTTCGCTAACTTGTGTTTGGTTTTGATGGGTCAGCAAATATTCTGTTTACGTGTAATTAAAGGGAATTTTATACGCTTTGTTTGAACAATTACTTTAGGTTTGTGGGCCATTGTTTTTATTTCTTTTGTGGACTTACATTCCAAGCTGAATATATAAATAAATTGCAATTTTGAGGCTTTATTCTCGACAAGAAAAAATAAATTAACTTGTATAGTGAAGTATGTTTTCAAAGCAAGTTAAGCACGTGATGCAAATTGTAATAAAACACAAAAGTACCTCATACCTGTAAGCTATTATTTAAGTTTAAACAAAAGCTTTGATATAATTGACCCTCCAGGCCATTTACCATTGTTTGATTAACGTTCAACTACACATTTAAACCATTTGTTTGCAAATATTAAGATGTCATAAAAAATGTTTTGTTGAACATTAGAATGTTCTTGAGTTTTTCGTCTGAGCTGTACTGTGTTTTATCAGTTAGAACTTTTATTTTTCTAAAAACTTTGCCGTTTAAATTTGCAAAGAAATTCTGTTAGCATTTTATTCACTCTAACGTACTCCATAACTTTATCTATCTATCTTTTTTTTCCTCCAATTATGTAGGTGTATTGTAACGTATACCGCTTCTTAGCCCTTTGGGAAATACAGGCGTATAATACCTAATAAATTAAATTTCTTAGAAAACTTGTAGGTACTTATTTAAAATCTTGATCAATATGAAGTGCAAAAAATGTTTGAAAGGTAAATTGTACATCTTCGCATAAAAGATGGCGGTGTCGTCTCGGCAGGTCGGCTCACGAAGTCGTGCGACCACGAGCGCATTGTGGACTGAGCACCGAAGACACCAAACATGAATTTTATTACAATGGACCGTGCCCTGTTGACTTTCTAGCTGTTCTGTACCAGACCTTTTTATTAGTGATTATTGTTGAAGAAATTTAACAATCGGTCTACAAGTAAAAGGTTATGATGTAGAGCATTACAGAACAAAGACCGCTGTGTACACACGGCTACCACACCAAGCTATACAAAACCAGTATGAACTGACCTCGTTTTGTATAGACTCTTAGTACAACAAGATGACAGTTTATACTGGAAATGTATAGTTTGATGTGTAGCCGTGTGTACAATCCTTTTGAGCACATAGATTTTTGGAATACAATGCTGTTTCGCCCATTTGAGACGTGGAATATTTGGGCAAAATGCACGACTATTCTGATTTGCGGGAGAGCGGTGCAGTGAACCGAACTATCTATCAACATGGCTTTACTTAGTAACACTATCACAACTTGACTAAAGAAAACTGTTTTGTGATTGTCATCTTAATTCAGTTATTTAATCCTCATGTCCTAGATTTCATTTTAATATAGTCCTTGAAAGCAAAAGCCAGTAAGTACGAAATATTATCATCTCGGACTCCACCATCTTGTTTCCTAGCTTTCCATTGTCCACACCTATAAAGTGCAGGTTCTAGATGGGGTGTCGACGTCCTTGCAAAGCCAAGGTCGATCGATACCCAAGTGACGTCACGGACGCCATCTTGCCAAATGACGTCATACATACTAAATAACCTTTTGGGAACGTATTGGAGTAGTATTTTGGGTGTGTCGTTGTTTGTAAGGTATATTACGTTCTCACCAAAATTTCTTACTCTGCTAAAGCTGACTGCACGAATCCCTCAAAGTGGTGATCATTTGCAGAGTATTTTTAGACACCACTGTAAAGAGAGATGCAACGTCTTTTTCTTTCTTCTTTCTCCTTTTCTCATTATTTTTTGTATCCCATTTGTCCTTTCTGCTTACTCTTTCCCAGTCATAACCTTTTTTCATAAAATTCATATTTTCTTTCGGCCTCAATTCAACCATGGTTAAATAGATGGGCCATATAACAAACTAAATTTTTTGCAAACTTTCTGGTAACATTTTCCTCTTCACTCTGAGTGGGATATAACTAATCTATCCATTATTCATACACTTAATTACAAGTGATACCAGAGAGTTATTCATAGACTAAATATTCATAATTATTTAGAATTACTTACACAATATTATCTTCTATCTTTACACTCGAGTGTTCACGATAAGTGTCAAGTGTGAGTGCTCAGTGCTGTGTCGCGTGATCTCACACTCGTTGCAAATTGGATTACTTTGACGGAGACGTATAAATAGTGTGATTAACTTAAGGATTGTGGCAGATGGCCGCGTATTAGTTTTGTTGCGCATTTTATCAATTACACTTATTTCGTTGTTTTGCAAATACACCCTTATACACCCTTATTGCGTGGTATCTCTAATTCATTATCTGTACGCTCCTCTTTGTCCGTTTTTAATTTTGGAATCAATGCAGTACATTTTCTTCTTTCGTTAACCTAACTATTTCAAACAATACTTTGATGCTTTGAATTATCTCTTTGAATTGGTCTTAGTTCATCATTACACATATGAGCAATGATATAAGACGTAGTTAAAAATTACTTATAATTTCGCCAATAACTGCAAAGTTATGTGAGAAGATATGATAATTTAATGTGCTTTTAGCGTTTTACATAAATTAAATTCGCTATAATGTGCGGTAGGCCTAAGACGTAGGCACGCGTTAGACCGGTCTTCAACGTCGCGAGGTATTCGCTATCGATCAGAATCCTTCCTTATTTGCAGCTGTATGCGTGTGTCCCTATAGGCTCCTATCTCCATAGTTGTGGTGAAAGCTATTTGTACCATAATTGTCGTCCTACATTTTTTCTTAAATATTTCTGTAATGTGAAAAACTTGATCAATGATACCGCTTGTCAATCGGTACCGTTACCGTGTCTAAAGTTATTTATTAGACAGGTTTATTCAACACTGTTTAATCCAAATGAATGCATTCTTGCCGATACGTTGGTTTGAGGTTTTGGGAAAATACATTATCTAGACCAGGGCTGTCCAAACTATACACCTTCGCGGGCTAATTAAATTTCATACAAAAGCTGGAGGGCCAGAAAAATATTTTCAGTTGCAAGACTGAAGATAAATAATTATACCAAGTATTGAGTACATGTTTTGACAACGAATAATATTATCTAAACTATTTGTGTCCAAAACCATTTTTAGATTAAAATGTGTTTCGCGGGCCGCATGAAAACAAGCCGCGGGCCGCATGCGGCCCGCGGGCCTTTGTTTGGACAGCCCTGAATCTAGACGATCCTCCTTGACAAATTCTGCTACTAAAAGTAAATTGAGAATTTGATCCTTAGAGGTATTATATACTCTAAGATTTGATCGTTACTTGGGATTATGGAAAAAGGGTTCTTGAACATTCAACTTTTCATCGCAGGTTTGGACAATTACGTTTTTGCATGTGTGCCTATTGTCTTTATTTAACTTGACGACTCCGTTACTCTTGCGTAAGTCTTCCCATACATATAATTTTTAAAAAGTTTTCCCAAAATATTCCAAACGAATTTTACTTAACTAATATAGACTATAAATTTGTTAAAGAGTATTTTTTAGGATCAGTAAACTAAATTCAAGCTAGATTAGGTAAGTACAGTGGTGAGTGATTCTATTGTATACCATTAATTTTAATTCGTTTTTTTACGTCTACATCATCAAATCTGAATACGAAAGATTCTGAATTCCTTGTTTTCGTAACACTACAATTACCACGTAACATTCGGTACATCACGTCAAATGATCAATTGAAACGGATGATCTACAACTTTCTAAAGTAATAGTAGTAATAGGTGTTTGTGTAAGTGCTATTATCCAGTAACGAGCGACCTTTGCTTGAGATAAACGATTCGGATTATCTGAATGCGTCAGTGTTATGCCGATTGTGATTTGTTTTTTTTTTGCTTCATTTAAAATGTTGATGTATTGTACCGTGTGGTGCACATAATTGTTATTATGTAAATAAATTTAATGTAACGAGCTGTAATGGTCTAGTGGTATGACCATTGACTTTGCCAGTCATCCCCGACCTAGACTATCACAGGGTATTCAGGTTCTATATCAAGGCAAGCACATTCATAATCACTTGCTCCATGCCTAGGAAAGCACGTATAGCTTTGGTCCTGCGCCTGATCTCTGTCCGGTGACACTACCGGATTACCATCGGTCGGCGACTTTGAAGTTATCGTTTGTCTGAAATATAAACTATCTACAGATATTTTGAAAAAAAGAAAAAGTGATACAATAAGAAAAAACAAAGTATGTCACTCATTATTAGGTCATAAACTCATAATGACATTAAAGAGGAAATAGTAAGTAATCAACGATTAATGACCTATTGTCCAATATATGAAATGATTGTGTAATGGTCATACATACCTACTAGTTTTAAACGTTATCACTAGATTTTTCATTTATCATTGGTGCAGAAGGCTAATCACTTACGGAGTTTGGATTGTGCCCTGTATCCATTATGGCTATAAACGACCAAATATTTTATTCATCGGTATAAATGTAATTATATTTTGGTGAATATGGGCGGCGTGTTTTCCTTTAATTACTATCAAATCCTCGTCTTGCCTTGCCGGACGAAAATCACCTTAAGCCTGGACGTCACTGAAGCGGAGAAGAGCGGAAAGATGTGTTTTCTTAAGAATGACAGATTAAACGACGTCGCTCGAGTTCGTTTGAGTTGTCATTTGTATAGAAACATGAACATGATCTTCTCTCTGTTCTTCTTTGCTTTTGTGGAGTCCGGACCTAACACTGGCGAGTTAAGGGTGGAGAACAACTTACCTTTGGGGATACAGCTATATTATGTTATGGTTGTTATAGTATCAGTAGGACCTGTACTTTCGACATCAGTATTTTACAGTTACATTACATTGACCACCAAACTCATATTTCTATTAAGTAGTTGAATTATATGTTGGAATGCAATAACGAAGATTTGTATTGTATTGTATTGTATCAAAAACAGCTATAGTTCAGTTATTTAATTGGCTGGCGATCATCCGGCCGAATAGCTGGAAAACAATACACTTAACGGTTGTTACAAATTGAAGTTCAAGGCCCGAAGAATGGCTGTAACGTTACGTAATGTGTTACGTTTCCTAGTGTTTTGACTCACTTTCCACCATTTTAGTTTCGGTTGCAAACGGTTTGATATTTGAATTAAGTAATTCTTTATCAGATCATCCAAAGCCAACGGTAACAAAAATGGTAACAATATGAATGCACATTGCACTAATACTAAGTAATGCATTTGCATAAAGTTTATTTTTATTTCTAGCTTGATTTTCTGGTTTCTATGCCAGTTCTGAACATTACTGTCATTATCATCATTAATTGGTCGTTGAATTTATTATATGTATTAAAAATAATGTTTACAACATTTTAAATTTACAACTGTATGTTTTACCAAATATCTCAATGTGTTACTGTTTCATACTGTTCAAATGCCATAAAAGTATGATGTCCTTACAACACCAAACTTACAAATCAAATTAATTCAACATTTGTATATTAATATTAACCATCGTAAGCATGTATTAGTTATGTTTGTACATTCTAACGATCTCTGATCGTTGCATTGGTACCGAGAGACGGTGCGTTTGCCTCACTTTCAATTTTGACAGCTAACAAATTGCGTGCACCTGTGATGCACTTACATAGATTAAAATATAGGTACGTCAATTTTAGACACGTAGGCTTTAAACTTTGGTAAATAATGTGGAATAGATTTATTTATAAGATGTGGAACGGGTGCGTGTAGTTTATTTCACTTAAATATAGTTTTTCATCAATGCAAAAGCTTGGACATTAGTATAATTGAATTTTATCTCCCACTCTACGTGGTAGATCAAATAAAGAAATACACAGAATCTCGATGAACAAAATCAGATAATGAGATTTTATGAGGATACAATTTATTTTGGATAGAGGCCAAGTTGTATACAACATTTATTACATTTGATACCACTCAAAGCTAAATTACTTAGACTAGATACTTCGGTTGATGACACTAATCTGATAGATTAAAGAGAGAAAACCTCGTAAACATTAAATGTATTATGTTTTCCAATAGATACTTTGGTATCGTTGATAATAATGATCATTGTAAACAAGAGCTTAGTACTGCAGGCAATTAACTGGAAGGTACATAAGCTAAACTTACCGCTAAATGCAAAAATTGTGTTGGATTGAAATAGGAGGCTGATTCTCAACGTCAAAGCCGTAGCGACTTGGTCGTTGAAACGCCGATATTCGCTTCGATATTGTTAAGTTTTATTTTTGTTTTCCGTCTTATATTCATATCCGTCAATCGGACTTGAAAGGCATCGATTTAATTTCTCGTATTATTTCGATCTTATCCAGTTGAAGTGATGATTCAAGTCCTGTCGAACTGCAATCAAGGAACACATGAATACTTACCTTTGGGCTTCGATTGAACAATTTTAAACAATTTGGACTGTTTAAACGAGAATCGGCTCCCTAGTTGTCAAGCTTCATGTGTTCAAACCATGAAAACATTTAAAATACATTAAGTATATATTTACTCGATGTTGGTTAAAAGCATACACCGTGCGAAGCCATTAACCAAAACAAAAAAAGAGTTGATGACTGTGTTTCTCTCATTCCCATATTAAAATAAAACATGGGAATCTAGAGATAACGTGAAGAAGCATAATTTTAAATAGATTCTTACTTGTATTTAGTATGTTAGTAAAAGGTCTATAAATAATTCTTAGATTATTGTCTTTATATTCTAATTAGGCACACGGTTCCTAGGGATTCCACGGCACGCCAAAGCAGGCCTCCGTTGATATTCAGATAACATTCTCAGTTAAATAATGAATGAACAATAGATTCTCACATTTTAACTAGCCAATCCTTTTCTAGCGTACTCTAGGGAAATCCGAAGTGGCGTCGAATAAAATAAAATTACACATTTTGAACTAGTGTAATAGTTTGCTTTCATTAATAAACTTTTTCTATTTAGATAGGCATTTCTGTGAAAAGATTTCAATCATTTATTACATCTTAACAGATTGGGTCGTCTACTCTATGATCAATGCATAGACTAAACATTTAGCGTGTTAAGCAACACCCATTATTTTACCATGCTCATCGATATATTAAGTAATCCAAAGATGCATCCACATGCCATCGTATTAAAAAATACGCCCTGCACATTGAGAAATTCAGTCCATCGAACCGGAACTTTTTATTACGTAAGAACTATGTTTACTGTGTAATGAGGCATTTATAAATTGATGAGGAGGGTTCTTTCAATTGTTGAATTAAAATGAGTGATGTTCAAAATGATAACAATGACATATTTGTGAGCACATCTTTTGAACAAATCGTAACGATCGAGTTTCCCTTTGACATTGCGTAAAAGTCCAATATCGATGACACTATCTATGGTTTGAATTCATATATTGAGCTATATGATTTGTATATCTCTAGATGGATCCAACTAAACCTAAGAATCAAGATTTTTCAAATAGTTTTAATATTGTGGAAATGTTTGAAACACTTTTCTTATCTTATAATAATTCCCTTAATGGCAATAAACTTAATAACAATACTTTTTCCATTGTTTCACTTTGAGAAACTGCAAAACTCGACCAATTAGGTATTTCTAGTAACTTTACGACCAACTAGTAAACGTAAGTAAGTAAACTTACCAGAAACTTATTTGTTCAATAGGTACTTCTTTACATATTAATAATTGGGAAGCAATTGTGGCCCCGGGTGTCGTCGTTACAAGGGAACCTGTTTTAAATCTCTGCCCGAAGATAATTTATGAAATTGTGAGTTTCGTAAGAGTTCGCCGTCTAGATACGTTCCCCATCCTTTGTGGCATGGGAACCAACGGAAACTAGTGAGGGAAGTGTGTTAAATCTGATCAACCTGAGGAAGTTACATTTTGTTCTGGTATTCCATTCGGATTTAGATTACGCAGTCTTATGAGATTTCTAATCTGCGTTGGAATTCCATGGAAGTTGTTAAATTTACTCGCGATTGTTCGTAGCTTTATTCTCATAAAAGTATTTGATGGCTTATTTTTTTACTTTTTGGTCTACGTCTAGAGCAAGCCTTACATTTATCTTAAACTTTCATCTTTTCGATTCAGTTATCTTCACATTAATATCTCTCGATACTTAATCGTGTTTTTTTTAACAGTCGTGTCTTTTCAAATTAACATTAACAGCAATAAAAAAATACGTGTAATCACCGTGCTTAGATGTTAATCCAAAAAGTTTGTTTAATAATGTTTACCATCAATTTCTTCATTAATTACTCGAGTTATTTACTTAATGGACTTATTAATACTTAATAGTTAATTATTTAATTACAACTGTTATTTATTTTAATCTTTATTAGTTTATCGATTAGAAACTTCCCATCACTAGGCCTAATAGTCAAGTTGTGGCCCGTGGTCTATACTCTATAAGTCTTTTCTTTTTTTTTCAAGTTACTAGATGCAATTGAGCGACTATCGTGGGAAACTTGCGATAGGTGCGAATTTCTACCAGCGCGAATTGTACTGAGATGTTAAATAAAGATAAGTAAAAAGGTGCACTTCAACTATCCTAAATGGTGTTCACTCTTTTGTTTTTTTAAGATCGAAATCAGCTTTATAGTTACATACGTTTCGTTTCCTTTAACGTAACCATATCTTTTATTTATACTCTTTTATCTAATGCATGCAAATTTGGAGCTATAGAGTTTTAGAATCAGATATAATTGGCGCCATTGTGGTTGTTTAAAGCTTTTGTTTGTGTTAGAAAAGTGTTGCTAAAAGTTACGGTTAGTTATCACACAGTAAGAGACAATAAAATACTCACTAGTTTTTTTCATCCTTATGCTCTTTTAAGTGCAAATATTCAATTCCTTGTAAAAAATAAAAGAAATGGTAGAAAAGTCTAGACTAACAAAGTTTCAGTGTCCATCGCTAGTTGTTACTGATGTCATTCGCTTTACCTATCCAAAATTTGACACAGACCAGTGGGCGTCGGCTTATGACCGTTTTATTACTTTGCTTCCTTTGTCATCCTGTCTATTGTGTCATTAGATAAAATCTGTAAACGACAAAAGATTTTTAATTTACCAAATACGTGGCGGTTGTAAACGTTTGCCGAATTTATTACAGAGGGGGCCAATTGTTCTAGACAAAAAACAGAGCATTTGGAACTAAATGGTTGGAGTATTATGGCGTTGAGTGTTATAATAACGTGAATTTAGTTTGTAGGTAAATTAAGAGCGTGGTTTTGGTGCTTTGCTTTTAATTTTAGAGTTGATAGATGTGGGCTGATAATTCTATCATCTTGTATTATTTATTCATCATCAAGCACCAAATATGCATATTTCGGTTCTATAAAAAAGTTCCTTGTTTTTAGTTTTGGAAACGTATTGAGAGATATTCCTAATTTCAGAACAAAAGATTGAGGCTATTGGAAACGGCTGTAAGAATGATGCGGTAAATGGTTTATATTAAAATATTGATACCGCTTAAAATGTTCAATAGCGCTTTAATAGGTATAGACTCTTCACAGCTTCTTTAGTGCATTTACTATCTCAATAAAATAACGTTTTACCTCAAAATTGGTAATGATCGGAATTTTTAGTGCTTTTATTTCTTTCGATTCAGTTTGGTAGTGTGATTGACAGTTTGTTTTTCTCATAAAAAGTCGGAGATCGATCTTTAACTCGATTCAGTGACTTGCCACGGTTGACCGGGTCCAACAAACAATTAGACACGCCGACTTTATTTACATTTTTTTACTGGCAAAAGTAGCATGTCCTTATTTTTTCTTTTTGACGATTCTAGATTTTTGTTTGGTGTGATACTGAACTATGTAACTGTTATTTTTTTTAAGTATTTTGTACATTGCGTTGCGTTTCTTTTTTCTTCTATAAAAATGTAGGTACTATTTTTTTATTGTAATAAAGTTGAATAATATTTTGTTCCAAGTTTTAATAGTCATGTTATTTTCTGTAATAACAACGAATATTATGTTTATCTGTCTGTAGGTACACTATTTCCGTTAAATATGCTATCGCTATTGATTTTCACGTTGCTTTTATCTTCTTTGTACGTCATCGTATCCATAATATGTT
The DNA here is from genome assembly GCA_936450705.2 of Protodeltote pygarga. Lineage (NCBI taxonomy): Eukaryota > Metazoa > Arthropoda > Insecta > Lepidoptera > Noctuidae > Protodeltote > Protodeltote pygarga. The sequence continues at coordinate 14,529,362 of OW388250.2, read as the reverse complement.
TTCATCAATTTCAATAGACTGACAGTTTGTCATGTAAATTTTATCTTTGTGTTCAAGCGGTGCGATATAAAGATATATTTAGAGTTAAGGAAAATTTAAAATTTAAATAGATTGTTCGAATAAGTTGTATCTTGGTTTTGTGGCGGCAAAGCAAATGACAAAGAATTCTGTAGACCTGTAGATAGATGCTTGCGCGAACCAATTATGTAAGCTATGGGAAGAAAGAAGGAAAAGAATCTTCATTCCATGATCTAGGATACTTTTAATATTTTTACTACCTTAAGTAAAATGCTAAATCATTTTGATTCTGACGTAATAATTCCACTTAAAAAGCTTTTAGGTTACGTTATTACGGACGAACCAGCAACATCTAAAAAACTGGAAGCACACGTATGTGGTAAAAATATGATCAATATTTTGGAACACACATTTTGAGTTTATGTAAGACCACACTAAAGTAAAGCACTCGATATAAATATTCGTACAATTTTATCTTTATTACAAGGATATAAAACTCAAGATCTCATAAACATAACCCCACTTGGAACTGATAAACCTGGACAAGGTCAAGGATTGAAAACGATCGATGAACGTAATCTTAAATGGAGCATTGACCTAATTCGAAATTCATGTTATAGATAACCTGCTATCAAATATAGATGTATTGTTTCAATGTTCACCTTCTCAATCAGTGTATTTGATTGAAAAGATTCTGACGAAACCTATTATAATAAAGGAATTTTTTTTCTTTTTAAATACATGTTTCGTATTGAAAGGTTCTAATCCGGATTCATAATGTTAGAAACTATTTGCATTAAATGCTTAAGGACTTTATACTATTGAGGTACTAAGAATACCATCCAAGTGAAAAAATGTACCAATGTTATCAATTTGGTCAACTATTCACAAATATTGAGAAAACAATGCATGCAAATGTGACTGAAATACTCAAACTAGATGTGTCGCAATCGCGTGCGCACAGATCGCAATTCCAAGGCCGCGGTGAGCTGTCAAACGTCATTGAATTATGATGTATGTGTGTCAAGGACAGGTATTATATGCACCACCCACGGTTTGTGCAGCTTGTATTAAGGCGGAGGAGGGTAAAGGAAAGTAATCTCATCATAAAACTTATGAAGATGAGCGTAACTAACACAAAATAAATAAAAACAGCTGTGTTTGAAATATGTAAGATTTAATTCTTAATTTTTAAAAAAGACATCCTAGCTAAAGACCTAAAGCTATTTGCAATAGAATCTTGAGTTCTTGATGCATAATAAGTTGCTTTCATAATCACCAAAAGTACAATGAAGTTCCTCCTCGCTCCACATTCGTGACAAACAATATACGTAGACGCAATATTTTTTACCCTGTCACGTGTTACTCAACCAAACAAGCCATGTTACGGGTTCAACAACATGCCTAATCACGACAATAAGGCTGACAATGCAAATTGTGTCTAATAATAGCGTCTAATCGCAGACACATGATTCAAAGCGTCACAATAGGTCCTTTCTCCTAACTAGAGCGTAGGTGTATGAACGGCCTTGGAGACACCACGCGGTGGGCGGGAGTTTGACATTTTGATGTGTTGCATACTCGCGAACTTATTGTGATGCTTCATTGGGGTACATTAGAGTAGATTAGACTTGCTCTATGCATTTTCCGGATGCTCCACCTACGGGACGGTTGAAGCGCAATTTTTCTCGTTGCCTAATCTTTGAAGATCGTTCTAATCTTCTGTAATGGTCGTAACGTTTACGTATAGTTTTTTCTTCAATTTACAATGCTGGGTTTCTTGATCAGTTTAGATCTTTTTCTAATTCGCCGGTTATTTTCTTGTTTACTATTTGGTATTAATTGCACATAGAAGGTTATTGTTTCACATAACCATACTCTAATACTAAAATAATAGCTTCTTCAACTATGCAAAAACCACTTGAAAAAAAAAACTTTAAAATCAAAACTAAGTTGCAGCATTATGCAAATTAATGCAGATTTACTGCATTTGCAGCTCGTTCAAGCAATAAAGTACATATACAACTTTTAGCAGAAAGTTGCCATACGGAATACTTTTTCTGCGTGGCAATATTTGGAATGAAGCCAAAATAATTCCGCTGGTAATCTTATTGCTTAACTTTCGTCCTTGACTTAATTCCGTAGAAATTATTCTGCATTCGTTTCCTGAATATCGTAATTGGAAAATATGAGGCTATTCTCAAATCCTTTATTTAAACCAAACGTATATTTTCACCAATTTTAGGTTTAGACTCTTAAGGTTTATTTGGTGAATACCTACTGTTTTTTACCGCAAAGCCCCAATAAATGAAACAATTCTTTTGCTTTTTGTATGTAAAAATAATTCATCAGATAATACCTTTTTCCCGTTTGTTCCGTGTAATGGTAAACACCGTCTCTAAATTCAAAGAGACAGTAAACACGTGATTGTGACAGTTATAAATAAAGTGTACACGATTATCTGTTGTATCACGCTGTGTGATAATGACTTCCGTCCACTTTATATTAATACCATCATTAGTTAAGTCCATTTTACTAAGATTTAGTTTCCCGTGTAACTTCATTAAAGAAATAGTTGTATTAGCGTTTAAGGGTATGGGATTTCAATTATCTTTAATAATTGAAGTATTAATTACTATAACGTGCGTCGTGTTTAGCTGCAATTTTACCAAGCTAAGATATTGCCAAAATCAGTAATACAACCTTAATATCGTAGCAAACAAACTCCATTCAGAGTACACATCATTTTCTAAAAAGGCTAAATACCAGAACGGAGTTTCCCTAATTGCTTTTGAAAAACTAAAATGTTGATCTAATTTTAAATCAACAGAATTGAGCTCAACTGTTTTATAAATCAATAGCACTGGTTTACGTGACCAAAGCGCCTCGGTAGCTGGAAATAACTAGGCGTACCTATAACCGCGTAGTCAACGGGATTTTAAAATAAAACTAAGTATAATCACAGTGACGGGAGTGCAATTTTTTTTATATATTAATAATTTACATAAAATACTAGCGAGTATTTAACCTACTATAAAAACAACTAAAAATAAATAACAGAGAGTAAATCTGCGGGCAATTCTTTCTCTTGCCCTAAGTTTTTGCTATTATTCGCAGTTGATACTCTAAATCAGGGCTGTCCAAACTATACACCTTCGCGGGCTAATTAAATTTCATACAAAAGCTGGAGGGCCAGAAAAATATTTTCAGTTGCAAGACTGAAGATAAATAATTATACCAAGTATTGAGTACATGTTTTGACAACGAATAATATTATCCAAACTATTTGTGTCCAAAACTATTTTTAGATTAAAATGTGTGTCGCGGGCCGCATGAAAACAAGCCGCGGGCCGCATGCGGCCCGCGGGCCTTGGTTTGGACAGCCCTGCTCTAAATAATTGGGGTAATGAGGGATCATCCACAGTTTTCTGTTACAACACTGGCTTTTTAAACTGAGAGAATAGATAATTACCCGAAAAACAATATTTCATTCTTCCGGTAATAATGTCTTCGCGCATGTATGGCCTTTCTTTCTTTTGACTAACGAAGTTAGTTAACATCTAAAAAGAATGACTCAATGACTCATCTCAGTGAAGCAGTCATATGGATCTTCGGTTTAAGTGATTGGCGTTGGCGGCGCGCGGCGTCATAAGAAATCAGACACAACGAGGCGTACAACCGCCGCGCTCAGTCGACGGGTTAGTAATGCGATACGTGAAACCGCAAGGACGGTGGAAAATGCGCATCTCTTGAGTATCATAATTTAATAAAAAATATGCGTATTTATTATAAAAGAAAGGCAGAGGACTGAGGAGCAAAACAGTACCTAATGGCGCTCATGGTTAAACATTTATTACAGATCTTAAAAGGAGGCACCCTTTCTGTTTTTGAAATATCTAATTGAAAGAACAAAGACTGCCTCGTTGGTCTAGTGGTAGCAAGCGCGACTGCTGAGCACGAGGTCCTGGGTTCGATCCCCGGGTCGGGCAAAGTGTTATTGGGTTTTTCCATTAGGAAATTCTCAGTAGCAGCACGGAGTCTGGAATTGTGCCCGTTTAATGGCAATAGGCTCGCCCCCTATTACATGGGACTTATTACATAGCCGGCGAAACGTGGGTGTATTACACACCTCTGCCTACCCCCTCTGGGGAATACAGGCGTGAGTCTATGAATGAATAATTGAAAGAAAGAAAAAAAGAAAGAACTCGTTTTTTTCCACGCAATATTAAAAAATATAAAAAAAATACACAAAAAGAACTAAAAAACAAAACTAAATCTATGCCCAATAATTGTGATGTATTGCGTTTGGGAAATCAAATAAACTTGTCAAGTAGATATTGGCACTTCATAGATATTTTTGGTTTATCATTTACTTCTTTACTCATAATAAAATAAATAAGAAATAAATAAATAATTTGTACCTTCTGTCGGGTAAAGATCATAAACATTTGCACTATAAACTTCAATGTTTCGGAATCCATTAATCATTTTAACTGCACACATGTCTCTGTCGTGGGTACAATTAATCAACGCTTTTTATTATCTTCCACAAACTACGGTTAGAGAAGTTGAACAGTTGGTTTTTTTTTTCAGTAACATCATAATTGTTGCCGCCAAAATCCATTTGAAAATTGTCTCGTCTAAATCATAAATTCTCAATCAAGTGAGTCGACAAAATAAAATCGCTTCGTCATTTATTATTTCAATGTCAGAAAAATTCACGACGCCAAAGCTAAATGCGTTGTTATATCAAACTTTATCTGTTTAGAAGATTTGCCTGAGACAAGAACTATTCAACTGTCGATAGCTATAAATGAATATAATTATTAATCTAACTATAAGTCATGTTTTAACAGTACAGATGAGGCTACATTAAGAGGGTTAATAAAAGAACGTGATGTATCGAATTAACTTTTTACTATTCTTGAGATGTAGAAAGGTATCAATGTATTGATTGAATCTTTGATTTAACATTGCTTTTTGCTTTAAGTCAGTAGCCTGAATGACAGATGTAATTAGTCTGATGAATCAAAAGGTTATCTAATAGATTAAGTTTTCATGTCGAGAATGCAAACTTAAGGCTTGAAGGGTCGGAACTAAAAATTTTAGTCTACTTTACATTGTGTAATAATTTCGTAACTCCGTTATCTAATTTGCATGATGCAATTTCGTTAAAGGCAGCAGATATATTTTAGAAAAACTAATATAATAAATTTTGATGACGATGTTTACAGAATAGTGACGTTTTTATCGTGTCGTCAGGTGTACTGTCTATTTTTCCTTCACCTCGAGTATGCATAGCGTCAGCAGCTTGTATACGTCTTTGTTGAATGATTATAAAGGTTATTTTAGTCATGTCAGTATCCTAGTCTACTAGAACAATCTTATCTAGAGCTTGATAAATATATAGTCACAAGTTTTTTCAGTGACCAACGTCCGTTTTAGGATCTTTTCTTAACGAACTTAACTTAACTTAACTTTGCTAAATGTTTAATTGCCAATTCCATGATTGCACAGTTATCCAGTAGTTTAACGACCGTCTGATTACTTGGCGAGCGATACATCTTCAGCATTTCTCCCCTCGAAGGTCATATTAATCTCTCTACAAACTGTTTCAAACACCACCAGTTTTACCACCACGATTAAGTCATCAATAATTAGCTGATCACTCTTCTGTAAAATTCCAAGTTCAATATCAAAATCAATGTCACGTGGATCGTTTGTTTTTTTTCTCGTCCGGCAACCGTTACGTCATTGAAGCCGCGAAGGTAATCCGACGGACAGCCACCCGTGTCGCCCGCCCGACTTGTTTCCTCTTGCGTAACGTTGGATTTACTCCCCTAAAACTCTTCACTAAATAAGTTCATTAAAACAAATAGGGTTTAAAATTTAACGGCTCATCGTTTCATCTCGAGCGGTATGTTTTTTCGACTCATTACGGTACTATTGACAAGTGTTTAATTTATCGTTTTATCTTAGAATTTCTCTTTAAAAAAGAACCGGAGTGTTAATCAATGTTTTATTATCTTCTTTATCTGAGGCTAGGTAGCGTTCATATCAGTTGGCGGTGGGTTTTTTGTCTTGTAAGAAATCGACCGTGAAAATGGATGGTATCATGTTATAAGACATGGATAGAATAGAAAAAAATGCCTGTATCTTTCGGGATGATTGACGCTACGTTATGTTTAATAGATATCTAAATTTGATGATCAGATTACATGAGTTTTTACCTAGTTCAAAAATCTTGTATGCGAAAAACAATTTGACCATTTAAAAAACATGTATCTTAATTATAACTTGTCATGTGAGGCTAAAGGTACTAAGGGTACTATCACCTCCCTTGGGATATGGGGTTAGCTTGTCACTTTTAATACATAATACTATGTATATATTTTCATGGGAATTGACGTTCAGATCGCTTTTATAAAATTTAATGTCAAGAAAGTGATAGTGCTTAACCCGACGACAAGTGACTAAGTGGAAAATATACCCCAAGATTTTGCACCACGATAAAAACTGAAGGTAAATTTCTCTTTCGAACGCTTCAAGTTTATAATTATAGCTAATTTACGTCCAAGAGCCGCAATTAACAGCAGCAGTGATTCTCGTTCTACTTGTGTTACTTTCGGCAAGCCATCGAGTAACGGTGCTTGAGTTTTGTCTCAAGCGTCAAAGTGTGGTGGCCCTTATTATTGAGTAAGAAGTTGCAGAAGGTTAAATATATCTGTTGATATGGTGCAGGGATACTGGCAAATTCCAATATCGTAAAAAAATGGATAAAGTCCACTAATTATGGCCAAAATTATCAAACATTTCCAAGCTCTTTGTTTTACAGTTTGGTGGTAATTTTAGGCCTGACTCTTAACACGTTCTTTTTTTTAGTCTCTTATTTAGATAACTCTTTATACTGATAGCCGGTTTACGGCTTTTAGCAATACATATTGGACCTCCAGTTAAGCAATTCATTAAATTAAAGCTACAGCAGCTAAAGTTGCTCCCTAGTGGAACTCGAGCCTCGATAAGGACGTTGATTGTGGAGAAGCTAGGATCAAGCTGGATTACTACATGCTCAACACGGCCCAGGACCGGGGATTGATACATGTCAAATCGTTTATATTCAGCTCCTTTTTATAAGTGCTTCTTGTTTTAAAGTGGGATTTCTGTATCTTTATTCCCTGCCCTTTTAGCTGGTAACCAACTGTAACGGTTTGATTGGTCTAGATGAGATTTTAATTCGTCTTTCACTGATCATTACTTGAGCTTTGGCAGTGTTGGATGTCGATTTAGCTATGTTTTTATGTATGGTGCTGTTTTTATGAGTTCTTTTAACAAGAACAAAAAAACAGCAGGGGATTATTAATGATCATGAAATCGATATATGGCACACAAATACATGTACAGTTTACAATCGAGAGCTATTTTATGATTGGAACAATGAGTTTTGTGTACAAACAAACAGTTATAATAGTTCAATGGCTAACGACAATGTGTGTATACATATTACATTACAAAATAAAAATACATTTATTAAGATAACTAAACGCACATATTAGTCATCGACAACGATAGTCATCACCATTCTCTTTTACATTTACCTCGTCTCTATAAAGCTGTCAAAGAATTGAGTCCAAGTGATGACAGGTGGTAATTACAGACACCCGTTGCTGTATAATATTCGACTTTTTTCAATGTCAATGTCGATGTTAGTTTTACCGCTTGGTGACAGCTGTTTGCGTGTTAAGACATTCTTGTTAACTTTTTGTTTGGTTTACTTTGTTTTTAAGGTTCTATTCCCAAGGGGTTTAAACAGGACATTACTTAACCCACAATGTCCATTCGTCTGTCCGTATGTACTACCGCTAATAATTATCTACTTAATAATTGTCTACCGCTATCATGATAAATAGTAAAAATCCTAAGTGGTACTATATTTTTATGAAAAAAATTATTAATTAAGAGTATTTAGTTAGGCTTAATTTTTGTTATATTGTTTAGCTTTTGATATTTCGGCACCATGCTGCTACGTAGTGTTTAATACCTTTCACTAATATTACCTACATACGTTTTATATTGTTGTTCTTATATTCTTGAAATTGATTCTATAAACATTCTGCGCAGTCATCACCTATCTCGCAAAACTTTCTCATTGATCCAAATGAAATCGTAATTTCACTTATTACTTATCACCTTGCATTTTCACTTCAATTTAAATAAGTAAGGTAACATTATCTACTTTAATTACGATATTTTGTTAGACACCCACACGCCTACATTTGCCAATAACGCACTCACGTTCTCATCGTGAAACCTGCACTTGACACTGTTTGAGGCAGTGGGCTATACTTCTACTAAATTAAAAAGCACTCCTTTACTTTGACCCTCATCGACATGATAATGTTTTCAAATTACTCGTTTTATACTGCAGTTTTATCGAGCGGTCGGCTCGCGTGAGGTCTAAAAGAAATGTTGTCCAGTTCTGTCTCTGCCGGTGTCCCAAATACCAATTATGAGGTAAAATTTATAGCTTCGACTGCAGCTCGATTGTCATATATCACGAAGGTGCCGCGGTCGGATTTTACTTTTGTAATTATCCGTCGCGTGTTCCGATTTTTTTGAATTCACATTTCTATTGAACTTACGTGGTGTTTTATAGAAATATTTTGGCTATAAATTCTACTGCGTCAAATTGGTCTTCGTGGAATGAATTATTACCGCAATTATTTTATATATTAACAGCTACGCTATGACTTTTAATTTTGTTGATGTTTCCATTAGAGTAATTTATGACGAACCTCCTGTTTACCGTAATTCCTCTAGAGTCTTATAACAGTCAAATTAGTGCTGATGGCTTTTAGTATTTTATAGCGTTGGCAGAATAAACTACAGTCAAGGACTAGCTGTTAAAGACTTTGTTCATTAGTAGGTGTATTTCTATTTTTTTTTAGAGCCAAGGAAATAATTTGAATTTGCAAATTATCGTCCCATCACAGCTTAAAGTAAAAATTATTTTAGGTTGGTATTTTCTTACAATTTTACCTTTGATTAAAACAGCTGACAAATATTTGAAGATACCTGCTTTTTATTGAAAATTATTATTAGCAGTAGTAATTAAAATGGTATTTCACCGTCAATGAAGCTATTTTACCTGAAATTCATTTTTGTTTCGTTTTCACTTTCATTTACTGATTAAATTTATCATTTTCCCTTTCAAACAAATTCCGCGTATTCTACTAATTAATGGTTTACGTAAGTAGAGTAACCCCATGGTACCACGGTGTCCTGCGGTGCGTGACGGCTATGTCCTGCGAATGTTCCCATGGGACGCAGGTGCCATTGTAATAAACTTCTTTTGAATTATTTATGGGATCATTGTTCGCCTTTTACGGTCAGATGATGTTGTAAATTACATTTAGGAGGTTTCTCGAACAGGAACTTAAAGATTTTTTATGTGTTTTCCTTTGAAATACTTACATTAAGGCTCAAGGCAAGCCTCAGACTGATAACTTTGAATACAGAAAAAAATCTGTAGCGTTCCGGAAGGATGCAGGTTCCCACTAGTCCAGTCAATGAGTGCTCTAAAAGGGGGTGTGGATGGAAAAGTCGAAAGCAGAAATTTTGACTTAAGAACTTTGTTAGGACTAGTTAGGAGATGAGCATACTAAAAGTCCCCACCCCTCCGAGGTGAGCCCGAGGAGGGGGGGGACAAAGAAGGTCCCATTTTTAGGTTTTTTGCTCATATTTCGAAAACGATGCATCGTACGAAATTTTGTTGTACCACATAATTAAACCTGATAAAATTATCTACAACTTTGGCTTTAACACTTTTTATTTATCTCCAACCGTTGCCTAGCTATGAGCTTCTAAAAACGGTCATTTTTCCAAAAATGTGTAATACACTCTCATTCTGTTCGTTTTCTGTCATACATTGCTTCATTACTTTTCTCAGCTACGACAGTCGATTTCAAGACACATATTTATTTTTTTAAATGTTCCTCCTGCCCATAAATATTATTAAAATAACAGCCTAAGCCCGAAAGCACCTTGATAGATATTATTGGGAGTTTTAGCCAGTTTAAAAGTGAAATATTAACGCCTTCACTGCGCGGAGGTACTCCCAGCTTATGTAAAAAAAATACCTGTGGACCCACTAGTGGAGCATACGGTGGCACCACGGGTAAGGTGCCTATTATATAATAGTTTGGATGAGCAATAAAAACTGAGTTTTGCAAATTCGTGATGTTTTAACACATTTTGAAATTTGGCCGTTTTTCGGAGCTCATAGCTAGGGAACGATTTGAGATAGATAAAAAGTATTAACACCAAAGTTGTAGACAATTTTATCAGGTTTTATTGCGTAGTACAAAAAAATTTCGTACGACGCACCGTTTTTGAGATATAAGCAAAAAACCTAAAAATGGGATCTTCTTAGTCCCCCCCCTCCTCGGGCTCACCTCGGAGGGGTGGGGACTTTTAGTATTTTCATCTCTTAACTAGTCTAAATAATGTTCTGAAGTCAAACTTTCTGCTTTCGACTTTTCCATCCATAATCATTCGTTGCCTGGACTACACGGAAATGTTTGTCTACTGTGAGCTCTTTCTTTGTTTTTATTATTATGAAAAGTTTTAATACAGAATTTCTTAAGGTAGACATATATTCTATTGAGGACTCAACAAAATAGAATGCGAGTTATATGTTTTAAAACTGACAACACTAAGTAAATGTATATCGAATAGACAGAATCACATCACTAAATCTGAAAATCAGAAATCAATTTACTGGTGAGATTGATTCATTGTCAATTGAATGTGATATGTATTTACTTTGGTAACTGTAAAAATATTTCCCATCTTCACATGTTTTGTGCAATCTAACCATTACTATTAGTTTCTAGTTTTCTAAGTCTTGGAAACTAACCTGTAAACATTGGAAATCAGCAAGACATTTAATTACATTCATTACTTTCAACATCTTTACGATTCTCGAGTATACGGCATGTTCGTGTTACCGTATCTACGGTTCTGTTTAGCTCAACAAATTAGCGAAATTACTCTCTTCGCAGATAAACTTTACGCTTTAAATCTGCTAACTTGTTCATACTGTATACATTTTCAATAACAAACTAATATTGATCTCTATTGATTTCGTTTAAGGTTGTAATTTCTATGACTTTGAGTTTGTTATTCGTAGATTTAAGTTGGTTTTGTTTGGTTCACGTTTCATGGATTACCATCTGTTTACTTTCATGCTCTTGCAATTGTTAGTGCAGGTCATGTCATAGAATTGCGCGGGGATTCAACGAATCTATAGCAATTCATGGGTCATCAGCAGTCCCGCTAATTAGTTTCTTATGAATGACCATGTTTGTGGTAATGTTAGCATGTATTGACCAGTATTATGTTATACGAGTTCAGAGTTATTATTCGCCTTTTTGGCCTTCGCATAAAGATAAATAATTTGTTTAGCTTCTTTAATTTTTGATTAGTATTGTGAAATTGTGTATTTTTTCAACTATTTATTATTATTAGCCACTTCATCACGGCAATATCTATTAGTGTGTGTGTGTGTGGTAGAACATCAACCAATTATTTAAGTTAATCCAAGCAATTCTTGGCACCAAGTGTTAATGTAATTTCTCCGTGTATAAAGCTTTTCCCTTCTTCCTTGCCTTCATTTAATGTGGTTTTAGTACTTTTATGTATCACTTCAACATTATTTCTATTTAGAATGTTATTAAGTACCTTTGGTTATGCATCAACCTGGTATCAAAGTTATTCAAGTTCAATGAAATTAATTAGACTTTTGGTAACCTTGTCTACGTTTAATAGTGAAACTTATCATAAAAGTAATAGACCATTTAATGGATTTGGTTTCGCTAAGACACAACGTTCAAGAATCATAATAAGCCTCGATATTTCACTCTGCTGCATCGGTGTCTGGTTCAAACTATATGTAGCTTTGTCATATCCAACGTAGGTATTTGAAATTCCATTAAAAATTTGAAGTTTAAATCATCAAAAAGTCTCATTCAGTGTGGCTGACATTCTTTCACCGAAACCCTTTCTATTTGAAGACATTCACCGTATCAAGCATTGTCTGTATTTATTTCTATCACCGATTTTATCCTATGCCGATAACCAGCCATTTACACCGGGGCGGTATAAAAGCTATATTCATTGAAAGTGGCGCAAATGGCTAGTTGCCCCTGTCTAGTGAATTACTCGTCATCTTTAACCATTCACGACTATTGTGTAAGTACTCTGTTTGGATTCATCTCGTCTCAAATTATGACCTTCGACGGAACGTTCCGGTTTAATAGGTGAAATTTCTATCTCAGTATGATTGACTATGTTACTGTTACTTTCTTCGCAGTTATGATTTTGCACGTGGTTTTGTCTAAGTACAGGACGAAGACAATAAAATGTAAAGAATTTTTATTTTATTTTCCTTTGTAATGAAGAAAGGAGGTTATGTAATTAATGTTTAATTGGATGTGTTTTTTTTCATTCACCTTTGTTATTGGACCCTCGACGCAAGAAGAGGTATTGAAGCCAGGTCTGTGAATGAGTCTGTGGAATCGTATATCTTTTAAGGCCAATTAGATTTTGATGCGGTTTTTAGTTAATTCTAGTTTTAATCGGGATGGTTATTAGCTATGAAAATATGACAGGTGTAATATTTTTTTAAATTACAGCTACAAATCTGAGCATTTATCTAAATTTACAGAGGTAGCCTTAATTTAGCTAGGTCAACAAAACCACAGAACGGTTTTAATTTTTTACGCCAAAATGACTCTTTTGCTTAACCATGTCTGCTATTTTGTTTTTACTAAAAATGGCGAGTTTTGGAATATAATCTAGCTTACAGTAATTTCGATATAACAGTTCTCTCTCTCGTAGAGTTGCGTGTACGAAACAGTTTGTATTTCAACTAATGGTTGTCAAGCACGGAAGCGGCCGATCGTGAACCTTTAACCTCTCAGCAAATTATTGGTATTAATAATAAAATTACGACTTTCTAAACGGTTATTAAGAGTCACTTAGCACAGTTTTGGAAATTGTGAAGTAAAGCCAAGGTAGGTTAGTGCGGCGTCTCGTTGTTCGTTGTCGTGACGTGAACGCGCGCGTTTTTGTGCGTTCAATCTCACTTTCACGGCATGTCCTTATTAGTCGGATATTGTTCAAAATTTCGATTTCGTTCGGACGCCGCAGGCTGCGGAGGTCCGATTATGTTCTAAATCGGAACTTTTATAGTTTCTTTGTGTATTGTGCGGTTGAATGGCTGTAGCACGTTAAGTCTATAAAACCTAGTCGTCTGATACCTTCGCGGCTATCACATTCCTTTCTTTCCTACCTGGTAGAGGCGTGAGATTCTTTCTAGTACATTAATTTCTTTTAATACGAGTATCTAGTGTCACTTTTTAGAAATGTTTGAATTTTTATAAAATGTTAGCTATGTCTTTACGCATAATTATGACAGCGATGGAATCCAGCCGTGGCTGCTAGAAAAACTAGTCTTTAATAGTTCCTATAGGTTTTGTAGCAGCTGCAGCTACGGTCACAAGGAATACTTTGCTGAGTGTGTCATTAAAAATAAAGAGTCAATAGCTATGATAAAAATAAAATGACAAAATTCTACCACCTTTTTTCTATCATGAAAGCGGCCATAATGTATTCTATAATGACAATATGACTATACGATACACGATTATTGAGAACGTCCTTCTAAAGTTATCTTAATTAAGGTTAAAAAAGCTACAACCCTGTCACTACGTGTACTGTGACTCATAAGTGCCTAAAATGGTCTAGGTACAAGAATAAAAATATTTTGATTTGATTTGACTACATGAGACAGAACTTAGGACAGATGGATAAGCGGCGTAAATTTTAGTAATAGGTTTGGGTACAGAATTAAAAAAACAAAGAACAATATAACGTAATTATATAATAATAATAACTTATTATAAGAAAGCAATATTGTTTCTTTATAATCATCTTCTTCTTAATCGTGTGGTTAATGAACAACATCGCCAGAGGCTAGGTAAACCGCCCGTAGTCCTCTGACATGGCTTTACACATGGTTGAAAAATCTCTCAGGTGTGCTGGTTTCCTCTCAATGTTTTTCCTCACCGTTTTGGCAATTGATAAATTAATATCTAATACGCACATGAATTCAATAAGTCAGAGGTGCCTGGGTATCGAACCTACGACCTTTGACTTGGCAGTCCAACAGTCATACACTATCACTGCTTGATCACTATCAGTGTGAATTATAAAAATGTCATCGAACATCTCCATCAATAACGAGGAGATGACAACATAAATTATCATCTTGCTAAAATTTTATGTAACACTTTTGACCCTGGTGACGCGACGTATCGTGTGATAATTTGCGATATTTTTATCTTTAAAATAATATCATGTAATTATTTCACAATATACGTAGTAAGTAGGTACAAGAGATAAATTTATTATCAAAATTAATATTTTAGGAAATTAAAATTTAGGTAAAGATCTTTTAGATTCTGTGGATCGAGAGACAAGGTAGATTATCGAGAGATAAGATATAGAAATGATTACGAACATGACTCCAAATAAGACAATAATATAACACATGACACATGTAAAGATAATTCAAAACTTACAAGTTTTACTCACGTAAAATGGTATGTAGCTTCACAACTACATACCATTGAGAACCGCATCATTTCATTTATGGCCACATAAAACTAAAGGAGCCAAAACGGTTGAAAGACAAAGTCGGCATACTTCTGTATAGTTTTATCTCATAAACAATAAACATTTACCGGCGATTTGCATCCTACGCAATTGTAAGAAGCTTTAATTTTGTTTTATATTTCTACTTAAAGAAAAAGTGGTAAAATTTATTGTAATTTGTTTTCCCCAGCAGTCTGCGCGAGCGCTTTTATAAACAGCGACTTGCGGCTCGATCTAAATTATTCTTAAAATTTTCACTTGCTTAAATGTAAACGATTATAATATTATGTTATGAAAGTAGGAAAATCAATTGTGACTACGTTATTACAATACATTGTGCTCACCCCCCAACAGTTGCCATCGTCGCGTCATCGGTCAGCCAGGAAGCGCTTGCGCACGATCACCCAGGGCGTTTGTTTTTCGTGACCCACTGCAGATCTTATTATTGCCTCACTAAATGAAATTACGTGCCGCTTAACCTTTAGCGAATCAAATGAACTTTTCTAATCAGTTCTAAGTTAGTGTTGCAAAACTTTTGCTTCTATTTTTGAAATGCGATAATTCTTTGTTTGAATTTTTTTTAAATGTAAAAGTTCAACTTAGAAGCTCGCGATGTAGCAGCAAATATTATTATACCATTTCAAAAATTTTCATTGTCATAAAAATTCACGGACAAAGAAAGTAAGTACATACTTTCTGCATATTATGTTTGCTCCAATTTCCTTTTATTATAATACAACGGTAAATAATTCTCAAAAGACTTAGTATCGAAAATTTAAATAGGCGATCGCCTTTTGGTCGAAATTCTACTGTAATTTTATTTCCCAAATTTTTTTTATTGATACTAAAGCTCGTCAATAATTATGTATAAATAATTATATATTCAAAGCTCTAATAATCCTGGTCTGGCAGTACTCTATTGAATCTCTAGTTAGTTTGCTTGGAACTAGCCTGCCACTGAATTTAGAATGTGAATTTCTCGCTTCCGAGTTCCGACTAAGAAATACCGTGGAAATTGCAAGCATTTTCTTTAACCGTCGTTTTAGCTTTCCTAGAGATCGCGAGAAAGCATTTGCCTTGTGGCCTATTTCTGTCTGTATGTCTGTCACATTACAAATTAACTTTCAAAGCTTCTGCTTCGACATGTGATCAGTCAGACGTTGATAACCGCTCATTGAGTGACGCATAGAAAATGTGGAAAAAGTTGTTTTACAAGTTTACAACGCGAGAGACGACGTTTGCAAAAAATAGAGTACGTTACGTTACAGGGGAAATTTATGAAGTTTCATAGGTTTCTTGAATGTTTATTCGTGAAAGCAAGGTAGAGAAGCGAGAGCTGTTCTCGCTCTATATTCTGACTTAATAAATAATACACAACATGTCGCAACCAGTATAAAATAGCTACTTATACGAATATTGGTTTGAACCGTAACTAAATACTTACAAATATCCTTACACAAAGCTTGTATCAGTCCACTGCTGTTCATAGGCGTCTTTTCCCACGCATCACTTATTTTGTGAGCTCATTAAAAGGTGTTTGCCCTTAATCGCCACGCTGGGCAAGCGGGTTAGCGATCGCAATAGCAGATGGTTGCTATTATGCTGCTGCCCTCCTCCAGAATTTTCCCTTTCTCGCTTCTTGCGACACTCGCGGGATGAGTAGAGGTGGTTCTATTCTTAGGCAGGAAACCACACGGCACAAATATCCTTACGTATCATAGAATGGTGAAGGATAATTTCTTTATTAGTGTCATAATGATGTGTTGCAACAGAGTCTTTATTTCCAACTAAGCGTATGGACAATCCCATGTTGATGTTGTTCTCAAATATTTGCAAGCGACAGATAAGCGGCCACTGACATAATTAGGTACGAGTATGTTGATAATACCTGCGAGTGTTGCACTGATGAGATCACATTTATTCTGTTTAACATTACCATTGGCCCTGTTGACATTTAGGCTTCAATGAAAACCAAGACAGACGAAATGAAAGGCTTCAATAGAAAACTGTTTGAATTGTTCAGATCAATTAAGAATAAGCTTGAAAGAGCCAGAAAGAGCATAGTGACTCTCGAGTTACAGAAAATAAGATATTTAAACTACAAAATCTTAAAGATAAGAACTTCTTTACAAGATAAAACATGAAGTAATCGACGGTGTAAATCTAAGAAATTATGTTTTGCAACAAATAAATAAGTACTCAAACGAAATCGTCATCCGATTACAAGTGTTGATCAACAAGATTCTGAAGTGAAAGAATTATAAGAATTAACCAACATGTACTCCGGTATAAGTGTAGACTCAGTAGTAAACTCTAAACAGTTATTATGTGATAAGAATCAATCGATATCCCAACTTTACAGTCTTCAGGTAAATAGTATCGTGAATGATGGAAATAAAGTTTACGATCGATTGTTCCCAGATAATTGATTGTTATCTGATCGTGTTCGCTTTGATGTTATAATCGGATTGAACTTAGTAGTTGACTTGGTAGTTTTGATATAATTTTTAAGTTTTTTAATTTTATTGTTAACTTATCATTATTACTATTATCTATTACCTGTTACACACTGCTCCTATTACTTATCGTATTGTCTATGAAATCCATTTTAAGATTTAGATTCCGCGCACCTTACTACCATACCTACTACTGCTTTTTCATAATTTTATAAAATTGCAGCTTGCTACCCAGATGGTAGGTTTTGGTAAAACCAATAAATTGGTAACTCGTTCAAAGTATGTACTTAGTGACTTTTTGTTAGTACCTAATTGTTAAATAACACCTTCGTGACATAACAAAATATATTGGGCTACCTTAAAATATTTCTTATCTTCAAGGTCAGTAGTCCAGTAGTAACATTAACAAAAGGTAACTTATAAAGCTTAACCACCAGATGACGAAATGATTACATTAATGTTAGCCTACCTAACAAAGGTAAGTTCATATTTCACATAACAACTGTTTCCGGCACGCACTATTACTACACGACACATTTATTAAAATCACCATAGATATACAACAAAAAAGGTAAAAAAATCCAGCATAATCAAGTATAATTATATTGAACTTAAATCTACCTCCAGACAAATCACCTAGTAAAAATAGAGTAAAACGAAGATCTTAGAAGAAAAGACCCATTAGGCACCATTCCTAAAACGCTCGCGCTGGCTGAATTTCCACGTTAGACGGCTATTCTCGGCCTTTGGGCTAGGCGATTCACATCAGCATTTTGGTCACTTATAGCGAAAATATTTAATATAAATGTTTCTAGATAAGTATTTGTTTTATTAAAAGGGCTCTATTTCAAAATGTTTCTTCAAATCAAATCTTTTTGTTTTATTGGAAATTTTATTTGTCTAGTTGGATTTGCGACAATTTCCAATTAAATATACATTGTAATATCGTTATTATCCAAATTTCGCTAACACAATTATCCTGACAAGGATTTTACGTGGAATAAGGTCAGATGTTATTTAGTTTTTTTTTTTCGCGGTAATGGCATGTAGTTGACTACGAATATACCTGATAATAAGCAGTAATGTGGTCTACAATGATTACACTTGCCTTTAAAATGCCTTTTTATTCTTTATTTATAGATCACCGAATAATACTGTTCTGGAAATCTGGAATAACGTCTGAAGACTATTCGTCTCTTGAGGATCTCATGTGAAAATGAAATGTATAAATACAATAATAGCATCATATTATAGGGCCTTGAAAATCCATTTATTTTTAGACAAGCAATGCAAAGGTAATGTTAAATGGTGGCAAAAATCAATAAATCCCATTATGGCAGGGTCGTATGTACAACCTTGAGGCACGCCACTATCAAACCAAACACACTCGCTCCACTATACTTATCTTATCTCCATCAACTGCACATTCAGGTCGAGTGATGAAACACCCTGTTTCGTTTCTGTGTCTCCTATGCTGATTAATTTCTGATTAAGTAACTTTAAGTACTATTTTAGGGATTACGCCTGTGGTACTGTTGTTCCAAATAGTTCCGAAGTGAAATCTCGCTTGGAATGTTTAAGCTAGGTTAATTAAACTCTTGAATATTCATGTTTTTACTTTTAAGGGGTGAACGTAAAAGCTTGCTTCTGGGTAAGTATAATCTTAATAATTTAATCTTGCAAACAATAGTTGTTTCCCGAGATTTTCTTGTCTGACCTGAAATAATTTTCAGGTCTCTAGGCTTAGACACTCAGTAAGTAAAAACATGTTCGAATCGAAACTAAAATCCATTGCACTAATTTTAAAAATGTATGTACATACATTTTTAAAATTAGTGCAAAAGTTTTACCTGACGCAAAAAAATATATCATGCCGATGTCAAAGTTTCATAAATTAAGTTCGCGTAAGCTATTGCTCTGTTCCACATCAGAATTTAAATTTCAGGGGCATGTTATGTCTATGAATGTCGGCTTTATGCCAATTGGGACCTTTCATTCAGCCTGGCGATGACACCAAAATAAATTAATAAACATCTTTGACAAAAATTAATGAAAATAATAAGTAATTGATAGAATGGAAAAAAATATAATTATTTACGATAAAAACTCGATGGTGTCTGAGTTTAATATTTGTTTAAATGCGTCGTTTAACGGTAACCAGGTGCCTAAACTTGAACTGTTATCGATAGTATTATGCAATGACATAACAGCAACTAGAAAAATCACGAGCTGTTCCAGTGTACCAGTTAGTTTCACGTGACGATAAAATTCTCGCAAAACAATGCTTTGTTTGAATTTGCCGGTTTGTTTTGGTAAACGCACACGCCTAACGTCTAGCCAAAATGGGGGCTTGTTCAATTATTGTTTGGGTGGTTGGTGTTGTACACAATATTTTGTACTTGAGATTGTTTATTGAAATGTGTTGTGCAGTGTTTCTAGCTTTACGTTAATTTTCACATTTCCTTATTTGCACGCCAATAGAGCTATGATTAAAAGAATTATTGTTGTATTTGGTAAGATATTGAATATTTTTTTAGTGCAAATAAATAAGAATTCTTATTTCTTATCGTTTTTTACCTTGACATTGAATCTAAATTTAAATAAAATTACTAATATTCGTCATCTTCGCCCAGCTTTTTAAATTAATTTTAAAATTATGTTCTTATTACATCACTTATACTTAGATATTAGTAGTGAATATTTTTACTTTTAATATAATAATATGAAATTTATTCAATAATCTATATAACTTATAACTTTCAATTTCTTACTTACGAATTCAGATGCAACTTAATTACTTAGACATAAGATTTTTATCTTTACACAGATCGCTTATAGAAAATAACAGACTAATTTGATAAAATCTTAATAGCTGTAAGTCATTAATATGTGAAAGAAATTGCTTGAATTAATCTACGGAAGCAATTTCAATATGAACTAACAGTCACTTATGAAAATGTTATGTAATATCAGTAACCTCTAAGTTTACGTGTAAATAAAATGTAATTATTATTAAATTTCCGTATTAGGCCTTCAGCGCTACAGCTTTCACATTTCAAGTTGCAAGTAAATATTTTGAACGACTTTTAAATTATGATCAGAAATATTTTATTTATACCTATAACTTTCCTCAATTGCAATATGATTATTTATTAATTTTCAAATATAAACCTAGTAACATTATCATTAAAATACAACTAATACCTATAACTCATACATAGTACAGTACCATGACTGACTGACTGACAAACAACGCACAGTCAGTCCTGTGGTCCGGAAAAAGTGGGGATGAATATCCGAATTTCACGTGGATAAAGTCGCGGGCGACGTGCGACGCTTCTACATAGGAGTATTCTCAAAATGACTTCATCAACACATTTCAAAACAATTATACATTCATACATCTCTATACACCAAGATATTGCAGTACTTTAGCTAAATGCAAACATGTATTATTATGACTCTCAGAAATGATAAGCTATCTCAAAAACAAATGAAATGCATAAGACAACTGTTTGATTTAAACCGACGCAAGATATAATGAACACGCAGACTATGTATTAGGTATAATATGAGCGCTTTGCATGCAAAAAATTATGCCAGTGTTGTCACTAAAAATTATGTTTAAATAGCATAGTTTGAGATGTCGTGCCCACATCAAATCATTGTTTGCCGTTCTCGATTTTAGTCTCTACTTGTAGGACGTGACACAAATTGTGTGAGTAAAATATTACTGAAAAAATCTTACGGCTATCAGAAGCCGATATGAACCAGAGAAAGGACTCTGTTTAGAATGAAAAATGTAGTACATATTTGTATATGATGTTACAAATATATTGAAATGTCCAATCCTAATGATCATGATTTGATCATGGAAAGTAAATTTACAGTAGTGAAGATAATGCTGATAGTGTGAACTGTGTAGGAGAGAGAATCATAGCATAGTATTGTTTTATCTAGAAAAATGTGGAAATACGCACGAATGCAGCTGTGTATAAACTAATAGCTAGATGTGCTTACTCAATACTAGTCCATCAATAAACTTTGTAAAATAAGACAATGTCGTCAGCATTCGATAATATGTGGGTTGAAAAATAAACGATAACCACACTCCAGAGTCTTAATTCTGTGAACTGACTACTAATCGATGATAAAAGTGGATATTTGATATAGGCGTTGCAGAAATGGCAAGTGATGTCATTATTACAATTCAATGTGACCCCAGATAAAATTGGAAAGATCAGGGCCAATGACAATTATTAGTTCTGTTTTGAAAAAACTGCAAGTATTGTACTCGCAGTCTCATAAGATTTGTCATCATTCTTCTAGTCCGTGTAAAAAGTTTATACTTATCAACGACTACTTCAGTTTTGCCTCAAGATTGTTCGGTATATTAGCTTACAATGTAATATTTATTTAACGATATTATATTTACAAGCTATTTCTATAAGGAAGCAAATTAAGTGCAATGTATTTATTTGATGAACGTAGGCGTGTATCATTTCACTTCCTAATAAGATTTACATAATATTGACCAAGGTTATTACTTGTAAACATTATGATTTCCACCTACACGTTTTGTTAACAATTATTTACCTAAAAGTTCAGAAATAGTAGTTTCATTTTTAATGGATAGTGTTTAGTTACGTTGTACGTCTTGCCTGTCAAATTTAATTGTATTATTACATTGATGGTAGACTATTGCTTCATCTACAAAGTAATTTACATTATTGAAGGCATTATAATCTTTTCTTTGGTTTTAATTTTATTGATCAATTTGCACTACCGAGACTGATATTTATTGTTTATCTCAAGCTGCACCAAAGTTATATCTTTATCCATCGCCATCTAGTCTAGTTCTTCTTGTATTTTAGTCCTCGGTAATTTAAATATTGTTAATCGACAAGCGTTTTCACTCAAGCATTGTTTGACATACCTCATTTGCTGCAACCATCAGTCATCTGTTAGACAGCTGTCTTTTTCTTATATGTTAATATGTAGTCACTTAATAATGTAACTTTGTAAAACCCCAATGGACCATAAAAACGTTAATTCAAACTTAAACGTCCACAAACTCATTACGGCTTACGTGCAGTTATTTCAGTCTCCTCTGTCGGTCTGTCGGTCCTCGTTGGAACATAAATTGATTATATTCATCATTACGATCGTTTCGTACGTGATAGCTACACATTTTACGTGACACCATCTTGCTTTTTGCTTACCGCCCTGCACTTTGTTACGGGTCTTCAAATGAAGTATTACACATTTGGTTTTTCTGATGCTTTTTGCTGAACTTAATCGTTTTGATGGTAAATATTTATTTGATGTTCTTGAATCTAAGTGGTGAACAATTCTGAATTAATTGGCGCTTTTGATTCCTTACCTTATTACTTTACATTACCAGGTATTCGTATCTGTTGAATGCATTATAAATTTTGAATTAGAACCTGATCAACTTGAACAACCTGAATGTATTCGACCCGTTTGAATTCAACACCTGTGCGTAACCAACACCTTGTTTCTATTCTCAGGAGTTATGTAAATTATCATAAATTGTGTTTCTACTTGTAACAAGATTAGACCCCAAATAACAAGACGTTGAACTACGAAAATAATTCGACGAAACGGTAATATAAACTCGAATGTTTTTTTGCATAATCAAGGAAATCAGATCGTGGAACGAGGCCCATTTGATGGAACCTCTTGAAGTCTCCGCCACATACTTGTTGAGGACATTTTAACTTTACAGTTCACAAATTTACGAGTCGGAGAAACATAGCTATATTTAGTTCAAGTTCAAACTTGGCCAACTGCATTGGCAAGTTGGTTATATAAAAGTGTAATGTGTTATAATGTTATGCCAGGATGGGTTTGTCACGAGCCGGCGGGGGTGAATGTACTGCGCAAATATGTTCACTCCGTTAAAATAAATCTTTGTACGTTTCATTATTTTTCATGACTATATGCCCCGTTGGTCCTACGGTAATTATTCACCGTTCCTACATATATTTAACTAACAATTATATTTATATTAGCGAACCACCAAGCCATAACTAGCCTTAGACGGAAATCTAATCAGATTCTCATGCAGTTGAAAATTACATGGAAGAAAATTAGTTTTTATTGGTCTTATGATGCGAACATTCAAGTAAACTGATTGGAAAGTCTTTTACTAGAGAAATAATTGATGATGTTGCAATTCTTCCATAATACAAGTTTCCAATAAACTGAATACGATTATAATGTTATAAATCCGATCAATTTTCTTTGATGTGAAAGGGGATTTAAAGATAAATTAACCACTTCTGATTATATAAAAGTTATCTGTAGGACAGTGGCGGCTATTGATCAGAAGTTAATCCGGAGATAACGGTGCAACTTTATGAACTCTGAAGTCATTATAATATGATGAAAGGTGGACATGATGATAGAACTTTACTCTCTCATGCGTAATAACTTCAAATGTTAACACGTGCATTTTATTGTGTCTATTCATTGTTGGGTGGTCTCTTGGTCTTATTGTTAGAGATATATTACCGTCTGTTGATATTTTATGAGTTTTAGAAATTTGAAGAAACAATAATTTGAATGATAGTATTAAAGTTTGATTTATAACTTACCAATTCTTGCAGATTTTGTCCACCACCTTTTTTCTTTTGAAAGTCGATAAATTGTGATGTATCTCTAGGCACTATAATTATATTTGCATGATTTCATTTCTTGTGATACTCACTTTTCTATTCAACTTCAAAGTATATTGTAAATATTAAGTGCTACCGTTTGGAATTTTGCTAGTCATTGTAAGGGAAAAGCGGTTTTTAGATCTCAATATAGAGTTATACGTAGGTATATAATTATATGCTTGGATCTTTCTGAGATACAGTTCTCATAATTCAATAAAAATACTTTTACAAGCAGTTAAGAGGTTTATTAGGGCTTAATTACCTATGTTAACGAATTTACCTTATTATTCTTTGCGTGATTAATTTATCAATCGGCTTAAAACGGAAGGGCTTGTACCTGTACACAAAATTTATTAAATTGCGAAAGTAATCAAGTACATTAATGAATATTTTGGTGTAAACTTTGTGGCGTTTATTTATTTTCACTTCATATTAGACATAGGTACTTCATGTTCGACTTATAGGATTTAAACTTAGTCTATACACATGCTCAAACACCCAGAAATAGGACAAAAATCCGTAAAACAACTAAAACTAAAATTTTATTCGTGCTCATCGCGGCTCAAAACCGCAGAAAGATATTGAATGACTACTGCGCCAATCAGGGTTGTAGGATTCGGCAAAACCTTGGCTTCAGTGTATCAATTTGATTGATTGTGATGACGTCATACAAATTTTGTTGATAGGCTTCGATAATGTGATAACATTGGTAAGTAATTGTGACTTTACGGCTTCATGTTATTAGATATTAAATAAGTTTCAATTTTTTTTTAACTTTCAGTCAGTATCGAAACATAATTAGCTACTTGCGAGTTTTAGCATTAAATTAACTTTCATTTAAGTTTATTATTCTCCTTTATTCATACACAATAGGTGATAAAATAGATGTTTAATCTATATATATAAAAATGAAACCCGTTTTCCGTTGTCACGACATAGCATGAAAACGGCTTGACCGATTTGGCTGATTTTGGTCTTGAATTATTTGTGGAGATCTAGGGAAGGTTTAAAGGTGTGAAAAAGGGGTAGTGTAGGGTAGGGTAGGGGTAGTGTAGGGTAGGTTAAAGGTAGGGTTAGTGGGTAAAATAGGGTAGGGGTAGAGTAGGGTAGGGGTAGAGTAGGTTAGGGGTAGAATAGGGTAGTGGGTAGAGTAGGGTAGTGGGTAGAGTAGGGTAGTGGGTAGAGTAGGGTAGTGGGTAGAGTAGGGTAGTGGGTAGAGTAGGGTAGGGGTAGAATAGGCCTTGAAGTAGGATAATCACGCGTACGAAGTCGCGCGGGGCAGCTAGTTATAAATAAAAATAAAAAATACACTTAATAAAAAATATCGTAGCCTACGGGCATCGGTAATAGGGTCTAAGCTACCGGTGATGTAAGTTTATTAATTAATAATTTCCCGAAATAAGAAAGAACGAATTATATCAACTGGTCTTACAAATGAGCATAAAAATTCAGTTAGACGGAAATGACGTGGAAATTGAGTGAAACCGGGTCGAGCCGGGTCGTTTCGCCAGTGTTACTGCATGCATTGATTGTATTATGTGTGCACCGTGAAATTGTAGCGAGGTCGCCGAGGTCAATGACCGGTAGGATTATGTATCAGCATACAATTTGCGATTCACGTGAATCTTTGGATCACCGTGTGTCTGATACTTTCTTACTTTTCGCGACGTCTGATCGTGTTCACGTTAAATAACAACCCTCTGGTACCATTTGGCTTATTGAAAATTTGTTTTTTTTTATTTCATTGATTACCAATCTTGGTGTAGACTTCATTGGTTCTTACTTGGTTTTACGCATCTAAGAGAATAATCCTCATGTGAATATCTTTAACGGTAGCAACATTATTTATATCGTATCTACTGCGATAGGCTGATTCAATTGATTCGTGCACATTATTTCTAATGGTCACGCCATTCATGCCCATCACTTTTGCTGCAAACCGCTTGCAAGATACGTAATCAAAGTTGATATGTTACGACGATTCTGCTCGTAAATTCGATTGTTAAAGGTATTTCGCAGGGTTGTTCTGTTGCATTCTAATCTGAATCTGTTTTGTTAAAGGTAAGAGACTTTTTAAAACTTAACAATTTAAAGGAATTTATGGCGATGTCTGCATTGAAGCTAATACAGACAAGGTCGTTAACTAAAAGCAGTCTATAAAGTAGTACTTATTTGAGTTCTTATGTTTGCTGATCACAACGGTCAACACTGCACACTAGCCACTATAGTATAGCACTGATAGCCTAGTGGTATGCGTATGACCGTCGAATGATAAGTCAGAGGTCTCGAGTTCGAGCGCACACCTCTAACTTATCGTAAGTGATAAAAAAACATCGTGATGAAACCACCACACCTGAGAGATTTTTTAATGGTGTGAAAAACCATGTCATGCCTACAGGCGGTTTATATTCTGACACCAGGTTGTTCATTAACCATTAGAAAAAGAAGAAAATGGTCAAAAGCTATCCCCTAATGTTAACATAGACTTAGCAGAACATTTTCAACGTCCTCAAAAATGTATTTCTGAAATTACAAAATTGCCTTATTGTTCAATTTCTTTTGATTCAAGATATTGGTTCGTTAGATCACCTAAGCTCAGTCGTAAGCACAGTTAATAGAGTGTGGCTTGTCATGGTGCTCGCTATATAGGAATGTAATGCACTTTGTCTCATTAGTATTTAGGGCATAACGTATTTTGCGATTTTAAGTAGAAGTGGAAGAGCCATGCTCTTAATTGGATTTGATTTGCAAAACTTTTTTATAGATATATGGTGTTTATTTAATTTGTAAAACAATCGTGTGTGAAAAATGTATGAAGCTTTGTTGTTGTTTCTTATACCTATTTAATAAAAATATTTAGACATTCTTTTAAGTACATTATACTACGTGAGAGAACCATTCTGTGTTTTATTTGTTTTAAATTATTATTTCCACTAGTTCCGCCTCTGATTTGTTCCATGGAACTTTTGAGATTGTTTTTCTTTTTGTTAGTGGAATAGTGAGATAAAACTTTTTGACCATGCGTAGGATGCGTAAAAATGCTCGAATTTACTAAAAAAAATAATATATATAATCCCTTTTGTGAGTGACAGTTAAGATATCTTACCATAATTCTCTTGGTCTATAATGTTAAGTATGTAGATGTGGTTAAGATGTTCTGAATGGATGGAAACGTTTATATTTGCTCTAACAAGTTCAATATTTGTTCTCTAGTTCCATTTAGTGAATGAGTTTTCGTAGTCTTGCGGGACTAACTTCAAGCGGATAACGTATTTTCTGGTCGTGTTTATTATTAGATCAATCACGGTAACAACACTTTGATAATTTTTTCAATAGGTATTGTTAACGCAGTTTTATTTTAATATTTTGCTCTTTTAACATATCTTTCATTCCATTCCATGCAAAGGTTTTCTGGAAGAGATCACATAAGCGACCAGACCACCCATTGTACATTCTCCTGAATTGTTTTAATTTAATTGTAATATAATGTAATAGGAATTAAAGAGTATTTGTATTGTATTGTATTCTAACGTACACACGTTTTATTGTTACAGATGACAGCAGTAGGGAGGAGGTCTCATCAGAACAACAGGTATGTTAATTATTTAAGTTTAAATTATTCATGTGTTTTTCACCTGTTTTCGACGCCACGTGTATCGATTGCACCTTGCCATACACATACGCCTGTTACAAGTACAACATTCCAGACCTTTGGAGTAATATCATTAATAAGGTCAGGGTCATCATCAGGTTCTTTTGTTCTCTTCTTTTCTGACGTACAAGACTGGTCGTTAATTTTTTTAGCTATAATTATTTTATTTGACTCAATGGCGCTGCTGTCTTATTGGTCGCGTCTATCTTGTAAATGACAAAGGCATAATCTAATTTGATGGCTCTAATATTTTCTGTCCTTCTGCTTTGGTGTTTCTAAGATCTCTTTTTAATCTCACATCTGTGAATGAGATTACATTTTTTTTAGCATGATGTAATTCTATTATTTCTGTAATTGTTTGTAATTCCCTGTTATGAGAGAATTTGCGCAAATGTCAATCATGTTTACTTATCCCGCGAAGCTATTGTCTAACTTTTAACACGTGAACTCTGCAAAAAATATAGGTCGAAACTCATTAGCTGCTCGATAGATGGCGCTGACCTCCTGAGACGTAAAAGTGAAAATTTAGAAGAGAAGATTGCAGACCTGCGCGAAATATTTTTTTTAATTACAAAATATTTATCTTTTGAAAAGGTAGAGGTGATGGTAATTCCACATAACCCTGTGCTATTATAACTGTATACTACGTAATTGTGACTTACTTTATGGTTTTATCTTCGCGGTTTATTCACATTGGTGTTGGTAACTAATTGTTTTGTGTTAAATGTGTTCTGTTGTAGACTGTAAGGGATTAAATTAAGCAGTTAAGTTAGAACTAATTTACGCTTTTAGGAGTATACCTATATTGAGAATATCGGATTAATTGATTGAGTGTTTATTGCTATTTTTAAGTCAGTTTTGATTCGCTTTCAAAACAGATATTGGGATGGGTTTAAAAAATGTTTATACCCCTGTATTAAAAAGATAGATTTTGTAAGAACATTCTTTGAAAATTTCGGTCAAAAAATATGATTTTCCTTCTCATCATCCCATTTCCAAAATTTGTCACCAAAACTAACTAAAACATCATTGTTTTTACAAATATAAACACGGCGTACTCCAATTAATGAAGTGTACAAAGATTAGATACCGCTTAGTTAAATTTACGACAACTACGTAATCTTTAACCCCATTATTATATCTGTTGATATCAAATTACTACTTACATTACTACGTAGTGTTATACTCTGTGGTTATTTATACTAATAAAATTAGGTATAACGTTGATGTCAACAAGAACATACTTTTTATCTTAATTTTAGCAAATAACCTTTTTTTATACTACCTAAGTGGCAAAAAAGAAATAAAGAAAGAAAGAAACCATTTTTTCACGTGCAATATTGCACAAGGCGCTTCTTAATATATAAAAGAAATAAAATTAAATACACAAAAAAAGAACTAAAAAACAAAACTAAATCTATGCCCAAAAGCATGTAACCCATCTGATGGTAACGGTTACCGTAACCCATAGATGCCTGCAACACCAATAACATTGCGCGTTGCCAATTCGGAATATTTAACGGGGATAGGGCCTTTGGTTCTCTTTACTGACCGTACAGAGCGCACCAACACGAATACTATTTTATCACGCCGATTTTCTGTAAAAGGGGTGGTACTACCCCTCCGGTCGAGGTGACCCATTAACTGTACCATCCTGACTCATTTTCAATTACAGTAACAATGACTAAATTTCCCCTGGAAATAGAATATCCTACTTTGAATTTGCGCATGCGTGCTTAAGGACCATTTCTAATTATTAGGTATTAAATGACGCGAAGATTGTCATTAGCAATGTGTACAACGGTACAACTCCCGCTGCTTAACCTTCTTGGACATAACATTAAGTATAAGATAATTATTAGCTGATGCTTGATCACGTGAGCATCATTATGCTTGTTTGGGTTACCAGATAAAAATAATAATTTCCAACTGTTGCTAGCTGAAAAAAATCCTTACTTTTCAGTAAATTTCTCGGCATTTTATAACTGGATATGATTTTTTAATTAAAAAAATAAATTAGTAGTTAGTATAAAAAAAAATTCAACTTTTTTCCTTTTTCGAATTTAAAATTTTCCCTGTTTCTCTGACAGTAGGTCTCGTCTAGGATCGATCGATCGATGTTTAAGCTTTGTGCTAAATTCGTTATCGTTGCTTAATCGTGTTGCATCGTTGAGATCAGTTTATTAGTTTTAAAGTTAGAAGTTAATGCGACAAGAAGAAACATACAGACGAACCTAGTATGCTTTAGTGCATGCGCTGTAGAGAAATAACCATATTGTTTCTATTTCCAATTCAACTGTTTGTTACCATACATTGTTCCGATTTCCCCATTCATCCTGTCTAACAGCCGTCAGTCAGGTAGGACCACCTTGTCGGATACCCCACACGACGTTGGTCTAGTCCCATTTGTAAACTTGTCCGAACAACGGGTCACCTATATGCTGTGTATCGATTTATCTGATCTGGGTAAATTGAGATTCTAAGATTTGAATCGAATGATGATCTCAATCCTCTCTAGCTTGCTGTGGTTGGAATTCTTCACTTCTTTTAGGATGTTATTTCAACCAAAAATTTCCTTTACAAATTCAGTAAAGCCGTTAGTTAAGCTTACGGTTAGAATGTGTACTTAATTTATTCTCCTTGTCAGAAATGTATGTCCAAAAATAAATACATTACTAAAATTCTGCACTCAATTGTAACGCTGTTCAAGGACGCGCATCATACATAATTTTACACGTAATTTTACAATGCGCAACGTATGAATGAAATCGTTCCGCGTTCGAATTACGCAAACTAATATGGTTCCGAAATAAAGATTAACATAATTATTTCTGGGCTGTTAATTTTCACGCCAGTGTAAATATAACTGTAGAGGAGATTAAGGGTGTGTTATGAACTAAATGTAAGTCCCGTTTTAGTTGAAGAACAATGTAATCTTACGGTATAGATAATCGTGTATGATTTTGTAAAAATAATAATGTAGGTAAGGTACCTACCTATTGTAATGTGTATGTCGTGAGTATACTTACGCACTTTGTACGTGTGTTTTTTCGGAGTTAGTATGATTTTATGGTGGGAGAGTTATGCTGGTTTTAGGTTGAAGCACCAATTGGCAGGCTCGACCGGAGTACCTTCCACCACTTTCCACCTTACAGAATATTGACGTGAAATTACAGTATTCGTTCTATTGTATTAGGACGGTCAGCGAAAAACCGGGGGCTGAATCCCAACAACGAATCCGGTGGCTGTTTCTGGTATAGCCATGTTATGACCATCAGGTGACCCGCTTGTTCCTTTCCATTAAAAAATAATCAATACTGAGTAGTCGTATAATAATATACTTGAGTTGAGTATCTATTGAAAATTTCTACGCAGAAGCTTTGCAACTAATTTAGTGGAGCTGACACAAACGAGCATTACAGCGGCTATTGATTCCATTGTATACAGGAGCCAGTGCACTTAAGTGCAAAGTTAGTGCACCACAAAAATAACAGTACTACCTGTCTTTCATAAACTGTCGATAACGCCCTAACAAGTGAGGCACGATGCAGCCGTGAGTTACCGCCATCTGTTGGCGATGCCCAACATTAATCACCATGATCGATGTTCAGAAACTAGGCCTGAGAAGTCCGCTTCAGTACCTGTATATGAAAGCTTTATTTCGATACTCACTTTTATGGGGAGTACATTCAGTTTTTCTCTTGTTCATTTATGTATGAGAACAGTATTATTCCGTACGTTATGGCTTGCCCTCGTTTGGACAATTCGTACATAATATAATACTGCAGGTGCGTGGCGCAGAATGATTCAGAAACTTTAAAACTAATTTCATATAATCATTTTGTTTCTACAACTATACACGTGGTAGAGATAGGATTAATATTGTTTAAGGCATAAAAGAAATATTCTTGAAACATCCTAGGTAAAAAATAAGTAATGAGTTACGCATTCTTCTACATAAATCAACCAAGATTGAATCTAGCATCACAATGAAAACTCCCACCCGTGGGAATGTTCCATTAATTTACCCGCTCCAAGAAATAAACACTAACAAACTAAGAAGTTCGCATTACTTTATATAACACTATTCAATCGCGACCAGTTCTCAAGGATACTAGCGTTCTGGGTTCAATCACATCGCTCGCGGTGAATGAAATTACAACCCAACCAAAACTAGTAGCACAATACCTTGGAAAAGTTCTAATTCAACTTCGTATCTTTAAAATTTGTTCGGTTATGCAGGAACCGAAGGAACCGGGGCTTGCTGCTCGGCTACTTTTTGCGATAAGAATCGATAGCAGCGAAAGTGAATCGATCGTCGTTATCGATCTAGCTCTCCGGCTGTAATCTGTCGCTGTCAAACTCTTGTGGGAAAAATATGCAGAAATATTAAAATGATAAATTAATAGCATAAAGTTTTCGCTAATACCTATAACTCCAGAAGCTTCAAACATGATTCAGGATAGAAAGCTTGGACATTAAGCATTAGACAGTGGTTTCTTGGTGAAATAATCATCAGCTCACGCGTCTTGGCATCAGATATTGTCATTGTCAGATTCTCCATAACATAGAAAATCTGCACTTTGTACAGGTAATTTAAATTATGGCAACCCATAAATTGAAATCAATTTGAATTTATAAAATCTTTGCGCTGACAGAATCAGAGACCTAATTTAAAAATAAACATTTTGATACGTGGAATAATTACGCACGTAAACTAAGGCACCATGCTGCACAATTACGATCAAACACAATTATAATTATAATTATTATTGTTGTATAATTAACAAGTGGCAAACGAAACGAAACGCTCAGTAAACGTGGTCGCTTACTCCCAGTGTTTCCGCTAATTATATTAATTAATACATCCACACAGTGTCTGTCATCGTAAATCATTTTCGTGTTCATTTCCATTAACTCAATTATAGTTATGAAGCCGTTTGTAATGAACTTACTGAGAATATATTATTTTTAGATGCTGTTAAAGTCAATTAAGAAGTAGCAAAAACTTAATTTTAAATATGAAACATGGTAATTATTTTCTATTTCTCAAGTGTATCATGTCATAATCAGGTATTTCTTGAATTCAGATTAAGGGTCATTGTTATATTGCATTTTAAAGGTAACGTCATTTTCAATGTAAAGATTATAAATTTAGCAATCGTATATAATAGGGGATCTGGGCCTAAATGTGCTTCACTCAATGACTTAATTAAGTCAAAGCAGCATCAATATTAGGATCACTAATTGATATTAACCTCTCGCTGTGGATGATGTCTTAATTTAAATCGGAAAATTTCGAATTAGGCCAGCTAACTAGAGGTAGGTATTGTGAAGAATTCTGACCTCACAGAACTTGGTTTAGATTTTAAATATAATTCAAATAAAAATTAGTAATTATTGTTACTTTTAAATAGGTACGTAAGTAATTCAAGTTATGTTAACTTTGATTGCGTTAATCTAAAGAATTGCTGATGAATTTAATCTAAAGATTTAGTGTCCTAAAGAACCCAAATAATGGTAAATTCAACTTCAATAAAACAAAAATGAAAATAATGGCCACAAAAAATCCAAATAGAATTCTAGAGATTTTTCATCAATTTTTGTCATTTTTTGAAACGTGAAAATTTTGCTCAACACTTTCGTGTTTGAAATGTATCTTAAGTTACAGTACTAACGCCTCATTATGCCAGGCTTCACAGAAGGGTTTGATAACAGCCACGTTTCTACCGTTATTATTATTATTCATCAGCTAAGCTTTTAGTGTGGAAACTATCAGGCTATAAGTGAGTTCATAGATTACTGTAAGACCCTATCCGCGACTGGTTTTCGTATTAGCTTTGACATAGAAGCCTTATTAACAGAATAAAATACGCAGCCCTGTTACGAGTTATTACCAACACTTAAATTGTTATTATGAATAACTTACTATAACGTAACGTGTCGTTAATGATTAATTGCTATTTATTGATGATTAGCTTGATTATTACTTTTTAGTTCGAACACATCTTTCGTATTTCCTGTTCTACCGTTAATAGTAATTGCAGCTTTTATAATTTCAAATTCATTATTGAGAAAATTTACTTTAATCTATTTACTGTTCCATTTTTCTTACCCTTTCACATCGGCGAGAGTTTAATCCGCCTGTATTCTGTCATGGTTTTAAACACCGTTGAAAAATCTCAGGTGTGCTGGTTTCCTCACCGTTTTAGCAAGTGATAATTAATTTATAATTCGCACATGAATTCGAAAAGCCAGAGGTGCGTGCTTGGGTTTTGAACCTACAACCTTTGACTAGGCATTCCAATGGTCTTACCGCTAGGCTATCACTGTTCTTTTTATCAGTAATTAGCTTTAAGTGGTTATTACTTAATATATGTCAGGAATAATTTAACTACAATTGTCTCATCTGTTTGTTTGCCTTCATTCAAGTTCTCTAGAATAGGTTTTATAAAGCTCTTGATGAATCATTAACTGTACCTAAATGTTGTTTTTGTGTAATTACGTCCACATTATGGTAATTTTTGTTTTTTATTTGACATTGCGATTAATGGGTCGTACAGATGAGGTAACATTATCATCGAATTTCCGCTGATGTTTGTGTTTCCTGGTAAGAACTGCTTCCGGTACAACACGTCCAAAAATACCATGATTTTTACAGTTTTAGTGTTACAATAAAAAATATACGATAATTATGGCTTTTGGTATTCAATTAAATGTTTTCTATGGAAATCATTTCCTCAATCAATTTGTCCTAATTATAAATCATCATCATTTATTCATCTTGCGTTATTTATTGCATTTAAATTTGCGTTAAACACTTAATTGTTTACTAAACTGAATTAAGTTGTGAATCTCAAAAGTTTGAGGTCATTATTTTCACATCAACCCATTGTTGGACCAGTCATCAAATCATCACTGAACCTTAAAGGTCGCTTAACATCTGTGTCAAACTTGATTTCAGTATTAGTTAATTATTCGACATACTTGACATAATGATTATTAACGTTATAATTCGTATCATCATCTGTTTCCTCATGAAGATACAAATTATTAAAAACTACGACATAATTGGTTGTTACAGTGATTCTCGTTCCCCACGGCTCACTTGGTTGACCCCAATGAGGTCTAAACGGCTTGAAGTTATTTATTTGAGTTAATACGACAGTTGCATGATATGCTGCATTACGTTTACTGTTAACAAGAGCTAACATTCAGTTGTTATATCATCTATTAAGTGTGCCTCTTTTAGAAAAGTCTGGTTTCCATTAACGGGGAAACAAAGTATGTCATGCCTTTCTTCCGAAGCGAGTTTGTAACGATTTGCTGGGAGAACGTTTCAGCTTTCAGAAACTGTGGTTTTTTAAAGTATGTTTGCTAACATGTTTCGTATTACTTTACAGTATGTAACAATGATATTGTTTTAAATTTTTTTTCTACAAGAATATTATTGATTTTAGCTTACAAAACTATGAAGATATCATACGACTAAGAAGAGAATATTTAATTTGTCTTAAGGTCCGCGGATACACAGGTATGCGAAAACATTTGTGTAAATATGCATTCCTAATCAAATCTGCTCTTCTTGGCCAAGTTATATCGACATACTTCCATAAATACCGTTCAACATCTTGCTTAATTATTATGCTAAAAGTGATACATATGATTTGCACATAAATATTAATCAACACATTATATAAAATATATAAGAATAAAGATGAGTTAATTAATATAACCAAATCCACGTGTATAATTAACAATAAGCCACAATTAAGCTTTAGACAGTTATAGCAATAAACGCGGCGGACTGCCAAACCTGTTGAACTGCTCGGTTTTAGGCCAAATTGCGTTTGAGTTTTAGTGTTATTTATAAAAACACGATACACGATCTAATGATGATGAAGAATGTTAATTGAAATAAACTCGCATTAAAGGAAGTCCGGAGAGCTAGGATGAAGGTGGATGACTGCTTGAAGCCTTCAATATGTCATTTCAACATTCACCAATGTATATTAAGTCAGATGCCAATATTTCCTTAGCTTTATACTGTTTATGGACACGTAATATTACATCTAACAGGTTAACTTGAGCCAGTAATTTTTATCTAATTAACAAGTAGTTAAGTATAGCCTCGAGGTCTGGAGCTTCAACTTGACATACTTACAGGACTTTTAGTGCGAATTCTATCGTATTACCGTGCTTGACGAAACTTGTGCTTATTTTGAAAGCTCACAAACAAGTAAATGTTTTAAATTTTACTGCTTTTCAACTTAAAACCTAAATGGTAATAGCGTTTAAAATTTTACACCTTTTGCAAATAAATCCTAATACTTGTATTGTTGTTTAATAATATTGTTTGTGTTACATTAAAAAAACATAATGTTTACTGGGAAAAATAAATATTCAGACTACTTTCGGGTTGATATTATAAAATTAAATAAGGTCATTTCGCAATATGACACTGTCATTACATTAAACGAATTAATTACATGCTTTCAAACATTTCTTTTGGGAATTAAAATTAACATCATTTTAATAAACTATACTAATGCTATTACGTAAGTCGGTTCGTTTAATATTATATTTCTGTTGAAAACTCTGAATTGTAATTGTTCCAATTTCAGATTTTTTTGTTTGTTTATCAATCATGTCACAGCTGCTAAACGGATTTGAATGACCCTTGTTGCAAATAATTTGGATGAATGAATGATGATAAATGATTTGAATGAATCTTCTGTTTTGAAACATAAAATTCATTTTATCCTAATATAATGTGGACGAAGTTCCGGGCAGGAGCATATCTGGTCTTACTAATGGTAATTTTAGTGATGCACTTTATAATATTGTACTTAGTTTTTACAAATAAGAGTACCTACTTATATTACATACAACTTGACTAGATAACATGTCCATTACACATGTTCTACGTAATATAAATCACTTATTACAATGTCAATGACTAAATCAGTTATAAGAATGTCAATGACAGTATAATATTAGCTTCTGATTGCCGTTATAAAACTTATTCCTGCATTTACGCCTTTCTGAGAACCTTAATCTTCAGCCATCGGTAGTAAAGACTATGCAAGCAACAGATTATCAAGACCCGATATCGTTTGATAAGCTTGCTGTAAACTTAGTGGTGTTCGAAATACCGTTAGCTGTTGATAGGAAACTTCTAATGATTTGCAGGCTCCACAAGAACAGTTAGATTGTTCCCATCGCCTGGCAGATCACCTGCAGGCAATCACTGGTCTCCGTAATAGTCTGATAAGTTATGGCTTCTGTTCAAATAATTATGGGTTTTATGTTGCAACGTTTTTGATAGAAATCGTTTCAGCGAAAAATTGGGTTGAGTTTGGGCTTATACAATTTATTGTTCCGTGAATTTGTTAGAAATTTTAAACTGTGTGTTATTTTAAAGGAGTGTTTGAACAACTTGCTAAATTATTTTATTTATTAGTTGCTCGTTTTTTTGTACAAATTATTTAATCATCATCATTATCCACAGCCTGAATTTACATTGTTTTTACCATTTTTCTCAGTCCTCTGCTTATCTCATAAATGATTGGAAAGTATAGGCATTTAAAGATTATCACATCAACAACATTAGTGGTTCACTAAGTGCTTCCATCAATATGCTTTTACAAAACCATGTCCGTATTATCTGAATTCACTAAAATGACAATATTTCTCTGTAAACGATTTAATTAGATGTTCATTTGAATCAAGCTATTACCAAGATTTGCATAGTAGTGGCAAGCAATGTACTAATATAGCATTCCCAACATGACCACTTATAATGAATATAATACATTAAACATCAGCACAAGGGTTTATTATCATTCCTGTCACGCCCGTGTATTCTAGCTTAATTTTATTAACTTAAGCTGCAGTTTTAGCATCGTTAAAGTTTGTAAAGGCAGATTTGAATTTACCTTTACATAAATCTACTGATATTGAATGTTGTGCTCTATTATTATCTAGTTTAGAGCTTATATGCTCTCCTCAAATGGATAAGCGAAGTTATCGTGATTTATATTGTTAGAATTCAGTCGAATGTTCACAAAGATCACTCCCACGGTAGGCGCCATGTTTATCATTGTCAGTTTGGTCCCCTGAGACAATTTTTGACCTTGTTCTAAATTTTCATGTGATACGGTTTTAGAATGAGATCATTCGTTATGTGTGCCCACCTTAAAGTGTTAATTGTTTTATTAATTATCTTACCGTTATCAATAACCTTACCAGTATTATTAGCGAAGAGAATACCTAGTTATAAAGTTGTTGTCTCACATTATAAATCGATAAACTCCAATTTACATAGCAGTTCTTTGACCTTGAATTTCATCAAATTTAAGTAAATTTCACGATACTCTCCTCAATTATGTTGACTTCATTAATTTTAATAAGGTATCAAAGTTTAATAGTTTTAGTGTCGGCTTCCGTTGCCTCATTATTGGCATTATCAGATGCTCTATAAACTTTACTAAGTCGGTGCATAACTTAATACTTGATTGCTTAGATTTAAGACACAGATTAAAGCTAATGCTTCCACGCTGCGTTGCTCGTGCCTTTCGTATGCTAATTAAAATGTCTGTTTTGTAATAGCAGGTAATTATGGAAGTTCTGTTA
This sequence comes from Protodeltote pygarga, assembly GCA_936450705.2. Classification (NCBI taxonomy): domain Eukaryota; kingdom Metazoa; phylum Arthropoda; class Insecta; order Lepidoptera; family Noctuidae; genus Protodeltote; species Protodeltote pygarga. Next base: position 14,491,203 of record OW388250.2, on the reverse strand, counting down.
AATTGTTCGGTATTTAGCTATTTAGAACATTTTATAATTGGCTTTGATCAGATTAACTATGTATATTTTATGCTGAGGTGTGATAATTTCATCAGCTACGATTATTATCTTATCTTTATATTGTAATGTCTTATTAATGAGGATATATAAAATTTAATTTATATAAAGTTTATTCTAACATCTTGTTTGATTAACATCTTGTTGTAAAAAGACGCAACCAGCCGTAGTAATGCACGTGAGTCGTGAGTTATACTGAATTCGCTTCTTGATCGAGAGCGGTGAACTTTCGCGGGTGATAAAAAGCGAACGGCTAGCCTTGACCGTGGCGCGAGCGCACCGTAGCTCATTCGTCCGCGACGCCGTAGCAACGAACTTATTATGCTAATTAATTGATTCGTATTAAGACGTTTCTTGGATATTAATGTTATAGAATGAATTTGGAATATTTTTCCGTTTTCGAGATCAGAAAATTCAATGAATGTGCTTTTCTGCCCACGTGTTGGATGAATCTTTTAATGCTGTGAATTATTGTTTTGATTAATTAACATGTTTTATAGAGCATTTAGGCATGTTATGTGAACACTAAAGTTAAAAAAAAATGTAAAAAGGAAATAATATCGATTACAGCCGCGACCTACTGCGTAAAGCCTCTAGTTACTCTGCCACTAAGGTAATTAACGGCAAGCACTTAGTTATGTTTTGCCAACCAAAAGAAACAAATCAAAAACAGGCTACTACACAACACTACAAACATAGTATGTTTTTAAGTTTGTGTGCACCAATGAATCAAACACCAATAAATACACCAATCAATACTATTCTTATATAGTGTTTAACACTTAAACGCTATCCATATTTCAAATTTAGCTTTAGCTCGATCAAATGGAAGTTTATAATGATATTTCCTCCATATATACATAGACTGACGCCTGTATTCCCCAGAAGGGGTTGGCTATGTTACAAGTCCCGTGTAATAGGGGGTGAGCCTATGCCATTAACCGGGCACAGTTCCAGACTTCGTTCCTAATGGAAAAACCCAATAACACTTTGCCCGACCTGGGGATCGAACCCAGGACCTCGTGCTCAGCAATCGCGCTTGCTATCAGTAGACCAACGTGGCAGTCTTTCATACTATAATCATCGATATATGTACTTTGCATAGCTATTGCTAATTAATCAAATAATTCATTTATAACCGTAGTAGTCTAGCTCGTGCTAGATCAGACCATGTTTTAAGACCACACTTTCAAAAGTTAAATAGTTACAAAAATATAAGTAAAAAAACTTTAAACAAATATAATTTCATGATTAAAGACTCAACCTTCTTTAAATCTATTTATAAAATGCTTAACGTAACATGAAAGCATGAACGACCGTAAGAAAAAGGATCGAATGGTAAGGCAGAAGTGTTTTTTGGACTCATATTTCGCCAGCCACGATCCAAATTGACATTAAAATCAACCTAGAAGCTCATCAGGCGACTAGCAGTCGCTCTTGCGACTATTAAAAAACCAGAGCAGTGAATTTATTTATGATATAAAAGTATTGAAAAATGTGTAACTCGAATTGTGCAGTGAATAGTTAAAGGTCAACGTGTAGGTGGATTAATCCTGTCACGGTAACATCCAATCCATTTAATAAAAACATCTATTTTTAACATGACAGCCAGCTGAAAAAGAAAATGCTATTTCATTCGCTTGATGAAAAATCAATATAAATACTGATGCTATATTTGTATTCAGGGAAAAGCTTTGAGTAGAAACTGGAAGTTGGTCGAGGGTGGTATTTATAGCATAAAAAAACCTACTAGTTCTGGTTAGCTATACTTTAATTTTGATATTCGGGTAATGTTAATAATATATGATTAATTGATTATTGATCTAGTGTGTGGGATGACCGTTGGACTGCCAAGTGAAAGGTCGAAGGTTAGACTCCAGGTACGCACCTCTGACTTTTCCAATTCATGTGCGTTTTAGAAATTAATTATTTAAAACGGTAAGGAAAACAGTGAAAAAACCAGAACATCTAAGAGATTTTTCAACGTTGTCATGTCAGAGGCCTACGGGCGGTTTAAACTCTGATACAAAGTTGTCCATCAACCAAACGCTAAAGAAAAAAAGAAGACAGCTCTAGTTAATTATAAAATGCTGGCTGCTGGAATATTATCTTAATACTTATAAAAATTATGGACATAATTATTGTCGTTACTGAATTGATAAGAGGGATAAATTTAAATATACTTCATCATCCACATGATTCAGTTCTGGTATCATTGTTATTGATAGTGGGTATTTACAGTGAATCAGAAATACATTGAAATTAATTTGATAACGGATGTATTTTAATTTTATTTATGTTCTGATAATTTTACATCATGTCGGTATGTATGTAGTACCTATTATGTCTAAAGTTTAGTTACTACAATAGTACATAGATTAAAACATCAGTTTTTTTAGTTAGGGCCTGTCACATGACTTTTTCATGCACCGCGCCTGCGCCGCTTGTCTTTAGATAAGACGCTATGTGAATAGGCCCTTGTACACTAGCTAATATTATGTTAAGTGTTTCTAGGATTATTTTAACGTCTGACTTATAAAAAAAATGTGATTTGCGCCATATTGAAATAATTGTACTAGTTGAATACCAACTTTGTTTTTATTTCGTAGCTTAATTCTTTGGCAAATAATGAAACAACTTTTTAACGGATATAATTCGCGTTTTTATTTTGATAATACAATCCTGACGTTTCGAGTACTCTGCAGCACTCGTGGTCGCAGGCAGACTAAGACTCTTTGGCAAATGTTATTAAACCAATAATAATCATCAAATTCATAAGGTATTCTAAGTTGATTGCAGATTATATTCAATACTAACATCGATCGATGGCTATATCTTCAATTTTTCATTACAATGGCAAGTCGCATTGTTTTCACTTTCGGTACATTTACAAGCAAGTGTACGAACAATAAGTGGCTTTCAGTAAAAGTATTGTTTATTATAGTATTTAAATTTCACATTTCACCTGTCCTTTAGAACAATGAATGTCTGGTATTATTACTAGCCGAGACATTTTAACCACATCGACTATACTTATTGGTATTTTTTTTTAAAAGAATTACTAAATTATCTTCGAATAATTTATTTGCTAGGAAATTTCTACGTTTTGTTACTTTCTCTTTATTTCAGCATTCAAAATAAATTAGAATAGGTTTTTTTTTTTGTTTAATATAAATAAAAGACATTTTTTTTGTCTAATACAAATAAAATATTAGACTTAGAATTGGTTCTGTTAAAAGCAACTCGTGATAAAATTGTAATGTACATGTGTACTGAAAGTAGTAATCAAGCGAAGAAACATTCAAATTTTTATACCAATTTATAGAAATTCAATCAAAACACTTCCATTTATTATACTTAGATTACAATACGTATTCTGACCGCTGTTTACCGATTACACGGGAGCGGCGCGTGCGACCCTGCGGCACGGCGCAGGCGCGGGCGTCCGCGTCGCGATCGTGCAGGCGCAACAATTTGCATGCTACGAGCAGTGTGCGCGACCGTTGACTTCGAAAATCATTGACGATATTAAATTAATAAACATGTTTTAGATTTGAAAATGATTTTTATCAAAACTTTAAGGCTGAAACACGACTACCTTAAACCATGCAAGATATATTTTTTCAAAATACTTTTTTTTGTGCAATTTATATAATTTTTATTTGTGCTAAAAGAGTCAAAAAATAGTAACTGCCACACTCAGGCGTAATGATAGTAAAATTTACATTAAAATCTGTCAAAATCCAAAATAAAATAATTAAAGATTTATCGTTGGTCAAAAGACAAGCGGAGGATAGAGAGAGGTGGCGATTGCTCCACCGACAACAACCTAGCTCTTAAATATAAGAAGAAGAAAACTTGATTGACGTTTTTAAGTGCGGCAGTAAATTTTATATACCGACCTCAACAAATTTTGGAATTAATAAGACTAGGAGGATTAGTAAGGACATGTATAAAACAATGTTTCTTATTCATTCAAACTCGAGTAAAGTGGTCATAGCCATCAGATTACAGTTAATCACATCACATATATTATTCCCTTCGTTCTTGATAATACATAATGATAATTACAATAAATATTTCCCTACAACTGTTTTCCGAAGCGTGATTGTTACTGCCCACAAGATTAGATATACTATAACTTTAAGAGTAAAATAATAAAACAATAGAGAGCTTTTAAAATATCGTTGAAATTTCACAATTATGTATTCACTGGGCACCATGATGCCGCAAATATTTGTAAGTTTGTTCATACATGTATCAATAAATATATCAATTCGGTACATCGCAGTTGTAAATATAAAGAATTGGAATTCAAAGGTGTGTCTGGTCTTTCTCTGATTGATTTGTATTGACACGATTAAATATTAATTTGAATTGTTCACTTAGAATTCCATTTGATTATTCTTTGGACACTGCGGTGCTAATATTTTATTCCTTAGCCAAACGTTTTTTTATGAGATAGATCAACAGCAACCATTTTTACCCGACTGCTCCAGAAGGAGAGTTATGTTTTTAGAGCTAAGCCTTGGTGCAGCTGACTCAATTATGTATGTCTGTCTCAATGTTTTAAAACGTTTTGATTTAACAATAAAAAGAAATATGAGGACATATTTCTTTTTATTGTTAAATCAAAATTCAACTTCTTCAAACCTAAAAGTCACGATCACCACACGGTCACATTTTCAATAGATCTCTAATAAATTAGTGGAAGAATTAAATCAATATAATGTTCAATAATCGAAGCAATATAGCTTTGTTTAATGTTAGGTGCGCGCGCGCATCTAATTCCCTCGCGCCACTGACACCGTGAACCTAAGTGACCGCTAGCAACATTGCGGTATGGTCCTAAATTATAAAGGTAGCTACAGAAGATCTAGTCTACACGACTGACCGCGACGTTCCGGCCGCAATGCCTTCCAAAATTTTTAAATTGTGACGACGCCGACGTTCCAATTTTGTAAGGGGCTACACTTTTTGTTAGACCCAAATCCTTAAGCAAGTACGCTCGTCAGAATTGATGTAGTCGTGAGATATGCATAGGTCTCATCTTAGACAAATTTTCAAAGAAGAAACTGACTTCTAGAGCTCAGATTAAACAGCTGGGCCTACAAACTTGAAATTTTGAACTCAGGTACCTTTTATAAAGTAGGCCTCTCAGGAAGTATTTTTGGAAATTTCACCCTTAAGGGGTTAAAATAGAGGATAAAAGTCTGGTTAATACCACCGTTATTTTTGGAGTTGGGTCTATGAAAACTGATTTAAAATTTCGATTAAAAATAAAAAGAAACGTGTTTCAACAAAAATAAAAAATAAACATAATCAAAGAAAAATTAATAATTATATACAAAAAACGAAAACTAGTCATAGTAGGGCGATGCATTAGTCATATTATAAAGACGTTCATATTAAAGATGCTACTAAATCAACGGTCCTCTGATTGCTTTATTCTTCTTTGTCAATATGAATGGTCACCACCATAGCACTATCAGTAGCTTGTTTGAGGTCCATCTTATGGCTCAAAATATTAAAAGAATGTGAGCTTACCTTGCGAGTCTTGGCGTCAAGTTTTTATATCTCTCATTAAGCCTTCTGTTTCTATTTCTTTAATGTGTTAGACTGACACCGGTTCCTTCCGGATACAGTGCAATTGTTCCTAATAGACCTGTCTATATTTGGACTCTTATTAAATGACTGATGCTTTTGAAGTCAACGTGTGCTCTTTGATAATTTGCTTGTCTGTGTAATGCTAAGTGGTTTTCCTCGCAATATCACCACTTAGACCTACTTTTCATTCAATATGTCAAGGTTTTGTCTTCTCTCATTGTTCATCTTCGGCTCGTAAACGTTTTAATTGATCTTACATTTATGAACTTTCTTTTATGATAATAAAATACTAATATTGTTTTATTGTTTCAGGTATATCCAGCTTTATTTACTTCGACTTCAGCATAAAGATAGGTGTAACAATAGCTTGAAGTTTTTTTTAATTTATTAATTTCTAATAACAATCTGCAGTCGTTTCAAAAGCCAATAAATACGTGCTAGATAAAATTCAAAGTAAGAAAATAATTACAGAATTTTTTCAAGTACTTGATAGAATAGTTCATATAAAATTCAAGTCTGTGACCTCTATCATTCAGCTTATCTCACGTTCAAGCACGAACGTTAAAATTTTTATTGACCACAGCCCATACCAAAAAGCTTCCTATAAATTAGTTGATCATGCTAACATTAGGCTTAAGTTCAGTACAAATCTGGAGAGCTTCCTCTCCTTTTGATGCTCGAACTTTTATTTTGCTTTAAAACACCTTTATTTTGTTAAATTACTATCAAACTGCATAAGTTACTATTAAACTAACTTGCTGATAAATACTATAAACGGTATTGAATGCATGGTTTGTTTCTGGCGGGGGATTTCTTTAAAATAGTATATAATAGATTCTTTTTTTTTTTGTTTGAAGTGTAAGTACTTGTTCTTTTCTATGAGTTTTGTCCTAGTGTACCCATAACCAGTGTAAACGCGACCCAGTGGTTCATCAATCAATATAAATTTAACACTATAAAAGATAGCTGTCCCTATTTAATTAAGGTTTATTCATATTTTAATGTTGTTAATACTTATTAAACATAAAACGTAATGAAAGCCATTTTCAAAGATGTCTGATAGAAATTATTTACTTTTATAGCATGTTTTCATTAGATAGTATATTATAAATATTAGTCAATTTATATCGTTATTCAATTACGAGATAGATGTAACGGCTCTGTACTTATTACTTGGTTATAATTTAAATTATTTATTAGGTTAAGATAGTAAAAACGCAACGCTATTGGTGGTCTTCTAAACATATTTAATATATATATATTTATTAATATAGCACTTTTAATTTAAAGGGGCCAGCTTAACAGTGGAATGTAACAGTATTTTTTTACTTCCATAGTAAATATACTTAGTGGCCATCATAATCATCTGAGTTAACATCGTATATCAAAACGTAAACCAGCAAATCTGACGTAAAGCATGCCATAAAAGAAAACTCAGAAACAGAAGTATCAAAGTATTTCATGGTTCCAACCATATTTAAGGATAAGGTTTGGCCATACTTTTGCAAAACTTAAAGTTAATTTTAACTTAATTAAATCCAGTAGCTATAAAATTTCCTACTTAACAAACTATTCTCTTAATTACTCCACCCTTTATATTAAACCCTATTACATATTTCATCGTTAAAATGTTATTAATTAAATATTGAATGTGTCCTCATTTTACACCGTTGCTGGAGAGACTCGTGTCTTGGGTTATTGGTGGTATCGAGGCCGGCAAGATTACTTCGTTAACGGTGTGCGCCGCGCCCTACCATAATAATGTATACAGCTACCTTCCGACTACTTTAAGTTAAAATTGTCTGAATATTTGATGATGGCTTTAAAAGCTTAATTGAGTTCGACAAAGTTAATACAAAAATTTAAAGTCCAGGTTTGTTCGGACGTTCAGTCTCCCAATGTGCACATTCAAACATCCACTAAGACAATTAAACCTTATCGTGAATTAACAATTTACTTATGTTAATGCTTAAGTCTTTAAATCTATACTACTAATTAAATGTATACTAATGAATATCAGCGTATCTATCTTCTACGCATAAACGACAACATTAGAATAAAAAAAACAAGAGCCAATAAATCTATTGAAATGCCAAATATATAAAGTGTGAAATTAAATCGATTAAATATTTAAAACTAAGTTATTTCATATATTTAAAGATTAATTCCGGTTCATCTTGGACTTAGGAAAAAACTAATTAATAGTATAAATTTTCCCAACAGTATTCAATCAGAAATGATTGCTAATTTGAATTCAAATGAGAAGTTTTATAACGATCGTGTAACAAGTTTAACGTGTTTAATGATGTCACACTCACGACATTTGTATTTTTAATTAGGGTATGTAGATGATCTTATAATTTATATCTACGCTGAACTGACAAATATTATGAAGACTGGTTTGCTCTTGTTATTGTCAAGAAAGTCCGGGTAAAGGATTTTTTTTCTTGACAGGCCTAGTGATTAACTAAATCTTATTTGTGATTGATTTTGTCAGGAGAAATGTTTTTACTGACAAATTTTGATATAACGATACGCGATACCATGCTATATTTTCATCTGCATATTGCATATAGGTAGGTATCATAATATTTATAATATTGTTACATTCTGAATGCATAAAATTGTAATGACATAAGTCAATTCTATTGGTACCCACTCATATGATTACAAACATTTCGTTTCCATCACAGAAATTTCAACAAAACAGTGCCCACTAGCAAAAGTTTTAGCAGCATTCATTCAGCATTTCGCTGGTTCACAACTTAGCAAGAGCTTTTGTTTACCATGCAGTACTTCTAAACTGTATTACTATACATATTTGAATTCCGTTCTAACTTTGTCGGAGGAGTACCACAAGGTATCATCTTCGGCCCACGAGTCAAACTCGTGTACGAAGATGATTCGTCCAAACGTGATCGGCTAGTCGCGTGGTGGCGACGATGGTGACCACAATATTAACACCAGTGATATAGATCAAATGATACACAGACCACAACGCTTCCTTGTTACTTCTCTTTGTTGATATGTAAGTCCTGTTTTCCGGGGTCGTATGATTCATAACTGATCTTGTTTACCTTAGCTTAGATAAAATATTTTATTTCAGTAGAGTTAGTATTATTTCTGGAAAACTTATCTGTAATTTTTTGTTTAACTTCTGATTTACCAACGTTCTTTCTTTCTTTATCGTGTGGTTGATGAACAACGTGGTGTCTGAATTCAAACCACTCCGAAGACCTTCGATATGGCTTTACACACCTTTTAGGCTATTTATACTGCTTAAACGTAATATTACCGTTATATTTCACGAATCGCTTTTTGAACCCAAACATAAATAGACTAGAGCAAAGCATTTCTTGAGATTGGAAGTAATAATGCGCACCTCTGTGCGAAAATGTAACAACAACTCATCAAGCGTGCTCAAATTATGAGTGAAAAAAAAAAAACTGGTTGTTTGCGCGAAATAATTAGGATCGAGAGCACTCTTCCTTTCATTACAGGTTGCAAGGTGCAAAAATACTCGCGGCTCACATTTATAATTTTGTTAAAGCCAAGTGTAATTTATTTTATGATGTGGTGTGGGAATTAGAGGAAATAATAGAGCGGCAATTTTATTTTCTCGCCAAGTTATTACGTTTGAAATTTTATTGCGTTTGGCTTGAACTGGATCGAAGCTTGGATTACAACTGAAGAGTATGAATTAAGTCTAATAGACAATGTGTGGCCGTTGCTTTCGAGAATTGATGGGGAGCTCGTGAGCTGGAAATTGGCACATTGAATCAATTGGCTTTAAACTTAAAATATATAGCATTATTAGCAGCAGAATCATATTAGTTAGTATATTAATAGGCATAGTAGGAGTTAGGTCTCTAGTACTTATTTTGTTTTTCTTTGTGTATAGATTTTTTTTTAATAATTGTTATGATCTTTGAGCACTTACAAATTACAATATATAGCATTATTAGCAGCAGAGTCATCAATTTTAGTAGGCATAGTAGGAGTTAGGTCTCTAGTACTTATTTTGTTTTTCTTTGTGTATAGATTTTTTTTAAATAATTGTTATGATCTTTGAAAACTTACAAATTATAAGTGTCTACTGATACAGAACAGATTCGTAGGAAACATATCTACAACTGTAAACCTTTCCCAACTTGCTCCTACGCTCAATGGTCTTTTTCAACTGTATTGTGACACTTCTCTCGCGTATCGTCACCCAAATCGTTGGTTTAACACTATAACCGACTTTTTTCTGTATCATCTTTATTTATAATTCCATCTTGTTCCACATACGAACGGGTTTTCGTATCGAGTATTACTACGTCGAGTGCGTTAGAACTATGATTTGTGTGCGCGGTTTTTTACTTAAAAAACGAACCAATGCAACCGGTTACGACCATTGATGTATCGGCAAACTTAGATAATGATGAAACAGGATAATCCGCGTCTTATTTTTGTTATGTATGTTACGGTGTAATAAAATAAGTACCAGATAAATCTTTTTAGAAACATCGTATTTAATGCATTAATGATAAAGTTTCTCGGTAGCTTTAGTAATACATTTAGATTTTATAAATAATTTAGTTCATTAACTTCGAAGTTATCTTACAAATAACTACAAATTACTCCTTAACGAAATCAATATATATTCCAATTTAATTAACTCACTTGTCAACAGCTTACCTAATCCTCATCTGTATAATCTAAGATAACACTCAGATTATAAAGACGAATGAACGAAAAACCAGTTTGACGACCGTTAAACGTATCTGATCGGCTTTTAACATATAGCCGATAAGTCTTACCGTTGATCGATTTTCGCGTGTATCCGGTAATAGACCAATATTTGCATGTAAATTCACTGGGTACTTAAATCTGGTATGTAATTATTAGCTTAATTCGTCAACGGGAAAAGTAACCGTTGCTGTTTTTAAGTAATTAACGTCCGTTTACTTGAGTTATGAAGCTTCGTTGCCTTTGACTCGTGAAAGGTAAAAACGATTTTAGAGATTTCAGTTGTGTTTGCAAATTGACAGCTCAAGGGATCAAGATGCTTTGTAGTCGATGTAAATGTAGTTTCATGTAGGATAGTAAGATTTATATTTAACGTAAGTATAGAATAGAATAATATTCTTTATTGTACACCATCTAAAAGATGAAAGACAATGAATATAATTGGAATATGCGTAGTGGGTACATTATGGATTTAATAGATCAGAATAAGAAATACAATCAATACAAAACAACAGATCAACGTATAGAAATTTCCCCAAAGGCCACACAAAATGTCACCCGCTAGCCGCAAGGGGATGTCCCGGAGGTTAACTAAAGTTTAACCATCCATCGATCGTTAGCTTTCCATTACTTTGCATTCTAAAGGTTGTTACTTTCCAATGCGTTTGTTGTGTGCGATTGTATCATTCTGTTATCGCTTCGGACGAGTATTTTCGCTTCTTTGTGCGTTTATCATTGGATCAATATGTGGGAAGTTTGCGTTAGATTTGTCTGGCAGTGGTTGGCGCGCGTTTGTGTTATATCTGATGCCTAATCTGTGTTAATTGTTTGTTTTGTAAGTTGAGTATAAGTTGCGTATAAGTTAATAACTTTTGTGACCATTCATTATCATCTTAGGAGCAGTTGTCGGCAGTTTAATAAGCCACTGCCTAGTCTGGTTTTTTTTCGTGTTGTAAAGACGTTTATTAGTACATTCTATGAGCGTACATTATCATACATTCTTTGAAGTTGGTGTTCTTACCTCATTTGCAGTGTACCACCTGTACCATCAACTTATGGCTTTCTTTAATAAAGGTCAATAAAATATAAAATTAATAACCTAATGAAATATTGCTATCTATTAAACCAGAAGCAAGCATGCACATTACAGCTCACAAGCTTGTTATACATGATCATCATAGGAAGCTTTACGAGCACCATGCCAATATTTATGAAGTAATATCTCGCTTCCTCTGTTATTACTTATAGACCATACATTAATATTTGCTGATATAACTCATGTGTTCACCGTTAAACCAACAGCAGGACATAGGAAAATTATCACGTTTTCAACTTAGAATTATGAGTGGCGTAGTACGTTATTTCGTGCGAAGTTGAATTTATGACGGGACTTGTAATTTACGGGAATTTTCTTACGTTGAAAAATAATGTTAATTAATCATACAACTCCATAGTAGTTCGCTGCTGGACATAGACTTCTCTCAAGTTCAGTTTTACTCAGTTTTTCCTTTAGGTTATCGGCCTCAATGTATATGTCGTTTGTAAATAGCAGTAATACGGCATTTTACAAACATCGCCGTTTGCTGAACAATAAAGTGTTATTAAATGCTGAAGGCAAACTCAATAACGATTGACACAGACGTTAATAAAATGCTGATGGCAAATTGAATAACTTATTTCTACTTCTTGCCACATGGAGCGCTGCTTATTAAAATAACAAAATAGCGTCAAAAAGAGAAATAAGATGTTGAGGTTAGGCGGCTATTCAGAATCTGTCTATTGCATTTGCTAGAACACGAAACTAATCAGATGTATAGTGAAAAAAATAAAACAGACTTCAAAACACTAACATTCTTTTTAGAGTCAGTGTCGAGCAATTGGAACCCACTCGTTCCAATTTGTGTTAGAGAAACGAATCCTAAACCTTAGCATCGACGCCAAAACGAAGTATATTACTTCCATTTAGGGTCTTGAAGCATATGGTTACTCTAATGTAAGAATCAAGTGAAATATGATTAGCAATTTTCAATTAGCTTTCGTCATTTTGCAAGACTTTTTGTTGTGTTTGGACGACGCTGTACAATACCGAATTATTCAATTTACCAACGACATCCATTACTGATTTATTAGAAATAACATTTTACGAGTACCTACCTAATAAGATTTATGACTTGTAGTAAAACTGAAAATACGGCCTGTCTCACATTCCTCTGTCTATTGCAAAGGTGACGGAAGGATAAAACTAGCGGTAGCATTCACCTGTCAATTAGTGCTGTTATATCGCGATCGGGATTTCTTGCCAAGATATTTTCTACAGACCAAAATCGAACGCTATGCTAATCAAAATAATTGTGCCATAGATAATATTTTTCTACGACAAAATTTTGTAATCTCTCTGACTTTTCCGTAATCTTATCAAATATTTAACACCGTTACGGAAGCGTTAATTCGATAACTTATTTAAAAAGGTAAAAGCGATTGATAAATGAATCCCGTTATAATTATGATCTGGATAAGTTATAGATAGAATTAATATCTACTAATCAAGAAAAGAAGTTATTTTATTAATTTAGTACTTTGTTAAGAATTTTATTCAGGCAGATCACTAGATAATGTGATTCACACATTAATCAGTTTGAACAGAAATAAATATCTGTCGTTTCAATTAAGATAACCGTTTAGAATGAAGATTTAAATATTTCTGTTTCGTATTTATTGATTGAGATTTATCAATTCACACTTATTGATATCGAACTTTGAAATAATACATCAGAAATAAGATAAAGAAAAGAAATTAGTAAGTTACCAAAAGGTTTACGGATTAGATATTTTGTATAAAAATGCAAAAAAGTGCATGATCAGTCGAAATAACTCGAAGTTTTGAAAAATATAATTGTTTTTCGAGATGTAGGTACATTTTTCGACGTCACGTGTGACCTAAAACCTTCGGGTCAGACATCTTAATGAGATTCTTAAAAGGTTTCTCCGTTTTTTTTTGCTTATCTTGAGATAAGCAAAAAAAAAACGGAAAAACCTTTAAAACTGCTTCAAACTTGCATCCCCTTCTAGTATTTTCTGATGATCCCTGAGGAATCCTCGAAGAATATCTTAAAAAAAATCAGAACTACACGAGTACCGGAATACAGTTAATTTTATTTTTTAGTAATTCCGTTTTCAAAAATGATTTGACATAAAAAGTGGCCATTGTCCAGCAATCAAAACAAAACCATCATCATAAAACTATTATGTGACATCAAGCAGCTGATGCACATTCCGACACCATCATCATTCTTCGTACAGTTAAATAACACTAGCAACACGTAACTCCTACAGGTTTGTTCTGTAACATGCCATAAAATTAAATATCGCATTCCTATCGCGGTAATGACGATTACAGTTTTTGCGACAAAGCAGGTGACACCGAGGAATGGCGTCCGTCGTGCGTGGCCTCCACCTGCCAGGGTAAAAATAGTTTTAACTTGATCTATACTTAGTAGGCGGCTGTATTCTACCCTTAAAACAGCTGCGTTTTTGTTTGGGGAAATGACTAGAATTTCATTATTCATTATTGTCATTGGCTAAATCTATTTTTTTTTAATCATAGTCAAAGTGTCATATGTACTTTCTTAGTTAATCTAAGACACTACTGACTAACGGTGAAGGAAAACATCGTAAGGAAACCTGGACTTTAATAGTCTGCAATCGCCAACACGCAGTGAGCTAGCGTGGTGATTAATGCTCGATCCTTCTCTGTATGAGAAGGGGTCTTTGTCCTACATTGGGATAGTTACAGGCTGATTTATTTTATTATTTATTACTGTCAAATCAACACGAATGGTAGGTTAATCTCCAAAAATACTATTTCTAGGTGCAAAACTATTATATCTTTCATTCTCTTTCTTGTAAACCTCATTAGCACTTTCATTACCAAGAAGTCTATTCTTAATAGCTTGTTCCTTTCTTGATTTAAATTTAATTGTGCGTCACTCATTCATAATGCCACCGGCTCGGCTCTCAAATGCCTCTGCGTCAATATTCTGCTGTGTTAGGAATCTAATTAACGGCTGAACTGTCATTCAGGGCTGTAGATATATTATGAACATCTTTAGTAAATCTAAGAGATCTTGGTAAATTTTTGAAGAGCAGCAATATTGGCTGATAACATGTCTAATTGTTGCGAGATTACAGTAAAAAAAAATATTTGTTACAATAATTAGGATCGAAGTGTTTCGGTTCCTGCACAAAATATAAATTAGAATTTACTTATTGTATCGTTATAAGTCTTAAAGCTTTCTTCTGCTTAAATAAAAAAATACTTACTTACATCAAGAGTTATTAGTTAGTATTTAGAGTTATTTTCGGTACATTCGTTTTTTCATTTGAATAAAGACTCATTCTTATAGAATCTCATTTCGAAATCACTTTCTTCCTAAATAAGCATATTCCTATCAGTTTGTACAATCTGCCGTATTTAGCGAGAACGAAGAATTCCGATGCCTCAACCCTATCCCGGTACTTTCCTTCCGTGCGGTTCAAGAATGTCAATTAACAATTACAAACAGTCTCAGTGATCGGCGCAAGCGCACGCTCTTAACTATCATTATGTACATACACTACCGTTGGTATGTCTCTTTGTTCTAACCGTTATTCAATTGTACATTGTACGGGATTTTATTGTTTTTCAGTATACGGTTAGGCGAAAACTTGCGAAATTGGTTTTTGCATTTGACTAATATCTCTAATACTATTTAAAAATAAGTAATACGACGATCAAATTGTAACAAATTTTTTATATCGAACATAGTTTATATAAAACTTCAATGGTGAAGTTCAATCTTAACCTATTCCCTTTCCCGAGAATCACATAATGATTAATGCTATTGTGTCTGTAGTTGGGACAGCGAATTTTAATAATGCCTTAGGTTTTCGCGGACACCACACATAGGTAGTAAAACAACTAATATCAGATTCTCGTCGCGACACTTTTATTAATTTGTCAAATCCTAATCTTTTGAGAGCTTTGCATCTTTTGTGATCGCAGGAAGACAGGTGTCAAGCATCAAAACAATTAAAAAAAAAATTATCTTTGCCCATAATAATATTATGTGATTATTTAGTTTTAAATTATTAAATTTATTATATTTATTAAATTTTCCTACCGTTTCCTAGTGCTAAAGCTAAAGGAGAAGAAACGGCGAAACAAATTCTCCAAGCTTTATTTAATTAAAATCCATCCATTATTCTAACGTTCCAAACAAATATTTACAATATTTTTCACAGACAAATCCGAGACTGTCCTTATAGCGGCGATAATGAGGTTTCATGAATACCCATACGGCGGCGTTTTGCATCGGACATTCTGCTTAGAACACGACATCGACGTTTAGTTATAAATAGTAGCTGATTAGTTCGTTAATTGGAAACTGTGATACTAAATGCAGGCAAGACAGATAATAAATAAAGATTACTAATTACTATCAATTTACTAGCTTATATTATTTAAACAGAAACAGTGTGTTAGGCGGTATATCTATTTTCACGCAGCCAGTTGGACATATTTTTTGCAAAGAGATAGTTGATGGGATGGTGCCAACACCTAAAGGTTTTTTATTACGGGAAAATGTAAACTTTAGGAAGCGGCAGATTAATTCTTTACTGAGTTAAGCTCGCCTTTGTATAGAGGCAGTCTTGTCAAATTTATTTAATTTATTTCCAACTTTCCTACTAAAGCATTAGATTCTAAGTTGATTGGGAAAATTTGACAGTTTCGGGTAGCTTGATGTGCTGGTCTAAACATAATATTTATTGTTATTTTTATGTGCAATATAAGAATTAAGACGTTGATATTAAGAAGTAGATATTGTCGACTAGGAAGTCAGGAGCTTTGGTAAATAACCACGGCCTATCCCCACAAACCAACTTATTAATAATCTCGTTTTCTGTTCGTACAAGAACGTGGTGGCTAGAAATTGACTTTGTACCAGTCTTAATCCTAGCAATTGTGCTAATCGTTTAGAAACCTGGAGAGGGCGTGCATGTTGATCGTAAATAACCAATAAACATTGCTTTTAACATTGACGCCCGGCTAACTGACGATTATTATTGATATTAGGAGTTTCATTTTGACTAATAGTTAACCATACCACGGTACCGTCACCTACTTTCCTAGATTTTGTGAAATAATAGTTTGTAAGTGAGGAGAACTAGTTGAGTACGGTTTAAATTAGTATAATTTTTACCTTGGAATAATGTTTTAGTTAACTATATTATTAGTTCATTCATTACAAATAGTTACCGACGTGTACTATCGCGGACACGAAAGGTGCACCACTTTACGATCAAAATGCTTTGAACGATGTTACTTGCGTAGGGGACGTCTTAGCGCTACGTTCGGACGCCCCGGGTGCAAGCGATGTACACCGGCTTTGTCCACGATAGTACATGAACATCTATCAGTAGAAAACGGGCCTGGCGATGGGCTGTCTTCTTACATTTTACGTAATTTCGTCTTTAGGGATATTAGGTACTATTGATTGGTAATAAACCCAGGAAAAAAGTAATCTACTTCTTCTTCTTTTTTATCATATGGTTGATGAACCTGGTTTCAGAGTTTAAATCGCCCGTAGGCCTCTGATATGGCCTTACGCACCGTTGAAAAACTCTCAGGTGTGCTGGTTTCCTCACGATGTTTTCCTTCATCGTTTCAGCAAGTGATAATTAATTTCTAAAACGCACATGGATCCGAAAAGTCAGAGGTGCGTGCCTGGGTTACGAACCCACGACCTTTGACTTTGCAGTCATATCACTAGGCTAGCCTATCATTGCTTATAAAAAGTAATAGGTATATGTAATTTATTGTTATTTAATGTTTGTGTATCTGGATATTGATTTTGAACATCTTTTTCATGCGAATACGTTTCTCAAATACAAAATCAGAATACGAAGATATTTGACAAAATCGTGTTTTATTACTCGCAACATATTCATGTTCGCATCGCTATCAATATTCGGCGCTGGGTCACCGACCGTTATTCGGAGGTAGCTTAAGCCCCTACTATTTGTTTTACAAACTTTCTCACACGAATCTCACGAATAAAGGGGCATAAAACTATATTCTCTCAGTCATAAACGAAAATATTGCGACATTATTGTGGTAATCCAAGAAATGATACTATGTTGCTATAAGCGGATTCAAATAAAACCGATTTAGAGGAAACAGTTATTTTTTATTTTTTTAGAACCGTAAAACTGAAATACCCGTACTGAATATTGAAGATCAGAATGGCTTCAATTAAGTCGTCTCAAACATTGGATTTTCAGATGTAAAAGTTGAACGGAACGTTGAGGGTAAAGTTATTTTATCGTAGCTAATATAAAATTGGTCAAGTGCGAGTTTAGCTTTACATTTACTTTGGGTTTCGTAAGAATACAGTATGTAATGTATTTCATGTACTCCACATTTTTCTCAAAAACTATAAGTAAGTATTGTTTTTTTTTTTAAATTAAAACATGTAAAAGGACTTTTGTTTAAAAATATTTTTGACGTTTCGTGTGATTGTGTTTGTCTTGAAGGGGCTCGTGTTCAATTAATATTGGATAATTAACCGCAAATATTAAGCCTTTGAACACCAACGCGGTCACCGGTGACCGCGAACAATAACAATTGCATTGTATCTGCGGCGTGGCAGTCAACGTGTTAATTTGATAATAATATCCAGACTGGATATTGAAATTTTATGATTCTTATTTTTTCTCTGGAACGAATACAGAATAAGACATAAAATGAATAGTTATCTTTTAGCCTTTAGTTAGCATTTAGTGCCTCAACTACCCTATTTATTATTCTATTAACTCCAATAAAAAACGAATGCCAATTCTACTTGGGGAGTAATAAAAAAAGCGACAAGAATTTTATTTGTCGACAAGACCAACCAAAGGAAATATGATAACGCTTCTAATAAAGTCATAATTTTCATAAACTATATTCCTTATGAATAGTGAAAAAAAGAAGAATTCTAAGAAGAATAATGAGCATTGTATGACATAAAAATCGAGATTGGAAGGTTCACATTGAATGAATTACGTACTCGCCTCTTGCAAATTACATATATGCTAACCACTTCGAAAATTGAATGCTCGGTAGCTCACTATGCGCAACTGGTTGTGCAGAAGACGCGCTTTTGCAGGGCTCCGTCGAACCAGTCTAGAACTAAACAATCAATGATTAACCAAGCATATACCTATTATTTTAATATTATTAATCTATTAAAACAATAAAAATTGGAAAAAAAATTGACGAATTTTGACCAATAAGCGATCTTTAATCCAATTAAATAGAGAATTGATTATCTACCACTATTTATATACCACTTCGGAATGCCGAATTCCCACGAAATTGACTCAGTGTTTTATATTCGCCGAACATTGGGACCATAAAATTATCCAAGCTATAAATGGATTAAATTCAAAATCGATCTTACGTAACATAAAAAACGGCGATTTTAATTTTATTTTATCAAAACCTGTCTACCGTATACATGCAACAACCAGTAACCTCACTTTGCATGTAATCGGCTTAGATATTTTAATTTATGCAAGATTAAAATTACAGAATTTTTATCGGCGATAATAATTATCGCTAATAAGGTTGTAATATGCAATTGTGTGAGCAACAACACATTTTTGATGGATTATGTGTGAGACTGTAGTAGGGGCTTGCGGTGTAAGTGTCTGCCCATGTCACGAGATGAGAATTTATGGCATAATTTGGTGGCTAATGTGTGTCACCTAGTCAGCCGTTTGTATTTTAGTCGGAGAAAAACCTCAAAGTTGAGATGAGTAAATCTTTGCGATATTAGTTTTATCTACAAAACGAAGTCGAAAACAGATTACGATTGGCGATATAATCTCGCTTTTGCTTTTTAGAGTAAAAGGGCGGGTGACTATTATGATCGGGAACTTACTTCGTTTACTCAGTCACCCTAACTGCGTCTTGGCCTTTGATACGAGATTCGTCCGTTTCTTGCGATCCTTCGCGGTTACTAGACAGAAAAAAATAATTAAAATAACAAAGTGATATTGAAACTTTTGTGGTACTACTTTTTCACACCCCCGAACGTAGCGTAACGTACGTGAAGGTAACTTGATCGAGTGTCCTTAACTAAAAAAATAATATAAATAAACAAACAAAATAAATAACTAAAAAAATATTTTTTTTTTTTTTTGAGATTTTTAAATATGTGTTGAATATAATGATTTTTAAATTTAGAATTTATAGTTTTTTTCTAGGTACCTATTTCTTTATATTCTTGCTCTATTTCAAAAACATTTCATCTGAGTTTTGCATTACAAATAATTCCTGATAAATGATAAAGATCTACTGAGTGTCTACAAGGTGCAATGCATCAGCTGTTCCTTCTTGGAAGTTGTAAAAGTATAATTACGATATAATGACGTAGGCTACATCGTATGGATGCCTATTAATTACTACTGCGTTTCTGTAATATCTATGGTGCATGCTTCGTATAAGTAAGATTTATTGTCAGATTTCTAAGATACGATCTTTGCTTGCTTCCTTATTTTGTTGTCTGTACTTCCTAAAAATTCCTAAACAGTTTTATAAAGTCTTTATTTTAATTAGATTTTATTCATTGCTTATGTCACCTCTATAGGGCACAATTCTGTTTACCTAATAAATGTAAATTATTTTAACATTATTCTTAACTTAAAAGACTATAAATAATTTTTGCCGATTCAGATGTTGGTTTAGCTATATAATACTAATTACTAACTAGTGATTTTTTAGCTTTCTGCACTTTTTCTCCATATAAACTTTTACTATGCCAAGTTTAACAATTCCTATGTCCAACTTATTAACTTATTGCTACTGGTACAGGACTCTTCCTTCTTATTATTATTTTTGGTATAGGTACTTAAACAGTTATTCAGTGATTGAATGGGGTTTTTTTTCTATTGGATAGTGTAATATTATATCGTTTTATCGAAAATTCTTTAGTTATTTGGGCTGTAATTTATTTGAAGTCGCTGTAAGTCAAGTGTTTAAACAGACTTAAACAATAATAAATGTTATAAACATCGTCGCCATGATTGTAATTTTTTCCATTATGAAAGCTTATAACAAAAGGCGGTCACATAATTATCTATAATGGGAAAGACTCCCAAATTCTCAATGCTTCCTAACGACTCTTCATACCTTAAAAAGCGGAACCGCCGTGCTGGTACAATATTTAACAAAAAAGGTTTCAACTAAAATTCCTTTTAAAACTACCCATATCAAATTAAATTATAGCGTATTCTATACAAATTAAAGCGTGGGAAGGTAGTTTTTTTTGCGAGCAGCCATGACCGCGATTAGACTTCATCATATACTTATCATAAGCCGGTCAAATGTAAGTTAGGCTCGTGCACCGAGGGTTCCATACCTTGGAAGGAAACGTTTGAATATCTTTGTTGAGTTGTCGTTGAGGATTGCTTTAGTTAATGTTCATCATGCGCCAAGTTATTTCTGATGGGCAGCTTGACGTATTAATCCCACTTTAAAATTTTGATCGGCCATTTTGGTAGGTTTTATAATAAAATAATGAAGTAATTATTTAAAATGCCGTAAAAGTAGACTAGCGTTATTTAAAGCTATTCCAAATTTAAAACGGATGGATAAATGGATTAATAGTCCGATAAAATCGCTTTATAAGGGTTTCTTTGTACCATTTTGGTATAGAACTCCAATAATGTTCTAATTATACATCTTCGTACCTCTATTTTTTACGCGTACCTATAGAATTCACCCAATATAATGACTAAACTACAGCGAGAGACCATGACAGCGTTTGGTCCTTAGATACAGATTACAAATAATTACAGATGATACTATAGGAAGGGAGATAACCCTTCAGAGCATTAATCATTTTGTTTTTTCGCAGTAAATACTCTTATAATTAAAATGTTTTATTTTTATATTTAGACATATTTTTACAGTGTCTTATCAAAACTTAGTTTACCTTTTTACCCTTTAATACAAGGATAAATTGTCCAACCTGAAAACCTAATAACATGAGCGGGATCGTACAAGTTCTCGATGACAGCGGCTTTCGCTCCAAAATTAATGGCAAGCGTAGAAATTAGTGCGCACTTGCGCAGTTTATGTTCATTCGCTATGCTCCAAGAGCTGCTTGATTGGCGTTTTTAGCATAATGCTATACAATTTTAAATAAAGTTGTCAAGCACAAACTGGAACATGAGATTAACGTCTGTAGTCTACAATTATTGCTTGAAGATCTAGGCGCCGCTGTTTTATGATCTTCATTTATTAGTGAGGTTGTTGCTCTGACATTCTTGAGAGTATATAAGTGGTCCTTAGACTCGCGTTTTTGGTCTTTTTATATCTGAGAAGACCAAAAATCAAGATTACATACAATAAGACCAAACTTTGACCTCTTAAGTTAAGCTGTCCTCAATTTTTACTATCGTCACCTACACCGCGACAAGTGACCGGGTACCCAATACTAAACAGGTTCGGTAACCTGCCCTGCCACTTCGGTTGATTCACACAATTGTTTTGTGTGTGTGTGCCATTGATCACAGAAATAAGGGATACGAAATCATAAGGTGAATTGGAAGCGCTCATGGTGCTATGATACCGCGGTCAGTTCTTACTCTTAGAGGGCATTGAGTTTTGTGGCATTTTAATCGAGCGAATATTAGAGATAATACCACAATCTTCTCCATAAACATGCGCTTTGGTCAGCATGGAGTAAGACCTTATTTTCTCCCACCTATTTAATCCTAAAAATGATCGATTTATTTATCGGATCTAAGAGAAGCGGCACGTTTCACCGGCTCATCTCTTTTCCTTCTCTAATCTTGTGTCATTGTGAGTATTTGAATGAATGAATTAACGTCAGTAACGGCTCATCGGTGACGTGTGTGGTGACAACAGTATTGGGATGTACGATCATTTATCAATACATTGTTAGTATGAACATATATCATGCTTAGCATCTAACGGGGTAAGAACAATGTAATACACTAATTGAAATCACATTTGGCATTGAGAACGAAGAAAAGTAGGCTGCTGATCTTGTTTCGTGGGATGGTGGGATTCAAAACAGTTGGATTACGCGCAAAGATGAGTTGTGTCAACTTTGATACTTTAAAACATTTTAACAAAAATGTATTTAAACCTTTTTAAACATAATTTGCATAATAGAATACACTTAAAGTTGTGTAAGCATCAGAGCGGTCATTAAGCTCAGATGGTCACATGGTTCACGAAGTAACCAGAAGTTTTCCAAATATCCCCCCTTGAGGCATAATTTTTTTATTTAATTAAAGGCCTTGGCTCTTGATAGAGCTGGAAGAAGCTACGTCGCCAGCAATGTAGCGCTTAAATTAATAATGATGAATAAATTGGACTAAAAATAAATTTTCGAGTTGTCAATTTTTTCGTTAGATCGCTTCCTAGTTGTAAAGAGAATTAGCGCTATCTGCCCCTTTGCTGGGCAAAAATGTATTTAGCCTATAACCTATAAGGCTACCACTTATAGACAGCTTAAGAAATAAGGCCTCCACTTATCGCTTATATTGCATACCTATTAATTTTATGCAACACAAGCAATAAGGAAGACCAAAGTGTGTTCGCGAAAAAGAAACGAATAAGGACACAACAATTGCTTATTAAAGCGCTTCTTGCGAAATTACTTTCCATATTTATTGTGAGTTTTAGACTCTCACCGACGGAATCTGAGATGTGGGTTATTGTGCCGTGGTTCCGAGTTTAATTTGCTAAAGGTATATTGGCGAGTTGGCCTTTAGATTGTACTAAGTTAAGTGAACTTAATGAGTTAAAGGTGTCTGCACACTACACCCTATCATACCATGACCAAGCTAGGAACGTATCAGGCAAAAAAAAATCTTTCTTAGTTAGACTTGGTGTCTGAGATTAACCAAGAATAATATAATAAGTAGCTACATATGACACTGAAAAAGTCATATTGATACATGCCAGATTCGAACTCAAACCCTCGTGCTTGTAAAGCGAATCCGTAACCAATGAGCACCACGACACTTCTATATGTAAAAAAGAATACTCGTTTGTTTGTCTAAACTAACTGGTAAAATACTCATTCTAATCTGTTCTAATCCCGTTTTGCGGTGAAAACAAGTGCATATTAATTATAAGACGTAAGGAAAAGTGTACTCTGTGAAAATGTCGTTAAAGTTGATTGATGATGATGCGATGTAGCTAATGTAATTAGTCGATGCTTGTTAGTACGCGGACGTTCTAAGACTAAGTACACGTTAGATACTCCTCAACATTTACACGAGATTAATGTTTTTAATACCAGGTAGAGTTCATTATAGGTAATTGTATTTTTGTAAATACGTATTTTTACTTATTTAACTAGGTACCAGTACTCGATCCTTCTCTGTATGAGAAGCCTTTGCCCTGCATTGGATCTGTTATCATCTGTTATACTTTACAGGGTGGTTTATTTATTTAACTTGCAATGTTTGTATGTACAGAAGATGTAGGAAAATAGGCTGTCAAGGTCAAATGGGATAGTCACGTCAGCCATATGCATGACAACCGCTGGACAAAAGTTGCCACACTATGGGTGCTTGAGGACGGACGGAGACACCGAGGCCGACCCAGAAAGAGGTGGCGGGATGAATTGGACGCCTATCACGAGGGCTGTTTCGGGGTAGCGCAGGATAAAAGTACTTGGAAGGAATGGTGGAGGCCTTTAAGTATGTATGCCGTTAAGGTCGTTAAGGCATGTAAGTTAACAAAAAAAAAAAATTTAGGTCAAAAGCAAGCTGAATTAGAACCACTCCCTCTAAACCAGCGAAGTCGAATTTATACACGTTGGTTCAGTTTCGATGACAAATGTATTTTATGGTAAGCATGATCTAAATCGTACTTCAGCATTTGCTTCTATAGCTCTTGCCATAAAGGAAATCTTTAACGGTCATCAACACACACACACGGACACAAAATTTTGCATAATATACATTTAGTTTTGATATTCCAATATAAAGGCTTGGTTAAAAGCGTGTAAATGCCTTGAAAATAATAATACACAGATCATAAAATGAATGAGCCGAACATTACTTAGCCTTTATTGAAGCACCTCTTTCTCGTTACACTCAAAGCAATTTAATGATACCTTCTCTGTCATACTTTTACTTTTTTTTCAATCTCTCTTGATTGGTCCTTAAGGGAAGTACCTGCATCGTCAAGGATACTTCTTAAGTATCGATAATGGTCATATCATAAAGATTGTGGCCACATATAGTAGACATCGCGTCGTCGTTCAGAAGATAAGAAAACTTTGGAAAGCGGCAACTGATTAAAGTGTCGATAAGTTTTACTGTTAATCGACTTTCGCCTTTTAGAAGCCTTATTTGACGATGTAATTAAAAATCAATGACTTGACATCAATTAGGTTACGAACCTTACGTTTTAGTAGGTTCGATCGATCATGGTGAAGTTAGGGGTATTTTTATTAAGTATTATGTATTCGGTATGCAAGCATAATTTTTAGGCAACGGTACATATTGGTATATGTACAGTCCACGAGAACAAATATGGTACACTTCCATTTTTTAAATCGCGTAGAGCATTCCGAGAACAGAACTACCAGGGCGGCATGCGGCAGGGCATACACTATATAAACACGTCATTCAAAGAAAACAGATGGCTATTCCAACAAGTGATAGTGAATGAACTGAATCCTAATAAATCATCGATAGTTTCCGTACACATGTTATTTAACGTGATTGACACACATAAATTATGATGACTCATCCTAACTTTGTCATACAATCGGTGTCAATACACTGCGCCGCGCCGGCGCATAATTCACGCATTTATCGATACTATGATTTCGTATCTCGTGACTTCGCAGTGTAGTAATAATAATTAACTATAGTTAATGAATGAATATTGTATATATTATTTTTGTTTACTTGTTTCTAAGGAGTGATTGTCCTATTTTCAATGACATAAAATCACATTGCCTACTAATATTGCCAATGTATAAGTTTGTGAGTTTGCGTTTTTAATTACGTCTAAACAAGCTGAACGGATTTGGTTGAATCTTGTTATACAGATATTTAATTCTCTCTCGAATGAAAACTTTTTAAAATATTTTTTTTCATTTATTTCAAAATTTTAACTCCGAAATAATCTGTGCTAAGTTGCTAGCTACAACGAAAAATAAATAAATAAATGTGCGTCTAATAAACAAATGAAAGCGTGAGTAGGTGTTTAAAAGTCCATACAAACGATAAAAAGTATAATGTATAATGGATTAAATTATTACTGTAATTCGAATTAGCTCATATTATTATCTATAGTCCAACACGTTGGACTACCAAGTCAAAAATCGGTTCGAAACCTAGACTCCTCTGACTACTAAAATATCACTAGCTAAAACGGAAACATCGATCATGAGGAAATTATCACCTGAGAAATATTTCAACGGTGTGTAAAGCCTTGTTAGAGGCATTCGGGTGGTTTAAACTCTGATACCAGTTTTTTTATCAATCATTTTTTGCGCACACTATGACGGATGTGAAATAAAAAGTTCTTTGTTGAACTCGGACAACCACGTTTCGGAACAAAATGGATAGAAGTGGCTACCATCAAGCTCAAATGATCAACAATATAAAATGCAACAACTCCGCTGTCGAAACATAATTACACTAATTCTACCGTTAACGCGATAATGATAGATGTCACATAGTAATTCCCGAAGTCACACGAGGATTGCCGAAGCGTAGAACCAAATCTATTTCTAGATTTGCGTGAAAAGCGTGTGACTTTCCAATAGTAAGGTGATAGTCACAACTCGGTGCGTTATCCGACCTTGTTCATTTCCTCTGCTTTGTCACGCCATGCGTACGGCTAATGATTGCAGTAGTGATTTTTTGCATACCCTGTCTGTCTATCCGGTCAAGGAAATGCATTAACTATGTAGTAACATAGGTAGCTTGGATTATATAATTTTATTTGTTGGGTACTAGATTATTTTCGATGATGTGTAAAGCCATTCCAACACCTTCGGGTAGTTTAAACTCTAACACCAAGTTATTCATTAGCCATACGATAAGAAGAAGAACAAACCAGATTAAATCTAAAGAAATGTTAAACAAAGTCTCATATGTTTAACTTTAAGCTTTCATATTTTAAAACTTTAATACTATCTAGAAATCAGCAGACAGAATAGAAATGCTCAAGGCATACCTACCGCATTGACCGATTGTTTTTAATCAAAGAATGAGTGAGCACAATGTAACAACACGATGGTCTGACATTGAAACAAGTGAAATTCTAACCTCCTCACGATGTGTCAATAACTATTCGTGTACTGAAACAAAACACGAGGATGTTAGACAAGAAAGTACAGAATATCTATTTCGTTTTATGCTTCTAAACACTTTAGAAGCATCTTATTAAATCAAGTCAAATTCTCCAGGACCGTTGCACAGACATTTTTTCGACAGTGTAGGCAGTATATAGAGATCCTACTTAGTTTCATTAATTCGTCATCTGCGTTGTATCTGTCAGGGTAGGCAGTATCTTCTTGCCTATATGAACTGCACGCCCCTGAAGTTCTCCCATCCTCAAATCTTTTTCTGAGGCAGGTCACAGGTCGTTTACTTAAAGTATATGTAGGTATAATGTATATGGAAACAAAATCTTAAAAGTGATAACGTTTGATACATGATGAGACTGAGACTGAGAATTTATCGGGGACAATAATGATACCAGATGGTACAGCAAGTGCTAATACACTTTTTTCTTATTTCGAATTCTTATAAGTGGTTCTTCTTCAATTATCTTTACTATGTGACCAATGTCCGTCAGACGAAAGCGAACTCAATCACTTTCATCTCAACTTTTTGTGAACATCGTTATGAACAACACAAAAAGATATTTTGCATCTAGTATATGGTTCATCTCATTTAGCTGTGAAATAAATTTAGTTACCTTAGATCAGTGTGAGTTAGGTTGTATAGAAAGATATACATCAATAAAAATATTGTAATTTTGCTATTTTTTTTTTACTTCAAGCTTCTGTCTTTTATTTGCAATGAACTGTTTCTGATATTCTTGTATCCGAATGTGCATAATTTACATTCTCTGATTTGTTATATTCTCCTCTTTTAAATTTAATGCCATCAAGATGTAAATAAGTTCAATCAAAATTCTTTTCATTTTTATAGTACCTTTAGCTACTAGTTACATTTCCTTATATAAACTATAAAATTCAGGGAATAGAATAATTCATAGATAAACCATGCTACAATATCGTTTATTATAGCTAACACTACACTAAGCTAACCTCATAAAACCAGTTTTCTCGTTGACCGTCCGTACACCATTAATCAGAAAAATGTTTAAGAAGATTAATCTTATTATACATCATTAGACATCAATTTCAAGCGCATAGAGTTTCAAAACTCTGTTTTTAATACTTAATTTAGTCTGATTGTTTATTGTTCTGTGTTAAGGCTTTATTCTGGTACGATTTATTCATATAATTCTAAAGGTTCTTCTTTAGGATCTTCTATTAGAAGTTAAATCTAATAAAATTCCGAATCTTCTATTAGAAAACGTCGAAGGTAAAATATACAACCCTCATGAACAGATAGAGACGGGCAAATAGAAGGACGTATGGTGTGTGCGAAATAGTCCCTATTTGCATTATTAAGGCTTAAAACCCTATATTTTGAAATAACTCGAGCAAAAATTGTATAAAAGTAACATCTCTGTCAAAAAAAAGGTTGCATGAAAGTTGCTTTTATTTTAAAATAATATATTTAAAAAACTTAAATTGTTTGGAAAGTAAGTACATTTAGTAAAATGATACAATTTCACCGGTACTTAACTTTCGATTGTTTTGTTGTTTATTGACCAATTTGGGCTTAACACGCGATAATTTTGTTTAGTATGCCGAGATAAGTGATAAAATGATTTACTACCGTTCCATCGGCATCGGAAATTGCTTTGAGAAATTTGTTAATATACTGAAGAACTGACGTAGCACAAGGCCGCGAAATTAAAGCTGTCATATGCCTGATGAGCTGTGGGCCAATGTCACCATAAAGTGGAGCCCTGAGGTAGCGAGACAGTGGCCCAATAGACCACGTAGAAGATGGCGTGACGTATTAGATAAGACTGACAATCAATGGTCCACAATAGCCTTGGACAGAAGCGTATAGGAATCATGGGTGACGCTTTTGCTCAGTAGCGGGATGATATCTATATATATAAAAATGAAACCCGTTTTCCGTTGTCACGACATAGCATGAAAACGGCTTGACCGATTTGGCTGATTTTGGTCTTGAATTATTTGAGGAGATCCAGAGAAGGTTTAAAGGTGAGAAAAAGGGGTAGAGTAGGGTAGGGTAGGGGTAAAGTAGGGTATGGTAGCGGTATAGTAGGGTAGGGTAGGGGTAGTGTAGGGTTGGGTAGGGGTAGGGTAGGGTAGGGTAGGGGTAGTGTAGGGTAGGGTAGGGGTAGTTTAGGGTAGGTTAGGGGTAGGGTAGTGGGTAAAGTAGGGTAGGGGTAGAGTAGGCTAGGGGTAGAGTAGGTTAGGGGTAGAATAGGGTAGTGGGTAGAGTAGGGTAGAGGCCTTGAAGTAGGATAATCACGCGTACGAAGTCACGCGGGGCAGCTAGTAAGCTAATAAAATGTAAATGTAAGAAATAAAATGTAACAGCATTTCTTAATACAAGGACATAAAAACCGCAAGGACAATGATGAAAACAATCTTAGCGATAAAAGAGTTAACAAAATCATAATCATTTGCCTGCTATTGATAAGAAAGAGCATAATGTTATTAGCTTAAAAAAAGAAAACAGCTGTAAACTTCAATACTAAAGATTTCTCTCAAACCATTTGTTTGTTTTATTCTAGCTAATGAGAATAGCTAGCTAAATACCAATGATTCATGCAATCAAATAGATTTTCCAATGATCGTTAAAAATAAAATGTTAAGAAAGCTACATTCAGCATCTTTGTCATTATTCCTTTATATTTCATTCACCAATCAATGGTGTGATAACACGTCATTGTAGACGCAAACCGTATCTTATTACAGCACTGACACTCGAAAGTTTTTAATTATCACTGCCAATCCTATCTTATAAAATAATACAAACTTGCTATTGCAGCTCGTACAATTTGTATTCTATAATAAGTTTCAGATTCATGATCGCAAATGTATGTTTGTATTTGAATGCTTTATTAACACCAATGAAAGCATAATACGTAACGTTACGAATTCGCATCGAGAATGCAACTTTCTTCGTACTATTGTGCTTACGATATAATTAATATAGCCTAACCTGCAGGCTAGTCGGGATAGAATTGATATAATCTCACTTGCTTTCATCTTCTATTGTACAAACATTTGGCGGCTTTGTGTCTAGTGAGGTTTCACTATCGCTCAAATGAATCCTGAGGTGTGGTGCATAATAATAAGTATATCTGAATGAATTTTTAAAACTATTGAATGTCTCGATTAATCTTGTTGCTATTTCCATCAGATAAAAATGTTTTGTTAAATCTTATTTGTAAAATCAGCATTTGACAAAATCATCCAAAGCAATATTGAAAACAATTATTAAGAACAAATGAAATTAGGAAATTACCATTTATAATTTGATGAAACTAATGATGCAGCAGACCATAGCAACCAACGTAAACAAGATAAAGTTAAAGAACACGTTAATTACAAAGAACAAATGGACGGAACAAAAACAGACGGCGATTACGAAAATAAAATATCATCTCAATTTATACCTTCTTCGTCCGAAGTCGTAAAAATGTCATACATAAATGGCAACACATCCATTTACTGGTTGAACAGAAACACTAATAGTGTCGATTATAATCGGACACAAGGCGAGTATTAGAATGAAGACAATCTCATATGTTCGTGTCCACCTACGAAAGTGCATAATGTTACGGAAATTCCGATTTCCGATTCTATAGCCCTAGATCCCTTTAAAAAAAGTTTACCGTTTTGTTTTCATTCAAAATGTAGACATTTCTTTTGCAGATTGCTAGATATTTTATATACTCATAATTTCCTTTGTAGTTATTTTTATGTATAGTGTAGTACTTATTATTTTTGCCATTATACCTTCTGCTTCTGAACCAAAATCCATGGGCTAAAATCTAAATTTTCCAAGTGATTATTCTGGTTTTTAGTACCAGCTTATCAGTATGGTTATTTTCACCAGTTGAAATGACCGACCTTCACAATTCTGCTGCAGCATCATGCTGAGATTGGGCTCATTTTTAGGGAGCTCGAACAGGTATTTCCAAGGTTTTCTTATTTTCTTTGTGTTACTATTGCATGTCTTTGTTCTTGTGCGAGCCAAGAATAAATCTATTTTTTTCTTTCAAATTCTAAAAACCACGAAGGAATAATGTTACGTCTAATGACGGACATGTACAGACAATATTAACAGAAATATTTACTCCCATAATTTTCGCATCACAATGAGCGTTAAAGAGTTACGCTATTCCCTCTAATTCAATATTCATATTACCCAATGCTGTGTGAAAACGGTGTAATTTTAGCGTAACTCATATTAAATCCAAGTAGAAAGGCGTCAGCACGCGATCGAGCCATCTTTTTACCTAATTCATCAATTTGTTTTGTAACAGTACCACTTAGTATTATAGTGGTTTTGAAAGTAACTGTCGTATATGAAGATAAATTGGCGGAACTTATGGATTCTTCTTTTGGAATGTGATTTTCAATTTTAATATCAGGGTTTCCTAGCCCTTGCTGGTTTAGTCAGATGTCTCAAAATTTAAACCCAAGTCACGCCACAGACTTTTCTTAAATTTGAAGTTATAAATTAATTATATTATCATTTGCTATTTGAGTAGGAAAAATTATAGAGTTCTTTGGCGTAAAGTTTGTATTTTTTAGTGGCGTCACTTTCCATACATCATAGCTATGTATAAAATCGACAGCTAGAAGCAACCTCCCCATATTTAAGATCACCATGCCAAACTGTGTGTCTGCAAGTAATTGTTAAAAAAAATGACATAATCGCAATCAAATTAGTTCCACTTCATCATAACCAATTATAAAACATCTCACTATTAGACATACACGAGTAAAGTGGGCGCCATTCGATACCAAATCGGTTTAGTTGTACCACCCACAATGATGCTCGGTCGATTTTCACCACATAATATGTACTAAGGTTAGAAATCAAAAGTCCACTTTCGCTATCGATTTAGTATAATTAATACAGATATTAAACGGTCTCCAGTGAATTGGACAATAGATATGTATATTTTGAATATCAATTTGGTCCGATGAGTCGTTTCATAGGTTCGAAAGCGTTTTTATGTTTGTTGTCTCAATAGATTTAATAAGCATTTATGTTACGACATTTTTAACCTTTCATTTGTGTTTTATTTTACAATAGACCATGAAATGTTGATCATTATTAATTTAATTTATCTATAACATTTTTATATTTGCTTATTATTTACTTTATATCATTATTTTCCTTGTTTCGAGTTTTTATCAGGATAATGTAACTTGATTGCGTGCGTTATTTTACTTTTAATGGTTTATCATTTGAAGTAATGGTAATAGCTTTTGAAGACAAACTATATTCTATCTTCTTCAGTTACCACTTAAATATTTGTCACTTATTTTTCATGTTTGAAGTTTTTACTACTTATGCAAGATCTAATCAAATACCACATTGAAATAAATAATTACACGATGAGGCATATCAAAGACTCAGTTTTATATTTTAGTTGATGAAAGTGTTAGTGACTTGAACATTGGCATCATTGTAACTTTATTGAATTGGGGACATGGCGATATCTGAGCCACTTTGTGGTTTATTAAGATAATTTCCGAATCACATAAGATATATATTCAGACTTTTATTGAAACACTTTCTTATGTTTTATTGGAGCTTAATAATGAAGTGGTATAGATTACCTACTGTAAACCTTAATTTTTATGTATTTCCTTATTGTGAAGTCGTTTATCAGATTAGTCTAAGCTTTTACTTTTTAATAGAGGATACAATTAATCTTATGTGTCGCGTGGGAAGCGCCATTATTTTTATGAGGATATTTAAATAATTTAAGCAAATTTGCATGAAGATCTCATGTGATCTCATCAAATGTGAGCATTGACGAAGTATGGATGTATTATTTTACGAGCGTTATCTAACTATTGCTTTGTACATACGTTTAAATATTTTATGTTTTGTTTATGATAATTAAACATGTATTGTCTTTTAGTTATAGACAATACAAGATCACAATAATAATATCAACATTTCGACACGACACTTTTTTCAACATATTTTGTAATCTTAAAATTCTTGGATAATATACCGGAAGAGATCCAGTTCAATTTCGATACATTAACTGACATTGTCATATCTGGATATGCCTTGCAAAATCTCAAACTCATCAGTGGCCGCTTGACCTCTTACGTCACCCGAATTGTTTTCACAACAACCGCATTATTTGTTGTTTGGCATTACAAAACGATGCAACGACACTGGAATTTGGTTCGACCTCCGATTCAGGTGATCTTCAGTAACTGGGTTATTTGTTGCAGATTTGAGTTCGATTTTATATTTTTAATGTAAGGCAGTGGGTTGTTTGTTTTGCAACTTCCTTTTACCAGCTTACTCTTATTCTTATGTTTGATCAACATTTACTAGAGTGGCTATAAATACGTCTATATAAAATTGAGAAATTGAATTTAATTGTTGCACCAAATGTGTCTTATTCTAACGATCATAACATCAAAACTTTCTTTTCTATTAGGTTCGTACATCAAAAGAGCTTTAATAATCTTCTTTTAAAATGTTTGTTAAACATTTACTTCCATTTTATTATGATAAGTACATTAAAGTAAAACATGTGTAGGCCCATTATGTGGCTATTGTCTGGTGGCTGTCAGTCAACCGTGTCTCGTGCTTCCGACTTCCTCCCAAAGGGCCTGGCTGTAATTAAATCATGTTCGTCTGACATGTTATGTTTACTGTTTGTTGAGATTGTTCAGTGCACTTTGGTATCTGTTGTTTTCCATGTAACGTTTAATATGGAACTTTGGTTTCTCACTGCTATATTTATTTTACCTTTTATACGAATAAGATTTTGTTTAAAATGTTTAAGTAAGATTTGGTTGTAAAGGTTTAGTACTTGCAATTTTCTGGTTGTCTGATAGACATAATTATTTCCAATAATTATGAATCTTTTGTTCAATCGTAAATTTATTATTAAACATGTTTATTTTTATTTACATAACTACGTGCCTCTAAAATTTTAAATAATGCGTGTAGATATGCATCGTCATGCCTTCTACCTTCGTAGTTGCGAAACCTTCAAACCATGACTCTATACAGATTGCTTCACACAATATCATTTGTAACGATTACAAACAAATTCACTGAGAAAGTATAACTTAATAACTTGAAAGTGTATTTGCATTGCCATTATGATGTTAGAAGAATCCAAAAAGAGAAGATTAACGATAAGAGTAGTTAGTGTGAATTAATATTATAGTCTCACCTTTCCCTTAGACATTGCACAATACCGTGTGAAATGAATAATGAGATATTGTGGCACTCATTGCGTTTTGGTGTTTTGGTTTCAGTTTGATATTTATGTTTTTAGAGATATTGGACCATGGTGCAGTCTCAAAAGTCGGAAAAGCTTCCTACGCTCATCACAGGCCATCCAGGACGAACCGCCTAAAGTGCTATGTAAATTATGGAATGAGAAGCACCCTCCACCATCTGACTACGTAAAACCATAAGAACATCTGCCACCTGGTCGTGAATTGCAGTGGCCAATATGGAAAACTCTTAGCCGATTGCGTACCCAAGTTGGCCGCTCAATCTAGCAAAAGAGGGGATAATATAATATCCATCCCTCATTCAATGCGAATGCGGCGCTCCAGATCAAACCATGTCCCACTTGCTGGAGTGCCCCAAGTGTCCAAATGCCTGCACTTTGTACGACATGATGACTGCCACTGAAGCCGCGATCAAAGTGGCCACCTACTGGGCGCATACTATTTAGGATAGACGTACGGTACCATCGAAACGAAGAGAAGAAGAAGATGGTGCAGTGATAGCCTAGGAACTACGATCTTTGACTTGGCAGTCGAACGGTCATATCACTAGGCTATTACTGCTTGCTTCGTAGCATTACTACGAAGTGCCATTATCTTGTACCAATTTTTCATCTTTTACTATCGAGCTTACTTTTCTAGCAGTTGAATATTAGCAGGTGTACTTCATTTAAAGAAAACAAATTCAGCATCGTAAGCGATATTAGATAACAGTACAACTATAGCATGTTGTTTTGCTACAAAAAGACATTAATCTTAAATCCCTTTCATAAAAATAAATGTTAATTTCTTATATCAATCAAGTCGTATTGAAATAGACGCACGCACTGTATTAGGCGCGCTTGCATTGTTTAATAACAAAAGATCTATGATGTTTCTTGTTATATAACTGTTGTATTTTGTCATTACGTTGGCGCCAGCGTGGTTGTACGGTCGGAAGTTAGGATCGCTGTAAATAAAAGTACAGGTTTTAAGATTTGATTGTGCCAGGGACCAAACAGAGCTGATACTAATAAACTACTGGTATGACATGAACAACATGCTGTTGTCTGGTCTCTCGCTAGTCGTGTTGAATTGCCGTCCATCTGACTATGAGAGTACCTAAGAGAATATAGAGAGTACACCTGTATTATCTCCTGCGTAGTTCTTTCTCTCCACTAAGATTAGCCGCTGTGACCGAAATTCTATTTCGTTCATTATTATTATGAACAATATTTTTTTTGAACTGCCAAGTCAAAGGTAGCAGGTGTTGAATGTTGACTATCAAATAAGTAAAGCAAAACAATATTATACATTCAATTAGTATATTTTTAATAGACTATCACTTGCTTAAAACAGTATAAGAAAGCATACACTCAAAAAACAATATGTAATGTTAAGTTTAAAGTAAAATAGCTAAACTTTGATTATTCTCAAACAAAATTGGTTTATATGGAAGCCATTTTTTTGCTATTTGTAGCAGTATACTCGTAGTTATGTTGTCACTATGTTTGATTACTCGTAACAAAACTTTTTGTTACATTATTATACTAGCCCAAACTGTCCCACTGCTGGGCAAAGGCCTCCCTACTCTCATTCCACTCTTCTCGATCGAGCGCAATGCACATCCAGTCCTCCCGGAAAAAATCCAGCTCGTCCCGCCATCTCCGTCTGGGTCTGCCGCGAGGTCTTCTGCCATTTGGAGGAACCCATTGGGTTGTTATTTTAGGCCACAGTTCGTCCGGCATGCGGCAGACGTGCCCAGCCCAGTTCCACTTTAGCGTGGCAACCTTCCGAGTGACGTCAGCTATTTTGGTAATGGAACGGATATCGGTATTTTTCACCCGGTCTATCAATTTGATACCTAAAATACTCCGTTCCATTGCCCTTTGGCAAACCCCGAGTGAAGACATTTGTTGAAATGTCAAAGACCATGTTTGGGAACCATATGTGAGGATGGGGAGGATGCACATATCCATGAGTCTCCTTTTTAGGGATAATGGTAATTCACCTTTCATGAGGTCTTTCATGGCCCAATAGCTCCTCCAGGCATTTTCGGTTCGTCTAGAAACTTCTTTGATTTGTCTGGCCTGGAAGGAGACTATTTGACCTAAGTAAAGGTAATCATCGACATATTCAACCTCCACATCCTCGATGGTGATTCTGTGATGCACACTGTTTGTCATCAACTTTGTCTTTGACATGTTCATACGTAGTCCGACCTCGTGGCTTGCCTGGCTAAGGTCTTTTAGCATCTGTGTCAACTCAGAAGCTGACGACGCGAAAAGGACAATATCGTCAGCAAAACGGAGATTAGAAAGTCTCTTATGTCCAACGATAATGCCCTTCTCGGCCCAGCCAGCTGCCAGCTTTCTGAATATTTCTTCTAATACGGCCGTGAATAATTTCGGAGACAGCGGGTCTCCCTGCTTGACTCCCTTATTGATTTTAAAAGAGGGACCTGTCATCGCATTAATTTTTATCGCTGCTGTGCTGTTTTTATAAATTTCCTGTAACAGACGAATATATGTCGGAGCTACTTCTTGGTTGTGTAGCGCATTGAAAATTGAGATATGGCTAATACTGTCAAATGCCTTAGAATAATCCACAAAAGCTAAATAGAGTGGTAACTTAAATTCTATGTGTTTTTCGATCATTTGATTTAAGGTATGGAGGTGGTCAGTAGTGGAGAGGCCGCGGCGGAAACCGGCTTGTTCGGGAGGCTGGTGTTTATCAAGTAACTCCGATATTCTGTTCTCGATCACTTTTATGAAAGCCTTATATAGATGCGAAACCAAACTGATAGGGCGGTAATTTTCTATGTCGGTTTTATCGGTTTTATTTTATATTTTTTTTGTTACATATTACCAGATATTTTTTTCAGAGTAGTGAGGAACCAGGAAGGATTTTAATAGTCAAATAATACAAGTCTAAAATTACTCTTTCATTTAAAACCCATTTCAAATTCATATTAAGTACACTTTCACGTAACAAAAAGTTCGTTATCACACGTCACACACTGAGAAAATACCGTCATATTCCCATACGCATCGTGAAAGCTATTCAATTACCGGGGTGTCGGGGTGACAGCCGAGCGAAGCGATGCGGGGTCTTATTGAAATGGGGGTCTAGTGGAGACGGGGTCGGGGCTTATTGCGAAATGTTTTGTGTCTCTGGACTTTGATTGGAATAATATTCATATTTTAACTTAGGTTAAAATTTAAACACTGCAGTAATTTAAAGATCGTGATGGTATATATGTTTTTTTGTAGATGCCACGCAATTAAGCTGTATTTAACCAACTCCAAAAGGAAGGGTTTTCACTGGATTCGTAGTTTTTGTAACTTTTTCATCAACTAGTGACTAAACTACTCCGTGATTAGGTGGGCAAATTTTTTTTTCATATATTCCTTGATTGGTCTCACAAAAATACCGTCTTATTCTTATCATGAGCTTCGCATTTAACTCTCCGCATAATGAGGCATAACCAACTTTCAAATAAAGTTCAATAAAATCTTTGTCAGCCCTGTATAACTGTTGAATAATTTCTATCAAATAAAATAAACATACCTTCCATTATTATTTGAAATAGTATTTTTCTTTTTTTATAGTCCATAACAATCGGCCATTGTTCTCCTTGACCTACACCTTGACTTTGTGACAAAGTGCCTTATTAAAATTGCAATATTGATAAGAAAAATTGTGTTAACAGTGTGAAATGGAATACCAACTCTATTACTAATATTACTTCTGTACAAATTGTATTGGTTTTATTACGGCCCACGGGCGATTTTTCCCAGCTACAGTCATGTTCAACCAGTCGCCGGTAGCCGAGCGATCTGGAGTAATAAAATTTGCAGCAAGTTTCGGTATCCCAGTCGCCGAGTGACTTGCCAAGTGCTTAGTGGACTTTGCTGCCTGTAGCTCAACGATAGATAGAATAGTCTTTTTCGTAAAGCAAATTAAGAAAATAACAAGTAAGCGTAATGGCGGCCTTCTCGCTTAACTTTTCAAGCAAACCTTTGGAAGGATTTAAGATAGGAGGGTAACGGTAAGCGGGTGGAACCTAATGAAGGCTACCTGAATTTTTTGTGGTACCTCGTTGGAGTGACACATGTGACAGTTCTGATAAACTTCTTTGCACGGAAAAATTTAAAGATCAGTATGCCTCTAAATGGCAGAAGACATTGCGGCAGATCTAGATGAAGATAGCAAAACGAGCTTATTCCGGAAAGATTGAGTCTGCAATGCACTCAATCGAGAAAAGTGGAAAGAGAGTCTTTGCCCAGCAGTGGGATTCAATTATAATTAAAAGATTTTATAACCCGTTAAAAAGGAATCAAATCAAGCGACCGACGTCTCTGGTGTGCTGATTCTTTTTCTGCTCCTTAAAAAGGCAAAATTGCGCTATGTTGTTCACTAAGTAGTAGCGACTCATCGAAATTGCCATAAGTTGCTAAATGTTCATACACGACAAAATCCACAACCCCTGGCGATTGTTGCAGGCGATTGTTTGTCGGCGACAAATCGCTCGTGTAACTGATCTTTACGTAAACCAACGCGTTTGCGTTTGCGTGATCATTTGAGAGTGCGGTCACGTTGATCACGTGGCTTGCACTAGAGACTAGAGATCCATGTGATACACAGATTATTTTATTAAAACAGACTATTAAATTGGCAACCCGATTAGTGGTGCAGCGGTTAAGCGTTTCGCCTTCTTCGTTTAGGTGTTGTGGGTTTAATTCCGGCACTGAAACGTGTGATATTGTGCATTGTGATTTTATAAGAAGGTATGTATAACTGCGCCCATGATACAAGAGAAAATCCTGATGTGGGGTTACGGTAAAAATACGGTACGGGTGACGGTTGCAAGCGAGATTCCTTGGTCTCTTAAAAGGATCTGGGTCCTCCCTCCATGTGCTGATGGTGATCACCGGTGTACTGATGGTAGGTACGAATCCCACACTCCCTGGTTTTTTCCCCGGAGGCTGGATGCCTTGTGAAGGTTTCCCCTTGTAAAAAAAAGGTTAGTCAAAATGCTAATAGGTTTGGTCAATCTAGACATTCTTAGTAAGTACCTACACCGCCCAGTACATAGAAACAGGTTACCAGAATGAATTTCATATCTTCTATTCACATGGAATTCATAATTAAGATGTGGGTAGTAATAGCATTCGAATCTGGTAGTTTCTGACTTGAGAACTCAACAAAATAAATAAAACCAATTTCATTAAAACTCACTTTTCTAACCAACTCGATCAACAAAA
Source organism: Protodeltote pygarga (assembly GCA_936450705.2). Classification (NCBI taxonomy): domain Eukaryota; kingdom Metazoa; phylum Arthropoda; class Insecta; order Lepidoptera; family Noctuidae; genus Protodeltote; species Protodeltote pygarga. Next base: position 14,451,890 of record OW388250.2, on the reverse strand, counting down.
AAATAAATGTGTAAAAAGGTCATCGTACCGAAGTTCCTTATTGAAAAAAAAACCGTTGATAACAAAAAAGTGTAACATTGAAAAACAAAACAAATATTAGTAAACAGACGAGAAAAGAACTCGTGGCGTTAAATTGTTTTTAACGGTAGTGCAGTAACTGCGCCTGCGTTCTTAGAAACCATATCTGTCATAGTGTTAAATTTTTAAGTGGCTACTGTCAAAAGTGGTAACCAAATACAAGCAAGCAAGAAGCCTATGAGAATATAAGGAGTTTCCACCGGCCGTATGGAGTGCGTTAAACGCCAACAAAATTGTTCTAAATCTGAATATTACCCAATTAAAATCAATGAAATCTGATCGTGTTCCCAAAATTTCATTTATTTTAATTAAGAAGTATTCAAATCAAGATCAAACTTCAAACAATAGTGTCGTCACAATATGCTTTGGATTGCTGAAGAGCGAAGAAAAGAGATATAGATTCTTATGCTCTTCTAATTTGTTAATAACTCCAAAATACATTAATACAAAACTGTCTCGTTGTCCGTCTGGGAATGAATATAATCATAATTCACACTTACTCTACGAAATAAAAACAGAATACCAAGCTTATAAAAACTAAACCAATTCGCATGCCATCATAATCATATTCGCATCTTAAACGCCTTGTATGTAAATCGCGAACGGATACAAGCATTACGTAACGCGATTTGAATAGTTTTCGTGTTGACAACGAGTGACATTCCTACGCTTGCACTGTACGCATAACCTGCAGCATTTACCATTGTCAGACGCTAACCTAGTCTAGGTAGCGTTGGCGTAAAGTAATAAAGTTAGCGTTTTACTTTACTGTGTGAATTGTGACGAAAAGCTGAGATACGAATGTAGTCTTGGGGATAGAATCCGAACCAATTCACTATAAGGTCGGTTCGCATCATAATACTGTTTCCCAATTTGTCCAATTTCGCTGCAGTGTAGCGTAAACAGGTCATCTGCAAATAATATTATGCGTGTAGCCCGTAAAACCAACGGACACAAATGGATTTGCTACTATAACAGAGAGATCTTGATCTAGAAGACCAAGCGGTTTAAAATTTTCAAGACTTTTAAAATCGATTTTAAAGCTCTACGCATGTGCATTGATGTTAAGCCTAAAAGGATATTATGTTTCATTCGTTTTTGAAACTAAATTCGAATATAAGGCTTACAAAGCACGTTTTGCTCCTTGAAGCTCTTAAAAGTTCTGCCTTGCTACTCCACTAGGTACCCACTGCAAAGGAATTTTACATTTTGGTATGAAAGACTCGCGGCGCGCCTTGGCTTAGTTGGTTAAAGCTGCGCTTCTCTAGTAAAGAGGAGATTCGCGATTTCGAATCTCATTGCGGCTTAATGTTTCAATTATTATTATTTAAGGACTTTCACACCATAAAGTTTGTAACTCAAAACAATAATGTAACATCAGGAAGACTTGTTAAAGTTGTTAGCGACACAAGACGCAGATTTGCGTCCATTCTGCCGTCATTTATTTGCATAGCACTTTCTATTTCCACTAGATGGCGCTATTCAGACCTGTTGCGTAAGTATGAATGGCAAAGTTTACACTTTATTGTTTTTTGTAAACAATGCTTCCTAATAATTTGTTATTGTTTCAAATTTGCATGATAATTTCTGTGTGAAAGGAAAAGTGGTTGTTACTCAGTATACTTTACGGTAGGACGTCGATTATGTTTTTTTTGTAGCAAAATTAGCATAAGCTATCTTAGTTTACAATGAAATCTCATTAGGTAATCTTTGTAAAAATGTAGCTCAAATTATAGTAACAAGTAGTTCAGTCAGTAATCAAAATTTGACCGTTATTCATTTGTTTTTATAAATTATAGTTTTCTGCACTTCTTCTCTATATAAACTTGAACTATGCCAAATGGTCACGCATCATATAAATATGAGGGATAAGCAGTGATAGCCTAGTGGTATGACCATTAGACTGCCAAGTCAAAGCTTGTAGGTTCGAAACCCAGGCACGCACCTCTGACTTTTCGAATTCATGTGCGTTTTAGAAATTATTATAAAAGTATGGGAAATAGCTTAAACGTGGGTGTCTAGCATGTTGGCAATCTCATCTGCGAAGCGATCACGGATTGCCGCATGGCACTTTATGATCCTAAGACCGTAGGACTTACAACATAGCTTTTATATGCTTTTACAAAATAATACATGTAACATTATGATTTTATGAAATAGTTACAGGAAAGCATAATAGTTTATTTTATCAATGTTATTGAATATTTGATTGTATAAAAAACCTACTAACCTAATATACAATGTTCATGTAATTCTAGAGATTATCCTAAACCCTTATCAGAATATTTATTAGCTGAATTAAGTGGTGTTGTAAATTCAATTCTATGACGACGTGCTTTGACGCATTTAATGTTGATTTACAATATTTCTCATTCAATCATTCGTCTGTTGTATAAAACATTAGCTTCCAGGGTTGTCACCACTCAAAAAGGGGTCTGACAGCTGTGAGTTATGTTCTATTGAATATTTAGTAGCTCAGAGGAAATATTGAGGTTTGTGACGGCCCTACAAGGGTATGTAAATAAAAGTCGTAACCAGCCAAGCACGAATTGGAATGCTGGCATACAGTATTGTGATTTTTGTGAAAAAGAAAGAAAATAAATAATTATTTGTTTTTGGAATAGAGTTGATGTTTTACAATGCTGATAGACGCATGATATTAATTTCTTTGTCCTTTTTTAAAACAAAAATACAATCGAAAGTTTCTCGCGTAGGTATTGATTTAAAAAAAGATTTTATTGTTTGCTTATTTTTTAAGAGAAATAGTTATTTGCCAATGAAAGTTAGTAATTCTAACGAACAATAGACGAAAGTCTGTAGAATGTCAGGCGTTTTAATTAAAATTCTCATTTCGAACGTGCATATTGTACAGTTAAATTAATTACTATCCGTTATTGCAATGTTGTATTGTTTTAAAATTAATCATTGAGGTACTTGGAAGCACGATCTCGTGGCTGTCAATATTGAAGGACTTTAAAGGGAGCTGACAATGATTTGATCCGTCCAAATGGAAATACAGCCCGTATTTCAAAATCTGCTCGGCAATGGCGATAACGTAAGCTATTTTCAAACCGGCGGTATTCTGACCGCATTCGGATGCATCCATATGAGTGACGTCATTTGTATGTATCGTCAGAGGGAACTTTAATTCCAAATGGTTTTAACTCATATTCATGACAAAGATTATAGAGTCTGCCTTTGAAATCTCCTTTAAAAAGGAAAACAAACATTGCCTTTTAGAATATTCGCCGCATACGTCAGTCGGTGTTACTTTGTGATGCAAATTGTTCGGATGTATTCATACGGTGACAATCTCAAAAACAGAAGTCAGTATGAGATATGGACATGTAAATTATGTTAATTTGCCGTTTTGTCTGGCGTGTTGTATTATATTAGTGATGTTTTTGTTTTCAACTGTGTTGTTGAATTGAAGTAATTGTGCATGGTAAATTGGTGATGACGCCTGTTTTTTTGCTTTTTATGGAAAAAGTGCATTATAGCTTAAAATTGTATAATTGGGTTGACAGTTACTTATTTAAAAAAATCATGCAGTCAATCAACAGCGTCGAAATTAATATTAAATAGACAGATTTAAGTGTTATTAAATAAAAATGGACAGGTTTAAAGGTGGACAGACGACCTAATAAAGGTCGCAGGAAGCTGCTGGATGCAGGTTGCTTCCAAACGGCCAATCTGGAAGTCATTGGGGGAGTCTTTTCCGGTGAGTTGGGTATTGGAGAGTATAGGAAATTACCCATTAATAAATATGTATCGCATGATGTAGGTCTCAATTCTGATCGTTCTATGCCAATTTTGCCCATTATCCTTTGAAGGTACAATTAAAATGGCCCATTGAACCATAAAACGAGGCTGTCGTTTCAGAATATAATAGATAATTTTCTTGTTGCATAGGTACATGTTATATTAGAAGTCACTCGGTCTGTTCCTAATTCGACTAATGCAATATAAAGTGCCGTCGGCTGTGTCCCTGTGGTTAATTAATTTGATTTGTCGCTTGTCCGTTCGGATCGCACCCAAAACAATGCATACAGGGTGTTAGAAATTTGTTTAGTTCTATCGCAGTCTTCTTTTGTATCTATTTTAATAAATAACAGCATAAGAAGTCGAATAATCGGGGTCTACTGCTAAACATGCCTTCTAAAGAACTGAGCGCGTCAACATTGCGTGAACGAGACACGTGAAAAACACGATACCACAGCGACACGAGTGCCTTTTTATGTTCATTTATTTAAAAAAATAATTAAATACCATTGACAACACGTTTTTATCAAACAAATAAAGAATATCAAAATAAGAACAGTAAGTTCATTATTTATTATCTAAATCCAAAATGTGTGTGTTTGTTCGTTATTCGTCATATTGTGGACAATTATTCTCCTAACCAAACTTTTTTTTTGGGGTCGGTTTGTTATTTAACTAGATGCAGCTGAATGTCAGTTTTTTACGGAGCGACTGCCTATCTGACCCCCGTCCAAAAATATATATGATAGGTATTCTAAAGTTCAATTGACAGAGATTTATGAAGGACTCTCTGTATCATCAGGTTAATGTGCTTTCTGAGGCATTGAGCGATAATTATTATAAATTCATTATCTACATAATTATGCACACAATAAGTCAGAGGTACGTGCCTTGGATTCGTACCTGAGACCTCTGATGCCTTTCAACAATTTAATTTCGGTCATACCACTAGGCTAAATTACACACACAATCTGGAAAAAGATAAAAATAACTTTTTGTTCTGAAAAAATTCTTAGTTCGTCTGGGATAAAGTTAAGAATTAGATCGATGCGAGTGACCTCGGTGGATGCTTTGCTTTTTTTTATTATAATATATTAAAATATATGCGGATTTATTTCACGGTCATTTTACGAATAAATCGCAATTAGTTTCACCGAATGTTGGGTAATGTACGAATTGTTAATATGTGTAAAAGAGGTTTTGTGAACACGTGAAAGATGACAAAGCATTGTTGCAAATAGCTTGTAAATAAATGATTTTGCACGATTCACACTACCTTTATTTTAAGGCCTTTTTTTCGTGTGGGGAAATCCCTATCATCTCTACTGGAGAGGTGACGAGTTTATATCACTTTTGTAGCTGAGGTCAGTTCACCTCCAGACCTTTAGGCACGGAGTGCATTTGCGTATTGACCGCACTGTAATAATCAGGGCTACCATTCGCCAAAAGAATTCTCAAATTTTATGTTAACTATATTCATCCATGTTACAGGAGGTGAAAGCACTAGGGTTTAGAAAGGGTTTAGAAGCTGACTGATAAACTTCAACCAAAAAAAGAAAGAAACCCATGATGACACCATCTAAATATACCAGGCAGGGTATGGGTACTATTGAATACAGAAACATCCTGTAGAACAACGCGTGTGTATGCAACAATTGAATGTCATACAAGACTAATTTAATTGAATTGCCTTCCACCTAAGTACTTACACATAACTGCGTAGTATACCAACGTAATATAACGACTAACGACAAACTTATACATAATGTAGAAACATATTAATATTTGTGTGATTTAATTTGTTAATCTATACATATAAAATGCTGTCCTGAATGACTGACTGACTGATTGACTGACTGACGGATCAACGCACAGCCTAAACCGCTGAACGTAGAGACCTGAAACTTGGAGGGTGTGTTCTTTGTATGACGTAGGGATCCGATAAGAAAGGATTTTTCGAAATTCCACCTCTAAGAGGGAGAAAAACGGGGGCAAAGTTTGTATGGGACAACGTGATTCCTTGGTCCAATCTACTTCAAATTTTGCATAAACATTCTTTTACAAAATTGATGGAACACGTGTTTCGTATTTTCTTTAAACTCATCGCCTAACGGGGTTAAAAAGGGGTAGAAAGTTATTTTGGGGGTGATTTGCATCGAAATTGATATCAATACTCCTTAGTGCTTTTGATTTAAACTGGCTTGGTGCAATATATTACCCTTTAAAATTGGAATGTCAAATATAAATCGGATTCGAATTCGATATTTCAATTTTATTTGTTTTTTTATATTTGAAAGAAAAACTTACCTTATACAGCTTGGCAAAAAAGAGTCTGAGGCGGTGACAGCTAGAACTAAAACTAAAAATCTTAAAAACTAAGTTTGTGAGTACTAAAATAGCCATAAAGTGAGTCATTACATAACAATTGATGACAAAAAAATCGTTTTAGTAATACGTAAGCACCAAATAACTTGAAATTTTGAAATGTAGTATGAAAAGTGCACCAGTGGCGCCTCCAATTTTTATAGACTCTTTTTTGCCAAAGTGTACCTTGATTTTCCTTTGAAAATTCCTTGAAATCTTTTAGAATTAGATTATTATTAAAGGCATTTGTGATTGCTATACAGACATTATAATTGACTGTTATTCGCCCTGTACCTAATTCTGCTTATACAAGGACACTAAAAGTAGTGACTCAAAGCTGTACAAGTTGTTCTCATGAGCAGTACTACCTAGATTATATTAATTCGATTTTAATAAATAAATTCTATTCAAAATATTCTATAGTCTACGTGAGCGAAGCCACGCGGGACAAACTAGTATTGTATAGAAATACAAATATTAACAAATTTCATCACAGGATGATAAGACCAAAATGTACCTATATTGATTTCTTTGCTACCTAAGAGCCCGTCCAGAAAGCGCGTTTTACGCGCGTGTCCACTCGCGCGTAGGCACTCGCGCGTTCTTGAGATACTAGAGCTACGTTAATCGCGCTTTCTGGACGGGCTCCAACTAAAACATGTTTAAAAAAAACACAAATAGATTCCTTCGCCTTTAAAATATTTATAGGGTTTTGTACCCAAAAGGTGCAAACGGTACCTTTACCATTAAACCTCCAATTTCCGTCCATCTCTCTTAACTTAAAATTCTTACAGACTTATGGCCGCTATAACAACACATAATAAAAATACAATAAAATTAGTTAAAAAATTAAGGGGGCTTTTTAAAACGTGTTTATTATTGTAAGATTAGTTTGTCATCAAAATATGGCAAAACTTAAAGAAGACAAACAAAGAACTTATTATAACTTGTCATTTGAGATGTTTTGCTCCTTTGTTAATTAAATATTGGTCTTTAATCATTATATTTGTACCTATATTATAAAAATAACGATATGTATTTAAAATAACGATATTTATTCGTTATTGTCAATCGTCGCATCATTCAATCCAATAATTTATTTAAACTTTTTACGTAGAATTTATCAGTACACCTATTTGAATTCGAATCCTTACAAATTTGTATACATAACTTCTAATAAGTAACTAGATCAATAAATATAAGTCTTGTCTCTATCGGTGACCTTGTAAACGCGTCACCCTGCGTTATCGGTTTGCGTTTACCTTGCAACGATGCTGACTAGCAGGGCTTCCTTCCGTAACTAACCTAACCTAACAATAGGAAACAGACTTAATAGGCCTTCTGAAAAGACTTATTGTTCTTGTGATGTAGGTATCTACTTACTACTTCCTCTATACCATGTATATTATGTACTAGCTGTTCCCCGCGACTTTGTGCGCGTTAAATTAAATTTTCCCGTAAACACACGTTTATAAAGCAGCCAGTTTGCCTGTTTTTTTTTCTTACTTGAATCACAGATGTTACTTTTTAGGATCGGATCGGAAGTTCCAGAGATTACCCCTAACATACATACATTATTACATACATACAAACTTTACCTCTTTATAATATTAGTATAGATTATAGGTACAGTTTTTATTACAAACTTAGCTGATCCTCACGCAACTTCATCTCCATGGTTTAATTTACCCCGTTTATAGCGTTACCAATTATTAATATAATCCATCCAGGGATCTACTAAAACGTACACAACAAATTTCATCAAAATCGTCCAAACCACTTTGAGGTGATGCGCGGAAACAAACAAATAATTTTAGCGAATAATTTTTATTTCTGTAGAATATAACTACTCAGGATGTCGAACAAGTCATCCCCAGTTTGCTTACTACTGTAGCAGTCTTCTTGCATGCTAAACCGACTTTGTCTACAGAACAACAGTAGGGATGTATCATAAGGCAATCTAATTAAAATAAAAATTGAGCGGAAACTACACCTTACAAAGGTCGGTACTTCACCTTAAAAAGGTCTCATGATAAACCAATTTTCACACATCGGTCTATAAATATCTAATAACTTAACCCTTAGAGCGCGGACTTTCTCTCCGCGCCGTATAAGGGTCACAAAGACCGCGTGTTTCCTTGTAAGACAGTGACCGAGTGAACTTCGGTTAACTAGACAGTGAAGGGTTATCGGAGAACGGTCATCGCGCGATTGTGTACTTCGGATATTAGAATACAAGATTGCTGGGAGGATTTGGTCAGTAGTGCATCGGGTTTTTGAGATAAGGAGATTTCTGCGATTGTTTGTAAGGTAGTCATTATGGATTTTTGCGATATGGAAAGCCAGATTATGCACAATGCAAATAATGGCAATAATATTAAACCAGAAACAACATAATAGGAAAATGGAAACTGAAAAATGCTAATCATATAAAATGAAAATTAATATTTTAATAATTTTTCAAATTTCTTCTTCAATTATTATATTTAATAAGCTAACATGGCTTCAACATGTATAACATATTTACATTATAAAAATTAATGTTTGGATTTTTAACTAAAATGGCAAAAAAACACAAAATTCAATGTGGCTTTAAATCATTTGATGGAAAGCATGATTGTGGCTTACGATGGAGCTCAGGTATCTGTGGTGAAAAGGCCTTTTTGCTCTAGATCCCCAAATTGAAGATCCCCGATTTGAAGATCTCCAAATTAAATATCCCAAAATTGAAAATCCCCAAATTAAAGTGTTCTGGAAATATAATTAGGTAATTTAGTTAGACGGAGAAACATTGTAAAATTTACACCAACTATAACATAAGTTACCTGATTTATCAGTATTGACGTTAGAAACACACGACAGAGAGACATTTATAACACGTAGTTTCCCATATTACGAGCACTTGATTGATGCGCCCGCGCCGGCGCCTGTCAAACCAGTGGATATAATATTACGTCTTATAAATATGTGTAATAATGCTTGTATGGTATAGACATATTGCGGGGTTTTTATTGATATTGTGGTATAGATTATTAGCAGTATCGTGAGATGTGTCTAGTAGCATTTATAAACCAACGGTTGAATAATTGTGTTTATCTACACTCATATCGTGAAATTCTAATTATGAAATTAAAAATAATACCATAATGACAGACTTTATCCACTTGCATCTATTACAAATTAAAAAAAATATTTTATGATACAGTTTCCTGAACAAAATAGTGCTATAAAAGATGCGCGAAATTATAAAAGCTTGCACCGGGCGCACAAAAAGACTAGTTACAGCACTAGTACCATACCCCATACTTCTGAAATTTGACAATGTTGACAACCCTACCATCAAAGTGTAATAAACAAAAAGCTCCTTACAACACGAGTAGTTAGAATACCAAACAAAATATTCAACATCCGGCCTCCTAATTGATTTTGTAGTTATTAGTACCGCTTCATCGGTCATCGCGAATCTCTTTGTTTCACTCCGGGTGAACAGTTTGTTAATGGATTGGAAATGGATTTCTTACTTGCATTTTTGTCTTGTCTTGTAAAATTGCAAATGAGTCTCGTACGTAAGTTTCTCTTAGAGATTACTGGTTTGAAATGTTTTTACAATTCTTCCGGTTTCTTTGACTTGTGTATCTTGTTTATGGAAAAGGTGCGTTTGTTACAGCGCATCTTTTCATGTCAACTAAAAAAAATTGTTAAAGCTATATATTTTTATTGGTTTTTAGTTATGTTTTTATATATTTTTTTGTTTTTTTTTGTGTCTGTGTTTTCTTTTTCAACAATCATCTATCCAGATGCTGTAGCCAATGATGATTTGTTTTTATGTGGTATAGAATGTTTGGGTCAAATATTGCAATCAGAATTGAACCACTTCTTTCCTTACAGACTTGAAACTTCATAAATTAAGAGTTAAAGTATATTCTTATTCGGTTGCGATAACTTTAAGTATATAGGCATAACCTGATGCAGCCAGCATCCTCTCTGCATGAGAAACTTCTCAACGGTTAATGGTTGTCATGGACACGAAAGTTTCTCTACGACCTGATGACGCAGCCAAGACACTATTCCATGACACTCCAATTTTAAAAGCTTGCTTTAAAAGGCATTGGCCGCTCGGGCGGAAAATGATTTCCTATTTACAAAAAAACCTTTACCCCAATAGATTTCAATCTCTCCTTGCATAGAATTTACTAAACGTTAAGGACTTTCATTGTTTACCAGCCCCGTTCATACATCGATCGTCACAGTTGCGTGCGTTTGCGCAACCCCACGATCATATTGCGCGCATTTGCATACAATGAACAGATAAGCGATGCCCTGACGGTTCTGCTGATCCGAAATAGTTATTTAGGGTAGGGTTACCAAAAATTATACGATAGTTGAACTTAGCATCTGATCGTACGGTAATTGGCAGGTAAGTGAATATACATATAGGTATGAGATGAGACGCATGAAAACAGCAAACGTGATGTTATAATTTTAATACCTTCTCTACCAGACTCCAAGGGAGACTTGGAAAACTACGATGAAGAGTTTTTTTTGTGGGTAGAAACAAAGTGCATTCACAATTCCTTCACTCTTATAGCCAGCTGGATGGAATGGCAACCCAATACGACCGGACAGAGATCACGCCCAGAACCAAAAGCTTTAGATGCTTTCCAAGGCATGGAGCAAATGGAACTTCGTTTCGAGAACTTCGTTCGACTTACTAGTCTTGTCTACCGACTGACCGTTGGATTCTACTTATCATTTACACAGATGGGCTGGAGGCCATACACTAGGTATTGAGAATTGCTTAGAATAAGCTACAGACCAGAATTTAAATTAACAGTTGAGTTGGTGACAGCAATATACCCTTTATAGGTAAATTTATGCAGTAAAAAAAATTTTAAACGCCGAAGTCTTCTCTTCATTTCCCAAACGCCACGTCTTCATTTAAATAGATAAATTGTGGCAGATTGTGTCTTAGCTTAAAAATTTAAAACGATTATCACAGATAGCTACAACAGTATACCTACTAATCTAGCCATTTTTTTGTTCACATTTTTTAAATACTTAATTGGTAGTTCCGATGGCAACATCATGGGAGCTTTAGTTCCAATTGCCAATCATTAACCATCACCACTAAACAAAATTATAAAGAAGTTTAACTTGTTTAACTGTATTATTAGTTTCGTCCTTTGTAAGTTCTTTTAATTTGTATTTTTTTTTATTGATAAACATAATCCAGCTTCTAAGTCATCTAATTCTGACTTACTCAGAAATAAAACGTCACACTGATCCAAAATTGTTAATGAAACGAATCTTATGTTAAGATTTATTTCCAAATATGTACGGTCAATGGCAAATTAGTGGTAACTTTTATAAACCTTGATGCAATAGTAATAAGTGCAAATTTCCACTAAAAAGATTATCACAAACAAGCTATCGACTACTTGTATTGTATGTACTTAGGAAAAACATGTTTCATTTAGTGTAGTTTCCATATTCTTCCGAAAGCTCCTTAGTAAGTCTTCTGCCTCTATCTCTGCACTTTGTTCATATCCTCTACCATTAATCTTGTTTCCAAACATCGGTTTAATGGAGTGTGTAGTTGCATGCACGGGAGCGGTTGCATTCAGATGAGTTGGGCAATGCCTAGCGTACAATGGACCGGGCGGCGGGCGATATGGTCGGTGACTCCGATAGTTACGGTACGGATTTGTTAGATCACTTCTTAGTGATGAAATGGATCAGGGGTTGTTTTGTAGTAAATCACAGATGTAGCTATTGTCTGAATAGAGCATGCGTCATTTATTTTACTAATATGTGACTGTCATCTGCATTGAACTGAATTAGGAGTCAGGACATACAATATTGTTGCCCTTATTCACTGCAATATTTACAATCCTACTTCCTACTAATATTATAAATGTGAAAGTTTGTGTGGATGTTCTTGATGATCTTTAGGTTGTACATTAGAATAACATAGGCAATAGGCTACAATTTCTCAACATACCACATGGGCGAAGCTTAGAGCGGAAGCTAGTTGAATATGTTGTGACAAAGACTTCTGTGTCTTAAAAGATTTTTTATTTTTTATTATTTCTCTGCGCAGGGAACTTCCATAATCTACGATATTAATGAATGTTGTTAAGTGAATCTAGTAACTACAAAATATCAACAAACCAAAATCAAAAAAGATTGCGTTTTGAAACTGGTAACTTTAAATATAGTGCGTGCTTGTCATGACATTGACAAAATATGAATTTTTGTGTCGCGTGTATTTTTTCGCTTGAAGGCAAGTAGAAATCAAATAGAGTTATTCAAAGTGCGTGATGATTTTCAATTCGTAATTATAGCCCTACTTTGTATCATCACGCCATGCAAGAATAGAGACATTAGCAGTAGTTGTAGAGATAATGACTTATTTCACAGAAATACATGGAAAGGTTTGTAGGGCGGCAAAAGTTTTACTTTTCTATTGGCACTTTGTCATTATCTTTGGGTACTTTTTACCTTTCGGTTTAATGAGAAACAGAATACATACTTATATTATTATAATAAGTCCGGTTTGCTCGTTTATTTGGGTAACTGCAAATGGTTGCCTGAATTACTTATACAATTTGTCCAGCCAGTGGTCGAAATTCGATCCTAACTAATATTTTCTTAACATAAATTTTATCTTTCTGCACTTCTTGTTCATATTAACTTTAACTATACCAAATCTTCTTTTCGCGTTCGCGCAATATTCTCAAAATATGATCCGAAGTTTCGTGAATCACGAATTAATGTATAGATTGTGCCAGATAGTTATAAATTATGATTGATGCCCAGGTGGAATGGACGTTGTAAACTGAGGGCCGAGTTTTTGACTCGACTATTTCCAGCCTATATTTAGCTATAGAAATAATTTTTTTCAACATTTTCCTATGAAGTAAATGTAACTTTAAGAAAATATAGACACGAGACGATGGCCACGTAAGACATTTATACCGAAGTTAAATACTTTTTGATAAAATTTACATCAGAGTACTGTAGTCGCCTGGTGGGAGGACTACCAACGCTGCGTCTTCCGGCTGATGATGATAATGATGATGATTGTAGTCGCACAACAAAAGTTCACAATAAAACTAATAATACTCTTTTGATTGTTCCAGTTGGTGGTAAACTTGGCCCTAGTGATCTACCATGCGCTGGACTACACGCACGCGGAAGATGAAGAGCGGCTTATATCACCGGACCTTGAAGGACTTATCACTGAGATGACGGCGGGCGACACTACAGGTAGGAAATATGGCGTTGTAGTAGCAATTGTTTGTACCTATAGAACACTCAATTCCCTAAAAAGTTTTGACAACTGAACAAAATATCGAGACATATATTCAGCTGCGTTAGGATAGATTTTAAGCCGATTTCAATAAATTTCAGAAATAATAAAGGTAGGAGGATGATGGGAAGCAATCGCTTCTAACGTTTTCGGGATGACTTTAGAAACGATAAAATAGAAAAGAACCTATTAACAGATACTTTCAATTTTAAATGTCTGTAAATAGTAGCCATGTTACATAAGAAAATCGATGTGAAGTTTCTAAAAAAGCGGATTATGACGACGAATCTAATCTAATCAAATTTTTCTACAGTGGTATCACTGTGGTTGTACTAGTTTCGGATGAACCCGGAACAGGCTTCTCAGAATCTTAGCTATCGTCAATCTCTCAAGTGCTCCATTATACCCAATTACCTACCCAGCTATTTTCTGACCACACTCAATTATGTAACCACAACATTATACTCTTACTACCAATATTATTCTTAGTACTGTGTGGTAAACAATAGCCAGCGCTCTCTCGTTAGACATTATAAATGTTTCAATAGGATATGTCAAGACGATTAAATGGAAATTTAAAATGACATAAAAATGCTTTCCTTTTAAGTTTGTTCTGTCTTCTTAAAAAAAAAAAACTGCCTGACCAATTGGTGGTGGCCAAGGAGCTTCGATTCAACGAATTGTTTGAAGGAGTAAGGGATAACAAAAAAATAATAAAGTAATTTCATCATCATTTTAGGTTGAAATTTAATTAGGCACACGCAACTGCTTTGTGATTAAAAAATGAATAATTTTAAAATATATATGAAATAGTTCTGATAGTTTTTATTTATATACGTTTTCGTCAACAACTTCTGTGTCTGGAGTTACAATTTATGTCTTTATGTGCTCTAGATCTTATTTTTTTAAATCTTATTGAAGACAAAAGTGATTTTCTAGATCTTTTTTTAATAAGGTGACAGACCGGAGAGAGGTAAAAGAAGAGTACCGAAGCCTTTGCCCTGCAGTAGGAAAATAAGAGCTTGTAATAATAATATTTTGTGCTGTATGAAGTTATGTTATTTCTCAATTACTTATAATAATATTCTTTCGCTTTCCACCAGCGATATCATCTCATAGGGTATTGATAGAACAGTTTTCTCTGAACTTTCACCCTGTTGACCTTTATAATGTCACATGGGGTACGTGACACGCTAGTTGAACGATGTTCATGTTTGTTCTTATTGGTATTATTTGTGTCTTGTTTGGCCATCTTGTTGAAGGAGCTTAGACGTGGGTAGTGCTTAAGAGCTTGTAATCCGAATTTGGTATTAAGTACCGAGTTGTTTTTGTGAAAGCGAGTAGTGAAGATGTGATACATTTCTGCTAATTAGTTGGTAGTATTTTGTAGTTCATCTGTCCATCTAGTAGGTATATCAGTCTCTTTAAATATAACCCGGAAAAGAAAGAGACAAAAATATTCCATCCCAGTAAAATTGTCCGTTTGCTTAATTTCCAAATTAATTAATTAAGTTCCAAATTACTTAAGACTTTAAGACAATGTTGTTGTTGTTGTTAAAATTTTAGTAATTCTTGTTGATATACGTAGTATATTATACTAGATATCATGTCTATAATAGGTCCGCAGCGCCTAAAGCAAAACATGCTGTTTGATTAGAAACAGAGGATCCTTTTCGTGAGAGGAAAATGAAAAATATATTACATCGGTACGTATTATGTCACTAATAAATGTGAAAATTCTAGCTACACATTTTTATATAAGACTTTTTATTTCTAAATTAGAGCGCCCGTCATCAAAATCTATAAGGAGGGATTTTTATTATTTCTATTTAAATAAAATAAAAATGTCTATGATTTGTCTATCTTTGGCCTATGTATAAGCTTTGTACCAAATTTGATTAAAATTCGTTTGTTATTTGAGGCTTAGGGGATTTTGTAACTTATACTTATAGAAATTAAGTACCTATATACTTTTTTCGGATTTATAATACTTATTGGTATATACTTCTTTTCTCACCAATGTGCATCGATGCGTATGATTTTAAAATTTCTTTAAGTTCCCCATAAAAAATATAATATTGCACGCATGAACTCCTATAAATCAAAATTTGATTTTAATAAACGTTACAACTTTTCTCTCTTTCCCTGCTGTGATATTACGTACGTGCGTACTGAAGATGCCGAGTTTCTTTTTTATTTCTTAATGGCTTTTAATCCAATATTGGCCAAAAAACATCAAGAGGTTATTGTCATTATACGGCAGCATATTCTCTTCGCCACATTATAATCATTATCACATCCCCGATAACATCAGTAACATTATTGTAATTAACACTTAAACAAAGCTCTATTAAAGATCCCCCATAACACGTTACCATGGGAAGATCCACCACCATATCATGGGAAATGTTAGAGCTTGTTCATATTGCTGTTATTGTTACAATGGAGGTCAGGTTTAATTAACTTTTTATTTGTCATTTACGTCGAGTTGTGTACCGTAGGAATATTTGTACTTCATTGAAAGTCCGTTAGTTACTTGTACATTACCATACCATACTCTTACTAACCATGTAACTAGTTAAAACAGCAACAATAAAAAAATACTGTAGATATATTTAGATAATCTAATAATAGATTTAAGTCTGTAAATACACAGGTTTCAGAAATAGGCACGGACTTCTAAAAAAAATGTAACAGCATCCCTTTCAACGCCGCACTAATATTTGCTTAAGCCTATCCACGTGATATAATTCCGTTCCATAATAATGCCTAGCTAGAGGATAGAAAAAAGAGTCACGGATACGATACGGCATACGATATCATGTAATTAAAACAAGAGCGTATTATTTAGATCCACTGTACCGAAACGGAACTACGGAAGACGCTCATTAAGCAAACTGTAGCAATATGAGATTTACGTGATCAATATGAGAAATTCCGTCCAATGACACAATAGTACCAAATTTCTTTAATAGCTCTGTTCCCATTGCATTCCAGTACGCCAACGGTGTTACTTCCGTCCATTCTCAATTCTCAATGTTGGTTTATCTGAATGAGCTCCAAAATACTGACACTGTTCACAAGTAATTAGATTAAATTTTGCTTAAATAATTCCCTTATATTCGGTCTTAAGTTTTTGAGTGTATTTTGTGGAGTAACTTTGGCCATTCAAGGATTAAGATTGCTATCAGTGTAAAGCGCTCAGTTTACTTTAGTCACAGATAATATAATACTGATTTTAAAAATGTTTGGAGATAAGTTTTAACTACAGTAACTGTATGGCCTTATTACTGCAAGCTTCAACTTAGTATTTTCAATCTAGTTTATTAAAAGCTCTTGTACATTGTGATATGCAATCTCATTATCATTTACACGCCCCATTTAATTAACATCACAGACATCGTTATGTTCAACAAGATTGGGAATTAATTCTCGCTTTCTATAGCAGCGCCGAGTCCACCTTATGCATGCTTCTATCTTGGCTAGACAGGCTGTCTACGCGATGACATTTAGGCTCCGCGACTATGTTATCAAAGACCTTTGCTCTTACACCGGTTCGGTCGCCTCCCATCGCGTTTAGTTCACAATGCAATGATACAATTTGTTCCGGTTGTCTTTCACCTCCCTTTCCAACTCTCACGGACCCACTCAATCTAAATTAACTTGTCATATTTTCTCCTTTTCCCTCGCGGAGCAGTTTTTGCACCAACACCGAGCCGATAGTCTCGATTCATAATCGAGTTGTAATTTCTCCGACTGCATGTTTACAGCTTCCTGCAATGTTTCCTATGTGTAAAAGCAAAGATGAATTTATCGCCTTTTAATAGCTCACACAGGAAAGTGTACCGTTCTATAAAGCTCATAATTTTATGCCAATCAAATTGTAAACACCTGGCTGTAGCCGCAGTGTCAACAGTTACTTGTTTATGAATAAGAAAATCTTGCTGCAGTGCAACAACGTGGTTCCGATATAATTTGTGAAGCTTAAAGGGAATGTACGCACTTGTATCGATCGTTATCGAGGAACGATTGTGCTGCATCGAGCGCTGGATTGTTTGACACAACAAGACCATCATAAATTTGAACAAACGATTTCGAACACGAAGTTCACGGTCATCCGTGTTTGATGTGTAACTGTTTATTTTGTTACAAGTGGGCGATCGAATGGAATCGCATCGAAAGTATCGATTGGATCGAGAGATGAGATGTAAATACCGGTCAGTGGGTCACATTGGACAGGTGAATAAGTGAGAACACAATGGATGATGTGACTGCTGGCCTATTGTTCGGAAACATCCGACTATTTTTGGCCGCCAAATGCTTGGACGGTGACATTATCTTTATTGATCTGATATGTTCGATACTGTTCGCACGAGGCATTGATTCTAGGTCGATGTTTTGATACCATTTTCATATCTGTTTTACTTACTTTCTTTTAAAATATTTTTCTTAACTTATTACTGACCTTTGCCTATCATCATCAGTATTCGTTTATCTTTAACATACGTACATACTTTCTTTCTACCAAAAAAGAGTGCCAAAACAAAATTGCAAACAAGCTGAATTTTAACACTTACAAAAAACCACAAAAACAATTTCTAATTCATCGTAGTAGGTTGACCATAAGCACAGCCCTAATTACGGGACAATACGTCATCGCAATACCGCGCACCACAAGGCCGCCACAGAAAAAACTCACGAGAAAGAAAGTTTCATTTATCTTTAACTTTTATATGCAGATCTAGGGAACAATGTTCACGATTTTCTCACGGCTTCGGCTTTTTTTGTATGGTAAGATTCTTTTATGGACGTAAAAGGTTAACGCTATCTTAAATGATTTGATGGTTTTACGGATTTGCGTTTTGTGATTTTTAAATCATAATATTTATTGTTTTGGGTAACCAAACTACCTATGGTTTCATTGACTATTTCCTGATGATATTTATTTAAGTCTATAAAATAGGATTAAAAAAATGCTACTGTAGTATACTAGTACCTTAATTATACTAACTAAACGAAAGACGCTTTTAGAGTGAAGCTTTTGGCTTTTGAAATTACATCTTAAATAACAATATCAACGACAAGAGAAACTGTATGTATTTAATTTTATTTTATTGCTAGTTGCCATTCACTGGTTTTATTCATCTAAGTTATTACTTTCGTAATATATCTTCTTTGTATTTTCCTGTATCTAGACTCTATAGTACTGTAAATCATATCTACCAAGAAAGCTGTTCTAACAATACAAAAGATACACCATTTTGTTCAAGCACATCAGTCTCGTAAAACAATATATGAATGAGAAAGAATGAATGAAATTACGGTAGTTCTAAGACTAATGTAACCATTATTCAAATCGGGAATTATTGGACAGGCGTAATAATGCCGTATCATATTATGTTATGGACAGTTTTGAATCAGTAACGGTTACATTACTTGAGAATTTCTTTCGCTTCAAGTTTGTTTGAACGAGATAAAATTTTTGACGATTTCGCGGTACATTCTGCATGGTCCGTTATTCTGTACACTTGGGTGGTAAGCTACAATCAATTGTAAACTTTATATTTTCTGGATAAAGTTTGGGATTGTTTGTTGCTGATCGTTGTAGATAAAATTTGAAGTAGTTGTAAGATAATTTAATTGCTCACCGTATAAGATGGATAATTCAAGTTTATTTGAGCATCTTTTGATTTAGAAACGGTATGTTGATGAAATTTTCGTGTAGGTATGTGTCGCCTCTTTACTGTGTCCTCTTTGTGAATGAAGATTCCTATGGTATGGAACAGTTATTTGGAAAATATAATCTGCTTTCTAACAATAATGTTACGCAAGTTCCTACCACTTAATTACTTTGAGGTTCAAACAAAATAATATAGGTATTATGTTAGCAGTTTTTTCATTAGAATTATTGAAAATCAAGTATAGGACTTCAATGGATGGATGTATGATGATGTGTATGTAATGTAACCATTTTAAAAAAGGGTCAGGTGCGTAGATACTTGCATTTAGCGTACTTGTTTACAGTAAAAATAAAATTAGTTTCAATACAGTTGTCTATTGAAAGTTGACTTGAAAGTAGACTTTGATTAAAATAAACGCTAAGTGTGATCTGCGATTATCGTTTTCAGCCAGAATATAATTTTTATTACGATTCGATTTTATGATTTTTATCTATTGAAACTCGAAACATTCCTAAAAACTATTCTGTGTAAAGTTAGATTTTAACTTAATCAACCCTTTCTCTGTTTCTAATTATGTTTAAGAATGCTAAAAATACAGTGCCAATTATTTTTTATACAGGTCGATACAATTTATAATAGCAACCCCATTCCCACATTACCGTCGGTATTTTAGCATTTAATCTATTTTATCATAAATCACATGTATATTAGCACAATAGATGGTTCTGTGATGCTGTGGCCATCGATCATAAAATGACGGGCACGGTCGATAGCTGTCCATGTAATTGATCTCCTCCCATCTTATGTTGCTATCTTTCATTGGGAATCGATGGTGAATTGTTATTGTCCTTTCTATGACCTAGATGGTGTGTACTAGAACAATGACTAAAATAGTTCTAATTGGTGTTTGTATAGGTCTTGATCTTGAATTTTATGATTCAGTTCTTGTTATACTCATTTTACTATCAGTTTTCGATCAATCAAACCTTTCCGGAACCACTGCTATACAGGTGTCTTTACTGTACTGTCTCATTATTATTCCATTTGATATGGGGCAAAAAATATGAAAAAGTAGTCCACTGGAAATGACTGGAATTGAGAATGAGGTCTAATTTACCAATGTACAAGGCTCTAGGGAGAATACCCTTCTGCGAATCCTAGCTTTTTAGGAAATCTTTCTGCTGCATCCGTTATATAGTTTGATATATTTTATACATGCATGACTTTCTCATTATTTTCAAGTTCGCGTTTTTCATCATTTTCACGTTTCCCTTAACCAGCCTAGTTCATAATTACTTCAGTTTCCACTCTTATGTTCTAAGGACAGAGGTCATCAAAATAGAAATTGGAAACAGCATCATATTTTAAATAAAATAGGTTTGGGGCATGTCATGTTGCTATTTGTTTTTTGCAAAAAAGAATACGTTAATTTTTGCTTCATATTTTTTCCTTAGAATACGGAACAAATCGGACGCTTGGTTCATATTTCCGTGCTTAAAACTGTGTCCATAAACAAAACGAAAACTTAACGTAGGTAATTTAACATCAATCTAATTCCATTCCTTTCCAGTTAGTCTTATTTTGTTTCTTAGTAAGCCCATCGGCATTTTTAGTAGGAATTGATTATGTCCTTGTAGTCGATTAACCGTCAAAACGTGAAATCTCGTCTACATTATGAAGTGATTTATGGTGCTTGACTTTTTTGCTATTTGATGGCTTCTGGTTTTTTATATATTCTGAAGTTTTCTCGGTTTTTATCATTTATAATTCTATTCAAATGTTCACTGTAATATATTTTATATCTAATCTTCCTATTTATACTTCATAGGAGAAATAATACGATTAACCTGGAGAAATATTATAAGATTATTCATACATTTTCGCTTTCACAACTCAGCTATGTCCTTTGTGTCCAAGTGTCTATATTTTCCCGTTGCTATCAGATACACACTCGCAAATATAATGGTTCTATTTGTCCATTTTGAGCTGAGCGTTGTGCCTACGTTCAATGTTATCGCTTTGTATGTATTATTTATAAGTAGGATTAGGAAGTGTTAAGCTTCGCTGAGCTTCTGTGAAAGTTCTAGAAATTATTTCACGAGTTTTGTTTTGAATGGCTTGAGTTTAGTTGACATTACAGATAATAATTAGATACTTAAATTATGTCGGATAATCATAAAGCTTTCTTCGCGTGGCCTTGCTAAACCCATTAATTGACTATAGCTTGTACTTAAATTGACTTGTTGGGCCTGTGGCTAGTGCTCATACAATAGCAGCTTGAAGTGATAGCATTATGTTGCTTCATGTCATACGATACGATACGATAGATGTGATGTCTATGCTCATTGGCATCGGTGAAGGAAAAAAGAAAAAAATATAAAAACTATAAGGTATAAAAATTATAAGTTTGGCAAAAAAAAGTGGTTTTCAATTCTTCTGTAAACGTCCATAACTAGAAGGCATGTCTAGTCTAATATAAAGGTAACGATAAAAGGTCCGTTTAAAGCCTTTTGGGGGTAAATCCTTATTTGTCTTTTACGACATCTACAGGCTTTGAAAGCCTAGACTTTTATTACTTACAAACACGGATTTTCACGTAGTTTTATCGAAACTAAACATTTTTGACGCACTTTCTCTGTAACTATTTGAACTTTGAACATTTGCTGTCGTAAATAACATGAAAGTTAGTTTTTGCTGCTAATTCTAGCATTGATTCAACATTGAACTATAAATAAATAACATAAAACAAAGCACGTCTGCGTTGGACCCGTCGTAAAGTTGAAGTGCGTCCCGTTCCTAATGTGAAAATTTATGGTTACCCTATGGTTTTAGATACCGTTAGTGTTTAAAGCTTAGGCACACTGTATGCGGTACATTTACGCTGCATGTGTGTAACATCCGTACGCATGCCATGTCGACTGTATTTTTTTATATCTGCTGAATTGTACTGCATTCGGTGAGCTCCTTGATAAGAATTCCTTTAAAATTCTGTAGAAAATGTTGATATTAGTTTCAATGAAAACGTGATTTTTTTTTTATTTTTGCAAGCTAAAACCATCGGTAGTTTAAAAAAAAAATTAAATATTTATGAATGTGCAATTGAAAAGCTGAAAAAGCTATAAAAATATTATTTCTATACAACGTCATACAAGAGATATTCATACAAAGCAGACTTTAAGAGGTAATAATTCAGTCATAAACAAACGTTTGATACGATCATAGAGACAAGCCCATGCATTTAATTGTACCACCTCGGTTTATTGTTATCCTAGTACTTGTGTTTGATGCAGTATCCAAGCTTTATGCTTTTGACACATAAGGATTTCCTGTGTCATAGGTTATAAACACAAATTATCTACTTACATGACGATATGGTCACGGAAGAAATATTTGTAAGGCTAAGGAAATACTTATTATAATAATGAACAAGTATATATTTTTCAGCTATTTAAACATGATGATAATCTATACTTATAAAACAGTAGGTAGGCGATTGACTGACTGACAGACTACGTACAGTAAATCGATTGACCTACAGACTTGAAATTTGGAGTACAATTTTGAAAATTCCACCCCTAAGCGGGAAAAAGAGGGGATGAAAAATCTGAAATTGACGTGCACAAAGTTGCGGGTGAAGCGCTGGTTAGGTATAATCTGATAAATAATTAAAGGTAGGTATTAAATTCTGTGCTATACTACAATTTTGGATAAGTTCGTTAGATCACCAATTAACTCCTGTTAATGATAGATAAGCCGGGTTCCCACTCCAAACACGAAACTTCCCAACCCCACTCGAGATTTTTCTTGTTTGTTAAAAACAAGAAAAATCTATAAAATTCTAGCAAAGCTGTTGTAATTAAAAAAGAGTAAAAATGGTTTCTTATTCCAATAATTTACGAAAATATCGGAATATACGTGAGCTTGTAGAATTTAGAAACATTTCTTGATTCCACAGGGAAGTAGACATATTGTTGCGCAGTATCTAAATTGTTTAGGGACTAGCAAACAATCAGGATAAAGACAAACAACAAAATAAAAGAAACAAACAAATGTAGGAAGATTTTCCTTCAGATGTGAAAGGACAATTTGATTTCCTTTTCCTTAAAAGAAAGAATTCGTAGGATATTGATTCAGCTTATAAAGGCTGATTATTTGGGTTCGTTTTTATCTCCTTATTTTCATAATATGAAGTATTCTTGAAAGAAGCTAGAGATATCGAGCATAGACCATTACGACCATTGATTGGATTGTCAAGTCAAAAGTCATCAATTGATCATCTACCATAGGCTTGGGTGAAGAAGAGAACGTAATCTACGGTTAGAACCGTATAGCACCGACGGATTGTAGTCTTGATAGCCTAGTAGTATGACTGTTGACTGGCAAGTCAGAGATTTCAGGTTCAAACCAGGCGATCGTAAGTATATTTTCGTAAGTAATGTGCGTATTATAAATTAATTATCACTTGCTTCGTGCCTTGGAAAATAAGTAAAGCGGTTGTTCCTGCGCCTGATCTCTCTCCGGTCGTGTCGGATTGCCGTCCTATCAGACTATGAGAGTGCGGGAATAGAGAGTGCACCTGTTTTTGGGCACACACTTGTGAGCATTTTCCTTGATTACTAATGATAAAGGAGACAACCATAAAATCTATTCTACGAGTATTTATAAAAACAGGCTATTTAACATAATAATGGGAGTTTTGGATTACCTCGCATTTACCTAAAAATTTAATACACTACCTTTCCAAACATCCAACAATAATTCTGTCCATATAAGTTTTTCTGGAAAATAACCGTACAAGCGAAATCCAGGTATCGACCAATTGCAGTCCGTATATCGCTACAAGTTCTGCTGTGACCCAAACTGTTGGCGGGAAGCCTTGTTCGGTGGAGAAAGTCGCTGGTTATTATAAATTGATATTAATAGTCGCGTGGTATGCTTGAGCTTTGTTTGGGCAATTGATAGATGGTTGTGATGTTCTAGTACCATCCTGTGTAGTAATGTGATGGGATTGCAAAATACACGTTTTGGCGATTTGCAGGTACATTTCTTATATTCTCTCTTTCAAAATAACTGTTTATTGATAGCCTGCATGAAGGTAAAGGTATCGATAGTTGAGTTGAGAAGATGCTACCCCAGTTGTTCTCACCAGTAGCGCAGGGTAATTTTTTTAAAAGGGTAAGTCGGATTCAAATTGAAGAAACTAATTATCAGGCCATAGAATTCACTTCTGTCTATGCCATTTCAATGGGTAGGTAGCCTTCGCTACTTGTTCTCAACTTCTCACAATCACTTAGAGTGAGCAATGCTTGACGCAGTCAGTTTTTGTATGGGTTATAAGTTGTAATTCGATTTTAAGCATCTTCATGCTTTGGAAGGCACGATAAGCTATCCAGGGTAAGTCTCATGCTCTCTCTGCCTCTGAATGTGACTTAATTTGATTTTGAATGTACCTACTCTACGGTCAGGGCAGTTTAGCACCGAGATAGTCATCAAACTGAAATGAAGGCCAGTAAATTCCAACGGTGCGGGTGGTGGCACGGCGGGTGGTCATGTATACTTTCCCCTATCGACATGCTTTGGGTCAACTTCTTGGAATAAGACCTATTACCTCTATTTGTTGGGGAAGGCTTTACCCTTGCTGGGATAATATACGCTGATTTCTGAAAAAAAGTCTACTAAAAGTATCTAATTACGTTCTTACCTAACTACGGGGAGCGTAAAAAGAAAATTGTATCGGTTCGGTTTCTTCTAAAACTGGATCTAATACATCTCGCCAGTGACATTTCCGTCTTCTAGTTTTGCATAATGCACCTATTCAGAGTTGAAGGATATTATGTAAAAGGGATTTCTAAAATGGTATAATAATCATCCTCTAAGTATCCATTTATCTCTTAGATGGATATGTAATAACATTGGAATATTTGCGTCACTTAAGCGCTTTTTCTACTTATCGCTTGGTTGATGAACGATCAGCGTTGGTGGTTATCGTGGTGCGAGTAGTGTGACTGTAACCAGGCGCTATTACGACTGCACCGGTCGCCATTATGACTGCACCAGGCACCATTATAACTGCACCGGGCGCTATCATGACTGCATCGGGCGCTATCATGACTGCACCAGACGCCATTATGACTGCACCGGGCACCATTATGACTGCACCGGGCGCTATCATGACTGCACCGGACGCCATTATGACTCTACCGGGCGCCATTAGGACTGCACCTGGCGCCATCACAGAACCATTTACCAATTTTGTTAAGGAGTTAACTATACCGCTCTCACTACTAAAAAAATTAATGGCCGCCACTGGCTACTAGAATATCTTCATTTGATGCGTCTGTCTGCTAGATGGTAAAGATATAGGCATAGATAGATGGTATGGTATGGTATCATCACTATGTTTTCCTTCACCGCTTTCTGCGAGTTATAATTATCTTTTTAAAGCAGCTAAATAGTTACATAAATTCTAGGTTAGCTAAATCCCGATTATGCTATAAGTATAATTATGCGTATATGCGAAAAGTGGAATATCACTTTTAGCAAGCTTCATAAATGGAAATGACATGGAAATGATAGACATGTAAATCTAAATACCTAATTTATACCAATTAAGCTGCCAAACAGGAGGAATCCTCTAACCCTAAATCACAAAGCTTACACACACAACATTCACCAGAAAACGTACAAAACATAGTACTTTCAAGATAAGGTTCATGTCTGGGAAGCGAGTGTTATCTCTAACAAAATGTACAACCGTTAACACTGTGTCTCCCACGACACACACAAGTTGGTCGATTACAACCCACTATTACATGGAAATCTATTACGCGTTTCCGACTGTAGCTTTGTTTTCCGTTCATTTAAGGCAGAGGCTACACGTTCACATTAATGTATACAATGACGAAGATGACAATAAGATGTATAAAAAAAAACTAAACCCAAAACTACTTATTTCGAACCCACAGAATCTCTAGGGATAGATCAGATTTCCAATTACCTTTTATACATACGAGCCTTATTTCATCCATGACAGATGATTTAGGTGACGTAATTTAGGAGTTTGTTATGTGTTTGTTATGATGACTGAACAAACCTATTTGTCAGCAGAAGCCACGATTGCATTATTGACATGTGAATGTATGTAGTGCTTACAGTTGCGATAGGGTAGCGCGGCATCTTTGTTCAATATAATTAAAAGGGTGTAAGTAGTCATTTTACCAGACGATTTTTTTGTGTTTTAGAATTGATTAGGTACTAAAGCAGTTTGCAAGGTTTTTAAATTTTCCCCAACATTCATATCAACATAGCAATGTGCGAGGGCGCCATAATAAATATTTATCCTTGTTTTAAAATTATTCTAGGATAACAGTGAACACAATCCACCATGATCCATTATACAGATTGCGATATTTGTGAATCGTGTAGCCTTCCCCTTATAGTTTATTTCTGTTCTCAGAAAGAAAACGTTTGTTCGTTGTTTCGCCGGCTGCATAGTCTAATGAGAATATGTATTAGAATTATACTGAGGCTTATATTTTGCCGTATGGAGTGTCGTGCTTAGAAATATATCAAGCTACACTTGAGTGGAAAGCGTCGCGTTGGTGGTCGTTCAAAAATTTCTTGAAGAAAATTATAAATATTTATTCATTTTTTTTTAGATACCCAAAACTTTATTTACATTTTGATACAATATTACAAATATCAATAAATTCATTCATTATTCGCATACTAAATAGATATTTTTCCTAACACTGCTGTACCAGGACTTCATAACATGAGAGGCGAGAGCATTTCTGTCGTCATAATAGACGCCAGGCGCTCTCGAGCGAATAAATCTACGCATAGTTAGCTACGCTACTAGACGTAGACGTCTGCACGGCTTGCGTAACGAATTTGCGTCTATTTATTACTATTAGCTCACACTGAGTCATGACACCCTGGTATTAGCATGTCTTCTCTCTGAGAATTCTACTTAATAGCGTCATAATTTTGCTTCGTATGGACGTGTTGGTAAATGGAGATGAAATGAGCCATGTAAGCAGTAGGCAGATTTCCTTCCTTAGTAAAGAATATAAAATATATTGACGTTGAAAGCTGTTATGATTCCTACTCTAAAATCTCGCTTGTTGACACAACTGCTCTCTGCTGGGAAACATCAGCTAATATTAAACCGCTTACAATTAATCTCAGAACATAGCCATAAAGAAATATAGCGTTCCTTTAGTGCGATCGCAACGTCCGTTTGCGTCCTTAATCTTGTGTGAGCTACACTATAAAATATGAGTTATAAACACTATGTTGTAGCATCGTTGAGCGTACATTTGACGCTAATGCAAACTTGAAGTGAAATTTTTATTTGTAAGCATTATTTCATTGATCGCTTTATTATACGACCGATGAGTTTCAGTTAAAGCAGTTACTTGG
Source organism: Protodeltote pygarga (assembly GCA_936450705.2). Lineage (NCBI taxonomy): Eukaryota > Metazoa > Arthropoda > Insecta > Lepidoptera > Noctuidae > Protodeltote > Protodeltote pygarga. The sequence goes on along the minus strand of OW388250.2, from coordinate 14,424,269 downwards.
TATTCTGTTACGTAAAATCACTGAGCTCTTATTTGCATAGGCTTAGCTTTTAGCGTAAGTGTTTGAGTGAAATTATTGTTGAAATAAATTACTTTGTTTGATAGTGTTTTAAGGAAGTGAAATAATACAGGAGATTGTTTCTAAGCCCTTATACAGACTGCGCGTTTAGGTGTACGCGTAGACTAGCTGTGTCAAATAGGCTTAGCACTACTAAGAGATTGAACTCGAGGTAATGCGATCTACCAGCCATGTCAGTTTTGTCGTCCAAATAAAATGTACAAGTGTCCATCATAATACGATAATTGAGTAGTATAATATAGTACTAATGATAAGAGGTAGTGATAGGATTAAGAAGAAGACTGGACTTAGTCAAAGGTCGTCGGTCCGTAACCCAGGCATGCACCGCTGACTTTTCGGGTTTATGTGCGATATTATCACCTTGCTAAAGCGGTGAAGGAAACTACTACGGGTAGTTGAAACTCTGACACCAGGTTGTTCACCAACCATATGATAAAAACAAATAGGAGTACCATAATACCGGGTGCCGAAGTATTGGATCGAAGCGAGCAAGGCGTGACACGCGTGGTCAACCGTCAAAATGTGTACGCGTGGTTATTAGACATGAGGGAAAATGCTTTTGCTATCTCAGTGACTGCTATTCTAGTAACGCGCAGTCCGTCATGGGGGAAAACGCTTTTGCTATCTCAGTGACTGCTATTGTAGTAACGCGCAGTTCGTCATGGGGGAAAACGCTTTTGCTATCTCAGTGACTGCTATTCTAGTAACGCGCAGTCTGTACAAGGCTTTATGTTTAATGTTACGAAGGGCTTTTCTCATCATCGTTTAACAAGAGAAAATAATCGTTGACAAGAACGGTATGCAAAGCAGACTATTAGTTAAAGTGCTTGTCGTTTCTGCAGACCCTAATCTCTTCCTTAAGCTTTAATTAGGTCCGAGTCTATGGTTACGATTTCATAATCAAGGAACTGAGTAGTTAGCTTCTTGTGTGTGCACATCTTTAAATATAGTGTACAAAGCCCTAATTTGTGCAGTTTTTTTTCCAATGTGAAACTGTCGTTGTAACTCTACAATGAATAGGAATCTATTGCAGTAATGTCACAGCGATCAGTTTCAATGGAGATTGGTTAATTGTTATATTCATAGCACTCTCAATCACTTACATATTAACAGTAAGGAATTCAAGCGTAGGACCGACCGCGACGATTTTACTTGCGATTTTACTTCTTAGGTTTAACGGTTTGTGCGGCCATGTCAGAGGCCTTCGGGCTGTTTAAACCATGAAGCAAATACTAAGTTTTTGCTTAATGGTTTAAACTCTGACACCAGGTTGTTCATTAACCATACGATAAAGAAAGAAAAAAGTTATTTTTACGTGCTCTCTGAGGCACGTAGCAAGTGATCATTGTTTTGTACGGACATAACTTACGAAATGTCAGAGTTGAGTGCCTGGTTCGAACTTGAGACCTAAGTTTGTTAGTCAACGGTCATACCACTAAGCTATTACTATACGATGAGGTATTACGACACCAGCAAAACCAAACAAAACTTAGTTCTATTCTTAAGAGACAGAATAAAACTAAATACGAGTAATAGAACTTGTACCCTGATAGATGATACCTGTTAAATTTCACATCAATCAAGTTATTTTGGTAGTCTACTGTCATGATTGCCACTTATGTTCCATTGTTTCGTTTATTGACCACTAAACAAAAATAATAAAAATTTTAACAGCTCTATCCATTTTCTTTCTAAAGGGCTTTCACACTGGGAGATGAGCATTCCTACTATTTTTTTATTTGAAAACACAATTCGATGAAGCCGAATTTTTTCACTCCCGACCCGTGGTACAACTGCGATGTCCAACTGGTTTTACTACGGAGAAGTAAATTAACCCATGGTTCAACTCTTTTTTCTGATATTTATGATTATGACCCGTGGTACAACGGTGGAATTATGTCCAACTGGTTGGACCACGGGGATCAATAATATTTCAAATGGCATCTAACCAAACCTTAAAATATTCTATGCATGGTCGAGGGTGGGCTTGGTCGACGGAGCCCCGCTTCGCGGGGCTCCTACTTCTGGGTGGTTTATAAAAAAATAACCACGAAGGAGATGGATCCCCTTCTAACCTATTACCAGTATTGTTCCATAGATACATTCAATTCCCAGAAGTACAACTAGTTGGCCCAAGGAAAGAACAACTCACTCGAGTTGAACCATTGGTCAAGATATTTCCCCATAGAACAACCAGTTGTACCATGGGTAAATTTACTTCTCCGTAGTACAACCAGTTGGACATCGCAGTTGTACCACGGGTCGGTCGCTAATTTTTTGCTGAACTTTGTAATGTTATACTCCTTCAAATTAATGGTTTTGTTAGCTAATTTAATTTATATTTTATATATTTTTTTAATTGTAAATCTTCAGTCAACTTCAATGTGCGAGAAAGATAGCAGATTAGCACGAAGAGACGTCTTAAGTTATATTATTTCCAAAAAAAAATGTTTAATTAAGAACCCTTGAAAGTAAAACCTACAATAGAAAGTAAGGACTGAATTTGTTTGTCACATAAACTCGTTAATTACGTTACCATAATTAACACAAACTGCAGGAAATGAATCTATAATGAGTTTCCTTACACGTTTCTGTCTTACGACTTATTATTGGCACCTTAAGCAATACAATGCTATAATTTGGTCAGTTAGGAAGCCAGATTTTCGAATTGTAACCTTAACTGTAACTTTCTTAAGTATGTACTTATTTGTAATGATATGAGTAGATTTTATTTATAAATAAATTATCATAAACGTCTAACTTAACGAAACTGCAAAATATAAGAGTAAATTCAGTTGAAATTAAACGAATGAGTCGTATTAACCCTCGACGTAAAAAACGGGTGATATAAGTTTCATAGATGACAGATGAACTGATTTTCATTTCGGCTTCTTTTATTTAAAAGGCAATTTGATCGAGAGTGTCCTTCTAACTAAAAAAAACATTGAAATTTTTCTGTATCGGGCCTTTAAAACTTTAAGTTTATAGTTATTTTACAATATTTATTTATTAAATAAAACCTATTCTGAGCATCTTTTCTTTCTCCATAGATAATAACCCTACTTTTTTGTAGTCGGGTAAAAACTAAATCGCGCGGTGCCGTCTGTTAGTATGGAAATCCCTTTACAACATATTTGGTTGTCCAAAGATGTGTTTACGAAAAACTTAGTAAACTGTCGGGAGCCATTGTCTGCTTGCTGATTGATGGATTTACATAAATTCTCTTGTTGCTCCTCCTTCCCTCCTTTGTGATGTAACTTGCATAATGGCTTAATTTTGAAATACTTTTTTTGGACGAATTCTAAATTACTTTAACCGATAGATTGATGATCGATTTTAAGAAGGTATTGTTTTTTTTATTCATTGGGATTTTTACCCACGACGGCAAGGAGTATGCCTAAGACCTAAGAGAGGTTTGTATATACATACATCTGTTACCATTTATCAGGCGGTTTTTTTAATGTCTCATGTGAAGTAGACAATTAATTTTATTAGTTACTTTCGAATATAATACGTCATATAAAACCATATCATATCAATGATTTTATATTATTTTAATCAAGATATAAGAGACAAGATTAAATACATTATTTCGTATTATCTGATCTCATTTACAAACCTAGCAAGCCTTATTACCTAGCTTTCTTATAAATCATATTTCGTCATGTTTCATGTTTTTATTTAGTAATAATATAATAAGTAACTTCCCAAAATATCACATAATATTATTTATTATTTATTTCGTCAAATTAACTGTTCTCGACACAATAATAACAGGTTTTCAATCAATCACGCAATATTTTAAAGGTTTATCATATAAAATAGAGTTCCCATGTCACTGTGAAACATATCGAAGTCATTTACTAAAAGCTTATGTTACACGCCCACGAGTTACTCAATTAAAATTATATTATCTATAAAAGTCGTGATATCTACTCTAATTCACTCAAGCGTAGGGTTGACACAAACATTTTAATATTGAATCTGGATTTTAAAATAACTACATACGTTTTTTACAAATCATTATTTAAACATAATATACCTTATAAAGCCTATGAAAGGTGGTTTAGGTGACGTAATTTAGGGCTCAGATAGACATTTTCGTTCAAGTATCATATTTATTTGAGAACCACGGTACTATCACGCCATAAAAAGAATTTTACACCTCCATTTTCCACGTCACAAGCTAAAAATTTCAAAGCCATAACCATAAACCGGGTGAGTTTTACCGAATCCACAAAACTTAATTTCTGGAAACAGATAAAAACATAAAATCAATCGGATAGAACAGCTATCGTAGGTGTCTACGGGTCCATTGATATAATATTATCTATAGGATTGATATAACTAGAAGCAAAAGCGTACGTAAATCTCCTAAATAGAAACAAAGGATAAAGAATTTATTATTTGATTGACACTAACATAGTTTTGTAAGATTGTTGTTACTAACAAAATATAGACACCTACAAAATTTGTCTAAAGTAAATGAATTTAATTTAATATTTTATTTATTTAATTCGCCAAAGAACGAGATAACCCTATCACTTAGTCGGCGAATCAAAGCCCGCAAAAAGCTCTTACGCAAAGCAATCACTTATCATTTCAATACGTTAGATATTTTTTAACATAATAATCTTTAAATATCAACTCGATCTATTGACCATTGACACATAATACTCGTTCAATGTCAAGATTCAAGCGCCGTCAAGCGTCGACGGTGATTAGTCAGCGGCGCGGGCGCCTCAAAGCTCGCAAATATGCGCTTATGCAACCTTATCGTTAGTCGATGCAGTGTTGATATTGTGGGACAGCTAGGTCGTGTAATACAACCACACGTAGTTTATAGAAAATTAATTAGGAAACTGTAAAGGGTAAAACTGAAAACATGCGACAAATAGGTATGGAAGATTCAGTAACTTAAAAATTAATGGCCTATTTCATAGTCTGGACAGTGTCTGTTACCTTACCTGAGAGAAAATTTCATACGAATACTATTCCATTTTTGAATTTTCCCTTTTTCTTAAAAAGTCCCCGGCCTCCAGGGAAGGTACCGAGGAGTGTAGAATTAGCATATGGAGGAAGGTACCGATTCCTTTTTGAATTTAGCTAAAAGATAGTGGCTATTCGTAAACTGTAAATAGACCTTTAGAATTTTAAATAAACATTTTATAAATCGAAATTGTAGTGGTTGTGACCGTATAGTTCTTGGCTATGTTAGCTGGAAGTCTTTTGTTGAGGTTGTTTTAAAAGAAGTCGCTAATTTTAATCCCCTTTCAGATGATGACGACGAATGTGGCGTCCTGTCCGAAGGCTCGGAAACGTCCGAGGGAGGCCGTGCAGACACTGATGACGAAGGCATAGAACGAGACTCGGAACCCGCACCCAGACGGCGGCGTCGGCGCAGGCGGTTCATGCTAAAAGATGTCATTGAGGTAAAATTTAAATTTAAAATTTTGATGCTTCGGAATATAGCATTTGTAGGAGTGAGCATATGAGCTAATCCTACTATCTCAGTTTATAGAACGTACTCTGTGTTTATAAAATATATTCTGTGCCTACTATTACATACTCTTTGTGAATATGTATGTAAATAATGTAACTAATGTTTTTGAAGATGTATGTAACTGTTTGTAACTCAATCATACGTAATGCAGTGAACGGATTTGGATGATACTTTGTATACACATAGACCATATCTTAAAGAATTAACACGTAAGATACTTCTTCTCCCGGTCCATCCTCTACCGCGGCCGAAGCCTTGTGCATAAGCATAAATCTGTTCATGAAATTTTTGCCTATGAAAGTTGATCTGTCCCTTAAAGGTATCCAGGGAAGATTTACTAATGGTACTTTGCACGCATTATAGCAAAATTTAGCATAACTTCCTTTTTAACCCCCGTTTGCAAAATCCTTTACAAAAAGAGGGGTGTTAGAAGTTTTACGTGTCTGTGTGTCCTTCTGTGGCATCATAGCTCCCAAACGATTTTAATTTATTTATTTTTTATTTGAAAGGTATACGATGTCCACTTTCTCTTAAAACTCGAGCGTTATCTTTATAAGGCTAGGTGTTCATTGTCGTTTATGACAAAGCCCCGAATAACAAGTTTATTAGATCGGAATAAGGACGGTACACAAGTGTGATTGAATGTGGGTTTAAAAGATAATAATAGAGATTAGTTTTGATAAATCCCCGTGGTCATTCTGTGAAGAAATAAGATTATACATTTTAATAGAACCTGTCTTCATTTATCTTGATGATAATGTTTGCTGGTGTAAATTAAGCTTAATTTTTGAATGCCTCATTGGTCTATTGGTAGCAAGCGTGACTGCTGAGCACGAGGTCCTGGGTTCGATCCCCGGGTCGGGCAATGTTTTGGGTTTTTTTACATTAGGAAATTCTCAGAAGTATCACGGAGTCTGGAACTAAAAAGCTGGTTTTCAAAAAACTATTCTATTATTTTTCTATTATTATATTATTTTTGTCATATCAATTAACTTAGATGTCGTTTTTTTTATTGAACTCCCACAGCCCCCATAAAAGAAAGGACTTTTCAACTTCCTTTAAAAACCATTAGTTCTTTTCTCATAGATATTCCCATACCCCCTTTATAAAGTTATGTCACCATAACGCATAATGGTCATCATCTGCTTTCACCATCACGTATTGGGAAGTAGTTAGTGATAGGTTATGGAGCCCTGATGGACTTGCTAAGTGAATTCGATAGGGGTAAGGGTAGCTGTGCACTGTGGCGTCTGTGGGAAAAAGAGTTTTGATATAATAACACGTTCTCTGGGGAGTGAAAAGTTATTCTTTCTTTCTATTTGTCTTTATATGAAATACTAGCTTCTTTTTGCAGTTTCTCCCCGTTGATTTTATTTTTCCTGTGATAAAAACTACATTGTGTCTCCCATTTTTGGGACTAATAAACTCCTGTTAAGTGCAGCCTCCATCCTAATTTATAAAATTTTAAAAGTAGAAAATGTCAGCTGTCTTCTGTCCCTTTACAATAATATCAATTTCACCGTTTGATTGCAACCATTTTTTATGAGCATTTTTCTAAGAGCTACCGTTACGTTACATAATATGATGTATATGGTTCTAATCAACAGTTAAGCAGTCACGCTATAGTTAGAAGAGACCCTAAATTTTATAAATATAATATATACGTGTTAATCTCAAATTTCTGTACGTTTGTTTAACGACGCTGTTAATATCAGAAAATAGTTGTCATTAAGCCGGTAATTAGGAGGTGATGGTTTAAGTATTGATTATGAAATAGTATTATGGTATCGTGTAAATGAATATTTAAAGTTTTTAATGGGTGTTGCGTCACAGTTCAATGTTTGTTTAGAATAGTTTTATGTAAGTAGTCGTAGTTTGTGGCTTTTTTTGTTTTGTAATTAACTTCAAACTAGGACAAAGTTAATTTGTTATTATTATACTCCTTAACAGGATGACGTTCTCTTGACCTATTTTGATTACAGTGGCAATCTCTCTCATTCGGTAGGCCTATGAGGGCAATACGTTTTAGAAATATCATATCAATATAATTATCACTTACTTAAACGGTGATGGGAAATCATCGTGAGGAAACCAGCACATCTCAGATTTTTTTATCATATCAGGGGCCTACGGGCGGTTTAAACTCTGACACTATTTTGTTCATCAACCATACGATAAAGAGAAGATCAGAAGAGCAGTATCGTCCAGTATGTTCGCCATTTTAGGCAGGTGAGCTACACTGTAAACCACAACGTCAGTAACCATCAGATAGGTTCCTGGTAAAATGCTTGTCTTTTTAAACGACTTCTAAAAAGGAACAGATTCTAATTCGGTGCGGATTTCTTTATGTTTGTTCACCGATTACTCTTAGACTAGTGGGTCGATTTGAGTAGGTATTCTTTTTGTTTGTAAGAGTATCTTCCTACCTGTACTTTCCAATTGGTCCCATATAAATATACAAAACGGAACTCTCCATCGGATGATAGCAAACCTTTTGAAGCATCTAATTTCTTTTTGTTTGTATGTGTTGTTGATAACAATCCCCCATGTGGAGTTGGCCAATTTTCAAAATGAAAAACGCAAGAGTGGTACGGAATATACATAATATACGCAAAGCCGAGTCGCACTTGACGGGTTTTATGACATTTTAAAGTAAAATTGAAAGTTGAAGCGCAACGTTACGGGCGGTAAGTTACCGATAAATTGCATTACAATAATGTAATGTAATGTGAACATCAAAGTTGCAAGTGAAGATGAAATCGTGTTCAAAATAGTAAAATATACGTAAATTAAGTTGAAGTGTGTGGAAATGGACTTTTATTGCTATTAATAAATACGCAAATGTATTGCTTCAGTAATATTTGCATAGTATATGATATTTTTAGCATGTGTATTTACCAATTGGACAATTCATAAATTATCCCTTATAGATGGTCATAAAAAAACAATTTTGAAGGAAAAAGAGGTAGAGGACGGCCGAGAATTTTTTTTTTCATCAAGTGAAGGAGAAAGTAGGAGTCATGACGTATCAGGAAGTCAAAAGACAAGCAGAGGATAGAGAGAGGTGGCGATTGCTCCACCGACAAGAGCCTAGCTCTTAAATATAAGAGAGATAGTCATAGGCCCTTGATTGATTGATTATTTAATATGTATACATAATATCAATCAATCAATATTATATATTAACGTGATTTTATGGTCCGTTTAACTACCAAGTCAAAAGTCGGTTCTATAGGACTTTTCTAATTCATGTCCGTTTCAGAAATTAAATGATTACTTGCTAAAACGGTTACGGAAAACATCGTAAGAAAACTAGCTTATCTGGGAGATTTTTCAAGGTGTGTCTAGCCATGTCAGAGGCTGTTGTTCTACGGGAGGTTTAAACTCTGACTCTAGGTTGTCCGTTAACCATATGATAAAGAAAGAAATAAGTAATATTTGCGCACACTATGATGGATTTGGAATCAATCAAAATTGAAAAAATCAACATACAATTAAAAAGCTTTATTTTTTAATTGTATGTTGATTTTTTGCCTGAGACAAATTAGAAAAAATTGAAAAATAAAAATAAATAGGATACGAGGGAGATTTATCAGACGTCTGCAGGATGCTGACGATAATGATGCTTCAAGAAGACGATGTAAAAAGGGAATGTAAAAATAGTATTGTTGTCATCTGACAGAAGTGGCTACCATCAGGCCCAAATAATTAATCAACAATATAAAATGCAACAACTCCACTGTCGAAACATAATTACTCTGGATTACACCAACTCTGCCGTTAACGCGATAATGAGTGCAATAATAAATTAACACTGAATGTCGATGTCGCATGCAATACTCGTGTTTAATGTTAAATGACGCGAGAAATATTCTCGCACTACTAATTGTCTGATAATAATCGCATAAGAACTGCATTTTCACGCTTTTTTGTGGGTACTGTGACAAAAACCAAAGCCTATAATACCTAAAGTTAGCAATAGGAAACTGAAAAATAATCATGTTTATTCAAATATTTTACTCCCTAATTTAGCACTGATAGCCTAGTGGTATCACCGTTGGACTGTCAAGTCAAAGGTCGTTCGAAACCCAGGTACGCACTTCTTCGGATTCATGGAATAAGAAATTAATTATCATTTGCTAAAACGGTGAAGGAAAACATAGTGAGGAAAACAGCACACCTGAGAGATTTTTCAACGACGCACAGACGTAGATTTCAATGATTTAGGCGGCCAAAAGCCCATTTACCGAAAAACAATCTAATGATAAATTAACCATTTACGCGGATAGTACATAGATTTAGGATTACAATGGTACCCATTTTAACTTTCAACAATGCACAAGAGACTACCTTCAAGTGTTGTAAAGTTCGATAATCGCTTAACGTGTACATGTATTTTCTCGACGCTCCTAAACTTGCAACTTTTGTAAAGTGCATATTTGTTTTAAAAATAACTGTTTCCGTGTAATAGTAATGGATTACAATAATTCAGGTAAGTAGCTATGTTTTCCAATAGTTATTTACTTGGTTTTCATTTTCCTTGATACACTTTTTCATTGTCAAAGATAGGTCTATCAAAAATGAGTTTTTTTTTGTATTTTTAATTTTAATGAGGTCTTTTAACTAACTTCCGGGTCCGTCCGAGCAATAATTTCTTTATTTTTCAATACTTTACATATTGTGCTATAAAACGGCAAGAAAATTAGCCGCGGAAACCCGCGCTTTTGAAAATCAAGAGCATTTGAATATTTTAGTCAAAATTCAGCAAAATAGAATGTTAGTGCTATTTTGTATTAAATCAATTTACTTTTCGTTTTAGGTCTGTTTGGTGCTTTGAGTACTAAAGTACTGACTCGGGACTACTTGTTTGACCAGATATAAAGGCAAATTTTACCAAGTTTCAGTGAAAAACCCGAATATTATGAAATTTTCTTTTGAAGCGTTATGGTGACATAGAAAATGGTAAAAACTGTTTTAAAGCAAAGGTTTTCTTATATGAAAACCGAATTCAAGAAAAGATTGACGAAAATCAGTAAACACGAAGAAGTTTTTTTTTAAAAACAACAGAGATTGGTTAGAAGGAACATTCGTGATTCCATTAAAGTTGTTCTCTTCTCAAGGTAGACCACGTAAATCTTATAAAGATTTAAGTGAGCGCATTAAAAGAAGAAAAACGGAAGAAGTCCGTGGAACTTTAGGCCATGACATCATTATTCACGATGCACCAACGGTTTTTACAAAATACTGGGCATAGAGATGCTTCAGTTTTCAAAGAAATGACTAATTCATAATATAGGCTAGGAATTTGTACGTGGAGCTGTATGGATGGCATCCAATGTCTCCGACAATGCATTAAATATTGATGCATGGTGGACAAATTATAAGCAATTCGCTACTTCCTATTAATCAGTTATCTGAGGAGGCAGCAGAAGCTCGGTACAAGCATTTCCAGTCATACCGGCTTAACTTTGCTAGAAAGTTTTCTAGAAAGGAATGCAATTTAGATGTATTTAATAAGCTTTTATTAATATCGGACCCTTTGATCAGCTCCAGGAGAAAAAATAAGATAGCTTCTCGCAAAGCTTTCCTTCCTGAAACAATAGAACTGTTGATGTCTGCCTAACCAAATAGAGAGAAGGAATGCTCTCAAAGTGACGATGATATTATATAAATAGATTTACATTAGTTTATTTTACTAGAATACTTCGATTTTTTTAAATATTAAAAATTTAATTAGCAAAAAAAATTTATGAAACTTTGTTATATATTTTTGAAAAAAAAATGCTATTTTTATGTATAAAAATATTGTTTATTAATGAAAAATATTATTTTTGATCAAACAAGGCTTATTTTAATTTCATTTTGTAATTTATAGCAAAAAATATTTTTGGCCGCCTAAATCATTGAAATCTACGTATGTGCGACGTGTCAAGCCATGTTAGAGGCCTACGGGCGGTTTAAACTCTGATACCAGGTTGTTCATCAACCATACGATAAAGAAAGAAGATAGCTGACTTGGAAGACAAATTAATCTTGAAATTGATTCATTCACACACGCATCATCTTAAAAAGTCGTAGGTCACCGCTTCTTAGCTGAAAAGAGAAGAAACGGCCCTTTGGTCCACGTACGTAACTGATCTTTCGTAACCGGCTACGAACATGGAATTTTTTTCTTCCTTTGATAACCAGCTACGAAAACAGAACTAATTTGTCGTTTTCGTAACCAAGTTTCGTGAGCAGCTACGAAAGAAGAATTTTGTTTCTTTTTCTGTAACTGGTTACTAATCAAGAATAATTATTCCAGGTTTGTAACCATGTATGTGGCTAAAAAATACCTTCCGTGCACTTTCATAACTAAGTTTTGTTAACTGGTTAAGAAAAACCCTTTTTTATTATTGTTTTCACAACTGGTTTTTAAACAAGAATACGAAGTGTTCATTCATAACTGACAATCACAAATAGTTAAGAAACGAATAATTATGATTATGTTTTTATAACTAGCTACAGTCAGCAATAACATTTTTTGGCAAAAACAAGTAAACATCAGCAAAAACAAGCGAACATCGGCAAAAACAAGTGAACGTCGACAAAAACAAATGAATATCGGCAGAAACAAGCGAACATCAACAAAAACAAGTGAACGTCGATAAAAACAAATGAATATCGGCAGAAACAAGCGAACATCGGCAAAAACAAGTAAACATCAACAAAAACAAGTGAACGTCGATAAAAACAAATGAATATCGGCAGAAACAAGCGAACATCGGCAAAAACAAGTAAACATCAACAAAAACAAGTGAACGTCGATAAAAACAAATGAATATCGGCAGAAACAAGCGAACATCGGCAAAAACAAGTAAACATCAACAAAAACAAGTGAACGTCGACAAAAACAAGTGAACGTCGGCAAAAACAAGTGAACGTCGACAAAAACAATTGAACGTCGATAAAAACAAGTAAACATCAACAAAAACAAGTGAACGTCGACAAAAACAAGTGAGCATCGATAAAAACAAGTGAACATCGGCAAAAACAAGTGAACGTCGACAAAAACAAGTGAACGTCGATAAAAACAAGTGAACATCGGCAAAAACAAGTGAACGTCGTTTTTTTCGGATTTTTTTATCTAAATTGTACACTTGTTTTCACCGACGCTCACTTGTTTTTGCCGATGTTCACTTGTTTTTGCCGACGTTCACTTGTTTTTGTCGACGTTCACTTGTTTTTGTCGACGTTCACTTGTTTTTGTTGATGTTTACTTGTTTTTGCCGATGTTCGCTTGTTTCTGCCGATATTCATTTGTTTTTATCGACGTTCACTTGTTTTTGTTGATGTTTACTTGTTTTTGCCGATGTTCGCTTGTTTCTGCCGATATTCATTTGTTTTTATCGACGTTCACTTGTTTTTGTTGATGTTCGCTTGTTTCTGCCGATATTCATTTGTTTTTGTCGACGTTCACTTGTTTTTGCCGATGTTCGCTTGTTTTTGCTGATGTTTACTTGTTTTTGCCAAAAAATGTTATTGCTGACTGTAGCTAGTTATAAAAACATAATCATAATTATTCGTTTCTTAACTATTTGTGATTGTCAGTTATGAATGAACACTTCGTATTCTTGTTTAAAAACCAGTTGTGAAAACAATAATAAAAAAGGGTTTTTCTTAACCAGTTAACAAAACTTAGTTATGAAAGTGCACGGAAGGTATTTTTTAGCCACATACATGGTTACAAACCTGGAATAATTATTCTTGATTAGTAACCAGTTACAGAAAAAGAAACAAAATTCTTCTTTCGTAGCTGCTCACGAAACTTGGTTACGAAAACGACAAATTAGTTCTGTTTTCGTAGCTGGTTATCAAAGGAAGAAAAAAATTCCATGTTCGTAGCCGGTTACGAAAGATCAGTTACGTACGTGGACCAAAGGGAAACGGCGAAATGCAACAAACTCCTCATTGCAGCAGTACGATTTTGTTATAGCTTGATTGTTACACTACAATTGATTAATACTTATTACATTTTATAGCTATTTTCCCTGTGCGGTGTCGAGAAAGAACAGCACCAACGCCAACGCAAAACTAATGACCAAAAATAATTATTAAGTCCCTAATAAATTTAACCCAAAATAAGGTCTTAATTTTCTTCTCAGCAAGGGTAACTCATTATACTTAATAACCAGGATCAAAGCACCCAAATAGCTCGCCTTTGTTTTCACAGGCATGTCCGAGTGTGCTTGAAGCTGATATATTTGTAATGGGATGAACGTGTGGCTATTTGCCAAACGTTGCCTGTTATTCCCTGTATAATGTACAATAACCATGTTTTGTGTATGGATTTTTGTGTAGAGTGTCATTGTAATGGATACCTAGTACAATATTTGCATGCCTTTTAAAGGCGAATGTGTGGATCTAAATATTTTGTAACAACTTTTGTACCATATTCTTGACAAATAAATGTCTTATGTCTTATGATATCATTATATCAGTTTTATGGATGGTTTGAGATGATCAGTTGAGACAGCTGATCTGATATTACGTTAATTATGATAACAGTTATAAGCGTTTTAGGGGCGAATTTCTGAAGTTAGAAGAATATTAATATCTTGCCGCGCGTTTTGCTCGCGAACCTTTATCGATAAAATGTATTTTTTATGATTTTTTTTGGGTTATGTTCAAACTCTGTAATATTTATCGCCAAACAAAATGCGATAAAAGACGTGACAAATGATAATGGCTGGGCCTTTATTTGTAACTAGTTTGTAATAAACTAATATTCTAGATATTAATAACATCGTAAATGTTAACATTAAAAACAGGCAGTCAGCAGGTTATTTTGCGTACAATGTCTGTGTAATTGAAATCGTTTAGGACTCAAATTTATATTCCCACAGTCGTTTACTTGTTAATAAAACTATAACCGTGTGAATAAAAGTTAATTGGAGATTAACTTTTCTATGAAATGGCAGATATTTGACTCATTATGCGTTGATTGTCTTTATATGTATCATGTTTGCAAAAAGACTACAAAATCAAGAAAATTACATACATACATTGCGTCATTTGTTCACAATAGATACATTAACGTTCTTAATAAAACAGCAGTGTATGCAATTAGACGTTGCGTTAGGAAAATTTTTAAACCAAATAATATTAGTTTTTAAAAGAATTGCATTATTAAGTGGTTCATGGCCATATGCAAATTGTCTTGTTAAAGAATATAATTATGTTAATTGGCTTATAGACATAGGCGCCTAACTACTATCTCGCTCGTACATTAACTATATAAAATCACAGCATGTAGTTATTAAAATTTCCAGAAAAAAAACAGTTAATTAGAATAACATTACAAAGTTTCAACAAAACTATTGATATTTTTGTTGAAACTTTTTCTGATTTTCCTGATCAGTTAAATCGGAAAAAGTTAAACGTTAAATTAGAGTTATTAAAGTTAAAATTAGTGGTTTAATTAAAGTTAAACGGTCGGTAAACTTAATTACCTATAAAAAATTCAATAAATTTTTAATAGACATCAACGCGTTACATTACACCTTTTTTTGATGATTTCCACGTTTGTTTTTCCTGTCTTTTAGCTGTAATTTACGGTTTACACCGATACCTTTATCAACCAGTAATTTTCTTTATCGGTTCCGTAGTTCCAGAGATCATTCCTAAATAACAAACTCACAAACACAACGATAATTCATCGAAGCTTTTTTCCTTTGTAATATTGAATTGTCCTTTTTACGAGTATGTACAATATTTCAGCGGCCGACAGAGGGTTGTGACATGCGATTGTGATAGACATAAGAAAACATTTCTAGGATAGTGCAAGACTTATAAATTCTTTCCGCTTAAACATCTGAACACATAGGAAGTAGAGCCCCGCAATTTCCTACTTTTCTTTAGTGTTATCTTAGTGGGTGGGATCGGGTAAACTGGGTCACTGGAGCGAGTCGGGATTCGTCAATAATAAATGTCTCTTACACGAGTACATACATTTCCTAGTTTAGATAAGTTTTCTAAGTGGTGGAAAATAGCCAGTTGATTTAGGTTTCGACCGCTTTTTAATACACTTTAGGGTTGTTTTGTAGTTAGTCATTTAGTGCCTAGGTTTATTGTGTAAAAAATGTTGCCGACCGTGACTTAACCAAGAGATATAACATTCCATTTTCACTAAACTCAAAACAGCGACCTTAATAACATAATCGTTTAATGTACTAGAAAACAAAAAATGGGACAAAATACTCACGATTAGATTCACACGGTGTGAGTCACACCTAGTATGAATTTAATTCAGAGTCGGTCAGATTCCAGTTCAATAAATTCCCATCGATACGCGGTAATAACTTACTATGACAGCGGTGAAGCCAGCAAAGCAACGCCGTTCTCTAAATTATCCCTAACTTTGCTTATAATAAATCATGGTCAAATCTAGAAGCTATAACTCGATGTTGGACGAGTGACCCGCTTCGGCTATCATCGGGATGTAGGGAGTTACATAGTTCATTGCATGCTGTTGAACATTTGAAAATAGACGCTTGCTAATAACAGCTCTAGATTTTTTTGACCCTAGTATAATTATTTAAAAAAAAGGGAGTATGTTTGTAAAGAGGCCTGTAGTGGGACAGTTACAAGCTAGTTTATAATTATAATTGTTTTTGGACTGGAGACTGCGATAGAATTATTGTAGGAATCAAAGGCCCTCTTCACTTTGTGAACTGTTACTGTAAAACAAGATTTAGGTACTTTATTTCTTCGTCAAATACTGAAGTAAACCATTCCCTTCCCTTCCCTTCTATATTATTAAGCTCTATAAACTTCACGCGTTACAAAGTTTCGGCTATAAGTCTATAACTCAATGTTTATTTAAGATTTATAGATTAGAAGTGGCATTAAGATAATGATAACTATGTGGGTGTCTGTCGACTGTTCGTTATTATGTTGTCATGGATTCGGTTCGGACAAAGGGTTATTGCGAAAGTGGTCGTGTTTGCCCCCGTTGCCCCTCGCCCTTGACATGTTGAATCATGTCCTGTAGACAAAGGAGGCTGTATGCGTCTGTAGTCTTCGAATGAACTGTATTGAATCATGGGTTAGGTTTGTTTAGGTTTCCTTGCATCGTGGTGTGGGACAACAGTTCTTTGAATTTTTTTTGTAGAATTGAAGAGTGAGGAGTTACCTAAGTACTTTATTTAAGTAGAATTGCTTAGTGAGTGAGTCAATTAAGTTGTCCAGTAAGACGATGTGACGCTACACGGCTACAGGATATAGGCTCAGATAATACTTTTGGCTCGAATATAAATTTTATATCTTGTCTATCACATTGTCTTTGTTTTTTATTAAAGGTAAATTATTTAACATCCTGTTTTACGAGTCAAAGGTGAGCTATATCAATTTGTTTCACAATTCATTCTAAAGTTCCGATAATATACATAATTTTTATATTGTCTGTTGTGTTGCTACGCGCAATACCACATTGCGTACACAGCAATTATGTTACCGTTTTAATTGACAAATTGGCAACTTTAATGTTTTAATTAACATTGATTTCACGAATGCCAATTTCACGGACTATCGAACGTACGATTTAATTACACAATCTTTATGTAGGCACGCTGAATGATCTTACAAAGTATAGATATTAGTTTTAATATGCACGGAAAAGTGTCATAGGTCAGGATTTTCTTTTGTCAAATTTTTCAATTAAATTGCTATAGAAATTAGCAACACTACTTATAGAGATTTTAACGACTTTCCCTCAAGATGTGTTGAACTTTTACTGCCTAAGTCAAACCTGGTGTCTCTATTTCAACACTTATGGTCAAGACCTAGAGGGGCGAGAGCTGCAGGCTGTTCTTCTGTACCTCATTATCTGTGTTTGAAGCAGTAATAGCCTATTGGTAAGTATGTTCCATGTCTCGGAGAGCATGTTATGCTACCGGTCCCGCGCCTGATCTCTCTCCGGTCCTATAGAATTACCATCCCATTGGACTGTAAGGATATTGGGAGTGCATCTGTGTTTGCGCGTACACTTTTGTGTACTATAATGTTTATCTTCTGCTTACTTGGCTGATTATTACTAATTATTTTAGCCGTTTTGACTGAAATTCAGTTAGAATGGACAATGGATCTGTTTATCTGATTTCCAAAACTTTTAGTCCCTAACTATTATAATGATGATTGAAGACGAAAATATATTTATTAACGAAGCTGACGTTTATTCACCAATCATTGCGTGAGGTTTTATTTTATGCAAACAAGCATTCGTAAGTTATTTAAACACAACAATGTTCACACGATTCAATTTGCAAGTTCAAACGACTAACTGACTGTAGGGACAGCTTGCATATGAATGTGTGATCATTATCTGCGCGCGCGTTACAACTGTTATGCAAAGTTATCTTGTTCACAGGTCTATTGTGGGTAACCAGTGGGTATTCATTTGGGAAGCTTCGTATTGAGTTAGTTTGTAGGTACTTATGTAAACAGAATGTTGATTGGAATTAAAGTTTAAATATTATCTTAATTACTAAAAAAGGGTAAATGGCCGCTAAGTTAAAAGCACTTGTAATACTTTAAGAACTAAATTGTACACTTAGTTTGCAAATAAATGATTTGTGATTTGATTTACTTTTATTCTTGTCTTGGTTATGACGTAGATAGTTGCTGATGGATGCTGAGGTAGATCAATAAATTTCACTTAAAGATGTAGATTTAAGTTAGGAATTAAAAGTGTATAAGTATTAAGTACAGTTGAATGGAAATTCTTCGACCCTTATAAAATAAAACGACTTTGGAAATTAAAGTTGGTTTTTCTAAAAACTTTTTGTCTTTCAGCGCTGCGTGTGGCACTGCGGGGGTAGCGGTCGGTGCGCACGCGACGCTGCAGCTGCGCACTACCGCGCCGTGTGCCGCGCGCTTGTCGCCGAGGCACTGGAACTGGCTTCCTTCCTCGCCAGGGTCAGGGTCGGAGGAGCAAGAGACATGGGCGCCGCTGAGGACTCCGTAGCTCATCTTGACACACTGCGATTTTCTGACTGGGTATGTATTTGTTATTGGTATTGGACACGACTCATTCTGCAACTCGTACAACCTACTTGAGAGTTCAGATATTTAGTAGAAGACGGCTTTTGTCTGGCAGCAGGCCAACATTACATTTATAATGTTAACTGTAATAATAATATTACCATAAAAAAAACTAAAATACTCAGTCGATCAACTAAAAACGAAACAATCGTCAATCATTTGTCAAAATCGGATCAGTATACATTGATTATACATAGACTGTTCATTACCCTTCCTTTGTTGCACCGTAGTCGGGTAAAACATAAAGTTACCACAAATTTTTATGTCTACTAACGGCAGAAAGAAAGCAATAGTTAAGAATACTTCGCACACAGGGACAGGAATTTTCATTAGAAGCCGACTATCATAAATAATATAATTTACGCGTAACCTAACGCGAATTACAGAATAATGCAATGCTAAGTACATTAAGGCATGTCACTTGCATGGCTCAGGGACAGGGTGCATTGGACTTCGAGGTTTTAGGGCGCAACTCGCTCGCCTGCTGCAGTGGCAACCAAAATTGTCTCCTATATTCATTGAAGAAATTGGCTCTGTAAACATACACAGTTTGTATCACATTTATACCACAAGAATAAATAACTGAGTATTTATTCTTGTGGTTAGTACGGTGTGTAACTGTCGACCGGTGTAGTATATGTAGGTATACTAGCCTCGGCATTAATGTCGGCATGAAATATGAAACAGAAAATATGAAAATATTTAGTTTGCTCACATAGAAATATTATTTCAATATCTTCTTTCTGTCTGCTCTAGTTGTTGAAAACATGCTTTACAGACCTGTATGATACTCACAGGTGGTAGTGCATTCAACATTTTCAACCCAGCCGCATCACCATCACTTAGATTTCGTGGTCACACTACCACATCAATATTTTCATTTGCAGATATTATAGGCCCATACAGCCGTTCACCGACTAGAGCTGACTAGTGATTAGGTACCATGAATGTTAAGTCTGAACTTTTTGCATAAAAAAACTGTAAGACATCTTCATAACATCCATAAATGATATTTAAAGTTACTATAATATTAAGTGATGATGAATGATGATTCTTGTTCTTTATCTTGAATATAACAATTCCCAATATAATTATGTATGTACTAAAACACTTTTCATATGTGTAACACATTATTATTTTCAATTGTAGTCTAACCGAAGGATATGGAGAGCGTTACAAGTACGTAGACAAAAAATATGGTGTATATAGTGAACTGGTGGCTTTTAGATTAAAATAACAAATCTCTCTAGTTACAGCTGATATTAAGTTTAAAGGTAGATTGACTATGCATGCAAATTAGATGTCACAACTTTGAATATCATTTATTTGTCATTTAATTGATCATTAGTCACATTCAAATATTACCTACATACCGTAGGTAATTGCATTTAACGTGTCAAGGCTTCACACAGGCGGATATAAATCTTTAATAACTAATTAATGACGAGCCGAACACTTAAACTACAAGTTATTAAGAAAGTTAATATGAGTACCTACTAATATAAGTAAGAGTATATTTATGTTCCCAAGTTTAATATCTGAGCTGAAAAAGGTTAATCCTTAACAATTCAAGTTTTATTGAGAATTCTCTCTGCTAACTGCGAAGTCTTGACTTAACGCCTGCACAAATACTCATAGCAAAGCTTCGAGAAACTAATTGCTTTTAAAATATTTCAGGCCCGGTTTTGGATGCAAGTTATCGGTGAATTAAGAATGGGTGTTAAATTAAAGAAGGTTAACTATTCAAGGACACCAATAGAGTATGAGTTAACGCCGTACGAAATTTTGATGGATGACATTAGATCTAGAAGATACACGCTAAGGAAAGTTGACGGCGCTATACCTCCCAGGTAAGAATTTATCACAATATTGTTTAGGGTGGATAAAATAATTTAGCTTTTCTTACGAGGGGTTCCGTATAAGGGGTAACTACTATCTAAGATGGTTGAATTTAGAACGGAATTTCGATTGCATGGGCTACGTTATAAATAACTTATTAGCAGAGCGACTGTGGGCTTTACGCAGAAAGTCGGGTTCCTATCCATCTTGTAATAGTTTTTTTTTCTACAAAATTTTTATGTAGTGA
This sequence comes from Protodeltote pygarga, assembly GCA_936450705.2. Lineage (NCBI taxonomy): Eukaryota > Metazoa > Arthropoda > Insecta > Lepidoptera > Noctuidae > Protodeltote > Protodeltote pygarga. The sequence continues at coordinate 14,403,522 of OW388250.2, read as the reverse complement.
TTAATCGGCTGAATATCTAATTCTAGTTTTTTTTACACTATTGAATGTCACTGTTGTTAAGTAATAAGAACAATATTGAACAAGGTACCATTTGTCGGCGACAGAAAAATTATATATTGTTGCTTGCAGTCGGCGACTAATAAATCCTATATACTCGTATTTTTTAGCAGCTCTAAGATGTTTGATATTTTACATTAGGGTGATAAAGATTTTTTTTGTCTGCAGCAATTTAACGTTTATACTATTCTTTTATTTGCAGTGTGAAGAAGGACGCACATGCAATGATACTCGAATTTATTAGAAGTAGACCTCCTCTTAAAAAGGTGAGTACTATAATATATTTATAACATAACTACCTACTAGCAAATAGTACATACAAAAGAGTATGTCTAAGACGATTAAACGTAGAAGAAAATTCTTAAGCGTGAGCTGGAGTAGGAATAGCTCGGCTGGTCTATGTACACAGAAGCTTGCAGGTTCTTATCCTTTAAAAGCCCTTAATACTAGGGAGATAACAGACGTGCTGCCGGCCTTTTATAGTGCCCCACTTCAGTAGGAAATGGGGTTCTCACAAATTGTGGATAAATAGTGTTATTTGACGCTGGTATTCTGTAAGAAGTGATATTTCTTTTCTTTCTGCCTTTTTTCGAATATCTTTCGAGAACACAAGAAATAAGTGTCGCGGGTTCGAACCTCGCTTGTATCCTATTTCTTTTTCAATTTACTCTCATTTTTAAAGGCATTACATGGCCGTAACATTCAAAATCAATATAATATGATTAATATAATTATGTCATCAATGCAGAAAAATGTGAAGTATCCTTTCCCATCTAAATAAGCTGGATAGGATAGGACACTTCACATTTTTCTGCATTGATAACACATTTTAACTTTATTTAAAAGCGTATTATTTATCAACTCAGGCATCAGACCGCAAGCTGCCGCCTCCTCGTCGTGAAGTAACACCTAGAGAAAGACTCCTCGCCTCCATTCAAGTTGGAAGACAACTGAGACCAACCCCATACTCAAGACGATTGTGTAAGTACATTATATTAATAAAATATTATATGTAGGTAGGTATACTTTATTTTCAGAAAAGTAAGTCGCACCAGGTGTAGGTACAAAAATAATTTATTTATCATAAACTAAATAGGTAAGTACACAGCTCATTGAAAAAAAATAACCAAAGAATTCTGGCAGAAGGAGATTACATAAAAAAAATGAAAATAAAAAGAGTAAAATTATTTCTAAACTTTAACGCGAAGCAGGTTCATTACCTATAGTTGCGAGTATATTAGCCATAGTTTATTCATAAACTTAGTAACTTAGTAAGCGGCTATACAGTTTATATTATGCTTAAATTCTCTTCCTCGTGGGAAAAAGGCGTGAATTTATTTTATGTTAATTCTCTTACATTCGATTTCTCATGTTAGGTCTTACAGGTTATTGACCTAATATAAGATTTATACTAATATTTTGTTGGCTATCTAGGTATATTTACCATGGCGATATAATGGTGGTATTATATCACCATTATACCACATCTTTCTTATCCTTTTTTTAACCTCTGTTACCTACACATTCCCAATCCTAATTAATCAATTTGTTCCAGATCCTATCCTATCCCGCAGTTGTATTAACAAATAAAAACTATGAAGAACTAGATTCTGTAAACATTTTCTGTACCATGTAGGTATAGATGTAAATTATTTAGATTTCTTTATTATTATAAATTACTGTAATTAGGATCAATCGGCTAATAATAGGTCTTCATTAGATAATCATCTTATAAAATATTATTTAATGATTTATAATAAATTAATACTTATTGTTTAAAGGTTTACCTTTGCGCCTTGTTAAAAAATGCGGGCAATAACACGTATCAAACATTGCTATTGAAATTTGTAAAGCATTAATCTTAATAATGTTAGATTCAGTAGAGTGCTTTTTATATATTGTGTATGCTTAGGTTTGTATAGCCGAATGTCTTCTAATATTATCTAATATTATAAATTTATAATATTTTATTATATATTTTTTAATATTATTTTTTAAAGTTAATATATAGAATATCCTGAGAGTATTCACCGTGTGTCATGTCTTGGAAAATAATTATACTGACTTATTCAAGGCTTAGAATATATTTATGGTCTTTAGAACTTCTATATAGATTAGAACAGCAATAAACAAAGAAAATATAATAAAGTCTTTTAATAAAGTTTTTTTTATATGCAACTTTGAGTTTTATCGTAGTAATATAAGTAGGTACCTGCTTAAGGCGCTGTGCACAGTCAAAATAGGCTTAATTAAACAGTTTTTTAGCCTAATGTATACATTTTAGAGTAGCAAAAAAAAATATATGTTATTCTCGATCATATTTATGAGAGAACTCACGGCTTCAAAACACGTTTTTGGTATTTTTTTTCGATAAAAAAAAATCATAAAACAACCATTAAAATTAACATTCCTGCAATTTTATCTCTATTATTTATAAACCAATCTTGATGAAATTTATAACAGTTACGTAATAAATAATAATAAAGGGAGCCCTCACTTGTATTTATCGATTGAAATAAGATATTAGTAGGAATTAATATATTTACTGATAAATAATTCGGACGAGTCGAACCAAACGTCACGCCATTATCCCTTCTCTTTCATTTCTACGCGGAGCGACAGTGACCGCTGAGGCGCGCTGCTAGATGGACCTATGTCATTTTGTTCCGCCCCCGCTCAGAAATTATTTACGTATCTTGTTTGTTGTTGAAAGCTGTATATTGGGAAATGTAATTTCGTCACCACCAATACCGTCCAATTGGTTTAGTGGTCTTGAACGTTGCACATGTGACATACGAGAGCGACCGGTTGGGAGTTCCATCCCCGCATCGAGTAATACTTTTTGTTGATTATCTTATTTGAAATAATTGTTATTAATTATTATTTTACTTTTTTTTCTATTTTCTTGTCTGAAATAAATGTTCAGTATTTATTTTTGTTGATTTTCTTATTTTTAAACAATTATAATGCAATTTTAATGGCTTTTCTTTAGAGTCTAAAAAGTTTTTTTTTAAATAAATAGTTTTTTACTTTTTGTCTATTTTTAGTTTGATAAATATAATATAGGTACATAAAATGATTGTTTATACAATTTTACATTTTTTTTAATTTTGCACAATTTTGATATAATCTTTTCTAGAAAATAACAATTATTGTTTCATTATTTTAAAAATAAGAAAAAAAAATATTAACATAAATATTTTAAAAAATAACAAAAAGAAAATATGTAGGTGTAAGTACCAACTTATTATTATATTGTGTATTATAAAAATACAAAAATGTACGATGTCTGACATCTAAATCAGACATCTACCTTATTCAAGCTTCTGACCATCAAGGAGAAATGTAATTTGGTCACTACCATTACTGTCTAAATGGTTTAGCGGACTAGAATGTTGATGTAGTCAACCACTATAGTGTATGAGTAGAGTTCGATCCTGCATCGAGCATTACTTTTTGCTGATTTTCTTATTTGTTATTTTACTTTTTTTTATTTTTTTTTTTTTATTTTTGTTGATTTTCTTATTTTTTAAACAATTATAATGCAATTTTAATGGTTTTTCTTTGGAGTAAAAAGATTTCTTTTTTAAATAAATTGTTTTTTTACTTTTTGTCTATTTTTTTGTTTGATATAAATATAATATATGTACATAAATAATTATTTTTAAAATTTTACAGTTTTTTTTTCAATTTTGCACATTTTTGATGTAATCTTTTCTAGAAAATAACAATTATTGTTTCATTATTTTAAAAATAAGAAAACAAAATTATGAACATAAATATTTTAAAAAATAACAAAAAGAAGATATATGTAGGTAATTACTAATTATTATATTGCGTATTATAAAAATTCAAAAATATACAATGTCTGATAGGGTTCGAACCTAGAGGTTGCCGCGGGCACGCTCATTTCAAGCGGGTCATTGCCACGATAGGTCAAATGCACTTGTGATATTACTGACGAAATTACGCTTTTATTTATAATGGACGTTACGCAATGGCGAGTTTTGCGCGATGCCTCGCAATCTATTATTTTGCTTCAAGCTTGCAATAGACGGAAGGGGCGGGACCCATGGGCGGGGCGGCTCGTTCCCACTTCATCCTGCTTCACCCCCTTTGTAATACCAAACTTGACTGTGCACAGCGCCTTAATAAACAGTTTCATAATTATAGCAGCACTCAATACAATTTATTTTGCAGCTACTAGGTACTATACCTAATGACGATTAAAAAAAAATCCTGATACTTCTAACAATAAGGCAACCAAGAATAAGTTGTTTAATAGATATTTTAAGGAGTGATAGCACAGTGGTATGACCGTTGGACTGCCAAGTCAAAAGCCGTAGGTCTAGGTTTTAAATCTAGACACGCATCTCTGACTTTTCGGATTCATGTGCGTATTATAAATTAATTATCAGTTGCTAAAACGATGCAGATGACGATGTGTAAAGCCATGTCAAATGCTTAAAAGAGGCCGGTTTAAACTCTGACACCAGGTTGTTTGTCACCATAGGGAAAGAAAGAAGATTAGACATTTTCAAATTGATCAATTATTATGTACTGTCTGGAGCTAGCTTAAGCTTCTGAGCTTAAACTTAAATCTTTTATGTACCTAACGTATAAGATTTAATACGTTTTATGAAAGATATTAGGCTTAATTTACCGGAAAAACCAGAAGCTGTCAAATCGCATCATAAATCACTCCATCTAGTACCTAGTCTCTAGGTCCAGCTAGTCCCTAGCATGTCCCAAAGCAACGCCAGCCGAGGCGCGGGTATCATTAGGAATCACCCTTAGCTGCTGATGCTTTAAGTTAGTTAGTTTGCTTTAGCTGGAGACCTAGATCTCGCTAGAAGTCCGGTTAATCAGTCTGAGCTCCCTAGATCTGGAACTGAGAGAGACCTCGTTTAAAAAGTGCATCTGTGTTCGCGCACACGCTTAGTGCTTATAATAATCTACTGCGAAGTTAGCTAATCTTTGTTGAACTGGCCACTGTGATCGAAAGCGGTCAGGAGGACAACATATGTCTCTAATAAGCCATTTTTATCTTTACATTAATACAAGGACTTAAAATACAAATTTTCTTCGGCTTTCAACCAACAATAGCAGTTCCTCTCACCTTGCATCACAATTCACAAGAACAGTACGTATCTTTACGTAGTGCGCCAGTTTCATAATGCATCGGTACACAATGGAGAGATTACAAGTTTTATAGCTGACATGATAGGAACTCGTTATTCAGATTAATAGGTAATAAATTACGGAAAAGTTTGTTGTTTCAAAATTTCATTTCGTCTTATTTCGACGTTGTTTTGGAATAGAATAGTATAATTTATTGAATAATTTTTGTACGAATATTTTTTAAATAAGCTTAATTTGACAACATGTGTATAATAATAAGTACCTACCTGAACTAGGATAATCCTGTATCTCAGGTACCTATTAGGTGTTTTTTCATCTTTGACGTTTTCACTGTACGGTTGCTATTATTTTGCCCCTTGTCGCTCGTCTAGTTAAAAGCAATATGTTAGTGACCAGTTCCTTCATTAGGGTTATATAGTTAACCGCTAAGAAAATGTAATAAATATAATATTTTACACACTAGTCACTAAAAATAATATATTTCCATAGGTACAGTAAAAATTAAAAATAAAATTAGATTAGGTAAGATTTACCCCTGTGTCGTGACTTCGTGAGTACAGTTACGGACATTTTACTCAATTAAAATACGGACGATTATAATCAATACACTTAGATACAGAATTGTTAGCAATACCAAAACCGCGAATAGATAGATATACTTAGTTACTTGGAAAAAGAATAAAAAAACATTTATGAAGATATATTAGTGGTATTAGCGATCAGGTTTCTATTTGTATTGAATACTTGTACTTACGTATAGTTATAACAAATAATGATTGATGCGAAATTGATGTTGTTGATATAAAAGCGGGTCGGGTTTACAGATTGAGGTTATATATATATATATATCTCCTTGCCGGTTTCAGCTACGGCGATTTGGCGATTTTAGATTGAGGTTAGGGAGTTAGTGAAAAGTATATATTGAACAGTTTTTGTATTTTATTGCGATATTAAGGTTTTTAGGTTTTTTATGAGAGCAGCTTTTATAATGTGAAAAATGTTACGTCCTATTTTTATAAATATTCTTGGAAATTAAAAAAAAAAATAGTACGCTTAAGAAAACCTAAGGTAATAAAGTTTTTCCAAAGAAAAGCAACACTTTCCACTGTTGATTAATTTAATTATGATAATAATTGAAAGCGTGAACGTGTTAGTCTGGCTCCAAGCCATAAATTCTAAGTCGATAAAAGAAAATTAGAAAAGTTAAGTAAAATAGTTGAGAAACAAATGCTTATACACTCTGTTGTTTCAAAGACCTGCCAAATTTTAGGCGGTAATAAGGTCCATGAAACTGAACAACTTTCCACAAGGAACATAGGTTGAAATCAGAAAATCAAAAATTGATATATCATACAAAGCGACTGGTCACGTGACACACTTTGGTATGAGAAGTTTATGAGAATTTTCGTTTTTAGATTTCGACCTATACTATAGAGTCCTGTGAACATGGGTATGGAATATCTGATTTTTTTTTTGCGATTTCAGGGTTGTTTCCATTGCAAAAGTTCTTCATAAGTGAGTGAGTGAGTTTAATGACCCCTTTTTAAGGATGCTGGTGTTTTACAAATAACCCTGTATATTCCTTGGGAAAGTTTCATTACTTCCTAAAATTTGGCTGGTCTTTAAAACAACAGGGTGTGTATGAAAGTAGTCTGTAAAATTCACTTACCTACTAGCGACTGTTTGAAAACAACTTCGTTACTAGGTCAGCTCAAAATAATATTTCCAAGTAAACTTAACTCATCGGAGCATCAAACACGTCCTCTTCACGACTTCACAGACCGAGAAAATCCAATAACTACTGAATCACCCACAGAATATTTTTTTTGGCTCGATTCACACTTAAATCTCTACTTGATTCTACACCTTATTTGTAGAGATATAGAGTTTATAATACTTTTCTGTGTAGAGGCGCCTTCCAGTCTCTAACGTAAGGTAATCTAGATGTCTAGGTCACCGGGAACTCGAATATCGACGGCGTTATGTAATTCAGTCTTCAGGATTTTATATCCTACGTACGATGATAAAATGCTCAGCTTGGGCAGTTTAATGCTGGCCGCAATAAAAACATTTATTTATTTTTCTTTTTCTTTTTTCAAATATGAAAAGAAAATTGCTTAGCTGCTTGCTACATTACAATAACATTTGCAGTATGTTAATATTGACAGAATTCAATTATTAGGTTTCGTCAAACTAAAGGCGAGCAGAGTTTCTCAATGCTGTTTCTTTTAAAAAACAACGTTCGGAATTTGAAAGGTTTAAAATACACCGGCTGTTACTGTCCATAAAATTAAAAAGTCTGCGCTGTTTCTCGATACAATCACAAAGTTCGATTGCATAAAACTTGTCTATCCAAATCAGAGGTTCGACAACTTTAGTGTAAATCAATAATTTAATCTGGAATGATTACAGCTTTAGAAGTCCTTATTGATGTAATTTAAAAAAAAAATTATTTATTTTTAATTAGAATCCAATTTAATAACTTGAGAAAATTATTAATATTATAGTAATTTACAAAATATATTTTCTATTCTATGACTAAGAAGCGAGCAAGTTTATATTTTAGTAGAGTTTTAAGTCAATATTATTTCTAAGTAACGTAAACTTAAATTTTACAAACAAAATTTTCCTAGTAACAATAGAAAATCGCATTAGCAAATCAAACAAAGTTACAAACAAGATATTTAATTACAATACAGTCGGAAAAACCAAAAGATTGAGAGCCACTTGTACGCAGAGGCATAGAGCCGACACTTCTCACCGCAGTCTGCGCCGGATTTTATCGTGCGCGGTCGTGCGTTCGATCTTATTTATTAATGTTTATATCTGGAACTCTAATGTCAAATTTTTTTCCGGTACGTTTGAAATTGGAACGTTTGATCGAAGTAGGAAGGGGTGCGTTCGTAATTAGATTATAGTTCCTGTGTGGCTTCGTTCAACCCTTAACGTGAGGTTACTCTAACTGGATTTAGTGTTATATCAGTGTCAGTATAAGTTACTGGGATTCAGTGGAGTGGAGTGTTTAGTTTGTTGATTTAAAAAAATCAAACTTTTAAGGATTAATTACCAAAAAAATTACTTTTAATTTTTGTGATTGCTTTTTGTTTTGTTGAAGATGGGAGTCTGTATTACTAGTACTCTAGCTATGGATATCACCCGTAAGTACTTGCTCTAACTCCTTTTTTATTATTACAATGTTTAAAACAAACTTGCATCACAAATACATTGCACTAATTAAGTATTTCATTATCATTGGAAATCCAATTTTTCCGCTAAGAGTTAGAATACAATTTCGCATACACACGCGACATTTGACTGGAATTTTTGCTAAAGCGTTAATATTATGACATTCGTCATCGAGACCTAGTTTTATTTTTTTAAACTTGACACGAACCGTACATAACATAACTCTTTGTATAAGAGTTTTTCCGCAATTTCGACATACATTGAACGTTTACGGCTTACTTTATGGCATTTTATGGGAACAAATGAGGCAATGTATCTCGAAGTACGGTCTGCCTTTAGAGTACCGCTCTAAATTCTCTTCTACAACTTAATGGCACTCGTTATGGCAAGACCATTTTTTCTGAAGCTTAGCTTTGAACTTGGTACTGCTCTGAGATCTGGGTAATGACCGTCTAGTACCTTTATGTGTCAATGTGGACATTCCTTATCATGGTATCTAGTACTTTGTGTATTGAAAGCAACCTTGTATAGTTGAGTGCTGTTTGGGGGGTTACTCTTGGACTACGAATACAAATCGAATCTCAATTTATATGTATAAACTCATTGCAATGAGTGCAGAAGCCCGTTTTTAAACAGTTTTATTTAGCTTGCCCTGTTTATTATTTGGTTCAAATTTAGTAATCGATATTTCACCCCGTTCCTGTTGACAGATTGATCTGATATTTGGTACACAGCTTTAGTTCTGATGACAAAACCGTTTTATGTAAAAAAAAAAAATTAAAATTATTTTCAAAATAGGATGGCATAGCAAATAGGATTAAGATTAGATTCAAAGTCGAAGAGTAAGCCCCCTGATCTGAGTTTGATCAGGATGAATATTGATTTGGGATTTAGAGCAATAAATATGATATGATATGTGATATTTACACAGTCCACTGTTGGACATAGGCGTATTCCAAGTTGAACTTGTAGGTTAACTACAACACCCGGTTTCCAGTCAAAAGCTGCAGCAATGGTTAAAGATTTACAGGCAAAAGGTATGGGGCAGTTACGTAAGTCCTAACATGAACAAGGCTAAACCAATACTAATCTAAAATTTGCAATTGAAGCATTGAAGGTACAGTAATAACTGGTTCGCTAGAAGAAGGCAACAAATCGTGACTACAGTCTTCACGAATTTAGATTATTTTGCAACTAACTATTGCACGCGACTTGACGTTGAAAATTTTAAGAAGATCTATCGAGGCCACTCGAGAACGAAATGCCTGTTTGTTACTAGCCCAAAAGTTCAGTCTATCAGTCCAACAACGTGACAATGCAGCCAGCATTTTGAAAACGTTGCCAAACTTGCCGTCTAGTAGGTCTTACGGATTTTTTTCAACTAGACAACTTGATAAATCATCTCGATTGGTGTCCACCTGAACACACACCTGGCCTAGTAGTACTTAGTCATTTCCCGGCCACGAATTCTTTTTTTAACAGCGCCAAGCAGCATTGTGTTTCAAACTGAATGAAACACTTAAACCTTATCAGTCGCCATCTGCACACAAACGCTAAAATCTCAGTTATCAACTTCAGATAAGAGAAATCTTATAGTATTGTTGTTAGTGTTACTACGATACGATATTGCTTTTGTGATTTTAATTTAAAATATGACCGATATATTAGTAAACATCTCGTGATCGTGTTCTTTTATCATCGTATCGTGGCTATCAGTTGCTATTGTAACACATCTCAAACAGAGTAGGTACCAAAACTAGCTGGTGTTTCGCATGGGATTCAATCGGCTATTGTGTGCAGATCCACAGCTCAAATGAAATTACATAATCCACAAAACTTAGTATCTGTAACCTATATTATATCTGTACAGATTTTCTTCTATCAGGGACAACATTTTTTTGGTAGATATAGTCTACAATCTTTGACTATACAGTCAAAGATTACTATATAGGAAGTTATATAACTACCTTTATACTGCATACTCTGATTTGGCTTAACTGCAATTTCCGCAGCCAAGTGAAGCAATTTAGGGCAACGAAATTGCTCTATTTCAAAATAGATTGGAGCCTTAAAGCTAGTTAATTGAAAGGCATTTTCAAGTCAAATGATCGGTGAACGATTTTCTATAAATTTATAGAATGACTTATTTTTCTTAAACGCTTCGAAATCAAATGGTTTCGGGTCATTAAGGCCGCTCCAATGGCTATCAGTTTCATCAGAAAAGTGAGAACAATTCGCTTCGTCAAACTTTCCTCTAGATCGATCTGTTTCACTTTGGAGCGCCTGCGGTTATTGGTGACCACATTTTTCATCGGTTTCATTTTTCGTTAATCGATGGTCAGTGAGATTTCGAGAATCGGAAGTTGGTGCCACGCTTGATTGAAGTGGTGTGCGTCTACATTGAACTAATAATAATTATGAGTTTTATACTGGTTTGATGATTAAGACATCGCTCTATATGAAGCAATAGTGATCTGGATGAGTAGATCAGTAAAAATTACAATTTGATACAATTTATAGTCTTTTTCGGGTCATGCTAAAATTTTTATAATAAGGATAAAGGCTGCATTCCTACTCTTCGACCCCCTACTCGTCTTTATATAGTGAGGGGTCTTATCTAAGCGTTGGATTATTTACGCACTCTTCACATAATCTTTATCTGACATCATAAAACATAAAATTTCATATCTGCATTGCTTACAGCAGACTACGTACCTACGTCAGATGTATCACATCACGCATGCGCACGAAACGGAAACTCAATGATTAAAATATCGTAACGATATTATTATGTAGTAACTTCCAGATGTTACATACATAATATCTGTAGTTTTTAAGGAACCTTAAATTTTGAAAAAGTGCATATGCAATATTACGCATTTTTTCACAACATTATGGGTATCAAATGAAAGGGCTTGACTAGTAGAATACTATAAATGTACACTGATATGACTTTTAAATGTTTTTACTTAATTATTCCATACATTACCTATTATTACGTCAAATATATCGATCAAGTCTAAACAAATTTTTTATCTTAATTGAAAAAAAGTCGGTAAAAAGGCCATTGTTGCACTAATTTAGAATCATTGTTGAATGTAGAATACAATTTCAATAACACGAACGCGGTTACGAATAGTTTAGTGGCAGAGCCACTGGGATCTTTACCCAGTTCAAATGTCGCTCGTAATCGATTTTTCTTTCTACAAAAATTTCGTACTTAACTAATATTATAAATGCGAAAGTAAATTAGTTTCTTTGTTACTTCTTCGCGCCTAAACCACTAAACCGATCATCCTGAAATACATATTATAGTATACGTTGTCAGGTGTACAGAAACGTAACAGTACCTACTTTTTTTTCATCCCAAAAAAAGAACTGTTCCCGAAGGAAACAACAATAACGTTCTTATGATAACAGATGGCACCACGTGTCTGAACGAATAAACGTACTATTACTATTTTGTGTATAATAATTATTGTACTATTAATCTAACCCACCCTAATAGTAAATACTTGAGCTAAGTTGCTACTATTTGAGCCTGTTGCAGGCGACGCAGATTAGCATGCGCAAATAGGTAGGTACTATTCCTCAAGGCTCACTGCCTAAAGTATAATTCAAATTATATATTATATTACTTATATATATAAATGTTTTGTAAAAAGTATTGGTGATCATATTTATTTCCCGTTTCCTCTCATTAAGTGCCTTGAAAAGACCGCTTTATGCGGGAACTTAAAGATGAAGTGTTTCATAAAAGTTTTAATTGAATTGTAAATCATAAAATATATTGTGTTGTTAATTCAGTGTCACATAAACTTTGTAATTTACGTTTTATTAATTCTTCTAAGTAACAAATTTACCCAGTAATAATACAGTTGATTGATTCAGCTGCATAATTGGCATAGTTAATCAAGAAAATTAATTAATTCGTTGTATCTATTCGTTTCCTGACGCCATGATAAATTAAAATTATTTTTACCTACTACTAAAGGCATTTAGTTTTAACGAGTCAATGAATTGAAATAAAGTTATACCTTTTTTGACGAAAAAAATTCGTTGGATTGTAATATACGAGTATCTACTGATAAGGAAATGACGAAACAGCCTTATCGTCTCTTTAATCGAAATTTTATTTCATCATGTAATATTTAAATAAACAAAAGGATTCGCTACATCTGTTAGGTAACACGTGTGTTGTAGTTTGTGGTATTCAACTTCTTTCTTGATCTTACGGTTGATAAACAACTTAGTGGTAGAATTTAAACCACCCGTAAGCCGCTGACATGGCTTTACACACCGTTGAAAAATCTGCCAGATGTTTCCTCACGATGTTTTCTATCACCATTTTTGCAATTGATAAATTACCAATCTATACTAATATTATAAAGAGGTAAAGTTTGTATGTGTGTCAGGGGTAATCTCTGGAAATACCGATCCGATCCTAAAAATTATTTCGCTAATAGTAAGGTAAGTACTTTATCATTGAGTGCAGGCTATAAGAAAGTTGAGTTTTCAGCAAAAAATAAAAATATCTGAGATTCAAGTAAAAAAAAGACGCAATCTGGCTGTGTGTACAACGTGTGTTTACGGGAAAATTTAATTTAACGCGGACAAAGTCGCGGGGAACAGCTAGTACGTACATAAATCTGAAAAAATTCCTACGACCTATGGACTTGGCAGTTCAACGGACATACCACTAGGTTTTCACTGCTTATGCATGCTTGTGGTATGCATGAAAAAAAACCTAAGCTATTCTTATCTTTCCTTTATTTTTCTCGACATAATGTAAACAAAATTTGCTAAAGAATACTTGGAAAACATAAATATTTTCTTTTACGGCATGCCTTGTTTTACCTTGACGATATGATTGTCTGCGGTTATGTGATTAATTTTCGGTTTGATGTTTTTTTGACTTTATTTTTTGTATTGTTAGAAAAGAACAGCACTAAGGCCTCTGCGTGTCGTAAAAGTCGACTAAAGATAGGACAAAGATCACAAACTACCAGCGAACAACACTCAAACTGCTGCTGGTGTGTATCGGCTGCCAACTGCTTTTGTCGTGTTCCATAGCATGATGTTCGGTGAAAGCTATCTAGGGAAGGGGTCTGGATGATACCTTTCTAATTCCGTCCTGCTTTAGGCAGGTGTGATCCTATCGAAGACCGTTTATCCTCAGATGGGTTCGTGGTACACCCCTTTTTCATAATATTAAAAAACCTTATTCACACAATACATTTGTTTTAGCAGAATATTTGTTTGGCACGGGCATGTTACGTGTATTCATTGTGAAATTACATACACTGTCTATAACTACAGCCACGAATTCACGACACGAAAGTCAATTGAAGGGCTACGCGCACGTTTTTAAAAAGTATTATCATCATCATCTTAATAACCTATCGCCATCCAATGCTTAACGTACAGAACACTCTGGAAATCCTAAGTGAAATTGGCTCCGGGACGATATTTCCTAGCTACCTACTTACCTCATTTTCCAATATAATAGGCCTCCCCCAAAAAAAGCGCCAAAAACTGTTTTGGGGATTAAAAAAAAGTCAACTTTCGTTTATTGTTAATAGTTTCTCTTACAAACCTCTTTTTAAGAAAATATTGAATTCTCAATTTTCTACAGCCTCACAAACCATTACTTTATGGTCATTAAGGTGATGGTTACTTTCATAGCATAGACGCCATCGATTTGTCTTCTGATGTAACGTGGTGAAATACAAAGAACAATACAGGGTTGTCATTTGTTTTCGATGCCAATAAAGAATTAAAATTTCACAATTCACAACAACAATATTATACATGATTGTATAGTATAGTATTGTATAACAAAATTATACATATTTAGTTTTGTTGCAATAAGTAAACTGCAAGAAACGTAATCAAATAAAATAAACGATACAGTTATTACAGCAGTGACACTATTATTATGGTTTCTTAAAAAAATGACAATGAACTTGTTTTATACTAAATGTAACAAAATTCCAAATATTTTTATCATTGAACTGAATAATTTCGTGTCTTGCCAAATCGTGTTTCAAAAAAATTTTGCGTCAACTCACGATCACGATCACTATAGCAGAAAAAGCCATTTTTATTGACTTACAGATTAAGTATTTATTTTTAACGCATTTAATCGTGTGTCATTACCGCTTGACTTCATGGATACAGATTTAGGTAACTGAGATATTTATAATATTTTAAAATTGCAGTTTTGTGACAACCCTATAACATTAAAACCGTAACCTAACACTTGCTGGGTGTCCAATTTTGCGCATCGAGCAATAATGGTATAAAGTGTAATTTATATCGATTGAGCAATCGATTTTTATGTAATTTAATTTAATGGTATGATGTAGTCCTATGTCTCTGATCAGCCGTATTAGTTTGTAACCAGGTGAAAGGGGTTCTTATTCCTCTCTCTCTTTTTTAATATTTATAATTTACGAGGACTTGATATTGGTATTGATTTAGCGGTTGTAGCCATAAGCTTTATTCTCGTGGCAAGACTCATACATGCAACAACATTAAATAAAAGAGTCAATGATAGGACAACAGTCAATGTTTCTTTTCATCAAGTATACAATTTTTTTGCTTAAACTTGCGTTTTACGATATTGGACAAAAAAATACTTACGCCTACCTACAAGTCAGGAGTTAAGACTTATAATGATAGCATGCACCACAGAATAACATCAAAATAAAATCTATAGAATGAAATAAAATAAGCTAATTGCTGCCCTCCTGTGCCCATCGTGTCATTACTTGCTATAACGGTGTTAGAATAACCCGAGCAAGCACTTAGCTTACTAAGAACTGTTCTCAATGGGGTAATAAGCTAAGTAAGAGGCCTAGGAACGACTTGAAAGCTGACACCAGTCAATCATTAAGCACGCGATGAGAATGAACTTACTGTTAATAAAACATTAACAGTCTTAGCACTTAGTTTTATGTGAAACAATACATTCAAATGTCTTTTAGATTTTAGATTGTCTTGAAAAAGTTTAGCATTTTCGACTACTTATTTACAATGGGTATTGTATGTGCACCTGATCTCTAGACGTGTTCACGTGTCAGATTGCCGTCTGATCGGACTATGAAGGTGAGAGAATAAAGTGAACCTGTGTTTGTGTTTAATATACTTTTTATTATTAGCCCACGGTGTCCCAATAATGAGCAAAGGCCTCTCTTTTCGCTACTACTCTCTCTCGATCATTATTATAATTGTGCACTATTTTTATTCTACGTGGTCTCTCTTAGTTACCTATAGCTCTAGAGAGCTCAGATTGATTAAATGGGCTTCTAAAGGCTAAAGGCCTCCAGGTAAAGCAAAATAACTAGCGAAAAGCAACAGCAGCTAAGAGCGCCCCCTAATGGAACTCGTACCTCGGCTCAGGGCGTTGCTTTGGAATATGCTAGGACTAGTTGGAACTGATTTTGATTATTTTAGGACATGGTTACAGGCTCAATATTTATCACCTACGTAGGTATTTAGTCTCCTTTAAGATTGTACGCTGCGACAAAAATTCGGTTAAATAGAAGAACATTATGTAAGTATAGTATTTATAAAATGTCATTTCTCATCACTTGGAACAAGAAAGGAATTTTATTAAAATAAAAAGTATAACGTAACTGATTCTCTGAATTTGCTCTGCGTACATGCTGCGAGCGTCATCATAGCAATTATGATAATAACTTGGCGTCTGGCGATCAACTTCAAAATCACGTGATTTTAAATTAGTTATTTAAACGCCAACATGAGTGGAAAATACATAAATGTTATGCATAATTGCAAATTAAAAGGTTATAAGTACAAACCAATTATTGAGATGCAATAGCGTTATAAAATCAAATGATGTAATTTTTGGTTAAATGAATGAAACCACGGGGTTTCATGCCACTCACATGTTGAAATTAAGTTAAATTTTTTTTAGGACTTTCTGATACGAAGGGAAATTATCCTCGTCGATCGCTACAATTTTAGAAAATTAATAAAAAAAAGACAGTTACATAGTTATAAAATAATATAAGTGTACCAATCAAATGTATATCAGATCAATCTGGCAACAGGAATGGGGTGAAATATCGATTACTAAAATTGAACCAAATAAATAAACAGGTCAAGCTAAATAAAACCGTTTAAAAACGTAATTTGTAACTGCTTTCTGCGACACAGAATAAAACAATTAATGCATATGAAAGCACCGAAATGGATACTGGTTCATCATTATAACACCATAGTAATAAGGCTGTGCGTATTCAGATTGCTACAATATCACGTCACTACAAAATGAAGTAATATGTGGTGTAGATAATGTGGTACAGAAACCAGTTTCGAATATGCAGTCTTTTATGGGACGGTTGCGCATTGCGCATGGTGTTGGCATGAAGGAACTCTTGGAAATTCTTCTATTATGTAAGCCAATAACAGTTTGTGTGACCTATTTCTTTAAATACCCCAGTTTTTTGAATTCATAAACGAAATGTGTTTTGTAATTAATTAAATGCTTTTCATTGCATTGACGTTGGTGTTGGATAGATTTTGGATTAAGCTGTTTTTGATTTACTGTTTCGTTAAAAATCTCAATTGTAAAATTTGGTAATTACCAGAATACATAGGCTACAAAAAATGGGCTAATCCATAAGGAAATGAAACGAAGCGATTGGACTAAGAAATACTTACCTACAAAAATTAATCCAGCAATCGATATTCAAAAACAACTTATCAAAATTCGCTGCTGACCTTGAAATCACCCAAATATTTTGACACACGGAAACTAACGAGGACACCCGAATGATTTTTTCTATCTAATACGAGAGCTAACCGACTTTTTTTAAGAACGGGTCGTGACCGCAGTCTGCCTTTCCTTCTTACAACACTAGACGGACAGATATGCATTTTAACGGTGCAAATGATAGATTGTGAACGTGAGATTCTATGGAAACAAGTCACGCAAGTTTTGCAATAGTAAAAGGCACGAGAAGGCCCTTTTTTCTAGTCATATTTCATATTACGTAGTTGTTGTTTTCTGAAGCTAATGGCTTTTAAGTAATTACTTATTGGAATTTCTTAAAAGATATTTAAAAAGAGGTTATACATTATACATATTATACTCTAATATGTCGGGGTTCGAAATTGCAACACTCGCCAAAACATTGCAATGCTTTTACCTAATTTTATTGTATCATGGCCCACACTTCTTCGATTTCAAATTCCTTTTCTATGTACCTGTATTAAAGGAGATGCCATCTGGCCTAGAGGTACAAATATTACAGTAAGGACTACGGTAGCTGTAACTTGCTCCTCTGAAGTTATCCCTCTGTTGCTTACTATCGTATTTACTTTCGTCTCGCTCTGTTATCGAAATGACTAACTTCAGGAGACTAAGGTTACAGCGACCGTACCCACTGTAATGTACTCATTGTATCCGTAACTTCAAGGTTATCTTATTAATAAAAATCGTTAAGTAACATTTTTTCCATAATGCTGGCACTTGAGAAAATATTACGCTTCATTATAAAACAATACAAATAAAACGCATATTACAGCTTGCCTTTTTAACACATAGCCTTGGAAGTGTTAACTTGGCCATACTGCATTTGTTTAAATACTGAAATGAGACTAGTTTACGAATTTCAGCGACTGTATTATAAAAATGCAGTAAATATTGTATGGAGATTGTAAATACGCTGAGAGAACAAGAAACTGGGTTTTGTCATTGTTATTCTACGCAAATAAAAGACATTTTAGAATAACGGCAGATATTATGCAAGAAGCCATCAACGTTTTTGGACAGTAGACGTCTAGAATTTTATACTTAAGTTCCGAATCTTTCGTACAATGAAGCAACAATATTTATTTTTTTTATACATTTTGGAAAGAATTCTATTTTCTGCAGTAATTGTATTTTGTCAGTAGACTGGTATTTCTCAACATCTATTCTTTATATATCTATATTTATTATTGTAGACTAGTAGTTACCTACATGTGTAGTTGTGTACACAAAGTATATAAAATAAATATTTGTTACAAATGTCATAGGTAGGTACAATGGGCGGCTTTATGACACATTGCAATTTTTCCCAGACAACCTTTGGACAGAAAAAACTTTATATTTTAAAAATAACATTGGACAAATATGACCCATTTTAGCAAACAAAAAGGCTAAAATAGTAATGCAGTGTTTGTTTTCAGTAGAGATATAACATAGTTCATTTAGCGGTCCCCGGTTGGGTGTGTCGAACTTATCATATACCAATGTGACTTTTTCAATGTCATATGTTCATTTTTTAGTTAATCTAAGACACCATTGACGAACGGTGCAGTACTGATATTGAGACATGATAAATCAAAAACAAGAAAGGCGAGTCTAAATTAGTTGAAACCACGTGCAAGAGGATTAACACTATTTTACACCATTATAGAGATAAATAGTGATATAACACAACTTAGTATTAAATTATCTGGTGAAACACGACTCTATGTTTCTAAAACTCAACAAAATTTCACTTAAAAGTCGCAGGTTACCTAATAATTATGCTATATGCAAATTATACCTGAATGTATAATTAATAAAAATAAAGATGACATAGCTAAAAGAAAGTAAGTAGTCAAGATTACAACGAAATATTCCGAGAAATAAACGCAATAAACCGGTAGAGCCTTTTTTCTTGCACCAGCTTATAATAGGTCAATAACCATTGGATTGCTAGGTCAAAGGTAGGTTCAAAACCTCTAATTTTCCGACTTCATTAGCGTAATAGAAATTAATATTATCACTTGCTAAAACGGCGAGGGAAAACATCGTGAGGAAACCAGCACCCCTGAGAGAGATTTTGCTACGGGGTGTGTAAAGCCATGTGAGAAGCCTACGGATGATTTAAACTCTGACACCAGAGTGAATAATATCTTCTCATTTTCGTTTCTTGTCGAGTGCAATAAAATAGGGAATAAAGATGAGAGCAAATTTAAGAAAATATGTTTGCTCAATTTTTATATACCTTTTCTACCTTGTCAGATACAATGACGACGACGTAAGGATCGCTATTTGTTCTATTTGAAATACCATAATATCCAATGTAAACAAAGTGTGAATTTAAATTGTGTTATATTTCGTACACTCAACCACATCTTTCTCTTTTTCTGCCTTTGTCCTAATTTTATTTTAGGTCAGCTCTTTAGATTTTCTACTTCTATTAATCTCTATTAGCCGTCTTGTCGCTGCTTTTTCTTTTTTATGTAAGTTATCTTCCACATAATCCATTTTCTCATTCATTTTATTTATTCTTTGGTCTACCTCTAGTTATAAACATCCACATTCTTATTTAAAACCTTTCTCAAATTCTCACAGTATTTTCTTCATTGCTTTACATTACAAGTCCAATATCAAAACCATCATCATCATCAACAATCATCCATAAACTAAAACTTCTTAAATTTTTACAATTAATGGGTTATTTTCAGATCGCCATAAAACCTCAGCACAACTTCGCCATGTAATCCAAGCTTTGCAAAAACTACTTTCAAAATAATATGTCTTGTTACGTAACATTTCAATTGTTTTACATTTGTTTTCTTTACACGTCCATCAAAGCAATTAAGAGTGAATGCTACGTACGTTTTTATTGATAGAATACATAGTTCAAGTGATAATTTCTTGATTGCATGACGGCAGATTCTTACATCATAATATTATGACATAGATTACAGAGAGGTAGAAGACTAAGATAGTCTTTCATATTAGACACTTTTTAATGTAAAATTTCTGAATATAAACTAATTAATGATTTTTTGATTTTGACTATAAAAAGGTCTTAAAGACTGTGATGTCTGCTATAACGTCCCGTTTATTAATGATTGTTAAAACATCTTTTATTAAAATAAGCGATCAACAAAGCAATCATTTATTAACCATGGTTTCATAAACCAGGAAGAAAGAATAAGAGGCGGTATACCGGTACTTTTAACAAGCTGATACGATTGTTCTTAAAACATTTTTCAAGGCCAGTAGTCTACGATTTGTTATTGAACTTTTGCAGACAAGATTGATGAGTCTATAGCGTGATTTTCAAGTCGCTAATGATTTTAGAAACACGAATAGGTCCCAAAGTTACGAAACTCTTATATTATATGAGCAGAGCCGTTGTTGAGGTCTTCAGAAAGCTTTGGGTCAAGGAGATATTGTTTGGAATTCTGCCAGGCGATTGGGTACTAACGGCCTTAGATAGCAAAATATTGAATAAGATTCGTGTCTTGCGAGTCGCAAATGTTTCGTGTTACCAACTCAAGCAAGAGTAGGGTTAAGATGTATGGTTCTTGATTCCGTGATTTGATTTAATAATTCACTTAACATCACGAGAAGCAATCGGGACGCTCTGTGGTAGGTACCACTACGTAGTTGTCACGATTACTAGGATTAAGCAATGCTTAACAATGTCAGTCTTTAGATGGGTGACCATTTGTGGCATTTTGGGCTCCGTGCTTTGGACGGCACGTTAAAAAGTAGACTCAAATTTTATTACTTAATGGTAGTCGTTTAGCCGAGTTGGACAAGCTACAATTTATTGATAAAATTGATTGTGGGATGGCCACACCCGCTTCCGTTACGTGAAGTAGGTACCTATGACTGAATATTCTCTCTGCCCTCGACTTGTGAGACTCACTTTCTTTGCCCAGCTGTGGGACAGAATGAATTATTATTAACATCATGTATGTCTGTTTATTCCCAAAAAATTAGACAGAAGTCTTTAACTCTAATATTTGAACTGGACCTTGTAAAACAGGGCGCGCCTAGAAGATATCAGTTACTGTTTTAGACTGTTGCTATTGAAAATTTTCGAAAAGGAAAATCTTTTGTTTGGCATCTGGGATGTTTAGCAGTCACTAGTTAGCTACTCTTTTCTTATTCATTTCTTAAATAACATCATTTTTAAAAGCTTTCATAATTTCTTTTCTATACTTATTTTAGAAACTCAAACACTTTCCTATAGCTTCCGTAATATCGTTTTCTTTGAAAAGATTTATCTTTAACCTAATTGTTTGAGACAGCCTAGATCGTTCTTTGTTCGCCTAATTGTGTTCTTTCTCAAGACTCATGAAGGCAATTTTCTCGAGATCCAAATTAAGTTTCCTTTCCAGTTGTAATTATGTTTCCATCACGGCGTTAATTAATGTGTTTAACTTCACCTCTAGTGCTTTGAAATAAAATGTTCAGTGCCGTCTCTTTATTTGTTCTCGCAGTTGCTTCTCAAAATGGAAAAGGGAAATTCGTATATCTTGAAACAAATGATGACGTGCGAAAAAGTCTTTTGCAATTATATTTATTCTAGGTTATTTTTATGTGTAAAGATAAAAAATAATGAAAAAATTGTGACTACGTATAAAAAAATATCTAAAGCTGGTACTAAGACAGACTTTTTACAGTTCCTAGAAATGAAATTAACTTAGATACTGAAGGTCATTTATAAACTGCTAAAATCCAATAAAAACCTAATCAGTATGAAAATATTCATTGGATATACGAAAATACGTGAACAATCAAATTTCACGGTTAGCCGCTTCACAAATTTAATAATCCGCTATCAAGTGCAGTCTCTAATTAAATATCCCCTTCATAGATTACATTGATTTGCGTCATGAATAGATTATTTTATCTATTGAAGTTGTGTAAGCTATTTAGATTTCAAAAGCTCTATTTATACCAATTGAATCGTTCATTGGTAAGATTATACTGTTTATTGCTATAGAATATTTCAATGATGAACTTAGAAAAGTGACTTTTCGAAGTGCTGTCTTTCATTTTGAACAAGGCCAACTTAAGAAATTACTTTGGAAGTCTGAATATAATTAACTTAATGATGTTGGCATTTTGTTCTGCTTTATATATTAAGTAAATCTAAGTTATTATCCTCCTATAATTAGCTAATCGACGAGTGATGACGATGAATTAGTACACAGAATGTCTCAAAAGAGTGAAAATTATAGTTGCGTATATCATTCTCTTCTGTTTAAATCAGCTTTGCTTTGGATCGCCTGGAAGTTGGGAATAGTTGAGGTGAAGTTTTGAATTGCCCTACATCTGATACAGTAAAAGTAACTGGACGGCTATATAACAGATACTTACATCACGATTAATATTAAAAGTGCATATTACTGCTACATCTTCTGCACGATTTGATTCATTATCTGCATAACCAGGTAACTTTGGACATTAACCGAGGGAGAAAAGAGTGAGAAAAATAAGATCACGAATGACATACCCAGGTTCCGCATTTAACGGAACAAAGTGTTACAGTAACCGTTTAGCACATTTTTGTGCGCCGGAGCATTTGACCGTTATAGCTCTCTCATCGCATTGCGTCATCCTAACGCTACCTCATTGTTGTCTTCGATGTTTTGGGTCCTTTTGCTTATTTTCATGGATGACAAAAGGTTTTGATTTATTGAGAATCAATCAATTTTATTTTAGTGGGATGTCCCGCTATGCTTTTACATGGCTTACCACTCTTACCAGGATAATTATTTTAGGCAGACGAGAATTTCTGAAATATTCGATGGGATTCATTTTTATGCGGACATCACGCAATTATACGCAACACCAAGTAATTCAAATACCAACTCCTAAAAAGCTTACGATTCTACTCGTATAGTTAATCTAACTAGTTAACTCTTCCGTTTCCGTTCCGTAAGTAATACAAATACAACGTTATTGCGTATTAAATAGTCATTTGTTTTCTTATTATTCTACTAATAATATTAATTAAATACTTAGGTGTGTTTGTTTTTTTTTGCCCTTCTTTCACACAACAATAGAACGACGCATCGATGTAATTTTTGCATAAATATAGTTATTGCACCAGAGATTGGACTGAACAAATTGGAAGGCTTCTTAAATTATCTTAGAAATATGCCAAAGATCTCGCGGGCAGAAGCTATATTATGCCAAAGATTTCGTAGACCAGAATTTGGTTCTAAAAAATACCTAATTATACTTCTGAGAGGTCACAATAACATAGTTACAATTTCAGAAGATAAAAAGATTGATCAAACATATTAACAGCAGCTATCTTCGTTTTTAATTAAGAAATCTCTGAAACCCTGACATTAAACATGTGTTTATCTACAGCGATTATGAATAGAATTAACTTAGCTATCACGTTATATCGCGTGATTAGGAAGATAATGGTTTAATAACTAGTCGGTTTCTATTATGTGATTATCAGATTTTTGTTGGCTGTTTGTCCAGCGCGTTCATCACGCCATTGCACGTCATGATGTCCGTCATCCATGCTCAGCCAAATGTACGAAATGACTAAACTCTCTTATCTTAGTCAATATTATTCCTATGACGAGATATTTTGCTATCCCTCATGACGGGAATCTTGTGAATGTCTGGAAAGAAAACGAAATGAAATATCTTGACATGCACATGTAGAATGCGGTGTCTGTAGTCATTGTGCTATGTAATCGGATTTAAATATAGCCTAGAGTCTCTGTAGCTTCCGTCAAGCAACTGCCATGGCGTAAATAGTGAGGTAATTCTTCTATCCGGGACCCTAATCATCGGTGGTTAGCCTAGTTAGTAGTCGGACCCTATTCCCGATGCCGGTGGAATCGTATTTTTTGGAGTTCCGTGCCAACAGGATCCTATTACGGCTAAATTAAGGCTTCGCCGTCCGTCCATCTCTAAGAAGTACCTATGTATTAGTAAAGTAGTGTGTATTTAAGTTAATAATTAAAGGGGGTCCCCAATTCCCCAAGAAATGTGTTTTTCAGCGCTTTTGTACTAAACCCTTCTTGTGCGAGTCCGGCTCGCACGGGCCCAGTTTTTATATTTTTAAGTATATAATTATACTAGCTTCCGCCCGCGGCTTCGCCCGCATGATATGTTGATAAATTGTAGCCTATGTGTTATTCTGATGTATAAGCTATATTGTGGTGAAGTTTCATTCAAATCCATTCAGTAGTTTTTACGTGAAAGAGTAACAAACATCCATACATCCATACATCCATACTTACAAACTTTCGCCTTTATAATAGTAGTAGGATGTTATATAATTATGTATATTATGAATATTAAAAAAAATTGTAATGGTTAATTAATTTTGAGATAGACTCGAAATGAACTTGATTGAATCAAACCTTAAAATGCAAATCCCCTTGCAGTCACAAGGCTAGTAAGGCAGGCACATGTAAACTTGAATAACACAAAGGGCGTCTGCAGTAAAAGCATTCAAAGAACTTACGTTCAAAAGCTTAATAATACCCATTCGTTACGGCCGCGGGCGTACAGTCAAAACTTATATGAATGCCGTTCTAGAAATTGAAATTCAACTTTATTACCATACAAGTAGAATATGAATTGTAACAACAAATAATCATAATTGTTATTGGTCAGAAAATGCCAACAGACAAGGCTAGCCACCACTCTCACGGAAACGATATTAAATGTTACAGTTAGGTTATTAAACCAGTAATATTGTGAAAGGGCTAACTTGAATTGATATTGCGACGTAGAAAATTCTATTGTTAGATGACAGTGTTTAATTTAGGATTGATTGTGTTTTAATCAGCAATAAATAGCATTTTTATTGGTATGAAGATCTGATTTATTGTAGAGGTCGAATTTTTCTGACAAAAACTCTTGAATATTCAAATTTGGAACAGCAAGGACGATTTTTAATTATAAATGTCGTCGCGTTGTAATTTGACTTACGACGGTATTCGTCCGTAACTTATCATGAAATAAAGATTAAAAACGTATTTGTTTTTTTTATTAGTTCAATTAGCATTTAATTATGATGTTTCTACTTTCAAAGGTTGAGGACAAGACCTTTATTTAGCACACATTATAATCCTATTTATAGTTACAACACAATATAGGTATATTTACGTAACACAACTTATAAATACATGTAAAGGTCATGTGTATAATTTGCAACCACTTGTATGAAAATAATGTACCTACTTACCCATTAATTTTATTTGGCAATGAATTCTCAACGATAAGAAATAAAAATAAATTTATAAGTATTAACGAAATGTGCTAAAATAAGGTAACATGTTTGATTTTCATGCAAAAGAGACGGTGTCCTTATTTATAAAATGCTGAAAGTATGCACACTAGAATACTGGAATGAAGCTATGGTTTTTTAAAAAGATATGCGCACTATTTTGCAATCACCTCGAACATTACCTTTTTGTAATGAGATTGCTAAGAACTCTTCCGCATAGTTAAGCCAAGATTTTCCCATAAAACAAAGATATTATTGAAAGTCTTATAAGAAGATACTATCTATAAGACAATGCGACTGGGTATTTAGATTTACATAAGCTTGTTAATTACACATCGTTTTAAAAGTAATGCTAAGTAGTTTGTCTTGATATGTAAGCACAAGATTTCGAAGATAAAAAACATACAATCGAATTAAGAACCTCCTCCTTTTTTGAAGTCGGTTAAAATCAATGTTGAATGTACACACGGCAACATTTTAAACTGACCTTTTGTTGTACAAAAAGCCTACACAATACGTGGTCAATTTATACTGGAAATGTGTAGCTTGATATATTGGTGTGTGTGACTCGAAAAACTTTAAAAAAAGCTTCAGTACTTCTGGTATTTAAAAATAAGATTACTATAAATAAAACTAAATACTAATTCCGGATTTATTCCGGATACAGGTGGTATAAATGTTAGTATTGTGAAAAACTACTGACCCTCAAATACAATTCTCAAGTCTTACAAACCAGCACAGCAAAAGTAGACAAAATATTATTAATACTTAGAACTAGATTTTATTTAAACTCTCAAATGCGTTGGATGTAATTTTATTTTGTCTTGCAAATACAAAATGGGTCTGACTGTTTGTGCATTGTGACATTATAATATATCTGTGACTGCATCCATAACTCAGGAGACAATCAGTGTTGAGTGCTGTCTCGACAAAAAGTAAGCTTCGTAGTCTTTGATGACGTCTTGCATCGCAGAAGTACAGTCAACAGCAAAAGTAGATGTTAAAAATCAGAAATTCAATACTAATGAACGGAGTTCGCGAAATTTATGGCAGATGTACTAGTAGTAAATGTTTGGTATAATTAACAATCACATACTTTTGTATCACTTCGACGCCACACAGTTCTTACGCGAACTCCGTTCATTAGTATTGAATTTCTGATTTTGATCATCTACTTTTGCTGTTGACTGTACACCAGGATGCCATAGGCCTATAAGAAAAATAAATTGACATTGTGTTCATAAATAAATAAATCAGCCTGTATCTGCCCCAATGTAGGGCAAAGGCCTCTTCTCATACAGAGAAAGATTGAGCATTATGTTTACAGATTCATATATTTTATGATGTGAGTTTATCAAAGACTTTGGAGACTCAAAGCCTTTGAAGTTTGTCTTACAAAAACGTTGACGTTTATACTGGAAACACTGAGCAGCAGAAATTGCAGACATTCCACTGCATTATTTGCATATTTGGGTCATTCAATATAATTACAAAGATTAAAAACACGTTTGTTGCTGATGCAACACGAGATGATCGATGTTGTGGTAGAATACTTCCTCGTCATATCTAAAAAAAACTGTGTATTAATGCATCATGTGCAACATTTTTGTGTGCTAATAATGTTATTATCAAAACAAAACCAGTTCATAGTTATTTGATATTCGATAATTAACTGTCGACTATTATTAGCATTACATTTGCTGAGGTATCGAAACAGTTCTAAATACATTTAATTATAAATTTTAAATTGGAACATATCAAATAACTGAATATTAAAATGCTTATTTATAACATAATTTGTCATTTGAGCCAAGAAATGTAAACAGTACTTTTATGAGCATCGATTATTTAAAATCGAATCTTTTATGAAAAACATCAATTAACTAAAATACGTAAATACATCGTCTCTTCTCATATTTTTTTGTCTTCTGTACGTGTATATAATTTTTTATCATTTTATGTCCTATTCCTCGGGCTTATAATACCTACACGTACCTAGAGCTATTAAACATTACCTTATCAAAGTGAAACTGTATAAAAAGTACAAAAGTACTTCTAAAAGGCTGCGTAAATAGAAAAATGCTTTCTCAGAATTCATGCAAAAATATTTAAAAAAGAAAAAACATGTTGTTATAATTTTAAAAGAGCGACTTAAAATAACATCGTGGGTGTTGAGTACAAGTAACGAGAGCTATGATCAAGTGTCCTTATTAAAATAACTGTAGTTTATAACGGAGATATGTTTTGCGTAGGTAGATTGAATTAACATATTTAATGCTGAAGGATTGACCGCTTTCAAGACTTTATTTACTAAGTATTCGAAGAAACTCGAGTCTATTAGCCTCTATTACTTTTGTAGCTGTTTATTCCACAAGTTAAATTCTATTCAAGAACAACATGTAATATGTTTTCTGAACAACGCTCGGACTCGATAGTTACAAATCCTGCTTTCAATAGATTTTTTTCTCAAAAAAATCAATTTTATTTTACAATGTAGAGCATCATTTGCCTACTTTGTGGTTCTTTCCCATAATATGCTGTGTTTTCCCAAGGAGCCTACATTTATCTCAATGTCAGTAGTAACAAATGTATACCTCACTAGGGACTACCGTATATATTTATTTCATACCTAGTTTGATCAGTGAGAGATGAAATGTGTGTACATTTTCATTTCTTACTGCTCAAATTGCTCTCTGTACACTTTGAAGGTAAAAGTTTTAATATATCTTTAGTTTATTTATATCTTTGCAAGGTAAACGCGGATTTTAAGTTTTACACCAGTTTATATTTAAAGAAATTTTATTTCAAGGTAAACTTCTCTATATTTTTTTCATTGCATCTTACGGAACTGAGATGTCGCACGTTTACAATATTTCGACAGAACTGAAATAATTTTTAGGAGTGGTTTTATATTTAACTCAAGGTATTGTAATATAATATTGTTCTTTACTTGTTTTACTTAGTTTTATTTCTTACTGGTTTAAATAGTTTCCATATTAAAAGGACTAAATATAAAAAGAGAGATTTATCGTTATCATTACTCAAATTTTTCGGTTCCATTATTCGTAATGAAAACCCAATGAAGCGCCTCTCAGTCCCAGGACACAGATAGATACAGATAACTAGGGAAAACTCAAAACGTTCGCATGGTAGATCACTCACATCTCTAGACAGATTCCATAAAAATGCCCCACTGTGTGGTGTCTGCGTGTCGTAAAAGTCAACAAACAATGGGACAAAGGTCACAAGCTAGCAGCGACTATCATCTAAGCTTTTGGTCTGGTGGAGGCATCAGCCATGATACCATCCACCGGACAAAGCCTTTTCGCCCGACGATTTTATCGTGACCCAGCAAGTTCCTTGAAACCTATTTGGAGGTCGGGTCTGGACGATGACGTCCAACTTAAATACTCTTGCTGTAAGGCAGATGTGCCCCACCGTAGGCCACAACACTGCTTACCATACGGTGGGTTTGGCAAATACATGCACGTTCCAAAATGTACACATAGTCCGTTATGCAATGTGCACGCAATGTTAAAAACAGAAGCCGAAGAGATCCGTCGCGTGAGCTAGTAAAGATATTTTAAAAATACGGAAGACAAGAGTAAACTAGCGAAGAGAGAGTTTTGATAGATTCTACTGAGCACGTCCATTGTCATCAATAAAATTTCGATGTAACGGAAAATTGACAAGCACCAACGGTATCGTTTAAAATAATGTTTTTGTTTGTAACTGTCACCGGATGAGAAAAAAAAAACAGATTGATGCATTCATCAAAGATCTTAATTTGTTATTTTTTACTCCCCATTTTGTATAAAAATATCTTACTCAATCATTTCTCAATAAGATGTAGTGAATGACATCACAATGACATCTATTCAATTACTTACACGTAAGAACGTAAAGGTAATATTATAATTTAAATAAACGCATGTGATAGTATTTGTTTAAAAGTTGTTTTATTATGATTTAAATAAGAATAATAAGAATAAGAATAATTTATTAAAAACTTTTTCAATATACATTACATAGAGTTCATTTACATTATAAGTATAATTATTAACAGTAATGGTAAAGGCTAATTGAAACAAATATAAGACTAAACATATAGGTTATCGATGCAACAAAAATATTGAAAACAATATACCTATTTTCTAATTCTAATTACATGTAGCGACCTGCCTGAGCTAGGTTTATTCAAACCTGTGTTTCCGTGTGTTTCCGTTTATTCAAATAGATTTAATATAATATTAGTTTGTTTAAAAAACTTTTGTACAAAACTTAATGTAATTTTAACAAGCTTCGAAACCCACGATACCGCCCGATCTTGTAAATGGACTTCGTTTGAGTTTAAACCAGCCTGGTGATCCCAAAATCAATACGTGAGTAAAGTCGAAATAATATTTAGTAAATTAGTCTGTCTTACAAAAGTTATTGTTCTAAAATAATTGTTATATTACATTTTTGTGTAACACTAACTGCCAAACAATGGGACGCAAGCTACAGAAGTAAAAATAATTCTATAAAAGGCTCCAAAACATTCTAAAGCTGCAAAGGTTTGCAGTTTGCGATAGATTTCATACTCCGTTTGAATAAGGTCTTTTAAAAGTCACAGTCAATGGAATTTTACATTTATTTCTTCAAACTGAATTTCTGTGCATTATGCTCGTAACTGATAAAAGAAAAAAATATTTGAATTTGGAGTTTATTATTTATTTTTAGCCAATATTTCTGAGTTCTAAAGCTTTTTATCACACTTTTTTGTATGACTTTGTGACATCGTAATTTGTATGCAATGATGCAAATAGATTTTTTACCTCTCTCAAAGTCGTATTGATTTGAAATTTCTATTCTTGTCACATTTCGTTTTTATAATTCAAACTTTCTAAAGTATTTTTATAATACTTATCACTTTAGGAAAAGCACGAGAGACTATAACGGACTGTTACCTAATTTAATTAAGTCTATAATTTTTTGTAACAACAAATTGTGAAAATCCTACATGGCGACAACACTGATTGACAGTTCCTTTGCCAGAGAATTTTCAAGTTTCCTTACGTGGATATACGTCATCTTTCTCACTATTACCATCCTCACGGATCAAGCTCAGAAGTGATATAGGTACTTATTCTACTATATCGTTCTGTCAATGAAGGCATGATAACATTTAAATAGGAAATCTACTGTTTTTATTTCATATTTTTAATGAGAACGTCAAACTTATCATAATACCACTCACGCGCGTTATCTTTAAGTTCAAGTTATTATTTTTGGCCAGCTTAATGTTGCCAGTTCACAATATACTTTCGAGTCATATCCATACATTCCTGCAAGCCGACACCGGCCCTCAAGGCTCCCTTCACACGCCGATCAAGGCCGACTATTGTCCTAATGATCACTTATCTATCTGCTCGAGTTTGTTGTTGCAATCTTTAGATTTACTCTCGTATTGCCTCACGACTGTTAAATAAGCACAATAGGTACATATAGAATACAATTAAAGTAGTGTTTTTTTATGTATCTACCTAATTCTTTGCTAATGTTGATCTACCCACTACATCTACCCCTAATTCTACCTAGACAAATTCTAATGTCCCAGACCCACCCTAAGGAAATCCACAAAAAATAAGTCATATTTTCCCGCAAAGTCATAAATGATTTTTCCTGAAAAAGACAAAATATTGAACTGAAAATTGGTAAATTTTCAGTTTATATTGGCAGTTTTACGGACATGGACAGTTCTCAGAGGATTATGCTGATTTCTACACGATCAACTTTTTTTACACATCGTAATCATAATATCACGAATTATATTTTAGGGTTACACAATTGGGATAACAATATTATTGTGTGACCTTATATTGATATTAAACTTGTTTTATAATGTACCTAATCCTTATTTTAAAAACACGACCAGCGTTAGAAAAATAAGGTCGTCAGCCTTAACGGTTCATCATAATTGCCAAGGGTAGGCCAAGTCGTGGACAGGGACTGTATCTAATGACACACAACGTCTGCAAGATCAAAGGGCATGATTAAATATGTGACCCTTACGGAAAAAGGGCGCGAAACACCTTTAGCCCCTAATCTCAACCCTGTATTAACTACAAGGGAAATGTAAGAAGGGGCAAAAGCGGTGTTATATTTATCAAAGGTGCCCCGCCATTTTTTCTCTTTTGTTTTTCCATTACTTACTTACAATAATGTTTTTGTGCCAAATGCAAGTTGTAAATTTTGATATGCACGATTAGTGATGTGCTAATGTGCATCGTTTGTAAACTAAATTTAAAAAGTAAGTTACCATCTTATACAATCTCATTAAGTATAACATCTGATCCAATCTTAAATAAACAAAACAGAATTGTTTTGTTTCAAAGGATTAACATGTTCGGGACAAAATATGGCGTACCTATGCTAATTGGCAATAAATCCCAATTGGGTTTAACTTTATCGTATCTCTAACTTTGACATTTACCGCGTTAATAATAAATATCGGTTCTCGACAAATTCTCTTGAGCCGTATTGTTAGGATTACATTTAATTTCGTAAAACCACAAACAAAAGATATACACGTGGTAACATTTAATCTTTCACAAGGTTGACGTCACAATTTTCAATTTATTATTCAAAAAGAAACATTTTCTTAAAGCGTCTCTCTGTAAAATATAACTTGAAATCCGTAATCATTACACGAAAAGTTATGACGAACATTTTCTTTAGTATTCATGTCGGCTTTTGTGTCACACCGCTTTTGTTTTCACTCAACACTCCCTGCAATGGTAGTGGTGTAAATTATTCGCATCGGAGTAACTAAAACGAGGTGGCATTTCAAAAATAAAGAACCCCGTAAGGGCTGCGGGTAGAGCGCAGGCGCGAACTGGAGCAACCCTCACGTTTCCAATATGGCGCCGACCGCCACAAGTTAAGCACGCGTCCGATATTTACATTTTAATCTAATTACATTTTTTGTATGACTTAAAAATACAAAACATTGAATTTTTGGTAGCAGTTTGTGTGATTATCAAATTAAAAAATGTTTTTGTAAAAAAATGCTGTGGTGTTTTGGGTGACGCAGTGCGATCAGATGTGTTTGATCACGTTAAAAGTGTTGTAGGACGTTTATTGTAGCATAGGTCAACGCTGTTATGTCGTGCCAATGCGTCAATTAATTTAGCCAACTTCTTTACGTAGTAATTAGCTTAGTGAAAAGTAAATGAAATATATTTATAGTCTAAATTTAATAGATTCATATTAGCAAAAAAAATACAAATCATAAACGATAAAAAGGATAACAACACTAACAATAAAAAAATAAATGCCGCGAAAAATCGTGTCAGAAATCGTGTGTATGATTTAAAATTATAAACTTCTAAATTCAAAATTTTCGCGGGCTTGGACGACGCGAATTTGGAACAAGTGAAAAACAGAAATCAAGCTGCGTCGCTCGAAAGTTTCGCCCGCGGCTTTGCTGCTGGGTACAAGGCCAGTCTCCGGACTGGTCGAGCCCGTAAGGAGTCCCGAAGAACCAGCGTTGGACGTCGCACAAGACAAAGCTTACTGGGGCAGCGTCGCTACTGCTATGACGAGTAATATTTTTTGACACGCTTTATTAGAAATTAAGGAAATGTCATGGATGTTAAGGTGCTTACAAACGACCGAGAGACCAAATTAACACCATGATTTTTAGGGATATACGTTCTAGTTTATAAACTAGGTATGTTGAAATATGCTGATTCTGTGTGCTCAAAATAGTTGAGATCAATAAAATCCTTCAATTTGGCTCCTTTGTGTGAAATAACAAAGTCATCAGCTGATCAAAACATAGATAGAATCACCTGTTTGCTAGCTAGTAGACGCAACATTATTTTTATTCTGTATGAAATGGAAAAACATATTTATCCAAAGTCGTTAATCTTCATTTGTTTTTTTTTTTACAACAAAACCTCATGTCAATTTTTTTAGACTGTCTCTATTATGTATGTCAGTCATTGAAACCGACTATAATGTTCAGGCTTCCCTAGACGGAGGAGACATTTTTCTTTTATTTAATTTTATGATAATTAAAAACCACAGTACGCCAATGACTCATATGTTACCTAGCAACTGCACTGAAAACTTAATATAAACGCATCCTTTTTCACTAGCGCTGGTTGAACGCATTCGAAAGTTAAAATTAATTCTATTTCCATTAATTATTTTTTATCAGAAGAATTTGCGATAGAATGCCTCTTATAGCAATGAAAAAAGATTAAGAAGAATTTTATAAAAAATATATAAGATTTTTAATTTAAAAAAGAGCATTTTTGAATTTTTTACATGTTTCACATTTGAAAAAATAACTGATACATATTTTTCAAATTTTGTTATTAAATAATTATTTTGCAAAGCTGTTCAAAGACCTCGAAAATTTAATATATCAAGGGGGAGAAGAACTTAAAAATTATTGAACATGCTACAATTTCTACGAAAAAGTGCCTCAGGCAACAAAGAATTTGAATTTCCTTTACACAAAGGTCTTTGTAAGTAATTATTTTATGAAAGAACTAATTAACTTAGACAAATATATTTTCTGTGTATTTAAGATACGAAATTTCATTTTCTAGAATTTCCAGTTTCAAGAAAATACACAGATTTCGTAGTTAGAAATTAACATTGCGGGAAATTTCCCGAGAAATGGGATTCTGTCGGTCTCGGTTAGGAATCAGATTTGCTTGCGTAATTAAATTCATAACATAACAAATTAATGACGAAAAGCGGAAAATTACTATGGCCATGCCATTAGAAGATTATAATATCTATATAATTACTTTTTTTTAAATTAATAAATAAAAAAATATTGAACGTGCTAAAATTTCCACGAAAATATGCCTCAGGCAACAGAGTATTTGAGTTTCCTTTTCACAAGGTCTTTGTAAGTAATTACTTTTTAAAAGAACTAATTAATTTAAACAAATATATTTTCTGTGTATTTAAGATATAAAATTTAATTTTCTAGAATTTTCATTTTCAAGAAATTTCCTAGATTTCGTAATTAGAAATTAACATTGCGGGAAATTTCTCAAGAAATAGGATTCTGTCGGTTAAGGCTTGCTTGCGTAATTCAATTCATAACATACCAAATAGGCGTTCAACCAACAAATTAATGACGTAAAAGGCGGAAAATTACTATGACCATATCGTTAGGCTTCAGTAACTTTTGGGCACAGTCTGGAGTTTGGGAAGCCTTTTAAGAGGGAAGTTCTTAAGTCGACGCGTATTTTTTCTTTCTATCCATATCTTAACAATTTTTTTATCTAAAAAAAACATTAATAAATGTTTATGAGTTCATTAAGTATTATAAATTGACAATGCCACAAAATTTCTTGTTTGTACAAAAAACGAGAATAATAATATAATGTTTACCAAAATATGTATGAATGTAATATATAATACATAACTCTTTATGGCAATAAGTAAGTACAAATACAAATTTAAGAATTAATAAGTACGTATAAGTAAATTCTGAGCCTTACCACATTTTAGATTGTGACCCAGGGCACTAATATTTACAACATAGACTAGAACCGCTAGAGACATATTATCGTTTTACGAAACCTGTTACAATTTTAAGGGGCACACAAATTCTCATTGCGGGCTGGCAAAGAAGAAATAATTTTAGAAAAATTGTATGGAAAATGTACACTACGTTGTTATAGAAAACTAGAATTTATTTTAAAAAATAAAAGGAGATTACGAAGCAAAGACTGAAATATTTAGCAAATGCAGGGAAGTCTCGTAATAACTTACTATTTAAAGAAATAATTGGAAAATTCGGTTCCCATTGAGAATTTTCCGGTCGAATATTAACTAGATTAAGAGCGGGCAGTAAATTGCAATCAATTTAGCGTTAATTTTAACTAGAACGGACGTAATCATGTTCAACGGTTCAGGTTAGAGGTGTTTAGCGGATAAGTTGCTAAATAATTTCCAGATCAGATATGGTTTAATATCAATTTATTTTACGTTTAAATCATTATCGTGTAAAATTAAGATAATGGCTATGAAATACTACCAAGAGACTTCTAGTTCTTAAACCAAAATTATCTTAATCAGTTACTCTACAATTTTTTAAATAATATTTATTACCCGATTCACGCGGCTTTTCTCCAGATTGCAGCGCCATCTATCAGGAACTAAAAACATAAAGAATCCAGAGACACATTTAAATACACACAAAAATTTAAACAAATCGTTCCAGCCACTTTGAAGTGATGCGCGGACAAATATTTTTGGCAATTGATTTTTATTTATACAGATAATTATATAAAAAAAATTAGGTAATATTATATATAGGTACTACATAGGTTTTTCCTTTAAATATCCAAGGTTTTCGGGCGTCCGCAATAACGTCTAGGTAGGTACTTTTTCTTAAGATTAACAATTTTAGCTACTATCTACTACTTCTACATGAATAATCCTAATACTAGCTTTGCAATATACAATTCCAGAGCTACCCCCTACTTATGAACAAAAATTTCTCCGAAAACGTCTTGGACTTTGAAACCGTTTGAATCAACCGGTTGAATAAGTAGAACGAGATTCCATAGCAGCATATTACTGTGATACTTACTGAATTCCAGATAACAGTGATTTTTTCACAGTGAAATTATTTTTCACTCTCTATAAAATAGCTCTCAATATCCATCGTGTAGGTACTATAAATGGCAAGGTTCACACACTTACGTCACTCCTCCCGCCCCCATTAGCATCTGAGCCCTGATAATGAAATGGGTGTTTTATTTACCTGAGTCTTATTTTTAGATACTTATATTCTTTCTGTCTACATACCTTAATTAATGTTTTTTTTCTATATTTAACGCAACGCAAAAAGAGGGGTGTTATATTTTTAACGTGGCTATTTGTCTGTCTGTGGCTTCGTAGTTCCCAAACGGAAAGACCGATTTTGATTTAGTGTTTTTATTATTATTTCTTTCTACGTTTTCAGTGGTCAGTAGGTAAATGAATGTTTTTTTACTATAGTAAGGATAGAATAGGATAGGTAGTATGCGCAAGGAGGCCACGCTATTATACCCTGGTACCTAGTGCATTGTAGAAGTGCTTATTCTAATTGTTTGAGAAATACTAAAAGAAAACAGAAAAGAAGTTTATTCTAGGAAAATATTTTTCAAGCTCGCCCCAATGCGTCTCCAGAGAAGCAATAAAACTACACCAAACAAACTTAAGTACTTAGTTAAACTTGTGGTCTGTAACAAAACGTAGTTAAACTTTTAATACGTTTAACCACACGTTAGCAACCGACCAATTAATTGCGACGCGGTTACCAGTCCCTGATTGCAGTTAACTCTATGCGGCGCTATTAACTTTTAGTTAACGTAGATCAAAGTGGCCGACTGTTGCTTTATTACGGTTAAGTTTATTGGCTAGTATCTTGTAGTTAGGTTAGGTTTTAGATCTTTATTTAGGTTATTATAATTATGTTTATTTCCGTTTAACGGTTAGTTAAATTGCGTGGAAATATTGTGGTCACAAAAATAAGAACTGCGAACTGATATTTTGTCATAATGCAATATAGTTATTACATATATTATCTGTATTTTATTTAATTATAATTATTTACATTCTAAATCTATTAACTATAAATATTAATAATTATTATTATTGACAATTATTATCAAATTAATAGACATTGAACGTCTTTTAAATTTAACGCTTTTGATGTTTATTTTTTCAAGTTGAACAATGGAGTGTTTATTTAGAATAAAATAAATATAAAATCAGCCTAATACAATGGCTGGGCCGAATGCTTATTTACTACATAATACAATCACGCAGACGCTCCAGCACGCTAAACGAGCCGTTGGATACAGATATATGTATTTGTATAGCCATCTGCAATATGAAATAATCATAACCAAAACCATAAATAATTATAATACAACTTAACCTCAAGTTATCAAGGCGGCTTTTTGGTGGGCCCATTTCGTGAGTTGGCGAGTCACCTGCCAATTTATTTCAATCTTAATGTTGAAAGTCAGGTGCCGTTTTCTTCCGGCAAATAATAGAAGCTAACCATATAACACCCATCACCATAGAGTCATAGACCATCCTTTTAATACTATATTTTTGCAATAGTTCTTGCACTCGCCGAGGACAATCCAGGACTACATTTGTGTAGTGTAACCGTTAAAGTTCTTAATGGGGCCTCTGCGTGTTGGACCTATGTCCCCAGGCAAGCCCTCCAAAGGACCGGGTCTCTTTCTTTTGGAAGAGAGCCCGTGAATTAAAAGAAATACAACTTAATATGAATGTTTATCGAAACTCCGATCTTCAACAAATAACATACCATGCTCTACATTGACAAAGGTGAAAGTGAACTTCCACCGACATATCCAATATACTTGTAAGTACATTGTACATCATAGTAATTGCCGGCACATAATATAGTACAAATAAAGCAATGCTAGAGCGTCATTACAGGCACAGTGGTGCGTAACTAGTTATTTGAATGTCGTTTTCTAGAGCATGGTGAGATTTTTTACAATAATAAAATGAATGTTATCTAATTTACAGTTAGTCGGCCTTTGTTGACATTGTTTAGGTAATCTGTATTTTAGTTATCGTTTAATTTTCTTGTCACAATTCGATCGGTCCGTACAAAATGATGTGTCATGATGATCCGTATAATATATATCTATCAAACTACTACTTGCATTGCGTTTACTTACATTTGTTATTTTAGTTAAGAATATAAAGTAGACATATTTACTAATCTTGCAAAATATCATTGCACATATATTATAGGTATTTATATAGTTTTCTCAATATTCACTATATACTTTCTTTACGCCCTTTGAAATCAGATTTTTTATTTTTGTCCGTAAAATGTAAGTACGAATACGCTCACATTCAGAAATAATGCAGCTTATTGATCTACCATATTCTGCACTCGCAATGCATATTTTATTTTAAAATTCGAACAATTTATGACACAACATAAAATGCAATGGAATTACTGGGCAAAAAGAATCAGGTGCTTGCGTCATTTGAAATTTATTGTTAAGCCGTGTTGCGGTACGATCGTAGTAGAGATTGTATGAGTTTGCGAATTGCAACGTATCCGTGAGAAGCAATTACGACAGTTCATCTTGTGGTGTGTTTATGGAGTGTTAATGGTTGCAACGTGCTTTATCGAGCAAAGGTCTAATTAAATGTGTGTTTTAATTTGTTACAAAGCATTTTTTTAAATAAGGTCCAGCAGTGGACTGATACAGGATGTGTAGGTGTAGTTTGTGTGAGTGTGCGTACACGTGCGTGTTGCCTTTATGTGTGTGTGTGGAAGTTAGTTGTGTGAGTGAGGGAGGGAGGGAGCATTGCTTCTAAAACTTCTGTAATTCCAGCGTTATATTATGTTTTACAAGTTCCAACAGTTATAGACAAAGTGTAACCTACCACAATTCACACGGTTAGTTTTTATTGGGTGTAATACGCAAAAGTAAATCGCAGCTGCGAAGGTTATGTAACCACCGCAACCCTTGAACACGAGCGTCGCGTCGTAAAGACCATGCGAAAATTATACCAAAAATGTCTTGGGGTGAATCATATTTGAAAATGGACCGGCTTGGTGTTTCGGTTCTATGTTGTTTAAATATGGGTTGTATGGTGAAAAAAGGTCGACGATGTTGTGGTGATTACGGGAAGGTTCTCATGAGATCTGTGTAATGTGAGAAGGTTTAGATACGGGCGGATGTTTAAAAATAGAATCTGTAACATCTTTTTTTTTATAATTTATTTACGGCTTTGGAGACAAGGCCTTTTATCGTAGCGTAAATTCAGAAATCTATTAACATAATCTGTCAATCTTCCT
Organism: Protodeltote pygarga; assembly: GCA_936450705.2. Classification (NCBI taxonomy): domain Eukaryota; kingdom Metazoa; phylum Arthropoda; class Insecta; order Lepidoptera; family Noctuidae; genus Protodeltote; species Protodeltote pygarga. Next base: position 14,364,252 of record OW388250.2, on the reverse strand, counting down.
TGCAAGATGTTTCAATTTTTTTTTATTGATTGGATCGTCATTTTACAATAAGTTTTATCAGTTAACCCAATTATGAGGTAATTTCAATAACAACACAACCTTGATGCTTTTGCACGTATTAAAACATAACAATATAAATTAATGATCTTGTCCTCGGATCTCTGTATCTGTGGTTATTATTTTATTGAACCATTTTCTCGTGTCATTGATAAAGGGTCATTATTGATATTTATCTGGGTCAATGTTACTTTAATCACACCAAGTTGATCAAACAGACGGCTTGCTGACGTTTTGGACACAAAATGTACGGCCACTTTGTCCGAATCGTCACTTTTTAATTTTAATACTTAATTCACTGTTTGAAGAAAACCTCTTTGCAGAAATAATTTTGTATGTGACATTTAATTTCACAATACACAAACATTCATATCTGTTCTCTTACAAATAGGAATCAAACTCGCGACACCAACAGCAGATGTCGAATTGCTAAACCGCAACGCCAATCGTGAAGTCATCGCCCTGATACTTTGATGAAGCTAAAAACGGTCTTGTGAATTAAAAAAATAACGTTTCAAAGGTCATGACTCTAGATCGGTGGATGTCTGGATTGTAAGCTGTCGAAATTACGTTTAGATCCCCCAGGCTTACAGGCGATATGAAATTAATCTGCCAGATTGTTTGCTTGTAAAACAGATTTTTATCGTAGTTTAAGCCTTGATTTGGGGCATTTTTGACACGGGTTTAGGGTTTATCTGGTCATGCTGGGAAACAACAAGCTTTTAGGTAATTAGAATTTACATTTTCGCTTTTGCAGTGTCTCTATAGGTAGGTACCTTAACAGACTAATACCTACCTACGGTCGGACGTTAGATACAGAATTAACTCAATGCTTTTACGTCTAACAAGTAGCTAAGGTTACAGACAAACACACATATCATACAAAGAGATGTTAACTTTGGCAAATATTTTCTTTATGACGTCTCCTATGGCCTGGCCAATCGTCTGAGAAGGTTCTTCTTCTTCCTATCGAGTCAAGACCCTGCTCAAATTTTACTCGACCAATATGTGGCAACCTCAACAGCCCTGTCCGTCGCCTCCTTAAGGTCCTGCTGGGTACATCATCGTCATACAATTCGGACAAGAAAGCAGGTTTGGCAGAAGGTATCTTGGTCTAATTGTTTCTAAAAGAAATTTAAAGAATCTATTTATGGTTTATCAAGAGTACAATGACTTAGTTTTTTCCCGGTTTCTATTTATTAAAAAAAAATCATTCAAGAAAAACTTTTATCTCTATAGGTCACGTCCATTGATGGAATCTAAGCAATCACATGTCGCCGTCATGTCCTCGTCGTACTACATTAATCACCTTGGTGTGGGATAAAAAATCACCCTTCTGATCCGCCATACGTCTTGTCTGTCTTTTTGCGGCTGTTATCAGGGGTTTTCAATTTTCCCTGTGTCTTGAGCAGCGTTTTCGTGATGCGCGTGAAAATTGATCGCTCGTTTGCTGAGTTTGCTTTCTTGATGTAGGTCGAAATTGGAATTTACAATGCGTCATTTAAGTTTTTTTTGTTCTGCTGGTTTTTTGTTATTAAAAAATATACGTGTCAAAATGTAATTTTTTTTACATTTAATTTGTTTGTATTTTCATCTTTTAGGTCCTTCTTCGGGGAGAAGTGTGAGTAGTGTATAAACTAAGTTTTCTTTACGGGATTTAAGTCATAACATTCTTTATTCTTTGTTACAGCAACGAGTGGTACCGGCAGCGGTCCAGGTGGAGGCGACTCGAGGCGAGGCGGTGACGTCACGCCGCACGCGCAGCCTCAAAGACGACTTATCAAAGTCGACTTTGACAATCTTGAGGTAATCCTCCTTACATTAATCTGTCTACAAATAAGTGGGGACAAGGCGATAGCTTCATTTTTTAAATATATTCATTATTCATAAAAAAACTGAGATAATGCCTAGAAATAAAAAAAATATTTTTTCAAATTTGACTTACCGGTGCTATAAATCAGTAGTTGCCAACGTCAAGTTTTTTTTAAGTGTAATTGCGCCCTATTATACGAGGCTCATGACATCACAATTGTAAATGTACAATGTCTTCTTCATCCTTAGAAAAAGAATAAAATTTGATTATTTACTGGAATCAACAACGGTACCTACCTTCGTAAAGGTACATTGTTACTCATTCATTATTTACAAATGTGTCTGCTTCGGCAGACTTGAGGTAAATTACACTTTCCATACTTGTTTTGTAAGCTGTACAAGTGCTTGCCTGTTACAAGTGTGTAACATGTCGATCATAAGTGAAAGTAATTAATGTTTGGTTTATACAGTCGGCTACTCAAGTGTCGTGAGAAAATTACTTAAAACATTAGTGGCCGTGTACGATTTTTTCTGAAAAGTCTGAAGTCATTAAGCATTGAGAAAAGTTTCTACTTTTTTATATTTATTTCGATTTCTTTATAATTTAGATCACTACTTTCTTGTGGACTTGGTTATGTTTTTTGTAAAAATATCTTTTATGTAGTACCTAGGTAAGTAAGTTTAAGTTGGCTTAACTTAATAATCGATCACAGGATTTGTACTGGTCAACCATTTGTGTAGAGACACGAGAACCTAAATTACTGCAACCATTCCTAATCTTTAACACCTTCACACATTAGTGTCAAGTCCCAGTCCTGACTGAATTTCGGTCACAATCTTAATGGAGAGACGCAGATCATATTATTTATAGACGTGCACCAGTGTGTACATAAACACAGGTGCACTTTTTATTCACTTACTCTCATAGACCGATGAGACGGCAATTCAACATGACTGGGGAGAGATCAGGTGCAGGACCAACGGCTTTCCGAGGCACGGAGCAAGTGATAATTAATTTATAATACGCACATAACTTTCAAAAGTCAGAGTTGCGCCTTGACGACTCACGTCACTGACTATACTCCAACAAATGTGTTATAGTTTACAAATTATAATACATTCAAGTTAGAACTGACCTAGTAAAAGTCATATATAAGTCGTATAGTGATCATAGAGCATGCCTTCCTTCTTGGCACCAAGCCACATGAACGTTTATTTTTGATATTTAGATTATAATCACCCTAGGGCCTAGTGGACTGATAAAGGAAAATCCTACATTTTTATTTATACTGTGTAATTTAGTCTAGCGTTGTAAGAGTCGGTAAATAGTAACTACCCACATTTTGAGTTTGCGTATGATCGTAATGTAATGGTTACTAAATTAATTTATTCCGTTTTCAGCCCTTACGAAACAAAGCTCAATCAAATTCAACGGCCAAATTTAATTTCTACTTGTATTGTTATAACCTTGTTAAATCTAAATATTAGCCCAAATTGAGCTAAACTTCGAATTGAATTGTTACTGCTTTAATAATATTTTCAATGAATATAGAAACGTTCTGAAACCGCAATAAGTCTGAATGCCGTGAAATTAGAAAGATTGACTTTAATGCTCTATATTTGAGCAAAAAACGTCTGGTCAGTGACTTGTTTCAGTAAAAAATAAATGAGAAACGCCCGTCTATTTAGTGAATCTAGTCGTTATATGTATTTTGCTGTGAGTGGGGGAAAAAATCATTGGTGCGTGAAACGAGGTACTAGTGAGTAGGTATTGTGGCCATACAAAGAATGATGAAGATATTATTCTTCTGTTACTAAAAGGGATGGCGTTGTACATCCCATATAACTTCATCATGTTCACCGTATATCATGGCTTTTTAGCTCTTTGCTGGTTCAAAACGTATCATAATAACATTTCGTAGGTAATATGGCTGCCGGCTGTCACACTCGATTCAAAATAAGATAAAATATGAATATTAAGCAAATAAATTACGGGAACAAGCAATAGACGTCTGTAGTAACTACCTATTTAATTGCTAGGTGGTTTAATGGTAGTAAATATTTGCATATTACCACTTGTGCGCGCGATGATACTATTATAGATTAATAAATTAGGGATGTGGCAATTTTAGCAACTAAATTAATCTTTACGACTCTTAGAAAGCAAGCAAGCATGATACCACTACATAAATTAATTATTAAAAAAACAACGCCTCTGCTACTTTAAAAGATAAGGCAGAGGTGTATTACTAGTAAAGCATTAGTAGGTTATAAAAGCGACATTATTGCCATATAATAGAGAAATAATAATTGTTATGACTTCGACTGAGAAATTCTACACAATTATTTTTTTTGACTTGGGAACCGAAGCCAGGATCTTGTGCTTAACTGACACTAGCGATAAGGTGAATGAGGCAGTCGGTTGAATCAATATCGTGGCGCTGCTTAGCGGAAGTCGTATTTAGGTCACATGGAAATCCATGCAGCGACTTAAAATTCCATAGCAGCTGCAAAAATGTGTCGCAGTACTTTTTCATATTAAACTACATATTTACCTGGTCAATGTATGAATCAGATTGTATTTATGACGTAATCACCAACCCGCAGTGAGTTAGCGTGGTGATCAACGCTCAATCCTTCTCTGTATAAGAATAGGCCTTTGCGCTAAAGTTGGACAGTTACAGGCTGATTTATTTATTTTATTTTTTTATAGACCTCAGATCATGTATTTAATATTCAAACAATAGTTTAGGTATAAACTAAATAATACTATTATATACACTTAACTATAAAAAACAAAAAAAAAAAAATTAAAAGAAAAAGGTTACTTATTATGCGTCAAAGTACTCCTCCGCATCTTTCTCCGTATTTTAATTTCTTTTTTTTTATATTTAAACTGCATGCGGAAGAGTATATTGATAGATACAATTCATTAAATACTTTTTAAAACAACATTTTTAAAATAAATACATACATAAATTATCGCTTCTAGTTTTCAGTGATATTACTTTTTTCTTTTTAACATTTAATTATTTTTGATAAGCAATATACTCGTATATAGGATAAGGAAGTGTATTTAATTTATTCGTAATATATAATAATTTTCAATTTAATTTTTTGTTGTGTCTTTTAGAGCACAAAAAGCTTGCGCCTGATCTCTCCGAATTTGTCTAATTGCCGTCGATTTTGGTGAGGTTAGAGTTTTGGTTAGGTTAGAGTATTCATATACATAGCGCATATAAAAATGACACTTATGGCACCTTTGCGCACATTATTGACAGCTTAGTAACAGTCAATATGCTTTTGTAAGCCTAAAGGAATGTTGTGCATTTTAATACTTTCACGTAGCAACGTCGCAAACCCATCTTTGAATAATGCGTGCTTAACGCTGCAACTTACATAAGCAATGCAACTTGAATCAAGTTATGAGGACAGGCATTTCTAGTGCAGCGATCAAAGAAGAATATTCTCTGCAAGACAATTCTTTGACGAGTTTAAGCGATCGTGACTTCGTCCTTTTTAGGGTCAGAGCCCACTGGCGGGCGGTGTATATTATATATCACTACATAGGATAAAACAAAGTCGCTTTCTCTCTCCCTATATCCCTATGTATGCCTATATCTTTAAAACTACGCAACGGATTTTGATGCGGTTTTTTTAATAGATAGAGTGATTGAAGAGGTAGGTTTATATGTATATTGCACCCGTGCAAAGCCGGGGCGGGTAGCTAGAATATTATATATTTCGATTAGGTAACTTATTTTTAAATCCTCTGCCGTGCTAGTGATCGCTGGCCCTTACTCGAAACAATATGGCTATGACGTCATAGCCCCAGAATACTTTAGATAAACCCAGTAACCTGTCGGCGATTTATCAAACATAAAATTTGCTGATAACTGACGAATAGATATCTGTCGGGTATCTTCTTCAATTACGCTATTAGCTCATCTATTAATTAACATCCATGAAAGTTTTAGACAATGTATTTAATTCATGTTAGAATACGTTGTTTAGTTTGTTAGGTTACGACAAATATAACTGCAAATTTCACTTTCGTATAATATTAGATAAGTAGGTATAATAAATAAGGTACATATAAATAATTTAATTTAAGAAATTAGGCTAAGTATCTTAATACGTGTAGAATCGACCTTTATGGGTTTCATTACAAGAAAACAGACATGCATTGACCAATTAATTTCCCCTCATTGCGTGTTAACATAAACACTTATGTTTTTCTTGCCATAAAGCATGGAAATTAAGAAAGCTTTGGTAATTCATATGTAAAGGCTAAGCTAAAGTATATTTACTGCTTTCCTTTTCCACAAACCATACCGTCTTACACATTATATCTTTAAATACTACTCATTATGATATCCACGCTAATTACAACTTAACTCTACAAGAAATAAGAAACTGTATCCTTAAAACATGTACTCTTGTCTACACTAGCTTTAGAAGGCTTCTGTGCCCTAGTTTTAAGTAAACAGTATTTTCAGTCTTTACGAGTACGATATTAGGTCGCTTTTTCTGTGACGCCTATTTTGAATAGTTTTAAAGTGGGATTTGAATTTTAGATAAGTTAATCATAAGTTTTGAATGACATTTATGCTTATCTTTATGGTTTGTGTACTTAATGTTCTAGATTTTGTATCAAGCTGTTTTTGGTTAGTTTAATTTGAGATGAAGAGTTTCAAAATTATGTGTCAAATGGAGAGCGATTTTTTACTACAGGTGATTTTTAGTCCATATTATATTATGTAATAAAATAATGTATGAATAAAATATAATTATATTAAAATAATACACAATTTAAAAGTTATTTTGTGTTAGACCTAATACTTAATATTTTATCGTGAACGCAATTCTTCACTACAATATTTTTTAAATTGAAAGGCCAAAACATTATTCTGATTTTAATATTACATTTATACATTCGAAAATAAAAACAAGATTGGGATCGAGTTCGTTTATGTAGTCCCTAGAGAGAGTCTAGAAAAAAGCTAAGCTAAGCTAAGTTTTAGTTTTTACAGCCTGTTTTCACAAGATCTTTTGAAAAAAATGTCAAAGCAACACATGAAAGCAAAATGTCTGTTATAATCAAATCAGCGCTCAATATCCCTGTACTGGCAATGTTCCAGTCCATTAGGTTTTCAGACAAATTGGATTTACGTATGTTAAGGCTTATTTATGTAGGTTATAATTTGCTTAATGAACGTTGTTTCATTAGTCTGCCACAGGATTACCTTGTACGTCACGTTCACGTTTTTTGTGTTAAAGATAAACGCATGTGTCTAAAAGGGTGGTGAATATAAGTTGATGAATGGAAGGGGAGAGGGAGACCAAAGAAAAGATAGATGGAGTGTGTAAGCACTGATTTGAATGAAAAAGGAGTAAATGCTCAGATGACGGCTGATAGAGAGAAATGGAAGAAGACATTTTGCGCCGTCGCGTCCCCAAGTAACATGGGACCAGGGCAGGCGAAAGAAAGAAGACATAGGTAGGTACCTAATTTGTGTAGTTGACGTTGACGAATGAAAAAGGTAGTGCTATTCGATATTAGCCGAACAAAGCACGTTCTAGTTAAACTAGCTTCTACCCCGACTTTGTCTGCACAATTTCCAGATATTAGATATTAATATAAGTCTACCTGTATGTTATATTTAATCCAAATCCGTGCAGCAGGGTAATAGTGTTCTTGGTGTGCTGATTTGCAACTTTTATATTGGTATTGGGATCCCGATTGCCTCAATTTTTAACTACTACTCAATAGCAGTAATTTAAGATTAAGTCCAAAGTTATGTAAGCATGATTGACTAACAGTCATCGATACTTAAACATTTAAAATAGATGTTTCATAGGATGAGTTCTGTCTATTTCGATGCAAAGTTAGTAAGCTTTAGTGTAGCTTAAGCCTAAAGGCCATTGAAAACCTAACAATACAACCTTCACCCACGACTCATCGTATTTCCAACTAAAACTTTCCCTTCGAGTTTACCTTTGTAGGAAATACCTGTTACTTGGTATCATGCAACTTTTTCACGTTATGTAATATTGAATGCAATGCTGCTGACATTATTACTTTCCCGAAGTATTGTAAGGTCGTAATATTATATACCTGTACCTACTTATATTATTTTGTTAAAGAACTTATTGAAATATTGACAATATTTTAGAGGTAACCTCATAGCTTTTGCCAATATGTTTGACCAAGACTTTCTTTAATAAACTTTATTTCAAACAACCCACGGAAAACCAGCAAAAAAATTATATTTTAAAACCCTTTAATTAAAAACTTATTCTTCATAAAATTTTAATTTTTTAAAGCATTTTAGAGATTTTTTTCGTGTCTTTATAAAATGTTACTTTATTCATTATAATCATCCCTGGATATAAAGGAAAGGCTTAGAGAAATGTGAGAACAGCAACACCAACAGTTCCTGATTTGCCCCCCTATCTAAGCCAAAAGCAGGACACGACCATGCATAAAATTCTTACATTTTATCCCAAAATATAGCTTAGACTTAGACTATAAAATCCCCATGTTATTGTAATCCTGTACCTATTCCATACATCACAATTGACAAGGGCTAACACGAATTCATTATTAAACTTTCAATCCAAGTGCATGAATAACAAAACAAAGAGTATACCTAAGCTTGTAAGATATTCCAACAGGTCAGACAAAGGTCAATAGTATTCATAGATTTCTTAGAATACTCTGAATAATTCTGATCAGTTTTCTCTGTTCATAAAATTGCGCTACTTGTACTAGATGCAATTTATTTTTGAAAGAGATGAAAATGCTTTATATTTTATATTTTTTATTAATTTTCTTTCGTTAGTTAAAGATAATATATACATATTATTATAGTACACCAACGTATTGTTTAGGGTTAGGTTTCCATGGACTAACAGTGACGAATGACACACATATGAAACAGCATCATAATATTTGGAACAATAAATGTTTAGTAGTGTCAAAAAATTACTTCGTAATCGTAAATGGTATCGATGTTACGTAGTTTTATTTTAATGTAGGTATTAAGTAACAGAAAACCTATAAGCTAAATTGATGTGTTTAGGCAACGCGTCTCAGTTTCAGTACCTCTACTTACCTAGGTACTTTACTTTACTTTTATTCTTTTTCCATTGATTTGGTTTCCAAAATTTTCTTTAACATTGTGAATTTTATTTTATGATAAAATTTCGTTTTACATAATTCGTCCATTAGCGTTCTAACCATTAAAAATACCTTTTGTCTCGCAACGAATCACGTTGTTCACACTTAATTGGAAGAATCATGAGAACGCGTCAATGTGATTTAAAACTTTATTTTTATTTATGCGTCTGACGATTGTATTTTTGAACAATATTAAGGAAATCGTAATTTTGCTAGTTTTTATATCTTTATTAATAGTAAATAGGAAGTATAGTTTTTGGCAAATTAATACTTGCATCATTAGGTGGTCCTATGATCCGCGGATGGGTAAAACGGCGTACAAAATCGGTAACAACCTTTTAAAGTCACGTGTCAGGATTTTTTTAGCAATCTTGTTCCTAATTTTAATAAAACATAGAGCACAATTTCACACACATTTTAAATTCGTAGGTACCAATTTTTTTTTTCTTTCAACGGGTCTTAATTTGATTTGGTTCACGAATGATAAGTTTCGATTAAAGGTAATCAAATTAGTCATCTGGTAATGTTCAAATGGCGTGCATTGGTAGAGCTAGTCGCTCGAGAGATATTCAGCAGTGGAATAATACAGGCTAATGACGATGATCACAAGGAATTTAAAAAAAAAATCTTTTTTCAGTCTCTTTATTATAAAAATAAAGAGATATAAGAAAAATATCTCAATATGTTTTGAGCGTAAGCAAATTCTAACAACATTTTTTCTTTATAGGACGATGAAGACGAGGATGACACAGAAACCTGCACAAGTCCAGAAGTATGCGCGCCCCAACCTTTCCCAAGGCATACAGCCCCACAACAAACCCCCAAACCTTGGAAGAGGACTGGTAAGCAAAGCAACATTCAACTCTATCACTACCAAATTTAAGAAACATATTGGAAATTTGAGTTTAAGAGAAAGAATCCTAATTGGTCTTGTCTACTTGTAATGTATACCTTGGCGATGGCATTGTAATTGACATTGGTGACGTCACGCAGAGGAAACGCCTCCCCGAGCTCCGCCGCGCACGCGCATCTCCCACGACGAGTACCACCAGTTCTGCGACGAAACCCTCGAATGTATGACAGCATGCGATGTTGAAAGCATGTCACCAAGCTTATTTATTTGCAAATACTCGTTCGCTTCGCAAAATCATCTCTCATTGTTTTACAGTTAAGTGGCTCTTTGGACTATGGCCACGTTTCGTCGTGTTTTTTATTTAACAGATTAATAAGCTCATCAGAAATTGTTATCATCGTTATTAAAATTGTTGTTAATATTCTTGCTCATTAGCAGTTCCATATCAGTATAATAATTAGATATATAATTACATACATACATACAGTATAATAATTCGAATCATACAGAATTTAGGATAGACTTTGATCACGCAATAATTTTACTAAAATCACTGTTTAGATGATTTTTTTTTGTTTTTCTACACGTTTTATACTAATTTTGTAACCATTTTTATTGTTGATTCGTTGTTGTTTTTGGTGTTAGATGTATAAATCCATTAGGTACTTAATACTTTAGTCACTTAATTTTTCATATCTGATAATAAATGTATTCCAGGCCCTCTGGACTATTAGAATTCATAGTAAAATGTATTAAAACATGTTTCCTGGCAGGCACACCGGCCTCCGAATAGAGCATTGCTTATGTTTCCCAAAAAGGAAACACGCGGCCTCTTAGACTAGTGATACTTTGTGTTTCCGGAAGGATACACCGCTTAACGTGTTAAAATCCTTTTTAGTATTTTTTTTTGTGGTTAATCAAATTCAAATTTGAGATTGACAAATAACAGAACAGTTTCTAAACATTTTTTTCTACGTTTTAGGATAAAGATTTTCAACTACTTAATTGGCTGATTTTTAATGGTCTTCTTATCCACAGCATACGATCTGGCGACGCAGTGTCCGTCACGGCGGGCGTCAATGAGACGTCACACCGTTACGCACGCTGTCCCACCCACCGATGGAGCTCACTCATTGCCACATTCAAGGTAAACTCATCATTGAGGAAGATCATGTATTTCTTGAAGGATGACAGCAAAAAGATCTCGAACGGAGAAAATAAATGGGAGTTAGGTTAGGTTGAAATGGCTATAACGGTACTAGTAGAGGTATATCAGTAGACAAGAGCTGATAATGCTGATATTGTGTGTAATTCATAGATATTTTTTTGGATAACGCTTGTATACTATCACTAATTATAAGTTCAAAATGATTAAAAAGCACCCACTTCCTTACACCAATTTTTAGTGCTCTCGCTGAGAAGGAGAAGCGATATAGATACAACTTACTTACTCCCGATTTAGGGATATACATATATTATATTCAGGTACCCTACATTTTATTAAATTTAGAATACCTATATACCTACGTATGTTGTTTGTAGTACCTATAAATTAATTAAAATTAATGAAGCTCTCGGAAATCACTTCGACATAAATTTGTTTTCGTTTGTCGAGATTGTTTTGTTATGTTTCTATTGGTTATATTTTTTTGTACGGTTCACGAGAGCATAAAATAAAACTACACTGTTAGAAAGTTGACTTGTGTTGAGTTGTAATGTCAGCAGGTCAAGATTCAATATTTCTAGGTTTTGAATGTAAGGCCGTTTTAAGTAGGAACTTGTCTACGTGTTAAACATGTTTTGGAATTTATGAAATAAAATCTATAAAGATCATAATTTACCTATTAATGTGAACAGTCTAATACTTCTTGATTTCACACAGCAGTAGATCAGTAGAGAGACAGTCCTGAAGATCAGGATTTTGTTTGGTGATCCATTCTTTAATTTTAATGTTAAATTATTTGTAATTTTTTACTTAGGCCGGGATCCCGAGCTTCATGCGCCGGCGCCGCTTCCCTAGCAAGCAGCGACGCAGACGCGCAACTCGGAGAACTTTCCTGGTCGCGATCTAGTTTACAGGACGAACTGATCAAGTCGGTTAGTGGCAGCCCCAACAATGGCTCGCATGTGAGTAGAAAGTAGTTTAGTTGGTGGAGGATGACAATTTTTATAAAGGAATTTTAGATATGTAAGTACGACCCTCAAGACTGATAGACCGATAGAAAGTTGTGACGTAAAAACCTGGTCCTTATTGGCGCAAATTTTTACTCAAATATGATGAAGGACTATTTGAAATATAAACTAGGCTACTAATGATGTGTCGTGTTAGATGTTTTTCTTCATCTTTTAGGGAAACTGGGCAACTCATGCAGAAAATTGCTTGGTTAATCTATAGAGAATTGTAATCTGTAATCTGTAGTTTTTAGTAAACGCTATTTGTTGCACATCATGCATGCTTAACACTGTAACTAAACGTTAGCGGTTTTTAAACAGAATCGCAATCACTATGCATGGTTTTTGTAGCTTTAGTATTTTGGTTTACATAAACAAAGTTTTGTGGGCTCTATGGTCATCGAATGCTCTTGTATAGAAAAAGTTTATCGAAAATGTTATGTAGGTAACTAAATGAATGCTAGAGTGTGCTAAACAGTCTTTCTTTTTCGGAAATTTCCTTTCATATTGTTCAAAATCTTTTTTTAATTTCCAGAAACAGTGGCAAGATGCCATAATGTCTGATGACCGGTTGTCTCTGACTCTTGAAGAGATTGTACACATCAGGTCTGTGCTGACGAAGGCTGAACTAGAAGTACTGCCAGTTGAAGGCAGGGTCAAAGAAGACGTTGAAAAGAGAAGAGTGAGTATAATTTTGATCCTTTTAATAATGTAAGTATTGACTAATTATTTATGGACGTTGATCCGTAATTTATCTGTTACTCAAGTATAAATTTAAAACCCCCGATATAAAAAAACCTCTTGTTTTCTAACTAAAAACAATCGATCAAGTCACAAAACTAAATCGTAATCGGTTCATCCATTTGGGAGATACAATGCCACAGACACACGTTAAACTTTTTGAATAACACCTCTTTTTTTTGTCGGGGGTTAAAATTGACAAATAAGAACCTTAACGATATACTATTAACCAGAATCTTTAGCTAGTAGAGTTTAACTTACAATCTACGCAAGGTTAAAATTAAACAGCATTACAAAATCGATATAATCTACTACTACTATATATTCATGTATTATTTAATCTTTTTCAGGTATGTTTCTTATGTTTGAAGACGAGATTCGGAATTTTTGGTCCTTGGGGTCAGAAATGTAAATTGTGTAAAAAGACTGTCTGTCAAAAGTGTTGCTCAAAGGTAAGATCATCTTGATTCTCTTAAAATATTCATAATAATAATCTATTTAATTTCGGTACCTTTACTGCTATGATAAAATTTTCTAATAATAGGCGTCTTTTAATTATCCTCCATCAAAACATTAGACACAGAGACATCGCAGACGATAATAAAGCTTTTGTTCGTAGTAAATGAAGTAGCAATTTTAGCTCCATTCGGTCTAAATGTCAAGGTTGAAGTATTTTTTAAACGTACAATTAAACTTTAAATAACACGGTTTGATACTTCGTTCTGTCTAGGTTGTTTAATTAATTTACCCAAACATTTATACGATGTCCTATAATTAGATGATGGTAAGCCTAATCTGGATTTATTATTGGATAGATTTAAATTCGATCCTATCCTACAACCTAATATAAATTATGCGTGATTATACAAAAATGAACATACATTCGAATTGATAACCTCCTCCGGTGTTTTTTTCGTCGGTTAAAAATGTGAAAGTTTGAGAGAGATGGATGTTTTTTACTCTTTCACGCAAAAACTACTGAACGGATTTTGATTAAACTTTGCAGTAATGCCTATAGCTTATACATCAGAATAACACATTAGCTAAAAAATATATATAATAAATAAATTTATCAACATACAATGTGGGCAAAAACGCTGACTGAAGCTAGTTGAATAATTATTACTTATAAAATCATTTTTTTACAGATGCGTATCCCAACGGAGCACTTCGCTCACGTGCCGGTGGTGTTGCTGAGCCCGTCGTTGTTGCCGTCGCCGGAGGACGAACAATCCTCCTTCCCCAGGAGTCTCATGTCCAGGCTCGTGTCGCCTGAGTACTCGGTAAGATTGTATTCTTTTAACATGCCTATTGCCTATCAATTTATTAAGGTAGGTACTTCTGACTGAATTTCGGTTCGGAACAGCGGCCAATCTCTACAGAGATTAATAATTTACGCAGAAGATATTTAAGTGCACAAGTGTGTGCGCAAACACAGAAACACCCTCTAATCCCTCACTCTCATATTCCGATAGAACGGCAATCCGACACGACCGGAAGGAGATCAGGCGCAGGTGCTTTCCGAGGCACGGAGCAAGTGATAATTAATTTTTAATACGCTCATAACTTACAAAAAGTTAGAGGTGCGCGCCTTGGTTTTGGACCCGAAATCTCTGACTCGCCAGTCAGCGGTCATACCACTACCATGGCTCAATTCAATACTAAAATAATTAATTTAAGCAATCAAAAAACCTGGAGTAAACTTGAAAAAAATAAGCAAGAAAATAGCAACGTTTAACAGTCGGGGCCCATTATTGGTAAGATATGAGCCAGTTTAGATTTTTAATGGGCCCCGACTGCTATCGTTGAGGTATGGTACATAGGAACGCCGGAAAAACATTAACATGCAACACTATAATAATACCTACAATAAATACAAGGTACTTGTAACAAATTGCATTTCCCGTAACATGATAGCCGATAAGCGACAATGCGTGAGGCTCACCGCTAATTGCATCGCTACAGCAGCGAATAGGCGACCATCTAGCTTTACGACATTAACGTCGCCTTCCGATAGAGTACCGCAAATTGATGTGCTTAGTGGGTTACTTACTTAGACCTGTTTTTAAAAAAACTTTATTTCGGACAGGGCACAAGATTATACACAAACCCCAAATCAAATACTAATAATATAAAATTGTAATTGAATTGATAAATAAAATATGTCTTCGTGCTTCGGAAGCCACAAACTTTCTGCTACCACTGCCTGCCGATGAAATGGAAATTTCATTAGCAGGTGGCCACAAACTCACCTTTACCAATTCATTAGCATGAGAAAATCTTTGCCTAGCAATAAGATGGCATAAAGCCCTCGTGTAGCAGCATCAACTGATAAATATACAGATCAATAGTGATATATACAATACCTACTACGGTTTGATTTTTCGAATGTGCTCGGTCAGTGTTAGGATGGGTGACCATTTTAGTCATATTAAGTACCGAAGGCTCCATTATAACTATTCTTACCGGCTTCCCATAGCAAATGCCACAGTCAGTAGTGTCATTGATTTTTCTTCTGCTCGGCTCCGGCTTACCTCTTACAAAAATGGGACCCATCGCCACTGTTATAAAAGTACTTACGACAAAATATAAATGTAAGTCTTTTTTATCCTCAGAGCATGGTGGAGAACAGCGTGGGCAGCGCCCCGAGCAGTCCCGCCGCAGCTCGGCGCTCCACGGCCGGCGCCGGCGTCAGCAGCGCGCACAGCGCCCACAACGCGCACAGCGCGCCCGGCTCGCGCGGCGGCTCGGCGCTCGGCTTCAGCGACCAGCTGTCCGTGCCGCCGCATGCCATGTCGCGCAGCGTGGACGGACCGCAGGCCATGTCGCTCGTCAACACGCCGCCTTCCACGTTAGATCGCAGGTATATATTCGTTAAGCCGTAGGTACGTCTATCTTCTCCATGTCTGGCTCTTGATGATGAAACATTGCCCAGCAGAAGCACATTATGTAAAAGCTTATTAGGTATTTAATTTCTTTTTTATATTTAACGCCTGAATGATGGATATTGCAGGGCTCGGTACGGGCGCAGCACGACGGGCGTGACGGCGGCGGAGCGGCTCCGCGGCGTGCAGATGGCGGTGTGCCACGACTGCAAGGCGATGGTGCTGCAGATCATCAAGTCGTCGCGCGCGTCCCGCTCGGCGTCCCGCGACCGCGCGCTGCGCCACCTCACGCTGGACCTGGCGCCCGTCTACACGGCCGACTGCTAGTGCGCCAGGCATACAGTACGACGGTAGTGCACCAACATACTGCTGGATGAGTCCGACCAGAACATTTGCCAATCTCCAAT
Organism: Protodeltote pygarga; assembly: GCA_936450705.2. Taxonomy (NCBI): domain Eukaryota; kingdom Metazoa; phylum Arthropoda; class Insecta; order Lepidoptera; family Noctuidae; genus Protodeltote; species Protodeltote pygarga. The sequence goes on along the minus strand of OW388250.2, from coordinate 14,348,142 downwards.
CGAATGTGCGTTCACCAGTGTTTCGCAGGCATTGGCCCATTCTGTTGAACAGTGTTTCATACGTTTACCAACCTGTAATGGCTAGTAGTCATTCCCTTCAATATGAAGTCTACAGATGGCTATGTGAGTGCGTTAACCAATGCCCAATGGGTTGAGTGCGTTCAATAAAGATTGGCGGCCAAATACAGTGAGTGCGTTCACCAACCTCTAATAACCACGTATAGGTATTGTGATACTGAAACTGGTAATAAGTCCATTCGCCTCATCTGTAGAATGGGCACTCACCAATGAAACAAGTGAATCCAATTGCATTCACGACCATTTCACCAATCAGTGCGTGCCAGGAAAAATTGGTAAATAAAATTATTGGTGCACTTACCTAAAATTGTTTGCTAGTTCACCATACAGCGGCCGTAGAAGACGGTATGATCCCAGTGGATATAATAAAAGTTGCATGTATCTACTACGACGCAACATAGAACAATATTGGAAGGATACCCTTCAACTGAAGAATACTAACATAAGCATGATTTCCTCTGTTATAATTCTATTTATTTTTACCTCACTAACATTTAAAATATTGCAATTTAGAAGTATTAATATGAATCTTTCAATACTGATTAGTATTTTGTGTCTACATATCTTTAATTTATTTTCATTTTGTAAATATAGTAAAGATTTAATTCCCATTTTTTTTACCTTCATGTATTTTGAAATTTGTATTTTCTTATTCTATAAAATTAATATTAGTCTTCATGGTGTAAATACTCAATGACATTAACAAATCAAGAATTATATTTATCAATAATAATATTTATCAGGAAAAAGTCATTATTGACATTCCAAATAAAATCAAAGTCGACTCATAACTATCGAAGTCGTTACATAATTATCGTAGTCGTCACATAAGGTTCAAAATTAAGCTTCCAAGGTTGTGTACCTATCTATGTTGTGTTTCGTATGTGGACCATACATTTTGTCTCGACAAAATGAACTTTGACAATACTTTATGACCTTTGACACGATACTGTCACTATTTTCGTTTATCGCACAAAATCATTTAAATGAAGTAATTAAATTATAAAAATATTTATCGTACATTATCAGAGATACTCATAGTACCTATATTGAATGAATAAAAAAATAATGATATATTCCAAAAATTTTCTAAATCATATTTTGTCACTTAAATAGATAAATTTATATTTTTCTCCGAATGATAGAATGTTTTAATATATCTACAATTTTGATGTGAAATTAAAGAAATAATTGTGTGTTCAAAAATATTATACTAATGTACTATGAATGTTATTGTATAAAACAAAATTATATTGTATAAATGTTATCAAAATCTTAGAATCTGTGTGCCTACCTATTACATTTCTGAAGCATGAATTGATTTTATGACATCAAATTGTAGAAAATTTTAAAAGGATTCGATTTAAACAAACTTTTTTAAATAATAACGTTGAACAAGTACTTTTATTTAAAACTAATTAATATAATAATATAAGTAAATATATTTATTTAAGCTACAATTTTTTTTCGGCTTTTTTTCAACAATTTGATGTCAATATTATTGTACTCTTCGTGGCTGACCCCTGACGCAAAATATTTTCAAGACTAAAGTCGGGATTACACGATAGATTATTATGAATTTTTGACATTATGTCCACAATAATTTGCTTACATAATTATTTTGATATTTTCCAAACCTTTCGAGTTGAATTGTAAAAGACATTGATCCTCAATCTGTGTGTTGATCCGACATGCTATTAAATACTTTTTTAATACTTAATTTGTGTGACATCAAAGCAATTGTATCTTCAATAAGTTAAGTTTCCTGTGCCATACAAATAAAAATGATTAATTTTATCAGTGACTATTGATTGCATGTGCGTTCGTTCGCAAGCATGTCACGACATTGTGTATAATCCTACGTGCCTACCTATGAGTACAGATCAATACCATATTATTTTGTTATAAGTTTCTATAATTTTCCTTTAAGTTTTTGGTTCATTACAAAAAAACAGAAAACATAAAAAAAACTAAGATGATAATTATCAATTTCCTTTTAAACCGGTTGCGTGCTTTTGATAAAATTGTTGTTTTTACGAAGGATTTTTATTTTATTTTTTATAAAGAATTATTTTGTCTGTTCTTCAGTAATTCGCGGTATAAAAAATTGCGTTGAGACAGTTCAGTCGACAGTATGCAACCAGATTACGTCTGATTGTTTGTAAGTATGTGATGTATGTTATGAGACATGTGAAAATGATAGTTCCATTCATATTCACACAAGTCAGGAACTACTGCGGCAGCAGCGATGCAGTCATTTTTAAATTAAAAAGCGAATCCGTGTGAACGTAGCTTTATAATGGCCACCTTCGCTACATCCGCAGTTAGACTTGACTTTAAATTTACTTAGAATTAACTAAATTATTTCGCGAAATATACCCACTATCAAGTACTCCAATGTAAATATAGATGTCTAGAGTTTAGTGGTTCGAAATAAATGGTAAGTAGTACTATTTTCAATGTAATTATTAAAACTGGGTTTTCCCCTAACTCTTACATTCCCTCCGTTAATTTAGTTATTTTTAAGTTTAAAATAAACAAATTATTAATTATTATTTGTTTAATTGTAAAACTAAATGGCCTAATAATATTATTTGTCTGTTTGGCACTAACTTAACTTCAGTTGCAAATATGAAATAATTTCAAATGTATCTTTTTTTCAAAATTAGTTTTTTGGAACTTGTAAATTAAAAGCCCAGTTAAATATAACTTGTAAATGTGTAATTTAGTAGTCTGTTAGATGTTACTTAGATAGTAACTGTTTAAAGAACTAGTACTACTTATGTAAGTGCAAATAGTAACAACAAAACCATATAAAATAAATATGATACAAATCGTTTACCCGCCATTTTATTTAACAATAAGTAGTTATAGAAACCAAAGACACCCTGAGTTAGCTAATCGAGACGCGAATGCGATGGGCCGCGCACTTGTTAAGTTGAGATACAATATAGAACCTTATTTCCTACACAATAAGAAAAATAAGACCAAAAGACCATCATTAAAAATCTACAGAATCTTTATTTTATGTAACACTGGGCCTGTAAGTATTATAAGGTCTATTCCGTTCTGTTCTACTGCTCTTGTTCTACTAGTAGAACAAGGCGGAATTCACGTAATTTTTTGTCCGTTATGTTCTACTGCATAAGTCACGTGCTGCGGTAGAACAAAACGGAATTTAAAAAAATACCACATTCCGTATAACCTTATCCTTCTATTGATTAAAAAAACAAACAAATTACGAACAGAATGGTATACGAAGGTACTAGGAGAACAGAATTGTGAAGAAGACCTTCTATCGATTAAAAACAAACTTACTTACGAACAGAATGGTATACGTAGGTTACTAGGAGAACAGAATTATGAACAAAAACCTTCTATTGATTAAAAACAAACAGATTACGAACAGAATGGTATACGTAGGTACTAGGAGAACAGAATGATGAAGAAGATAAATATGTATGCACAAAATTTTGTACACCGACCAACAACAACCATCTGATTTATAGGTACTTCTGCCTATAGGTAGGTACTAAGAGAACATAATTCACTAAGAGTGATGAGTGTGGATTTGTAGAATAACTGAGTAGTAAATAAAAAAAAACTGACGCGTTGGTACCAGGAGCTCATAAGAAACAAGAGTTTGTGCTTTTATGTAGGAGCTCGAAATAGTTAATAGGTACAGACTGCCTGGGCCAACAAACAGTACAGCTTGGCAAAAAAGAGTCTGAGGCGGTGACAGCTGGAACTAAAAGTAAAAATCTAAAAAACTTAAGTTTGTGAGTACTAAAATAACTTTTATGTGATTCATTTGATTATAATGAATGACAAAAAACTAGTCATAGAAATATGTAAGCACCAAATAACTTGTAATTTTGAATTATAGTATGAAAAGTGCGCCAGTGGCGCCCTCAATTTTTCCAGACTCTTTTCTGCCAAGCTGTAGGTAATGCTATTTACAATATATTTATGATATAAAACGAAATTTACAAAATTTTTTTTTGTACATTACACCTATTAGTGACTTAAGGGTGATGGTCCCATCGCGGCGGGAAATTTAAAAATAAAAGAGGTTTTTTGTTATTTTGAACAACTTGCAATATGAAATATTTCATTTTTCTTTAGTTTGCGCTCCTAGTCAACAAAGACGCTACTATTTATTACTTTGTTTTAACTCAAAATGTTACCAATTTTGCATGTTTATATAAGATTCAACATGAAATTGTTTTTTAGTAAGTATTTTACATAAAATTGGTAACATTTTGAGATAAAACAAAGTTATAAATAGTAGCGTCTTTATTGACTAGGAGCGCAAACTAAAAAAAAATGCAATATTTCATATAGAAAGTGGTTAAAAAAACCAGAAAACCTCTTTTATTTTTAAATTTCCTGCCCTGATGGGACCATCACCCTTAATACGTAAATTTGATATGCACAAACCATAGATTAGGTAAATATCTTAATTCTATATCTATAGCATAAACATACTCTTCTCGTGGGCTCTTTAGAAAAACTTGGATAATCACTAGAATCAGTACTTTTCCCGAGACAGCCAGAATATCTTCAACAAAGGAAATAAACCGATTGACAACGACGTATTGACTATAAACCCTCCTGTACCGTGGTCCGTCCGTGCGTGTGTTATGTGTAACAATTTTAGGTAAGTAACTGATTTTGAACTGAAACTTTTTGATTTTCATATTTTTTTCATGATTGTGAGATAGCATCTCATTACAGAATACCTATATAATTCAACGAACTTACGTCACTTGACGTAGCATTCTTACTCGATTTGTAGGAAGGACGCAGAACGTTACAACTAAAATTAAATTAATACGCAAAAATAATAACAGCAATCACATTTATTGATTGTAGTTGACGCCTATTGATTTACAATGAAGTATACTTAATAAATAAATTTTCTATTAAATAACATCGTTCAGCCTACAACTAGGAGACCTTCATCGACAAATACGTGTGGGGGTACTTCTAGATTAAGGGGGGCGGGTCCCTTGCGGATTCTGCCTGAAGCGTCGTAATGGGAGCCGTGGCAAGGACAGTAGTAGCCTCCGAAGTCGCCAGCGTTGGCTACGGGCACGCAACCAAGATGGGTGCATACTCCGATAACGACCAGCCACTTGGGGTCCTGGGCGCGCTGGCTGTCGTGCTGAGGGTCACGGAGCGTATCAATTGGTACTGCCTGCTCGGTTGAAATTTCAGCTGGGGTTCTGTGGATAAACAATATTTAATCAAAGGTTTGTTTAAAAATAAAGTATTGAGATATTCAATCTGATCTAAGAACTGTAAGCTTATATTGGCAAAGTTTTTTAAGGCTGAGTTTTTAGATTTGATTCCTTATGGCGCGGATATTCGCTAATCTGCTATCTCGCGCGCACATTGAAGATATAAAATCAATTAATAAAGTTATGAAAAATCACGACAAACCAAGTTACGGAGAATAACATTACAAAGCTTGAGCAAAAAATTCAGCTTGACCGGAACAAGTTTTCATACATAAAAATGGCATAAATAAAAATTAATTTGAAGCTAGTTTTACATTGTTTGTTGAGATTTTTCATTATCACTTTCCAGGACAGTGAATAGACATGATAGATATGTTATTGTTTTAAGTGCTATAGCTATTAGAATTAAAGGACAATGCATTCATTTATCTATCAGAAAATTCTCAGAAGTAGTATGGAATCTCGATGTCATCATCCTCCTAGCCTTATTATTCCCAAACTTTGTTGGTGTCGGTTTCTAATCTAACCAGATGCAGCTGAATATCAGTTTTCTACGGAGCGACTGCCTATCTGACCTCCGTAACTTAGATCAGTTGTCAGTATTTTATGAGGGTACCGACTCCCTCTATCAACTGTCAAAGATCTTCACGACAACTGGGGCCAACGGCTTAACGTGCTTTCCGAGGTACGGAGCAGTTGATAACTGATTTATGATACGCACATAATTTTACGAAAAGAGGAGACGTGATAGCCTAGTGGTGGTGACCGTTGACTGGCAAGTCAAAGGTCTCGGGTTTGAACCCAAGGCGCGCACCTCTGACTTTTCGTAAGTTATGTGGGTATTATAAATTAATTATCACTCTCCGTGCCTCGGATAGCACGTTAAGCTGTTGGCCCCGACTGTCAATTGTAGATCTTTGACAGTCGTTACGGGTAGTCAGAAGCCCGAAAGTCTGACAACCAGTCTTACCAAGAGGTTTCGTGTAACCAAGTATCTGGGTTGTGGAGGTCTGATAGGCAGTCGCTCCATGTAAAACACTGGTATTCAGCTGCATCCGGTAAGACTGGAAGCCGACCCCAACATAGTTGGGAAAAGGCTAGGCAGATGACATAATTTACGAAAAGTAAGAGGTACGCATCTTTGACTTGGCAGACCAAGGAACATACCACTAGGCTATCACTGCTTCTTAGCAATCTCGATGTATATGCATATTAATTAATAACAAAATGCAGACAGCTGATATAGAATGCAATTTATTAATAGTGTGTTCTAAATGCGTCTCGGCATAGCTTGCAGTGACGTCATCAATATGAATGCGCAGTAAGAAACCCCATGGAGCTACTTTTTTTTACTGCAGATTTCCCTTTTAATTGTCAGTTCTTAAATTTATTTCTTAATAATAAAATCCTTGAATAACATTTATTTGAATTAGAGCCTGTTATATCAGTCAACTGTTGGACATAGGCCTCTTTTCATACGCGTCACATATTTTGCATGCATGTTTGCCCTTAATCGCCACGCTGGGCAAGCGGGTTAGCGATCGTAGAAGCAGATGGTTGCTATTACACAGTAGGATGCTGCTGCCTATCCTCCGGATTTTTTGTTTGTCGCTTCTTACGACATCTGCGGGATGAGTAGGGGTGGTTCTATTCTTAGGCTGGAAACCACACGGCACTTTATTTGAATATGGAAACTATGGAAACCTCGCCATTTGTCATCAATCGGTAATTTTGAAATGTCTTTCCTGGCATTACGATCACAGAGGCCAAATTCAATGGGGAGTTGGCAACTACGCAGGAGCAAACACAGGTGTGCTTTCTATTCTACATTTTTTTAGTCCAATTGGACTTAATCGTGAATTTTTGTAGAAAGAAATAATCAATTACAAACAGGATTTGTACCACTTAGCTAATAGTAACCTAAAAAATGTGAACTTAAATTACCTAATTAATTTGTTCAGGATATAAGATAAGCTTTTTGAGGCATAAGCAATATATCTTACCTGTGTCTGATGAACAGTGGCTTACCACGCCACTTGAAGGTAACAGACTTGCCCTCAGGGATATCTGATAGCTTGATCTCAATCTTAGCCAAGGCCAAGACGTCGGCAGCAGCTGCCATAGACGACACGAAGTGTGTCACCAATGACTTGGCTGCATACGCGCCTGCTACTCCACCGGCTGGAAGTGGGAATGAAAATCCGTGTTAAATCTTACATCGAAATTAGCTTTTATATTATAATTATTATCTAATAGTCAATTTAGTGTAGTTAAACCATTATTGTAATCAACATAAGGCTGTCATAATCGCTCAGCGGTTGAAGCCTTAGTCCAATAAAGATTTAAAAAAAAAGAAAATTTGTGTTACAACTCAGTTTTTCTTTTGGTTGGTTGTATTCTCAAGTTGCCATATACAATGTGTAAAAAAACACTATTGTTCCCATTAGATGCATCATGAAAATCAATATTCAAACATAAGAAATAAGTCATTTTAGAAAACAAGAATAGTAGTAACATTTTTATAAAATGTTTAATCACAAACAATTGTGATTTTTACCTCCGCAAATATTCTGCATTGATCTTTGAAATCCACACAACAAATCCAAAGAAAGACATTAAGTTAATAGAACGTGCCGCAAGGGCAGCCAAATACCACTGAACTAAATCTAGTTTTACTATGAACAATAACCTACTACTACATAAATTGCCTCAATTTGAAATACAATCAATTTATTTTCAACTAATATTGATGTTTTTAATGTTTCTGACAATTCTCATACATCTGTGTGCAAAGTAGATACAATCCTGTCAATTTTCATTCTGTTTGAATGCAAATTAATGGGATTTATCATTTGTTTCTGCCAATTGAAAGTTTTAAACATTATTCCTATTTATAATGGAATAATATAATTAAAGACTAAGTTAATGATAGCTAGTTCTTCAAATTTAGAGAAATATAATTTACAGAAAGGAAAGTGTACTATTATTAACATGACACTTCAAGGTTAATGCCAAGAACTAATAATAAATACGTAAACTACTATGTATGTACTATGTAGACTATGTAGGTACAAATAGTCACACATCAACGTTACTTGTCTTGGAAACTTATTAGTGTAGTTTAAATCAGGGGTCACCAAATAGCAGATTGCTGTTCATCCAGATCAACGACGATTTGTGCGGACCTTGACAGTACAATAATTCATTTTTTATTATTTAGGTCTGAAGATCGAGATCTAGGTATATGTCTTTTGCATTTTTATGATAGGATCATTTATGTTGGTAGAAGTATTTAACATTTCACACCTAGGTTGAAAGCCATCATACCTATATCAGGTGGCCATTGATACAGTCTTTTATATTTATAAAATGGACCCCTAGGGATAGTGATTTATGTTTTCATTATATCATATTGCAATATGCACACATATTGTGCTGTTATAAAAATTGAAGTAGCAGTTCAAAAATTTATATCACCATAAAGTTTGCTTATGAAGTTACAAATTATGATTAAGAACATAAGCATTAGATTGTCGAAGACAGCAGAATTACGTTAAAAACAATCGATTTATACCTTACCACATAACAAAAACAAATTATTATTATTTACACTCAAGGTAACCTATCAAGGACTAACCTCCAGCAATAAGATATGTGAACGATTGACGTTGATCGACACTGTCGGTGTTCTTCGAGGTAGGGTCCTGGGTCTCCTTGCGACGGTACGCAGAGAAATCCGGGATCGAGATATCGGTGTGAGCGAAACGTACATGACTTGGGCCTAGAAATTACAAGGTGTTATGTAACAAGATTTTTCGTCGTATATCACCAATATTAAACTGTCAATTCACAAAATTATAGGAAAAATAACTCACCTCGACCGTTTACTCTAGCCTTCAGACCCTGGATAGGCAAGGAACCGTACAAAGACTCAACAGTGGAAGCTTTTGGCAAGGGGTGAATCAACACCTTTTCCTGAGGAGGCGGCACAACTACTAGAGGTTTGAGTCCATTGGAAACCACCGATGAGCTTGACTTAAAATAAGGAGCTAAATACCCAGCCCTCGCGACCGCAGTCATTTTGTTTCGCAGCAGAAATACGCAATAAAATTGCTTTTATTTTTTAGCTGAGCGAAGTGCTCAATAGAAGAAATGTCAAATTTAGTGTTGCCTTACTCATGCCAGTTTTGAGTTTTGATAGCGATGCCCGATAGATGATGTCACTCACGATCCGATAAAAATATTTTTTTAGCATTTTAAGCATAGAGCAGAAAGAATAATAGATGGTAATTGGATAATAAAAAATGTGAAATTCTAGATAAAAGAACAAATATAAAAGTTGATTTACATTATTTTATTCTAGGATCAAATATTTTATTGAATTTTCCTTTAAAGGTGATTTATGATAAATGATAAATTTTGATCACAAAAAACTTAAGATGATATTTATTTTATCTGGTTACTATTTATTTACTTATCATCTATTTTGAGTGATGAGAATGGAATAATAGATTAAATTAGCAACAGTTCTCCAATCTCAATTTTATTAAGTCGGCACTTAAGTAAAGCTTAATATGTAAACATTATTGATATGGAACTAGCCTAGCCCAAGTATTGATTTTATGACGCTAATGACAGGTGACTTTTTTTTAGCTGGTAACCTCAATAGTCATTATGTCATTGTAGTCATTAGACGCGTTCATATATAAAAGTAAATATTATTCGCAATTCTCATAATAATAATGTTGTACGCTTCACATACAGAAAGTTAGAAAACATGACATCAGTTAGAATTTATTCTAGAAATAAGAATTAGCTTACCTTAAATAGTACCGAAATATTTGAAAATATTATTCTCTTCTACATTTTTCTGTGATGTTAAGTGACATCTATCTTTTCTCTGGCGTACTAAAGAGTCTGAATTCTTATATTACGTTTTGTAGAGGATAGATGTCACTAATTGTCTCAGGCGAATGTAGAGAGTGTTAAAATTTCACAGATTTTCTAGCATTACTACTATCTAGACTATCATACTGGCATTTCCATTTATAGGTAAGTACTTACATAAAAAATATCGATCGTGAGCGGGATTTAAACCCCCGACCTACTGGGTAAAGGCCACAGGCAAAGGGTACAGGCCTTATACGGAGTACCTACCTACCTTCTAGAAGGCTAGCATTACTAATTATGCAGTTAGGTATATACGCAGATACAACTTGCTTATATCTAGGTACTAAAATCTTAAGTTCGAAAGTAGATAGAAAATATCGATCAAAAATATCATTAGTACTTAATATTTTCTGTCCACAAATTTCGAACTTCAGTGTTCGCATAATAAATGTGCATTAACTTAATAAATACTTTTTTTAAATGTTGATGACACATTTTCGCATCAAGACGTTTATAAAGGTAGATTTGAAATTAAATATTTAATCTATAGATTTTCAATCCTGGTAATTACTGGGGTATGCACTACGCGTGACCGCCTGCTTGCTTGAATCGAAGAGTCATCTGAGTATTTTTTTTTTATATTCAAGCATTTTAGCTTCATTTTAACTGTCTATCCCATCTCGGCATCCTGCGCATCATCTGTGAAAGTTGTCAATTATTTTAATAGCTTTGAGAAACCTTATCCTTGGACCGCAAATAAATATTCATTGACAGCCAAATTTTGCATTAACATTGGCATTCAACACGAGCCTACAACCAGTTCGGCTTGTGAATAAAATCTTATAAGTAATAAGAATTCTAATATCGCTTACCTATCTGCTTTTTTTTGTAGGTACTTATGATTATGAGCAGTGTTGAGGATCGATTTTATATAGGTACCTACTACTTAAAATAATAATTTATCCTCCCGAATTTCGGTCACTTCTACGGCCAATATCAACGGAGATTAGCCAACCACGCAGGAGTGCGTGCGCGTGCGCAAACTCAGGTGCACTTTCTATTCCCTTAATTTCATAATCCGAAGGGACGCCATGACCAGAGAGATCAGGCGTAGGACCAACGGCTTTACGTGCTTTACGAGACACGGAGCAAGTGATAATTAACTTGTAATTCGCACATAACTTACGAAAAGTCAGGTGCGTTTCTTTCTTTCAAAAGAATAGTGCCTTTTGGCCAATGATAGGTTCCCACAGGTTCCCACAGGACAGTTAGGTTCTACTACCAACTTACGTTATAATTATGTAATTAGAAAAGCTTGTGCAGTAGGTATTATACTCTAGGACCTTAAGATAATATCTGCGCAATATTCATAACTTATCGCAAGTGCATTTCAAATATGGCGGTTGTCCGGTGACATGCATTACATCTAACAGCTTTGTAAGTGTGAAATTATTTACAGTTAAATAGAAATATTTTGACATACCAGAATGCGTCAGTCTTTATTTTTAGTAAATTAAATTTATGTAAATTAATAACACACATTATGTTTAACAATAACCGCTGCGAAGTGTAATTATGTTTAGTAATTTTTCTTTCGTATGTAGCGTTATCTTTGTGTTACCAATGTCAGTGCTTACGTCTGAACTCTCATTCAGAGACATCCTACCTATATTTAGCAAAACCATTGCCAAAAATAGCATAACTATTTGTAAATAAACAAAACAAAGGAAATAAAATTAATAACTAGCGTTGACATGAATAGAACGAAGGAAATCTATGAATAATAGAGAAATTACATTTTTTTACAACAAGCACGTTTTTAAATAAATCTTTATTTATTTACAGGATTTAAGTACCTACACATTTGTGACTATGTTAATTACTACTATTACTAATAATGTAAAATTTCCATACACTCTTTCTAAAGGAGTTCTCTTGATTAACTTTTAGAATAGGTACAACTGCATTTTTATCATCTCTTCATACCTAAAGAGAACATTGCTTTCAAGTATAATAAATAGATTGCATCAGGTTTTCTTTAAATAAAAAAAAACATTAAAAGCATTTTTTTTTATTTATTTTTTTTTGATCAATTGGAAATTTTTGCTGAAACTGTAATGTTGTTCTCCTTCAATTCCATAACTATATTCATTGATTTTTTAGCTTTAATCAACTTCAATTTTTGAGCGAGATACTAGATTAGCGCGAAGAAACACCTTAATAAATTCCAAATAATCTAGGATATTCACAAATCCGCCTTCACTAACACGCACTAGGTTATGTTAGCGTGACATTTTCTCTTTCTCTCTCACCTCGATTTCTACTAAACATTTCGAAATATAGCTTAGTATATAAGTGTATCAGCGTCTTCTTATAGCTTGGACGTAATCATTACATTTCTTTTTACAGACAACCACTAAAAATACTATCTTTTTCCGGGAACCTTCCTTTTTTAATACCATCCCTTAAAACCCCAAAGCTCAAGTCGACACAGAACGGATGCGCTCCTACGTGATCGTATCGAGTCGCCTCATTTGATACGATTTCTATTCAGTCAGCGATCCTCTCGTGATTTGTTATCTGCACTAATACAGTGTTTATTATTTCCTTCTCACTGTGGCGCCATTGCCAAATAAAGTAGTGGAATACCTAGTACCTATAAATCAAAATGCAAGTAGGTATCCAGTCGCGTAAAGGAGGAATATGATATCTTTTTTGTGTGAAATAAATTCTCAGATTATACATATAAACTGATCAAAGTTTTATGAAAAAGATTTATAAAAAACTAACTTAAAGTTTTATTTTATTTCATCTATATTTGTATTTATCACATTAAAATGCTACATTATAGTATTTTAAAAATATATCATAAATTGACTTTACGAAAATAAAAATAGATGGCGTTGCAAGCAAGTAGATCAGAATAACTTACTTTTACTAATTTACTTTTTTTATTTGCCCTTCTTACTTAGTTAACATTATACTTAAGTAGAGTAGTTAGTATGTTACTAAATAGTAAATATGTATGCGAACTACCAATAAAATTAGGGGTTATTTAAGTTAACTCTTTCGTAGTATTGGCACTACACTATTGGTTAGGTCCTGCCTACCTATGGGTTTGAAGTTATTTATGTATGTAAGTATTTGAAATTTAACGTTGATCGTCCAATGCAAAATTACACTTTTATAACCCGAGGTGATTTTTTAATTGAAAAGGTTTAGCAATCAAAGGGTTTAGCTCACTCATGGACAACGCCCGGCCTAAGGGCCGGATACTGCCCACCCCGGAATTTGATCCAGCCCGTGAAACATTTCAAAATCGCGTCTGAAAAAAATGTGTAATCTCGGTTCACTCCAACAAGTGAGTGAGAAAAGCTAGAGATTTTTAAAAAATAATCTCTCTATCTACGGGCCGCGATATCGTTATAATGTTAAAGTAAGACTGCAACTTACCAACAGTTTCTCTTTAGCTTTTCACGATCTCAAGTCGTGTCTAACTTAATTCTAATACCTAAGCAGCAGCCCTAATACGCATCGGTACTATAAACATTTCATGGCCATTGCAGCGCTTTGTTCGGCTGTTTGTTAGTATCACACACGCATAAAATGCTTGTGTGTGAGTTTAACTATTACAGTAGGGCTGACATCTTTAAGATTTTAACCAATACTTTTTTGGTAAGCTAATGCACCGAGAAATGATACGTTAGTGTTGAATAGAAATTAATAAAACCCGAAAAATTTAAGCAAAGGTTTAGTAAAGATTAAATAATTTATTACTGCTTCTTTTGAGAATTAATTTTGAAACTGCCTTTATTTTGACCAATTATTTAAAGTACCAAATGGGAAAATACAACATAATTAAACCTCACCATTCCTCTGTAATGCGACACCTCGCTGAAACGTGCAGTAAAATATACCGAAAATGTGTCATTAAACCACAGGTGGCAAGTGGCAACCCCTACTCACACACGGACGATAATCCTTCAACAAAACACACATTGGTAGACGGCAAATAACGCAGTTGTACGTTGATTCACAGCTGGGGGATAAAAGCTAGCGCACTGTAGGGGCGTCAACATGGCAGCATTTTTTATTTTTAACCGTGCTTTTGTAAAGCGTGGTAGTGATATTTACAATCTCTTTTAGCACCGTATTTGATTATTTTCAAGCGTAAAGACACGGTAAGTAGATTTACGCGCGTATTTAGTTTTGTTTAGATTATTTTTCAAGTGATTCGGCTGTTTTATCAATGCTGTGTTTGAGCTGCGTGTTGCGTGCGTGCGCCACGTAGATTGTTCTACGTCCGCTTGTTTTGCATAGAATTATGTACATACTGTTGTACTTTTTCTTTCAGTTTTAGCCATCTTTTCTTGTACGGTAATATTTTGGTAAATACTAAAATGTTGTCGGATATTTACCTATATTAATAGAGTCAAAAGGCGATAATCTGATTTAAGAAATTCGAACGGTCTGCAAAGGTTAAAAAAAACAACTATTTTATAATAGGTACCGTTGGTTGTGTATTTGCGTTATACAAAAAATACTACGTCGGTAATTAACAATTAGGCTCGCTTTTAAGTTTACGATAGAAGTTCGCGTATTTTTTTCTTCTAGTTTTTTATTCCAATAAACTTTGAGGAAGGATCAATAATCGAAATCCAAGAAATAGTTTTATGATTCAAACGAACGGATAACCTTGAACTTAAAAAATATGTAGGCACAATATTCAACGTAAAACGCATAATTTAAACATAATTAAGTAGGTGGTTTTAAAATAACCACAAGATTAGGCGACCTCATAGAAATTTACGATTATTGTACAGGAATAAAAAGTATTATTCTAATAGCTTTGATGACCTTACATGCATTAGAACGTTTCCGGAATGTCGACATTACTCTGTCACGCACATTTTTTGAACGCGTTCGTTTGTGAGATAGTGTTGGCAGTACGAGGTTCGCGAACTAAAATAGAGATGGCGTTGTACGTAGAATTTTTATGTGTTCGGATAGTCTGTTACGAATAGTGTCGAAGATGCGTTTCAGAACTGAATAAAGTGTTTGTATGACAGATAAACTGCGATGCGCGGGGCACACTTGGGTTGGGAGGGACGGCCCAATTCGATGCGCGCTCAGCCCATTACACAATGAATTTATTGCCGCATACGACTGGCACTGTGGCACATATTGCTTGCATGTCATGTGCCTACCACTAGAATATTTGAGCAATTAGCGATCACAGTCAAATAACAGACGAGTTGAAATGTTATTGTATTATTATAATGATTTTAAAACGAAAAAGTTTAATGATGGCATTTTGGTTTTTCTATTTTATTTATTAGTTTAGTTAATTTATTACAGCATAGACTTACTGTTGCTACTTATTCTTACATTTAAGTACGGGGGGACGTAGTTACGTAAATTTATCGATTATTATTAGTAGACTTACTATCAATTAGGTAAGAAATACAGTTACCTAATTGAGAATTAGGTTGCCAATCATAATGTTTTATATGTACCTACAGTCATGATAATTGGTAGGTACATTTGGCGGAATTCAAGGGATTATTTTTTGACGAAATTACAACCCAAATATTGTATACCTATCATTGATTACCATATGTGCAATATTTTTGCATTTCAAATATGTTTTTTTAAAAATTGGCTTTTGAAAAACTACAAGTTCACATATCGTAGCTCGTGACTGACATCAACTAGGATCAATAAGAAATCATTTCTCACGTTCACAATCAGCTGTATCTGTACAACAATAACAAGAAAAGATGTTCGAACAATAAAAACACAATAAAATTAGTTCTGATTGAGTAGGTACAAAATTGTAGTTGGGCTCTGTAAAGAATTCTGTACGAGGTCGTTTCACAGTTTTACGTTATGAGCCGTGGTTAGATACCCATATTGTACGCGTTTTACGCACTAAAATGCATTAATTTTCTTATAGTCCTTTAGAATAGTATGTACCTACGTTAAAAAGAAAGTCACTGCATTAATTTTCTCTGTGTAGTCCTTTAATAGTACCTATTTCAAAAAGAAAATAATAATTCCGTGTAACTTTTTCGAATATCGCGGAAATACCTATGTCGTGAGTGAGAGTCGTTTTTTTTTATCGAATGGTTGATGAACAACCTGGTGTCAGAGTATGAAATACCCTTAGGCTTCCGACATGGCTTTACACACCGTTGAAAAATATCTCAGGTGTGCTGGTTTCCTAGCGATTTCCTTTACCGTTTTAGCAAGTGATAATTAATTTCGAATCCGAAAAGTCAGAGGTAGGAGGAAGATTTGAATCTACGACCTTTGACTTGGCAATACAACGGTCATACCACTAGGCTCTTACGGCTTTTAAGTGTAAGTCGTGATCTTCAGAGAGTTGTATTTTTTTCTTTAAAACTACAATTATTCGAAGATAGGTGGAAGTAAATAGACTACTTAAGTACTTAACCTCCAAAAAATACATAAACATAAACGTAAAACATAACGTAAAATATACGTTGAAAATGTCAAAGAAAATAGATACCTACTATCTCGACATCGAACATCAAACTGCAGAGCCCTTGGGAATATTGGAACCGGCTAGTTATCAAACCGTTTGGCGGGTGTCCAAATTGACCGGTCATTTTGTGTAATTTGGCAAGTTTTCTTTATAACGCGACACCTGTCGTCATGAGTTTGTCTGTGAAGTTCAGACCTTTGGCACCTTTAGTATCCGTTTTATGTGTACCTATCTACCTTTACGTATTCCCTATATCCCCGATTTTCGTAGGTACACCTGCAAACAACGAAACGCAAATTTTCAGTATGATCGGTTCAGTGGTTTAGGCATGAAAAGGTAACAAACAAACTTACTTTTGCATTTATAATATTAATTATAGTTACGATTACGATTTCGTTTCTTTATCTGAAAATTCACATTCAAACCCGACCCGCTCTCAACAGAGTTCTCAGTGTCTTAAAACATTTAGACACTTAATGTTGATGTTGAGTGAAACACTGCTGCTTAACCACTCAGGGAAAAAGATGTACCTAATATTCTCCTAAAAAAGTCGGCTTCAGTTTGTGTACTTAGGTACAATAATCTTTTCTGACTGTCGTCACGCGGCCACAACGCGTGACTGCACGAGCGCCGCACCAAGCAATTTGTTGACTTACACCCCTCACACCACACAGACATGCATAAGCTAAATTTTGCTTTAATTTTGTAAGATTAATATCTACACAATAACAAAACATTACTCTATGTAGTCCAGTCCAGAATTACGTGACCATCATCAGCCTGTATTAGTCTACGGCTGAACATACGCTTTTCCCAATGCACGCTACCATTGTGCGCTCATTGGAAATATTTTCCCGTAATCGCCTCGCTGGGCAAGCGGGTTGGCGATCGCAGAGGTAGCAGATGATTGCTGTTAGACAGAAGGATGCTGCTGCCTATCCATGTCGCTTCTTACAAAACCGCGGGACGAGTAGGGGAGAACCACACGGCTCAATTATGTGATGGATTGATCAAACTCTTGAAAAACAGAAAAAAACATCGCTTTTGCATTTGTTCCTCTGATCAAAAATTTTATACTGGAATAGTCATTCTCGGAATTTCGGCCATGGTGCGCGGCCAATATTATCGGAGATTAGTTTAAAAGCATTATAGTGCAAAAGTGTGTGCGCAAACACAGGTGCATTTCTTAAGCGAAGTTTTAAAGTGAACCTTGTCTGTCCAAATCACGACATATAATGCAATTTCGGCGATGTGTTCGCCGAAATTGCATTATTTGATGAATGATGAAATAATAATTATTTTAATTTATCTGTGCGCAAATAGACCCGAAACAATAAAAAAACATGATTC
This sequence comes from Protodeltote pygarga, assembly GCA_936450705.2. Classification (NCBI taxonomy): domain Eukaryota; kingdom Metazoa; phylum Arthropoda; class Insecta; order Lepidoptera; family Noctuidae; genus Protodeltote; species Protodeltote pygarga. The sequence goes on along the minus strand of OW388250.2, from coordinate 14,330,073 downwards.
CAATTAGCAAAAGTGTTATGCGAGAATAATTTTAGTCCACATCAACATGCATTTTTTATTTAAAATAATTAATACTGTACACACGGCTACACATCAAGCTGTCACCACCAGTATGAACTGACCTCGCATTGTATAGGCTCTTCGTACAACAAGATGTCAGCTTAAACTGGAAATGTAAAGCTTATGCGTAGCTACGTGTACCAATGTCTTCTGCTTAACTCATAAGATACACGTCATCATGGTAGAACCGTTAGCATTGTGTCAGTGATTACCAATTCACATTGGAGGGCAAGGGCACGTTCAATGTTATTTCAATTCAATGTAACTGTTATAGAAGAACTTATTTCCGTATACTTTGTTTTAATATTAATTTGATCGCCTATAACTGTAAGGCTGAGGGTATAATAGTCAGTGACGCGAACTGCGACACATACCTAAGCGATTAAAATAAATAACTAGTTTTTTTTAAATTTTCGGGATAAAAAGCACTATATTATAATACTCTCAAATCTATAATATTATACTACTTATATCTTCACAAAATATCTCGTCAATCAGTTGCATCGTTTCTGTACAAAAAAAGGCTCGTAGTCACGGGGAGACAGTCTCTCCGTGACCACGAGCGGTGTAACCTGCTAAAATAATAAAGCATGTGCGCGTTAATCCCAGTTTTAATTAATAATTAGTTTATTACACGCATATACCTTACGACAAGTCAGAGGTGCCAATCGACAGTCATTACTATACGTTTACTATTACTCCGTAGTATGTTTTATTGTTCGTTGTACTCTTCGGCCTTCAAAATCGTTTACAGGCTTGAATTACACTAAAACAAAGTCAGTCAAATGTATTGATACTAGAATACAACGCAGTAGCATAAGTAAGTAGTAACGATATTAATTGATAATGATAGATTCACGTGTCATAGTTTTAACTAGCTGATAAGATACACATAATGACATTGAATACTATTCTGGAGATAATGATCCCTCTACCTACAGTCGTACCCGTAATCTCAGAATGGTTAGACAGAAAATACAACTAACATAAAGTGCTGATCTTCTGAAAATACTAGCCACTAATACAGCTACGAGTAAAATTATATAATTATTCATTTGGCGGAATTCAAGTGGTTATCTTCTGGCATACAGATTTAGGTTATACAAAAATATATAACCAGAATATTGGTAAATATCCATTGATACCATAAATGTAATAGTTTTGCAATTTTAGAATTGGCTTTTAAAAAACTGTCCCAGACACGATAGTCTTACGACAGACAGTCTTTTAGCGTACTTTTTAAAAAACTTGAAAAATTCCCATAAATTATTACTTTATGCATACTACCTATGCAAACTCTAAAGTTAAAAATTTGTAGAAAGGTTGAATGTTGAAGAGAATTTCGATAATTCGTGCTGCTGCACGAATAACTGAGTGTAGTAGTAAGTGGCAGAGCGACTGGGGGCTTTATCCAGTAGGTCGCGGGTTCATACCCCGCTCGTGATCGATTTTTTCTGTCTACAAACGCATTTTTATTAAAAAAATATTTTTAATCTTAGCAGCAGCAACTCTTGTTTGCCGAAGATCTCACGGAGGCAAAAATAATCAATCTCAAAATTTGCGCTAAATAATAATACAACCGAACAAAACGGGTTCTGGTGGTTTTCTATAGAATCGGAGGGTAGGATAATACTCGGACGTCCAAAGCGTGGTCCTCTTTGTAGAGCATCGCTGTAACAATGACATAATCTGTATTGTGCTTGAGTTCCGAGTGGGGGCTCGTGGGGGCCTCAAATGGGAATGCGTACTGCGACTGCGTAAAAGTGGTTAGTTAATTAGGTATTTTTTTAAATCTCATGAAGACATATTCCTTCATTATTAGTAAAAAAAGTAAAATAACTATTTTGATTTAGACAACTATGCTATTAATATGCCTTGAATTGTTTTCCCACGAAGTCCAAAGTCTACGCCACGATTTGTTGTTCTTTTTTTGTTTCAAAAACAACTTGTCTAACATTAGTTGTAACTTCTATTGTTGTTATTATATCCTGTAGGTACAATTTACAATCATCTTACAATGCACAAACTTACGGTTCTGTGGAACATTGTAGTACTACCTACCTAAATAAATAATAATAATCACAGACCGAAACCAATACCTGTATACCACAAACGTGTAAAATATTTGTCCCGTGTGGTAATCGAGCCTGTGTCACCAAGAGCAGAAGGTAAATCGTTTAATCGCTACGCCAATCGTGTTGCCATTGATTGACATTTTCTATAAAAATATGGATTATGGTATGGCATTTATTACTGCTGATGTTTTTCCTCCTTCTCTGTATGAGAAGAGGCCTTTGCTATGCAGTGGAACAGTCACAGTCTGATTAATTGATGTCTTTGGATTATTTCGTGACCTAGCTGTCATTGGAAAGGAATACCGGGCTTGGAAGAACTGCGAAAATTTTTCCTTCATGATACCGGGCGTAGTTTATTAACTATAGTTGCTAAACAACCAGTAAACAAATCATTTTCCACATAAATCGAAGATAAATCGATCGTTTTCCAATAATATACTACTTTAACTATTGAAGTTTTAATTGAACCTAAAAGTGATTTAATTTGTGATGTAATTAGTAGCAATGTGGTGAAATGTCATTCTGTATAATTTCTGAGAATTCGTTAGTTGTTTTAATTAGTCGCGTTTATAATTAAATAAACATATCTATAATTAATCCAGTAAATAAACTAAATAACCTAATTTAACCGCTAAATGATCACGCTCATATCATTTATAAATGAACCAACTTCCTCAAAAACATCAAACTTGTTTTTATTGTAATATTATATTTAATAAAAGTGCACTTGCGTCGCTTCAATGTCATTTTAGTGCAAAATTGGCACGTGTAATGATTCATGTTAGTTGTTATCGCCGGCCATGGCTATGTTTAGTTGCATAGGCTGTTACTCATTTCCTGCAAGAATTGAATCGCAGTTTTTGTGGGCACCGCAATGTTTCTGACAATCAAGGCTAAGGCACCTATGTATGTTGTTAATCCGCTATCTCGCTCGCGCATTAAATACATAAAATCACTAAATATCTCTGAAAAAATCACTAAATATCTCTGAAAAAATTACCAAATGCAAAACCACTAAGTTACGGAGAATAACATAAATAACATTGCCATGTTTCAGCTAAAATATTAGTTTGATTGGAACAAGTTTTCATACATGAAAAATTGCATAAACAAAAATTAATTTTAGACAATTATGTACGAAAAATTAAGCAGTTTGACAGGGTTACTTAGGTTTTTTTTTCTTAATCGAATTTCTTTTTTTTTTTAATGGAAAAAGGTGACTAGCAAACAGACTGTTCACCTGATAGTAAATGATAGTCGCCACATGTAGCCGCTACCGCAATAGGCACTTGCAACACCAGAAGCATTCCAGAAAATGGAATGGGTGGTCCTTGAAATCTTACGAAATCGTCACCGGCGGTGTAACCACCACCAGAATTCTTATAAGTGTAAGATTTGTAACTCTTTCAACGAGGAGTGAAAACATTTTTTCGGGGGGCTTTTTGTGTTGTGCAACGGGAAACCTCTTTATGAAAACGTGCGAAAGTTAAATTGCCTTTCTATGAGCACGTGGAGTCTGTTGCTTGTGGAATTTTAATTGTAAATTCTCTTGTTTAGTTAATTCTTGTATTTTGTTTCTACAGGAGCTAAAAGCGCATTATGTACGAGTGGTAAGGTTAAAAGCACAAAATGTGTTAAAAACACAAACTTACTGAAAATATTGATGGGGTCTTAGTTACTAAGACAATTGATAGACTTCTTCTTCTCAATCAATCAATCAATCATTTTTTTGCCATAAAATGCCATTCTAATCGTATAATTAGGAAATGGCTTAACGAATTGACTATTTTCAGCATTTAGAACTTTTTCTGAAGGGGATTCCGTCCTTTCAAACAAATACCTACCTTTGATCGTTGACAGGCAATTCTCAGTTCAAACCTAAGCCACGAATCTGTAAGTGTTGGTAGTTTATAAACGTAAGTATATAAAAAAATATTACAATATGCCCCGTGCCACGGAAAGCACGTAAAGCCGTTGGTCCTGCGCCTGGACTCTCCGGTCGTGTCGGATTGCCGTCCCAACACTACAATACGAGAGGAATAAAGAGTGCACGTCTGTGATGCATGAATGGCTAGCCTCCGTTGAGATTGGCCGCTGTGATCGAAATTCTATTAGAAGGATTATTATTAACAAATACCTTACTCCTATTCGAGTACGATTACTGCGGCACGTGTAACATCACTTTATAGAAAATAAGGGAGAAATCCCAAATATTACGAAGTTCAACGACCTGTCATAGCCCTGTCTGAGTGATTCGAGGCGAGTGGAATATCCTGAATTCTATTTATAAACTTCCAGGCCCGTTTCGCCATATGCTCATAAGTTTCGGGTAACTTATCCAGCAAATAATTTTATCAAAATGCTGTTTCATCTTAAAATTTATCTAGGAATTATGTAGTGCCTATCCGGGCATTGTGAAACACGCCTCCACGTGCTTTGCGCTTCCACGTGGCACCCTTAGGATGTGTTGCGGGATTAAGATCAATTCCACGCTAGCTTATTGGTTGTTGGCGATAACATACTGTTATGTCCAGGTAGCCTCACATTGTTTTCATTCACCGTTAGTCAGTGATGTCTTAGATTAACTAAGAAAGTATATTATGACATTGAAAAAGTCGCTTGCAAAGCGTGTTCGCACCCAATGCACCACTACAACCGAGATTTCCAAACACAATTTCTAAAACTATTTCTTGAAATATTACAGAACTTGCTGTAACTTACGCAAGTTAGGTACACGTGTCTCAGAATATCACTACAAAGATATCTAAAATCGTAAAGATTACTCAAAGTTCCACGAACCTTTGAACCAGCCTACGGTGAACTATTAATCTTACAAAATGGATAAAAACAAAGTTCGTCTTGTAAAAAACGTGTAGGCAATGTGTCCTTATGTTGGGAGATGTCACAAATGTTTGCGTTAACTGTGTGTAATGTTGGTGACAAGCGTGACGAGTTGTACTTAGTCGTTTGTTTCTTCTGTCACTATTTTGGACTAAAATCTGAAGCGTTGAATCAATTTTCATTTAAAAAAAATAACAAAGTCAAATATTCTACAAGAAATTGTACAATAGTGCTATTTACACGAACAAATTTTAGTTTCATTATAATGTCTTTCTAATACACTTTACCGAAAAAGGACAGAAAATTAAACTGTCAAATTTGAGCTGTCAAATTAGTCTAAACCCTTGTGGCAGACTTGAAATAAGACGGGACCTATAAAAAGACTTTAGAAGCAAAGTATTTAGGATCAATTACTCTCAATGATAGAGATATAGTATACTCTAGATTCTCATTGATATCGCGCAAATAGATGAATTTGACAGCGTTAAAAATCTTCTATAGGTACTTTTCTTATGATCTCTGTTAGAAAGAGAGATAGCGACTTGTGAGTCTAAATTAGTTTAGAGCGAGTACAAGAGAATTAGTATACATTAGCCATTTATAAATTAAACTGTCTTAAACATTCTCATACAATATAAATAGTAGTAGGTATGTTTAAAAGGTACCCAAAGTAAGCATATTATAAGTACTGTACTAGGTAATAGGCTCTCAGCAATCAAGGCAAGCGCAAATAGAGCACATTTTACCATGTTATCATGTGCGTGTTGGCTTCAATGGCGAAGGCTTCATACAGCTCGATTCCTACCGGCTTCTTCCTTAAAATACCATATTTTAAGGCTAAATAAATGGAACAAGTAGCGAGAAAAAAGGAGAAAATTTTAACGTGCTGTTTTCTATGGTATTTTTGTATGAACTTGGAAATTAGACAGGACAAGATTCTGTCGCGTCAGCTAACAATGATTTTGGTATAGGTACTTTAAAGTTTCCCGTTCCAAAAATATTTTTTTCTCCATACAACATCAATTTATTTATCCTTAGTGTTATACTTGTCTTTAGTATTGTACATGTTACTCTTTTTTAAATGTATAATTGTTAAAAGTAAAAATATAAAATCTTACATTATAATATATTTTTATTTTTTTAACATCTTTATTTTGTCTTTGTTTTTTGTCTCTGAGTCTTCTAAAACGATGCAGGTACAATACCTGCAAAAGAAAATCCACGCACATAGGTTTGGATGAACGTTGGTTCCAAGTTTTGGGGCCCTCATACCGGTCTCAAAACTGGTTGTCTGGCCTTGGAACCGCGGAAGGTTTTCTGACGCGGCCCCTGCGCAACTGATGCGACGTGAATGAGTTCACATTTTTTTTTGAAATAGGAATGTTATCGCCAAAAGGCTGGCGAAGTGTAAATGTTGATATTTAAGTGACTTTGTGAATTCCGTGTTTTTTCAATGCTTGATATTTTAAATGCAAGTTTCGAAGATTTGCATAATAAAATAATATTATGTCGAAGAACGTCGATTTAAATGAGCTTTATTGATTTATTTTTAAACTTAGCCACATTATTTAAGCAAGCTAAAAACTAATTTAAGGCAATGCTTCGACTTTTCTAGTCAATTTGCGGAAAGACAGCGATGCGAAGGAGTACTTTGACGCATAATACGCCTTTTTTAAAAAAAAGTTTATTGTTTTTCACAGGCAAGTAATAATTATATTTAATTTATAAATACATACTATAGCATCATTTTCCAACCAGGCGATGAACAGAAAACAGACAGAGCCGCGGGTCACAGCTATTTAACACTCATTAACATCTAAACACATCTGGTTTACATATTGTTTAGCTAAAATGTTTCCTGTTTATTATTAATGTAATATAATTAATCACCATTACATATGCCATTCAAATATTTAAACACAATCAAAAAGGGATCGACATCTTTAATTATATTTGATAGTATCTACTTAAATATTTGGCGTTAGTAGCGCTGTGGAAGCTGCTGTAGCTGTCTTGATTACTAAGGTTAGGTTAGGTTAGTAATTAAAAAAGATGTAGAGATGATATACTCTATCCATAATTGGCATAATATCTTACTTGTCATAATCAAATAAAACGTGCTTGGTACATACATAAAAAAAATGTGGCCATACCAGCAAAGTTTTTTAACAACTTAACATTGATTGGAACCGTGTCGTTTGGCCACTGACCATTTGAAAACATTCATTGCATTTATTGTTTACATTTACTGCTAGTAATTTCAGTTAAGTCTACTGGTATTTCTGCCAGGTCAGCGCACTATTGACTTTTTGAAATAATGTGCAGGAACCAAAAACGAAAAGCAATAAGAGAGAACCGATTGAGACATCTTCAACAGTCTGTAACGCCCTTTAGAGGCCTAACGTGCGGTTTAAACTCTGACACCAGGTTGTTCCTCAATCACATAATAAAGAAGAAGTAAATATTTATTGATTTCGAGGTTAATCAATATCTCAACAAGTGCAGAGAATGAGAAGTGTGCAAATATTTTTCGCACGTATGCATTTTCGTAGCACTGCTACGCTTCGTAGAGGTGTCGTAGTTGCATTGCTACGCGGTGCATCGTTGCACGTAGCGCAAGCGCATCTCGTAGACTTCTACAGAAAGTTCGTAGTTTCGTAGCAAGTGCTACAGTTTGTTGCGAAAATTTTGCAACTCTTTAAATAAAATTTTAAGTAAGGACACCATGGCATTTGAAATTCAAAAATTATATAAAATAGGCAATTTCTTATAATATAGTAAACTAGAGGCATGTTTGTGGTACATACTATTATTTTTAACTAAGGCTAACTTTTGACTATTATTGTCATATCGCCTCTATATTTATGTGTTCAACGCATGCGCGAACTTCGTGACATAAGATGCGCGTGAGAACGCTCCCGGCTAACGAACCCGCGCCGCTGGTTTATTTTCATTCCTATGTTTTGGCCAGTGCGTTAGCGCAGCGCCGTGGATTCGTAAAATAAGGATATTCATTATGTTAGGATATAATTTGACTGGCAGAGAATACCTGGCTTAAGGTAATAAGAACGCATATGTCATTACTGTGTTGGAGTGTAAGAAAAAATACAAAAATATTCCTCACTCTTTTAATGATATTTTAAGCTAAATCTATTTATCGGTATGAATGAGACTTGAAAACACTGATGCTAAAGATAATTAATTCATTATTTATTGTTTATATCATTTTTAAACCGCATTAACACATGCTAAGCATTTCTTGTGTTTTTATATTAGATTTTTTTTATTACGAGTAGGATTTGATCCTTTTGGTTTAACCCTCACCAGCCATCCACAGCAGTTCGCACAAGTTTGGGTCAAACAGAAGGCCACAGGTCAAATCCTGATGGTATAATTTTTTTAGCGTTACATACTTTTATTTACAAAAAAATACTTATCATCTATAAAAAAAAATCTGCAAACCATTTATCATAAAATCAGGTCTAATACACAAATTTTACTAAATAATACATTATTTCGGTCTAGATTTCAATAAAAGCCTGTGTCTGTTATTCGTCCAATATTACTCTTAATACCGAGGTGGCTGAAACAATGAAATTATAACAATATAAAGCACTAGGTATTACATGAGCCAATCCCGCACAAAGCCTGACTGAATACCTCCATTAGAGAAAATACCCTGACCGCCCTCCGTACACAAAATAGCCGATATTATTATAATAAATAGGCACAGGTCGTAAATACGTCTAAGAATATAGGGTAATTACTAGAAACTTGATATCAAGTTAATGAGAAAATTGACGTCTTTCGACCTTGATAACAGGCCTATTGTGTTAAAAATAATTCTTATCCAGTCTTTGTCTGATCTTGGACGCTAGATCTAAAATAGTATACACTCAACCGTACACACACACGCTTATACCACCACAGTGTAGATTTTTTTCATCGCCAATCCTTTTGAAATTGCAAGTGCAAAAAAGATTTCTTTGTTATTTTTTAGCATGTGACATAGTCATTTTTAACGATGACTGGTTTGAATAGACAAAGAATAGTTGCAATTTGACAGTTGAGTGAACTTGGGGATTTTGGTCTATTCATTTTATGATACAAGTTTTGATTTTGCTTGGTGTTTCGGCTTTTTTGACCTACTTTTTTTGGTGATATTTTTAAGGTATATTTGGCGCTACGGTTGGCGTAGTGGTGAAACAATTATTCGCCTTCTGCCTTTAGTTTCGCGGGTTTGATTCCCGCAAGGGACTAATATTTGTATGATAGACAGTTCTTAGTTTTTAGTTTGAGAAAATATTTATGTAATTTAAAAAAACTATAAATTAAAATTTTTTGCTTAGTCGAACATTTTAATCTAAGTATATAGGATACTTTGCTTTTGTTGGAAATGGTAGCTGAGTATACTACCCGAATACGTTTCAAAGAACCCAAAAGAGGATATAATATTATGATATTACAATTAACAAACGTAACAAAATAGACTGTTTTGTCTACCGGTGATTAACAGCTGTCATATCTCAACGCTTACACTCGGCTTTTCTAATCTATTATTTGTAAGTAAGTTAGTCATTAAGTTAGTTACCTGACGAACTAAGTTAGTGCCTAAATATTCTGCTTTGTTTACATTTAAAAAAGTTAATAATAACATTCTATGTTAACATTTTAAGTCCTTTTTTGTTTTAACCGCGACGAAAAGAGGGGTGATATAAGATTGAAAGGATGAACCGATTTTGATTAAGTTTTTTTTATTTTAAAAGTGATTTGATCAAGAGTTTTATTAGCAAAAACAAAAAGAATTATTTTTTTAAAATTTATACTTGTTTTTATTATCAACGGTAGGTCAAATCTATTATTATTTAAGTCAGTAGACAGCTGATTGTCTAGACATACAGTTATTTAACTAGGAAAAGTAGCCTTTGCCTTAGACAACTTTCAACGTCTTGCGCGCCATAAAAAATCGACGATTCATTCAATTTTTTCAATGTCGATTTCAAATACAAAAGTAATAATATTGTCACGTTTTTCGTTTTTTTGTGAGGTACAGATATATTGAACACCCACTGTTCGCCAACTTGATTTCCTATTAAAACTTGCCGGCATTGCTACTCTTTGACTATAGGTAAGTATAAATTCAATAAGAAATTTGAAAAAAACAACTGATACGGATGGGATTCGAACCCACGATCTTTGGCATACCGTACCAACGCTCTGACCATTAAGCCACCGTATACCACTAGAATCAGTTTAAATTTCAAACCTTTTTACGCTTAGGGCGTGTGGAACATGTGCTATAACATGTAAAAAAAAACACAATATTTATAGGTAAGTATTTAAATCTAAGGCCAAGGTATCGTTACTCGGTTCGAGCTTTGGCTACGACATGTTGCCGTCTCTGTCTTACAGTTGAAGTTTTCAGGCTTTTCAAACCGTCACAATAAAAAATACTGGCATTGGTGTCGATTCTCTTGTACATCCCGCTAAATTAATGCTAACTATAATTCCTTTCTAATAAACACTATTGAAAAAGGATAGCAATTTGAGCTATAAAATTAGAGCAGTCAAATTAGTCTATGTCCTTGCAATTTACGTGAAATTAGGCGAGACCTCTATGACATGCCGACTGAATTTCTCGTTGATAACACGCAAATGGACTAGTTTGACAGCTCTAAAAATCTTCTATCTTTTTCTAATGATCTCTGTTAGAAAGAGAGATAATGAGTCTAAATTATTTTAGAGCGTGTGCGCCATTGTCAGCCAATTTCCACACTCAGAGAAGACTGTTCCTCTTATGTATTTGTTAATTAAAAACGACGACTAAAGGTGTTAAGAGTAAGTTCGTGTTTTGTATAATTTTTATTATAATGAATTATGAAGCTACTTGGTGGTTAGTTCTACACGTTATTATCTTTTCCTTAAAGAAGTTCTTGAAGTTAAAACAAAAATATACCGCATCCATAACGAGGGTTCAACCACAGTATAATATCATACAGTATGGTAACTACGTAGAAACGCTCGAAGCGGCACACTCACACAAACATGCGTAATATTGTGTAACGACGAAACTCCTAAGCGATCGTCGCGGTACGCGCAGTATTAACGACGCGTCGTTGCGCATGTTTGTGCGAGTGTGTCGTTTTCGAGCGTTGGACGTAGTTACCATACTGTATGATTATTAATTATACTGTGGTTCAACGTCGGTTCTAAAGAGCACGCCTCACTCGAGCCTTATAATTTCGTTTATCGATTTATCGAAAATACACGAAGGTAATAACTTGTTACAGCGTGACCATGTTTCATAAATTATATAGTCCAGTGCTGACATCAAACGTTTTTGTGAAATAGCCCCCTAGCGGATGTACCATAAAACATATGCAGGGGTCAATCAACCCCAAATTATTATTGACACTAATGCAGGGGACTAGCAAACATACTTAATTAATAAAGAAGATTTCTCGATGCCATAACTCAATTTTAAACTCGCATCCAATTTACTTTGAACTACCGCGGCCCCTCGTTTCGTTTCAATTGCACGAACAAGTGGAGTGATGCCGATAGTGTGTAGGTGTCATGTTATGTTGGTTGAATAGTGAAGCAACGCACTCTGTTGCTAAGGGCTTCGTTCACGCATAATTGGCCACCAGCCGGTCGCGAAATTACGTCATCGCAATGTGCTATCAGAAATTATGGAACGCTTTGTTTGAACGGATGGGAAATAAAAGTTTTAAACTAATTATAGTAAATAGTAAACTTCATTATTTTAGAAATTTAGACGATTGTTTGTTGATATTTTTATAGCTGTAGTATCGATTCTAAATTCTATAATCTTGTTGATGTTTATTATTGAATCTATTCAATACCTGCCTAGTGGTGGTGACCATTGACAAGTCAGAGGTCTTAGGTTCGAACCCAAGGCGCACTTCTGACTTTTAGCAAGTTATGTGCGTATTGAACATTAATTATCATTTAACTCCGTGCCTCGGAAATCACGTAAAGCCGTTGGCCCTGCACCTGATCTTTCTCCAGTCGTTTCGAATTGGCGTCCCATCGGATTATGAGAGTGAATAGAGAGTGTAGCTGTATTTCGCACACTTGTGCACTATAATATCTCCTGCGTAGTTGAGATTGGCCACTGTGACCGAAATTCGGTCAGGAAGACATTATTGGATGCTATTGATGGTTTAGTGTTCCATCTCTCAGATGAATACTCCGTAAAGAGAATGAAAAATATCTCTATCTATTTTGCGTTGTCACGAAATGCCATGCGCCTGCGACATTGGGCACACGCTCAAATGACGTCTCCGCCACCTTATTTAATGATGTGTGAAATGCAAAATGCTGAAAGGCACATCATCAGAAAGATTTGCGGGTTGCAAGTTTAATGTCAACTTGATTTTTATCCCCCGACTCAAAAAGAGGGGTATTATAAGTTTGACATTTCTGTGTCTGTGTATCTGTCTGTGGCATCGTAGTCCCAAACGAATGGCCCGATTTGATATTGTTTTTTTACTTGAAAGGTGAATTGATCGAGAGTGTTCTTTATAAACAAAATTGAGGTAGTTTTGTCGAGGGTTTTTTTATTTATAGTTATTCTGGAAACGTTAGCTTCAGCTATACCACAGACAATTATGGTAAAATAACAAGCAGATATATTACCATTGTTTATCTTTATCCGCGTGCCGTAGCTAGAGGTTACAATAAGTACCTACAGGACATTGACCTTACCATTCCTGAATAAACAGTCTTTTCCTAACAGGATCTGTCGAGAAGCATTACGTAAGTAAGGGCAAATATAATCTGGAACACAATGCAAGTCATGAACAGAAAATTAAACCTTTACCGCCCTAACTTTCTTCAGTCTCATAGTCTAGCTTTGTACAGTTAAGAACACAAATTATGAAAACACTTGCGTTTTATAAGTATAAAGTAATCTGTGTCGTTGGTCTAGTGGTAGCAAGCGCGACTGCTGAGCACGAGGTCCTGGGTTCGTTCCCCGGGCAAAGTGTTATTGGGTTTTTCCATTAGGAAATTCTCAGTAGCAGCACAGAGTTTGGAATTGTGCCCGGTTAATGGCAATAGGCTCGCTCCCTATTACATGGGACTTATAACATAGCCAGCGAAACGTGGGTGTACTTCTGCCTACCCTCTCTGGGGAATACAAGCGTGAATCTAAAAATAAAAAAATGATATCTGATTTGAGTACAAATAATAATAAATAGGTAGGTATAATGTCTATGCGAAGGCTAAATTGTTGTACTATCTCTGTTACCTAATTATCTTAGTATCTAATGCAAAATCAATTTTTCAGTATGTTTGTTAAGTTTGTGTTTACATATTTGTGCTTTCGAGTCACGAACACAAACATAATTATACATTTGCGTTTTTTAATTCTCCAACACATTGTTCACTGACTAATATAGAAGTAATAAATGTACCTACGTCTATTTGTAGACTGGATAGTCTTACTATTTTTGTTTCATAATTGTCTTAGTAACTAAGGTTCTAAGAATATTTTCGGTAAGTTTGTTTACAATATGTTTATGCTTTCGATTGTACTCTTGCCGTACAATACAAATAGCTCGGCTCGCATTCATAAATAAGTAAGTACAGATCAATCTAGCAAAAACTTAACAATGCTGCCTTTGTTCCTGAGTTTATTCCACGAATTATTCGACAAAGCCTCCAAAGCTAGACTAGCCTATCAATGGTCACTTCATCTGCAGCCTCGTCCCTGACACCGACAAGGCCAACATTAAGTCCTTTATCTAACGGGCCACTGCATAAAGACGAGCCCTAATTTGTCCCCAAACTTCACCGACAATTATGACTTTGAAGTCCGTGTTAATGATCTGAATACCTATTTCAACCATCCCACCTAGTCCCTCAAACAAAGGACACTTTGCACTAGTGTCAGAATATTTTTAGATAAAGCTACATTCGTCAGTTATGGACCGGGTATAATTTAAAACCTTAATAAAGCTCAGTACCCACACTCAAAATTGTTGGAGAGCCTTTCAATTTGCTTCATAATTGGCACCGTTCGGATAGGCAGATGATGTTTAAGTGCTTTTAATGTTTGGCGCTGGCAATATTATGTCGGGGATATCTGGCCGGTCCCGGCGGAGCGCGCGCCGGATTAGGCCGCCGGTGGGGTTGCACGGCTCCCGGCTCACCTTGGAGAGTAATTATAATGATCGGCGCCGGAACCCTAGTCTGGGACGGGAGTCTTCCTGGAGAGGCGTGCCGGGCGACGGGTGGCGCAGCCGAGGTACGCCCACGCGTCGCGCCCCCCGCGCGCGTCTCTCCCGCCCCGGGCTCGCCACGCGCACTCCCCACCGCCACCCGCGAGCTCGTGCGGCCCGTCCGCACCCCCACCCCCACGCACCGTAATAACCCAATTTGTAAGAACCCCCCATTTTCAAGGACGGCCGTCGGTCTTTATGGCGGCGGCGACGGCGGCGTTGATTCCCGACCTTGTTTATTTCAGTTTCTTTTTGTTTAGGAACTGGCTGAACTTATTTTCGTGCGTCTGTGCCCGCCCGGGTACCGCTTGTTTTTGTAGTGTCCGATGGTGATTTGATATGTCGATCACAAAGGACACTACAGGTACCTTTGTGTACCTGTCCGCGGCTGCTCTATATCAATTATGTAGTTCGGTTCAAAGGCGAAACACAGAATTTCGATTCCTTTAGCCGTGACACGATAAGTAATTGGTTGTATTTTGTTTGAATGTCGATCAGTAGCCCGTGAATTTGTTCGTTACGCCGGGTAAATACGAAGTTTCGGGAATGGTTTTAATGTGAGCATTTAGGGAAATTAGACTAGTTGGAATATCTGAATGTTGGTCCACTCGTTACATGCATCGTTCGATACTGCTGCTCAGTACTAGTATTACATAAGATGTAAAAAACGGTTTTATATGCAGACATGTGGCGGGGTAGCCTCATTTGTTTAAGCCGTTCTAAAGTTCAAGGTCGTCCAAGGCACCCTTATCAAAACCCGTCCTTTTGGTTCGTCTAGACGGCTTCACACCTCCAACCCTTTGGGGGACCAGTTCCATTACGGATTGTATTTTTTTCTCGGACATTTAACCGCGATTATTGTTCCGACAAATTCGCCGTCTTTACAAATTGTCATTGACTTCTGGAATTTCGTAAAATCACGTTCCTGTATTTGAAATTAACTTCACAAACAGTTTATTAGAAAATGTGACATAATGAAACGCTCGTAATTTGTTCTCTGAAATTTATTTTTACTAAACATCGTCATTAATTAAAATGTTCTTCCGTAATTTGATTGGATTTTACGAGGACTCATTAGTTCCGTAGTCTTTGGTGATATAGGTATATTATTTTCCTTTTCTGTTCGAAAAGGGATCTGTGACGTATTGATTACACATCAATTCGCCGTGCACCATCAATGACATGTTATTGGAAAATGAATTTTAAGGCCTTTAAAGGAGATTTACATCTTTTGAACAGAATAATTATCTACTGATATTATGAATTATTTTTAAAGACGCAGTCAGTCAATGGCGCATGCGTTTTGTAGGGTTACATGGGTATCGATCGATCGTATTCAATTAATCATTTGTGTGGGCTCGATTTCAACTCCTACAAGACTTGGATTAGTACCCAACCAATTCGTTTGAATTATAAAACAAAAATGCGAAAATGTATTCTTTGTATAAATATAATAGACGGATACATAGAATAGATTATATTGACTTGTATCTAGATTATATCGACTTCTAATCAGAATAAGAAATTTGTAGCTAGATAATGTAATTATATTTTTTTACCCCATAGGATCTAATGCGCTTAACGACAACGATTGGTGTAAGTGTTGTGGGTTCGATTCAAGGGACAAATATTTGTGTGATGAACAGATATTGTTCTCGTCTGAGAATTGGCTGCATTGCACCCACTATCCAAAATAAAACTTTATTGTGGATTTTACGTTTTGTTATCAAATTAAGTAGTAAGTAGGGCAAAGGCCTCTTTTCATACAAAGAAGGATCGAGCATTAATCACCACGCTCACTGTAAGTTGGTGATTTCGGACTTTTCAGGTCCAGGTTTCCTTACGCTGTTTTCCTGTCTTAGATTAACTAAGAAAGTGCTTATGACATTGAAAAAAGTCACATTGGCACATGCCAGGTTCAAACCCACACACACGTGCTTGCATGCGGGTCCGTAACCAATGTGCCACCACGCCACTTTGTTTTTGTTATCAAATAAGAAGGAAATAACATAAGTCTAGACTTTAACAACTCTTGCTAAGTTTTAAATTAAACGCCGTTACTTATAATCTGCTTACCGCCCGCTTATTGATTTCAAACGGAATTCTTTTGTTTACAGCAATAAATTAAATTATAAAACGTGACAAGGTTTCGCGTCTGAATCCAGACTTCTCCTTTTCGGGTCATCGACCTTATTTTCTACCGCGCCGACTCATTTATAACACAAAGACGGAAGGATCGTAACACGTGGTTTCTGTGGTGTCTGCCTCCCACGGGTTATAGACGTGTTATATTATCCTTTTTATATAGTATTTATTATAAAATATTAAACTATCGCACATAATCGCCGCGCCGCGACGCCTTGCATTGCACAACTCAGCGTCACGAAGCGGTGCGTTCAAATGCATAAATTTGTATTTGACTTTTCTCTATGGCAGCGGTACGGAAAACGGTGCGTTCAAATGCATAGATAATTGTATTTAACTGTCCTTGATTTTCGTAGCAGCTGCGTAGGGACATTGCTTCCGCGCTAGTTCCCGCGGTGCTGCGGGCTTGAATTAATCTAAAACCAAACATTAAGTACTTTCTCTAATCATACTTTATCTATAATTACACATGCCTATTCAATATTTGTGATAAAAATTTAATTATGCATAAAGTTTGAACATTTTAATTTGTGTAAGTATCCATTCGGTTACCTAAACAAATGTTTGGATATCATTAATATTCGGAAATCATGTCAAGTAAAATCTGGCAATAAAAAATCCTCACGAAACATTTTTGTTTCCAATTTAAAATACACACGACTTTTTTGATTACCGAAGAAAATCACAGTACCTACTAATAACATTTTTATAGAGAAACGTCAGTTCTTCAAATAATGTTTTTGGTATTTAAGTCTGAGCTTGAGAAAACCGATATATACTTTCATTTTACACATTTAATTCAATGATTAAGCTAATCTGTACGATTGTTCGACCTCTGAGATCTAAGTACTTTGCAAACCTCACAAAAACTACAGCTTATGCAAGACTGGAAACGTTTGTACAGACGCCAACACATCAAGCTGCTACAAACTGTCAAATTTCTTTAATAGATTTTCAACCTTCTCGCCAAAGTATTAAGTTCAAACTTAATTGGGAAAATTTGACAGTTTTGGGTAGCTTGTACCCCGATACCAGAATGTACAGACATTGGGCGTAATTTTATTATGATGATGAACGCGGACCTAGTCGCGAGTAGAAGCTAGTTGCAGATAAACAGAAACCCAATTCTACCAAGTTGCCTGAAAAGGACACGGTTATTAAATTACTAGCGTGTTGGAATTGGGTCTACTTCAAGTCTGTGGTCAACCGTATTGACGGTAACTTGAGACAGACTTTAACTTAGACTTAGTTTCTTATTGGGTTACTGCTCAAACCTTTTGTGTTCCGCTTTCATAGTTTTTATAGAATATTTTCTATCTGTATTTATTTTGGGCTCGTGTACCTAAGTTTCTAAAATAGTTTTCAAGAAAACAGAAAGGTTTCGAGGCTTAGGCTTGAACTACGAATTTGGATTCGATTTGTAAATCCTATTATTACTAAGAAAAAAGTTGAAAATTCCATGATAAGCCAAGAAACAATGCACGCATTGGCACTTATTAGCATCAACCTTATAAGGAGTTTGTTCTCTCTGATATGAGTTTCTTGAAAGCACGCAATGTTAAGCAGACAAAGATCGTAAGTTCGAAACCCAGGCCCACACCCCTGACTTTTCGGCGTTTTAGAAATTAATTATCTCTTACTAAAACAGTGAAGGAAAACATCGTGAGGAAACCAGTAAACTGGCGAGATTTTTTCAACTGTATCTGTTTCGGTTTGAGTGTTAGTGCATTCTAAAATTATAGTTATGTAGGTTTGTATATGCATCCGCCGTATAGAAGAAAATAAAAATATCTCATTTCACAAAAACTTCGCGCGATTTGTAAACTCGTAATGGCCCGTTTGAATACGATATGCATCTCAGCGCATGATTATTACATACATTATTAACTAACGTTCTGTGTTGTGTCCTGAAAGCTTAAAAGACCTATAAAATACAAAAGATAGGTTGTCGTTATAGAAAATGACGAACAAAGGAAGTTATTTTTGTCATTATGTAAAAGGAAACCATTCGTTTATTCTGTATACATTAAAGTTAGTTACAGAATAGTTTAACTAGGTATATAAATATGAACCATCTGAATTATTACCTTTTTATTTTTTAACTAGGATTTAACCCTTCATCTCGTTTTTTATAAAAAAAATTAGAACATTCATGTTGCAAATTGAGATTACCACCGATATGATGGCATTTATTTTCTAACAAAGCAGATAAGGCTTCTTAAGGGGTGGGAGATATCTGACAAATCGAATTCAGTTTCTTTTGTTTTAAATAATTTGCATTGTACGAGTAGCAAGATTTAAACACGTTCCAATTTTATGGTACTAAGTTTCAGCCAAATTGTGTATGGAGGTGCGATGAAACGCATTTCTTGTAGCAACTCAGTCGGAAAACATTTTTTACAACCTATTTTTCAGACCTTCGTAAAAATTAAACGTAGGCATAAATTTAGGACGCGCCGAGAGAAAAATATCTTCAAAATGACTTTGTCACAGCTTCTCAGTTTGATAAATCATACAATCTTCAGTCATTATTTTAATGTCGGAAAAAAATTAAAGCGAAAATTTAAATTTTGAAATTCAAAGGTCAAAGGTATTGCCGTTTTCTGCTAGGTACCGCGATTGTAACTAGAGCATTTTGTCAAATACAGCACCATCAGGCTTTAGGCTACTGGGTTTGGGAAGGGGGTGGTGTAGGTATGGGTAGTGGGGGGCCTGTCGCGCCGGTTTACTCCCAGCCCCCAGCGGCGCATAGGCTGAAATGTGCCGCCGATAAAGCAGCCGCCAAAAACATGAACTTATTTTTTTTTTGGATCGTGTAGGCTTCGGTTAGACGTGGCATTTTATGTCGGTGTTTGTCGTTCTAGATATTTGAACGGTTTCGTAAAATTTTGACGATATTGTGATGTTATCTTTGTTCGTAATTTTTGGTTTTTTAATATTTTGCTTTTGCTATTTGAATTTCGGGCAACGTGTATTTTTGGCTTTTTTTTGTTTATGTTTTTTTAAATATGTTCAAAGGATAATTTTATTTCTCTTTGTTATCAGTGACGTACATTATTGTTAGGAAGTACGCAACAGACAACCTTTAGAATTTATGTGATACTGACATAAAAAGCAATGAGATGAGATCATGATGATGTATCGGTACAAAAAAGTAGATTTTATTAAAAGAAAATTCAAAGGCCTACGCATCGTATGCAGGGCGGAATAACTTATAGAGGCATAAGCGTTGAAAATTGAGGCCGCCCAGTCTGATATTGAGGGAAACTGACTTGAGACACGCACTGAAACACACGCCAGTCCAGTTTTGGTTCCCATTATGACACGCTTAACGACACACCAATGATCCACAACATCTATTACAACAATATACATTGCGCGCCTATCACTAACTAACTAAACTACTCTCACTTGGTAACCATCAATGTACATCTAAAATTCAAACAACTACAATAACTCAACTTGATTGCGTACATGTACAATAATCTGATATTCCCAGACTTTCTATTACGAGCGATAATATATTCTACGATGAAGCAATAAGGGTGAGAATTGCACGAATTTAATATTCAAAGACTATTATAGGGCTTCCTAGGAGCCTTTGTGGAGGTTTCATCGCTGTCTAGATGGGCTCTGAGGTTTTGTACATGTGGATATAAGTTTTGATATAAACAATTAGTTTTGTGTATCCTTATTTATCAGTTCACTTGTTGGTGTGATGTTTAAGGTTGTTTTTTTTAAATCAAGAAATATAGAGATGCACTATTTTAGAGTAATGAGTGCGTTTACTTGTGATAGTAGGTATATTTATCATATTATATTGATGTTTTTTAAAATACTTTTAGCGTTTATCGATTTGCATTTTGCGCTTAGTGTCAAGATGTGTTTGTGCATTTAAAAAAGAATAATATTAATTATTAAATAATAATATTAAGTTACAATGATAATATTGTATATTATTTAGTACGTAAATATTATTATATTTAGTAAATATACAAAGTTAATTAATGATCTACAAAATCCTAATGTGAAAATGAAAACCTGACTTGATACGTCTCCTGCCTTTAATAATTCAGGCCTTCTGCATTTAGTATCTCGAGTTCGAATATCGCGCGGAACAAATATTTGTGTAATCCACGTTTATGCATTGTAAAATTATATGTCTGTAAATTGTATTCACTAACACCAAAGAATTGTGGGTGCGGTGCAAAGAAAACTCTAGTGCGGGGAAAATCGTAAAAACTTAAATAAAAACGAAAATGCACCTAAACAAAATGTTCAGACGGCCTTGAAAAAAATTACATCTAGTATACATTAGCGGAAAACGCGTTGTTCAAATCGTCGCCAGAAACTCTGGCAAGCGCAAATTGATAGCGACGTGCGACACTGTACAAATAAGTCAGAAATATCAATAGGGAAGATGCACTATTTTTATTTTTGTTTTCATTTTAAAGAATTCCATGTAGAATAGACCACAAATATATTTAAAAAATTAAAACATTGCAATTTATCCGAAAAAATGCTGTTTTAAATTGACAGTTTGACAGTTCGCGGGAAAACGGACTTATGGTGCTGATGACGTCACTCTTGTCTTTTACTGGTTCGCCGTTGGCTTTCATACTTTTGCATATTTATTTAAATCGAATAAAAAATAGTATTTACAAAGCATAGAATTTTATTTTATAAATTTACAAAAAAGAATAACTTAAATATTATATAGTTATTACATTTTAATTTTGGAAATACAGCATCTATCCAGAATTTCTATGCAGCATTCATAACAGATAAAATGCTTATAACGTATATACAAATTATATACTTCTTTTAATTTTTCAAAGTTTGTGTGTGCTATACAGAAAAGTGATATTTTCCTTATGCTGAAAAACATTTGAAGTTGTACTTGTGCCCAATATTTTGGTGTTATTTTATTGTCTTTCACATAGGAAAGTATGGTAGGTAGCTTCTGTTAAGGATATTTCACCTCTACTGTGTAATTTTCAGCCGTCTGGTGTTGCACCAAAAAAGGGTACCTACTCGGCATTACAAAGAAATCCAGCTTCTTCAATTTTAATCTAAAATACTGATTAAAATAATATAAACAATATTTATTACTACAAAGGCCTGGAACTAAACATACCTAACTAATTATTTTATTCAAAATATTTAAACTAGAGAAAAACTAATGATGTTATGTCAATACTAACTCTAGGTAAACACCTGGAGACTGCTTTGATAAACCCAACTCCCATTTTTATTAAAAAAAACGCAATTAATATTCCCATAAAATAATATTCACCTTTACAACCATAACCTCAAATAAGTTGTCAAAACAAGTGTGACGTCACGAAACGCTAATTCGTGTTTTAAAATACGTATTGTTTTAAGTCATTTTTAAATCGTAATTATTGTAAAAAAACAACAATATGTAAAATAAAAACGTTGCAGTGGCCTTTCTTTTATATTTTTTTAACGTTTTAATCATACAAATTCCATAAATATTACATCTGCATCTTCCCTATTGTAAGACTAGACAAAACAGTTGAAATCTGGGACATCTATTTGTGTAGATAATTTAAAAAATAAAAACATTATTTAATTGTAAATTATCGAATCTCTTTTCGTCTTCCCATATTTAAAAAAAAAGTAGCCATATTTTAGATTCTAAAAAATCCTAGGGTAGGTAAGGATTTTTTTTTTTTGTGTTTTTTTTTATATGTTAGCACATGTTTGCTTACTTAGTGATAGCGATGGATTAGCGATACGGTGGCTTAGCGGTCAGAGCGTTCAAATCTCATCGTATATGTTGTTTTTTTTAAATTTTCTTATTAAATAATCATTAAGCTAAGTTTATATAAAAAAATACCTGTTTAAGTGTGAGTCGGATCGCACACAAAAGGATCCGTACAAAAATGCCGAAAAATATTCGAGATAAATGAAAATGAAAATGGTGTTGGCTGACCTCCTGCAAGATGGACCGATGACCTCGAAAAAGTAGTGGGAATAGTAGCTGGTTGAGAAAAGCGAAGGTCCGACATGTTTAAAAAACCTTGGAGGAGGCCTATACCCAGTCTTCCCCATGAAATGATGATGATGATGATGAAATATCTCGTATCTGTCTCACCGTTGAAGTTTGGCAGTTGCGTGACAGGGATACCAAATGTGTCGTCATCATTTCTAGGATAAAAATACCATTGAACTTTTAACTATCACAAAGACGGCGTAGCATAACAATTTGATTTCCTATCGTGTCTCATAAAAACCTTTAAATTATTTAATCCATCTCCATAATTAAAATTGGGCTACATAATAACGATGATGAAAAAAAAACGTAGGTACGTAAATACCTAAACAAAATGAACGTATTTGCAATCTAATAAGAGCAAAAATTCAATAACACAAAAATAAAAATATTCAAAATGGCAATGTGTGATTGGAGCTCTCTCTTCTGAAGTCAGCTGTGAAAAGAATAAAATTATAATCAAACCTCACGCCTATATAAGGGGATAGCCAGAGGTAAACAATACACCTAAATTTCACCTATAATTGTGTAAGCAAGTCATTGGCAAGCCACATGTAATAGGTAGCGAGCCTTTTGCCATAAACCGTGCATAATAATTCCAACCTCCAGGTTGCTACATGAATTTTCTAATAGAAAAGCCCATAAACACTTTGCCCTACCCGAAAAAGAAACCTAAGAACTCGCGCTCTATAGTCGCGCTTGCAACCGCTTAACCAAGAAGGCAAAAATAAAACTCAAATAAAACACTTAACAATGCAATTTCAATTTCTTTTGGAACCCAGACTGCTCCCATTACCCAAATAGTCTATCATGCTTATACAATACCATTACATTACTACAGGTTTCTAGAGCGTGGGTGTACTCAGACGTAGGCCTTCTGAGCTCGTTTATACTACGCTTGCAGACGGGGCTATTGCCCTCCCCATACCATTGCAAGGCTACCCAGGCAGGGCCGCACTCGACGCCGGGTTCGGTAGCCATGGCGATCGCTCGCTCGTGCTGGTTGCGATAGTGACACCCTTACCACCCCTTACCCTGCGTCGCTTATTATGGGCTCTTTTCAATTCCCGCTCAATGGCGGCTAAATCTTTACCTGAAGGCCGCACGAATGATGTCAGGTACAGCCCTGGAACTGAGCTCTGATTCTGTGATATTTTTAGGGAGTGTGGGATATGTTTGGTTTTATAAATTGTGATTTAACGATTACTACGTGTAAACATGCGGTTGGTTTTAGTTGGTACACGTGTTATTGAGTAGATTTAGTTTCTAGTGGGATTAGAATTATGATATAGATAGAGATAACTAATATTAGGATCGATTTATTATTATGATTTACTCAAACCACATCAATAACTAGGGTCTGCACGCGTTTAAATAATATTTGAAGTTTTTTTTTCTCGCCGCGTCGCGTTGACCCGGATTGTCAAGTAGCTAAGTAGGTACCTGATAATTGAATAAATCAATCAATATTTTTTTAAGAAATATATCTAGTCCATTCCTGGCTTCACCCGCAATGATGAACTTTTGAAACCAATAGTTTTCTCTGGGAAAGTTATTTGCGTTCGCTAAACTTGATTTCCATACAAAATTTTATGAAAGTTCAGATTTCTAACTACAAAAATAATTTTGTCTTTTAAATAGACATAAACGAGTGACACTACACCTTCCTAAAAGTCATTTTTTTTTTTTTTTAATTTTTAAAAATCGTTTGAGCAGTTTCTGTGATAATATTAGTTTAGATTACTTTTAAAATTGCTGCTGTAACAGCTGCTGTATACTATTGACCTTAAAGCAAATTATTTAAATAAATGTCTCTGAATTAGATTTTCCAAAAAACGAAAAAATAATTTACGAGCAGGATTTGAACCTGCAATCTCTCTAGAAAACCTCTGTAGAGAATCTTGATAACCAAAATGGGATTAATAAGGATAGGAGTATAATGATTTTTATTTTAATTTAAAAAAAAATGGCGGAATCTTTGATAAATTAAACTACATCAATGGAGACGTTTGACATAATTTTTAAACAAACAAAGTTGTAAATCTAGACATTTTTGAACTTCCGAGAAGTCCAGGATCTCGCGAATCGTTTTCTTGGAAATTTCCTCTTAGACGTTTGTAAATTTCGAGGAATTCGGACAAATTTCCAATAGACGAGTTTATGAAATACAAAAGAAAGCGCTCTGTGTTGTATTTCTTTCTTGTTATTTTTTTATTTAGGAGTAGGTAAACTTAGGTGGACTCACTTCTAAATTTTTTCATTTACTCTTTATAACCCTTTTTTTTAGTTTAAGAAATACAAAAGAAAGCGCTCTATGTTGTATTTCTTTCTTGTTATTTTTTTATTTAGGAGTAGGTAAACTTAGGTGGACTTACTTCTAAATTTTTTAATTTACTTACTCTTTATAACCCTTTTTTTTAGTTTAAGAAATACAAAAGAAAGCGCTCTGTATTGTATTTCTTTCTCGTTATTTTTTTATTTAACATAGTTGAAAACTTAGGTGGACTAACTTTTAAATTTTTTCATTTATTATAGTCATTGTAACTTTTTTTTTATGTTTATGAAATACAAAAGAAAGCGCTTTGTGTTGTATTTCTTTCTTGTTATTTTTTTATTTAGGAGTAGGTAAACTTAGGTGGACTCACTTCTAAATTTTTTCATTTAGTCATTGTAACCCTTTTGTTTAGTTTATGAAATACGAAAGAAAGCGCTCTATATTGTATTTCTTTCTTGTTTTTTTTTTTAATTTAACATAGTAGA
Organism: Protodeltote pygarga; assembly: GCA_936450705.2. Taxonomy (NCBI): domain Eukaryota; kingdom Metazoa; phylum Arthropoda; class Insecta; order Lepidoptera; family Noctuidae; genus Protodeltote; species Protodeltote pygarga. The sequence goes on along the minus strand of OW388250.2, from coordinate 14,304,925 downwards.
AAAACTTAGGTGGACTAACTTCTAAATCGCTTCTTCTTTCGTTATCCTATAGTTAGTGAACAACATGGTGTTAGGTAGAGTTAAAACCGCCCTTAAACCTCTGATATGGCTTTACACATTGTTGAAAAATCTTTCAGATGTGCTGGTTTTCTCACGATGTTTTCCTTCACCGTTTTAGCAAGTAATAATTGATTTCTAATACGCACATGAATCGGAAAAGATAGAATTGCGTGCCTTGTGTTCGAACCTGAGACCTATCACTGCTTGATCAGATATTATCATATCAGATAGGCATTACTTAAAGGTATATTTAAAAAAATATATTACATAAAATCAACAGTCAGGTTCCTAAATGTTATTTTACCCAGTAGGCAGTGAAACAGAGCCTTAATGTTTCAAATTTGGGTATGTCAGTGATTAATTAGGTACCTACTATGATTTAGACCTTTTAAGTTACGCTACAACGCCCGGGCGAAGCCTTCCGGTTCCAGACTGTCCTATTTACCTTTTTAGGTCACCTCGGTCCTCGATCTGTCTGGCTGAGGTACCCCCGTACCCCCCTTGTACGCAGTCTGGGAATGCCTGTCCCGTTGTAGACGGCGGTAAGCTCAGTTGATTGATTGAAGCAAATTACAATAATGTGACGAGTTTACGATAACTTTAAAATTGGAAAATTTAAGGCTTAGGTTCTTGGTTCTTGAAGTTAATTCAGTTGTAAAAAAATATGCATTTATATTGTTTTTTTATTACATGTTTTAGTAACAATATAAGCTCTAGTAGTGGTGGTACTGCAGTGATGGTCATAATTAGAAATACAAAGAAAAGAAGTTTCGTTAACAATATTTAGAGGGTTTTTGGTAAGTTAATAAAAAATAATATTTTAATAGAATTAAAAAAAAAACACTGTAATAGAAATCTGATAAACCACAGACATAGATATTAGTTTCTAGGTGTTATTTACAAATGTTTTTTGATTTCATTTAGGTAACGTTAAAGAAATCATTTTTTTTTTAAATTTGCCCCACATAATGAAATACGTCCCTGTTCTAATAGTAGGTACAGCGTATGAGTGTATGCCAAATCGCAGTTTGCTATTTGCGTGTGTCGGGCCTCTGAACTACGTAGGTACTTCTATTGCCGCCTCTGAGAGGGGCTCCACCTTGTCTATTACTGTAGTGCAAGTATCGAGACTGCTACATCGATCTATTAGTAGGTACAAGTTAGATGTACCTTTACACATTGGTACCAAACTAGCATCCAATGATGAGCAGTGATTGGCTGGTGGTAACTTTTGGACTGCCAAATTAAGTCTCAGGTTTAAATAGGGTTTAGGTTCAGGTTTAAATTTACCAACTGTTATAAAAGTATAATAATGTTCTCCTGACCGAATTTCGGTCACACCGGCCAATCGAGATTAGCCATATTAACCAGGAGGTATTATAGTGCACAGTGTGTGCGCAAACACAGGTGCACTCTCTATTCTCTCACTCCCATAGTCCGATAGGGTAGCAATCCGCCACGACCAGAAAGAGATCAGGCGTAGGGCCAACGGCTTTACGTGCTTTGCGAGGCACGGAGTAAGTGACCATAACTTGTTAAAACTCAGAAGTGCGCGCCTTGGGTTCGAACCTGAAACCTCTGACTTGCCAGTCAATGGTCAACCACCACTAGGCTATCACGACTTCAAAAATTATAAATTGTAAACGTAAATACTATACGTACGTGTAAATGCGTACGTACAAACATAAAACGGACTGATCTGAAAACTCCTTTTTAGAAATCGGTTAAAAACTAAACGAGTTTAAAAGGGACAGTGGTTTTAAGGCGTATGTTCCTCTCCAATACTAATCTAGTTAACAATTAATTCTTGCTCCTTTGATCTCGACAGTTAAAGGCACCATTGATTGGTTAAAATAGAGAGTGTTGAATGTTGATTAGATAGAAGATACAGAATTGAAATGTTAAATATATTAACAAGTACGTTAGTGAACGCAACGTTTCGTCTAAAATCTTATTACGAAGTAAAATTTATTTCTTTGAATGTTAGCGGGAAATCTTCAGAACTATTGATTTTAGAAATTATTTCACTCAGAGAAAGCTAAAATACTATTAAATACGGAATGATCCGAAGTCCACTCAGACTACGAACTAATTCCGGATAGGATTTTTTTCTATGCGAAAGTTGTAATAATTGCCTTCATCGTAACACCAATAGTGCAATAAGCTCATGTATAAACTGCAATTGATTTCGTAGTTCAAGAGTAACCCCTCTGATAGAGTGACAAAATAATAAATAAAGGAGACGTTTTCTAAATAAGTCCTTTTTAATCGTGTGGAAAACCCTTTATGAGTGCCCCATCGCTAAGGTCTGGTGAGAGAGTTATGTCCGACTAGCACGGGCTAAAAAACACGGTGAACCTCTGAAAGGAAGTACGGATTTCACTTGCGCATTTACCGTACTCCTGCCAGGTATCGACGTGCGCGCCCGTGTGGGCCCGGGCCCGGGCGGATCTCACTATCGTCAGCGACCTGGCCCTCGCTGAAGCCTTCGTGAGAAGCGCGCGCGGAACACGACGCGTCACCATATCGGTTGTCGGTTTTCTTGTTCTCGATTTTTGATCGTGTGACGAATTGCCCTTAATCCTAACACCCATGACAGTCTAAATACGTCCAGGGACAGATATGGTTCGTACAGTAAAAGAGGGGGTTAAACCCAAATGATAGAGACGACTTAGATTCGTTTATACAAGTATAAAACATTTTTTCGTTGCCTTTTTTACTAACAATCTACTTCTACTATTCAGAACAAAAAGTGTGAGTAAAACATTTGTCGATAGAAATAACTGGGATTGTAAACTACCCGTAATAATTCAGCAAAGTTTGAGCAGTTTCCCCACAACCGTAGACTACCTATAGTACTTTACTAGAATATTATTCAATTGTATTACAAAACACAACAATGCCACCCCACCCAGATTCTATTAATAAGCACGAGTATGACATTTAGAAAACCCATTCATGAGTGCGTATCTTCAAAGAGATAACACATTTAGTATACGCTACGCGACACACGTAATTGTTACCTCACATTACACGGCGCGTGCGTTTCGACGATCGTATCTGCGGAACATTTTTTTCGTACATGGCTTTTGGTACGTCCAATTATGTGTTCTAGGTAGAGCTTAAAATAACTTTTTTAAATCTTTATAAACCGTTACATGTATGTGAGTTTATGGTTTTGATAGCATTAGCTCTTGTGTAAAATTGAATAAGAAAAAAGTGATTGTTTATTGAATTGATTTATTGGTTTATTGAATTGCTGATCTGTCTTTTTTATCATTTTCTATTATTTCAACTTAAAAATACGTTTTTTTATCTGTGGATATGTAAATATAATAATATCTCTTTTATTATTTTTAATACCTATATTTTCTACTTTTCAGTAATAATATTAGAATAATTCAATCGCTTTACTTCACTTGTATTTTGAATACGATAAATAATAATAATTATGCGAAATAACTTTCACCACATTAAAGAGGAACGTCATCAAAGAGGAACGTCATCAGATAAACATAACATCAATATGTTCTAATTCGATAAGAGGCTATATTTAAATTTAAGTATGCGAAATGGCTCATAGCTTAGCTTTTAATCTTTTATGCATAAGCTGTTGCATAAGATTTTTAGGAAACACAAAAATTTAAAATTTTATGTTGTATTTTATGTTACACTTATGCACTTACGGCCAATATTATAATTCGATTCGACTCCTATTACAAAGGTTTTGCTTCATAACAACTTAGTCTATCTACTCACATAAAAGATGTGGAGAATAACAATGTTGTTTTATTTATAATTAACTAATAAAAGCACTTAATATTACAGCTTACTTAACCTATAGACGATATATGAACCGCACCCCACACACGACGAGATACGAGGCGCGTGACAGTGGATTTATAGTGTCTCATTTTTCGATCTTTGAAACGACAACTATCAAATAAAAATTAAGAAAGAAATTAGTAATTTTAACTGAAGAGGTAGGAGACCGTGGCTTAGATTGTAGAGCGATGGCACATCTCTGACGTGATCGCGGGTTCAAGTCCCGCCCGAGTAAGTTGTTTTTGCGAAATTCTTATTAAATATTGTCATTTAATAAGCAAAATATGTGCATGAACATATATATACATGCACAGCCTATATCTGTCCACTGCTGGACATAGGCCTCTTTTCATACGCATAACAAACATTACCATATTATTATAAAACATATATAAAGTACCTATATCAAGTAAAATAACTATCTGTAACATAAAATATACACGTGTACGTATTTTACATCATCTGATTTTCGATTCCCTTTAAATTTAGTCAGCGGTGTACGGCTCTGTGAGTTTCGGCAAAGGGATGGTTACTATAGAAACGACAAGACTTAGCAGGTCTCAATTTAACACGAATTATTGATTACTCGAATCAAAATGTTCAAACTGAGAGTGTGGGAGCAACCATCTTGTTCTAAGGAATAGTTTGAATAGGGCGTTTCATTTTATATTGTTCGTTTTTTTTTTAGGAATTATGTTATTATTTCACTTGTTTTAAATGCGTTATTTATAATATCGATGCAATAAATATAAGAAAAGAAAATATTTTTGTACGTCGAGGTAAAACATAATGAGTAATGACGATTGTTACACTTACGATGCGGTTTCGATGAATATTTTTTTTCCTTTTTTTATTTTTTTCCTATTATTGTTTTGTTTGTGTTCTTGTGTGCTGTGTCAAATAAAACAAATATTCATTAAGTCAAAGTGAAATGTCAATCGTGGCAAGCCTAGGTTCAAGCTTGAGTTTTTTGAATATACTTACCTATTAAAAATTAATTATGAAACATCGTAAATAAACCAGCGCACCTGAGATTTTCAATGGTGTGTAAAGCCATGTCAGGAGCCTACGGGCGGTTTAAAGTCTGATACTAGATAAAGAAAGAAAGAAAGAAAGAAAAGGACCTTATTTGTGACAGCTTTAGCCAGTTGAGAGACCAGTGATGACGTAATCATTTCAAAGTAGGTACACTTGACACAAAGTAGCGTTACAAGTTTATTTCTAAGAGCTCTTTGTTGTACTGCATAATGTGCTTCCGGACTTTAATTCGCTTATTAGCAACAAAAATGTCATGTATAATAATGTTTTCTTTACCGAATTTTAATCACAGCAACAAATCTCAATAAGAGATTAGCTAACTACACAGGACATAGTGCACAATTGTGTGCATAAACACAGGTGCACTCTTTATTCCCTCACATAGTACGGTGGGACGGCAATGCGACACGACCGGAGAGAGATCAGGCGCAGAGCTAAAGGCTTGCGTGCTTTCCGCGGCACGGAGAAAGTGATAATTAATTTATGTCAAGTGAAAAGTCAGAGGTGCGCGCCTTGGGTCCAAACCCGAGACCACTGACTCAATGTAATACACGTATAAATAATAAATGACATAATGTATAAATAATGGTATAAATATATAAAAATCGAACAACTGTCGTTAAGTCAAGAGTCATACGAGGGTTTACGGCAACTGATATTTAGCTGCATCTGGTTAGATTTGAAGCCGACCCCAATAAAGTTTGGGAAGAATAAGACTAGGAGGAGGATAAAATATGTACCTATATCTATGTGTGCATAAAAATGTAATTTAAATATGTATGTATATTATCTATAATTAAGTACCATGCATTACGCTGAAGTGTTGATGTTATTTCTCCCACATGTAAAAGAGGAATCAAGTAATTTATCGCAATAAATTTAAACGCTGTCTGGTGGGAAAACCCACAATACTGGATTTGCATGAAAGATACATTCCTCCTAATAGAATTTATTTAATTTTATTTATTTTCCGCTTTCATGTACCTACATTGCATTGTGACATAATTATTTTATAAATATACGTCTTGCGTATTTATATTTAGTTCACAACTAGTAGCTAGTAGGTACGTTTGTTTATTTGTCACCTTTCCACGCCTAAACCACTGGACCGATCATCCTGAAGTTTTGCATATATGTACGTTGTCAGGTGAAACGGACATAGGATACCGTCCTTTCATCCAGATAAAAAGTTCCCGAGGGAAACAACAGTAACGTATGTTTTATGATAGATATAATAGATGGCGCCACGTGTGTGTCAAATCATGATTGAAATTGAAAGGTAGTTGGATATATTGGTATCCTTATTGGTACCATCTGGTACCTTTGGTATAAGCATCCTTAGTTCCGACAAGCATTCTTAATTGAAATTAAATCTATAAACGGATAATTGTACCTTGGAAGTTAGCTGCCTACATGTTATTCCTACATGCATAAAATCGTGTGGAATCCTTACCGGATCTTCTAAAAAAAAATTGAATATGCATTGTTTCACCTTATTAGAAGCCGACCCCAACAAAGTTTTGGAATATTAAGCCTAGGAGTATGCATTATTTCATCTTGCGATTCACATTTTATTGTCTATTATCAATTTATAAAATAACCAAAGATGATTCTACAAACAGCCTATCACTCAACGAAGAGAATTCACAAAAAAGCAACCCTACTTTCATAGAGGCTGAAAGGAGAATTCCCAAAAAAATAAGCGCTCAAATGATACAATCTTTGCTTTGGATATTATACGCTGACCTTTTAAGCATACATAGCCGTGACCATGAATGTTGAATCGGTTCCATTACGTAATCTATGCGCTCATCTTTCCTTAAACAAAACACCATACAAAAACCAACTCTATTTCAACACTAACAAAGTTGATTATCGCTTATAATTTTTTTGTACAATTTTGACATACCAGTTACTTGTTGCATTGTTGTTTAGGGTTCATACTAGTTCCTTATTGATATTTTTAGTGTTGTCATAATAATTTACTTAGTGTGTTTGTTTTGTTTTTGGTTGCCATGTTTTTCGTGTATGCAAATTAATTGTTTTATTGCAGCTATTTCGGGATTAAGTATAAACGATAGTATATAGACGAATAGGTACTTTATAAGAAAATATATTTTGATGTGGGAAAAGAGCTTTTCTTTATTAAATACAGAATCCATTTTTTTGTTATAGCAAAAGCGTTTTTCCAAAGCAAAACTTTACTAAGATATTTGTATAAAGCCTTATTGTCAACGTTGAAATAATATTTATACTTGACCAAAAAGTCATCATGGTAGTATTTAATTTAACTGTACGGTGGCGCCTAAAAAGTTTCCAGTTTCACGGTGTTACCACACAATACACAGAATTCAGCGATCGATCCCTGTAGCATAAAAAACATGTTCAATATACGTTTACACCTCTATTCCACACCACAGACTGACTCATGCAGTTTGCGCATGATCAAACCGCTGGTACTTATGCAGGCCGGCGATCAAAAAATAGCCCACACACTAAGAAATAGGTTCTTCTAACGAAAAATATGAACTTGATCGTGACCATGAACCGGTGCGCACGTTGCGTGACGTCACCGCCGACAAACAAAACAACGAACAAATTGCATAACATTAACTAAATCGAGTGTGGAGTATAGAGGCGTAATTGTATAACTCTTGTTTTTTATTATGTATGACTGAGCTGTGTGTGAGTCAAAGTAACGATCAATTTTACCTGAGAGATTTTTCAACGGTATGTAAAGCCATGTCAGAGGCCTATGATTGCGCGGGCGGTTTAAACTCTGACACCAGATTGTTCATCAATCATACATAGATAAAGAAACAAAGATCATCAAGTTGACGATACAAAGGATGACGATAAAACCATAAAGATGGTGGGATGAGTGACAGAGAGATAAAATCAATAGTATTATGAGCTGTAGTCTGAAAGACTTACATGGAAATGATGGGGGGGTGAAGGGGAGAACTGAGTGTAGTTTGATGGCTTTCCAATCAGGGGGCAATACTTTAACAAATATAAATTTTTGTTTTTCTGGCTATTATAATTAAACCTACTATTATTTTTTTAGACCACTATGGACAAAATAAGTACAAATAGTAGATGTAATGTATGTGTAATGTATATGTAGGCTGTAATAATTAACTAAGCTATTAAAATTTATAATGCAAGTTTGCAAAGAAATTGGACTTTAATTAAACATTTTCAGTTCCGCCATTATGAATAAACACCGTTACTGGTGCTTCCTAGTTGCTTGCCCATTTAGATAAATTAGATTAGTTAATTTAAAACTATACATAGCAAGTTTGAAATATATCTTCTAATTATGACTGACGATAGTATTCTCTATTGGGTTACGGGTTCGATGTACGCATAGGGCAATGATCGCCTTTCTTTATCGAATGGTTGATGAACAACCTGGTGTCAGAGTTTAAACCGCCCGTAGGCCTCTGGAAAAACCGTCACTGTCACCGTTGAAAAATCTCTCAGGTGTGTTGGTTTCCTCACGATGTTTTCCCTCACAGTTTTAGCAAGTGATAATTAATTGTTTTCTAATACGCACATACATCCGAAAAGTCAGAGGTGCGTGCCTGGGTCTTGAACCTACGACCTTAGACTTGGGAGTCCAATCGTCATACCACTAGGCTATCACTGCTTCACATTACATTATTTACAGATGTAAATTGTTCTACAACATTTTTCAAAACCGGATAGAAAATACCGAATCCAGAGGTACCAATCCATAGAGATATTTATCGACATAGTTTATTTAGAATGTGTGACGGCTCAACCGGCCAGTCAGCTTGGCTTCAGTTTTTTGCGTCAAGTCAAGTAGACTCGCCAGTCACTAAGTCGACTAACCGACATAGAAACGAGTAAGTACTGATAGGATACAATCAAGTGGTAGTTGAATCAGCATAGATCATTGAAACCGGTTAAAGGATTTTACGCTTAAAGCAATGACAGTGATTCCGATAGATTTTGACAAAAGCTGAATTTGAATTTATATAAGACACCCTTAAGACAAACTAGTCCTCCAAACATTTTTTTAAATTCGACGGAAAAAGAGGGGTGCTATAAGTTTATCGCGTGCTTTTGTGTCTATGTGTGTCTGTGGCATCGTAGACTCTAAACAGATGAACCAATTTTCATTTATTTGTATTTATAAAAAAATTGTATTGTATAATTTCAGAGGAGTTAGTTATGTTAAAATTTTGTACAAAGAATTACTCGATTACGAGCAGGATTTGAACCTGCGACCATTTTCAAGCAATCTAAATAGGACTCCTTTTTTCAAATAATAAACGGCAAGATGATGTTCTTCATAGGCCAGCAACAAGCTGAAATACCTGAATGATGTATTTAAAACAGGTAACCTTGAGAGGTGATCGTACAACTGATTTAGGACAGAATTAAAAACAAAAAGAATGGATACCTCGAACGGGCCTCATAGCCTTGACCGATTTTTTGTAGGATATGTTGGTCAATGAGTGTTTTTTTGGACCACGTAGGCCGTATCATTGAAGTGCGTCCCTGATCAAACAAACCCTAATTACAAAGCATTTTTAAATTATAACTGAAAAAAAAACAGGTGTGATGCGATAGATAAGGAATAGTGTAGCATAATATGGCAGGTCAAAAATTATTGATAATTTTAATGTAACAAAAATAAGTCTATGAACAAATTAAACCTACGAAGGACTCGAATGTACTCATACACTACGGCGATTATAGAACTGTGGGATCGGGAGGTGAAATAAAGTAAGATTTGCTCCTTTAATATTATATTTCGATAAATAGACAAAAAATAATAAAAATACCTCGTCGTTGAACCGTCGTCGTCATCGTTCGTCGTAAAACAGTATCTGCCATTGCCATCTTTTATACTCATTCATTCATCCCAGTCACATACATACTTCACTCATTCACTCTCGTACATACGTTCCATTTCATCCATCATCATCCCACACTCGGTCATCCTGCACAATGTCTGCCCTCAGACATTCTACACCAATCCAGTCAACAACAACCATAACAATTCAAACATCAAATACACACCACACTTAACAATTAAACTTAACAAAACATGTTACAAATAACACATAACTTAATACTATACACAGGTTAATATAACACAGAGTTAACTTAATCATATTATTCACTTAGGAAAACAAAAATTATAACACCATGACATCTGCTCCTAAAATCAAAATAAACTGAATGCCCTTTAACAACTCTGCATAGTTAAAGCAATAAAACACAACATAAATATCAGAATACAACTTACTATCTTTTGTGTATCACTCGTATACTCACATGCGTAACAAAACTCACATGCTTTTTAAACTTTACCCACTTACTTGACTTACATCCTGAATGCCATCTGGCCATTTTTTCATATGATCTGCTGAAGTTATCGTCTTATTCGGACCTTCGGCGTGAGGGTCCACTTTTTCTACATCATATCTATCCAGTCTTTTCACTTTGATGACACGATAGGGTCCCAAATATTTAGGCTTAAGCTTCATTCCTCCTCCAAATTGGGTTCGTTTTATAGCAACTATATCTCCTTCCTCGTATTTCTTGCTATTTTTCCTATACTTGTCATAGTTTTTCTTATTTTCCTCTTGCACTTCTAATATTTGCTATTTAGCTCTTTTCCTCAGATCTTCTCTATTTTCCATGAAGCTGTCCCGTTCCTCTTGTTTTAGTAGTTCATATATTTCTATGTCTTCTTGTCTTTTCATCTTCCATTTTACAATTTGTTGCTCTAATCCTCTAAATAGTAATCCTTGATTCAGATTATAATCTTTGTATGATTTTCCGTCATCACCTCTTTGCATTAAAATTGCTGAGTAAGCAATGCTTAACGCATCGGTATGAAGCTCAGTCTCTGCTCTTTGGTCATAGATTTTCAATACTGGTTTAGTTGCCAACTTCATCTTCAATTCATTAAAAATGGTTCTGTGCTCATTAGTAAACTCAAAACTAGAGTTTTTTCTTAGCATGTCTGTTAGAGGTCGTGCTATCATAGCATATTTAGGTATAAATTTTCTGAAGTAAGAACAAAGACCCAGAAAACTGTGCAGCTGCTTCAAATTCTGTGGCTCAGGGAATTTTGTAACAGCATCTGTTTTCCCTGGCGACGGCATAACTGCGCCTCCTTCGATCACATGGCCTAAATACTCTACCCTCCTAGTTAACAGCTGAGACTTTTTCCAATTAATACACAGTCCATATTCAGATGCAGTATTCAAAACCTCTTTTAGGCGCTTCAATGCCTGGTATTCGTCTTCTGCTGGAATTAATATATCGTCAATAAAAACAATAACAACACCTCTAGCAATCAATTCTCTAAATATGATTGTTATAAATCTTGTAAAAACTTTGGGACATGTTGCCAAACCAAAAGGTGCGCGTAAAAATTCATATTGTCCATGCATAGTTACAAAAGCAGTATACTTAATCGAATCCTCATGCACGCGTAAATGAAAGTAAGCATTTTTTAAATCTAGCGCACTAAATACTCTTGCCGAGGACAATTTGTCAATGTGGTCTTCTATTATGGGAAGTGGATACTCATCTTTAACCATTTTACTATTTATTTTTCTATAGTCTACACAAACTCTTAACCCCCCATCCTTCTTTCTCACTAATACTAGTGGACTTGAATATTCAGAGTAACTTACTCGTATAATTCCGTCGTCAAGCCATTCCTGAATTTGTTGATCCACATCCTCCTGCTCCTTGAATGATATACGTCGTGGCCGCTGAGATACAGGAAATTCGTCTTTCAGTACAATTTTTAATTCTATCGGAGCTTCCTTAGTCTTCTGCGGCACATAATTTGCAACTAACCTTGAAACTTCGTCCTTGACAGCTGGATCACTGACATAACCTAAACAATCAATAGAACTGGAAAAACATGCAACATCTTGCAACCATTCATAGCTAGGGTTCATCCAATCACCTTTAGGCAAAAACCAAACAGTACAATCTTTCATGAACATCATCACGTTTCGTAAAAAGTCACTACCAAGTATAATCTCAAATGGTACAGAGTCGTTTGGCAAAATATAGAATATAATGTCAGAATATGAACAATTATCAATAGTAATATCTAATTTTACAACACCGTAGGATTGCACCTGACAATAACCTAACCCAGTTAAAGTAATGTTCGACTCTTTATTACAGTGTGGCTTACCCAATTTATTATACAGATCTCTTGACATTAAATTGACATCACAACCCGAATCTACTAAAGCTATTGCCGTTTTACCGAACAATAATACCCGTTTTAAAGGTTTAATACGACGTTTAGATAAGCTTTCACTATTATGTCCGTTATTGTTTAAATTATAAACGTAACTGTCATCACTACTGTCATTGAAATTAAACGCTTTGTCGCTACAGCCAATAGCTGCGCGGTTCTGCAATGCCATATTGCCAACTTCGTAACAAATCTCACTCGTGCTTGTATTCACACCGGTCGTTGCTATGTAAACATCGCCTTGAACATCGTCTTGAACATCGTTCGTATTGCTGGTGGCGGCCTCTGGCATCAAATTGAAGAACGCTTTTTTAGACATTCGCTCGGTATTGGTCGGCCTCCGTTGTTCAATTGTGCCAATCTTCGGAAATTGTTCGTGTCTTCCGAGCGTTCTCGAAGTTTGCCGATTATCTGATGACGTATGTGCTGGCGTTTGCTTCGAATTTGAATTCGCCTCCATATTTTTCAGCGGACAATTCGGAGAAATATGACCGAAATCATTGCAATGAAAACACTTTCTTCCTTGTGAACGATGAGGACAATTATCTGAAACGTGATTTTTTTCACCACAGCTGAAACATCGCGTTACTGCGGCCGTGTTTCTCTTATCATTAAGGCTACTACCGTTATTTCGTGTATAGATAGGCTGCTTACCACGGCGATTATCTTTGACCGAATTCTTCTTAAACAATGCATATATCTTTAGCTTTTCTTTTAGTTCCGCATAGGTCGTGACACCATATAACATAATTTTATTTACCTCCTCATCCACAATTCCATCAACTATATACTTTATGGCCACATAAGCTGGCATTCGTCCGCGTTTGCCAAGCTCCTTCATGATCAACATATAATCGAGACAGGATTCATCTTTCTTCTTCCGCCTTGAGCTCATTATCTCATGGATTTTCTTTATGTCAACAGTATCCTGAAATTCTTTGCCGATAGCGGCTTTTAAATCTTTCCATGACTGGTAGTTCTTCTCAGCACGTAGCCATAGCTTAGCTGTACCAGTTAACGACCTCCGTGCTACCAACAAGAGTTGAGTAGGAGTCCATCCAAATATTTTTCCGTTCTCTTCAATATCACGTATCCACATAGATACTGTGTACGTTTCGTCTTGGCCACTGAACTTCGTAATCAGTTTTTCAGTGAGATGCAGCATGTCATGATGTGGCTGCGGCGGCGTGGTCTCTTGATATTCTTCATCAGTTTCATCGCTCACGTCGGACATTTTGTTTTTTGTTTTTGACTGCCGCCGTCGTAAATTTTAATTCCTCATAAAATAATCCCTCGTTGTTCAATCGTTAACCGTCGTAAAATTCTTAGTGATCGTCGTAGTTTCTTCGTCTGTAGGCCTTCGTTAGACCTTCCGTCTTCATAGGCCGTGTGCGTCCTCGTTTTAAATCTTACTTTTCCACTTCGATCCCGGACGAGCCCCCAAGTTTGTGGGATCGGGAGGTGAAATAAAGTAAGATTTGCTCCTTTAATATTATATTTCGATAAATAGACAAAAAATAATAAAAATACCTCGTCGTTGAACCGTCGTCGTCATCGTTCGTCGTAAAACAGTATCTGCCATTGCCATCTTTTATACTCATTCATTCATCCCAGTCACATACATACTTCACTCATTCACTCTCGTACATACGTTCCATTTCATCCATCATCATCCCACAGAACTATCGCCAATTAAAGTCAAAGATGGCCGACATAAGCCCCACTACTTCATTAAGAGTCCCTAAGGACTTACACACGCCAGTATTCACGATCTTCTAACCTTCCCCACGATCCCCTTCGCGCATGCACGAAGGCTTTTGGCACATACAGTGAGTTTCTTAAAAACCCAAGGCGACGGGTTACAGATAGATCTTTTCCTTTTATTAAAATGCTAGACAGCTAGTTTAATTTCCTTTTTATTGGAGTTGATTTGTCTTTGAAGTGATTGGAGGCGTTTTTGTAGAATACTAGTGGCTTGAGTCTTGTTGTAATAATTTAGTGGCTGAACATGTCTGGTCAAAAGAAAAAAAAGTTTTTTTATACTACTTTTATGGTACTACTATGGTGGTAAACCAGCATACGTCCTGTCTGATGGTAAGGTAACGTATCCTTTAGATAGACGAGGAGAATAAGAAGGAATATTATGGAAGAATTAATTTGGAGTGATCTGCAGACCTATACATCATCATACATCGCTCTCTGCCTTACTAGCTCTGCCGCTCTGTGACCCGCTTGCTTCCAGCTCTCCGCGCATGAAAGTACACAAGGATATATAATTATCATGTAAAATGATGATCATTAAATTTTTTATCCCTAATGTTAGACAAAATTAAAATACTATGCATTTTGAGCGGAAATGCATGGAATTATACTTCTTATGTTCTTCTTCCTATCATATGGTTAATGAACAACCTGGTGTCAGAGTTTAAACCGCCCGTAGGCCTCTGTCATGGCTTAACACACCATTGAAAAATATCTCAGGTGTGCTGGTTTCATCACGATGTTTTCCCTCACCGTTTTAGCAACTGATAATTAATTTATAATACGCACATAACTTACGAAAAGTCAGAGGTGCGCGCCTTGGGATCGAACTCGAGACCTCTGACTTGTCAGTCGACGGTCATACCACTATGCTATCAGTGCTATATACTCTTACTTCTTTTGTTGATGGATATTTTTATTGTAATTGACTCCATCCAAAATCATTTGAATCGGCCAATGCGAGGACAACAAATTATTATTGTAGAAATGTATTTTTTTTAACCATGAACGCACCTAGTGGTAAGCGGTGTTGTCTACGATAAAGTGGTGTGGTTAAAATCAGAAGGACAGAAGTTAGAACCATCCCTCAGATAGGTTCATTAGTTCCAATAAAAAGTACCTAACTAGAAGTTATGAGGCTATGATAGAATTCTGAATGCACTAAAATGCGTTAAAATATATGTGCATGAACGTTGCAACGAAAAACCCTGTAATAATTTCGATTCCACGTCACTTACAAGCCCTTTTATCATTCGCATAAGATTTGCAAAGGAATCTCAGATAATATCCGCCGCCTGTCATTCATCATCAGATCGCAAACATCCTGTATTACTCTTTAGATTGCAAGCAATTCCCTACGACGCACACACGACGTGACACAAATCGCTATGCAACGCTGAGATGTACTTCAATGGCGCTCCTTCCTGTCATTTTCTAATCAGAGTCGTTACGGGATCGTGCATGATCTAATCTAGTACCTACAAGTAACACACAATACAGAAGGCGTACAATCATAGTTGCATGACGTGCATTGTGAACGAATATCCTGCGCCTGCACCATTTTCTATTCTTTTCTTTCCTTGTTGGTCTATTAGACGAGGCCACGTCAGTCGCAACTGAAACCGTAAATAAAATGCTAATTTTAAGAGTTAAAAACTAAATTGATTAGAGTTGCGAAATGCGATCTTGAGTTAAGTTTATTTTGTACTTAGAAGACATCGTCACAGGCAAGTCAAGAATTGAATTGAAATTGAAGAAGAAGTTGATGTCGACTAAGGATTGCTTTATCTACACATTCCTATATCGGCAAAACGGTCAAAGTAATTTGGGCTCTGTAGAATCGAAAGTTCTGGCCGAGCAGGTAAGCCAAGCGGAATGACCGAGCGTGCTGACCAAGAGGGCTTCACAAGCAAGCCATTTACATAAAATTTACACTTTTGTATAATTTCGGGGAGAAAATGTAAGCTGAAAATGAATATCCTCCTGACCGAATTTCGGTCACAGCGGCCAATCACAACAAAGATTAGCAAACTACACAGGAGATATTATAGTGCACAAGTGTGAGCGCAAACACAGGTGCACTCTCTATTCCCTCATTCTCATAGTCCAATCGGACGGCAGCGCCGACAACTTTACGTGCTTTCCGAGGCACGGGCTTAAACTATTCTTTATGAATAGTTCCTAATGTAATCATACGTGGCTTTTAGTTTGTTTGTATTCCGAGAAGTAAGTGTATGCAGGGCGGATGCTGCATGATTGATCTAGGGACGACAAGCGCAGCTGCCGAGTGCGAGGTACATGTACAATTTTAAATCAGTGCATCTGGGTCATTTAATATGAAACAGAGTATTTTTGTCAGGAGTTAGTCAAATCAAAAGCCTTATTCAAATTTTATCTAAAAAGACAAACAAACATAAAGCAATGTATAATTTTTTCAGCACAACTCAGTAAAGATACGATAGGACAGCAAATATAAAATTTAAGGGTATAAAAATAGCGTGTAAGTATCTCACGATTGTGCTGAAAAGGGATTCAGTTCAGCGTGTGCCAGGCACCTGTCTGGACCCTCTTTAGGCTAGCTAGAATACATATTTTACTAATAGACTTGATCTATTTTAAACAAATTCAGGAAAAAGTGAATGTCACGTCATAACAAGAAGTTAAAGAATTGGCTGAAAATAGAGAAACTTGGAAGAAGCTTCAGCAAAGCTTTTAAAATTAAAAAAACAACACTAGTACGCTATACAGTACGGTAAGACTAAATAAATCATTGTTTAAAATCGCAACATACAAATCCATTGTCACAGGTCTCTGAACTATGCATGCTGTATGCATTACCATTATCTAAAAAAAGACGAATAATAATGACTTCTAAAATGAATAGCATGCTACTTAGTAAAATGCTATTTTGTTTCTAAAAGCAACAGTATGTACCAAAACATGCAAAGGAAATAATTCAGTCATGTTAATTTCTATGACTAAGACTGCAAAAAGCGAATGAATGAAGTAAGCGAGCTCCGAATGACAATATTATTATCAGGATTTCAGATCTTTATATTATGTTAATGGCTTTGAAGGCTTACTCAACTAAACAACGAACTCATATACTCATAGTCCAATGGGACGGCAATGCGACACGACCGTAGAGATATCAGGCGCAGAACCTACGCTTTTACGTGCTTTGAAAAGCACGGAGCAAGTGAAAATTAAATTCTGCTGAGACTATTGGATTGCCAGAGGGCTACTCTTTGTTGGCAATATGTAATAGTTCCAGGGGAGATATAACCATAGTTATTATGTATGTGCCTAATACGTGCACGCTCTATAAGCTGCCATAGTTTAATTGAACGGCATAGGTGCATGGGGAAAGCGCAAAGCACGTAGCAACTGTTATTTAATTATTCATTTGTGATTCTCACATAATTTACAATTACTTCGATGCGGGTGGGATTTGGACTTGTGAATGGCCAGTTAACTGTTATACTACAATAATTACTTACCTACACCTTCACAGAAAAAAAATCGCTAGATAAAAAAAACTGTTTTCAGTTTCCCTTAAAGCCTTAAAAAAAGTTATCGTTTCTCGGATTACCATAATAATAAATAAAAAAAAGTGATAACTCTTAAATTCGATTATCCGTGACGATATGTTCCGAAGCATAGTCTGCATTAATTATTTCCGTATAATCCAATAGTTTAAGGTACTTTAATTATATGGTACTTCCTGAAATAATTAACTAGGCCTCCGAGGCCGTGAATTGTAACAATATGGTAATAAAATGCAAGGTCAATGTTGTAATAGTGATAATGTATCGATCTTTATAATTATACAGAAAGTAGAAAATAATAGAAAGACTATTTACACGCATAAAACATAAAGAAATAATATTAATTAAAAACGCAAAAATTACAACTACACTCAAATTAACATAAAGTCAAATCAATAGTGTAGCGCTAATTTTTTTTTGTAAATTTGTTTTTTTAATTGTCCAGAAAAAACAAATATAATACTTATACCATATCCGGCAAAACGTGGGTGTACTGCATATACCTCTGCCTACCCTCTGAGGAATACAAACGTAAGTGTATGTTATGTTATGTTTGTATAATTATAACTTTTAATGGAGACTGAAGTAGATTAATCAATATAACAAAAGTATAGTACGCGCCACCGGTGTCAAAGGCTATGAAGTTAGCTGCGGGTGAAGAATACGTAATGAATTACTACATGCATGAAAATACGTGGGATGCTTTTCGGGACCTTTATTAAATCTCGGTAAATAATGTAAAATATTTTAATCGCGACTATTCCGTGAGAAAAATCCTACCGTAGCTTTTGTGATACCCTGCACAGGGAATCCAATCGGAATAGAAAATAATATTTAATAAAATTGATCCACCAGGGTATCAGTTGCAGGGATCGGACAGGATTACGTACATAAGTCGTAATCGTACATAAGTTTTTATGCGTTTAACTATACAGAAAATTCTACCTCAATGGTTTCTTTTAACTCTGAGAAAACTCTCAGCCAATGTCATTGTCAAAGTTCTCGTTTATTTTTAACCCTAGATTCATAAACATATGTAGGAGTAACACTATTCATAAACATTCGTCTCGCAGACGATAATATTCAAGTGAAGGTAATTCATGATTTTTTTAATGAACGAAATAAAGCAATGATTATAATGTTTAAAACCATTAATTAGTCATTGAAAAATTATATAATTAAACAAAATTAAATTCAAATTGTGTATTTCAGACACATTAGGCTACGGTGGTCCATTCACATTAACTTTTTGCAGAGCTTACATTGAAACCTCGTCATCCAATGATTTTTATAATCACAGAAGCCACATAACTTTTTTTATGTAGTACTTAGACCACGTGTGACATTGGTAGGCATTTCATCTAAAACTTCTTCTATTTTCCATTTTAGGCATCGCTTCGAAGTTGGTATATTGCGATGTTTACAAAACCACAGTTAGGTAATTTTTACTGAAATATTTTTTATAAAACATTATCTGCTTACTAGTTTTATTCCTTATTTTACAGTATTATGGACATAAATAACATCAGAGTTTATATAATAGCCATATTGGTCATACCGTAAAAGTACCATATTGGCTGTCTTTGTACTCGTCAATCGTACCACTATTCATAAACATTCGTTTCTCAGACGATCAAAGCTCTGTAATTGCTGAAGGATGCGTCGTCGCAAGTAAACTGCACTCGCGACACTAATAGTCGTATGACCTAGGAAGGTACTGGAGAGGCCAGCTTTCTATCTCGTTTACTCAAAAAGTTAGAATAATTTTTTCGTTTCTCGCGTTCTGAGAGACGAATGTTTATGAATCTAGGGTTAAAACCGTTTGGGCGACGATTCCTTTTTCAAAAAACTACAAACCGCGGCCTCGAATTCTTAGCGTGGCCTTAAACTCTACGGTAGTCAAGGCCAGTGTGACGTCACCGATATTATTACACTTATTAACGCTGCGTTGACGCTAAGCCGCTTAGCTTAAAATTCTGAACTAAACGGAACGCAGCATAATATTGTAGCGGACATGAAAAGTACTTACTTAAACATTTACGACTCCTTGTATTGACTGTTAAAATTTATCGCGTAATATAATGTACAGCAATTGATTTATTTTTATTTTTTATTACTTTACGAATGTTGTTTAAAAAACATCTAAATAAGAACATAATTTTGTTTGAATTGGTGTTGTTGAACACAATGAATTGTTTTATTTATTCATGAATTGTTATGTTAATTTGAGATAGTTACGTCCTTAAATCTATTGATTTTTTGGTAAAGTAAATGTTTTTCATGAGAATATAAACAAAAAAATAATGGCACCGTCCTAGATGTAGCCCTGAGCAATTTCACATACGGAAATCGAGAATTTTCCTCCATTTGTGTGTGTGCTAAAACGTTGTCCGTATGTGTGAGTGAGAGAACCGCGTGCAACTACGGCCGAGGTCGCCCACATTCGATCTGTGCAAATTTTCGTTCGACGGGATCACTGGCCGCTGTCAGGGTCGCTCCGCCGTATCTTTCAATTTTTGTTTGTTAATTATAAAAATAATGCGTTATATAACTAGCTAGTTTCTTCTCTCTCGCACTTGGATAACTCGTATAGCTCCCTCTCACCGCTTCCAGCGTTGCGTCGCACACATGCGCAAGGCCTAGAAAAATACATCCACAAAATTCGGCGGTGCGTTTCCGTGTGTGCGTGAATGACGTTAGCGTACAATGCGATTACAGGTCCGCATTGTATGTACGAATTAAATTATGCCTACGACGCGATTGAAATAATATTAAATTCGTAGTGTTATCGACATTTTTCGCCGATTACTTCATTGTCTCGATAAGGCGTAATACATATGGATGGCGAAGTGTCAGACTAGCCTATAGTTTTCTCGCCAAGAAAATTAAGAATAGACGTAAAGCGACACGTGCCAAGTTTTAAAATATTATTTATTGTAACCAGAATTATGGATAATTTCTGAAAACGGTAACTAACTGATTTTTAGTGGATATTTGTTTGAAGGTTAGCGAATTAACGAGATTATTAATTTTATGCAAAAAGTAGGTACGTCAAACCCGTATCTGTTCCCGAAGAATTAAAAAAGTACCAGCAGTATTATGTCAGGGCTTTTTTTTGTTAAGAACTATTAGGTCCGTGCCGAACACGTGCGTTATTTAATCCACTGTACGTAAAGAAACAAATATAAAAAACGTATTTACATACTTTGATGAGCTGTGTAGACGAGCAAAGTCATAGTTGCGATTTGTTTTCTATACCTACAGTTTGTTATTTTTTGTTTATAAAAAGTTTTAAAGAAAAGACAGCAGTGCGTACTATAAGGTGCTACACCTACAAGTGTAATAAGATTTATGTGAGGAGGATTTATGTAAGATTATTATTCAAGTCAGCATCAATTATGGAACGATTTCATACAATCTTTTTTATGTTATCGTTTTATTGTATTTGTGTACCTTTTTTAATTATTGTATTTATTAATATTTATACGTGCTAATTAATGTTTTTATTAAGTTTTTTGGGGTAGGTACTAATAATATCAAAGAAAATTACTATTTTTTATTGTTAAAGACGATTAGGTACGTACCTAAATTTTTTTTGAAGGAGAATCAATTACCGTATATAATATATTATACGGTAATCTGACTTAATAGTTTGTCTGAAATAATTTAGCAGACACCAGTTACAATAACAATAAAGTTTTGAACAAGGAAATCCGCCTTGCAGCCAAAAAAAATGCATTTTATTAAAATTTCGAATTCGGCACTGTAGTTACACGTGCCGCGGTTTTTGTCCGGGATGCGATGTTTGGCAGTCATTGTATGCAGCGGGTATTTGCGCTCCGGAGCCTTGGCCCCCGCCCCGCGTCCTCCGAGCCTCACACATGCACGGAACGCATAGATAACGTTAGCTTGGTACTTGTGAACGTGAATATTATTTTGAATGTGGAATTAGAACTTAGAGTGGGTTACTTAAGTACAATTATGGTGAAGTAACAGAGTTTTTGGTACACGTACCCGATGAGGTATCGCCAAAATGGGTATCAAATGATTTTCTGTCGTAAAGTTTTCATTTCGTTAAGTTTTCATAGAGTTTTCCTTATCTTTTTCTTTTTTACTAAAACTCATGTTTCCTAAGACGCAAGGGTAATATTCCAGCATAGTACAGCTTGGCAAAAAAGAGTCTGGATAAATTGAGGGCGCCTTTATCTTTTAGATCGCCACCCCATATACCACGACTAAAAGTGACAAGATACTTGATCATTTTAGTCTTCAATATTTATCAAGTTAAAAAAGTAAATTGAACATGATTAAAATTAAGAAAGATTTAAACTTTATTTGTAATAGTCATGGTCTGGTAGTAGTTATTGTACAAAACAGATATCATCCAAATTATGTTTAGGAAGATTGTAACATTGGCGGCAATAACTACGTATATGTAATATAAAGCTTGGTGGCTTACTCTGTGGGAGATCTAAGTAGAATAAGAAAAATCTGACAACGCAATGCATGGTCCCATAATGTAAGTATGTAATCGCTATCATTCAGACTCTTGAGAATGGTCATCTCAAGAGTTAGAATTATAGCGAGCCTATCAGAGAGTCATTTATGGATTGTGGAGTATGATAATAAATCATCATTATCAACAAGGGAAATTAAATAACATGTTTCATTTTAGATTTTATTAAAATACAAAAAAATAAATGTCATCATCATCAGCCGGAAAACATCCACTGTTGAACAAAGGCCTCCCCCATTGAACGCCACAACGAACGGCAACTTGTAACATAAATCAAAATCATCAAGTTCTTTCTTCGGGCGACCTTTTCGGTGTTTTCCAGGTGTCGAAAAACTACTCTTACTTTTTTCACCTTCATCGACAATTGTTCTGATTGTATTTTCAGATTTACCTGAAATAAACAATAATAACTCTGTATTAACTCTATTCTTAAGTTTCAAGTATCAATTTAAACAGTTTAACTACACGTGATTCGTCGAATTACAAAACATAACCTCAATAATGATTTGTACACAAGACGACAAAAACTGGTGGTACAGCTATCAGAAAGTAAATATAACGACTTAATTACATTCTAGAAGAAAAATTGCATGGACTATACCTGTCATTCGAGCAGTTCTCAGGTAAACATTGTCAATTTCAGACAAAATTTGTCCGGCTTTGCTTTCGGCCAAACATCTCAAGAAAACTTGATATATAACAGATCTTCCACTACTGCCAACGGTTTTATTCATTACGAACAACTATATCAACTAGTATTATGTAAGAATATCACACGCAAATTACACAAATCTTTTAAATTTTAAAGAAAATTACTTGCACTACGTAAAGATGACAAGGAAGCTACTTGCAGTTGACAAACAAAACAGTGTTGTCATTATTATAATTTTTTAGTTCCAACTGTCACCGCCTCAGACTCTTTTTTGCCAAGCTGTAGTTTATGAAACTATCATAGGGGGGAGGGGGTCTCATTGGAACTATTAATCGTCAAAAAATTAAAATTTTCCAGCTTACTTTCTTAGGTTTTACACTACTTGGTTTTATTTAGGTTACTTACAAATACTTAGGTTTGTGCGGTTTCATACACTACTCATGCAAATACAAAGATCTTGCTTCTTTATCGTCTGGTGGTCGAACTTGTCAGAGTTTAAACCGCCCGTCTTTATGACATGGCTTTACACACCTTTCTCTCAGGTTTACTGGTTTCCTCACGATTTTTTCCCTTACCGTTTTAGCAGGTGATATTTATTCTTAAACGCACATTAATTCAAAAAGTCAGAGTTGCCTGGGTTTTGAAGAACCTATAACTTTACCGTACCAGCCATACCAGCCAGCTATCTACAACCAGCAGGTTTGGAATGCTGCACCGTAGCCATCAGGCGGGTTAGGTATGCTACACCGTAGCTATCTGGCAGGTTTGGAATGCTCCACCGTAGCCATCAGGCGGATTTGGTATGGTCCACTGTAGCTATCTGGCGGGTTTGGAACGCTCCATCGTAGTCATCAAGCGAATTTAGTATGATCCACCGTAGTTATCAGACGGGTTCATGGAACTTAGTTTCTGTAATAATTGCAAAATAATGGATAAGAATATGAACTAAATAAATAGGTACATTATTTCGGAAACAATGGTCGTTTTATTTATTGAGATAATTGTAATGATAGTTTTAGCGGCGTATTTTTTTGCCTTGACCCCAACGTTGAATGCATTTATTGTAGCATGTGTGTATGTGTGTGACACACACACAAACACAGATGCAGGTGAGTACATTATATTCATTAAAGCCATGAGTTTGTTTCATATTACGGTTTCAGTTTATAATTTAAAAAGTTTATACATTGGTTGGCGTGTGGTCTTCAATAAAGATCGTATTTCTTTCTCAGAGGTAAGTAGGTATAAGATGAATCTTTTTAGGATTGGAGATGCGTTAGCAAGTATGGAAGTTTAGTACAATTATCTAGAAGAAGATTTATGTATCATTCTAGAGAAATGAAGACGTATATTGACTGAAAAAGTCTTTGGTACGTATACAGGAGTCAAGCTTACGAATTACGCTATCACGACTATAATCTCTTTTAAATCAATAAAATCTTTCAAATTTCTTCATTTGAAAGACACAAAAAATCATACAGAATACATTAAAACAATCAGTAATTCAATAGTCAAAGAAATAACTTTATAAAAATACTCAATCCAAAGCTTTTGGTTCTCTGGTACCGCGGTGATAATTGTCATGATCATTAAAAGAAGTTTTCCCCGAACGTGCTCCATATAAACAAAGTTTGGTAGTAATTTGAATATTGCCTAAATTTTGTAAACCAGATCTAAAGACTAATCATATCAGTGTCAGATTTTCTTTAAAGTAATATTTTAATGAAAATCATTTGAGATAATGCCTTTGCGCACAGTAGGACTGATTCATTTATTTTTACTAGAGGACGCCTGGTCTTAATTTTTGTAGAAAGAATTGTGTTTTGTCTTTGACTTTGCCTATTTATACATACATTTCATAAATCAAAACGTATCATATAAGCCAGAGAACACGAATAAGTATCACACAGCTCCAAACTAACTTTCCTTCCCTGATTTATGTACCTACCATCTGATAACATGTTGTTTTTCGAATCCCGAATGGAAACGGAACAAGATATGCAAGAATGGGAATGAATCCCGAGTAGTAAGGCCTTGACCTTACAGGAAAATGTGAACAAAATATTTTGTTGAACCGTTACAAGTAGTTGCAATATTGTTACCTACATTAGATCACCTTATTTGCCCGAGTCCACACTTACCGAACACAGGGCTTGTGATCGCTCGGGCTTTTGGCGAGCCAAGCCGAGTGAGCAGCTCAAATTAAGGAGCCTTTGAGCCTAGCCACGTATGGTTCAGCGGCAAGCTTTGCCCACGGGCCGAGGCAACGAGGTACAAGGTAGCACGAACCACGTCCATACCAGCAAAGACAGAGTGGCTCGGGAGCAGAGCTCGGGTCGTATTTTCTTCACAGGTTCTGCTGGTTCGCGTATCGTTTACCCTCAGATTGAACATATGCTTGTTTCAATTTGAACAAAATCTTTTAATCATTTAAGAAATTATATATAGGTGATATTTTATTTTGAATATGTGCCAAAATATCTGATTTAAACTAGAGATTATTTGGTACATTATCTTGAAAAGTTACAAAATTAAGGATGTTTTTGTAAAAAAACAATTGTATTGTGTCTGTAAAGATAGCTAGTACTTACTTCAATCCTTTAAACGTCTCTTCCACAAAAAATAGCCTCTTCTATTTTTAGTAAAGGCTGTGTGGGCTTGATTACATAAGCTACAGCTAAGAATAGATTTGATGTATGTACATACATTTTAATTAATTTGTAAAAGACGATAGATCTATACGTTTTGAAGGAAGACCAGAGTGATTAAATCAATTTGTCAAAGGCGGTAACAGCAACATCTCTACTTGGTATTGTGAAAAAAAAGTAATAAAAGCACTAAAAATAACGAGAAATTTAATATTTTTTTTTATTTATCTATGTTTAAAGAGACATATTTTATTTAGCTATAAGTAATAAAAATTTTTCTAAAAATTTCATTTCAATAATAAATATAATAATACAGATATGCGGGTAGATGAAGATCTTGATAGTAATTTGTGTTGTCTTTTCAACAGACATGGTTGGTACTCGTCATCGTAACTCGTAACAGCCACCACCCAAACCTTGCAGAAGCAGATTAGGTATTGATCGCTGCTAATTAGTTACTTTTGTCCTATTATTGTTCGACCGTTACTATCCGCAGAGGGAGACCTTTTGGAGCTACTTTTCCTCATTTTTACAGCCATATATTTTTCCCAGAACTAGAAATGGCCTGGGTCATAGTACCTTTGTTTCTAAATCTAAACATTCGCTCGATAGTCAAACCATTCTTAGAACTCCCCTACTAACAAAAACAAAACATTATAGGAAACGCAACGAAGCTGTGAACCGGTTGGATGACGTCACCCATATTCCCTAGCCTTCAGAGAAGTCATAGGGTTCAAGGTATCGACTAGTGCATCGGAAAAGGAATAAATGCTCCGCTGACTGCTTAGAGCTTTTTGCTAGATTTTTTGTTAGCCTTATCTTCCGAATCATTGCCTGCTAGTGCAAAATTGTATTAGCTAGTTTAGGATTTAATAGGTGCATAATAGTGGCGAAACTATTGGATTGGACAGTGAACTCGTAGGCAAAAAAGCTGATACGTCACACCTACGTTATCTGTTTGTGGTCTACATTTAAATCAAATAAAAATAAATAATATATAAGCATGACTCATGAAAGTTATTATTCCAAAAATAACTATCAGTGCGAAATGCACATTTGTTGTGTGAAATATTTTAAGAAACCATATTCATCAAAAAATTGGAGGAAATTTAAAAAAAAAACAAACAAAACGTAACATACTTAGCACTGAAAACAAAACAGGATCGTAAGAAATGAACTTAATTTTCGTGGTAAAACCGATTAAGGCCCAGTTTCACAAGCTACGGATAGACTCTATTTGAAAAAATAAAAATGGAACAGAATTTGTATGAAATTTTCTGTTAGGTAAGGTAACAGGAACTTACCAGTAACCTGCAATGCAATTATGAAAATTAAATGGTTAAATACGTAACTTTATCTAAGTTGCGATATCCATCAAGGACTTTTATTGACAAACAAGAATAACCACACCCTTTTTTGTGTAGAACTGCGGCCTATGCATACCGTCCCGCTCGATGGTATGCGAGACAGTTATGTTGGATTCTCCGGCCAATACCGACTAAATCCCCCCCATGTCACTTTTCTTTCGCATAGTGACGGGAACGCGGGAACGCTGTTCGCATACTTCCTCCCGAACCTGCCGCGGACGCCCGTTGACGGAATCTCCAGTTACGACACGCCAAGACACGACGCACCTACCGTAATAGTTGGGAAATTCGTCAAGCTACTCTTACGCTAGAAAAGTTCCTAAAAAAAATATTTTACAACTTGACAACCCTAACAAAAGAAAGTGACAATAAAAAATGATGTTAGTGATGCATTTACACAAGAGTTCCTTGCAGTAAGCGCCGGCGCAGTAGGCCAACCAGACACTTGTGGCCTCATTCTGTTTTGTACATTAATATTAAGTGTTTGAGAAACATCTTGTTTTTTCGTGATTGATAGAATACTTTATTTGAGGTTATTTTGCAATGTTTTGCCTTTTCTTACTTTTCCTACATTTACATGCGAAATTAAAATTGTATTTTATCATGCAAATCAATTATTTGCAGTTATCTGTAACGTCCGTAAAGGGTTCAACAAAAAAAAAGATTTTTGTTTAGATATCCTTAGTAAGTGAAAATTTGAACTTCATTTTGGTAAAACTTTATGTTCTGTGTTGGAAAATAGGCTTTCACAAATATAGGTAAGGAACAGTTTACACCGAGACGCGACACGACGATGTTTGAAGAGGTGTTATGTCTTATGTGAACCTTTTGGTGTGGTGAATAAAGTTCTATAATATATTTTATCGCTATTTAAATTATATTAGTGAGTTTTTGCACGCTGCGACTACCAGCGATGCATCACTGCGTTGGGCTGCGCCGTGTAAATTCAAATTCTGTCACTAAAATGTACCTTAGTGTGTGGTAAATAAGGTCTGTAGGTACTATCTTAAAATGTTCGCGATGCGTTGCGTTGCGTCTTGGTGTGAGCTTACTCTAAAAGAAAATAGGCCATATCACGTACGTTTTGGCGGCTTTCAAATAATTTCAATAGCACAAGCAGGATTCAGATAGCTCAGTTGGTAGAGCGGCTTGTGGCTTTAACCATTTGGTCGCAAGTTCAAATCCTGCTCGTGATTTTTACTTTCTACGAAAGTTTGAACCTGTGTTCGCTATAGATATGCATACTTTTTTTAAATGTTAATATTATAATCTCTACAAATACTTACCCTTTCAGAAACAAAACAAACGTCTTAACAACCATTATTTTACATAATGTCTCGTGATGCAGATTTGAACGAAAAAACTCAGGATGTAAATTGAAACTAGACAAAAAGTAGGTCCCATTATACTTTGTCCGAGTTGGCGTACAACTAGTCTAGACTGACCTACTAGAACAAAAACATTAATAGACATTAAAGAACTGTAACACTAAGCTGAGGTTGTCCTACTTAATACGAAGAAAATAGCACTGTGCACTGCGATACATAATGTCTGTATGCAGTTTTGTTTAGTTCTGCAGACTTCTGACCAAGAACCGGATTGGAACCGGCTAGGAACCCACTAGGAACAGGCTAGAAGCCGACCAGGAACCGGCTCGGAACCGACCAGGATGCAGGCATGAACCGGCCAGATCTTTAAGTCAGACTTTAAGTATATTAGTGTAACTTTATTTTGGTGATTTTATTTAAACTGCAAAGTTAAAGTAAAGTTGAATATCGAAAAGAATTTGATAGAAGTGCGGTTGGAGGCTTATTACTCTATTAGATGCGATTTACTGCAATAAAATTTTGCTCGATTTTTCTTTCTAAAAAAATGCAGAACTTTAGCGTTTGCATCGTATTCATAAACGCTATACTTACCTACTATAATAATTCACAATTTTGAGATATAAAGTCTTGATTGATAACCGTCGATTTGGTGTTATAATATTTATGTAACTTCTGCTTCTTTATCAAGTTCAAAAAAATCAATACGTTGGCTTATTGTATTCTGGCGTATAGCGTAGTACGTCATCATCACAAACAATACACCGTCTACGAAATCTTGCATATACATATAAATTATTTAATGCAAATAAATAAAATAAAATAAATTGCTATCAGGTTTAGGCCACGTTGTTACGTGTAGTGTAAGTACGTCTGCGTCGTCATCACGAACAAATACACCGTCTATGAAACCTTGCATATTTCCTCGCCTTTTGTGTAGTTGAAATATTTTTTCACGTTTTTTTTTTCAAAAGCAGCTTTTTTCTGACTCAGCAGTTCAATAAACTGTAGTCACAGATGTTGTGCCATGTTCAGCAAATTCTGAAATCATGCGTGAAAACAATTAAATCGTTTTTCATCTAAACTTGTTGCAACCACTAATGAACTTGCAGCTAGTTATAAATTTTAAGCTTTAAAACTACGCCCAAGTGTGTAAGCATAAGCTGTAAAAATGTTTCATTAAGTTTTATGGTCGCACTGTGGTCAATTTGCGGAATAAAGTGCGTATGATGAAATAATAATAAGTGCGGATGCTGCCAGTGTGTCTAATTTTAAATAAGCTTTAGAATTCATCCCATACATTTATTTGTAAATTTTGTTGGTGAGCGGTTCTGTGTATTTTAGGAACTAAACCGGGATTAATAAAAAGTAAACAATAACTGTTAGTTTTTTTTTAGACAAATTAATGTAGCTACTGATAAAAATCTACATTTTTTATCATATTGATGCCATTTAATTCATGAAAAAAATATAGAATTATTTTATTTATGCATCTAAAGAATACATTATGGAAAAAAATATTATCCCAATTCAACCAATGTCGTTTAAGTTAATACATATTACAATATTTATTTGTTAAAAAAAATTACATAACTCAATTTAGGCCTAATATTGCTAATTATATTTCCTGAACTACACGTACACTTTTTTCTGTTTTCGAAAATAACAAAAAGCATAAAGAAACAAACAAAAACACCATCAATAACTAACTTCGTAAGTCCCTAGATTTCGCACAGTGTTGTTGTCAAAACAGATATAGAAAAAAAGTAACGTATCGAAACGTAGACGCATCATTCGACCCAGTTATCGGAGCGGATTCTATTTCGGAAAAGAGCACAGTTGCTGCATTATTTTTTGGCCAGCCATGGCGACCTCGATTCACTGGGCGCCTCGGGAAACCTTTGTCTACGTGGGATAAATATCAAGGAGTGGGTTTAATGTGAGTTTATAAATACATGGGTGTCATACTCTTTCAGATGTTGTAAAAGTTTAGGTCTTACATAAATCAGTAGGGTATGACTATAATATTAATTTGGGCTTGAAGATCGTTGGAGTGTTATGAGGTCAGATTTGACAAACGAATAAATAAAATAATTACTAGAACAACCCGTGAGAACTGAACAATGATAGTTGTCATATCGTAAACGCTGAATGAAAAAAATATATTCGTTTCCCCAAACGACGAGAATTATTGCTAAAAGGATTTTTTTTAGTATTTTAGGTGTTTAAAACTCTCATTTTTCATACTTCTATTAGTAAAGTTTATTGCTAAAATTAATAGAATAACAAAAAATCTTATAAACTGTATTATTTAGTAACATCGGTTTTAGGAGTACAAACGCACAATGGCGTCTTAATAGTTTTCGGATACCCTTTTATGAGCTGTTGCAGTTAAATTCAATCCCAATAACTCGTTTACTAATTTTTTACGTAAAAAAATCGTATTATCTGGGTAAGAGTAGATTTCAATAATCAAATAAAATAATAACATAAATGAGAAAGTTTGTAAATATGCTTGGATGTTTGATAATCAACCGTTGAACCATTGACCATGGATTTGAATAAAACCTGGCATACGGATATACTAATTCTAGGATTAATACATAGGATACTTATGCTTGACCTCCACGCAGGCAAATCCGCGGGCAAAAGGTAGTACATTATATACCTCTTTTATTTTCGCTTTATTTTCTGCGCAAGATTCACTACTATGACTCAGGAGTTCAATGCCTTAGGAACGAATAGATTTCTCGCGCGAGTTAGAGGCACGTCAAAAGGGTTCACATAGCATTTGAATAGTTTAAATAAATGGAGTCTGTATAGTGTTAATCTTTAAGTAAATATTTTTATGTATCTAAATAAATATAGGGAGCTCTTGATAGGGAGAGCTGGAAGAGGCTGCATAGACAAGAGCGTAGCTCTTAAATAAATGATGATGAAATAAATATAATATAAACAGTACAATGTACTATACATGTTTCCTTGGCAGAAAGGATTTTCGGAAAATGGCACGAAAAAAACAATTAGAGTAGCGAAATACAAAAAATAGCCAAACATTTTTGTTATGTGCATACAGTCGTAAAAATACTTGTGACGACACGATTAGCGCAGCAGTAAAGCGATTTGCCTTACGTTTGATGTGGCAGGTTCGATTCATATTCAGACAGATATTTTTGTTCTGGGTTTGTACGTTGTGTAATTACATGTCTGTAACTGTACCCACGATACAGGAATATCCAAAGTAAGGTAACGTTTAAAAAAAATTAAATAAATGGTCGCAGTTATAAATATATTCCATCTTGGTGTGATCTAAATATATTTTGTATTTAGGATCAAATTTTAAAAAAATACCTACTTGTAACATGAACTCTACGTACTAGGTATAACGTATTTAAATAACGTAAGCTAATTTATATTGATTTTTTAATTAATATTAGCTAGCTCTATTTATTTTTACTTTCAACAGCTAGCTACATTAAAAAAAAATAGATTAACGTCCGACCGGCTAATAAATTACGGTATTTTTTAAAATTGAGTCTACAAGTTCACAGGATTAGGTCAAGGTTCAAAACTTTCATAAACTAAACAAACTAACATCAAACCACAAAACAATAGGTAGAGCGGTTATACACGTACAAATTTAAAATACTTCAGTTTAAAAATATATGATCGTCAAGTCCATTAGTGGATCAGTGTGTCCTCGTCTGAAGCAGGTGGATAATTGATTGGGCAAACATTCACGGGAATTTATAAAACCGTTACGCAATGCATTTTTTAGGGTCGGCGCGGGTAGTCAGCGCTTTTCAGAAATTACACGGGGGGTGGGTGGTGCGAACGGTGTGCGGGATATGACGTTCGATTTAAAGGGTAGGTTGGTGGGGTGGGTTTCTCCCTGTTGGCTGCAGGGGCGGCTGTTGACGGGCGCGCGGCGCATGCGTGCTGGGCTGTCGGTGCTCGCCGCCGCCCGATTTCCGTAGATTCCGTACCGTTGACAGTTCGCCGGGACTTACTTCCTCGATACCGCGCGTTCGCGGCGTCGCTGCATCCAGGCCGGCAGGCCGTACGCACCAGATATCTACCTACTCCACGTCGATGGCACTCTGAACACGTTGACCACACGTGAGTACAATTGCCGACTGCATTGTGACGTCAATAGTGTTCTACGGTTTTGAAAATAGGTTAACCGGCACGTTTGTACAGTTAGTGCCTAATACTTAATTTTTATTGTTTTTCTTCATGGTTTTTTTTTTCAAAAGCGTAGAGCAGAGTTGGTCGGGTTATGAATTTTTACGGCCCAGCTGTTTTAGTGTTGTTTTTTTCGTGTTATTGTTTAAATGTCGTCATTGTTGTCTGTACTCGAAAAAAAGAATGAATGTATTTGTATGTGTTTTTAATGAATACTTATTAATTTATGCGTGATACACGTGAAAAAGATCATTGAAATATATATTTTGGTTATCAGGTAAGTATTTTATGTCATATTTTTTAAACAAGTGTGTTTAATTGCTTTTTTTATTCAGTTTTGCATGCATGCTTCTTTTTTGTGTTTTTTTTTTTCACTTTGTTCATGTTTCACTTCTAAGCTTTATAAAAAGTAATTAATATTATTAAAATTTGAAATATCTGCTTCAGTTCTCACAGTAGGTCTTTAGAGGCCATTATTACCACTTTAAATAAATTAAATTTTTGTTCGTAACTAATAAAAAAAAAAAATATATTTAATCAGTTCTAAGATGCAGACCTAACATTATTGCAAAAATACAGGTACCGTCTAAAGTCAAATAATAAAAGTAAAATAGAGTAAAATAATAATATTTAGGTACCTATAAAGTTGGTATTAAGCCCTTGCTCGTAATTATTAAATAATACATACATAATCGTACATAAATAATTTTATAATATAACAAATAATATATAAAAAAAATAATACATTTAAAAACACATAAGTATTTTTACTATAATTATTTTATTTAAATACCACAATCTAAAATACTAATAAGATATTAATTTTTATTAGATTTAATAGCAGCTGACCATTTTTTGCCTATTATTAGGACAATGTATAAAATATACCATACGATCACGATATTTTACAAAAAAAAATTATAAATATATAGATAGGTATGATAGGTAGGTATATGGGTAGGTATATAGATAGGTACTACGCAGTACCTACGTAAGAGCGCATGGTGGAGCAGGCTGACTCTTCAATATTTTTTTACCCAGCCGAATAAAGATAGCCATAACCATAACCATAGCTATAGGTTTAATATACTAGAGTAGTTTAATTTATATTAATTTTTCTTAATTATTTTATACATTAAAACTTTAAAAACTTTAAATTTTTGCGCTTTTTTATTGAAGCGCACAATTTCTTACAGTTATCTTTTAAAAGATGGTTTTGTACAATTTTACTTTTTAAATTAAATATAATCGGTAAAAAATAGTTTTTAGTAAGTATATCTTACACTGCAATCATCCAAAATACCGATAAACTGATATCTACGGAAACTATTCATACATGCGTTTCACGGAAATAACTATTATCTAAATAAAAAAAAAATATAACTTTGATAAAAACTATACCTACTTAATACACATAGGTTCCATCGTTTTCTAGAAAATTCGGGATAAAATAAATAAACATATTACAGTAATTGATTCTGAAAATGTCAGTTCTAACAATAAATAAATACTTGTAATAAATTGAATTATAATAGGAAGGCCGGATAAACTTTTCAACATTAGGAAAAACTTAAATAAGAAAAAAAGTGGTAAAGAATATTTTACTGACTTATTTAGGTTTTTCTAAAGCTACTGTCGTAATAATCTTTTATTAGCTCTTTTGTACCAGTGCCTAATATATATTAGTTAATGCCTTTTTATAGGGTTTAAAAAACATACTAGACTTCTATCTTAATTAAAAATTAATTTCCTTACTAAACCTTAAGAACATATCAAAAATGTTGGCACAACTCCAAAATAAATTGTTACATAATTACTTACAAATCCGACAATGTAAATTCAAGCCATTACGAAGCCAAAAACTGCTTATTATCAAGCAAGATGCAAGAGTTTGACATTGAATTGAACGCCTTGTGTATATTTACGCATGCGCAAACATTTGTCCAGATGTATATCTACACTGGTTTAATACTGAAGTTAGTACTCAACGCGTCTGAAATTTGAAAATTGGAATCGTCTATTTAAAAATGTTGTATAATTTTTTGAAGGTTTGTAATGGAATTCATAAATAAATTAAAAATTCATTCTTTTTTAAAATTATGTACATTGGCTTTATAGATGCATAATTGCATGTATTGTATATATTGTATATTATGATGACGTAAATTTAAAATTTTTATCACTAGTAAATACTTTTTTTATTTTTTTTCATTATAAGTTTATGCGTCTTGTTTTTTCAATCTATATGTCATGGATTATAATTGTTTCATAAGTTTTTATAATGTATCATTTTAAATGCCACTTGATGACATTGGGATTTATTTTTTTACCGAGAAGAATTCGCACAAGTAAAATTCAAACGCATTGTCGTCATGTTTAAATTACAATGCAACTTAAATAATGGAGGAAGACAGATAAAAGAATAAAGCAACGATATTTTTATTATATTATTATTATTTGAGGGTCAAGAAACAGCTTCATTATAAATGTTGATATATTTAAATATGTGAGACATTATATCATGTTTTATAAATATTAGATACATATTTTATTTACAGATATATTTGGATATATTAAAATATTTAAATTCAAATCTAGGTAATAATTATAAATCTCCCATACGTATAAGTAAAAAAACAAAGGACTGTACATGCATACCTACTTATAATAAATTAAAGATAAGAATCCAAAAACTAAAGTAAGTTACGTACCTAAATAATATTTTATAAAAAAAATGAATAGCAAAATATAAGACATTTTGCCAAACGAGACTAAAAATGGATTCTATCTCAGCAACGTACAACATAAAATTGAAGCGCGAATCAGCGTGCCTACTTGTCCATATTATTTTTATAAAAAATACGGTGCATACTTTTAAAACTAAAACCTTTACTAAAATATTCAAAAAAATGTTGCGAAAATGCGGTTTGCATTTTATTTTAATAAAAGTGCAATGTGTTATTAATGCATGACGTTACTTTGTCAAATGCACGCTTTTTGATTTTTTCAGTGTAATTTAGTCAAAGCTTTTTATATTTTGTTTAATTTGCTTTTTAAATAAAGATACTAATAAAACAACTGAGTTTTTTTTCACATAATTTTGAAAATCCTTTCCATACATTATTATTTTGAAATAGCTTTTTGTACAACTACATGATAATCTGTTATCAAATGTTAGGTAGGTACCTATATTAAAATATTCTTAAAAAAAAAAACATAGTCCGAACTGTGAATTGAACCACAACCACGATGCTGAGTATAAATAAAACAAATTTCTGATTTATTTTCTCACCACAATATCTACTATACAATATCATAGGCACAGTAAGCGCTACCGATGCACGATGTTAAGACCTTCATCAAGACTGAAGACGTCGCCAGTGCTGACTGGCAATTCGGAGGTCTCAGGTTTATAATTTACGAAAAGTCGTAAATTATGTGCGTATTATAAATTAATTATCACTTTCTCCGTGCTTTGTAAAGCCACGTAAAGCTGTTGGCCCAGCGCCTAATCTCTCTCCAGTTGTATCGCATTGCCGTCCCATCGGACTATGAGAGTGAGGGAATAGAGAGTGAACTTGTGTTTGCGCACATACTTGTAAATTTTATTATATCCTGCGTAGTTGGCTTATCTCCATTGAAATTGGCTGCTTTGTCCAAAATTTGGGTGGACATTAAGGTCCCCAGGTTATTAAATAGCATTTTCTCTTTAACTCATGGTTGCAACCAAAATCCGAGTATAAGTACCACTTAAAAGGAACTACGAGCTTACCTACCACCATAAAAACAAACTGAATTCTAAACTTAATTGTAAATTGTCATTACGTTAATTTTTGCGTTAAATTTTATTACGCGTCGTAAAATTTTCTTTTGTGTATTGCAAATTACGGGAAGGTAACAGATGTAAATGTCATTATTGCTTTAGATATACCTAGGTATAGCTACTGCGATTATAATGATAATTTTGATAGGAGGATAATAACAAGATTTATTTCAAGTTTTGTAAGTTATTTTAGTGTAGATAGATACTTAGAAATGGGCAAAGACGAAATAGTAGAGTACCATTTTGTCCTTTTTTTTAATTTATTTAGTTTAGATAACTATTGACGAGCTTTAGTGTCATCAATAAAAAAAAAACAATAGCCGATCTTAAAATATTTTAAATGTGATATTTTATAATATGTTGCTTACATTATAGTGTATTTATTTTACGAAATTCTCAATTAATCTACAAAATGTAAAACTATGAATGATAAGGTTTGAGATTTTATTTGAAAATCATTTGGTTTTTGATAAAGACGCTAAGTGTAATTTATAATTTAAATTAATTTTTACAGAAACTAATTTAGACTTTTTATTTGTCGGATTAATTAGTAAAATATGAATACATTTTTATTTTTTTAAATTTTAAAAGATTCGAAAAGATTTTCAGTTGCTTTCCAAAGAATCTGAATTTTCTTCTTAACCTCGTTTTGTGAATCTTTGTGTGTCAGGGCCAGTGAAGGCTAATTTGATTTTGTAGTACTTACTATCTAATAGGTAGGCTTCTCACGAGTCGTATAACAAGAATCTTGTCTTTTCAAAATATTTGTAAAATTTCAGGTAAAATTTCTTTTATCGCGGCCGATTGGACGTCTAATGGCAGTTAACTATCTTTTGAACCATAGAAATATTATTCCAATATCTTTGTTTTGAACCCAGGACATTATGCTTGGGTTCACTAGACCAAAGACACGGTTCCATTAAACGGCTTTCATTTCCTCGTAATTATATACAATATTTGACATAATTACTAAGGAAAGTGTAGGACGAAAAATGTCTGGAGGGGAAGAGGTGGAGACAGGCCTGGGGGGGGGGGTTCCACGTGTAACGTATCTAGGCTACGCGTAGGTAAATATAACAAGGGTAAGTTATGTATTAAATAATATACTGTTCAATATGTACGTATTTATATAGTGTACCTATACTTACTTAGCTCTGGAGTGTGATTAAATTTAACTAGCTGTTGCCCGTGACTTCGTCTGCGTGAACCAACTTTAAAAAAATAGCCTATTGCAGTCAGGAATAATGTAGCTTCCTATTAATGAAAGAATTTTTTGGATCGGACTGGTAGTTTCGGAGATTACTCCTAATAAACATACATACAAACTTTACCTCTCTATAATATTAGTATAATGTATACTTTAAGAATAAATTACGTCTTACCTATATTTTTTGAAGGGAAGGCAGAGGCAGAGGCACATGAGCGACCTCGCGGTAGTTCCCGCGATTATAAAGGTTAAGCAGCGCCTAACAGGAGGCTAGATATAATCCAACATCGGGTGGCCGGAAACCTACTTTATGTACTACGCTTTTTATATAGATTAGAGGTCGCCTATTGGTCAAATAAAATAAAAAACGAGAAAATTTGAGCTCTACTAAAAAAAAAAGATTCACAAACAGGTATTCTTCTGTTTGTGAATTTTACTGAAGTATTTTGTGTCTGCCTATTTATAAATTTTTATTAGGTATATTTTTAGTAGGTAGTATTTGATTTTTCTTTTCTACGTGGTCTCTCTCAGTTATGACGCAGGGACCCCAAACAGATTAACCAGACTTCTACCGAAACCTTAAAGGCCTCCAGTTAAAGGTGCTAAAGTATTTTTGTGTTTGCCTATTTATAAAGGGGGCGAAATTACCACCGACCATAAGCACCCATCACTCACCATCAGGCGAATTGTCAGTTCGTTTACCCCCAGTTTGAAACATCAGAGGAATTGTAGAAAGAAAGAAACGTTTATTCAGCAAATAGGCATAACATATCGAGCATAAAAAGTAATATAAAATAAAAAATAGGTACAACTCAAACGCCTATGCCGTATTGATCTCTGCAATAGGCTGGACGCCAAAAACGACCAGCGCTGCTTTTCAGATCTCACCCCTTGTAGTGACTACGAACTACGCACGTTGCCGACATTACCTTTTGCAAAATATGTACAATTTAATAATACCGTTTTGTGCTCAACTGCATATCGAATATTCTAAAAAACTATAATAACATCTAATCTTATTTTTTTGTAACATTATCCGAAATGTTAAGTGTTGACGATGCACGCATCTAATCAATGTGCGTGCTTATCACTGATTAGATAAACGTGCAAGAATGTTGTAAGCCCTTTAACCATATACTCGTACATAGGTATTATATACAGGTTGCGTGAATAGCTAATTTTCATTTCCGCGCGCATTTTTAATCCGCGTCCTACTCTTTTCACGACTAGGGTTGTCATTTCAAAATTAGAAAAGTCCTAACAAAAAGGAATTTGCATAAACTGTCCGGAAATTTCCAAAAAATGTCCGGAAAATTTAGTAGGTAAATAACTAAGTCAATTGTCAACATGCCATGTGTCGTGTGAATTTTACCGCGATATGTTTTACATAAAAGACGTTAGATATACCCAGCGCGAGAACATTTTATTTATCAATTTAAATATAATTTCAAACGGAGATTCTCCCTCTTTTAAACTTTCTCCTAATGTGGAAAATCCAGGAAAATGCAAAGTCAAGTCAAAGTGCATTAGGCCAAAAAGTAAGAGATGTCGAGCAAATCCGGACGGTTCAAACATCACAACTCTACCTCCGACTTCATTTTCTCTTTTAACATGTGTGAAGTTACTCAATTTCTCAATGCATAACCAAAAACGGAACTAATATCGGTGGACCACACCTTTAAGTCTACTTATTTTATTAATGCAAATAAATTCGGAGGTACTTTGGATTCTTTGTTACAGAAACTAGAACGGAACAACCTAGAAAAAGAAACAAAATAACTTTTCTTAAAATTTATACAAAAAAATCTGTTTTCATTTGCATAAAATCTTTATTCCTTTATAAACGGCGGGTACTAGGTGATCATGAACTGTTAAAAAAGTGGGTCAAAATGTTCCCAGATCTATTGTGCCCAAACCCTTTACAATCACATCTAAGATGCTGATCCGAATTTATTACGAAATCAGAGTTAAAATAGTATATCGTTAAAATACGATCACATAAAAAAAATCGAGATGTTTCGCGAAAAATGGCAATCGTTTTACGAGTTCTTAATGCGACACTAATTTACTATTTTGGCGATGACGCGAATTGAGTTTCGCTTTTTTATGAAACAGCTAGACTAGTTTAGCAGAATGGCAAAATACGTCAAACCTCTTATAGTTTGCTTTGCAGCAATTTGCCTTTACGCGATAATTCAATTTTTCGCAAAACTGCTTGTATTTTCTTGAAAACACGATTTACGTGTAATCCTATATAAAATATTTTTACTATTTTCAGATATTATAATAGTGATCAGTTTTCACTTTTAAAAAAAAGTAAGCAATTCTTTATTACAACTGGGATATGAAAATAAGTCAGTTTAAACAATAGGTATACTATCTATCGCTAGTATATTGTTGCCTATTGGCGTCAACTAGTTTAATAATAAAGTCTAAAATTTATAAAAAAATGGTCTTCTTTCAACATTCTTGTCAGGAAAATGGTACGCTACAAAATATTCTGTAAAAATTAATTATGAAAAATAGTAATGAAAATT
Organism: Protodeltote pygarga; assembly: GCA_936450705.2. Lineage (NCBI taxonomy): Eukaryota > Metazoa > Arthropoda > Insecta > Lepidoptera > Noctuidae > Protodeltote > Protodeltote pygarga. Next base: position 14,265,163 of record OW388250.2, on the reverse strand, counting down.
ACTGCTATGAAAGTTACAAATTACACAAAAAAAAATTTACAACTCACAATACAGCATACTTATCTGCCAAAGAATGCGTTATTGTGTTGACACTCGAGATGTAAACACTAATCAACGAGTATTGTGGTTAGTTCATATCTTCGAAATAATGAAAGAATTTTGAGAAATTAAGAAGTGGTAGTGTCATGACTATGAATAGACCAGTTTAACCGCAGTAGTACCCTCTCACAGAATATCAACGTGAGATTTCAATAATTGTTTTGTACGGTCATTAAGTGTACCTGCCTTCCATAATCTCGTACAGAGATGGCTCCATACAATTGATATCCAAATATTTTTTTAAGAATGGTAAGAGACGTGAGCTGCTCTTAATCTACCCGCTTTTGCATACCTTATTCCTTGTTGGTTTTGCGGACCTAGATTACGTTTTCACGGACCACCGGTTGAGAACCTCTGGTTTGTTGGTTACCATAACTGCCATTAGGCGGGCCTTATGTTTGTTTGCCACTCTAGTAGTAGAAAAAAGTGTATGTGACCCTGATGAATAAAGATATATATTATTTATAGATATATTATATAGGATTCACTGGTTCACTGGTTCTAGATTAAAGATGGACAAATTTGTTTTAAAATTTACGTTATTTATCGGTTTGGGGTAATACCAGGAAAATATGTTATTCTACGTCATACAGTATATTAGCGTCAGCAAAATAATTATACTATGATATAGTCTTTATTCAGGTTAATTAAGCCAACGTCATACCACGGCTCTACATTTTTTTAATTACATTATCTATGGTGCAGGAAATATCACGGATTCACCTCTAATTGTGAGATGCACTCAAATATTTTTTTGGCAATGACGTCGACTAGGAAATGTTAACTTTTTTTATTTGTCTCTGTGTATTTTTTGTCGATGATTGAATCATTCACCGGAACATTGCATTGTGAGAATAAATTGTATTTATGTTCTTCGGAGTTTCGGGGTTTTCTAAAGCCAGAATGATGTAGATCCGTCTTGTTTTTGTTTTCTGTAAAATCAGGCTACCTTAAAAGTATATCACTGCATATTATTTACTCACTTACATGATTTATTCTGTTTAAATTCAAAAGGGTAAATTCCCCACATTTTCGGAAGCCAGTCTGTTATCAACGCCTAAACACGAAGATAATTTATTTTTGTTGAAAAAAGAAATCATTTGCAAGCAATATTTGAACCCGATTTACTGGTTAAAGGCACCAGCCACACCTGAGCCATTCGTAAATCTGGTCGTGCTACCAAACTCCTAGATAGAATAGAATTTAAGAATAGACCCAAAATCGTGCTTGCAATACTTTTTGAAAGACGATTAACAATTTTATAATAGACTGCGAAGAAAACGAAAAACAAAAAATAATTTGTGAAAAAATTACAAGAATTTAAACATTCTTTGTATAATAACGAACCATTTGACATTATTGTTTCTATTTTCAAAGTCACTCACTTCAAAATAATATCATTATTTTGCGAGAAGGGGGTAGGAGCTAATTATCCCCTCCAGAAAATTCGAAACCTTATAAACTTATAACTATAACAAAGAGACTGAATTTAATTATTCGGTTAAATGTCATTTTTAAACTTTCTTTAGTGTCATATTGATGTTTAATTTTTTTAACAGTAGGAAACTACCCTATTGAACGGAAAACACGGAAAATATATAATTGCTCCATTCAGCCCCATTGTACATGCATACGGAATTACGGACAGCAAAAGAGTTAGAGCAGAACATCATTTGGCGAAAAACTGAAGGAGGAATTGAAATTTCAATGGGTTGACCGAGGTTTGGCCAGTAGAAAGTATACGCGGATGGCGCTGTAAGAACTTTAATTTTTTATGAATCATTATTTATTATTTATAAAGCACTAAAGTTCTACAGCGCGTTCTCACGTGGATGAATTTATGCAAAAACAACAACAATTATTTTAAAAAAAGCATGCTTTTAAAATAAAAATATAAATGACCTCCAAAAATATTAAGCATTAAAAAAATTTAGTTATATGGTCTTTACTTTAAATAGAGGTGAATTTATTTAATTATCATTATATAAAAGATGTTATTACTTCTTATATTTTATGGATATTTTTTACATATTTATACACAAGTCTTGCTAATTAAATTAAATTATTTAATAAAAAAACCCGCTAAAACACAAACACGGGCCTCCGCGATCGCGATTGGATCGCGCTTTCAAATCGCGCCAGAGTCTGTTATTTTTGCGAGTTTCTTATTAAATAATAAAATGTAAATACTTTTAAAACTATATTTATAAGGTATAAACCTAATATATAATTACATGTAATTTATATTTAAAAGTGCGTGTTACGCACATCCCGTATTCCAGTACTACGGTATCATAGCTCACGTGTCTTTGTCAAACACTGATAACAACTGACTAACGATTTGGATATTGTTCTTTCGGCCATTGCATATCGTTTACACGATACTTGTAGCTTCAGGCTAATGTAAATTACATTTTTAAACGTATGATTCTGTAAAAATGGCTACCTAGATAAAAAAAATTGATACAGCCCTGTGACAAACGGACCAGCCAAAACGGAATCCGTAGGTTTAGTTTTTACTATCTCGTTTGCTGGATCCCGTATCTCGTTTGCACACTTTGAGTACGGAACCATCATCATCATCAGCCTGTAGTAGTTCACTACTCTAAAACTCTAGAACATAGAGCTCTCTCATCCCAATGTGCGCCACTATTGTGCGCTCATTAGAGGTATTTGCCCATAATCGCCACGCTGGACAAGCGGGTTGGCGATCGCAGTAGCAAATAATTGCTACTGCTGCCCATCCTCCGGATCTTTCCCTTTGCGGCTTCTTACGACATCCGCGGGTAGGGGTGATTCTATTAGGCTGGAAATCACACGACAAACAGAACCATAATATTAAGAAAAAATTCTGCTACTTAATTATAAATGTTTACAAATCATTATCTATCAGCAATTATATAGCTTGCGTATACCGTTTATGTTTGTAGATTCATGTTAACCTAAAATGACCTACGAAAATGGCTAATTATTCCCACTGTTCTTGTTGTAACGCATGTCCATTGAATGTTTTAATTATTAACATTTATTAACGAAAATATTTCCTTTTCCACATGTCCGAATCACCAGGCCGTTTGAAATGAAAAGGTAAGACTACCACTTATTAAATGTATTATAATCTATGTAAATAATAATCAGTTGCTACAAATGTTTGTTCGTGCATCGCTTTATAGCGGATGAACCAACTTTGATGTAATTTTTGGGTGGGTTTCAGAAGGACCCTAGATTATTTACAATTGGACCCGGTAGGTGGAGCTGCCATCGGATTAAATTACCTATTAAATAAAAAACAATTGCCACAAATGTTAATTTATTTACTTATCACATAAAACCGGCTGAACCAATATTGAATAATTTTTTGGTGTGGGTTGGAGTGGGTCCCTGGATGGTTTATTTTTACAATTTGACCTGTTAGTTAAAACTACGGAGGTAAGGGTCAGATAGTAATTCGTAGATTCAAGTAAAATGATAAAAACATGTTCCCATAAAGGATCACGTAAATGTTTTAAATTGGTTATTGGATAAGGAAAATGTAGGAGCGAGCCTATGACGACAAATATCCTTTTTGTATTGGAATATGTGAATTGGGATATGCGTAATGAGTAGCTTGATTTTCCTCATTTGTATTAACTATTAGTAGACGAATGAAATAGAACGCAAGGTATTTTATAGATCTAAAAATAATGGCATCATTCGAAATCTTAACAATCTCGTAAGCCATTGTTTTAGACCTCAAAGTAATATCAATTCAAATACCTAACTCCTATTCCATACGCATAGTTACTATAAATTCTTTGAATTTGCGTTATTATAATACTCAAAAATACAGCACACGTTATACGTTTCTGTGTACGTAATGTCAATAGCCTGCAAACATAATACAACGGCTAGATGTACTCAAACTAGACAATCTACGCGTCGCCTATTCTACTACACGCAGCATTTGTGTGTGTGTGTGCGTTATGTGAGCAAGAAAAATCTACGAAGTACGAATGCGGCAGTGAGCCGTCGCGTTTGCAGAATCGGCTGCATCACGAGGGCCCGCCGAGGGGCGCCGCTCTAGCCATCTTTTTTCATTGCGTGCGTCTTTTTTTGGCAGCGCGCTAACCTTGGATTTTTTCATAGCGAAGCGCTGCACGTACGCGCGCAAGTTTCGGATAGTCGTAGAGCGTCCCCCACTCAGCACGTCCGAATTTTCTGCATTCGGCCGGCGTGAAGAGTTTTCGGCGGTCGCATTCGCGAGCGAGGCTCCCCACGGCTAGGAGCGAAACGCGCACTGACACACACGGGCTGCGGACGGAGCGGCGCGAGCGCAAACGCGCCATGCAATATGCGGAAGTGATCGCGACCACGACCGAACGGTGCTAAACTAAACGAGTGTAACTCAAGTGTAGTGAACGCACATTCAGTGATACAAACTATGGTATTTGTGCATAGCTCGACAGAGATCTAATGGTTTTCTATTAACTGTACCTACAAGGACTGTGGAATTTGCGACATGGAATCGAGGAAAGTATTGGCTTTATTAGTATGTATGTACTAGGATAAGTACAGCCCGCCTAGTTCAGTTGGGAATTGGGTGTGACCCGACCAGGAAGTCGTAACAGGGTAATAGAAAATATGCGGCACGCGTACAGCCTCATTTGGGAGTCAATCTTTGCGATTTGAAAATAGGTATCAAGATACAGAGTCATTGATAAATACGTGTTGACACCCCGCGGCATATGATAAATGTTAAGCGCGCGAGGGTGTACAGCAGTTTGCACCTTAAGTTGCTCTTGCATGAGAACGTTTTTGCGCAGTTTCAAGTCGACTCCAAAGTTTTGCATACACGTGCTGCCGTCTTGGGGCTATTGAACTTGATAATGAGACAACCGTATCTCCCATTTTTTTGTTCGGCGATATTGCATCACAAATTTTTTACGTGCAATCTTTGCCGATGGACTTCATAACATTCCTCCGTAACTGGAGTTATCTAAGATGATTCACATGGTGCGTCAAGCTGCATAACATCCAAACTCATCTTACTCGTAATTCGCGACTAGAAACAAGACTTATAACGAGCCCGTCAGAGATCCAGTTCTACCACGTAAGTTTTGGGATATTAATTATTAATGGGCACGTGTAAATTGGGTACAAAAGTCGGCCCGGAACCACCGAGAGGCGAAAACTGGTCTCGCAACGCATTAACATTTGCATAGAAACTGTCAATGTGGCCTCGTGCGACGGCCGTCCATGGAAGATCTATTAGCACCTAGACACCGGCCGCGGTCTGCGTCAACCGATCGCACTGTTTCGTTTGTGCTTCTGCACATGTCTGTCCACACGTCTATGTTGTACTCACGTCATACTCGTTGATCTAACTTCCTCGATATTGCACCTTATGCCCTTCAACATACAGCCGCGTTTGCCTATTCTCTGTTAGAGCATAGGCGTTTGATTTGAATTTTCGGTTAGGGCCTCCCAATTCTGACAGTATAATTTGGTTGCATTAATAAAAATTTAAATATGAATTTCGGTTACCTAATTGTTTGAAACTTTTGTCCTCGTTAACATGTATACTGATGATGATGTCTGCTGAGTCAGGCTCTTGTAAACATAAAACTTTGGCTTCCTCTCCAGTTTACATAGAGTAGGTAGGTACCTATTTGAGTGATATCGTTTGTTTTTTTATTACACGTTGACCTTACATTTAGGGACCACACGTAATCTTTATAAATATCTAACGGGTTTGATGGATTCATCTAATTCAAAGCATTATGATTATTATTTATAAGTTGAAATAAATAATATGTTTTTGATTTATACATACAAACTTATTGATGAATGAAGACAGAATTGATAATTTCGTTTGTATAATATTACAGAAGTAAATACATTTGAGTAGGTTACATAAAACTAATAAATAACAAATGAATTAAATTTCTTGAAAACAATGCAAACTCATTTGAAAAAAAAAAAACAATTATTTTTTAAAGTAGTATTTCGTGGCTTTTATGGTAGGTAACAATTAAAAGTAACAAAATAAACTTTATTTAACATTTTCAATTAACGTTGCATACTAATTAAAACACGTCGATAGTTGGTTGAACTATGATATTTGTAAATTCTATTCTTAATTGTGGTTCCATCAGGTTTTTTATCGTTTTCCTACAATACTTGTTCAAACAGTTGTCTAGCGTCATTCATCTAGTGACTGCTTAAACTCGTATTTCCTGCTTGATAACCACCAGTTTTTTTAGACCTCAAATCTGGTTTTTCATCCTTATGGTCAAAGTCTCCTTCTGCGTTTCTATTTTCAGAAATTAAAATTTTTTTTTTTAATTTTGCGGCCTTTGTAAATTATACTGACAGACTTTTTATATTGTAGGCGGAATAAGATGTGTATGATATAATATAATGTAATTACTGTATCGTTACTGATATGTTGCAAGAAATGCCTTATTATAATAGAACATAATATGTTATGATATGAAAAATCTTACATTATGTAAATATTGACAGAAAGTTCTAAGCGCCCGCGGAGTCTTGTAACTAAAATAAAATAAAGCTAAACTTTATTTCCTTCACTTACTTCATTTGTTTTCCCCGACTAGTTCAGTGACCTGTAGTTATACAATTATTTAGACCTAGAATGGCCTGCCTACGCATCAGATGTCGCTTCTAAACTGCATGTAGGCAAAATGTGTGCTAATTTATTCAAAAGTATTTTTCGAAAGTTTATTTCCGTTTTTATCGCCTAATGAATTAATAAAATCGTGAATTTTTTGCATTAATTTATTAATTCAATATCTAGATTAAAATAAAATAACGTGTGTAGCTGCAATTTGAATAACTAATACCTACGAATTAAATTATTTACCCAATTTATTCATTCTTGAAATACATAATTTAACGAATAGAGTTGAAGTTAGCAACATTATTTTAAATGCCTAAATATGTGACCGTGAAGGTCGTACATTTGTCACGTCACGAATAAACAACCAATAGGATGCGTTTGCTCATAGTAACGTATTCTAAATACAATTCGGCGTTCGATCATCGATGTGGATTTTCGAGGTTGGCCAGCTTTAGTTTTTATCGGTATGGGAGCATTTTTATTCAGAAAGCGTTAGGCCTCTTTGTAGACGTCCATATTTTTATCGGACAACGGACCGTGTTTTTTTACTAGACTTGCTATGCTGGTTATAATGTGAATGTATACATTCAGCGGACACCACCGGTCGAGCCTATTACAAGCCTAACGAAACGCAATATTTGGTAGGTGAAATCGAACATTAAAATGAATGTTTTGATGAAAAAGAAATATTTACGTACTTATTTAATTTTAGTTCATTCATAAATTCGAGTGTATTTTATTTATTAAACAAAAAAATATTTTTCTGCTGATTGTTTTCGAATGAATAATATAACTATAATATTCTATCAATCAATAATAATAAAATTCATTCGACAATAAATGATTTTTTTTTATTCATATTCTTAAAACTATTCACCATAATATATTATTGTTTTCTTTCCAATAATGAAGGATGTTACTGTTACCGAATAGGTACTGGAAATATAAAACACATTTGACTTGACCACTTTTTTACTTGCGTTGGTTGAGTCGACTTTTTAATGGCTAAAATTTCATCAAAAAATTTGCTAAAATCTTCAGAAACTATATTAGGTAATACTCATAGAATTTGTAGAATGCAAAACAAGATCTTGATCGGTCGAGGTGGACTCAAGACGTGGTCCACGTGGTCGTCCAAACTAGTTCCAAAATAATGTAATTTCTTAATATAATAGGTCATTTGATTGATTAAAATTTATACAACTCTAGCCCGCAAACAACTTATAATATTATAAACTTTACTTAATAACCAAAGAGATACGAAAAAAAATGATAATGCATCAATGACCCAAAAACATAAAGACCTTTGCTTCTAACCTATTTAAAAAAATATATAATCGTAATAAACGTCAACGAATCTAAATAAATATGAGTTCTTAGAAACATCCATTAAATTCCTAGAGACTTCAGCCGGATGGACTGCTCTAAAAACAACAACAGTGGCCATTATAATATTTGAACTGTCATAAAAAACTTGTAATTCATAATATTTACTGTACAATTCATTTATTGTGGATATCATAGCTTTGTAGAGTATATGCCAATCTCTTAAAGCCGTGCTTCATGGTTGGCGACCAGCCCTTTCAGCATGGTGGAGAGACTGATTTCTAATCATATAGACTGTGGTTTGCAACCAAAGTTCGTTTGACTTTACTACGTCCTTGGTGGACTGCCATGCGTTTGCAACCGCGGTGGAATCCCGTTAGTAGCTAAAGTAAAGCCTAGTAAATTTACACTAGAAGACATTTTGTAAAAAAAATTGTCTTTTAATCATCAAAAATTAGTTCTCGAGAAATCTTCTATCCCTAGGCTGTCCATTTTTGCGAAGACCAAAAGATAGAGACATTGTTCAGATTCAATTCAATTCAGATGTCAATTCAGATTATGCTTATAATAAAAATGCATTGTCATCGGAACTGAACATCGGAACTGATGCAAAAATTCAACTCCGTGGGATAACAGGAAGTGGTACTAATTCAGCTTGCAAGATTCCACCCGAACAAACATAGTAACATACATTGCAAGTTAAAAAAAAGCTTGTAAAAAATGCATCGTCATGAAAAAATAATTACGCCTAAAGATATAGTGGTAGGTACTTGGCTTACTTTGATTAGTCTTGTTATAAGATAATTAGTAATAAATTACTTTCGTCGATGTATTAAGTATTGATTGAAATAAGCTCACAGCTGCTGATCAGAATAAAATTAATGGTCAATTTGACCTTTTTAGGATTAATCAGAAGCTTATAGTATAGTATCTGTACGACCTACCTAGGACTCGGTGACGATGTGAGGAGTGAGGAGTCAGGTTTCGGAGTTTAAGCCGACTGTAGGCCTCACAATTAAGAACTTCGACAAATTTCTAGAGCCATGCTGGTTTTAAGCACAAATAGACCGGCTAGATCAGGGTAGTGTTTCGTACGGTCAGTGAAAAAAACCAAAGGCGCAAGCCACATTGAAGAGACGTAAGGAGAGGATAAGGCGCAGACGCGAATATGTCCATACATTTCTAAAGAGTCTGACACGTCGGCGATTGGAAATGTAAGTAGAAACACGCGTCTGCGCCTTACGTCTCTTCAGTGTAGCTTATACCAAAGGCGCAATCTCCCCCCCCCCCCTATAAAACTAGCAACGCATTTGCAATCTGGTGTTGCCATAACTGGTGTACCTTATGGGTGGCGGTGATCACTTACCATCAACTGACTCGCCACTTCATATGACCCCTTTTTTAAAAAAAGAACGTCTCTAATTGCGTTTCTTTACGAGTTATTACTTGTCCTCTTTTGATGATAATTTTGATAAATTTTAATTCGCTCATCATTGTCAAAAGTCAGTGAAGTGTGCCATGGTTGATCCGTGACCTTTGACTTGGTAGTCCAGATTTCTTGGTTATCACTGCTGGTAAAAATCGTTAAAATTATCCCCCGGTTGTGTTGAGACAGTACAAAAACATTTGAAAAGTATTTTATTAGCCATTCTTTCTCTCTTCTGTGCATTTATTATTTCCACAATGAGGTCTTAGTTTCCTCTTTGTCTAGAAAAATATAACCACATTGCAGGCTATAAGGTCTCTTCTCACTTTTATAGGTAACTCTGAGGAAATTATATTTATTAAAAAAGTCAGCGTTTTGTAAAATAATGGACCAGTTATGAATTTATCTCAATTATCTATGATTTTATTATTTATTCTAACAATGTCAGTCTACTTTGAGTGGCCGAAATTCTTAACAATGTTGTTATCATAATACTACATGATACAAGTGAGTTAAGTTGGTTATTACAACAGTTGAGGCGAAAAACTTGTTCTTAAAAAAACAAGTTGTATTTTTACCCGACTACAAAAAAAAAGGAGGGTTATGATTTTAGCAGTCTATGTATGTATGTATGTATGTATGTATGTATGTAAGTTTGTTCATCTGTTCCCTCGTAGCACCTAAACTATTTGTTGTAATTCAATAAATAAGGTGTCTATCGATGCGTCTTAATGGTCTGCGGGTTATAGGATTTATGAAATTTCGTAAAATCAAATAAGGTGGATTTTAAAAACAAATTAGTCAGCTCGAAAAAAATAAAGTTAAGGTAAATTTATCGTGTTTGATATCAAATGGAAGGTCTTGATGAGCACATTCAGAATGTGTATATATTATCTATATATTCTGGACCACTTCTTAGAATATCAGGCTTCTAACTACCCGTTACGACTATCATAAATATATGTGATTATAACACTGCATACTATGTGAAAACGTGATAACAATAAATATTTACTAATTAAATTAAAGTTTCTACACATCACTGCCTATTAAATTATGATTATATTTTAAAATAATGTTAATTAAATTGAGATTTCTTTTTCGTAACTAGATGGCGTTGGTTTGCGGTTTTGTGGAAGTAAGTAACATAGAGTTAAAAATACCTCCTTAAAAATCCCGGAATCGTAAACATAACAATTAAATCCCGGGATTTTATTAATATGGACTGGACTTTGACCTATAGTTTTTATTAGAATTAATTTTGTATGTAAAATAAAACTCATTAATTTAACAGTTTTAGTACCGAACTACTTAAGTATTATATTATCTGTTACCGATGTCTAAAAACATAATAAAGACTTTTGATTATAATAATTTAGTTCGTATGTATTTAAAACGTAAAATTAATATTTTGGAGAATTTATTACATGTTTTAACACATGTTTGCTTATTAAATATAATAAAGTATTTAATAAGAAATTTGAAAATCAACTGATACGGAAGGGATTCGAACCCACGATCTCCGACGTACCGTGCCGACGCTCTAACCGCTGAGCCACCGTATCCCATCAAAATCAGTCGAAATTCCAAATCTCTTTCTACGCCTAGGGCGGGTGGTAATATCTATCGGTGCCTTCTAAAAACTGCAAAGTTTAGAACACTGAGTCGGATAATTAATGTATTCCGATCGATATTACCACACGCCTAAGGCGTAGAAAGAGATTTGAAATTTCGACTGATTCTGATGGGATACGGTAGCTTAGCGGTTAGAGCGTCGGCACGGTACACCGGAGATCGTGGATTTGAATCCCATCCGTATCAGTTGTTTTTTCAAATTTCTTATTAAATAATTATACGTAAAATTAATTTCTTATTTCCCGGGAATTAATTGTAATGTTTATGATTTCGGGATTTTAGAGCAGGTATTATCAACTCCATGTTACTTACTTCCTCGAACTTTAGGTAAATGTACTCTATCTATGATGATATCCCACAAAAAAGGTTTCATGTGTACTTATACAGCTTGGCAAAAAAGAGTCTGAGGCGGTGACAGCTGAAACTAAAAATAAAAATCTTAAAAACTACGTTTGTGAGTACTAAAATAACATAAAAATGATTCATTTGATTATAATTAATGACAAAAAACTCGTCATAGAAATATGTAAGCACTTAATAACTTGTAATTTTGTAGTGTGAAAAGTGCGACAGCGGCGCCCCCAATTTTTCCAGACTCTTTTTTGCCAAGCTGTACTTCTTACTACTTTTCATGTATACTTCTAAGAAACATATGAGGCCATGTTTTAATAGCTCGAAGTCGCGGACGACACCTTTGAAATAAATTTAATTTAAAAAATACATGACATTGACTAAAGGTTTGAACCGAAGTTGACAGTTAAAGAAATCTACCTATTTAAGAACTACCACATTCTAAAAAATGTGATTAAAATGAATTTTATTGGTTTCTTTACCACTAAAAACCATTGAAAAAAATATAGTATAAAAACTAAAACCCGACTACTTAAAATCTAAAAACAAGCTTCTTAGATTTGAAATAAAATTCTGTAGTCGGAGGCCTTAATGTATTATAGGTAAATAGGTACTAGATAATCTTTCAAGGGTAAATACTTTGTAAATTTGGTGGCCTCGGACTACAGAATTTTATTTCAAATCTAAGAAGCTTGTTTTTAGATTTTAAGTAGTCGGGTTTTAGTTTTTATACTATATTTTTTAAAACAAGTTTTTGAAAACAAATTGAAAATTGTATTATTGTTTTTAACACAAATTAATGTTAATTCATTAACAAACATAAATAATTTGAAGAAGTAAATATTTATTTAACACAAACATAAATATTTTAGCTATTTTTATTAGAGACATTTTCAAATTGGTTAACTAAAAATCGCGTGTTTTTAATAAACTGCATTATGAACTTTAAAGCGGGAAAATAAGAGCTACTTTACGAGCAAGTGCTTAAAAAAAATATTGACTGTCAAGATTCGGAGTGCTTAGGAACAAATTCGGTGACCACGTGGTATCTCTGCAGCCATGATAACCTCGGCCCAGCGTAAACGCGGTGATAAGAATGATTAGTTGTAACGACTTACATTTTGTACTGCGTTCATATATCTGTTGTCATGTGACCATGGTTTTGGTAAACCTTGAAAAACCATGCTTAACCTTATTTCAGTTATTTGGTAGAAATTGGATTTAATACTACAATAATGGTCAATTTTATTTTTATTTTTTATCAGCTTTAAGTAACTCCTCTTTAAGAAAAATACCTTCAATATATTGCCGATTATAAATATTAGCATTAATTTTAAGAAGGCGACCTTGCCCTGCATGGGGCGGATTTGGGCTTACAAATTATTTCTCATTATTGTCATTGAAATTTTATCGAAACATCACCATTTGACGGTTGTTAATTTATAACTATTTATAGGTTGAAAACTACTATAAAATATTGATATAAATTTTAATAATAGAGTATATCCTATTTCGTCTCATTTGCAAGTTAAATTTATTTATGTAAACCTGTCGCTGTTGGCGTAAAGATTGAAACTTGTTTCATTGAAAAATATATCTGTCATTAACAAATAAGTTTAGGTTGATTTTTTTTTAAATAATCAGGTGTTTTGCAGGAATTTTGACTTGTACAGTTGCCTTAATTAAAATGTAGAGGGAAACAGTCGATTTTTAGTATTATTTTTTAAATTTTTTTATTGTAATTCCTTAGAGTATAATACTCTATGTGTAATTCACAATACTTATATTTAAACTGCCAAAATATTCAGGTATTTTAATTTAGTAATTTCAAGTATTTTATCTTAGTCAGATTTCAATTTCATTAGCAAAATAGATGTTCGTCCTAATTCGTCAATGTCTTAAACAAACCTTACAATACCTACCTAGTCCAGCGTAGCAGCGTAGCCTTCTCAATGCTTAGGTAATGTTTTAAGAATCTAAGTCTTATTACTGAATACTTTGGGTTCAAAATTGTGTGTACTTACTGACAACATTTTCACCATAAAACCTAATTAATCTAACCTTTTATTCTAACACCATCATTAAACATTAAATTAATAATCTAGTTAAAGAAATTTTATTAACATGTTCCCCATCTAAAAATATTCAAAAAACGTACCTACTTTTATGAAACATATTTAATGCGTTCGAAATTTAAACGTATATTAAAGACCACCCACTGATTTTCTAATAATGTTCCAAATATTATTTTCATTTCCGAACGGCCTTGTCTAGGTTAGGTCCCGGGGTGGGGGTGTAGGGGGGGACCAAGGACGCCCCTCGAGGTCCTTTGGGGCGCGACGCTTGCGTAACTTAGCAACCAAGGCCGTTGCGTTTGTACGCGTGCAATGAGTACTTGAGCTTACGTCACGTCTCTGTGTGCGTGGCCAATATTGTTAATCGGAGTACGTTATGACGTTAGCTGAAAATCTTTTGTAAGACTTCGGAACATGTAGGTGATATTTGGAGAAAATGATAAACTTTTAATTTATTAATTTTTTTGTTTGTGAGTTGATGAAATATAGAGAGAGCCTTTGTTTAGCAGTGTACTGCAATAGGCTATAGTTTTGAAGTTAGTGGTAGTTGATGATGATGAAATGTCTTTATGCCAAGAATACTTTTTACTATTACTTTTTTTATTAATATTTTTTTTACTATGGCTATTTTTGAAAAGAAAAATCTGGGCATAAAACTAAAACATTTAGGTAGGTAACACAAAAACTTGTATTTTAAATCACCACAAATGTTCATTAAAAGCCGAGAAATTAGAAACAGGAAATCTATGGTTACGTGCCGCCGAAATGCAATAGATCGTCGTCGATTAATTATGAAAAATAAATAAATAAGTATCTTATTCCGATCATGATAAATGGATTTAAAATAAATAAAAATCAATTGCCACAATATGTTTGTCCGCGCACCACTTCAAAGCGACTGATCCGATTTGTTGTTTTTTTTTTGTGTTTGAGTGAGTCCCTGGCTGGTTTATATTCACAATTGGACCCGGTAGCGGTAGGTTGCGCGATCGGGTATAATTAGAACCACAGGGTCGGAGCCGTAATGGTCAGCTAGATAGATAAATATGTTTAACATAACACATACTGTGCAAGTATGAACAAATGCACTTAAAGAAAGTTTTAAATATTGATCATTATTATAAATATTATGAAGGTTAAATTCAAGGATGTACGATGTAAGGAGGAACATCAAACACACTTGCGGACATAAAACAAATAAAAATTAGTACTTACATTGAATAAAATTACCTGCAAGATAAGTTAACTAAAACTGGTCAGTTGTTAGTGAATTTATTGTTTCATTACCTACGTACCTACACAGATTTTGGGCAGCCGTGATAGCCTAGTGGTAAAAATATTAACAAGTTTTGGAGCATATTACATCGTATTTTTTTTTTATTACAAAAATGCTTCGTGCGCAGAGTGCACAATTAAAATGTAATGCGCATTGCTTATGACGGAGGTCAGTGATGTATGTTATTTAAATGGTTTGGAAGTTTGGACATTACGTAACATTAAGCTTGTATCTGTGATGAGGGTAAGAGAGAAGTGCTAGGTGAGGTTTCTATTAACACTGAACTGTATTTTTTAATTATATGGTTTATCTGGTATCTTCTATGTAGTATGTAACCATGTGGTTGTGACTGTCCATGCTCCTCTTTAATGGAAGCTCCTCTATCAACATTCAAGCTCTTCGAACATTCCATTGTCTTTTTTTCTTTCTTTATCGTATGGTAGATCAACAACCTGGTGTCAGAGTTTAAACCGCCCGTAGGCCTCTTTGACATGGCTTTATTACACACCGTTGAAAAATCTCTCAGGTGTGCTGGGTTCCTTACGATGTTTTTTTTCCACTTCACTTCATCGAAAAGTTAGAGGTGCGTGCCTGGGTTTCGAACCTATGACCTTTGACTTGGCAGTCCAATGGTCATACCACGAGGCCATGACTGCTATTGGCTACATTCCATTGTGATTTTTACGAATGTAACCTAACCTAATCTAATCTAACCTAACCTTAAGCTTGGCAGCCCTTACTCCTTGATCAATAAAGCATTTTTTGATTGTGTATTTAAATCAATAAATCACACAAGTATGAATTGTGGTTACAAAGCTTTTTTATAGAGACAGCGGAATTAGTTTTGATTGAATGTTAACAAGATGCTTTTCAACTTTGCTATATAATAACTGTTATTTAAAACATCAAAGTTTTCTTAAATAGCTTAATATCGTTTGTTTTATTGTGATTGTCATATGTTTTCAATATGTTATTGCCACTAAATATTTAAAAAAAATTACGGCTGATTATAGTTATACTATTCTCGCAAATATTTCAATGTTTGATTTTTATTATCAATGCGGAGTTTTGATGCTTATTTAAAAAAGTCTAGCAAATTAGTTGTGAACTTCAGCACCACTAGCTTTTTATTGTTATGTCAGATTTCACGACATTACGACTACTAACTAACTACTGGTGAACAAATATTTTTAGCTAAGTACTTGCTGTAGATATTAATGCTAGCCGCCAGCCATATCGTAAACGGCGTTTTGGGTTATAACTCTTATGAAGCTAATTGAGTAATTATATAAGCCGAAATAAGCAGTTAATAATTATAATAAAAAAACTGTTTTGAGATGCCTTCATGCTGAATTACAGAAGTAGTACAGCTTTTTGAAAAGCATTTATTTCTTTTCAGCCAGTATTTGGAAATATAAAAATATCACCTGTATTCTTATTTTAAAAATAAAATTAAAAATCTTGCGTTGCACAGTGGTTTGTTTTCATTCCAATTCACGACCATGTTTCATATATTACACAGGTGTTTAATGCTGAACATTGGAACAAGAGGATTTATTGTTACATGGCCTTGCATGATTATGGTTTGACGTCATAGATTTGCGTGTTGAATATTATAAATATTTATGAACTTCTTTAATTTAAATTTACTTTTACCTGCATGAATTTGACTTAAGTATGTACATTTTTAATATAAATCTTAAATCGAATAATAATTATCTTATTATTTATGTAAAGTTTATCGTTAAATTGTTAGTCTAAATTGTAAAAAAATATATTTGGTATATTATTTATTATTTTTCTCTTCCTCTTAAGTTTCCTGCAAAATTACTTTAATGTCAATTCCGACCAAGATTTAATTTGGGAATTCCATAAAAAAATATTGCTGCACACAGGAAACCCTATAACATTGCTAGTTATTAATTTGATGTTTTGTCTGTATAATATTTTTAATCTTCGCAATTTATAACATTTTCAGACACTGATTAGATAATTTGTAACACATAGCAAAGTTTTGTGTTACATTATCATGATAAACGTTAGTTGGATTCTCCAAGTAGTCTTATTACTAATCTATATAAAATGACCTTTTGAATGATTGCTAGTTGAAAGGTTGCAGGTCCATATCGTATTTGGTCCTTTTACTTCTACGTCAAGTCGATCGAAAAGCCTTTCTTTAAGTAAAATTTAAGTGGCTTTTAACTGATTTCAGATACTAAATTACGTGCGTCACGTGATTTTTTAGAATGAGTTTACATGCCGAAGATTTCCAATTTTAAGGCTCGACACCTTACACATAGGTACTCTTTTAAGTCATCAAAAAATACACTTAATATAATATCTACAAATAATTATTATAGGTACTTTACTTATGATTACTAAAATTGCACTTTGTATGTAAACAAAATGACCCAAATGATTCGCATTTTTTAACATTATCAAGATGCTTTATTGTAATCTCTTACACGTGGATCATCGTGGCCTTGAGAACCGGTTTCACGCAGAAAAACAATGCAATTTGGTATTATAAGCGTGATCGCAATGTCACAAAACTAATCTGCACTCTATTACGATTGAAATTAGTCGTATTTTCGTGTGATCGTTGACTAACTTGGTGTCAGTTAATCAAGCTGGGTAGGATTTAGCTAATGTCTATCAGACATATTTTGGCGGCTAAAACTTATGGAGTGCAACTGCAGTAGCAATAAGGTTTTAAATATAAGAAACGTCGTTTTTTTAAATCATATATGTGGATCAAGTAATACATACCCGAAGAATAAAAGAACGATTATTCAAATGAAATTACAGCCCATGGGCCTAACTACTTATTTATAATGGTGATAAAGACCATACACGCTTTAAATACAAAACAAATACCGCTTACATATCAACTAGTGAACAATTGTGCAATTGTACAATTAAACTCCCAAACAAGTAGGTCAACGCAGCGTCAAATGGGTTACCAATAACAATAGCACCATATTTGTAGTTCAGCTATGAACAAAACAAGGAAAATCATAGAGTTACTACTAAATAATACTAATGGGAATTTTACTAAATATTCCGTTTCATTTTCCCAATTTAAATGCGGCATTAATTTGTTTAAAACGCCAGTAACACGTTTTATTTTTTAAAGAAACTTTTTCTTAAAAAACTTTTTTGAGATTTAACAATAAATATGATATGTTCTTAATATTTAAGCAAAATAGCTCGAGTCCTCCCCACGGTGCAAAAAATCTAGAAAGTCTTTATTATTTTCGTGACAAGGTACGAAGTCGCTTGATAATTGCTAACAATGGTGTTGTCAACAAACTTTTGTCGGAACAAGAAATTACGTTGCACATTCTAATTATTTTTTTGTGGTAACAATACGTAATTTAACCTGTGTGGGACAGTCCTAAAACTGGTATTCAATCTGGTTTCGGACATCAAAAAACGGGTCAAGGATTATTTTCTTTACAAAAGGGAGTAAAGTCCGGTTGTTGCATTATTTTGGCCACCCTACACGGAACTGAATGGGACTTTTTATTATTACATACTACTTATTTTAAGACATGCGGGTCCAAGGCGTATAAAAAGAGTATATCTATAGATTTAGGGAAAATAAGATCGATGCTCTGTGAGGAAAAGAGACAACTCGTAAAAAGTTCGCATTCGGCTGTATGGAAGGGGTTACGGTCGTTTTGTTTGATTCTTACCATCGGAACAAAATATTGTTGTGGGCATCAAATAGTTATGTATGAATTATTGTTATATAACAAAAAAAAAATAAAAAAATGTATTTTTGGTAATATTTTGGCTACGCTTATATGCGGCTAAAATTGAATATTATGTTTTTGCTATATTTGGCTAGATAGTTTTACACCCGTGCTCGGTCAGCAATACGTATCTTAACAGTAATAGCCTAGTGGTATGACAAGCCAAATGTCATAGGTTCAAAACCCCTATGACTTTTCGGATTCATGTGCGTTTTATAAATTTATTATCACTTGCTGAAACGGTGAAGCAAAACATCGTGAGGTAACTAGCATATCTGAGGTTTACGGATGGTTTAAACTGTAATACCAGGTTGTTCATTAACCATACGATAAAGAACGGATATCAAGTTTAGTGAATCTTGATTCTGTTAATAGATTTTAAAAAAATATTAGAAATCACCTTTTTTTTGTATTAAAGCCATAATTATTGACACAATTTCTTATTAATACTTAATTAAAGTAAAATCCAATAAGAAAACTTACAGCCGTGTGTTATCCAATAGACACTCAAAAGCAAATGGACGTCTCAAATAGTTTTATTATTAAGCCATAAAAATGTAGTAACATAAATATTATTAACAACTATAAACTATTCAGAAAATTATGCAATTGAACGAAAGTTGTCATCCATGGATACTACTGGACAAGTTTTGGTACGTAATTTTTATAGCTTTCGGTACTTTTAATGGCTTATATTTGATTAATTACCTGCCTATTTCCTCTTGTTTATAAAAAAGTTGAGCAATAAAGTACCTACTTATGTTAAACTGAGACATAAATTTTGTTAAGTTGTTTTGAAAGGGACTGTACGTACTTGCCTATTATTATCGAAATTTAAGATCAAGCGCTTTTAAAGATTGTGTCGAAATACACACAGCATACCTATCTGTTGAATGTCTTAAGGCGATACGGACATTCGCTAATTTGTTATCTCGCTCGCACATTGAAGAACTAAAATCAATGAATAAAGTTATGAAAACTCGTAACAAATCAAGTTATGGAGAATGACACTGAGGTTCAGCAAAAACATTAATTTGATGGGACAAAAAATTTCATGTATAAAAATAGCTTCAAATTAATTTTTATTTATGCCATTTTTATGTATGAAAACTTATTTCGATCAAGCTGAAATTTTTGCTGAACTTTATAATGTTGTATAACAACAACATTGAACTATGTTAATAACAAAAAAAAAATTACTAGTATTACTTAATATTTTTTAGTACCTAATTATTCAGAGCTAACTTAGAGAACATTATAATTATCTGCCCCAGTGAGAAACATAGATATTTTTTTTTAAAACATAGATATTAGGATCTATGTGAATCACGAATTTGCGATTTCATCGACAGCTATTTAAGCTATTTCCTGGCAATTGGTGAGCTAAAAAGAATATTTTAATCGATCTCTCGTTAAGAATTTCGGAAAGATCGTTGTTTTTTAATTTTTAAGAATAATCTATTAGAACAACAAATTCGTGGGTGGTCGTACCTTCTTGGTATCTGCTTATACTTTTCACGAGTTATGGATTAGCCTTTAAAGCCAATTAATTATCTATTAATTTTGGTAATTTTATAATCGAAAATTTTAGGGAACTTTAGAAAAATACAATAGGTACAAAGATACACAAATAACGTTAAATTTATTCAGCGACGGAATGATTTTAAATGCCAATTAATATGACTCTTGTTTTGTTGTCATTATTTCGAATTCGTAGAACGCATTATTTAGGAACTGCGACGTTGGAGAAGTTGCAAAGTAAACAACATGTTTTGACAAAAATCGATAAAACCCAAACTACTGATAATATTTTAAATTCCGATTTTTAAAACGTTGTTGTACAGTCACGTGCACAAACATGAAGATACACGCGCTGTGAAATTTTAGTGTTTTTTTTTCGATTAAGTTTATAATATACAGCTTTTGCCTGCGTATTTTAACCTGAGACATCAAAAATATTTTCTTATTCTTTCTAAACAATTACAGGTGCTTATGAATAATTAATCAAACTAATTTAAAGTGAGTCTATTTGCCAGTTCCAACGCATGGAGAAGACTCTAGCCAGATATCTGTGGCAAAGAACTAGACAATGGCTAACTCCATCATTCTTCAACAAACTGCCAATATAATTTTTATGGATATTATTCCTAAGAAGCATTATTTAGTTCTAAAACTACCTATATTAAGGAAGCATTATCTAATATCTACCAATATGCCCATAGTTATACGTTATGTTGGACTATGCAGTAGTCATTTTTGTAATTCAATGTTAGTAGTAATTTAATGTTATTTAACCTGCTATAAATGTAGAATGTATTCACGACAAACTGTTTTGTAGTTTGGCAGGAGAACTATGTAGTATTATAAAGTGTAATTCTTGTTTGAATAAATAAAAAAAAACTCTACGTTGGTTTTTTTCATCAAAATTCGGTGAATGTGATGTCAAGAGAAACATTCAAACTCACGAATTTTCTCATCTGTAATTTTTGTAAGATATTACAAAACAAATTTAAGCAAATATTGATAGATGCGATGAACTCAATATTTTAACATTTTTTTCGCCTCGAAAAATTCTTAGTTGTATAATATTTTTGCTCGTAACTGTGTAGTTTTTTTTTAAAATTTTCTTGTGATATTTTATTCCTACGGTTTATAAACTAGGACTATTTCGCTCGAAATATAAATCTGCAACTTATTTCTAATATTTAATCCAGTGCTTAGAATTTAAACATTTTTTTTAAATCTTACCTATTATTATTTTTTTCATTTAATATAATTTATTGGCATTAATAAAAAAAAATATTAAAGGAGGTTGTAGCGTATCTGGTCAGTTGCTTTTATGCAAGGAGCTTTCATCCAATGCGTTCTTTACTTTTTTTTGCAAGTCAAACTTTTTGACACTTTTTGATGGCTTTGCTAATTAGCTGTCAACAGCTGTCAATATTTTGTGGTCCTGTGTGTCGTGTCAATGTGCTTGTATTGTTAATTAATTATTTTATTTAGATTTCAAGAGATTTCATGGAATATTCCGATTTCGTCTCCCATAATAAAACTTACTGGTAAGCTGGTAGCTGGTAGCTGGTAGCTTTGTCAATAAAGTAAATAATATGATTAGTCATTGAAAGTGCAAGCAAAGGTTGTAGTTTTTGTTTAGACAATTTATTGTTTTTATTTACCATATCCTTTGATTATTTTATATAATCAAAGACCATATCGTTGTGGTCGCGGGAAGCTTTTTGATGCAGGCAGCTTAAAATCAGTCGTTGATGAGTTTATTGGGGTAGGTTTGTCTAGCAATGGATCTGTCTTTCGGCTGAGATGATGATGATGATATTCATACTCAAAAATCCTTCAAACCTTCCTTTAGTAAGAGTGCCGTTTATCCGAATATCCTTTTGTTATCCTCCGACTCTATCTACGTTTTAATGAATAAATCAGCTCGATAATTGTGTTTCTGTCTTTCTCAATACCTTAATGAGTAATTGACGGATTAGGAAGAGATAGAGCAAGAGTATTAATAATGAAGGCGACCTAAAAAGCATTATTTTCTAACAAAAGTGAACTTTTTTCCTAGAAAACAAGTATAAATTCGGATAAATAGCAGATTTTTCCTTGTAAGAATAAGTAATTAGCCATGTCCAATAAACTAATTAATGTTTAATATGATCCCGTGGTACCGTTGTATAAGAGAAAGGCTTTGCTTTCGAACTGCAGCGAGTGAAAGGTTTATTTCATAATGCACGCACTGGTTCGCGTACGCATGTGCAGGTTGCGTATGAGCAAGAGTTTCGGTGTTTGGTCAATATTTTTGTTATTTATTACGATTTTGGTTTCATAGGTTATATGGACCAAGCTAAATAAAGGTTGACAAAACAATGTTAGTCAGTGTTCTTATTCAATTTTGACAAAATAACATAACATAAACTAATGCCCGGACTCCACCAAAGCAGAGAGATGTGTTTCCATACAAATGACGGAACAAGCGGCGCCGCTCGAGTTGTCATTAGTATGGAAACATAAATCTCAACAAACACTCTCAGCTCTTCTCCGCTTTGGTTGAGTCCCGGCCTTACGCCTGTATTCCTCAGAGGGGGTAGGTGTTTCACCGGCTATATTATGTTTGAAAAAATAAGTTCTTTTGAATTGTCGATTTTACGACTTGCTCTCACCGTACTAGCTCTATGAGTGACACCTTATTACTATAGCTGAAAATTGAATAAACAGCGCAACTCTTCAGAAGCACGCTATCAAAATTCGTTTAAGGCAACACGAGAGCAAGTGTACAATAATTTACTGTGAATGCAAATAGAAGCAATTTATCTAAGCATGTAAAACGTTTCAGCGTGCCTAACTTTTTGGCTAGTACAAGTAAGCTAAGCTAGCTAAGCAAGTAAATAAGTGGCTGAGTCATTTAGCTCGTTACAGCTCACCATTGGGCGGAGGAAATCCTTTATGATTTCTCCCCGAAGTAGCTTTGTTTAAAAGCCAAAATCATTTGTTTACCTGGTCGATCGAACTTGAGCCAGCCATTTTGATTTCCGAAGTTGCAAGTTAGTTGAAAGAGGTTGGGCTGAATAGTTTATATAGGTTGTAAAGTTTCAGCAAAAATTTCAGCTTGATCGATAGATGTTTTCATACATAAAAAAATGGTATAAAGTAAAAATTCATTTGAAGCTATTTGTTATTTGAAAACATGTTTCGATCTAGCTGAAATTTTTGGTGAAACTTTGTAATGTTGTTTTTCTTTAACTGGTTTATTTCGATTTTTCATAACTATATTCATTGAATTTATATCTTCAATCAACTTCTAATAACCTTAATACAGGATGTACGGAAAAATACCATTTTTGAGGAGGAAGTCGCGGTCGATAGTTTAAAATATATCCAGTTCTTTGACTTGTAGTTATGTTTAAGTACGCGTTAGTCATGGTATTTTCTGTTTCAGCGGCTTGACAATACGACAGAGGTTATTAGCTTACATAAGTAATTATTTACGAGTGAATGCACTAATATATTCTAAGTTAATTTTGTAGTTAAGCAATATAATTTTGTTTTCTTTTTTATTGACCATTTTTTTTAATTCATCAATATTTATAGATTTATTGCTTCATATTGCATATGCATAACGTCATCCGGATTGAATTTCGGTCACAGTGCAATTTTAACGGATATTAGCCAATCACGCATATTATAGTGCATAAGTGAGTGCGCAGAAACAGGTGCACACCTTATTACCTCACTCTCATAGTCCGATTTGACGGCAATCCGACACGACCGGAGATCAGGCGCAGGACTAACGGCTGTAACGTGTTTTCCGAGGCACGGAATATAGATAATAAAACTTAGTAAATAGACACTTATATCCTGAACCAGAACATGGTCAAAAATATTTTATTTATTGTTTGTTGTTTATATAGGTATATGTATAATCTATTATCAATATCTAACATTTGAGTAAAGTCGCTTCCTAATTTAATTTAGCCCTGTATACAGGTAGGTATATTAATTATTTGAGTTTTATGTGAAACTATCGGTATTTGCGTAGTTAGCAAACTCGTACTGGGGGTATAGCAGTAGCCGGCAAGCCTAGTACCTGCAGTGCAAGCCCAACAACTTTTTAAAGTTAATTATTCATATCCAAAACATTGAAGTAAAAAAAAATATGACGTTATATTTTTTATGTAAGTTTGTGTGACGGGTTTCGGAAAAATGTATGGTAGCCACGCCTCGAGTACAGAGGTGCTTACGACATAACGAATAACATGACCGTTGAAAACAAAAACAAATCACCAAAAAATTATAAGCGTATACATGTATCATAAATCTACGTAGAAGCTGCGTCGCGTACGCATTGCAACGCGAGTCATGCAACTTTCTATTTGGCGGTCCCGCGACCCGCGGCCCAACGCGTTTTGTGCCGGAAAAACGTTGCATTAGAAAGTTTTTTTTGTTTGCAATGCAAAGTAACTTAGGCTTTGTGTTGACTATTTTACTAATCGTGCGCAGTATTTGTATATTTTTTGCGTGTGTTTGTGTGCGATTTATTGTACGAATGATGTGATGACATAATGTCGTTACAAACGGGCTTGTTCTTTCCTAAGAGCTTGATCCT
Source organism: Protodeltote pygarga (assembly GCA_936450705.2). Lineage (NCBI taxonomy): Eukaryota > Metazoa > Arthropoda > Insecta > Lepidoptera > Noctuidae > Protodeltote > Protodeltote pygarga. The sequence goes on along the minus strand of OW388250.2, from coordinate 14,240,486 downwards.
TTAAGAAAATATTTTTATTATATTTTGAGACTAATTACATTTTTGATATATGACATGACATACGCGAATCTGACGCACACTTGGCCGGTTTTTTATTTATTTATAATATTATTACAATACCTATAGATTCTTGTTATACCTTTCTTTACTAGACTAGACAATGTGCCTTTGATATACCCCATATACAACAATTGTCGTGTGCCTCTTTCTCCTATCGTGTCGTATTGTCGTCCTATTATTCAGAGTGCCCCTGCAATAAAAATAAATAAAACATACTCAATTTAAAAAAAAACACAATTGGTATTTGTTTTTTTTTTCTTTTTTTTTAAAGGCCGTATCATAATATAATCCATATATTTTTTAAATTACATTTTATCAATAACAAGCACCTGTTCTATGAAAATCTAATGCCCAAAAATTTCAACGTGCATCTAACTGCAACTACTTTGCCGTGTGGGAATTTAGAAAACCCGTTCTCGCGGTGCGTCCGGGCGTCCGATTTCGACATGACTTGTGGTTGCGTAACACTGCGTTGGGAATCTAACGGCCGGTACACAAGGCGGAACTCACTGATGCAAGCCTTTTGTTTGATGCAAGTTAGAAGATCGATACAGTTAAGTGCATTGTTTTAAACGATAGAGTGAACTTCCCTTTTGAAGTCATAATCGTTTAAAAACTGCGTAGTTAGATTGTTCGAGCTTATAAATTCGAATAGCGGTTAAAAACGGTTTAAGGGTGCAAGAATGTTTTTAAAAAAAGTCATGCATTTTTTCGCCATTAAGTCTGATTTAATGAAGTTTCGACAATGTAAGTTACATCATAGATAGCTAATATATACAACAATAAAGATTTTATCAAAGTGTTATACGTTAAGAGCAGGTTTTTTAAGTAAGCTGATTAATTTGCAGACAATTGGCATCACATTATTTTTAGTTTTTTGGTAATATTCTATCCTAACTTCATATTATAAATGCGGAAGAAAGTTTATTTATTTGTTACCTTTTCACGCCTAAACTACTGAACCGATCATTCTGAAATTTTGGATATATACGATGTCAGTTGTATAAAAATGGACATAGGGTAACTTAGGGAAAAGTACTGTTCCCGAGGAAAACAATATAATATTCTTATGATATTGATTCATATTAGTTTAATAGAGTTCGAACATTGTGTAAATGTCTTTTAAGCCATCCGTGGTCAATATCAGTCATATTTTTATAACATAGAATCAGTACATATTCCGGTCAATAATAAAATAGTAATATACTTTAAGTATGTCTCGTTTCTTACATTGCATGCGTAAAGCGTAATTTTATTTCAATAGTGTTTGGGATATCCGGGCTCCTATTTGAGTAGAAATTAATCATTTAAAATGCATTAGTCATGAAGTGGTTTGTACCGGAAGAAATTCGGTGTTCCAACTTTGAATTTTAATTGCATTTTTATTTGGAAACCAATGATATCACAAAAAAACACACTTCGCTTACTTTTTTTTCGTAAATATTTTTTAAAAACGTATTTTTGCTGTCTATTTGAAGCCAGAACTAGAATATTATTGCCATAATTGAAACGTAAGAAAATCTTTAGCTACAATAGTTATTAACAGTATCAATACCCGAAAAAAATAAAACAAATTACAACGTTCAAAGGTAACAAAATATAAAATTTGGAGCCATAATAACTGATCCCGTTTTAAACGCACAAAACTCATACTTATTACGCTAAACTTGCGTCGAACGTTTGTCAGTGTGCCCCAAGCGTTACAACAAATTGCATTTGCTACTGTCGTCCGACAACTGACCTAGAAACAATGGGCGTTGCTGGATGTAGTTTTAACTTTTAAGTGAAGGTATTGCGTTGGTTCCCAGTAGGAATACATGTGATGGTACATTACTGGTTATTGCGATATTATTATGTGCATCGGCTAAGGTATTCTTGTACGCAATATTATTATGTCATTAGTTTTCTATCAAATGAGATTTTAGTTTAATTAATAACTCAATTTATTTATCTTGATAAGTAATGATTTTTCACTTTATCAACTTCTCTGCTTCGACCGGGAATTTTATCATTTTAAACTTATCGAATTGAGAACCTCTTCATTTTTTAAGTCGGTAAAAAAAATTATAGAGCTAAGTTTGGTTCATGCATTAATACTAACACCATGCAGTAATTGCGTCTGTAAATTCACTTGTTTGGGGGTCTCCGGTGACCGGGCGTGGTTGTAAGACTTAAAACAGGGGTTAACAGTTTGTGATTGCTATTACGATGTAAACAAAAGACTTACTACGTCAAAGTACTACGTAAACCTTACCGTAGACAAAACCTTAACCTAAATCTGCTACAACTCTTCTATATTTATACCAATCGATTCGGCCCCTCCTTCCATAAGTTCAGGACCTACATATTATAAATGCATCGTCTACGTTCTAGAACACCTACGCAATTTTCCAATAACCCCCTTCGTAGCTCGTAGCAGTTAGTAATAGTCGTAGTAGCTGTGCATTCGTGTGCGATAAATTATGGATGTGCGGGTGACGGGGGTGCTACGCGGGACGAAGGGCGACCGTAACTCAGTGCATTAGTCTCAATCGTTCGATGCAGGCCTGTTAAGCACCGTTAGGTCCCGGCCATCGGATACTATAACCGACAGTTGCACTACACCAGTTCGAATTTCAAAGTGAAAATGAAGGATCTTTTAATAATCCCCTATAAACGGTATGAAAACTTTTTTAAATAAAAATTTAGTTGCTCTAGTTTGGTGTTTCAGTCGTTGCATTTCAAGATGGCGAGCGAGTCGGGACTCTCTTTCGAAAATGAACTTTATGTGCGTGATCATAAAGAATAAATGCCACGTCTTTGCGAAATGCAACTGCGTATGTAGTATGAAGGTGATCGATGTTACGTTGTTACTTCTTTTGCTCTAAGTGAAGAAAAAGCTACAGAAAGCTCGATCGATTGATTTAATGCATGAGTGTTATAACTTTAATAATTTTCTTCGAGTGATGTCGATCATAAATCGTATTGAATTGAGACGTATAAACAAATAGTTCAAAATAGGTCGAGTTATGGCGCTATAAATTAATTTATTGAGATCAATCGATGATGTGGAAATGATTGAGAAATTATCTTTTTCTTTGAATATCCAACTCATTGTGCAACTAGTGGAAAGTTGCACAATGGGTGCATTGTTCGAAAGGTAATGCCTTACGCACGGTTGCGGTTAGTTCACGCATAATTTTCTATGAAATGGGAACGAGATAATATTTGAAACATAGTTTGAAAAATGTAAACTATTTTATTTTGTAAAAAAAAATATTACATTCTGCACCTTTCTTCTTCTTTTTATGCCAAAAGAAATAGAACATGTTATATCATCATAAACATGCATAAAAAATGCCATTACAGAACTGGGCGGATCACAGAGTAGTTGAAATCCAGTGGCATCAATATGGTACTTGATTTCAATTACTCTGTGGCGCTTGTGCAGAGTGACCGCTGCGTCAGTTTGCGCAACTCGATGCAGCCGCCTCCCGCTCACCTCTTCCCCCTCGGCTAGTACGCTTGCGCGTGTACTGCATGCCGGAACCGGGTCGCAACCGAAATTCTACATCGACCAGCGTAACTAGGCCTACCCTTCGCCCCGCAACCGCGTAAATCTCCCCCAAATAGGGGCCGCTAATAGAGCCATCGTGGTTCTGAGTAAACTGGTTCAGTATACTTGCACGCATGCAAATATACAGTTAGGCTGTAACGGAGCTGATGGGAATCGAATCGATAACGTATTGACTGTCGGTGCAGTGTGCGTACCTTTGTTCGGTGCTCGCTATACCTGCGTCGATGTAACTCTCCGGTGAAGAGTACGCACGTGAATTCGCTAAGGTGTTGAATCTTTGTTTAGTTAATTCATCACGGTTCGGTGAATACATAATTATGCTAATGTAAAACATGGCATTGTTGATTCCGCTTTAGTAAAAGATATAACTTTTCAAGTCAACGACTATTTTTGTTACAAGTATAATCGGCCTTTGAGGACTAGGAATTAGATTACTTCAAGTTGAAATTGTTGTCACGAAAATACAAGGAGACTTTTGGTGAAAGAAAATGAGCAAAAAACATAAGAAGCCAAGGTACTGAGTGACAAATGTGTGTCTAATAGATTTGACGTAACTTATCTGTAGCAATGTTTATTTATCAAAAGGTTAAGTAATAAAAACTTTGGCATGGAATTTGGGAGTCTCGCGTTAACGTTGGTTTGCTTGTATGTTTGTGATATTATTAGAACTGTTGTTTAAGCTTTAATTGTTTTGTAGTGCTATTGTTTGTTATTAAATGTTTTATTTATTGTTTGTTTTCTCAAGTTCTTTTAGTTCCGTGAAATTGAATTAGTGACTTACTATTATTTGATATTTTTTACATATTTTTTATTTTGTTTTTTGTCGACAGCTTGTATTTTTATTTATTTAATTTAAGTTAGTCTTAAATATCTCAGCGTAAACCCTCATTAAGGTTACCAAACAGTTTACTGACGCTAATTAAAAATTAAACTAAATCCTTATCATCTAAAAGGGTAGTGTTGCCGTTTGAATCCTCTAGAATATTAAATTTTACAACTTTTGCGCTTGTAATAATAACAATTTGGTAGAATAGGCCTTTAGTAAACTCAGTACTAAGTTGAACCACAATATGGTTACCATTCTGAGCTATATAGTTTTATCTTTTAAATGAGTGCTTAAGTATTTTAATTACTTTATAGTTGTCTAAACGCTTAAGTGCTATGTTTTAGTGTTGATACCAATAAACACTTTAGTGATAATTATGACTAAACTATCGGTAGATAGAAGTTGATAAATAATAGTTTTAATAGTTCAGTTTAGCTATTATGTTGTTGTCTACAAATTTTATCTTATCATTTATTCTAGTTCTAAATTTTTACTTAAAACCGCTAATGCTCCGCATCGATCGAAATTCTTGATAGTAGGAGTTTGAATAGCTCAGTTGGCAAATGGGTAGTGGCTTTCACAAGTCGCAGGATCAAATCTTATTTTATTTATTTATATACATACATAACATACATGTATTTGTATACATAAAAGATATACATCTTATAAAATAAGGCATTAGATAAAGTAATGTACAGGGCGCTACTGATCCTAACGGATCGTAATCAAAAATGTTTCTTTAAAAGAAAACTATTCTTATTTCTATTTTTTTCAAGAAAACGAAATAGGATTTTAAAGAGGAATTTACAAAGCTCCCAAAAAGATCTATAATTACCTCCACGAGGCTAGCAAACAGAAGTCCTGAATAAAATACAGCGTTATAATTAATTAATTGTATGTTTCGAAGTACACTTGCGTAGAAACAGGTTAACAGGTCAATCGATAGTTGTTCAACACTTATGTGCACTAGTGTACGTGCATTTGAGTTTATATTTCTATTGATTGTCGAAGGAGGGTAAAGGAGCGTGCACCTTGGGAGAAGCCTTTGTCCAACTGTGAACTGCTATAAGACATAAATAGGGCAGTTGTATGATAGAAAAAGTTGATTGCATTAATTGTGTAGGGTGAGATTATCAAAGATTCTAACAAAGAGGTTCAAACCGATGTATATTTTTATCATAGCATAATATAACTACACTCATAGATATTATGTACCTGTATTATTTATTTAGCAAACAAAAACTAAATTAAAGTTAGGATACAATAATTTCTATTATAACAATTTGGTAAATTAACCAAACTATTATGACGTCACCAGTGTCCTATTAAGCATAAAGAAAACTGTCAGGTACTGGTACTAAATAGGTATTATTTGGCCATAAAACCAATAAATTCTTACTCTGCCACCCGGATACCAGGCGTGGGAATCCAGTGTGCCTATTACGTATTCAGAGGGCGGGCGGCATCGATCATGCATCGGATATTCACCCCTCGACCTTCGGCTAGCTGGAACAATGAAATTATAGGAATAACCCCTTATTTTATTAGGCTGTTTCAATGTAAAATGTGGCTGGAACTGTTTTTATAAAATTTGGAATTTAAACGGATTTTTTTTGTTTGATTTTTTGGTTGGACCTATACCTACTTTACAGTTTTTTTTTATCATTAAAAAGACACGTGTTTAACCATAAATCTAACTGATAGTAAGAGTATCGCGATCGTCCAGACCCGTCCCCCAGTTAGGTTTCAATGAACATTATGCGGGAACACGACAATGTCGCTTGGCAGCAACGCAATAATACAAGAAAATATTACTTAATAGACGCAGGCTTAAGGCATAGATAAAAATTCATTTAAAGCTATTTTCACCCGACTACAAAAAAGGAGGGTTATTATATTTGAAAACATGTTTCGATCAAGCTGAAATTTTGGCTGAAACTTTGTAATGTTGTTCTCCATCAATTTATTGTATTTATTTTAATTTATAAACAGTTTCATAACTACATTCATTGATTTTATATCTTCAATCAACTTCAATGTGCGAGCGAGATACATAGATTAGCGCAAAGAGGCGCTTTAAAATAATTATAAATATTTTTAAATTCCTTATTTTCCAATGTAAAAAAATATTCTTACACCTCAAAATAGTGAATTTATTTATTAATATTATTTATACTCTAACTAACAATGAATGAAAATTTGGGATTATTCGTTTTTTATCATTAATTAATCAAATTTGTTCGCGAAAATACCAGATTTTTTAATTTTTACTTATGGACTACCTCCCGAAAAGACGGCGATGCATAACAATTGATTTTTCAGTGTTTGACTGTTTATAGATAAACAATTATTTTTTTTACAAAATATTGACGTTAATTTTCTATTACAGGGCAGGTATACGAGGCGGCCCGGGCATGGACTCCCAGCAGCAACAGTACTGCCTAAAATGGAACAGCTTTGGTTCAAATCTGGCCACTTCGTTTGCCAACCTGTGGAATTCTGAGAGCCTCGCTGACGTCACCCTGTATTGCGAAGGTAGGTGGAAATTTCAGAAATTTATGCGGATAATCAACAATAGTGCACCTTGAAACAACACCAATAAGTACGATATTTTAAAAACACTACTGACGTGCCGTTAAGTAGGTATCTATCTACACCTACATACCCGGTATATAATATCCGTATCAATAAAAAAACTAATCACATCATCAGCGAGCAGAGTATTTATGAAAACTTCTTCATTTCTTCATTTATCTAAAAAATATAATATTCTTTTATGACAAACAGTCAGAGACGGCCAGTTAAAATTTCTGTTAGTCAAACTGTACGCACTTGATTGAACAAAATTGATGTAAAGAAAACAATAACAGGTACTAAATAAAAACCAATTTGCGTTCGGTTAGTTTGCAATTTTAACCCGTAAACTACTATCCGAGGCTAATGGCTCATAGATATCATTAACAACGCTATGACGCTAACAAAAATGTCACTGACTCGCTAACTGCCACGCACCATTCGACAACAAACCGAGGCCTTTATGTTCTTAATTTGAATATCTTTGACGGAAAAAACGCGGATGATGTCAAATTTTTGCGCTAAACATTATGATAAATAAAAGTCCGTTAAAATATGTGCATTTTTTTAAAACTAAATTTTCTGTTCAATTTGGAATTCTTGTATAAATATAACATTTACATCGATCGTTATTAGAAGAATATGTTTGTATTTTTAACATACTTACATCATTTTAAAACATTGCTATATTAAGTATTATTTTAACCCTTTCAGCAATTTTTTTTTAATTCTTTGATCGTAAAAACTAGTTTTGAAAAATTCTTTGAAAAAGGTCTCCTCGATATTTTATTAAAGTTTATATCAATTATTGCTAAGCTAGCGATCATAATATAACTTACTAGCTTTTCCCGCGATTCTGGTTTTACAGAATAAATAGTATTTCTGCCATTTTTCTCTCCGAACCTGTTTGCGAAAAATCACGTCAATCCGTTGCTCCGTTGCTTTGTAAAAGAAGGAGAAATGAAGAAACATGCTTTTGCATTAATAATTATTAAGATGAAGAGATTGTAAACTTTCCGGCCTGCTGTCAAACGATCAAATTATTATTAATTTACGTTTAACATAAACTTTGCTTGATTAGTTAATGAGACTTTCAAATGATCATTTTAATATTCAATATTTATCACACATTTGTTTATAACTAATGTAGTCCTTGTCTCCGTGATATACATCCTTGATACTAGTGAAAACTATATTTTATATTTATTTTTTTATGATATCGTAAAAGTCAGCTTATTGATTTACTGTCAGCAGTAGAATATTTTTTACTTGATTATAAAATTGCTATATTTGCATATTTGAGAAACTTATAATTTAATGTATCATAATCATAATAATGAATGTAATGTATCATAATTTTGTAAAAATTTAGTTCTACGATCGCACCAAGATAGAATTTTCTCTTGTTTATTGTAAAAACGATTTATATGCATAATCTACATAAATAAAAATTAAACAAATATTTGTCCGCGAATCACTTCAAAGAGGCTGGACCGATATGATGATTTTTTGTGCGTTTAAGTAGGTTCCTGGATGTTATATTCACAATTGAACCCGGTTGGTGGAGCTGCGAACGGGTTAACTAGAACCGGGTGAAGCCATGTTAGAGTCAGTTAGTATAATATAATGGTATAATTATGCACAAACACTTAGATCGATACAGGTATCTGTAAATCACTAAAATACTTGTTCTGTGCAATACATATTGCGCCAGACTTTACCATTGCGCTTATCGTATGGTCAGCAGACCTAATACTAATACCAGGTTTTCAAAACTATATTTGTCACAAAAAATATTCTTATTGCAAACTCTACCCAGATAACTCGGTAATCTACGAAGCAACCCCTTACAAACTAACCGCTTTACATGATAAAGGGACATTAGGGCTGTAATGATAACGTTTTTATTTATCCATATATTTTTTTGCATAGCAACTTCTTATCAGTTAAACTTGTCAACTTAGCCAACCGTGTTTAATGGGTTACTACGCGCGTAGCCTCGTAGACTTTCAATCAATTTTACACACGTCCTCAACATCGCCTACGAAGTCTACGAAAGGAAAGAAATTGCTACGCCATAACTCGATTTTAAATCCTTTGATTATTTTGTTTAAATTTTAAAGGATAACATGACATAATATGACTCACGCCTGTATTTCTCAGAGAGGGTAGGCAGAGGTGTACGCAGTACAACCACGTTTCGCCGGCTATGTTATAAGTCCCATGTAATAGGCGAACCTATTGCCATTAATCGGGCACAATTCCAGACTCTGTGCTGCTACTGAGAATTTCACTTGTGTGTACACATGTGTACATATATCTTAGCTCGTGGCTAGACCTATTTTTATAGAACTGTTCAGATATCTCTGCCGACCTTTACAAGTTTCATAATTTTTATTCAAATCTGACGGAAACGTATTGTCTTATTAAGATTCCTGTAAACATATTTAGGTACATATTTTATAACTCAACAAATTTTATTATCACATTTTAATTTATCACTAATACATAAATAATTATGTCTTTTGCGTGCATGTCCGCGAAATCTCACTATACCGATAAACAGGTCATTGACACCATCGTGCGATAAATTGCCACTATATGATATTTTTTTGGCAATGTTTGCGAATATTTATTATTATCATATCTTTCCTGTCACCAGTCATATGCATATTGACATTTTTTTCGGGTTTGACCGTGAATTTTTCGAGGGTAGGCAACAGTTGGTTTGGGGAATTTTACTTTTAATTTCAACAGATCTGAATAAATAAGGTTGTCTTTGGACGAAAATATTTCCTGTATTTTTTTTATCTCTAATTTGAATTTAAAGGAGTTTTAATATCAAGAAAAGAGTAAGAAAACATAAAGTTTTTAATTTTGATTTCATTCAGAGTTAATACATTGTATTGTTACAATTTGAACGCGCTCTAGTAATGTCAGTTTCTTTGTTATTCATTAAATTACGAAAACAGATTCTTCAGAATTTGTTACACAATGGAAAAATATTTTTGTAATACCATTGTTCGTAATAGAAGATACTGAATACTACAATGTAAGATTTCATTAGCATTAATATACATATCAGATAACTGTATGTCGCGTCTAGATTACGTGGAATTAGGTGTGTAAGTGTAATTTTGTAGCAGTTTTCCGACGTATCGTAATCTTTTTTGAATCATCTATCGTCAGCGATTTGAAAAAAGAAGGTAAATAAAATTCAACAAAAATAAACTCAGACTTACTGGCAGTTTATTTCGTCAATCCTGCATCAGCTAGACAAATAAAATTTAACAAAAATATAAAAAATATCTATTCGCAGTTTTTCTGTCAACCCTGCAACTGCTAGACAAATAAAATTTATAGAGCTGGCCGAAAGCCATTTGTGACGGCCAACGTTTCCATCAAATGCACGTGTAGACGAAAAAAAAAAGATTTACGAAATATATTACACTACAACTGCATTTTATTTTAGTGAAAAATTTGGCCTCCACAGTTACACGTGTCGCACTGAGATAATGAACTTGAGGTTATCTAATTGTAGCCGGAATTTAAAACAAAATGATGAGTGCATTTCATTTTTATCTGCGTACAAAAAAAAATGTTTGCATCATAATTATATCGTTTTTTTTTAGGTTTATACGTAATGCGTTCGCGTGTAAGATAATAATTTTGTTGAATTGTTAATAATTTGTCAAATCGAATAACGATTGCTTACCTTAGCTTTTAATAGAGTTTCAATTATGTAAAACTAATTATGTATACGATGCGAACGAGAAAGTTTAATGTTTTTGTAGAAATAAAAAAATCTTTACGAGCAGGATATGATCCCATTACTTACTAGTTCAAACCACCAGCCGCTCTGTCAACTAAGATATTCATAACCCTGTTCATGCTATCAAAAATACTCTTCAAATGGTTTTGCAGTTAGGGTACCAATCAAACGATTTGCATTATTCAAAAAATAAAAATTAACAATAACTATTGTTGTAACCTTAAAAACGTTACCTACTGCAACGTTAAAAATTAACTCAGGGATACCTATTTACTCAAATTAAGTAAGTTTGCGTATGACATCTAAAGTAGCGTTTTTTTTTAAATAATGAGCGCGAGCGTCGTAGTAATCGCTAACACAAAGGCTCTAGGCTCCAGAAGGTTAAAGTACTATAGTACAAGGACACTACGGCACTAATAGATGTCTTTAGTACCAAAAATAGTAGATAGTGTTCCACGTTCCTAATTTAAAAAAATAAACAACTACCTAACAGGACACTTTTATAACATTCTGTGTATTAGAACAGGTAGAAATCAATACCGCCGCTTTTGTGAGCTGATCACATTTGATACACGTCCCTTTAGGGAAAAGGTGAACGCATCTCTCCCTAATTATAATCCTTAACATGCCTCTTTTGAAGGAGAGATGGGGTACCACTCTAATTAAAATCAGTCAAACACATTCCCCTCTCTAAATACAGTAAAGTTGTAACATCGAAGTCATTAAATTTTGTCCCTTTAGTTTTAGAGTGGTCCTACATAAGTTTTTTGTTTTAAAAATTGATACATATTGAATACGTATTGAAAATTTGAAAAATAATAATAATATGTATGAATTAGCACTCGAACTAGAAAATATAGCAATTTTTTTCCACAAATGAATTGAAACTTGCATGGAGTGACAATTATTTGACTTCGACGTTACAAAATTAAATGATGTAATTTATTTGTAATGCTATCTACAAAAATATTTAAACTAGTATTATTTTTCACTTTTTAATACATTGTTTTAGAGATTGATTTTATTAATAAATATCATTTGTTTCAATGAAGGAATTGTCACTTTGCATATACATATATGTATAATCGAAATATTATTCGTGCATTATAAATTTAGAGAAATCTATATTTATTCAAATTTAACTGTTAATAAATCGCGTCACATCTTTAGTACTTATGACAAACCGCTAAAACTATGAAGTTGTTCTGATTTGAAAAATTTGGGGGTGTCGAATTGATAAAGGATCTAGTATTTATATTCATTAACACTATAGTCTTATTCAAACATTAAAAGCTTAGGATCAGAATACACATAGGTAATATTAATTTATAATTTCAGAACTGTAAGAATCATAGTTTATATTTTTTTTTAAATATCCGGTTGAGACATCTTTGACATGTTTTCTGAATATAACTCAAAGATATACTTGATGATAACATCTTGTATAATCAAGATTTCTATACAATTGTTGATAACTGAAGCAGTCATAATGTTAACCCAATAATAAAATAACATTTAAAATTGATTACTAAACGATATAATTTTTATTCTCCAGCATAATGAACCATTGTTGCCAAAGAAAAAAATTCTAATAACTCGGCTGAAAAGATCGAATGAAAATTCATCAAGTTTAACAATGAAACTGGCCTTAAACTTAACAATAATGTTGTAATTGCAACACATTTTGTTGAAATACCTTGAGTTACTCCAGGGTTGATACTTTTAAGGCTTCGCCCCATATTTTATTATGTAACAACGTCACAAGGTTTTGGAGAACCCCATTTTCATGCTCCATTTTTCATATTCAATTCTTTGTATTCATATCAATTCTAATAAGAAGATTCGCTTATATTATGGAATATTGTTTGGATATTGCTTCCAAAATACTTCATGTCAAAGGTTTCGCATGAGTGATTTAAATTGTTTAACGGAAACTTTATAACATGCCGTTATCTTCCAACTTTATTATTGCAACCTAATGCTCATTCTTGTACATAGTTTGGAGCTACAAAATCTATACCATTACCCCCAAATTCTTTATGCCCAAGGGATAGACCAACTCACACATGAAAAATATAGGCTGCTAGTTCTCCGTCACTAATATTACATGCGGCAACTTGAGGCCTAAGTTTTCGAGGTCGAACCGAACAAGTGCTAGACGCATGAGGGAGGAGGGAGGAGTCGGAGGGTGAGCCTCCCTGGCGCGTGTGAACTAGGCGGGGGAAAGGAAGTTTGCACTCATGGCCCTTCTGAAATGGAAGGCTTATAGTCTAAGCGAATCCTTGCAGAGACATTTTAGTTTAAACGTACCCCCAATTTCATAACGCTCCATGAGTTTAATTGGCAATTAATAGATTTTGATGACGCTTAGAGAAACGAATCTAAAGGTTAAAGACATTATTACATTTATTTGATCTTCTAGACGTTGGACTTATATTTACACTATTTACATTTAAATGTTACATCAATTTATATTTGGAAGTGAGAAACAATTTATCTTGATAAATATAAACAGTATTTTTTTATTTCACATTAAAAGACAGACAACAACAAATTTATATCCATAAGTAAATAAAATACGATCTCTAGTCTAAACAACATCAGGCATCAGCTGCTTGCAATATCACCCTTGCAACTTGTAAGAGTCGACTTAGGGACGAGAGTTATTCTCAATAAGACACTGAACAAACAATTTTAGGTACATTTCTTGAAATATCTGCCATCCAGTTAAAGACAAAGAAACCCTAGGAATCATAAAAATAATTTATAATATATTTGAAGGCATCAAAATCAATGATATCTAATATTCACAAGTTAACCATATTAACAGATGCGAAATTGTGCCTACAAAGATATCGTATCGAAAACTAGGTGCGAATTGCAAACTTGTTTTCGAAACCTGTTTGGTAATTCAGCTAGCGTAGGTATATACGACTCTTATTAAAAAAATCCGTCAAGTGTAAATTATTCCCCTTAGAAGTTCCGTACGTTATTTTGAAATTTGTTTAAAATGAAAAGCGTCTGTTAGATCCTTTAATAATAGAAGATGTATAAATACAAAAATGTTTTTTAAATCAAAATTATTAAAGGTGCGTGCATTATGTTTTCAATAGTAAAAGTAAGGACACAAGTGCGGTGGATAAGATAAAAGTTTAGATCAAAAGTTTACTAGTTGTTGAACCCTAGTAATATATTGCCACCTTGTAGACATTTATATCGTAACTAGGCTTTTTTGAATGTTAGTTTATGATATTTTATTAAATTGAATACAAATAAGACGTTATACAAAGTTTGAGAGGTTATATACAAAATTTCTTTTCGTTTTCTTTAGGTAAATATGTACATAATGGTAGTTTACCTTAAGAAAAGTTGATATTCCTCGTTGAGTTGATAACTCTAGCCTCTCTTATTAACACAATTCATTGTTAGGATAGGTGTGTGGGTAGATTGCTACTTGTGCAGTTGCAACGTTTCAATCATTTGAAATTCCCGGAAAAGCATTTGTAAAGTTAATTAACCTTTTTAGTATTAAATATTAACGAAACTAAACTCTATAATTATCTATGAAATCGATAAACAAATCAATATTCAAGAAACACAAAATAATCAACAATATAATTTGGTAAAAAAAATGGCCACAGTTCTTGAAAATGTTGAGATATACGAAAATCTCTGGAGGCGTGGATAAAGCCTGGATTCCTTCTGCCACTTACCTTTCGAGTTAAGGGGGATGGTTCTCGTTTTCTGCATGGCTGGCTTGTGAATTCGTTACACGCATTCGTACTAGGAAGTACCTACTTCCTAATACTTCGTAGTTTTAAAGAATTACATAAAATCTGCATCTTATTAGCTGGTGCTTTACAAGATGTATAATCTAATTTTAAATAGGTTTTTCTCACAAATATTATTGCAACATGTAGTAATAAATAAATAAATCTTATAATGCAAGTAATACTATTTAAACACTATATTCTTTAACATGATCATTACTTTTGAAACAATTTGGCTAACTTCGATCCAAATATTACCACGTACTTTCCAGACTAACAACACATAAATGTAATTAATAATTAGTAAAATTAAACGTTTAGTTAAAAACACACACAAAAGAAAACTTAATAAAAATCGATTAAGCCGTTTGAAAACTACGATGCCACAGACAAACAGATATATACTTTAAACTAATAACAACCCCACTTTTAAGTCAAGGATTAAAAATGGCGTAAAAAAACCGTATTCTAAACAAGAATGTTCAATAATATAATCTAATTTTACAAATCACTTGCATCGTTTGCTTGTTTTGAGGAAAAGGTGTGAAAGAGGGAAAGTAGAATAATTTGACAAGTATTAACGAGAGTTTTAAAGGCTTCCGTTTGAAGGTGAAGTTCAAGCAAGTTCTTTTACTTATTGTGATTCTTCTGACGTGTACATTTTTTTAAATGGTTAATAATTGTGTAGACTATGAAATATGAAGCAAAAAATGATATAATTAAACGTTAAAAAAAACGATGAGTCATAACTCAAACAATACTTTAAGTACTTTTAACTATAATATTATAATTGTGATTATTAATGATGGTTGTGATTTTTTAATCACGTCATAAGTTCCTTTACTTTTTACATAAATAAAAACATTTAACATATTTCTCTAACAACCCAGTGTTCCTTTTACAAGAAACGTGAGAGTATTCCTAAAAATCTTTCTCTAAATTTCAAACCAAATCCTATTCAATTTTAACAGTCGAATTCACTGCGTTTTCAAAGTCTATGCGGAACGCATCGACTCAGCCCGCTTTCCTTATCGACCGTGCCGGTATATGTGTCGCGAGGCAACCAACCCCCCAGACAACCCCCGGAACACCCACCCTCCTGCTGTCTCTGTTTTCCAGCTATGAACACAGAAACTACTGTGTTCAGTGTTCCAACTGAACAAGTTTCCAATAGGTACTTAGTAATTTAGAAGTTTAAAGTTCAATTTTGTGTTTGGGACTAAGTTTTCGCATAGGTTTCTATGGTTTGCAGCCTTTTGTCTACATTAGTTAGTAATTCTTATTATATTGTTACTATAAAAAATCTCCTAAAGTCTTTGAAATTATCGACAATGGATGTAGATGGGTATTCCATGGAATTTTAGCCAGTCCCACTTGTGAAGCGGCAAGTTTTTTTTTATTATGGTCTCCAAAACTTATATTATTGATAAAAATTATCATATTAGTACGATGGGAAAGTTACTAAAATTTTTGTTATAGCATAATTTGCTGACTATTGATTTTATTTCTCACATGTTTTACCAGAATTTCTAAATGTTTCTAAATTACACAGAGTTTTTCTGTGTCCTAACACGGTAGGTTCTCGGATTCTTTTTGCATCATTTTTATGGTTTCGCCCTCTGGTGTGAATTGGGCTTGCATTTATTCAAATTGACGCTTCAAATGTTTTATGTTGACGGTAAATACCTTCGGTTTTACGATCCTACCATCTGGTAGGTTCATTTGTATAAAAATAAAGATTTTTACCTTAACAATTTTTCTACGGGGCTACAAAAGCAAGCAAAAATGTCATGAGGAATTATAAATATATAATCTATGAAAACTGCAAATAACATTATTTAGTTTAGCAATTTCGATAGGCAAGCAAAAGAAATATTGAATTTATCCATATCATAGTTATCTAGTAGGTAACTATTGTTATCATAGAAACGCGATAAATTTTAGATAGTAGAGTATTTGGCGACAGCTTATTTGTGGTACAAAATTGTCAAATGCTAGATATAATCAATAAAATGTTATATAATGGCGCGATATTATACGTTTCGATAGATTTCCGAATGAAAAAACAGTATAAACACTATTTTTTTAAAGATTTGAAACTAAACCCTAACCAAACTAAACCTTAACCAAAGAAAAAATAGAAAAATAGAAAAATTACATTAAATTAAAACAAATAACATGTCGTTCAAATGCTAACATAGCTTAGTAATATTGAAGGTATTCAAATTAGTTCATGACTTTCTACTACAGCTTCTTTCATATTAGTTATTTTACTTATTTTTTTATAAGTTAAAGTTTGTTATAAGTTTAAAACTCATACGTACACAAGCCCCTTTAATTTAATATCAAGCAACAAATTCTATATTGTAAATGGTCACATATTCTTTATGTTTTATCTGAAACCAATGCAACAAGGTCGTAACTCAATGGTTTTATTGACAACCCTATATCAATGACAGTAGTTACAGTTTTGGCTCTTGAATACTTTATAAGACCCGCAACGGTTCGATTTTACGTGCTGTAGATGTCTTTTATGTCATATTTATATCTCAATTTCAATGTTACTATCGATTTTCTGTGTATATCATACCGTAATAAAGTTTTCATGACCATTTTACGGACACCTTTTAATTAGGGTTATTTTATGTAGAATAGGTTTACGAGTTGAGGATTATCGAAGAATTAATGAAGGATTAATAAACGAAACAGAATGAAAAGACATTGTCACCATTTTCATGACAAGTATAAAAGACTCGCTCAATCAGGAATGTATGGGAACGGGAATATACTCTTAAAAAATCGTACAATCAATCGCCTTTCTTGTTTTTTACGCGCTCTTTTTCACGCGAAATCTGTGCGAGTAAAGGCCGTTAAATATGAATTAAAATTCAACAAGCTTTAGCCAGAAGAGACATACAACTGTGTCAATAAATCTAAAGCTAATACAGCTTTTGGTTGTCAACATGTAAACCCATCGTATATCTTTCCAAAAGGTAGATGAATCATGATGCGTTTTAGAAAAATATATACGGTAAAAGATATCTTTGAATGATTATTTGTGGTATTATTGAAATTGGTACGGGAAAAACCTTGCTGGCTACAGCTGTGCATATTTAATGTTACGGTAGCCAACGGATTGTTAGTACCAAAATAGCCCACTTTCCCTGGCTGATATCGTGGGACACTGAACAGCTGATGTATTTTATGGTGCGGTGTGGTGCTTGACTCAATTACATATCATTCTTCCTGACTTTTATGTATGTGTAAGTTGTAATGGCATGTCTCACGGCAGGGACGGAATTTTAGGGTTTCTGCAATATCGGTGGTCACAAACAGTTTGTATTCAGTTTTAAGTGCGCCTAATCAAGTATTAGTCTTTATTATTTTGTTTCCACGTCAGATTAATGTTTAAAAGTTGGCTTATACTTAAAACATAAAAATAAATGAGAAGAGATTCCTAAGAGATACTTATTAACGTGATTTGTTAATAGTCAAATGGACAAAGCCTACCTTTGTGACAGGTTTTCTTGATACAACCGGTTTGTTCATTAGTTATACTACAAAAAAAAAATTGTATAAAATAATATGATTTCGTATTTGTCGTTTACTTAATTGCGTGGTGTATACTGTCGATTTAAAATAATTGCCACTTTATTGTGTCAAAATTTGAAAATCGAAAACTGACTTTTCTGTGTCTATGAGAAGTTAAATTCCGACCCATGTTTCTTGGGAAAAGTTTCATGGTCTTTATTATCTTCCAAAATTTAACAGGTCTTTAAAATAATAGGATGTATTTTACCCATTCTGTTTTTAAAAATTAAACAAATAATAACTATCGCCTATTTCAGGTTTTTGTTAGACGCGTAAGCAATATAAACAACAATAGAATAGATTTCCTAGAAAGAAAACAAAACCGAACTGCGAAGTCAGCACCCAACGCAATTAGTGCCGAAAAAACGATTACTTATAGAAAAATATACGAAAAACAGAAACATAAAAATAGAACGAATAGTATTTTATCGTTATTCTAGCGAGCTATTTTAGTTGGTAAGTAGTAACAAGGATTTATGAATGATGATACGTTGTGAATTGTGATAAGTTATGGTCGGCGTACGCGCCCACAACTAAACATTTTGGTAAAAAAACATCATAGTCGTAGGTACGTAAACTCGTTTCGTGCCAATACGACCTCTGTTATTATTAAAAATATAAATTAACATGCGCTATACGATGCGTAATAAACAAAAACTATAAAAACTAACAAGGCATGGTGAACAAAATATAGAAAAAAAAAACTTCATCACGCAGGTTTGGTCGAAAAATCAAGGTGTTATTGCGGTCGGCCAAACATCAGTGAGGGGGTGGTAACCCCCTAATACCGCAGGGCGCCCTCCCTCACAGTCTATACTTGAGTGCATTATACACGTAAAACAGCTCTCCCTAGCGGCAGCCCTTGGAATCTCCAGTATAGTTGTGCATATTTAGTGTATGCTTAATTTCAACCCCCTACGCAAGTACCCCTATTGATTTACCAGGGATGCGGCGGAAGGGTTAAATTTACCTTCGCCAAATTGTTCAGTCACGATGATTGAGCGGTTTCGGTAATCAAAGAGATCGATCGTGTGCAACAGGGTCTTTTTTTGTTTAATTTTCTGTTCAGCGGGACATTTTCCACTGGTTTAGCTTTAGACGTAGATACTAATTTACGGGCCTACATTTAGGTACTGAAAATACGGGAAAATCGATTTCAGTATTTGACTGGTTGTGTGGGCGAAGCTTTCGTTATGTAAGAATAAAAATACCTATTGAAATAATTTAATAAGTTTAAATAGATTTTGGTGTCGAAAATCTTTTTATTTTTTTTGAGTTGCTGTAGATAATTTATTTTATTTTATTATTGCATGAATCAGTATAAATAACAATGTAGTTTATGTTGCGTACCTTCTGCAAGAGTATTCAAACGTGCCTCAGATATGTCAAAGACAAAGCTCTTCCGTAGCTGTCTCAAAGGCAGTCACTTCACAGACTTGTGTGTGACGTATTTCTCAAACACTCTTTTTATTTTTCTTTTGAAGAATTTTATTGTGAAACTATTGGTAAATACAGGGCTATTTCAGCAAATTCTTATTTAAGTTGAAAGGGCAGAAATATCAGACGAATATTGAGTAAAATGGCGGCCTACTGCGCTATTGGTCGACAAAATTTAGGCCGCCGACCACCTCCATTTAAGTCCTCCATTAGGGTACTAGTATTTCGTCAATGTGATCACCGATTCTAATATTGCGCACTTAGTCTAATAGGTACCCTAAAATTCTAATTGCAGTACTATTACCAATCACCACACGTATTGAAACCGAAAGTCCGAAGCGGCTCACCTAGTTTTCCAGCCACCCCCACTCCGTGCAAGATTGATTTTCTCTCGCGCATTTCGCTTGCACTTTCAGTAGGGGTGTGTGTTTCTATCTCACTTTCACTAGGCTGTGAGCCTCCCGCGCCGACCTTGAATTTGGGAGGCACACCCAACGGGTGGGATGCGTTGTCATATACAGGGAGTTTGTGTGCGTAGGCGGCGTGGAATGGGTTTAGTCGACCTCCCCCTGTGATGTCGTTTTCACTTGCATCCGGGCTTTGAAGCTTATATCTATGGGTGGGGAACTCAATTTTCAATTTGATTTCGCATTCGCTTCGAATTTTCGGCTTTCGCTCCCGGATGTTGGGGAAATCGCAGATGTTTGCGCTATTTTCGTGGTTTTTCGCGTCCTATTTTTTAATATTTAATATAGCTTTATAACGAATTTTTTATTTGACTTTCTAATTATTGGATTTTTAATAGGATTTTATAAATGTTTCATCAAAGTATCCAATTATAATGGAAGAGGATATGTTTTTCAATATACGTTTTACGTCACAGATGTTTGACTCTACAGTTTTACACAGTTACGAAACAAGAAAAATACTTCAGTAAAATTTTATTCGAATACGCACTTTCATACACTGACGTGCAAATTAATAAAATGTATCAAAGAGCAACTAAATAAATTGTATTATAGTTATTATAAAAACGAAAACTAATGTACTTTTTTGCAATGGCATAGAGTCTTGTCGACTAATGTTGCCATTATCATTTTGGGACTGTTTTTTCATGCTCAATTCCGGAGTTGGATGATCATCGCGTGGCAATTGATATGACATTCGGAATATTAAACCAATGATGGGCTGATTTCAAGAAATTTATGCAATAAATATCATATTATTTAGAAATAATGTCTCGTAATTTTACATGTAATGCATTGTAACAAGCGTTATTTGAATGTCAAATAGAGATGACGTACTACCATGAATAATACAATTTTATACGATTTTAATTAATAAACGTTCCTCTTCCTTATGTATTCTACTTAAGGTCATAATTTCCATGTTTTAAAGAACAAACTGAAAATTTGTCATTCTAATCAGAATTCAATCTAAATTCAAAACTGATATTACAAAATGCTTCAATAACGATCATTATATTCTACGTTAAGGCTCGAAAGCTATGAACTTTTTAATATTTTGTAGACTGCTTACAATTAATTTTATTGGTAACAAAGTCTATTGTATCTGTAAAATAACCAAAATTTCCCGTTCTTAGACAATTATTATAGTTTTATAGAAAAAAAAACTTGCTGAACATATTTCAGTAGAAAGACGTCATCCAATACAAAATATTCTTACTACCGCATTGAAATTTTACAACACAAATACTATACCATTCAATCAATAACGTTTTGTCGTTTAAAATTGTATAATATCATTGAAATTTTAAAGGTGCTCTACATAAAAGAACGACTCGTAACCATCTTTATAATCTATTCAGTTGCCCGGTGACCTATTTACGCGTCGCTCTGCGTTGCAATGTCGTATGGTCACAGGGGCCCTCGAATGATGTGAACAGCATGTTTGGGTACACTCGACAGAATTAGGACACACCGGCTTGTAAATGAACTGGTGTAATAAACTTGAATTAAATATTATTATTAGCCGGGACTAGTTTTATTGGTCTGCAGTGTAATGCAATTGGGAAAACTTTTTTTAAAAGCAAATATTTTTAGATAAATTGTATAAAACATTTGATGTGGTTTAGATATCTAAAAATATGTTGTATTTAGACAATTAGAAAATTATCGTTTATTATATGAAATGGGACCTTATTCTCTCATTGTAAGTACCTATAGATAATTTTGTCTAGATTCAAAATCTGTCCTAAGTTTTTATACACAACCTCTTTCAAACATAAAATATTCAAGATAGGTATTCAAATATTCTTTATTATAAAAATAGGCCTGATATGGCTACATTAAAATTATCACAGTGTTGAAGTAAACCATCCAAAGCGAGGCATGCACACATGCAAGATAAGAATTTGTAGGTCCCCTAATGGGGCCAATGTCAGTTGTGTTGCAAGCTGCGCGAGCGACCAATGTCGTTTGCTCATTTCCTCGTCAAGCGCGTAGCGGCATCGCCACCGCGGGCGCAGCGGTGGGCGCTGTGCGTTGTGAAACTGCATTCGTAGATGCGTCCGTTCAAGTTTTAGATGCTACAGAGCATGAATTTGATTGCTCTGAAGAGGTCTTTGTTCGGAGACAACAAAGAAATTACTTTTTTTAACATTTGATTGTAAAACACAATGGAATGTACTAATTATTTGTTACTTTTTGATATTTTGGTTAAAATTTTATCAATATTGTTAATTGTATCATCATTTAAGACAAATATTTATCTCAGATAGAAATATTTCAATATTGTTTTATAATTTAATTGACCACATGACTACATCAATTACGAATATTTTTTGTAGCGCCATTGCCAAGGTTTTTAATTTCCCACGGAGGTTTTTAACACATTTCGTTTTAAGAATATCGTATTATGTCGTGAGTCGTGATAGCCTAGTGGTGGTGACCGTTGACTGGCAAGTCAGTGGTCTCGAGTTCGAACCCAAGGCGCGCACCTCTGACTTTTCGTAAGTTATGTGCGTTTTATAAATTAATTATCACTTACTCCGTGCCTCGGAAAGCACGTAAAGCCGTTGGTCCTGCGCCTGATCTCTCTCCGGTCGTGTCGGATTTCCGTCCCATCGGACTATGAGAGTGAGGGAATAGAGAGTGCACCTGTGTTTGCGCACACACTTGTGCACTGTAATATCTCCTGCGTATTTGGCTAATCTCCGTTGAGATTGGCCGCTGTGACCGAAATTCGGCCAGGAAGATATTATTATTATTATGTCGTAGGTATAGCAGCGATACATAATTATTTATTATCAAAAAATAACTAGTTATAGACGTAAGCGATAGTCTGAAAAAAGTAAAATTAATTCCAATTTTACTTTCATTCAAAGAATCTTGTATTTGACCAAATTCCTTAATCAGATTTTTTTTTAATTCGTACAATTCTATACAAATATACAAGGTCGTGTCTGTTAGTTGGTACTACGTGAAGTACATGATTCGTCAATTTGCATATATTATACAGATGTACCTATACATATAAAGTTATATATTATGTAGTCGTTTGAGTTATATAACATTTCGTATCATATCATGTTTAAGGGCTTGAAGGCCTACCTAAGACAGGA
The DNA here is from genome assembly GCA_936450705.2 of Protodeltote pygarga. Classification (NCBI taxonomy): domain Eukaryota; kingdom Metazoa; phylum Arthropoda; class Insecta; order Lepidoptera; family Noctuidae; genus Protodeltote; species Protodeltote pygarga. The sequence goes on along the minus strand of OW388250.2, from coordinate 14,217,317 downwards.
TTATTTTAGATAGGATTAGTAATAGGTTGTATGGTGTGAGACTATTGAACGTGGCAGCTAATCTATTTTTGGGGACACGTTTGGCGTGGCGGATAAGATTGGGCTACGCCTAGTGCCACAGGTTTTTATCCCCGAACTAGAAAAATATTTGTATTATTTATAGATATTTTTTTCGATCGATGTCAAGCTTAGAGCAAATAAAGGCTTTTACCAAAGCTTGAAAATTGAGATACCTTGTCTCCTAAACTAGGTGTAAGTATACTGTTATGAGAGTTAATAAAATCTAAGTCCAATTGTTTAATAGACTAGTGTAATAACTACAAGTAGTTATATTAACATTACTTTGTTGTACTGGCTCTTACACTTACTTTGTTGCAGCGTCATACAAATCCGAAGCAGTGTCCGTATTTAAAGGCTTAAAGACTCTGTCATTATTAAGCCCTATTAGTATTCTACATCAGATGTGGATAAGGATACAAATACTTACCTACTCTTGTACATTATCAGTAGACACATGCTTTAATATTGATGACGTGATGAATAAAACCGCTGTCAAAATTTGAAATACCATTATTCCTTTTTTGGGAATTTATATAATTTTTAATTTGGTAATGGAATGTTGCATTGTGGCATGACAATCAGTATCTAAGTAAAAAATCCTACGTAAATTTCAGCTGTTGCTAGGAAAAATATTATTTATCTTAAGCTTATTGTTATCTATACCAATATTAAAATCTGAAAGTATTAAAAAATCAGCAACAGCAATAATATCCAAAATCAGCCCAGGAGCAACGGATAGACGTGATTTTTTGCATAATAGGTAGGTAGTTTGTAAGCAACACATTATTATTATTACTAGCCGAAATTTTCCCACTGCAGGGCAAATGCCCTTTCCTCTTTCCACTCCTCTCTGTTCGTAGCTTTAACGTTCCAATCCTCCAAGCGAGTGTTCAGCACATCCTGCCATTTCTTTCTGGGCTTGCCGCACTTCCGTTTTCTGCCCTCTGGGATCAACTGTGTGGTTATTTTTGCCCATAGCTCTTCAGATACATTGACATAGGATTTTTATCTCGGTAAAATAGAACCACAGGACAAAGCTAGTTGATATATTTATTTATTGGAAATTATATTCATACACTTCACATCACATACTTCAACCAAAACGCATTATAAGCTCATTAGATTAATTTAGTTAAACGTTAATATAACGAAATAGATCGAAGAACAAGGAAGTATTCGAAATAAATCCGTGGGCGGGGTTTGTAGTTGTAGAAGCGAAACGGTCGTGCAACGCTGTACTTCAACCGTAGGCCGGTTGCATGCTTGCGATTTTTTTATGCTAATTATATATTTTTTTATATTACCTATAAACTAGCTGTCTTGACAGACGTTTAGTCCTAATTTCAATAAATTTGAGATAAATCTTATAGGAAAAAGCTTTTTTAAATTTTCCGTGCAACTTTTCTAATTACTCTTTCCCTAAAACTTTTTGTGGACTATTACGCACAGTTAAAAAAAAAACCAAGTCGGTTCAGCCGTTTTCAAGTGATGTGCTTACTAACGAACAGCATCAAAATTATACATATAAGGAAAAAAATACTTTCACGCATATGTGCTTGCAACAAAATTTGCTACAAATAGATAAAATGCTACGAATAGATTATAAAAAGCTAAAACAAGAAAAAAAAAGTATGAAACATTCTATGTAGTTTATTAATATTATTTTATAATAATTAACCATTGCTACTTATTTTTTTATCATTGAACTTATAACATTTTAGGTAGGCAAGCTCTTTAGCATCATTTCAATTTATCAGTTTTGGTTTCAATTTTCGTAATACAAAAGAAGAGTTTGTATAAAGAAGCCTCATTTTTACATTTCAACCTGTTAATTTGGACCTATTTAATGGATTAAATAAAATCAATTAAATATGGCCTTAAATATTTTTCCTTTAATTTTATCATAATGAATTAAAACTAATACTCGTAATAGTGATCCTATGCGGTTACAGATAACCGCGTACTCACGTTATGACTAATACGATTAGGGTAAAATAATCAAATATAATAAAAGTATTCCTTATTTTAGTCGTTCATTAGTAAAATGGGAAGACCCACCATCATTCACGGGTATCAAATTCAATTCAATTTAAATGCTGTTTTTATTTTGGTATTTTTAGTGGTGATTAATGTTTTATTTTTAATAATTCTAAAATCTTCATATTATTAATACTGTTTTCATCTTTACCGATAACACAAATCTATAGTGAAGTAAGTATCTAATAAAATAAATACTAAAATAATAGATAACAAAAAAAAAACCAGAAGGCAAAATAATCATTGTAAAAAAAAATCTAACAAAATTTATGCTGCTATCATTATTGATCGCTGTAATCTGAGTGCGTGCGGCCGGCCTTCCGCGGCGCATACGACCGCGGGTCCAAGGCTAACCGTATTTTGTTCCGCGCTTCGTGAGTAGTGACGTAATAGTAGTACTTCTGGCTATCTATATAGCGACGAGCAGATATGCGTGGCCTATATAGACTCATAGTAAAAACACAGTTGATAAAGAAATTATATAATGATCAAAACCATACATGCAGACATGCATGGACACATGATTCGTAAAATAAATAGATACCTGTATACCTAGTTATTTCCTTTGAGAACACAAGAATATAATAGATGTTCAGACTTGTGTTCAAATTTAGGTGTAGGATTGCTGCCACTACATAAATGGTGACCCTATTGTAGCTGTTAATTTAAAAAAAGACAGTGAAATTAACATAAAAATTCATATTGTATAACCTTGAGCAGCTCCTAATACAAGAATACAATAAACTTATTATTTTTTTAAAGTTTTAAACAAATAAAAGCTTACAAGGAAAGTGGATAACAAACAGCAAGTGTTTTCAAGCCTGCATTTAAAATACTGAAAGCAAGGTTTGAGACACCAACGCCATCTATGTTTGTCAACTGAAATTAGTTGCTTCAATTACGTTGGATGAAATCAATCGATCGATGAATTTTTTGAGTATTTGTTCGTCGATGTTAATGTTTTGATAAGTTTTGTTTATTTCGTCAAACAAATTGCTTAGACATGAGTGATTAACTACTAGGGCTTTGTAAAATAAATACAATAGAGCTTCATACATATTTAGTCTAGTAATGATTATTTAAAAAATGATTGTAGCTATGAACTAGATCTAGTTTAGTAGATCAAGGGTAAATACTATTTTGTACCTAAAAATGTGTATAGAAATAATGAATAAAATTCGTGTCAGCATGCTGTTATATTCGAAATTATACTTGTGTTTGCGGCAATAAAAACAAAAATAAATACGTAAGAAATAAAAAGGAAAGGAAAAATTTGTATCTCGTGCAAGCGCTAACATGCCTTTTATAATTTTTTTCTTAAATAGGCAGGGAGATAGACTATCATTCACATTCATATTTCTTTACCTGAATAAGTTTCACGAGACACGATGCAAATAGTTGTTATTTTAATGTTTAAGTAGTTTAAATACTGAACTTCATTTATAATAGTATGCTTACGTAACACTTTTAGATCCTCTGAAGAAAAACGAAAATAAAATGTAATCCCGATACGTTTAACATACACATAGTTATGAAGCTCCCCTCGTACGCTTCGCAGAATTGCTCTGGGACCAGTTACCTTGACTTTTGTTTATTGTTTATTGCATCGCGTGGGCCGGGACTTACGATATGTTTAATATATTCAAACATTATAAAAATAGACAATAGGGTCATCAGGATTAGTCAAGATTCATCAAATACCAGCTATTTGTGGGAGCTTTGAGTTTCATAAGGTTCCTAGTTAAATACTAAACGGTAAAAGCTAAAGGATCACATACCTAGATTATTTATCACCTAAATATGAATTGTTTATCTCTCGCCCCATGCTTTAGGAGAGTATGTAAAGTCCTGCGCTTGATCTCAGAGATCAGGTGGACTTCTTCTTCTTCTACTTCTTTATTCTTTTTTATTGTATCGTTGTTGAACAACTTGGTGACAAAGTTTGAACCGCTCGTAATCTTAGATCTATACGACTATACATTAAAATGTGAATTCCTTTGTTTCCAGGTCGCCAATTCAAAGCTCACAAGGTGATTTTGGCAGCATGCAGTAAACATTTCCAGGAGTTGTTCGACACCGCGCCTCCAAGCCATGCCGGCGCGTGCTACGTCATTCTGGAAGCCACCACGGCTGACAATATGCAAGCCCTCCTCGAATTCATGTACAAAGGCGAGGTGCATGTCAGCCAGGATGCTCTCTCTAGTTTCCTCAAGAGCGGGGAGAATCTGCAGGTGGGTTTTTATTGAATACGTACCACAAAATATTAGCCAAGAGTCTTATATAATTTAAAATAGCTTGTTCTGAATTATCAATAGCGCAGGCTAGTTGAAACTATAAAGTGATATGTATAATACAATATTCTGTAATTTTACAAGGTAAAAAAATAGTGATTTGTTTTTAAAAATATTAGTAATTTTAGAAAAAATAAAATAGTCTAAACTTAAATGTTTAAAATCAATATAAGAAATCCACGCACAAAGACTAAAGTTATTCACAGTAAATATTTTCGGCAATGCTATTCTTATAACAATACACTATAATTTATTCAGGTGCTAGGTTCTGCACAACTACAAGCATACTAATTTAGAAAATTACGTTTCCAGGTCAAAGGCCTGTCGATGGAGATGTCTCAGGACGCTTGGGTGAAGCAGCAAACCCAGCAAAATTCTGGGGACCGCCATCAGACACGCATAAAGACCAGTCCGGTGTCAGGGTCAGGGAATTGTGAGGTCCAGGAGTCCGCTACTCCGTCATCCCATGCTGCTACATTTGCTCCAATCATGCCGCAATACGGGATGCCGATTCATAGCAGCGGCAACATGGGCCGATATGCCCCGCCAGCTCACTTGCCTCTGCATGCGGGTGGGCACCGCAGACCAGCGCCGCCCAAGCCATCCCCGTCTCAAAGTCCAGCACTCGCTAGGAATTACAGGTAAAAAAGAAAACTAAAATACCTTTGATTCTTATTAACTATCTTGTGTTTCTAACAAGTACTTTAGCCTCATGAACTTCATGAACTAAAATATGACATGCATACAAAGCTACAGCTGATTAAACATTGTTAACTGATTTAACAATTTTTCTCAATTTATTGTATATTGGTATACTTTATTCATTACAGTCATGTTACGAACTGTGAAAAATTTCGTAATATAGGTACACCTAAAATCTAACAAAGTGTAACATAAATCACGTGAGGCATGGCTAGATTATTTGCTATTGCTTATCCCATAGATAACTATAAATCTATTACGGCCTAGAAATAACTTATCTAAATCTTAATATTAGACAATTTGATATATGTCGACAGCATTATCAATGATTTAAGAGGCCCTGAAAATATAAAACAAATTGCAATTACTATTGATAAATCTTCAATCGAAGTTTTTATCGTTTCCAGGCAAAGTTCGTCCTCATCGCATGGCGGCAGCGTCGCCGATGAACCAGATACTCGTTCATCTCCAGGCGCTGGAGTGCGATATGAAGAGAACCCCCCTGACTGCACATCGACCCTCGGCAACCCTATCAAGAACAATGGATACGAACGCAGCGCCTCGGCTAATGATGACATGGTTGAACGTGTGTCTAATGAACAAGGTGCTGAAGGTAAGGCTTTTTAATATAGAGTATCTTTGTAAAAAGGTTACTTACCACTAAAAACAATTAATTATTGTATTAATTCAATAAAGAGTATCTTTGCAAAAAGGTTACTACTAAAAACAATTCATTGTTGTAAGTAGGTATCCGTTAATTTAGTTAGGTAAACTTTTTAAGAATTTATGCGGATATAAGGACCAATTTATAATTCGAGTGCAAGACTTTATAGGTACCCAACCACATGGCTTAAGGTCACAGTATCTAAGTTATTCTGGCCATATTTTTCAGACTTACGGATAAAGAGCGAGAATGAATACCAGACACCAGGCTACAACAACTCTCCACCACCAGCGACGTCACTACCTAACGCTAACTACCACGATAAGCCGATGGAGACTTCACCGGTGCCGTCAAAGCCTAGCCCTGATATCTGGCCCACAAAATTGTCCACAATTACCAGCAAGTCTGGTGGCATCGCTACTGCTGATGGTAAGGATAAAATATATATAAATGTTAGAATAACTAGTATTGTTTTAATATTTTGTTTGATTTTTGAAGCGTTTTAAAAACCTTTCGAATTGATTTCAAAGTTACGAATTTGTTTATTTTACAAATTTTTCAGGTAAAAAGCTAAAATGTCCATACTGCGAGAGACTCTACGGATACGAGACGAATCTGCGTGCCCACATCAGGCAGCGGCATCAAGGCATCCGAGTACCTTGCCCGCATTGCTCGCGCACGTTCACACGCAATAACACTGTGCGGCGCCACATTGCGCGCGAGCATCGCCATCAGGTCACCCCCCACCTCCCCAACCAAGGCCCCCTCCACAACCATACGCAGTAAGAACCCGCGAAGTTTTTTCTCAATATTATTTCAACCGAACTACCTCTGCTCTTTCAGACCGGCACGGGCGACTGTCTTATCTACCTCTGAATGCGTTACCATAACTTGAAGGCTAACGATTGGATTATGAAAATGGTATCTTTATTATCAACTCATGGTCGCCCGAGCCGCGTCTCAAAAATGGTGTTTAACACGTACAATAATATTATACCTCGTTGATGCATATTATGTAATCAGTATCTACCTCAGAATTTGATCTAAGATTTTTTAAGGTTTTGAAATTGTGCGATAATTGTTACTTAATACAATGTTCATGTGTGACTATGAATGGTTGCTCAGTACTCGTCTGTGTCTGGTACCATGTTTCAAAAATATTGTACCTTTTATTGCACTCTCATCGCGTTTAAGTACCTTTATTTTTTTTTTGCAAACTTTAGTAATATGTCCAGTTGACTGTGAGATGAAGTTACCTTTATAGACGATTTATTTTGCGCTCTCGGTCGAGTTATGACATAGCTTTTATTATAATACCTGAGCTAGGGAATCTTAGAATTGTTGTTGAGACTGATGGTCATAGGCTAAGTGTATGTAAATAATAGGAGAATATTGTAAACCGCCTTGGCCTAGGTTGAAACACGCGTATAACGGCACTCTGTGGCAAAACTATCTCTGTTGCTATGTATATTTTTATTTTATGAATACACTATAATAATGACAATAGACTAGATATTTACCTTTTTAGCGCAATCAAACATATCTGTGATACAATAGAAAACAGGCTGTTTATTTTATATTTTTCAAATTTGCCACACTCTGTCGATAAGGATACGAAAAGAAAAAAATGCGAAAATATACGGAAAAGTAGAATTTCAGCAGTTTTTTACTGTACAGTGAATGAGGAACGGTTTTAGTTTTGTACAAAGTACAATTTTGCCCTAGATTCATAAGTAGTTAGGTAAAAAATCGAGTTTTAAAAAATTGCATGTAAGATTCGATGCATGAATGTGTAAGCAAATCCATCATTGTCATTCGTAACAGGCTCGCCTGGGCGGGTGTTACTATTGAGACCAAATAAATATATGTTTCAATGGGATGGTGTCGATTTTAACATTCCGTTAAATAAAGATTTTTTTTCTTCTTAGTGCATTTATATGAAGGCCACTTACTACTTTTATATTCCTAGTCATTTCAAGTGCAACCAGTTGAGATTTTTAAAAGAAAATAATTATTTAAATGATAAATGTAGGGATATTGTCGGTGTCATTGTATTATATTTTGTTGTGTTGACACTGGCGGTATTCAAGTATAATACTTCATATATATACATACAGCTGCAATAAATGGTTTAAGTTACATAAAGCAGATGGTACAGTGCCAAATATCCTCAATTTTAAGTTCACATTGTATTATTTATTTTATTTTTGGTTAAGTGTGAATGTAGCGACTGTGTGTTGTATTCCTGATATTTAGGGATAAGTTGCATTCATATTTATTATATTTATATTTTAGGATACACGTCTTATTGAATATATTTATGACGAAAATGATTTATAAAGGCTCAGTGACTTTTTTAAATATTTAGTTTCTGTTGTTTAGTACCATTTGTAAGACAGCGTTTTAGTTCTCTTGGAATGGTTACATCGTTTTTGTTATGAGATACAAAAATAAATTCTATTCATATTAATACAAATCTAATAAACGACAAACATAATATAATAGTACAAAAATGGTGCAAAAAATATCTTTTAGAAAAATATAAAAGTTGTAAGCTTTTATTAACAATAATCCCTCTGGATGTTTATAAACATTTAAGTATGAGATATGAATAGAATTAAATCTAATAATAATATCAATAGACCGAATAGAAGCTAATTTACAGTAATATCCGAATATTTTTAGATTCGAATAGACAATTTTAAACTCTATTTATCATAAACTTACATTGTATTTTTATCGAAAATCTCTGTTTCTAAAATATAAAAAAAAAGATTCGCCAAAAACTTTAAGGGTAAACCGGTATTGATTTCTTATGTCATTTAAAGTAGGGTCATGGAAAGGTAGTTATAAGTGGCAAGAGTTCACAGGCTTTGCTTTCAACAAAAGTATAAACTTATAAAATAATAAAAAAATATTTTTTTGACTTAACTCGTAAAAATTAGTTGTGACATCCATGCTAGATTCAACATAAAAAAAAATTGAATGTGTCTAGTATTATAGCATTCAAGAGGATATCAAACGGATTGACGTAATATTTCTCAGAAGGGCATCATGAGTGAGCGAGTGAATAACTGTATGGTTCCAAATAATATAAATGTTTTTTTATTAAAATAAAAAAAAATGAAAAAATAGCACATACTTAGCTGTTTGTTTTGAGTAAAAGCCCGGGGGAACAAAAATTACGATTTTTGAGAATTATCGCACAGAAAAATTCTTTATTTTTATTTATGTCTGTGACCTCTCGTGGAGTTGGTAGGGTGGTATATAGAAGGATTAGTTTGATCGCTTCGTTTTGCAACGTTGCACGATGTGACACTGTGTGCTGCAGTCTTTAAGGACAATGATCAATAACATACTTTGCTCTGACGCGTAAAACATCCATGAACGCAGTGCCTTCAGTTATACCTAAATGGAAACGGTCTGTAGAAGCATTTGAAGGAACCACATACTTATTTTACTTTGACCGAATCCTTTATAACTAATGTATAAAAAATATTATCTTTCATTTTACTATCGGCATTCTTTATTAAGTGTATTATTGTTAAGGAAATGTTTTTTTTTGCTATTTCGATTGCAAATTGTTAACATTTTATGTTAATTATTATTGATGAGAAAACTTATTGGTCTATTTTTGTCTTTTCGTTTATTTTCTCTTATGAATTCAAAATTCATAGTTGTGATTTCTTTTGACATTTAATGTTTTTTGTGATACGTAAAAGAGAATTGCATTAATGCATCACGTTTTTAGCTTTTTTTCGTTAAGTAGAAGGAGGGATTATGAGTAGGTATGTCTATGGACGGTTGCTAATTATAGCCGTGGGCACTAGGGGCTCGTTATTTTGAAATCAATAATTGGATTTGCTTCTTTCTAAATTTTATAAGGTACAAAACTTAGATTACAATAAAAATTACACAAATGTTAATTTTTATTCCTTTACAAATTTGTGTTGTTCAAAATATTGTTTGTCTACATCATACATTTAACTATAACTAAGCAATGATTGTACAAAATTCAATATACGAAATATTGGATAACACTTCTAAATTAAGTTGTCGCATTGTTAAAGCTAACTAGTGGACAAGTAACTAGTGGTCCCTAATAGTTGTAATATTATATTGATGTGATAGGAAAATTCACATTTAGTCGGTGTATTGCAATCCCTCTCCTTGGACTTGGCCGATCTCCCTTATATTAGTGGATGTAACTCTGGATAGATGGTAATGGTCTAGCAAAGGTGCGCCATGCAGATCTTATAAAATGTTTGGCATGTGTGGCCAATGTTTGTGAGATCTGCGTGGCGTCAGTATTATGATTGGATCCAACAATGCGCCATACAACAGCTTCTAGCGAGCGATGTAAAAGTTATAGTTTTCAGTCAAATTTGAGTAAAATAATTTAAACTTCACTTTAGTTGCTTGCTGTGAGGCAATATTGCTGGATCAAAACTGCATTTAAGTTTAAGCACATCAATTGGTTCCGTTTTGAGTTTCGTATGTAAGATTTATTTTTAATTTTTAGTTTTAATTTTTTTTGTCTTTTGTGTATATAAATCGCGAGATGTCGTGATGGTAAAGCCAAAGATTGTTACGGGTATGGTGACCCTCTGCCGTCACATGGCTATGTAGAGACTTTACATTCAGGCTAGATGGCCTTGGGTAGCACTCACGCTGACAAAGTTATATTTGATGAAAGATATATCTAATATAACTTCGAATGTAATTTTCTACATAGTCTTTTAGTATAATGTACTTTTATCTACCTCGAGGATGTAACTAGTTTGTAAGTAAGCTTTTAAGTAGATTTTTTATATGAAGGAAAAATATAAAGTTTTAGTGTTTAAGCGTAATGTGAAAAAAAAATTAAAAAAAGTAATAAATTTAAAGTACAAATATCTACTACCTCAGGATTCAACTTCTATAATAACTATTCTGCAGATATATTTTGCGATTCCTAAATAAATACTATTTTAAAATTGTGTACCTAACTCAAATTTTCCAAGTACAATTTCTTCATAAGTACGTAATTACATTTTTGAAATTTATAAAAATCGTTTTAAATGTAAATAAGTTTTAAAGCTGTCGTTAATACTATGAAGCACGTTTATTTGAATCTCTGCAAGGTAGTCAGTGCTCTCAACTCAGTGTCATGCTCAAAGAGGATTATACATCGACGTGTCTAGCGACTCTGTGAGCTCGGAACGAGCTGGGTTGACGGTCTAAGTTAGAATGTAAGTGTTAATTAGGATAGTTGTAATAATCTCATTGATGTACCTCATTTGTAAGCGCTACACTTGCGGGGGGATCGGCCACAAGTCATTATCAACGTAATCTAATTGTACCTTCCTCCACTCTCCGGAGTATAAATTTTTATTCGTAATTTTTATTATTATTAATTTTTCCCCAGTTACTTTTTTGTGTTTCATAGATGTTACTATGTTTTAAGGAGACTAAATAAAAAAAATGGAGAAATTATTGTTTGTTAGGTTTCTGCGAATTAAAAAAATGTAACAAAATTATTATTTTTTGTTTTTATTATTTTTTACTTCCTTTTCTTTTTATTTCCTATAATTTTTTTCTTCGTCAAGTTACACCCGTCCATCGTGTTTATTGTAATAAATTTAAGTACATTATGTAAGGAATTGACATTAAGTACCTATTATTCATAAAATAGTTGCACTTAATTGGACAGGAAATATTTAAGTAATCATTGGATGTTTTTATATTTTAAGGGTGCACTATTATTGAATTGATCACGATAGTACCTCAGCATCTCTACGAATTTGATAAGAAAAAAAAAATGTTTTCTCGCATTTAATGTTATGTAAGTTGTAAAATTATGCTCACTACCTCACTAGATTAAATTCACAAATTCTCGGACTGAACGTAAGGTGGGTGAATATATTTGACGCAGCGGTATGAAAGAAGAAATGAGTTTGATCATTCAGTACTTATATTCCATTTAATTAACTTATCATGATAAATACTGGCTCTAAATATAATGTTATCATCGTAAATTCAGAATAATTTTGATGTTACAATGAATTATAGTCATTAATGACTGTATATAGAACATTATATTTCTTAGAATTATACTTACATGTTTATCCTAATCATCTTGTTAAGTTCAAATGAGGTAAATTTCGGTGTCACTTAAACTATGTTCTTGGTGTCATTTTTGTGTAAGTGTAAAAGAATAACTCGTATTAATACGCAAAAAAAGTAAAAATAAAAAAAAGCAACGAGCACTCTTGTTTTAAGGAACTATAGTACAAATTTCTGAACTTAAAAAGAGTTACTGCCAGTACAAATTAAATTAATTGAAAACAAAGCAAATAAATGGTGTCCGTTTTATTATGTAAACGTTGCCAAAATTTTATTTTTTTGGCATCAGTAAAATAATTAGAGTAGGTTAAATTTCGTGGAAAGTACAAATCTAATGATAATGATGCGTGATGTAGGTACAGCAGCCCGCAGTCGGTGGATGGTATGATGGGCGGTCATTCGATATCATTTGGATCATTTGGATCATTCGATATCTTTTGGATCATTTGGATCAGATATCTTTTGGATCATTTGGATCATTCGATATCTTTTGGATCATTTGGATCAGTCGATCATTTGATGTATTTTGTGTAATTAGTTGCATTTTTATCATTCAAAAGCGAGGGTATACAATACGGCCAACATCTAAGTAAGTGGTCAAAATAGAACGATAGAAAACGGTGACTTATCGATTGTAAACCAGGATGGTTGTAAAACTAAGTAGGATTTTGTACGTAGCGATGTAATGCTTAATGAAAATACGGTCGTCGTCGGTTCGGTGGTCTATGTCTGTAAAGGAAAAGTGATTGTCTGTGATTTTTTTAAGCGACTTTTTTATATATATGGAAGAATATATAATTCTTTAACAGTAAGAATAGCACTACTTGTGATTTTTACATTAGAAATTTATTAGTTGACTTCATTTTTTTGTACTATAATTATAGGGTAATGTAGCGGTCGGTGTAAGGGGCGGTGCGGGTTGAATGTACATAATGTATAAATAGATCTATGGTAAATGACAGAGTGTTCTCGTAGTAGGGGACTGTATCGTAGCTTGGGTATTTTGGTCTCGCTTGCTCGTACGCGAGTTAGAAGGAAAGCGCTAAATGATTTTGGCGATCCCCTACTATGAGTTACCATCTCCGTCATCGGGTAACGTTTGGCAAATGGTTAGACCACATGCGATGCTTGTTTGTTTTAGAGGCTCGTGTTCTTCAAAAAGGCCGTTTGTAAGGTCATATACGAATTAATTACTACGATTGAGGGACGCGCGACTCTTTCCGGTATTAGTAAATTAATTTGGGCGTTAATGTAAAAGGTAATAACTTACCGAGTTCTAGCGAATTTTTTAGTGTGGTAAACATTTTGGCGTTTTGTTATTTATGTGGTAAACGTAGTAGATAACTGTTATGTTTGCTTCGGGAATATGATCTTGTATTAGCTGAAGAATATACCTTCATCCCATTTTCATACTTAGTAGTTATAATTGGTGTCTTATTTATTACATGTCGAGATGTTAATTACATTAAATGTTGTCTAAATTTATAGAATAGGTTTTTATTAACATAAACCGCTCATTAAGTGTCCCAATTATCATAAATGAATACAAACTTCGCTGTAATGTAATAATAAAATAAATACGTAAAGGTTATGGTAATTTTACTATATAAATATAGTAATAAATCCTCGTTTCCATGTTCTCCTTAAGGAGATTACCTAATTTTGAGACAAAGCAGCTCCTTTGAATGTTCATTAAATTTAAAAAAGGCTATTATGGTAAGATTTAAGTGTTTAATATAATAAGAGATTAAATTCTTTTAGTAAAGAATGCTTTACATCAGATATTGAGGAAATCAAGATTCAGAAACAAATGAAAATTGAAAACTGAATATAATTTACATTTTTCTTTGATACACGTTAAGATATTTAATATTAAGATGGGTGTTCTTCAGCTTTTCAAGTAACTTTTGAGAATATTAACATGCTCGGATACATTTTCTGTTTTGAAAATTTGATATCCAATAGGAATTGAATTGAATTGTTTTGATTTTGTATAGGAATTGAGATTATCAATCCTAAAGCAGGCGCTTGCTTAGAATGTTAAAAAAGAAAAACGTACTAAGAATCAACAAACTTTTTTTTTATTCACGACCATAAACAAGTCTCTCCTGATTTGTCTCTGCTATGGAATAGCCAGCTAGATTAATGCCAGTAAACTTACCTACATCTTTTTGATTTATAAAATCGCTTAAAAGATTCTTATAAACAAAACAGAATAGTGCTCTTTAACAAGTCAAGTACTACTGGAGAACGACTTAGTAGTACATTAACAGTAAAAGTTTTAAAATTATAAGCACAAACTATGAAGTTTTCTTTGAGCCGTCGCAAAAGAGGATTGACTTTATACGTCCTGAATGCAAGATTGACACATCTTCGAATCAAAAAACTACCAGTAAAAGCGCAGGCCCTGTAACTTCTTAGATGTTACGTACAGTAAGATGATTGCTTACAAAAAACCAGTAGGCGATTTACTCCGAAAAGTAAAAAGTAAAAAAATAAATTCTTACTGCAAAATGTATCCGACTTTTAATATGATCAATGTATGTAAAATAATTACTTTGGGAAATAGCATATAACGTAAGACATCTCTATGTAAAACTGTTTGCATTATCGTAAGTAAATCCATTTCTAAAAAATCCCTTTCTTGCTATTTCCCTTTGTAAAAATGTGTGTACGAAGCGGGCTATAGAATTTAAATACAGGTATTATAATTGTCCATTTGTGCACTAATTATAAATTTGCGTAAAATAGATTATATAATAATTAAACAAACATACAGTACCTACCTACAACACAATATTCTACCTACAAATTGACATAGGTCTAGATATTGTATTGATGAAATTTGTTCCATTGTGGAATTCTTAAATTAATAAAAAAATGTTGCTAAAATTAATTGTGTTGTTTTATTTTAGAAATAAGACCCTCTAATGCTGTACCCTTAATTTATTAGTTTATTCAGACAACAAGAACAAGAATGAAACAATAACGACCTCTTTTACAGTATTTATATTGTATCATTATCAATTAAATTAATCTGAGTATTAAGTATTCACAGATATAGAATTTAGGTACCCTTAAGGTACCTAATTCTATATTTATCTGTCTGTGTTCAAGACGCTTAGTCATATCATATCACTTAAAAACGAATGGCATTTGAGTAACGACGAACATATTTTTTATATAATTGAATACAACAAAATATCATTGATTACCTAGTATACAATTATTTATTTATTTAATCATTATGTACGAAGGAGGGAAGGGAGGCCTTTGCCCTGCAGTGGGAAATGTTTGGCTCATAATGTAATGTAATGTAATATGTACGAAAAAACAGTGAACAAAGGTGGACGTAATGCCATAGACACTCTCTACCAGTCGAACTCAGGGTGATGCTGAGAGATAAAAAACATGGTAGATGCACAAAAAGTATTTTATTAGGTTTGTAAGAGTAGGTTACATAAACCAACTTAGATTTTAGATTAAACAAACAATAATAAAGCAAAGCAGATAAGCTCGAGGTTCTCCCTCGGGTCGGGAAAACTGTTTTTGGGCTTTTCCATTAGGAAATTCACAGTTGCAGCACGGAGTCTGGAATTGTCCCCGGTTAATGGCAATAGGCTCTCCCACTATTAACTGTCATGGGACTTATAACATAGCTGACAAAACGTGGGTGTACTGCATACATCTCTACCTACGCCCTCTGGGGAATACAGGGGTGAGTCTATATTGTATGTTTATTACCATCCAAATGTTAAAAAATTATGCAATGTCAGTAAACTTCAAATGCCCTTAAACTTAACGCCTATCTTAAAACCTGGTCCAAATCTAAGTGGCGTTTATCTTAATTGATCGCTATTGCAAAAAATGGGAAATGTCACTTGTCAGAGTCAAGATTAATACTATACTTATAACTTATTCCGTTGTACTATCGTGGACAAAGTCGGTGCACCACTCTTAAGGCTAGAATCGCTTGCACCCGGCGTCAGAATGTAGCGCTAGCCCCGCCTCTACGCACGTAGCACCTTTCAAAGCATTTTGATCGCAAAGTGGTGCACCGTTCGTGTCCGCGATAGTACATATAGGTATATAACGATCTTAAACAAACATTATTTGCATACAATAGTGGTTTTGACTAAAATTATGAGAACGGATATCGATAGTTTGTTGGTTTTGTCTTTCCGGAAGATAATTTTAAATGTTGTTTTACCGAACAAGCTCAAGAATGATGACTTAGTCGACAGAGCCCCGTTTCGGGGGATTCCTTATTGTGAGATAAAACTAAGATAAGATATAGAATATAATTTAATAAGAAAATTTGAAAAAAAGGTAAGAGCGTCAACAAGGTATAGGTACGTTAAATATCGTAGAGTCAAATTCCATCCGTATCAGTTGTTCTTTTTTCAGTATTTCTAATTAAATAATTATATTTCAAAAGCTAACAAAATTCACAAAAACAATTTAGATACCCATAAAGTAGAGAGTCGTAACAACTTGTGTAGAGTCAGTAACAATTAGCAGCATTATGTTGTTGTGTTCTACTTACTAGGTAGGTATCAGGTAAATAACGCATTGGTGACCTTTATTATTTTGCAACTATTCATGCTTACCGTCCGCGTCTGGCTAAAAAGCGTGACTGAAAGCGTCCAATCAAATTATGCACCTTTGTGTCAACTGTAGCAGGCTGGCATCATGCCAGGTACTCTACGGAATTGACAGACAAAATTGAGATAGGGTAAACGAAATTCTAGAGATATTTTCGGAAACATTATATAGAAAACATACAATAATAATGGTAACAAAATGTTTATTTGAATTGATATTAAAACTTTAAACGCCATGCACCTATTTTTTTTATTGAAAATTGTGATATAAAGTTAACATAAACATCATATTTTTTGGTAGGTACTAGTCCCACCGCCTGCCTTTCGTTATTTCAATGCAACTCCAGTAAGGCAGAATCAAAATTTTGTTTGACAATATTAAGCACCCAGCATGACTCGCGACAGATCCCGGGAAAATTATATTAAGTCTTGGGACTGGGAAATTCATATTTTGACGGCAAAATTGATGGTAAGCGATCACCAAGAACCGTCCCCTAAATAGATTGCACTGAACATCATGCCGGAACACGATTAAGTCGCTTGGCAGCAAGGTTTTGTCCGGTGCCGAAACTTCCCGTCAGAAGCAGCTTAGATGTTGATCACTGCTAGGGTGACCTTCGTGAATTTATGAAATTTTATGACACCAAAAAACAGAGTTCTTCCCGACACCAGACATTGGACGCAGAGGGGATGGGTTGGTGCTAAAATCAGAAATTAGAGGAAAACAAGCAAAATTTTTTTTTTTAAATTATATTTACACTGGACAGTTCGTACACATGGACAGTGTGACAGTGAAAATAAGAATATCACAATGCGGAAGCTGAAGTGAAATTAATACCCAGAGTCAGGAAGTATCGCGAGACGGAATAGGTAACCAATGCAAATGTGTCGAATAACTAATTTACATGTCTTGGTCTGTAGATCAAGGAAAATAGCGATTCTAAACAGCTGATGCAATAAAATTAATTTTTTAAAAAAAAAAACGACTGCAAACACTTCAAAGCTAGAAATAATAAAAAAATGTTTGATTTGAAATCGATGCCAAGTTAAAAGGGTTCCAGATTTAATTAATGATTTTTTCTAAATATCCAAAGAGGAGTTCTCTATATCCCGAAGTTAATCATCAGATCATGATCATAAAGCAGTGTACTTGATATCATTTCATTTCTTTCAAATCCGGATTTATTTCATATGTATCTAATACAAAATCCTGCTATTATACTTTTGTAGTAGGAATCTACTTATTTAATTAGTAGGTAATCTTAAGGAAAACAATACATGTAGGTTGATAATAGCCACCGAAACAAGAAGTTTTTCTTAAGCAATTATGACATTAGCCAAATCTGTTTACGCGATTTTTTTTGTCATAATACGTAATGAACTAGTTACTATTAAGCTATCATAAATATTCAGTTAATATTTTTTTTATACGGCTTTATTACTTTGTCTACAAATAATCGCATGCAGGGATGGCAAATATTATAGAATATTTTTTGGTGAACACCTTATTGAAAAAAAAAATTAATAAAAACAAAAATACATATTATATTTATATTATCATCATTATCATATTATTCTGGTAAGCTAAGTCACTATGCAGAATTTTAAAGATTTAGGTTTCTTTAATTTTAGAGTGCTAAAGAAAACAAAGGTTTTCATTATTTTGTAAACGTTATGCGTGCTATTTATTATCTACTACATAATTTGGACAACATATAGTTCGATAAATAATAATAAAATATTTATTTTTTATTATAATACAAAGTTAAATAAAAAAACAGTGGTATTTAACAAAAAAAATTAAGTAAAGCTTTCGCTTCAATTTCACTTTTTTGCTTGTTCCAAATAAATATGGCGACCCTAACGAGTTTGTCATCAGAATCCGGCCTATATCTCAAGTTCGTCAAGTGACCGCGCTTAGCGGCAGGACGAACGGTATATAAACGCGCTCTGGTATGTACTCCGCATCATTCAATCAGCGGAATTCCTCAGCATCAGAAATGGCAGTCAAGGTAGGTTGTCTAGTAGATAATATGAATATAAGCAGGGAAAGAGTAGTTCATCTTTCATCTTCTTTGGAAGTGGCTGAACAAAACATATAATTATTTTCCAAAATTGGGACTTAAAGTGCTCAATTTTTATGCAAATACATTTTTAATCATTTTCTACACATTTTTTGTTTTTTATGTTTTACAAAAAAAAAGTCACGCGTTTGACCACGAACCCACTTGATGATTTTCTGATGGTAAGCGGTGTTGTGGTCTACGATGTAGCACTCCCGCCTTTACTACTGGCTTCCATTGCTTCGTGGGACGGAAGTACTAAAAAAATATGTATATGTTCCAGTTCGTAGTTCTCGCCGCCCTAGTAGCCGTGGCTCACTGCTCAGTGGTGCCAGTGGCGCGAGTAGACGCTGACTACAGCAGCTTCGCATACGATGTCGCCGACCCCAACACCGGGGACTTCAAGAGCCAGGTGGAGACCCGTGTTGGAGGCAATGTGGCTGGACAGTACTCGCTGCTCGACGCTGACGGCACCAAGCGCACCGTCGACTACACCGCCGATGACGTCAATGGTTTCAACGCTGTCGTACGCAAGGATGCTGCTGTGGTCGCTGCTCCCGTGGTAGCCGCTCCTGCCGTAGTTGCTGCCGCTCCCGCGGTTATTGCCGCCCGCACCGTAGCTGCTCCTGCCGTATATGCTCATGCCGTACCTTCTGCCTATTCTAACTTCGTCGCTCCCTCCGTCTACTCCAACCTTTACGCACCCTCCGTGTACTCCAATGTTGTGGCCCCCTCCGTATACTCCGCTCCCGTTGCCTACGCCGCTCGCTGGTAAACAGTGAAGCGTCAGATTGTATATCCTAATGGTGCTCTATTGTAAATATTGTATGTTTAAGTAAAAAGTGAAACTACCTTATCCTGTTTTTTAATTTAATTTTTTTCCACCTTAGTTTTAATTTGAAAATGAGACAGAATCAAAATTCCGTGAAATAATTTTCTATACCTCTAATGCGAATACGTAACATAATTATCATTAGTATGGGAGGAAATAGGTAGGTACTTAATTATATTTTTCCTATCATCCCACTATATTACAAATGTGAAAGTATGTGAGGATGGATAAATGTTTGTTATTCTTTCCCGCTAAAACTACTGAACGGATTTTGATACAACTTTACAGTAATATATAGCTTATACATCGGATTAAAAAGTAGGCGACAATCTATCAACATACGACGTGGGCGAAGCTGCGGGCGGAAGCTAGTACTTATAAATTACTTGTACCGTGTAAGTAAAACAATGACCAGACTTCCGGATATGTAGTGCCCAATAATTATTACCACTACCTTGAAGAGAACAGGATTCGATTTACTTAAACTGCTGTGATTGACCGACATTGGTTGGAATCTGGAGTTTGTAGTTGTTGTCTGGTCGTGAGTCATTATTAACAAGCTATTTAACAAACTGGTTGATCAAAATATCAATCAACCCTGTACCAATAACTTTAAAACAACTTACTGATTTATATGTATCGTATGTGTTACTAAGTAGGTACACGTGTACAGAAAAAAAAAACTATTGTTTAAAAATGTTATTTAAGAGTTAGTAAAACACTATCTGCGAGCAACAGCGGTAATTGTTACCTAATCTACAACAGTCAATATTACAGTATTTAACAAAATAACAGTCTGTAAGAGTTTTTTATACTGTGGTCATATGAGATCACACTTTACTTGCTAGATCGGTATCACTATCGTCGAATTCGTCTGCGTATGTAGTACTAAGCAAAGCCTACGTTATTAAAATTGACGACTTATCAAAAACTTACTAATAAACTTATTAAACCTATCATTTTTGATTTTATTTTTACTATTTTAACATATTATATTATGTTAAATTTAAGCCAAGACAAAATACACAGTAAGTATAGATTTCAGCCTAAATTAGGTAGGTACTGCCGAATGCTGCTTTAGTCAAAACTAAATGAAGGTGCTATGTTTCCTTTATGCACCAAATTATATTATACATACAAAGCGCTCTCATCTGTCAATTGCTTGCGTATATGCACGCATATGACATAAAGCGGTAATTAAATTTGTTTATTTTTAACTTTTAAACAATATTTATTTTTGACATTTTTCTACAAATGTTTCATCAATTTGAAACGACGGTTTAAAATACTTATAAAAAAACCATAGTAATACATATAAAAGTATTTTATCATAGATATTGGCTAACGCATCACTCAATACGCATGGAGGATTGTTTTTTTCTTCCAAGTATATAGGTACGATCGAGTCGCATTGAAAGAAAGAAAAGAAGATGGCAATGTCTATTTGGCACAAGCAACACAGATACATACAATTATTTAAAAATAATATTATCAGTATGCATTGACACGCTCTTTCTTTTTTTTCGTCGATTAAAAAGTGTACTTTTTCTTTAAGATTAACCCTCGTCGGGCGAGTGCTTGATCAGCTTGCTTTCTAATGCAAAAGTCTTTCTAAAAACATCAGTAATTATTAAGAATTCTGCCTGAATCTTCTCTAGATACAATTTTGCAGTAATCGTAGAGATACCATTGTTCCAATTACCTGCGTAAAGGCACATATGAAATACTAATTATTACATATAAAAAAATTGGACTTATTTATGTCCACGTAAAAAATAAAAATCTATACCGACTGCGATTTAACTACTCGTCTCTATCATACCTCGACCTGCATTTTTCATTTTTATGCTATCCATGAGCGATCTGAAATTCAGCTCTATGAACCACATGTAGATCTTTAGGTGTACTGAATCATATCGTGCCGTGTGGTTTCCGGCCTAAGAATAGAATATCCCTTACTTATCCCGTGGGTGTCATAAGAAGCAACAAAGAGAAAGATCCGGAGGATGGGCAGCAGCATCTGTCTGTGTAAAAGCAATTATCTGCTACTGCGATCGCCAACTCGCTTGTCCAACGTGGCGATGGCCAAATACCTCCAGTGAGCGCAAAATATTGAAAGGATATAATATTTCACAAAAAAAATGTATAAAAAATTATTTACAGTAAAGGAATGTATTCTATTTATACGGATTGCAAATTATGTTCTTTTGCAGCGCAAATCGATTTTCGACCACACCCAAAACTTGTTCTAATTACAATAAACTATCATACGTTATCAGAATCCGGCCTATCTCAAGTTCATCAAGTGACCGCGCGCGACAGGACGAACGGTGGGTACCTATATAAACACGCACTCTTTTGTATTCTGCATCATTTGTTCAGCGGATTTCCTCAGCATCAGAAATGGCAGCCAAGGTAGATTTTCTAATATAATTTAATGGATTAGAACTGCAAAAAACTTAGGCTTCTGATTTATAATCAAATAAGTATTAGCCCTCAGCTTAGCCGGCGTGGCGTGAAGGTTGGACCAGGATGAAAAGTTTATTTGTTAAACCCGGTCCTGTGCACTAAGTTTCATCTAAATTTGTTCAGCTTATCTTGACAAACTTATATACTCTCAAAAAAAAGTTAAGTTAGCATTCCCCGGGGTATACTTAATAAATATATTGAAATATGAGGGTTAAGAATTTTCATGTTCTAACGTAAACTATAATGTGCAGTTCGTAGTTCTCGCCGCCCTAGTGGCCGTGGCCCACTGCTCAGTGGTGCCAGTTGCGCGAGTAGACGCTGACTACAGCAGCTTCGCGTACGACGTCGCCGACCCCAACACCGGCGACTACAAGAGCCAGGTGGAGACCCGTGTCGGAGGCAACGTGGCTGGACAGTACTCGCTGCTCGACGCTGATGGCACCAAGCGTACTGTCGACTACACCGCCGATGATGTCAACGGTTTCAACGCTGTCGTACGCAAGGATGCTGCTGTGGTCGCTGCTCCTGTGGTAGCCGCTCCCGCCGTAGTTGCTGCCGCTCCTGCGGTTATACCTGCCCGCACCGTAGCCTCTCCCACCGTATACACTCAAGCAGTACCTTCAGTCTACTCCAATGTTTTTACACCCTCTGTGTACTCCAATGTCGTGGCTTCCTCCGTGTACTCTGCTCCCCTTGACTACTCCACCCCCGTTGCCTACGCCACAAGCTGGTAAATAATGAAGCATGCCTGTGGATATCTTATCCTATAATGATGTTTTAATGTAAATATTATATTTTTAAGTAAAAAGTGAAACTACTTTATTTAGTCATTTATTTTACCCAACCTTAAAATTAAAAAGAACTGCATTTAATTTTTATTATATAGAATCTGAGTATGTAAATAAAAAATACTGACTGCTGTATAATTATTAAAGATAAATAGATGCAATGAGTTTGGCCCAGAGGTCGGTCAATCACATTGTATCGTCTGAACTATTGGAATTGGAACCAGTTTGTCCACTTGCACTGAATACGTGCGCAGTGATTACTCTGTCGTCATAACTCTTCAATGTCCGCCAGTTGAACTTTGTTTCACGTATAATGTGTTGTCAATCAATCACTGCTGGTCATTCATACTGAGTACATAGTACCTAATTTGGAAACTGGTAACATTTACATTCTTGATTTAATTCTTTGAAGAGTCAGGTGAAAGGGTGTTATTAAAAATCATACCAAGAATTATTTTAAAAGCGTGCAGAAAAAAAACATCATAATATCAGATCATAGTAACCGTATAATTATTTTTTATTTATTTATTACAATATAGTAGATACCTATGTATATTATAAATCTTAAAATAATATAGGTAAAATAATGCTGGCTAATTACAGCGACTTACTGGTTAAAAGTTTCATTAACTGAGTTATTCGTAATTCTGCTTGTACTATCGTTACCTAATCATAAACAATACTATACGGACTCACAGTGTGCCCAGACTTTCAAATGTCTACTAACTAAATCTTAGAAGAATGATCAGACAAAAAAATTTTTCTCTAAGAACTAAATCAAAAATCCGTAAATAAAATGTTGATAACGTTAAGACACGAACCTCATCAGTAAGAAATCGACGCGATAAGAAAATATGGGTACCTCAAACCAAAAACTGTATTTCTATGCTCATTAAAACCGAATGCAGAGTGTTATGTCCTCATGACCGAATTTCGGGCATGACAGCCAAGCTTTACGGAGATTACTACTTATTACTTGCCAGAGACTATTACAAATTAAAAAAAAAATATATATTTTCGGACAACTTAAACAATCCATTAACTTGCCAACTGCGGAGGAGATATTATAAAGAGCACAAGTGTGTGCGTTAACACAGGTGCACTCGCTGTTCCCTCACTCTCATACATAGTAGGACCGGCAATCCGACACGACCAGAGAGATAGGACTAGGCATAGAATCAACGGCTTTACGTGCAATTCCAGGCTGCACATGTAATGCAGAGTGTACTGCGACAATTGCATCCTATGATACATTTACACATTGAAAAGATGTCGCTTAATGATAAAAAATCTTCCAAACATTCTAGAGTTGTTGATAACTTACCTTGTAAATAAGTATGGAGAAGGCTATTTTTGTATTTTTTATATCTAGCTTTTTCCGATGGTTTTAATTTTTATTGAAAGAAAGAGTTGTGCACATATGCCTCTTTACGGCCCATAAACGATATCAGTTCACGTTGTAAATCACTCCGATCCATTGCTCCATTGTTACGTGAAAGAAAGACTGACCAACAAGCACAATTCCGCATATTTTATTATGACGTATAGACTGGCTAATCACAATCTCCCTGCGTAAATGATGTAACTTTAGAATAAAACAACAATATAACGAAGAAAGAAAAAGGAAATATTAACTCTGGACTTACACATTCGTGTATTATCGACACGCGTAAAAACTGTCAGGCAGACTGACTGAATGACACTGAGCAATGCTATTCATGTTAAAAAAAGCTACTCATGTGGCTTTTTGGCTTTACTGGCCTAGAGTATTTCAGGTTGTATTGTGTTTAGGTAAATTACTGCCTCCTTGGTTTACTAGTCGTAAGCACTACTGCTGAGTGCGAGGTTCTAGGTTCAATCACTGGCGCTGGCAGTGTTATTGGGTTTTTCCATTAAAAAATTCTGAGTAGCGTCATGTAGTTTGACATTGTGGCTGGTTAACTTACTTACTTTTAATATGACTTGCGTGTATTTTGACTTGTGGGTGTATTATAAACCTTTGCCTAATTCTTTGGGGAATATAGGCATGATCTTAAATCATGTATCATTTTATATGAATGGAATATTAAAAGTCAAGCTTAGGTAGTTTCACTTTTTACTTAGAATACATTATTTACAATTGAACACCATTTAGATATTACTGACGCTACACTATTTACCAACGAGCGGCGTAGGCAAAGGGAGCGGAGTAGCTAAGGGGCGCAGAGTAGCCAAGAGGAGCGGAGTATACGGAGGGGGCCACAACATTGGAGTACACGGATGGTGCGAAAACGTTAGAGTACGCGGAAGGAGCGACTACGTTGGAGTAGACTGAAGGTACTGCTTGAGCGTATACGGTGGGAGCGGCTACGGTGCGGGCGGCAACGACTGCGGGAGCGGCAGCAACTACGGCGGGAGCGGCTACCACGGGAGCAGCGACCACAGCGGCGTCCTTGCGTACGACAGCGTTGAAACCGTTGACGTCATCGGCGGTGTAGTCGACGGTGCGCTTGGTGCCGTCAGCGTCGAGCAGCGAGTACTGTCCGGACACGGCGCCTCCGACACGAGTCTCCACCTGGCTCTTGTAGTCCCCGGTGTTGGGGTCGGCGACGTCGTACGCGAAGCTGCTGTAGTCGGCGTCTACTCGCGCCACTGGCACCACTGAGCAATGGGCCATGGCCACTAGGGCGGCGAGAACTACGAACTGAAACAAACATAATGTTAATGTACAAGCATGTGCTGCATTTGTGCCATGAGCACAACTTATTCAATACCCGCTGAAAATATGTCATGAAAATAATTTTTCTATATTCTTGAATGATGACGATTATTATAAATTTTATCAAACAGTTAATAATAAAAATAAAACTGATTAAAATGTTTATGATAATTACAATGTTAACAACAAAAAAAAGATAAATTCAAACTAATTTTTCGGTAAAAAGAAGTAACCTGCTAGACAATGGTTGTAGATTTGAAACCAAACATTATTACTGACTTTTTCAAAATCATGGTAAAATCACTTGCTTAAATGGTGAAGAAAAACGTCGGAAAAATACCCTTGAAGATTTTTCTTTGCTTTTTGAAGCTTTGTGAAAGTTCCACGATTCAAACTTTGACACTTATGTAGTTCATCGACCATACGATAAAGAAAAAAGTAAAAACCTATTTCATGACGACCTACCTTGGCTGCCATTTCTGATCCTGGGGAAATCCACTGATCGAATGATGCAGAGTACATACCACAGCGTGTTTATATACTGCTCGTCCTGCCATGCGACTTGACGAACTTGAGATATAGGCTGGATTCTGTTAACATATGACTTTATTGTAATTAGGACAAGTTTTGGGTGTGGCGTATGAATGAATTATTGGCTACTAAATTTTGCATGTTCGTTTTTAATCAATACAAAACGCTATTTATATATTAAAATAAAAAAAAACTTTTTTTATTTCTTGCAATGTCGTTTTGTATAAAAAAGCAATTCCTGGCTGAGAACTGTGTAGGGATGCTTGCGAAGTCATATAACCTAACTTAATCTAACCTATTTTGCTGTATTGAAGTATACTATTAACTTTTTTTTAACAGGACTTTCCAGCATATATTTTGTTTTTTTTATTCATCTTAATTGACAAACGGATGTTCTACTCTAAAATTTGTTATCATAATAACCGTTAATTTATGACTAAAAAGAATCGGGAACCGAACCAGCGATACCAAGCTCGGAAGGGAAACTGCTTAAGGCATACGATTTGTACCAAGCCCAAGGTACATTGGGTAGAGCGACAGTTTGCGGTTGAAAATGGGAACTGTGCTCGCACGATGGGAGAGCTTCGAGATCACGAAAAAGATTACATGAGTATCACGTACCTGATGACCTCCTGTGGCCTAGGTTCTGAGGGAATTGAGGGATGGCGACAGCAACTTCGAACTCACGTGGCTTGCTAGTCCACCGCGACCGGCCGGTCCGCTACGTAGGTTGTGATGCACCACTACCACTATAGCTGAACTACACTTTCGAAGGTTCACGTATTGATATTAGTCCAGTTTTAACATGGGTTCCGGCGATTATCCCTCAAATACGAATTTAACAGGGAACGTGCACTCAGAGCGACATCCTCATGCCGCCATCTTTACGGATCTCTTTTTTCTTTCTTTTGAAATTTGAAAATTACGGTTACGGAACATTCCGCCCACCAAAATACATATTATTTTCACTACGTTGAAAGAGCGGAAAGCCAAGAATAACGGATAATAACGATTTAAAGGAATAAGACTTACTGACATTAACACTAAAAGTTAACACTAAACTAAACTAACTATATATTCTACTATATATCTATCTGTATCTATATATAAAAGGCAATGTTCTGACTGCCTCGTTGGTCTAGTGGTAGCAAGCGCGACTGCTGAGCACGAGGTCCTGAGTTCGATCCCCGGGTCGGGCAAAGTGTTATTGGGTTTTTCCATTAGGAAATTCTCAGTAGCAGCACGGAGTCTGGAATTGTGCCCGGTTAATGGCAATAGGCTCGCCCCCTATTACATGAGACTTATAAAAAAGCCGGCGAAACGTGGGTGTACTGCACACCTCTGCCAACCCCCTCTGGGGAATACAGGCGTGAGTCTATAATGTTCTGACTAACTGACTGACTCATCAGCTTCACCGCGCAACCCAAACCACTTAAGCTAGAAAGTTTAAATTTTGAAATGTTGTTAAACTTATAAAGTAGACGTAGTTTAAGAAAGGGTTTTGCGAAATTTAACCCCCAAGAGTAGATAGGTTTGATGGTTATTATTAGGTAAGTACCCACTAAAACAGTCATTGAAAAGCCCTATGTTCGATGACTTGTTTTTGCCTACTAGCCAAATTTCCAGGAGAATAATATAAGAAATTAAAGCTATAATTTATATGAAAACTAGCCAAGTCAGACCTTAGGTTACAATATATTATTCTAAGTTATAAGAAACAATATTATTTTAAGTTGTTATAAAATATTTTATGTTGTAAATAAATTTCAGGACTGACCATTAAACTTGGCACCCATTTAGATATCACTCCTTTTGTCGTTGAAGTCATCAACCAAGGCATATACTGAACTTGGCTCTCATTTTACATTTATGTTTTTGATGGGATATCATAACTTTTTGTAAAGAAAACTACACTTAATTCATCGTTGAGAAAGAAGCATGACGGACGAAGAATAAATACTTAACTGAATCGGTATTCGTAAGCGTTGCCTATGTTTATTATGTGTTGCTCGGGAGAGCTTTTATGTAGATTTACTTCTGTTCTGTGTATAATTGTTGTTTTGCGCGTATTACAAGTTTTGACGTGACAACGTCTTAAATTAGGTTGCGGCTGGGAGTCACTTATGAAAAAGTGTAACGCTCGGTAACGTTACGATGAGTCAAAAAAGTGTAACGCTCGGTAACGTTACGATGAGTCACCGAACGAGAGAGAGGCCCGCCGAATGCCTTGCGTCTCTCTCCCACTCAATTGACGTGACAACGTCTTAAATTAGGTTGCGGCTGGGAGTCACTTATGAAAAAGTGTAACGCTCGGTAACGTTACGATCAGTCACCGAACGAGAGAGAGGCCCGCCGAATGCCTTGCGTCTCTCTCCCACTCAACTATGATCGGTCTGCCGCGCGCGCAGCACTAGAGAATTAGGCGCATTGAATCGGCGCATGCTTGTGTCTCTGTCTTTGTCTTTCTCGAACGTTCTTGGCGTTGGAAAAACAAGAAAGCGTCATAATACAAGTTCACACGTGTGGTTAAAGTATCGTCAGCTGTGTCTGTAGTGAAAATGTGGAGTGCTTAGATTCGTCATTTACAACAACTACAACAATAAAGGTAAATAATTGTACACTGATATTTCATTATCGTAAACTATGATTGATTGATTAATTGTTAGATTGACACAAAAGTTGAGAAACTGAGTTTATAGGTTATGTCATACTATTGATAAATGTTGATAGTGTTAAGTAAATTATTAGTTTAAAATTAATTAATTAATTAATTATTATTGACGTGACAACGTCTTAAATTAGGTTGCGGCTGGGAGTCACTTATGAAAAAGTGTAACGCTCGGTAACGTTACAATGAGTCACCGAACGAGAGAGAGGCCCGCCGAATGCCTTGCGTCTCTCTCCCACTCAACTATGACGTTCTCACGTAAAATCTTCGCCCGTAAAACCGACTTTACAGGCAACCATTTTTTTTGTATGGGAACACCACTTATTTTTTTTTTTACTTTTTTCTATTTTTAGATTTTTTCCTACGCTTACACACAATTTCCAAGTTGGATTCCAAATTTCATCCTTCTAGGTCATCTGGAAGTAGGTTAGAATTAGGTACTATAAGTCAGTCCACGATTTTTGGACCTTCATATTTTTGTGACCGTTGGAACTAGCTCCATGAAATTTGGGCTTCTACATGTCCTTATGGATATAATCAAACATACGTAGTTTTATGTGTTTACGTTAAAGAAGTTTTGAGTTATAGAAGGGTCAAAAGTGGCACCAAGTGGGTTGTGTAATATTACACTCGGCGCTGGCTAGCCAATGCTTGAACTTGGCTTGACACGCTGCCGCGTGTCTAGATATGCTTCGTGGTAGTATGAGCCCGTCACAGGAAAAGTTCGTATAAGTGCTAACGCATCACCGATAAGACTTGAAACGAGATAGTGCATGCGCTCCGTATCCGAGAGAGAATCATTCTCATGAATCAACGAGTTAAAGATATCGAAGTATTCGGGCCACAACTTTATGTTACCACTAAAGCTAGGTAAGTTAATTTTAGGTAATTTTACTTTGGTTACATTTGACGATTCACTACGAGACTTATTTGGCGCATCGTCAGATTCGCACGTCTCCGTGACGTTACGTGAATCGCCAAAATCTCATAATAACAATCGTCAAAGTTCGATCGGATGCTATCTTGTTCCATTTCTTGTTCATCTGTATGTTCGCATAAACTAAGTAAATCCTCATGGGCTTCTTCAAAATTATTTACTATTTTAATTAAATTTGAGTAATGTGCCATTAATTTACTAATCATCATCTGCCTAGCCTTTTCCCAACTATGTTGGGGTCGGCTTTCAGTCTTACCGGATGCAGCTGAATACCAGTGTTTTACATGGAGCGACTGCCATCAGACCTCCACAACCCAGATATTGGGTTACACGGTACCCCTTGGTAAGACTGGTTGTCAGACTGGGGCTTCTGACTACCCGTAACGACTGTCAAAGATCTACAATTGACAGCCGGGGCCAACAGCTTAACGTGCTATCCGAGGCACGGAGAGTGATAATTAATTTATAAAACGCACATAACTTACGAAAAGTCAGAGGTGCGCGCCTTGGGTTCGAACCCGAGACCACTGACTTGCCAGTCAACAGTCACCACCACTAGGCTATCACGACTCTCATAAATTTACTAATATAACATTGATTATTTTCCGCTAATTGAGTTACTTCGAGCGTTTTACTTAACCTATCAAACGACAAAGTACGTCTCCTGCGCAATACCGGCAAGTCGCGTTCAGTATGGTATTCGACTTCAACCGATTTTCCTATACTCAACTTATTTAGTGACTTCTTAGTAAGGCAGGCATCTTGGATAATAATTAGCTTTAAAAACGTTTAAAACAATTCAACTCAATGCTAATTTTCTATAATAAACTAGTAAGGCACCGTTAAGTTTCAATAATTCGCAAAGGAAAGTTTCTTTATAGATGTAAACAAAGCAATGAAGTTTGAACTAAAGACCCAATCAGATTGCACGAGTAAACGACCGACGTTCATTCATTCAATCACCAACAGAATATTGCCAACGACTAATTATTGTCCTTGGTCCACAAAAAAAAAAAACTAAGTTAAAAAATGATAGAAATTGTCTATGTTACAATCGTCGGTTTATGGTTCAATTTTAAATTGAGGAACAAAGAACGAATGTGGCGGTGATGAAAAGTACAAATTCAAAATGGAAGGTTGTTCGAAATATGCAAACTTTAAAATATGAACAAAGTATGAAATTATGGACAGATATTAACGTTTTGATAATAAATTGTTGTTTCGATTTGTATGACAAACTCAATAGAATACAACAACGTAATACGTGTAGCCAAACGATTATACTAATAGGTAGGTAGGAAACAAGAACGCAACGCTAACATAAAGAATAATTTTGCGTTAAAATAGATCGATGTACATTTGAAAATACACTTTTTTTGTTTTATGATGAATAATGAAATAAACTTTTGGAATGTATTGTGTAGACCTAAAACGAATATCTATTGCCCAAAAGTGGGTAATAATTGGGAGGTAAACGAGAAAAAAGATTTTCTATTCTTTGTGTCGTAGTACAAAATTACCTAATAAACTTGAACTTACATGGAATATTACTATAATGTTATGGAATATTTCCGTTATTCCCGGGTTTCGGCACCAAAAAATGTACCAAGCCGAAGGTACATTGGGTCGAGCGACAGTTTGCGGTTGAAAATGGGAACTATGCTCGCACGATGGGAGAGCTTCGAGCTCACGAAAAAGATTACATGAGTATCACGTACCTGATGACCTCCTGTGGCCTAGGTTCTGAGGGAATTGAGGGATGGCGACAGCAACTTCGAACTCACGTGGCTTGCTAGTCCACCGCGACCGGCCGGTCCGCTACGTAGGTTGTGATGCACCACTACCACTATAGCTGAACTACACTTTCGAAGGTTCACGTATTGATATTAGTCCAGTTTTAACACGGGTTCCGGCGATTATCCCTCAAATACGAATTTAACAGGGAACGTGCACTCAGAGCGACATCCTCATGCCGCCATCTTTACGGATCTCTTTTTTCTTTTGTGCAAGCACAGCGCGCGCGAAATTTGAAAATTACGGTTACGGAACACGATTATTAATAAAAAAAATAGTGACATACTAGTATACCTACTTTGTCGGTGGCTTCGCCTTCATGAAGTTCGGACCGGAATTAAAAATATCCCACGTAGTATCCTATCCCGTCAAAAACATAAATGTAAAATGAGAGCCAAGTTCAATATATGCCTTAGTTGATGAATTCAACGACAAAAGGAGTGATATCTAAATGTTTATATATATAATAGTTCAATGGTCGGTCCTGAAATTTATTTACAACATACAAGTTTTTATAACAACTTAAAATAATATTGCTTATTGTCTATTTGTATGCTAAATTTCATACAAGCGGTTTACATGAGATTTATCTTCACAAACTTAACCGTTAAAATTGCAGGAAGTAAGATGACAAAGTTTGTTGGTTATGACATTTTGGCGCTTATGCTAAGACACTATGATCGCGAACTGTTCATATAACCGCGAGTAAAATATTCATATAATCGTTACCACATTAGGTAAGATGTAATTATTAAGAATCAATATACGTAATTAAAATAATAAATCAATTTTAAAAATTCAATTATTTCTTAAACAACCTACAAGTTTGTGTTATACGATTTTAATGTCAATTTAATTATAAATCGACATTTTTATTAGTTTAATTGCTAGTAGGATTTAATTTAAAGATATATACAATATCTACTAATGATTTAATTATTTTATGACTATAATTTGACAACATTTTATTATTTTATGATCTGGTTAATTAAAAAATCAGCAGAACTGCGTCAATTAACAAAATCAATCAACGAGATTTGACAGTAAGTAGTCGACATTTTTATCAATTAATACAAATCGTGTTTTTCTTCAAACTTACATGAATATTTCACCATTATCGTTTTCTCAAAAAAAAATTTTTTTTCTGGCGTCTTTCAAAAATCATCAGGTTTTAACAGCATTAAAAGGCTTTCATTAGACGCTAAAAGCCTAATTGGTTACGACTTCGAATCTTTAGGCCCCCCCCTACCCATCCTATACTATCAACATGCCATCCTAATTACTAATAGCCATGTGACTTCTACTCATTAACCCGATAAATCGATCAATTATCAATAGTTTACTGAAGCACTGAGTTTGTATGTTACCAATTTTTCTTGAAAGCTTACATTACTTGTACAGTACAATGACTACCTACAAAATATTTCCTTGGAAATATATAAACATTATTATAAAACATTTATACATGATTTGCAAACACTAAACTTCCTAATTTCGTAAAACAAAAGTTCGTTTACAAGAGGGATTCGATCGAACCCGCGACCTACTGAAAAGCTTAGTGGCATAGTGATTGGGGCTTCGAATAGAATAGATTTTTCTTTCTAAAAAATTCAGAACTTTACTTCCCTGAAAATTTTAGTCATCCATTTTTATTTCGTATGTGTTTCTAGGAAATGTTAAGTTTTTTTCGCCAAGATCTTGATGGGTCGGTACTGCATGTAACAGCCCATGAACAATAGATAACCGTGTCAAAGAACGTATCTTTTGGACAGGACAGAGGATGGGCCTGCGACAAGGGATAAACGAAACGTCTGTTGCGAGTTTCCGAATTGATAAATGTTACAAAAAAATCATGCAAATAAAGTAGTTTCTTCTTGTTTTTTCATCAAAAATAAACACATTTTTAATCCTCAACATCTTCAACTTTTCAACAACTTTTTAATCATCAAAGCTCTCGAATATAATAGAATCAGATTACCGCTTTGAATCTAATTACTGATAACCCGATTACTATAATTCATCAACAATTATTGAAGTTTACTGCAAATATTAGAAATACGAAAAGACAAAGCTTACACCATATAAGTTAGCATGTACCTTTCATATCAGATTAACAGAGTAGGCTTGAATTCAATGACTCATGTAATTATGTATAAGAAATTATGATTCGCGTTTTACATAGTTGCTCTTGTTTAATTTATTCAATAACCTATAGCGGTTACTAGCTCAGCACATTGGTATATATATGCTTTTTGCTTAGTGTTCTTGAAGAGTGTAAGATAAAGATAAACCATCAGTTTGTTCACCTAAAAGTATTCAATAATTCAGATAGAGCTAATGCAAATAATGATGCAAGTGCTTTTATATCTAATGTTCAAAATGAAAAGTAATTCTGTAATATATCAGCTTTTAACGACGGTCTAGTGTCTATAATCTCGCAAGATTCAACTCCTAATTTTTTTTTTGTTAAAACTTTTTCAAGGTCTTTTATAAGATTCAATATTATTCTAAGTGGTCATAATTATATCACAGAACAATGCTTAGATGTATGCAGTTTGAATATATGTACTTATTAATCAAGGTCATGCTATTGTGATATAATTTTGTTATTAACATCACGTTTCCAGTTTCTATGAGGTAACACGTGACTTATTTACGAATTAACAATTAAGTAGTAAGAAAAACGACTAAAAACTTTTAAAGATTCGGTTTATTTCAATACATAAGTACATGTATGTACAACTAGTAACAATATTTACACTTCGTTCAAAAATGAAACACGTCGTGGTCTAACGCTAAGTAGCCTGGATAGACTATCGAGTTTACCAGTACGAGACGGGTGCGGAGTAGGCAGCGTAGGTCAGAGGAGAACCGTAGGTGCCGTAGTAGGAGGGAGCGTAGGCGCGAGAGACTACCGCGGGGGCGCCAGCTACGCCAACCACGTGAGAGCCAGTGTAGCCGGTGTAGCCAGATGTGTAGGCTACGGGGCCAGCGGCGGTGTAGGCCACAGGAGCAGTGGCAGTGTAGGCGACGGGAGCAGCCACGGTGCGCGCGGCAACTACGGGAGAGCCAGCAG
Organism: Protodeltote pygarga; assembly: GCA_936450705.2. Lineage (NCBI taxonomy): Eukaryota > Metazoa > Arthropoda > Insecta > Lepidoptera > Noctuidae > Protodeltote > Protodeltote pygarga. Next base: position 14,182,998 of record OW388250.2, on the reverse strand, counting down.
CGTAGACAGTGGGAGCGGCATAGGTACGGGTGGCGTAGTACGCAGGAGCAGCGGCAACGGTACGGGTAGCAACAACCGCGGGAGCGGCAGCAACTACGGTGGGAGCGGCGATGGTGCGAGCAGCAACAACCGTGGGAGCGGCAGCAACTACGGCGGGAGCAGCGACAGTGCGAGCAGCAACGACTGCGGGGCCAGCAGCTACCACGGGAGCAGCAACCACAGCAGCGTCCTTGCGTACGACAGCGTTGAAACCGTTAACGTCATCGGCGGTGTAGTCGACGGTGCGCTTGGTGCCGTCAGCGTCGAGCAGCGAGTACTGTCCAGCCACGTTACCTCCGACACGGGTCTCCACCTGGCTCTTGTAGTCGCCGGTGTTGGGGTCGGCGACGTCATAAGCGAAGCTTGTGTAGTCGGCGTCTACTCGCGCCACTGGCACTACTGAGCATTGAGCTGCGGCCACGAGGGCGAGTACTACGACGAACTGGAAAACACGAACCCATTAGTATAATGAACATCTTTCAGAAAATCTGGAAGTCCACCCACAAATGTCTAGTTAAAATGTGATACTCTTTATAACATTATTTATTACGAAAATTTAATGATCTGATTTAGTTAGTCACTTTAGAAAGAAAATGGATGGAAATAAGAAATTTATATAATCGGAGAGATGAAAATAAAATAACAAAGAAAAACGAAGGAAACTAAATAATATTCATGACAATCTATTTAAAAAAATTAAGAAAAAAATATTTTGTTTTGTGTCATCAGAAACCAAAATCAATAGATATTATTATTGTATTTCCAATCACTTGCGAAATACTGTTTTTCCTTGTCACTACACTTCACTAGTATGTAAAATAATCACCTTGGCTGCCATTGCGTTAGATGAGGTTTTTCTCGTTGACTGATACTCTCCGAGATCGCTAGGAGCTTTTATATGAGCTTCGACTTGCGAGGGCGTGGCATGGACGACATGATTACTTGTTGATCTTTAAAAATTAAGTGAAGTCCATTTTTGTAGGCTTTACTGGGTTCTGTAGGAAAATAGCTTTTATTTTTGGCTTGATGATTTAAAAGTTGATAAAAATATTCGCTATAATATTATTGACATGATTAATTTTGTTGTTTTTCTTTAGTTTTTCTTTGTTATAAAAACCTCTATTTAATTTTGCCTTGCTTTGGAAGCAGTCAGTTTACGTTATTGATACTGTCAGCCTATATCACCCAACTGCTTGGCAAAGGTTGGTCTTGTTTATGCCTTCCTTCGATTTCCATGTCTTTAGATCCATAATGTCCATAATGTGTGTATGTTGCTGTTTTGATGCATTAGGGCTCCTCTTGGATATCCTCGTTGGCAAACTAGTTATTTTTTCAGTTTTAGAAATTATCTAAGATCGTAATTATCATTTTCAGCTTTGCTATTTCTTTCTTTCTTTTATTTCTTTAAAAGATCTGGTCCGTTTTTCAACAACTAGTTTAATCTTAGAACCCTAAACGCGTACGACAGGCGTAATTGCCTTTGTGATACCGATGGATCCGGAAGAGCAAGGTCGTTGATGAGAATTTGTACTGACGTGAAAGAAATGGGACCGATGTCTGACAAAGATAATTTTGCGTGCGGCAAAAAAAGGAACTAAAAGAGCTTTCTTTCATTAAGGGCGAAATCGCTGCGTCAACCAATAGAAATGTAAGGAAAGTGGCGCCGCGCTATAAATGCAAATTTATATTCGTCAGACGAAAGGTTGCATCTTAAGCATCATTGCACTGGTTATGTTTATTTATTTGCTTTATTTATTATAGGTTGTAAGTTTCTTTGCTTCATTTTCGTAAATATTTTGACTTCCTGGGTAATTCTTTTGATTAAAAGTTTTTGTTTCTTGGTAAGAATAATAAATTATTACAAATTTATCGCAAAGGATGTTAAAGTTAATGCTTTAACTTAATAGATCATGCATGCGTCATAAGATTTTATGATGCAATATACATATGATCATAATTATCGTCGCGTCGGTTTTCTTTGTGAGTGTATATGTCAATTCGCGTCACGAACAACAAGTGTAAAAAAATACGTCATTTACTTTTTCCTACTCCGATATAGACTTTGTTATAATAAGCAATTGATTTATGATATGATCTTAGAGCTGACAATATTAAGGCCATATGATGAGTTTTAACCCAAAGGCAAAATACATTGCTTTTTTAAAATCACATAATATGAGCTTGAAGAATGATATCATGGGGCATATACTAAAATGGTGGAAGCGGAATACTAGTATTTCGCCCGCGATTTATCCGTGCGTATTTAAGACATTACATTGCAAATAAAAATGAATGAAATAAAATAATTAAGAAATTCTGAAATATTTAGATCTTCACGTTTGGCGGCAATTGGCAGTGAAATGTTGTTTATGAATTCATTTCCCATATTTACTATGCGTCACTATTTCATAATCATGTATCAGTAAGCTAGTCTCTATTAAGATTGGCGGCTATGATCGACATTAGGTCACGAAGGTCTTCTTTCTTATAGTATGGTTGATGAACAACCTGGTGTCAGAGTTTAAACCGCCCGTAGGCCTCTGACATGGCTTTACACACCATTGAAAAATATCTCAGGTGTGCTGGTTTCATCACGATGTTTTCCCTCACCGTTTTAGCAACTGATAATTAATTTATAATAGGCACATAACTTACGAAAAGTCAGAGGTGCGCGTCTTGGGATCGAACTCGAGACCTCTGACTTGTCAGTCGACGGTCATACCACTAGGCTATCAGTGCTATATACGAATATATATATATACAGTGGTCACGAAGGTAATTTAAAGAGATATTAATAACATTTCAAAAATCGCATATCATTTTATTATAGAAGGAAAAACATTTCTTCAACTGGCGTAGAAACAAGATCTGTATCGTTATGCGATTGCTCCACATTTGTACTTCAAGGCAATCTCGTGATGCTAACAACAATATTAATATGCAACTTCAATTTCTTGCTTGAAGTGTAATAGAAACATCATTATTTTTATCAGATTTTGCGGTAAATAAGATAAGCTGGCTTTATTACTGTGTTAAATTGTAATGATAAACCTTTGAGTAAGGTGTAGCCAAGGCCGCAGTGGCGGAGGCTCCATACAACTCGATTACGTTTTCTCTGTTCTCGATTTCGTCTACTGATTGTGCTATTGGTTTTTCTCTGGGTTGGCTCCGGTTTACATCTTTTAGAAATTTACCCTCCGCCACTGCAGGGCCTATTGGAGGCCCTAAGCCCTCTAAAATAAAAGAAAAGTAAAATAAAAGAAAATATACCAGCCTGTAACTGTTCCACTCCACGGCAAAGGCCTCTTCTTATACAAAGAAGGATCGAGCATTAATCACCACGCTAGCTCACTGCAGGTTGGCGATTTCAGACTATTAAGTCCAGGTTTCCCTACAATGTCTCCCTTCACCGTTAATCAGTGGTGTCTTAGATTAACTAAGAAACCTTCGAACCCACAACTATGTGCTTGCAAAGCGGGTTTGTCACCATTGCGCCGCCAAGACAATTTAAAGATAGTCTTAGTTAAGGATTGCTACAATTACTATAATTGACATTGATTGATTTTCTATATTTCGTTTAAGTTCCTTATCGGTTATGGAAGGTTTGTGGGTGATAATTGCTAAATACTTTGACATTTAATTCCCAATGATTTTTTTTTCCTAAATAAATAATATTTTATTGGCTCTATCAGTTTCAAAATGACAGACCTGTATGTTTCTATGTATATGAATAATACCGATGCCAATTAGCAAGAAAAAATTCACTCCATTAGTAAAATGATAAATGTTTTTACTGTTAATTTAATATTATAATATTATGTCTAGACAAAAAAGGATCCAATGCTGAATTTAGTCAACGATAATATTTTTATTCTTCGTACTTTAATTAAAATGGGTATATTATATTCATTCAAATGCATGTGTTTAAATATTTTTGAATGCACGAATTTAATGTTAAAAATGTACAGCGTTATGTGGTTGGAATTTGTAGTTTAGTCCCACGTAAGTGACTTTGAATCGAATATCGTAAGTAATAGGTACCAAAATTGCGTGTTCAAACATTTTTGCGACTTTATTATAAATAGTTGTAAGTTATTTTGGCGTAGTAGTAATTTATCACTTATTTTTTGCAAGCCAAAACTAGTCAACCAGGAAATATTATATTAAATCGAAAATGTTATATTTTAAATGAGTAGTACAGTACTATAATGTGATTGAATCAGGCTTTTTATTAGGTACTCTAGTACTAAAATGTATGTTTAATCGGTATTAGCTTCCATTATGTATTCTAGATTTTACATAATATCTATTACTAGCGACACGACAACATAAATGGGAACTAAAATGAATAAAAAGTAGATAAACACATTTTTTTATTGCGTCTACAATAATTAACAAAATTATTTATCACATTTAAGATACAATTTTTTTTAATGTTTATAACAAACGATCTCTGTTTTTTTTTCTCTTAAAAAAAGATACAAAAAAAGGAAAATTTAAATAAGTAAAAAATGAAAATTGAATGAAATAAAAAATTTAAATAAAATAGGAAAATCATTCACCAAGTTACATAGCCAAGTCCATCTGGGAGTCAATAAAGTATTGTGGTAATCTTTTACCATCCCAAACCACTCGCAAGAGGGTTCGCTCCATAGGCACCATAACCGGCTCCACCATATCCACCATAACCAGCTGCTCCATGTCCACCATAACCACCTGCTCCATATCCACCATAACCGCCTGCTCCGAAGCCACCATTCTTCTGATGCCAGCCAGTAGTGCCATAAGCTCCGTTAGCTGCGTTTGTTCCAAAAACTCTATTGACACCGTAATTGCCAGACCATGAGCTTGATCCAAATCCACCATTAGCACCATTAGACCATCCATTAGCTCCGGAAACCCCATTGTTACCGTAGTTCTGACTCCAACCATTAGCCAGGCCATTGTAAGCCCCACCTGCATAACCGCTGCCTGCATACCCTGGATTCCATCCGTTAAGACCGCTATACGCTAGGGGATTGGCACCAGCATATCCTGAACCTCCATGAGCCAGAGATCTTCCTCCATTATACGGACCAGATGGATGGACAGCATGGCCATCTTTGCGGACTACAGCGTTGAATCCAGTATGGGGATGAGACGAATATTCGACAATGCGTTTTGTTCCGTCAGCTTCAAGTAAAGAATATTGCCCAACAACGGTATCTCCTTCTCGCTTCTCATGTTGGTCTTTGACGTCACCTGTGTTGGGATCTGATACTCCGTAGGAGAAACTAGAAGTGCCTCCTGAAGCATTGCAGCGAGTTACTGCTACCAGTAGCGTGATGATGGCAAACTGTTGATAGATAATAAGGACATAGCATAATATTATTGTGTATATTTCTCATGTAAAATCAACTCAAAATATATAACTTATAATATTAACTTGAAAATATGATACAAAATTAGGAGACAAGAATGACTCTATAAATTATAAATAAACTTTGCGCCAAATCTTTTAATAAAACAAGTTCCCAACCGTGCCTGAGTCGGTCAATATTGATATAAATAATTGTTTTTCTTACAAATTCCTACGCGCGATCAAAATGCCAGCAAAAAAATGTTGCTAATATTCTCATCATTCTGTTTATAAAGATACTGACAGGTAGGCATGCGTGTGATTAACACACCACACTTTAATTAAATTCACTATTATGGTGTACACCATATTTATTAAAAACCACCGTGTAATTTTCGAGATTAGACCAAACAAGAGCGGTTGGGAACTTTGTTTTACAATTTCGTAGCAATTATCTATCATTGGGTAACACCGCACAAGAATCCAAAGACAAATTTTTCTCAGACTTTTAAATTATCAACCGAATTGTTCTATGTGGTTCTTGGTTTACTCAATTACCTTTGAGAACATTTTTTGGTATTGTTTACACAAATACTGATGAGTTTCAATGTTCAGCGCCTATATATAGGTGCATATCTAAATATTAAGTGCGTGTAGCAATAGTTTTAGACGGAAACATTTTAAAATTAGCCTAGATTGATGATAACGTCCCCTTCTTTTTTGCTTAGGTACCTACAAGGAAATAGTTGAGAGCACATCTCAGTGATGTTAACGTCATCTTAAAGTGACGTGTTCATTTTCGTATTTTTTTTTACATTACGATACTATTTTTTTTTGTTCACGGGTGGATACCTTCAAAAGGCACCCGGCCTCTGGGGGAAGACACTCACTGGAACATGTGTGTGCAAACACAGGTGCACTCTCTATTCTCTCACTCTCACACTCTCATAGTCCTATTGGACGGCAATCCAGACGTACTGGAGAGAAATAAGGCGCGGGACCAACGACTTTACGTGCTTTCCGAAGTACGGAACAAGTAATAAGTAATTTATCATACGCACATAACTTACGAAAGTCAGTGGTGTGTGCCTTGGATTCGAACCTGAGACCTTTGACTTGCCTAATGGTCATACTATAAGTTATCACGACACTTAAAATAATTTAATATACCTATAAACTTTTTTTATTATCTACGATCATAATGACCATAATTTTGCCAAAACAATTAATTAGAGGAGCTCTTAAGGCAACTACCTACATTAAGTGTTTTTATTCAGGCTACAGATAAACTATGAATAAATACTAAGGCATGTGTGTAGACAAACTGAAAAGTTACTAAAACAATGTTTAGCTAAAATTTTAATTATCTACATTACATAATTGATTATTTCATCTAAAACAAACAATAGCTTGATTATTGTGGAACATATAATTCATTATCATTAAGCTTCTTTAATTAAATTAAAAAAGACAACTGCTAGTTGCTTGTAATCTAATAACATACGCATAAAATTAAAAGATATCATCATTTAGAACAACATAATCGACATCTTAACATGTATTTAGCTCATCAAGGAGGCCAATGTTACCATTCTAAGTGCAAAATTAATTTACATAATAGGTATTTCAGTTCCTAATTAACCTCTGAAAGAGAATCTTTCGAAATTTTAAGAGTAGATGTGAGCGCAAAGATTTCAAACTATGACCCCCAAAACTACAATGCGAAGCCTCTGTGTGAATATAAATATTTGAGAACGACGGGGTTAAATCATTCACAAGCCCAAGTTGAAGACGAACACATAGCAACATGGCAGCTAAGGTAAAAATAGTAAAAACATAAAAATAATTCATAAAATTGGTCTTTGAATCCGAATTGTTTCGATTTAATTCATTTACATCATTATCAAAATGAGTAACAGCAATTCCAAAACTAAAATCCATAAAAATATCAAATCATTATTTGATTTAATAAAAATGGTTTTTATTCCAGTTCATCATATTATCCCTGCTGGTGGCATCAGCCTACGGAAGCGGTGGCCACTCAAGCTTCTCTTATGGAGTCTCCGACCCTAACACCGGTGACGTCAAGGATCAACATGAGAAACGCGATGGAGACAATGTAGTCGGCAAATACTCACTCTTGGAATCTGATGGAACTAAGAGAATCGTGGAGTATGCTGCCAACCCAGCTACTGGATTCAACGCTGTTGTCCGCAAGGAGCCTGCTGTCGGTGTTCATCCCTCAGGACCTGTTTCTCCGATAGCAGGAGGTCCTCTTGGACATGGACCTCTAGCCCACCCAGGACCTTTGGCTCATGGTCCCGCACACGGTCTGGCTCGTCCTATTTCCCCTATTGCCGCCCATCATGCTCCTATTGCTCCCTTAGCTGGAGCTGGTCCTCTCGCTCACCCTGGTGCCCTAGGTCACTCTGGTGCATTTGGTTATCCTGGCGCACTTGGTCACCCTGGTGCTCTCGGCCATCTTGGCGGTCTTGGTTATCCTGGTGCCCATGGTTACCCTGGTGCTTACGGCCATCCTGGTGCCTATGCTCGTCCTGGTCCCCTTGCTCATCCCGGTGCTCTCGGTCATCACGGTGCTCTTGCCCACCCTGGTGCTCTTGGCCACCCTGGTGCCCTTGGCCACCCTGGTGCTCATCCTGGTGCTGCTGGTTACGGCAATCCCTTGGCTGGTCATCTTGGCGCTGGAGTTCCTACTGTTTCCAAGTATTCTCACTCCATCGTTCATGATGTTTCTCGTCCCTACCCTGGTCCTTATGCTGGAGCCTACAACGGTGCCTACGGTGGAGCTTACGGTGGTGCCCATGGGGGAGCTTATGGTGGTGCTCACGGAGGAGCTTACGGTGGTGCCCACGGCGGATGGTCCCCTGCACATGGAGCCGTAAACCCTATTGCCCATGGCCTTGCTGGTGGTGCCCACGGTGGATGGTCCCCTGCCCTTGGAGCCGCCAACCCTCTTGCCCATGGCCTTGGCGGTCGTGCCCACAGTTACGTGAACTCTGTATCCCACCCAGCCCCTCATGGAGCTCATGGCCATGGCGCGTACGGTGCCCCAGGTCTTGGAGCTGGCTTGGCCTGGTAATACGACTGTTAATGATCTGTGATTTAGTTAAAGACGAATAAATTATGAACCCGTAATTTTTGTGTATTATTTTTCAACATGATTGTGTAGTTATGCATAGTGCATTAGATTACAAAAAGCTAAATTATTTAATGATTGATATTTGAATTCCAGAAATCATTCTTGTGCAATGCATTATAAAAACTGATTCATTTCAAATTGAACTAACATTGAACACAATAAGGCTTTAAATCCAAATGACTCATGATAATCTTGAAGTTTCTAGCATACAAGCTTTAAAAACTATTATTATAGCTTTTGTGACTCATTTCAAAATATTAGATGAACTAACTCTCTCAAGAGACAAGGTGTTAATGTAACAATGATATAATTAAATTAGCGAAACTGTTTCACAAAAGTCAAATGATGTGTTGTTAGGGAACTGACCTACTGTTCCGATTACACTGTTAGTGCTGTAAAGAAATAAAAGTTCTTGTTAAGACGATTGGTAATAACATTCTAAGTTTTATGTTATTTAAATGAATTACCTATAATATACAACGTAGAAAAAAGGAGATCCTTAATAAATGTTTAAAAGTAATTAAAATTATGACATTAATTAGTTTAACCACCTAAATCAAGCTTATAACGCTTTTAAGTCGTAAACACGACACACCAAAATATTATATTATGATTATGTAAGCTAAACAATATCTTTGAATTGCAGTTGCATTATAATCACGTTAACGAAAAACCGAATTAAAATCACTAAAACGGCATGTAAAATAAGTAATCTAATTATAAATTTAACACTTTACGAGTGACAATTAAGCAAATATTTAAATCAGTAGGATACGTTTAGATAAAAAGAGCGAAGTGAACTGGTAGCATATCCCTTCAAATTAATTTAAATTAATTTAAACACGGTTATTAAATTTAAATTTAAATAGTTCAAGCCTTTAATTTAATAAGACCAATATAATGATAATAGATCAATTTCCTAGAAGCCTTTATACTAATACGCTTTTTATACAAATTGTAAAATTATTAAACTGGCCCAATGCATAGTAGTTAGGTCATTCAAGGTGAACTAGATATTTGCACTTAGTTTCGGTATTTTACTTAACTTTATTATTTGATCTACGGATATGGTTAGACCTCGTAGTTAAGTTTATTAACTTCTAAAGGTTAAATCGTTTTTGGAATTGAATGACTATTACTTCCTTTGTGGTTTTAATGAGTGCAATCATCTATGTATGTTTATTGCGTTTATTATTGATTTTTCGTAGCTTTCTTAGGTCATAAGATTTTGAGATCAATGTGATTTGAGAAAATTTTATTTATAAAAATCTAAATATCTATAATTATTATTAAATCAAACACAAGTTAAGGTACTTCGAACTATTTTATTTGATCACAGCATCTTTCATGGGAGTTACATAAATATCTTAATGTTAAGTTTTTAGTAGAGGTGGGCACCGTAGAGACCGTGAGCGCCATGAGCGCCGTATGCGATGGCACCATGGGCACCATAGGCGGAGGCACCGTAGGCGAGGGGAGAGGCATGAGCACCGTACGCGAGAGGAGCGGAGTAGGCGCCATGAGCCAGGGGAGCGATAGCTGCACCATAGGTGGTCACACCATGAGAGTAACCGTGAGCCAAGGGAGCGGCGGCGTAGCCATGGGCAAGAGGAGCAGAGTATGCGATGGGAGCGGCGTGGGCTACGACGGGAGCGGCGTGAGCTACAACGGGAGCGGCGTGAGCGTACAGAGCGGGGTCTTTGCGGACGACGGCGTTGAATCCAGAGTGGGCATCAGCGGCGTAGTCAACGGTACGCTTGGTGCCGTCGGACTCGAGGAGGGAGTACTGGCCGCGAACGGTGTCACCGTGGCGGGTCTCGTGCTGGCTCTTGACGTCACCGGTGTGGGGGTCGGACACGCCGTACGAGAAGCTGGTGTAGTCAGCGCCGTGGATAGCGCTGCCCTGTGCAGCCGCCACCAGGAAAGCAACAACGACGAACTAAAACATAAAAGACCACTTTTAGTTATAACTAGAGATCCTTTTTGAAGTCGGTTAAAAACAACCTTTGTAATACTGAAATAGATTCCTTTTTTATTATTCTGAACCTTGTTTACATAAGACTCACTTAGACACAACAAATCTATTGTCAGAAAAATAATATACGAAAATATGGGATCGATTGCAAGTTGTTAGAAACGATTATACCTGAAATAGGATCTGTCAAGTGCAGTTATGTTAAGCTCAAGACGTCTAAGTAGAGCGTGCATTACGTAAAATAGCTATTATCAAGGGGCATTTTTGGTGGTAGGCTGAGTTGACTAGACTATATTAGACTGCCTCGTTTGTCTAGTAGGTAGCAAGCGCTACTGTTGAGCACGAGATCCTGGGTTCGATCCCCGGGTCGGGCAAAGTGTTATTGGGTTTTTTAAATTCTCAGTAGGCTTGCCCCCTATTAATGGGGCGAAACGTAGGTGTACTGCATTCACCTCTGCCTACCCCTCTGGGGAATACATTAAACAGGTGTAAGTCTAATATTATGTTATGTCATCATTAGCGAGCCAGATTTATTAGTTTCTTAGTTATCCTTAACAATAAAATATCTTAATTCCCAATAAGCAGTTAAGATCACTAAACATTAATCATAGCAACCACGTGGTCCTTAGATCCGCGATAGTCACAAGTATAAATGACCAACACTAACACCGAACCAGAATAGAGTATATTACTAAACAATGCACTTCGAATTACTAAATTAAAACAAACCTTAGCTGCCATTTTAAGTAATTGTTTGTTTCACAAGTAAACTGCGAATGATAAATCAGGGTAAGCAGTTTGCTTTTTATACTATTCCTGCTTGAGTGTTGTACTATTAATAGGAAGTAAGAGCCTGCAGTAAGGTCACGCAGAGGGTTTTTAAGTATACAATTTCGTAATAATTTAAGTTATGCGGAACTTGGTTAGATTGACCATTGGGTTTAATATTAGTTTGTTAATGTATTTGTGCGTGTAAAGTATTGTTAGGGACAATGCACCATGTTTTTTGGTCCTTTTGCCTTTCTGCTGTGTCATAAATATAACTATATTCAAAAAATATGTTTTACGTTATACTGCCTATTTAAGTGATAGATTATGGAAACAGATCAAGACAAATCAAGACTATCAACGTTTGTGGATGTCAAATGATAATTAAAAAACTGTGATGATAAAAGTTACTTATTAAAATATTGTTTCGAAAATCTAGCGTTTTGTGACTTTTTAATGTTAATTATGTATAAATTTGATTACATACCTAAAACATATACTAATTACAATTATAATAAATGTAATTTTCTAAATAATCACTTACCAAACATTTTTAAAATTTTCATTACATTAGATTAATTAATACTATTTTATCTAGTTTAAAAATAATTATAACTACGAGAATAAAATTCAATTTGTGACAAAAACAATAACTAGCGGCAGTGAACTGCAATAGTTGCTTCGTCAGATTATTTATACTAAGTTACAATCATGTCTATTGTTTCTAAATAATATCTTATCAGGACCAGCTATTGTGTATATAATATTTCGCAACTTCACGCCTCCGTCTTTACAGGGTTTGGCACCAGTGACGCATTCGTTTACGCGTCTTGACAAACTTAAATCGACATAATATAAATATTTGTATGCAGTAAGGGAGTTTGCGTATCATTAAATTATAATTATTTCTGGAATTACTTATGACTGATAAAAATTCTAGCGGTGGGATATGAAAAAATAAATAAATAATTATGCTACTTTTTATGTGAACTAAGTTTTGTCTTGGTAGAAACGTGAAAGTTTTACCCGAGACCTTCTAACTAACAGGAGCTACCACGGAGGCCAGAAAGGAGCCTCACAATTCAGTAATTTTATGAAAAAAGTTGCGCTATCCGGTGTCGGAAACAGACAGCGTTTCGATTGTATTGATTGCGCTGTAGGATCGCCTGGTCGGTGCAAACGAGCCCCACAGCCACCGTTGGTTGTCGCGACCTGCTGCGAGTATATATCTTGATGTAGTGAGTGCTTGCTACCGGCCACACGTGTGCGGCTAATCCATATAAAACGTTTGAAAAATCATGTGCAGTGGATGTAGCCAGTGGCTCGTTTCACTGAGCCTTAATAAGCCTGTCAACTGGAAAATATATTTTTCTGTTCAATAAGGCTAAGTGTCTACTCCGTATTAACAATAGATCAAGCGCATTTACTGTTTTAATTTTTACTTTATTTTTTTTAATTTTGTTTAAATTATTACGATATGCTTTACAACTTTCTCTAGTTTTTTAATTAATATAACGACCTCAACATTCTTGATGTTTTTTTTTTTTTGTTTTAATACGGATATTATTAGACCTTCCTATCAGCGGCGTAATTATCATAATTAGAGGTAAGCATTATTAATAAAAGAGTTTTGTGATGTCATGTGACCTTATGGATTATAATGAGCAATCCCAAATTAAACTACATAATATACCTAACCTAACCTACTTTTGGTTTTTCTCACGGAATAATGTTCTTGAAGGACTCAAACAGCAGTCTACGTGTTTTATTGCATGTAGGAACTCATACACGCGAGTAGGTATTATATGCGCTAAAGCCACCCGCAGCTCACTTCACAGCCTTTGAAATCGGTGCAGGTGGCGCGAACTGTACTAGAGTATTAATCAGGACTGAGAGAATGGATTTTTAAATGCCCCCCTGTTACCTAAAACTTTATTTAAAAAAGTTATTATATCGTTTTCTTTCATTACGTCATTTGTGAAGGATCGAAGTCTAACTACTTTATTTTTCGTTTAGTTTACGTTGACGCTTCAAATTTGACAACAATCATTATCAGCTGGAAGGCCTCCACTGTTGGATAATAGCCTCCCCGATTAAACGCCACATCATCATCATCATCGTCATTTTAGCCATAAAACGTCCACTGCTGATTAAACACCACATCGAACAGCAACTTATTGCTTGCATATACTAGTTACCCGCGACTCTAAGGATGTCGTCGGTCCACCTAGTGGGACGCCTACCAACGCCTCGTCTTCGAAAACAATACCTTTGTAAAAATAACAAAAAAAAATCTTTTTGCAGTAGTACATGAAGTTGTCACACATTTTTTTAAATTATATTTTCTAATGATTTTCTTTTTTCTCCACTTCTGTACTACGTAAGTAATATGTAGTAGGTATAGATAACAATAGAAATCTAAAAGTACTTACATACTTTTATCTGTGGTAGATTCATAATTATAAAATAACATCTCAATTTTAATGCAATACCAGGAAAGCATTCGTTATGTATTGGGGATTTTCCAATCTGATGAATTTTATTTACTTTTCTTTTTTTAATTCTCAGAGCGCGATCGTTCAAAGAAAATAAAATACATTACTCACTTATATTTTTCTGGCTTAGGATTGATGGCAGGTTACGTAGTTTGTTGAAGTTTCTAATGCATAAATATATTTTTGTAAAAACATCAAAGAATGACTATGAGGTAATACTAACAAACCTATATTTGTGATTAGAATATAGGTACCTTTTTCGATTAAGATTATAGATATATTATTTACATGGCCTACATAACTACGAGATAAAGGAGTTCCTTTGTTGGATTTGTTTTTATGATAAAATCATGATTTCATATTGGAATCTGAAGTTTCAGGGTAGTTTTATAAAACAAATATTCAATTTAGTTCTTCGAACAATTTTATTTAATCACAGCATCTTTCATTGGGGTTCCAAAATAAATAACAATTACCTATTTTTAACAATTATTGTTTGGTAAAGTTTACCAGGCACCGTAGAGACCATGAGCACCATGAGCACCGTAGGCCAGAGGAGCGGAGTGAGCGCCATAGGCGACGGCACCGTACGCAAGAGGAGCGGCATGGGCACCATAGGCAGCTACACCATGAGAGTAACCAGTGGCCAAGGGAGCGGCGACCGCGCCATAGGCAGCTACACCACGAGCGTAACCATAGGACACGGGAGCGGCGACTGCACCATAAGTAGACACGCCATGAGAGTATCCATGGGCCAAGGGAGCGGCGGCGTAACCGTGGGCGAGAGGAGCGGAGTAGGCAACGGGAGCGGCGTGGGCGACGACGGGGGCGGCGTGAGCGTACAGAGCGGGGTCTTTGCGGACGACGGCGTTGAATCCAGAGTGGGCATCAGCGGCGTAGTCGACGGTACGCTTGGTGCCGTCAGATTCGAGGAGGGAGTACTGGCCGCGAACGGTGTCACCGTGGCGGGTCTCGTGCTGGCTCTTGACGTCACCGGTGTGGGGGTCGGACACGCCGTACGAGAAGCTGGTGTAGTCAGCGCCGTGGATAGCGCTGCCCTGTGCAGCCGCCACCAAGAGAGCAACAACGACGAACTGGAATGTAAAAGACCACTTTTAGTTAGAACTAGATAACTGATTTGCTGGAATGAACTTTCAATAGATTGAGATTGAACATTAAAAAAGTATGTTGTAGACTCAAAGATATATTTAAGAGATAGATTAAATATCTTTACGATCATAAAATATTTTGCTTAATTAAATTTGAATTTATTGGCAATTTCAATAAAAAAATCTTGTAACGATTTGGTTTTTCTACACTGGCCCGGATATTTTCACCATTCAATATTATTTGAAAGTTTTATTCAATTCACAATTTTTTCACTGCATCCTTTTTTAGTATAAAATTAAAACCCACCTTAGCTGCCATTTTGTAAGGTATATTGTTTCACAAGCGAACTGCGAATGATTTATCAGGGCTACCAATTCTCTTTTTATACTATCCCGCTTGACCGTTGACGTAGTACTCATAGGAAGTAAGTAGCAAGTAAGGTCGTTGTTTGAACTAAATCCTGTTCGTTACATGGTAGATACCAATTAACTTTTTCAATAAAAGGATGTTACTCAACTAGTACATGTTAATGCCAAAATGATTAATCAAAATTTAATAAAAAAAAATTAAATGATTACAAAAGTAACCTTTCTAAATTATTGTTTGTATTTTGAAGTCTACATAATAATTAACTTAATACATTATTTGGTTTTCTTTACATAAGTTTAACTCCATATATTTTACAGCCACAACTTGTAGCTATTAAAATATTAGTGAACTTTTATTTAAAATAGCTATATTTTTAAAATCTTAAGCCCCAGTTGCACAGGCTTTGGGTAGGCTCTATAGTTAAATAAAAAAATGAAACAGAATTAGTATAAAATTTTCTGTAAGGTACTTAAGGTAACAGGAACTTACTAATAACCTGTGAAATAAGCCCTAAATCTGGCAACTGAAAGAAAACAAAACTTTTATAATATAGTGTGTGATTTGGCCCTTTGTAATTAACATAATTTTGTCAAGACTGAGCAAACGGTAACAAGCCAGCCTCATTACCCATTGTATTTTTATTAAGTAATCGTAACTTCATATTCTCTTCAAGATTTTATCTGATAGATATTAATTACAAGACTGTCAGAATTTTTTAAAATGTTGATCAATGAGGTCAGTGCAATATATATATATTTATTTTTTATTTTTGCTGTAATAGTATCTTTTTTTCCCTATAAGTGTTATTGTTTGGCTGCATAGTTTTTTTTTTTAAATATGGTTATCTATACAGTTCAAGCATTTCCTTCGTCGCGTCGTTGAGAATTCACACCCCTGAGGTATAACAATTACACAGAGGTGCAGTTTAGTAATTGTAAAAACTGCCTTTTTAGCTCTTTAGCATAATTTACAATATAAGTCTAATCAATCAATCAATTAATTTTTAAAAGTTTTTCCTATAAACTTGGGTTAACCATATTACATAATGTGTGTGCTGCATTACAACGTGTCTCTGCAAATTTCGAAAAAAGCAATTCCAAATCTATGGACGCAATTTTAATAACCTTCTAATTTTAGAAATTATTAAAATACAATTTTCAACACCTTGACTCTTGTACTATGCATGGGGACGATCGGGAATGACGAGAGGATTTTTGTTTCCGCTCGTCAACAATGTTGACGAGCGGAAACAAAAATCCTCTCGTCAACCGTTGACGAACGGGAATAACCGTTTCCAAAGTACTGTAGGATTGCAGCGGCACATGATGATGATGATCTCCTTTACTTTAAATAAATAATACAAATTAATGTTTTACTATTTTATTATACTTTGGATTATACGGCATTTCTTTCTTTATTAAAAAAACATACTGTGAATCTATAAGAGTGCTCTTTTCGTACAAATTGGTACGTAACCTATATAGGTCACTTGGAATCTATAGTACACAGACGCACGAAATAAAATGTCACAAACATTCAACCATCAACAGACTGGACGCGTTAAGCGCTGCTTAACCTTTGTGATGGTGACAATTATCACCGTATTACAGCACCTAAAAGACTCGATGAGCCCAATTAAATTGCCAGAAAAATAAAAAATACTCATTAATAAAACTTATAGTTCAGCAGATCAGAGAAAGTTTTATGATTATCGTACTTATTACTATAAAGTCAAGGTGTATAATAATGACTTCCATTATTATCACTATCATATTCATCATGAATATTGACTATAAAGGTAATTTTTTTAAAGTACAAAAATGAACTTTCGGTGGAAAAATTCTACATAATTAAATACAGGATACAGTTCGATTTAGTGACCTCTCATTTGCTTGTCACTTAGTTCCTATCTATACTTCGGTTACGCGCACGTAAAATATATAAAGAGAATTGTTAACCCTGATCAAACATTCGCAGTTCGCTTGTGAAACAATAACATATCAAAATGGCAGCTAAGGTGTGTATAAATTAATAAAAAAGTATAATTTAAAAAGTTCTATTCTTTTTTTATTACCAATGACCAAGTTGTGCAACTTTTGAATTTAGAATTAATTGTTTTGATTACTTACTTTACAAAGTATGACTGGTTCCAACTATGATTGCTGGCATGCGCTCAGCAGCCATACTTATGACCATCATGACTGTGTTCTTGGGTTCGATTTCCAGACCAAGCCAGGATTATTGGGTTTTATTGTCATGAAAACAGTTTTTTGCACAAGTTATAGACACGCTTAATGGAACGATTATATTTATCTAGAAAATGCCACCATTTATTGTATAGTTCTAATAATTTTTTTTAATATTCCAGTTCGTCGTTGTTGCTCTCCTGGTGGCGGCTGTACAGGGCAGCGCTATCCACGGCGCTGACTACACCAGCTTCTCGTACGGCGTGTCCGACCCCCACACCGGTGACGTCAAGAGCCAGCACGAGACCCGCCACGGTGACACCGTTCGCGGCCAGTACTCTCTCCTCGAGTCCGACGGCACCAAGCGTACCGTTGACTACGCCGCTGATGCCCACTCTGGATTCAACGCCGTCGTCCGCAAAGACCCCGCTCTGTACGCTCACGCCACTCCCGTTGTAGCTCATGCCGCTCCCGTCGTAGCTCACGCCGCTCCCATCGCCTACTCCGCTCCTCTTGCCCACGGTTACGCTGCCGCTCCCTTGGCCCATGGATACTCTCATGGCGTGTCTACTTATGGTGCAGTCGCCGCTCCCGTGTCCTATGGCTACGCTCGTGGTGTAGCTGCCTATGGCGCGGTCGCCGCTCCCTTGGCCACTGGTTACTCTCATGGTGTAGCTGCCTATGGTGCTCATGCCGCTCCTCTTGCCTACGGTGCCGTCGCCTATGGCGCTCACTCCGCTCCTCTGGCCTACGGTGCTCATGGTGCTCATGGTCTCTACGGTGCCTGGTAAACTTTACTGAACAATAATTGTTAAAAATAGGTAATTGTTATTTATTTTGGAACCCCAATGAAAGATGCTGTGATTAAATAAAATTGTTCGAAGAACTAAATTGAATATTTGTTTTATAAAACTACCCTGAAACATCAGATTCCAATATGAAATCATGATTTTATCATAAAGACAAATCCAACAAAAGAACTCCTAATATCTCGTAGTTATGTAGGCTATCTAAATGTCTATAATCCTAATCGAAAAAGGTACCTATATTCTATATAATTATATGTTTGTTACCTATAGTCATTCTTTGATGATCCATTAAAAAAATATATTTATGCATTAGAAACGTCGACAAACTACGCAACCCGCCATCAATCCTAACCCAGAAAAAAAGAATTAAGTAATAATTATGTATATTTTATTATCTTTGAACGATCATGCTCTAAGAATTAAAAAAAGAAAAAGTAAATAAAATTCATCAGATTGGAAATCCCCAATTAACAATAAATGCTTTCGGTCTTCTGGTGCCGTCGCCTATGGCGCTCACTCCGCTCCTCTGGCCTACGGTGCCCATGGTGCTCATGGTCTCTACGGTGCCTATCTGTACTAATTTATATTAAATTATTTATTTCAGAAAATCAATGAACAGTGTTGTGGTTATTAAATAAAATAGGTTTTTAAATCAATTATTTTGGTTTTATTTCCTTATCTCAAGTTACTATGAACTTAGAAAAATAGATATTCTAAATGTAAATTATATATTCTAAAGTAAGTTAAATGTTAAACTTTTTTGGAGAAATAAAGGTACTCATATTAAGTAACTACGCGTGCCGTACCGTTAGGTACTACTGCTTGAGATAGTCTCATCTCTTTTCTTTAGCAAATTAGCATTTTTTTTCTTTAGTTCATCCAACTCGCTTTGGATAATAATTATAATGGTGATGATTCATGTATGAGTAAAGCGGTGGCTTCTTTACTAAGGCTTAATTAGACAATTTGTGTCAACCCGGAAAATATTTTTCGAACTATTCATTTATATTCACTTAACAAATGCACTTTAGTCAAACTAAATCAGATAACATTCCACCGAAATTATCCAAATTTAGATCGAAATAACATATTTTCGCGAAAAAGTCAAAAAGTCTTTGCAAATTGGCAATAACGACTGCTTAATTATTTTTTTTAATCTTGAAGTAGGCCAGTGATGAAACTAGAAGTACATAAACATTTGTGTTAATCTTACTCTAGTTACTAAACATTAGTTTTATGAATATATCTCTTAATAACTAGGTAACGTATACGTACTGATTATTATCGTAGTAATAAAATATGTGTTAATAGATTCTTGTTAAATAAAATGTCGAAATTGATTGTTAAAAAAATAAATCAAATCCTTTATGGTAATCTAAATGATAAAGAAAAAGTTAAGTAGGTAAATCTAAATTTAAAATTCGGAAAAAATAAAATACAGCTTGCAATTTTACGTACCCTCTACGGCAATGAGAGCGTGAAGAAGAATAATTATAAAATGATTAAAAAGTATTTATTATAATATCCAAGGTTACCATGTAGAGGTCAAAAATAATAAAAACTAGAAAAATAAATATGTACAACATTTTAGGAAATAACAATGTCACGTGCCTCAATGCCACGTTTTCATACGAACAAAGCAAGCCAAAAAATTATTAGGCGTTAAATTATTTTATTTAAATATAGAATATCTACCTACTTTTTTTCCTTTTTGTTTTGAATGGTTAATACTCTTAAGTTTTTTGTTGTCTTTGAATATTAGGAAAATATTTTGCTGCATATCCTCTAGCAATTTTTCTACGAATTTAGCGCATGAGTCTATGTGCTATTGAAAATGATATACTTGAATAAGAGTAATTTTAACACGGCGTAAAACAAGTTCGACGACACGTTTGGCGGATTGTTTTGTGAAATTATTTTTCTGTAAGCCGTTACACATCATAAACAAAAACAAATAGTTTTTTGAAGATAAATAGTACATTCTAAGAGTCAGCTACACTATATTATTATTTCAACCTTTTAAATCAATTATTAAAAAATACTATTTTCGAAAGTTATTAGCCAACAACGGCTCAATGTGCTTTCCGACACACAGAGCAGGTAATATTATTATAATACGCACTTATCATCCTAAAAGTCGCAGTCTTAGGGTCATAGCAGTAGGATAACTGACACTCCTTTTGTATTTATGATATACAGGATATTTCTTAAAGGGGTACGGCAATTTTGAAGGTTTACCCTGACCATGATCTTAAATTTAAATATCTTTTACTTATACCTATACTCAAGTTAAAAAACTTCCTTCCCATATAAACCGCACCGTTGCTAAGTTGCTAAATTGTATGGAAAGGTGAATTTTTAACTTAAATAAAGGATTGAAATAAATTAAAGATATTATTCAAGATCATGATTATAGTCATCCTTCAAAATTGCAGCAGGGGTGCTGCAATTTTAACATACAGGATATTTTTTGAGGGGTCAAAAAATATCCTGTATGTTAAAATTAGTTAGTAATGTTAATAAACTAACAATAAAAAAATCTTATTCAGGATGAAGACGTGTACCACGTGTTTAACATAGTATTACAAAATAGCTTATTTTGTATAGTTGCAATGAGGAAACAAAAAAAAAGACTGCTATCACTAGAATTTCAGAAACTAATAATTTTATTTACATATCCAATATTTACATTATTTAAAATTCGGTGGTCATGACTTAGAAGTAATGGGCATATGGGTAAGGAGAGCCGTATCCGAACTTGGCGATGCCATAGGGTGCAGCATACGCGAACTTGGAGTATCCGAGAGGAGCGGCGTAGGAGATAGGAGCGGCAATCACGGGAGCGGCGGCAAGGAGAGCGGGGTCTTTGCGGACGATGGCGTTGAAACCTTCGGAACCAGCGGCGTAGTCTACAGTGCGGCGACTGCCGTCAGACTCCAACAGAGAGTACTGGCCTTTCACATTGTCACCCAATCGGCTCTCAATCTGGTGCTTGAAGTCACCGGTGTAGGGGTCTGCTACGCCGTAGGAGAAGCTGGAGAAGTCACTAGCCTGGACGGCAGCCACCAAAGCAAGGAGAGCGACGAACTGTAATAAAAGGAAGACAATTTTATTATAATCTTTTACGGTCCCTTGGAACTTTTATGACATTCTCTTTATGTAAATCTAAAGATACGAACTCGTTTGAATTTTAGTGCAAATTGGGAGCAACGGAATGATCAATATTTTTTGATTGCAACATATTGGAGCTGTATATTTTACTATTTTATATTCAATTAGTATTGTTAAAATATATTACCTTCACAAACATTTTGAAAGAAGGTTTGATTTGTTGTTGTGACTACGTCGAGGAATCTTGTGTATCTGATGCACTGCACAGCACCAGTTTACCTTTTTATATCATCGAACAACTGTTCCAGTTCTATATTTAACTTATTTTTATGAAGAAATTCAGGAAACGCCTAAAAGTCAAGTTCGAATCAGGGCGATGCTCCGAATGGAAAGGTCTCAGTTGCACTGAATATAAACTAGTTCTTATTTTTAACTTTATGTCTTCCTTTTAAGTTGGTCTCAAATATGCACTGTATATAAACCTTGTCTCTTGCTGGGTGTGTGAAAAATAACTTGAACATTTATGTCATGAAGATTGATTAGTTTGATTTTATCCACGGTAAAGTAAGAATAAATTTAGTCTGTTTAATACCTTTTAGATAGCAAATTTTGACGACACCAATATTTATACATTTATGTTGGTTTATAAGTAAAAAAAGGTTTCATTTCATTTTTAGCCGCTTGTCAAATTTAAATTTAAATGGTTAACGTCTTATTTATTCCATTACACGTTTCATTTGGATTACAATCAGAGTTAGTAATCAATATTACTATCACGAGCGTATCAAAGCTATTGTGATTTATTTGCCGGATCAAGGGTCAGTCACAAAAACTAGAAACAATGATATTGCAGTTTATATTTTCACAAAAAATACACACTAACATTACAATACATATTGATCTACTAATAAATAAAGAGTATTATCATTAAAATTCCGGTCGTAGACTTTGCTAAGTCAATTTCCTTTTGAATACTGACCACAACGTGGCAAGGTTAACTGGATCCGGTCCGCAATCGCGTATATTAGCACTTAGTCATACATAGATACTCATAGCAGAAATAATATATAACTTAAAATACTTAAATGCAAATTGTCGGAGTCAGTTTCGTTTGCCATATTTGAAAATATCGGATTTGATTTACACCCATGGGTTATGGGATGAAATGTGACCGTGGGAAAAAGTTTGAGTGAAAGAAGACCTGGATGTGGCTACAGGTGTAGGTGCTGGCGGCGGGTGAGGAACGCTAGGTGTAGGCCAAGCTTGGTGTGTTGTAGGCCAGGCTTGGTGTGTTTGGGCTGGTACATTAGGAGTCCACGAAGCATCAGCATTGTTTGCAGGCGGCGCATGCTGGTTCACCGGTCTCCCTTCATTGTTGACGGTAGCTTGGAAACCTGTATGATCGTCAGCTCTGTAGTCCACAGTCCTTCTCACACCATCAGGTTGGAGTAAGGAATACTGTCCAAGAACCGTGTCTCCCCTTCTACTTTCGTGTTGGCTTTTGATATCCCCCGTATGTGCGTCATTGACATCGTAAGCGAAGTTGTAGTTGGGATCATCGTATTGAAGGCTGAGAAGTAATGGCTGATGTAAGACGGTGCAGGTGGCTGTTAAAACCAAGCCAAAAAGGACAGTAATCTGAAAAATATCAAAAACCTGATTATAGTTTCAAAACTGAGAAAAATCAGACATTAGTAACACAAAAATTGAGGAATCTTTGACAGCTTACAAGATTAATAATGAAATTGCATTTAAATCCATAGATTTAAGATTCATACTAAAAAATCATATTAGTTTTATTTTAGATTAATGTAGGATTTTGTATAATTAACTAATTTCAGATAATTATTACCTTATGGAACATGATGATGTATTTGTCTCAACCACTGTTCTGAAGTGTGATTCTTCGTTCATTTTCAACAATTTATATGCAAAATAAAATGAAAATCAATACTGTTTGTGCAATACGTATCGAATATCCTGCAGGTATTAGAGCGTATTTGTATCTAGGTAATATTAGAAACTTAGTAACTAGTGGTTTAGTTAGGTAGCTCAGTAATTATAGGTTAAGCTTGATTCAAGGCCTCTGGTGCTTAAAGACTTGAGGATCTGAGTTCTATTACTATGATACTTAAAGTTATTTGAATTTGTGATCTCATTTTGAGAAGTATAGCTATTTCCGTCATCTTCCTATACTTTGTTAGGGGTGGCTTCTAATCTAACCACTGCAGTTTTTTATGGAGCGATTCTTATCCGACCTCCGCAAACCAAATACATACATTTTTAATTGTTAGACCGATTGTTAGGAACTTAGGACTGACTTCCTATATCGACTTTTGGCAATACGACACGACCTAGTAGTACGATATTGTAAAGTATTCTGTAAAAAAATCATTAAACTTAAGTCAAATCTTACACATCAAGCTAATCAATTAAATTATAAGCATAGCTAGTACACTTAATCAATAGCATTAAAAACCTAGTGCGAACTCAGGCAAAAACTATGGACTACCAATCAATTATAATCATGTGATGCTGTGAAACAGTAAAGAAGTCATCCAAGAAAATGCGTAGGTATACCAGAGAATTTTCAAATGTTGTATCAAAAGTTGTAAAGCTATGTCAAAAGCCTACGTTAAATTACTACGTTCATCAACCATTTGATTTTAAACAAAATGTTTATAATGTCTTTTGTCTAAAGACGCCAAAGGCATAAGTTGTCAAATATTTTAAAAGGGAAACGGTTTACAACGTATCATTTTTATAACATGTCAGAAAGTGACTCCAATGCGGAATTACAAGCATAATGACTGGCCTTGGAAATGCCCGCGTTCTGGCTATGGGCCATTACTACCGTTCAGCTTGGGTTATACTGTCGGCGAGTTTGATTGTTTCATTTTTTTTAAGAAGTAGATGATACTAATTTGCAATATGATAGTACCTACGTATTAAATACTATAGGAATGTATGCAAGATAAATGCAAATCAGTGAATACAATATCATGATCTTTTCTTATTAACATATTTATGTAGGTACACCAATTTTGGTTTCATTAAGTAACAAGACCAGAGACTGACCAGCAACCAGATCGGTTGACGATGAGAAAGTTAACGGTAAGAAGACGGTTGACGATAAAAATTTGCGGAAATAACATGGATGATCTGCTCAGTC
Organism: Protodeltote pygarga; assembly: GCA_936450705.2. Taxonomy (NCBI): domain Eukaryota; kingdom Metazoa; phylum Arthropoda; class Insecta; order Lepidoptera; family Noctuidae; genus Protodeltote; species Protodeltote pygarga. The sequence continues at coordinate 14,158,466 of OW388250.2, read as the reverse complement.
TAGAGATTGGCACAGGTGATAAAGGCCACCTATCAGTAGGAATACCACCTGATAATGAATTAGCAAAAAGAAAGAAGTAAAGAAGACAGAAAGAAAAAAGAAACGAGAAAGTAAGAAATTAGAAAGAAGGAAAGGCGTTAAATGTTGAACAAAATTAAAGAGATTTTGTGTTCATGAAAATTTTGCAATTCGCTGCCACTACAGTAGAGGGTCTATGGTTTTCCATAAAAATAACATAAATTCCGTCGCATAATGAATTTTGTTTAATGTTTCATTAACACACTTGTTCTCTTTGTGAGTGTACCATATAAAAAGTTATTTTTTGCTGTAATAAATAATATGAAATGAAATTGAAATGTCATGTTAATAGTTTCAGATCCAAAAACCTGTTTTTTATAACTTATTTATGTTTTTTTTTGCAAATCAGGGTATGGTTGTAGGTAGGTATAGTGGTAACCATATGACAAAGAAAGAGTAATGCTGTGTACCACAAAATACACAAACATAATATAATATATTTTCTTATTTAAACAAAACAATAGTACTACATGCTTCTCTTTAACATGTCTTATAATATTGAAACTAATTTCTATACCATCTTCCAAACCGGTTTAATTATCAAAAACAATCTTGCGTAATCTTAACGGTTCATTATTTAACTCATCACACCTTGTAAAAAACGTGCTCATCCCAGCCAATTAAACTTTACGTAATCGTTGACCTCAAAATGTGACCGACCGTGGCATTGAACTCGGGACTGCACGCTGCGCTTGCGTCGAGCGCCGAAAACTGACAACTTTAATTGCATAATGTGTGGTGCAAGTTATAAGAGATTAAAAGTTTTTGTTTTCTTTTAGAGTTCGCTTTGCATTATTGTGTTTTAAAACTGTTTTAAAATTTATGAGATTTTTTCACTAATTGCTAATAAAACAACAAATGAAGCAAGTTCAGCGATGTTAAGCAGCATTTAACGCGGTCTTCCGGGGATGGGCTACCATTTGTAACCAATTAGAACGTGGTTAACGGGTCATAAACCCGTCTTCAACAACACACTGTGCCAAATTTACAATTAAATTCTCTATAAAGAGTAAGGCAAAAGTTCTGTCTAATACCTACTTATTTTATCAACAATACATACAAAACTTTTACTATAAACAGTCCATTAGAGCTTTGAGCTGCTACTGAGAATATCCAGTAAAAAAAAAACAATAACAGTTTCCGATCTGGGCACAGACATTGGAACCCTGCATCAGCAGTCACGCTTGCATTCAAGAGACCAGTAAGATAGACAATATTAACAAAGTCAAAAAATTCCGAATATTTTAGCTACCACAGTATTTATTTTTTTTATTTTCTATAGGTAGTTCGTTATTTTTCTCAACCGTTTGTAACTCGTACTACAAATACAACGATGACTGATTCTTCAGTAATTATGTTTTGTCTCACATGACGAAACTTGCTCTCGCGTGCTTAATTTAACTGTTAGTTATAACTATAAGATAGTCTGGTTTAGTGAAAATAACACAAATAGATTTATGTATGTGACAAACTAAATATAGGTATAATAATTATCCCTTTCCATGCCTCGGATAGCACGTTAAGCTGTTGGCCCCGGCTGTCAAATATAGATCTTTGACAGTCGTTACGGGTAGTCAGAACTTAAGCCTTACCAAGGGGTATCGTGTAACCCAGTGTATCTGTGTTGTGGGGTTCTGATAGGCAGTCGCTCCATGTAAAACACTGGTATTCAGCTGCATCCGGTAAGACTGGAAGCCGACCCCAACATAGTTGGGAAAAGGCTAGGCAGATGATGATGAGACAAACTGTATATTATTGTGATTGGACTAATGTGCGTTTTTTATTATTAAGTAATGTGAAAGAATGTAAAATGAAGCCTATAACTATGCAACATCATAAAATAAGGAACGTGGTGATAATGTCCGAACGCACATTCTACGACACCATCACATTTTATGATACCCATGAAAATGGCCATATGGAGATACGTTATTTTGGACGAAATGAGCCCCATATGACATATGAAATGCCATCTCACTGAAGGACATGTTTAATCCTTTGATAGCTTCTAGTATGAGAACTTGAAACCTTACAATTTTTAATGTTTAATTTCCGATTTCTTCGACAATTTTGTTGGTGTGTTGGTCAATAAAAAAAAGTTGTCAAAGGTAAAATTTTTAGATCTTTTAGTAAATTTTCTTAGTTTTTTTTAGTTCATATCATATTTACCTTCATAATCATCAGCCTCCTTGTATTTCAATTATAATAAAGGATACAAAATTTTAAATCAACTTTTATCTTTAAAACATTAATTAATATTGAAATGTTAATCCAATTTAAATGTCTCAAAGATAAAAATAGATAAATTTTATCATCTACATTAATTTTAAATAATTAAAAAAGAAATATTTATGAGATTGTAGGACATAAATTAAAAACGTTTTGTCAATCTACATATTATGCTAATAAAAGTATTAAAATTTGTGTCACATTTTTTGTTGTACTAAAATTAACAAGACACACATAGTTCAAGGTGGCGAACCTAAAATATCTAAAGACTAAAAATGGCCGGATAAATTCATGTCTAACTCGGGTTATTAATATTTTGCAACAAATGTATAGAGAAAAAACTAAATGTATCACCTACCTACCACAATATCAGACGGGAAAATCATTACGCTCTTGCCCGCGGGGCGCAAGCGGCGGAATCGGGCAAAAAATTAAACGACCTTCCATTTTTTGCAAATCATAAAGACATAAATAATATGACTTTTACATCTACCAGTATGTATAAGTAGCGTGTGTATACGGAACTACGTTTTATGCAGACATTCGTAATGGTTATTGTGTTGTTTAATTTATTATTGCATATTACTTACATTGTATTATTAAATTGTGATGTATATTGGAAGGAATGGATAAGCTTTTGCCTCCGCAGTGGGATATAATTGACTGATAGTTTTTAACGAGATGTCGTTATTTGGCCGAGATTCGAACGTATATTTTTCCATTTTTTTTATTGATAACACTAAAACTCGTCAAAAGCCGAAGAGAAAATGGTACAGAACTATTTTGTATTTAGGTATCCACCTATTTGGATTGAGTTATTAAAAAGAGGTTGCATATTAGTCGAAATTCGACCGTATTTTTTTAAGTTCGGCAATAGCTAATACTACGAACATAAATAAATTGTGTCTGAAAAGTTGACATAATCCTAATAAGAAATAGAAGTACGATCAAATATAATAAATGCAAGTTTAATAATTAGACAGGAATTTATTAAGGTCGTCTAGCATAAAATACGAAGGATAGTCTCAATGGCATGATTCAATTCCTAACTATTGCATGAGTTAACGCAAGTGCGAATGAATTATTTGAATGATTAGGTATAAAAAATATTACTTCGATGGTCGCGTGCATGTTCTAATTGCGTTAATGCGCGTTTGATTAAATTTATACCGTGGACGTTTGACTCCACTTGTGCAGGATTTCAGAAGTGTGGTATTTCTCCTATTTAGGTAAATAAGACAAATAACTAGAAGGTTTTTGCAGCGTCTGCGTTTACCCGTTATCGCGATGTCGTGGACGTCGACGATAATATCGTCACGTTAAAAGTAATGAAAAAGTTTAATAATGACGTAACAGATCATTTATCAATTAAATATCTTGTAGGTATATTATGTTTCACCACAGATATCACTTAGTACCAGGATAACAGTAAATAATGGAGTGTCTGTAATTATCTTGAATGCTCGATCAATATGTCCGCATGTAGTTTACCTACGCAAGTTAAATGTCGTAGGCGATACGTCAGACAAATAAGTCGTACACCACTTAATCGCCACGCATAATACTAGCACAAAGAATCATACTTGCATTATGAATGCGAAAGTGTAGGTATTTATTTCTTTGTCTTTCTTTCTTCACGCCACATAGCAACAGATTGACGTGATTTATCGCTGATACTTACTGCAATACCGCGTAACTATCAATAAACGTAACTACAACGTAATTTACAAGAAAACGAAAGTTCGTTTTTGAGTCGATGGCAAGCTAAAACGGGTTCTAGATTATAAACCACATCTTTCTTCTTTATCGGATGGTTGATAAATAACCTGGTGTTAGAGTTTAAACCGCTCGTAGGCCTCAAACATGGCTTTACATACCGTTAAAAAATCTCTCAGTGGTGCTGGTTTCCTCACGATGTTTTCTTTCACCGTTTTAGCAAGTGATGATTAATTTCTAATACGCACATCAATCCGAAAAGTCAGAGGTGCATTCCTGGATTTCGAATCTATGACCTTTGACTTGGTAGTCCAATTGTCATACCACTAGTCTATCACTGCTTTTACTGCTACTTTTTCACGTCATCACATTCATAAGTAGTAAGTTTCGTATTTTTAAACGGTTTTACTTAGTCCTACTTAACCTGTTTATTATTTAGTTCAAATCTAGTTATCGATATTCCACCCCCTTTTTGTTGACAGATGGTTCTGATATTTGGTACACAGCTTTAGTTGTGACGACTCAACAGTTTACGTAAAAAAAAATTTTTACTTATATTATTTTAAAAGTTAAATCTTCTTTGTTATGTCGATAACAACAATAGCAGAATATTCACAAAAATAAAAATTCACAACTGAACAGATTGACCTCATACAAAAGTAATATTAATTCAACCAATAAATTACATAACAGAACATCTTTATTACCATACAGAATTCTCACGCGGTAATGTATTCAAACAGATTAATGTGAAGATGAGTAATACTCATCTTAGGTCGATGACACCGTAGTGATGTGCTTATGAATGAAAGATCCACGTGGGGTGTGCATTGACTGGTGAATAGGGTTGTCAAGTTGCAATTAAGTGATTTTATTGGTGTTTCAGGTTTTGTTGTATAATTAATTGCTCTTGGATGAGTTTATCTTGACATTGAAATAAGTTGACGGAACTTAAAGTTGAAGTTGTTACAATAAAGCTCAGGATGATTATTTAGTGAGTGAGTACTACTTGTTGTAAATCATATAAGAATTGAACATTAAAAATATTCTAACTCTATGATACAAATAGAAATTGTTTCGAACATCAAGAGTTTTATTGTTAAAGGTTGAGCTGGTACACCTGAATTAAGAACGAATTTCAAGATTACTTCTAAATAAGTGAAATATTTTTTTATTAAGTTAAGTTAAGTAAGACTAAGAGTTTTGAATAAAAATAAAAGTGATTGAGGTTGAAATGCATAGGGTCGATGACACTCATGTGCTTCAATGAATTAAATGAATTAAGTGACGAAGTTACACAGAAGCATATTTCATATTTATCTCGCCTGCGCACAGTGTACGGCGTAGAACAAGCCAGGTGGACAAAAGTCATTATCAAATTCCTGGATATAAGTACTTTCCACCTATCAACAACACCCCTAAACCTCTGATTCCAAAAATTGTATAGTCTAACGTTCCATACTGATGAGTTATCGTTCATCAAAGTAAGCTAATAAGGTAAATGCAAGTTAAGAAATAGCTCGGTTGCATTTTTACGATACTTTCATTACAATCTCATGGTGGTAGTTCTTAATTTTGTGGAAAGTTTTAATGATGGATTTTATTTCTGAAGATATATATAGTATTTTTTACTTAATAGAATCTTTGAATGTCTCATAAATATTTATAAAGTAGACTATCTTCGAAGACACCTAAAAATACTAATGTTTTTCTTTGTTTTCGAACTTATCAGGCTTGGAAAAGCCATGTATCCTCTTGTATCCAGGCTAAATTTTTGATATGTTTTAGCTGCATGGCTATAGATGATTATGCCATATATTTTATGTAGCACACTTGAGTACAACATTTTTTTTTTTTTTTTTTGCAGAAGAGCTTTACTCTATTACTAATATAGAATTTTTCATAGAGTGGCCTAAACATGAAAAAGATGAAAGAAATGATCGTCTATTTGAATGTATTTTGTCTAAATTTGATATCTCTGACATCACTGAAGAAAATCAAAGGGAAATTAAGATGAAATTAGCCAGCATTTTTAAAAAAAATGCTACCAAATGGGTATCTTCAGGAAAATTAAAACAGCGTTTTCTTAATAAGAATAAGTTGTGGCTGGAAGGCGAGGAGATAGATTTCTGCATGCAATCGACTCAACCGCAACCTGCTGCCTCATCAGCTGACCTTTCTCGATCCAGTAGACCTAAAAAACTCTTTGAATATTCGTCTTTTATAACTTAGAAACGTAGAGTTGAAGATCTATTTCAATCGCTGAGTGTTGGGATGTGTTGGAGTATGTTTAAGAAGCTTTGTCTCGAGACAAGAAGACTTTATCTAAGTCTCTACTCGTGGTACTACATGTCTGCTACTGTGTATAAATTGCTTATTCACAGTACAGAGGTAATTAGGACGGCAATAGTTCCAATAAGGCAGCTTTCACAGGAACCCAAGAAGTGAGAAACAAAGATTGCCGGAGGTTTAGAAAGCACAACACCAAAAAGTGCTCTCGTCTTGCCACGAATACGACTTGCTCAATATGTTGATTATAACGTCTGATCCTCTGATCAACAGCCTCTGGGAAGTACCGAAAAATAAATCTAATCAATTGTACGTGGAGGTCTAAGAGCTCATCAAAGCTCCCACTATAGAGTCTCGACTCCAACTCCAACTATGACCTTCACAAACTCAGCAAAGCTATCTTCTATCGGAATCATCGGATTCTGAATCCGACGATTCTTATTTAAGAATTAGTTTTGATGTAAACAGATACCTCTAGTGTTAGATTTATAATTTTTGTATGTATATATTAGTCTAAGGTTGTATATATATACTTAGCATTGATGTATGTGTATGTAGTATATATATAATTAGTGATTAAGATAATTTTATTCTTATTTTATTTTTTTCCTGTTATATAATTGTGTGTTACTGAAATAAAATATATATACATACAATTCCTACGCATTTCCTTAAAAAAAAATATAGTAGTATTATAAAATTAACTAATTTATAGATATAGTTCCAAAACCATGAAAAAATATTTTTGTCCACCTGGCTTGTTCTACGCCGTACACTGTGCTGCGCAAGAGTCGCGGTTTAATGGAATGCGGATTGTGGGCATTTGATTTGGCTTGGTAAGGTCAACAGATAAATTAAAACGTTTGTATTTTTTATGACATAGAATGCTGAACTATTACCTCAGCCACTTACCGCTAACCATTGCCAAGTATACCTTTTGTCTAGAACGTAGACTCACACCTGTATTCCCTGGAGGGAGTAGGCAGAGGTGTAGGCAGCCAAACAGGTGTGGTAATTTACATTAAGAGGCGAAAATCTAAATTAATGATAAGTCACTTTCCTAGTAACTTCGCGCACAGCTAAAGTTCCTATTAAAAAAAACATTTTTATGACTTACTGATTAATATTTTTTGTCGCAATACCACAAAAACCAATCAAATCTAACTGCAATTAAATTGTAATCTACAAACAAACAAAATAACAATATAATTACATTTTGATTAACACCCTGTTTTAAATTGAATTCTGTATACCTACTTCTTAAAATAAACCTTTTACTTTCTTGTGTCTGCTGACGGTACGATTCGTAGAACAAGATTGCGCACGCAGCTACCGACAGCAACCAAGGTCGTTCCATCATACACAAACTCTTTGTATGAAGTGACGACACCAACATGTAAGTATTGACAGAAGGTTAAAACAACCATGTGTATGAAATCGTACAGAAGTACTTAATACAAGAAATAAATATTTGATATTATATTAAAATGCTTTTCACGTGTATGTTTTGCTTATTAAATGATATTATAACAGAAATTCTAGAAACGAAAACTTTTAGCTCCTATGCTTGAAAATAAGTCGAAATGGTCTCGGACTTTTTTCCAAAACTCATTCAGCACTATCAGATAGTTATTTATACCTATTAAAATTAAAAGTAATAAAATAATAAATTAAGGTGCCTTTCTCACTAAATTGCTATCTATCTTACATTGAAGATAAAAAATCACTGAATATTATAGTTATTTAAAAATTTTATGTATAAAACTTTTTGTTAAACACGCTCTAAGTGAAATATAGGGAAAAATCTTTTGTGTATTAAACCTTCTGTTTATATTTTTACTCTTAAATTGGTTTAAAGAGTAAGTAACAGAGGCTAGAACCATGTCTATTTTTACCTAGTTTTTGTAATGTTACATAATTTTTGTGCTTAGAGAATGGTCACGGTAGTTCATTAGTTAGTTACGGTCGATAGTCAGCATGGATTACTTTTGTACTATTGACAAAAGGATTTAAATTCTATTTCAAGAGTTAAAATACCTAACTATTTTTATAGCAGAAAATCTTGAATTGAAGGTTGAATAGTTTTACTCTTTCATTCATATTGTATTTTTATTTTATGTTTAGTAGTTAATAATACCTGAAAAAATGTTATCACCCCATTTTTACATGTATATTAATTAACTAATTTTTTAATTAACTAAATTATTTAAAATTATTTCATAATTTTGTCGGCGTTACAGATACGTATATAATAACTCTCTCAGCTAACCTAGGAGTAAATTGGTAGTGGTGTCGCAAAAATGTGTCCTAGTTATACCCTATCGATACTAACCTATCCACTTGACCTTATTATAGGAGTTAATCGGTAATCTATTGTAAATCGCGATAATCATTCATTATTGTCACCTCAGTTAAGCCTAATAAGACACCCAACACGATGTTACCCTTTTAGATATGTCAGACAAAAGTTCTTTGTCTTACCTGGCAGGTATGTCGATTATGTGAGTCAATGAAGCGTATTTATCAATTAGACCATTAGCTATAGAGCTGGAATACTAGAGTAATTATTAATTGTACAGCCTTCAGCCAAGGACAAATCTAGACTTGTACGCAATTTTAGAAAGTCTTGTAATAGTGGTCTATTTATTTTATATAAATTATTTTAAATATTATTATTGGGCTTAACATCTGCTACATTTCCGACGATCAATGAATGTTTTTTTAAAGAGATGCTTTTAGCATCTAGCGCGTTGAGCTTGACTAGTTTAATAGAGATTGGGTCCTATGTAGCTTTAGAAAAAGAGGGAAGGAGATGAGGGTCTTTTCCCTGCAGTGGGAAAATATGGTCTTGTAAGAATAATAATTATTATTATTTAGATTAATATAAGAAGTACACATTGTAAGAATTGTCTTATTGCTAATGTGGTTGTTAAAATTAAGGTTCATTTGAGTTTAATTAAATAGTAAGATGTATGATTAAACTAATACTTACTCTGTAATGATAATTATTGGACGTCATCATCAATGTTTACAAGTCCTTAAAATAAAGATAAAAAAAAAGTTTAATTTCTCAATTGAAGCATAATTAAACAAAAACTACTTTTTTCCTAAAAATAAGTTGCTTAACCTATTATTTCTTTAAAATGATTTAAGTATTCAAATTTTTTATATCGTATAATATTTTTTAATACAGTTACAAACTATAATATGAGTATAATAAAACAATTATTTAAAACAAGTGACATTTAACAAATTAATTGGATTTTTATCGAAATTAGATCGCGTCAGTAAATTGTGGGCGATGTTTTAATTATGTATAACATAACTACAAAAATAAACTATAGTAATATTTTGATGATATTTGAAATATTAATAAAGGAAATCAATTGTCTATTTCCTTAATTTTATAAGGTTTCCATAATAATAACTGGTTGTTGAATAGGTAAGTTAACCTTGACAAGTTTGCGATCCCTTGAATAAGACAAATTGATGCGAATTGATCGAAAATAAAGCAGAAACCAAGCCTTTTATTAACCGACTTTAAAAAAGGACAAGGTTTTCAATTCAATGCATATTTTTTTATTACGGTTCCTACATGGTCCTTTTACTTCGTCGATATTCGTCGTTATTATTATAATGTAATCCTATGTTAGATGATAGGCATATAGCATATATAGGCTATAGATTGACCAGTCCTGTAGACTATGTGTTCAACTGTAGCACTAAAATCACACAAATGTAGGTATACCTACTCAACTTATGACGTCACACCTAAGTAAAAGTCGTTCGACCAGTATTATGAAGTAATTAAATAATTACGTCAAGTATTTCAATGTTAAATACTTCAGAATCCATAACTCATACATAGATTTAAGTATTCAAGATACCTATTCGATTTTATACAATATCAGTGCGTAATAAAAATTTTCTTCCATATAAGGAGAGGTGGTATATAAGGTAACTTGTCGTGGTGGCGCATTAGTTACGGACCCGCTTTGCAAGCGCGTGGGTGTGGGTTCGAACCTGGCATGTACCAATGTGACTTTTTCAATGTCATATGTACTTTCTTAGTTAATCTAAGACACCACTGACTAACGGTGAAGGAAAACATCGTAAAGAAACCTGGACTTTAATAGTCTGAAATCGCCAACACGCAGTGAGCTAGCGCGGTGATTAATGCTCAATCCTTCTCTGTATGAGAAGAGGCCTTTGCCCTACATTGGGACAGTTACAGGCTAATTTATTTATTTATTTATATAAGGAGAGGTGGTTTTTCCTAAGGTGAATACTAAAACTTGTAGCAAAAATTATTGCCTCGGAGAGCATGTAAATATAACTATTTAATAAGAAAATTTGAAAAAACAATTGATACGGATGGGATTCGAACCCACGATCTTCGACATACCGTGTCGACGCTCTAACCGCTGAGCCACCGTATCCCATCGGCATCAATCGAAATTTCAAATCTCTTTTACACGCCTAAGGCGTGTGGCGACATCTATCGAAATACATTACGTATCCCGACCCAGTGCTCTAAACTTTGCAGTTTTAGTAGACACCGATGCGATATCACCAATTTTCTTAATATTTTTGTGCATGTAAATGCCTGCCTGCGTCTGATCGTTTGTCGTTTTGCAGTTTCATCAATGAGAGAAGAATGCACCAGCGTCTGCGTTCAAACTATATCTCAATTAAATATAATTATTTAATAAGAAAATTTAAAAAAAACAACTGATACGGATGGGATTCGAACCCATGATCTTTACCGTGTCGACGCTCTGACAGCTAAGCCACCGTATCCTACCAGCATCAGTTGAAATTTCAAACATTTTTCTACGCCTAGGGCGTGTGGTAATATCTATCGGAATACATTACGTATCTGAATCAGTATATGATCAGTAAAGTTTGGAGCACTACTCTAAACTTTTTAGTTTTTGGAAGACTTGGTTTGAAGGTTGCGTTATTTTTTTTTCTAAATTTGATTTTTCAGTTTCCTATAAAATAATTACCTATATTTAATAAGCTAACATGTGCTTTACATGTAAAAATTCACAAAAACATAATTATGTCTTATTTCAAAAGCCAATAAAATATATATTTATTCTATTAATAATGCGGTCGAAACATGAAGTAGTTAAGATATCATAAAACTTTAATATTTTCCGATCAATACTAAATCTCAGTGTAATCGGCCTTGAATAGCCTTGAACAGCAAGCAATTTGGTTGTTCATTATTTATTACAATTAGATTGTAATGGCTTGACATTTTACTAATCTACTTACTCGTAAAATGATACATTTGTTTGAATAATTATTTATGGTCCCATTTTTAAAACACTAGTTGTCACTCGCGACTTCGTTCGCGTGGAATTTAATGATGATTTGACGTATATAGCAGTCTATATTAGTCAGGAACATTGTAACTTTCCTATACAAATAAATAAAATTGAAGTTAAAAGTATTTGTCTGTCTTTCTGTCTGTTTGATCCGGGTAATCTTCTATACTGCTGGAACGATTTTGATAGAACTTTCAATAACAGGAAGCTGACTTTATAAAGCATAACTTAGGCTACTTTTAACTTCGATAACGTTTTTGGATAACTCGCAAAAAAAACCTCGTAAAATAGGAGTTGGAGTGAGGGAATAGAGAATAGACCTGGCGTTTGCGCACACGCTTGTGCAGTGAAACATCTCCCGCCCAGTTCGGTCCCCCAATCTCCGTTGGGATAAGCTGCTATGATTTGCTAATTATTTTAATGCTTGCGTACTTTAATGATTGCGTAACAATAAATTATTTCTTTCTATGACCGAAATTCGGTCAGGAGCTCATTTGACTACCTATCAGTGCTGGTAATCTATACGGTATAAATCATTGTGCAGAGTCAGTTGTTTGAATGGACTGTAGAATCTAGACGCCAATAAAAGTTTTATTAAACTTTTACCATAAAGTTGATAAGTACCTATTTATTATAAGTCATTGATGCGCGTTTGATGGTAGCGGTTAAACTTAATGGACAGTTAAATCTATTCTGTTGGGACATGCGTTTTTAACGGTGATAAACTTAATCCGTTTAGGGTAGTAAAACCTTTTAATAAATGGTTTTAGCTTTTTTGGTTTTGATGATTGAGGTTAAATAACTGGAGCAAGGCGCGTTTTATAATCAAATAATTTTAATTTTATAGAAAGTCTGAGGCGGTGACAGCTGGAACTTTAAATAAAAATCTTAATTACTAAGTTTGTGAGTACTAAAACAACATAAAAGATAAAAAAGTGCGCTAGTAACGCCCCCCATTTTTGCAGGCTCTTTTTGCCAAATTGTTTGTATGCTAACGTTAGGTTAGATTTAAGATCTAGGACAATACTGAAATCGAAGAGAATCGGAAGATAGACGAGGCAAATAGAAGGTCACAATATACCGATAAAAAACATTATTGAGGCAAAATTTCAAGGAAAGAGGAACAATTATAATCAACGAACAAGTATATATTGAATTTAAAATTTAAAAACCTCCCAATTTTCAAATAATCCTTAAACCTTTCAAATAAAAATAAATTATTATACGAGTACATATTATTATTATATAAATTAAAGTCGGTTCATTTGTTTGGAAACTACGATACGACAAACACATAGATACATTAAACTTAAATTATAACATTTCTATTTTGTCGTCATTTGTGGGTTAAAAGGGTTTCTAGCCAATAATCTCCAGTACAACACTAACACGTTTTTTTTAACTTCATGAATTTGTAAAAACTGTCATTTAGAATAAGTGTAGTTGAAACTATTTTCCACTCTAGGAGCTCTTCAATTCCCTATTAAATAAATAACTAATCAATGCATAAGCTATATTGATCTTTAGTATCTCAACGGCGCGTAACAATCATGGATTTTCTATTGTGTCTCACTTCTCGATCTTTAAATAATTAATGCGAATGATTTTAAGCTGCGACTGCTACCGGCCGCCGACATTTAGGAAGTAAAAACCCACTAACGTCATTATTTCGAACATGGTGACTACCACAGGTGTACGAAGGCGTGACATTTGTAATCACAACCTTGCAACACTTCCGCAAAGAAAGGGCAGAGGTGTGATACATCTGTAAGTGACACTGTCGACGCCATTGGCAAAAAAAAAAAAGAAATTTGACGATGAGTTTACCACATTAACGTGACCTAGTACCTACACAGGCGTACTCAGCTTTTGGCTAAGAGGGTCCGATCCGGAATCAAAAACTTTTTAGTGTAGAATACGTTGTCGTGATGTCACTGACGTGTGGGGCCGATATCCTACTAACTTTACCTACCGTGACTGTAACTTAACGTGACCAGAAGAGACGGCACCCGTAGGAAAATTTCAACTTATTTATAGCTACCATATTATTATTGTGAAACAATTGTTTAACAAACATTGCATTTAATTAAAAAATATTTCAAAGAGCCGAAAACACGCTGTTTTACATAATAATATTGTGCTTATCCTTTGCATGCTTCTTTTTAAACCAAACAAAACACAACACAATAGTTCTGTCTTATTCTAATAGATGGCTCTAAATTCAATTTCGTTATTTTTTTTTAATTGTTTTGCTTTCATACTCTATTAAATTTATAGCATGGGAATTTAATACATGGTTGTCTGCCAATAGTGTGGTATACAGATATTCTTCTTCTAAAGAAGAGGGAGAAGAAGAAGAAAATTGTTACCTAATACAAATAGTCCTTAAAATAAATAAATCGCCTTCGTTATTTATAAATCTTATGGATTTAATATACACGGTTGGTATACCTGTTTTAAACAAGTCAAATAATAAATTTAAACTTACGATTATGATAATTGAAATGGCGTCTTAAATAAAACTTATCTGGCATGTAATTAAATCTCTGTTGAAAATGTCATGTCGAGGAATAAAATGACCGGTTATCGGTGTAAATTGTACTTTCAATTAAATTTTCGTAAAATGATAAGTCAATTGTAAAATTCATGATTACCACAAGTCTTCCTTCCTTTTGAAGAATATTTTTTAAATTTAATACGACAGTGTGGCAAAATTTGAATTTATATAGAATATATTATATTTATAATTAATATTTATTATTATTTAAATATTTAATTAATATTTAAATTAATATAAATTATAATAATAGGTATGTTATAGGTACTTATAACCTATGTATAAAGGCTATTTTTTTATAATATTTATTTTATTTGTTTCAGCGTGATGGAGCCGATTAAAACCTGATTGATGTAAAATATTTGTATCAACAGCGCCATTGGTTTCGTACGGCCATTTTCGGAAACTTACTAACGCACACAAGCGCCACCTCGTCTAGCGGCTAAAGATGGAACTTAAAAACTTTTAAGTTTGTTTTTATTGAATGTATTATACAATTAATTCGTATTTTTGGTAGGTAGTAATTTGGTTAACTTTATTTACAAAAATTTGTTTTAACCTGCTTTTTTTATTTTTTGTAAGGATTAGAACTTGATTACCTCATTCGTACAGAGATGGCATCACGTTGCTGTTTGTAGAACATCTAACTTTTACTTTCCTTTGGATAAAATATTAAAATAAAACATTATTCAGACAAATCTACTTACAAGTAGTAACTACTTACAAATAAATAATTAACAAAACATTAATATACACATAAAAACGTTTTAATCTGTCGGCAAACTAGTAGGTGATATTTTTTCAATTAGTCTTTTGAATACTAAATTATAATTTACTTAACACTCTTCAAGACTTCTCTAATCTACACGAGACCAATCACCAATCAGAAAACGTTTTCATGAATTTAAATTCAAAATCCTAAGCACCGGCTATTTTCGTCCCACGTGGGAGCGTGTTCTATTTTCGCACCTGTTATTTCAAAGCTCTTGGTACATTCTGCTTTCCTGGTACGTTCGGGGCTAAAAGTGACTTTTGTGACGTAGCCGACGAGAGGCCGTCACTGTCACGATTGTCACGTTGACGTGGCCCTGAAAATGTTCGATCCTGAATCGCTGAACGTTTTGATGGATGTATGTATAATTTGAATGTCTTTGATTGATCACATTGTTTGTCAATATTTTTTTATCGAAAGTTTAAAATCAGAAAAGGATTTAGATAGAGGTTAATAATAATTTATTTTCATATAAGTAATAATTTGTTTTTTTAAAGGAAAATATTTTGGCGTGACATTGATAAATACCTATACCTATCTATTTTACACGCTTTTTTGTTATTTATCAATTATGGGTTTTTTGTGTAATAATTTTGTTATTGAATGTATTAATAAAAGCTTTTTCATATATTTTATTTTGTATTATGTTTAATAATTGATTTATTCTTACCTAATATCATATTTGTTTTAAGAATTAAGTAAACCATCAAATTCACACAAGGAAAACCATAATATTAAAATGATATTATTAATTTAATAATAAATTACTAACTCAAAGACAAAAAAAAAATATTTTCATAACCTCAGTGTCACCGAGCTACGAATTTCCTTGAAATTTCAGTAATAAGGTTAACGATACCAGGATAACATGAATCAACAGGATTCGAATGGTGCGTGATCGTGAAATTTGGGAATGTGTGCGTTAAACTTATTGAGCACCTGTTACACCGTCTGCGTATGTAGTAAGTGCACGTAGCATGAAAAAAGTTATTCAATTTATGCCAGAACTTTAACATTGAATTTGAAGTTGAAAACAATATATACTTACATAAACATTTTCATAATATATTTATGTATACTATGCAAACACTAAAGTTCGAAATTTGTAGAAAGGAAAAAAAAAGAAAAAAGCGATCACAATTGAACCGCGAACTTGAATACAATGTTCAGTATCCTAATAATGTTATGTTAATATGAAATGATGTAGAAAAAAATAATGCATTTCATTCCTGAACTGTTAGATAAAACATGTAAAAAATTCACAAAAATATATTCGGAATAATCTGTCGGAATAACAAATTTCAGTCCAAATGCTTCCAATTGTGAGTTGTATAAATACTGTTTGGTACTTGCATTACAATTGCAATTTTGAAAGTCACGTTAGTCGATAACAATCTAATCAGTTATTATAGTAATTGCTAGGGAAGATAAAAAAAGTGAGGGTGAAAACGGCCGTAATGCTCGTCCCTCGATTTAAAGGGTGTTGAGAAGGGTGAAAGTAATCACTTTGTGATAATATAATATTGTTAACACGTTGTATTGACCCTAAAAATGTGTATTGACCTTTGATACAAGATTAGAAAACCTTGTTGGTTGTTTGTATTCAAACCAGTGACTGATATAAATAGATAGACTCAACTCTGACTTCCAAATTCGTGTGCGTTTTAGAAATAAAGTATCACTTGCTAAAAACGGTGAAGGAAAACATCAACACACACAATCATCATCATCAGCCTGTATTAGTCCACTGCTGAACATAGGCCTGCCCCAATGTGCGCCACTATTGTGCGCTCATTGAAGGTATTTTGCCCATAATCGCCACGCTGGGCAAGCGGGTTGGCGATCGCAGTAACAGATGATTGTTGTTACACAGAAGGATGCTGCTCATCCTCCGGATCTTTCCCTTTGTCGCTTCTTACGACAACCGCGGGACGAGTAGGGGTGGTTCTATTCTTAGGCCGGAAACCACACGGCAAGCAAGGCAACACACACAATAATAGAGATATTTTCAAACAGTGTATAAAGCTATGTCTGACATCTGGTTGTTCATCAACCATGACGATGAAGGAAGACTGGTTTGAAGCTTGCAAAAGTTTAACTAGATTGCTTCTGCGATATTTGAGACTGACAATGGGAGAAGTATGGGTTTGGAGCTAACCCAACGAAACAAGTAATAAAGTATTGTGGAAATTACTTACTTTGCTTATCAAAGCATGGAGCAGGTGAATTTATAACTTCCAAAAAGTCAAAAGTGCGTGTCTTGGGTTCAAACCTCTGACTTGCTAGTCAACCGAAATACCACCAGACTATCATTATTATTCTTTTTTTTTTACTATTTTTGTATTATTTATTTACCTATAAATACATAATTATATAACTATGAAAAAGGTTTCATAATATTGACTGAATGAATTCTAAGATCAAGACTAACTTACGTATATTGTATTAGTCCTGATATTCTCGAACAAATAAGTAACTTGATACTAAAACTAATTTTATCTTATTAGTTTTTAATGTAACCGCCACTCTAATACTTAACTTTCACCTGAAAGTTACCAAACTCATTTATGTTAGTATGTGTTAACACACACAAATCCGTGCCAACTTTTCAGACTGCTTGGCGCTTCCCAAATTAGTTGTATGTATAACCGTCTTGTTCTAACCCCTATTTTTAGAGTAACGTTGTCTCGCTCTTACTCCTAGCTTTTCTTGAGCTTTCCCCGACGCTCGCCGGGCATGCGCAGTGCGTCCCGACGCACGTGTTTTGATAACTCCTGGTGTGTTCTGATCGCCTGGTACCGGGCGCGCCTAGGGCGGCCGCGTCGCGCCGCCGCCGCCCATCGGCGAGGCACCCGAACCTTTCCGCCCGCCCAGAAGCTCAGACGATCGCCTACGCTACGGTCCGCTGCCGAGTTGTGGGAGAAAGTCGCGCGCACGTGCTCAACTTCCGCGCGAATTTGAAAAAAATATTCTTTGCGAAAAAAATGTTCAATCAGTGTTTCTGAATATTTTTACGATTCCCAAAGGATACCCTTTTCCTCCCTTTTCCCAATCTAGTTGTTTATTTTGTTTGAAAGTTTGTTGTTTACTTGTTTAATTGATTGGTGTTGTTTAGACACAGGTGTGTAGTGGTGTGTGTGTGTCTTCGGGGCTGCTGTCTGCTGATGATCATCGTATCCTGAGCCGGCTTCAGTTCCAGTTTCAAGTATGAGGCGGTACTCAGCTTTGCCAGGTACGTACTAGAAGGCTTTAAAAAAGTAAGGATACATAACAAAAAATTAAATTAGGAAATACATTATAATTACCATAATGGAAATAAATTAGATAAAATCTTAGGTACCTAAGGTTAGGTACGAATTGAAATTAGAATATTAAGTAGGTACTTCTTAAGCTTGACTTCCAAGGAAAGAAAAAAGTGGAAGGATTTGGGAGACACCTTCACCTAACAATGAAAAAATATGCTGTAAAGTAAATAAATAAAGAACAA
The DNA here is from genome assembly GCA_936450705.2 of Protodeltote pygarga. Classification (NCBI taxonomy): domain Eukaryota; kingdom Metazoa; phylum Arthropoda; class Insecta; order Lepidoptera; family Noctuidae; genus Protodeltote; species Protodeltote pygarga. The sequence goes on along the minus strand of OW388250.2, from coordinate 14,140,002 downwards.
AAAATATATTTGGACGATAATTTCAATATAAGTGTAATTTATTTCTATTAATAATTTATATTTAGTTACTTACATTATTATATTTTTATATTATTTTATTATTTAACTCGGCCTATTGCAGTCTAGGTAAATAATTATAGGTTTTTTATTTTTGGATTCTTCAGGTATCTTTTTTTTTAATTTTAAATACTTTGTCATAATAATTAAATTTATTTACGGCAATAAGTTCAACTTACCTTGTAGAAATAAAATAAAAAGTAAACTTTAATCAACTTCAATCAAATGACTGCTACCAGTATGAAACATTTACAAAACGCTGGCTGCAGTGCCTCGTTGGATATCTATACATAGCCTTTGGGCTAGGTACAGACCAGCATTTAGGTCACGATGTCCGCGATTTGACGCCCCGATAAGATTTTGTAAATTTTCCGGGCTCTCGGCTCCGACAGTGTCAGCACCTGGAGCCCTAAAGGCTCATGTAAGTTACTGCTGTCTTTTTGCGCCTTTTAGGAGTCTCCGCAGATTCCACTACCGATTCTGCCCCTCTTCACGTTCCGGGAAGACGTGACGACGGCGCTAACGTGTCCAAATTAAGGGCGCTCCCATCTACCACGCAATTAGAGTCATCGCAATCATATTTCCTTCGTCTTTCATCGTCCCAAGACACCACTGGGCTTTGCTACCATATCATTTTAAAAAGGAAAACTCAACCCCACTACGCTATTTATTATGAAACGACAACTAGTTCCCAAATAAAAATAAAAGGGGTTGCTCTCAAACCTCAAGAGAGCTTGAACGAGGAATTATGCCGCTGTATTGACCACGTTACCGCTTTGCTTTATAACGCTAGGCTAGCTCCAGTTCATGCATACTCGTGTTAGGTTTTACACAAAACGTGATTTTATTTTTAGATTTACCTACGTAACTTTTAGGATTCTGGTAAACTTTTTTTTAAAATAGTTTACGAAGGTGTGAAAATAATAGTGCTGTGATATTTAATGAAACGTCATCTCCTCTAATCGTTAAAGTATGACGTGATACCTTGATAGACCTTACAGCTTAGTCCACAGGATTTTAAGTAAATACTTGGATACAAAATACATCCTGTAATTTAATCAAAATTCCACTATATGTTTCTGAAGGAGCATAATTATTTGGATTGATTTTTTTTTTAACAGATTGTGTATCTAATTTTTGATTAAATCGTAGGTCAGTTCACTATTTTGTAGTACCTATTTACTTTCCTATCTTGCTAGAAATGTGCTGTATCCAAGGCCCTATTTCCTTATACCACCGGTACCTATATAGCCCAGTGCTTTAATAGATAATTTGTAAAAACCATGTCATTTTAATAAAGTTACTGTACCTATACTGTAGTAGTTTTTAAATACAACAAAGGTTCTAGTGAGGGTGGTAATACCACTCTTCTGTCAAAAGTGTAATATTTTGTCTTATCGCTTTGACAAAAGGAACCTTATTCGAAGTCACAATGACATACAAAGGAAATAGACAGCATTGTTTTCAATTTAGTAACATGTTAAGATGCTGCTTCAAATAACACTATTTCATGGATTTACACGAAGGCGGTCTTTGTAATAAATAGTAAGGGAACATCGCGATACATTTCCCTACAACATTGGAATAAAATGTACATTCAAGGACGCAAGAGTGGTTTAAAACATTTTAGGAATATAAAGTTGAAAGTATTATCATGCAAGTGCAAAGTGAGAAAGATGTAAGAATATTTTTCTGAAAGTTTTGCTAAAAATACACATTGTATACCTCTGCCAGTGTAATGTTTGTCCTTGAAGTCATGACACAGATGTTGAAGCAGTTATAGCCTAGTGGTATGACTGTTGGACTGCCAAGTCTAAGGTCGTAGGTTCGGAACCCAGGCACCTCTGACTTTTCGGATTTATGTGCAAATTAGAAATTAAATCGGATTATGAGAGTGGGAATAGAGAGTGCACCTGTGTTTGCGCGCACTCTTGTGCACTATAATATCTCTTGCGTAGTTGGCAAATCTCCGTTCAGATTGACATGCCCGAAATTCGATAAGGACGACATTATTCTTATTGGTATTATGGCAGTCGTCGCCAAGTCTTACGCCTTTAATAATTAAAATTGTGGAAGTTAACTCTGCGTAATGCTTATAATTATAAAACTTTAATCTATTCAAATGCTTCAATTTTATTTAATGTGCTGATGTCATTTTCTTTTCAGCACGAGACGCACTTAAAGTTTTTCATTCATTTTATTAGAATATTTAAATAAATTTAATAGAAACTTGGCTGCTTTATTGCTTTTATAAGTGGCACGATACGTCACGATATTTTATATCGTGTCGTATAAATAATTGTCGTATACGACATGACTTTATCGTCGCCGAAAAATTAAAAACGTTCCCCAATATTTCCTAACGTTTTCGTGACGATAAAAAAATATCGAGTCGTGCCGTGTCGTGCAAAGTTATGAAAGCGTCCATCAGCGGTTACAACGAAACTGCTGAGCTTTTCCAGGGTCAGGAAGTATTAATGGATTTTCTCCTCATAATATAAACTTTGAGACTGTACCCGGTATATTAGTATGCACTTATGCAGTGAACCCAGGTTACGTGGAACTTATACAGACCGTATAAGTAGTGTGCTTTGCTTTAAAAACTTGCCAAATTTTTGGTAGGTAAGTGCATGAAACTGAACAACTTTTTCCAAGAAACATAATTATGTAAGAATCTGAAAATCGTATATTGACTTGTGATACGAAGAGACTGGTCACGTGACTCACTTTAGTATGAGATGTAAAATTTTCGTTTTCAGATTTTGACCTTTGTTCCTTCGAGATAGTCGTTCAGTTTCATGGAACTTACCTTCTAAAATTTGGTAGGTTAAAACAGCAACAGGGTGTTTAGCGTTCGCATTTCAATAATATAAATGTTATTATGTATAGCGAAACAAAAAACTTAAGTGTTTTAATATTATTTGCCCTCGCCTTATCGTTTCATAATGTACAACTCTTTCAATATCCACATTTTCAGAATTGTAGTATTTGAAGATTTTGAAAAATAGTAAATAAGCATTTTTAAGGCAGGCGATAGACCACAATATCGCTAACCATCAGGTGGCCAATGTAATTAAAGATAGACAATAGCGCTTGTTTTTAGTTAAAAGATTTACTTACCTATTTTGTTTAAAACCCTGGAAAATAGGCTTGGTTCATGTAACCCGTATTAGCAAAATTGTATAGGGCCAGGCAGAATAACTTTCACCCTTTCAAATACGCTCCAATTCGTATATAATTCTCCCGTCAAGAACTTGGTAAATACAAATAAAGTGTGGAAGCTGAACCATTGGGCTCGGGTATTCCCGGCAATACTCGGTTATTCTCGGAAACGCTCGAGGGTACTTGAAAGATTTAGAATGTAGGCCTTTTAAAGTTTAAGCGAAGTCGGTTTGGCTTTTGGATTATTTAATTTAAAATGATACCGTTTTAAGAGGTATTTTTAAATTAGTTTAGAGGTGGTTAATATTTAAATGGCTCATTAAGCTATTTATGTCAGCCAATTAATTATTTATTCGTGTTTTACTTAGGTGCTTTCTAAACAATTTGGCTGCAACTTTACAGAACACCCTTTTTTTTTCTTAAAGGCATTAAGTTTTACACATGTCTTGGCTGCTATTATAACTTATAATTAAACATTTCGCTTGTTTTATATCCAAAAAAAAAATAAAGATTTATGAATAGACTAAAGAAGCCAGGACTTATTTTAAAGTTTATTTACGAGATGCTGAACTATTTAGCATCAATAGACCTGTTAACAAGAATGATGTAGGTATGTTATAAACCCATCTTTTTAGTGTTAACGGTTTTGCCATGCCCAAAAGTGGGTTATGATAATAATCTACTAACACAAACGTATGGTGGGCACCCATACAAAAATTATGTGGGTGCCTCATATTGGCGTATTGGCATAATCGGCGAAACAGTAGGCCAGGTGAGATGATGAAACTTTTTTGGTGATGGGGCTAACTAAAGTTGATCAAAAATACTAGTTTTATAATATTTTTGGTGTACAGAATTATTTATTATCTACGCAAGACACTGGCGGAATAGAAGACCGAAAGTCCGCTTGGTTGCCATAAATATGTAGAGAAAGAAGAAAAAATATCAAATCAGGAACGTTTGTCGAGAAGGAAACCACGCCCAAAATCGTCAGAAATGTCAACTAAGGACGACAATATCTACTTCTCTACTATCATTATTATATCCATACTAAATTTGACTGAACGCAGTTAGGGAAGGATTAACACAGTTCAATTTATAACGTAAATCCCACTGAAATATAATTGAATCAAATTAATTGAGTTATGATCAGATTAACCGAGCTGAAACCCTTTTGTCTTGTTAGCTCCAAAGCCTTTATTGATAGGGTCGTAGATCATTTGTTTTAATTAAAAATTATAGAAGGAGTTTATTAATTAATAAGTTGTAGCCCTAAAGGTTTTACTAATGACCACCAAAGCAACCTAAACTAACCATCAAACCTATTATTTGTGATTTCAAATGTAAGTCTGTTTATTTCTTCTTGACGCCCCGCCCTAATTTCTTCTATATGGGGTCGTTTAATATGACCCCATAAAAAGAAGAAAGAATGAGAATCTCGAATATATGGATCTGGAATTGTTTTAAAAATAACAGAAACAGAATAAGTAATGTTTTACGTTAATTTTATTTATAATTTTTCTGATATAAATCATTTATAGTTTTTGCGTATAATATATTATTATTTCTGCTTACTCCCATGGCAAAAAGACGTGAATTTATGTATGTATTTAATCATTTATATTATGTGCAAAATTATAAAAAGCAAAAAAATTGGTATGTGTAAATAGTAGACCCCTTTACAGTCCAAGGACGTTAGGTCCAAAAAAATAGAGTTTCATATTTCTATGCAGTTAACAGTCCTGAATTTCTGATGGACAAACGTAGATTCTTAACTTATTATTGATATTAAATCAATAACAACCAGTTATTTGCTGAACTTATATGTTGTCATTGGCACCTTAAACGGACATGACGCCTGTAACATGTTATCCATCACAAAAACAGTTAGCAAAATACCAATAAATCAATCACTACAGAATCACACCATTTAAAACTTTACCCAATCTAAAATAAAGGTGAAAATAGTTTGTGCGCGGATGAAAAATTACACCACTGGCATCGTAAATGCGTTTTCAATAAAAACAAACTTAGACCGGTAATAAATTGTGCAGTATATCTGATATTTACGTTTGTTTTACCAAACAAATCCCAGATGAGAGGTAGACAAACATACTCACGTAAAGTTTGGCTTAAACTAGAATAATACTCTATTCCGAGCCATATTTGAGCGCTAGTGTAGAGTTTATGCGAAGCTGCATTATTTGTTTTGATATGAAGTTGTTTATGAGAGTTTCATTTAGTTATTATTGTTCAACATCATTTGGTAGGATTTTAGTGAGCATTATATCTCGCTATGGTGTTGTTAAGTCAAAGCTCTCAAGTTCTAACCTAAGGCATGCATTTTTGTCTTTTTGTAAGTTACGTGCGTAGTACCTATACAATAATTATATTTTGCTCCATGCCTCGGAGAGCACATTAGGCCGTTGGTATAGTGGATGCGTTTTGAGTCGTGATAGCCTAGTGGTGGTGACTGTTGACTGGCAAGTCGAACCCAACCCAGGCGCGCACCTCTGACTTTTCGTTAGTTATGTGCGCTTTATAAATTAATTATCACTCCGTGCCTCGGAAAGCACGTAAAGCTGTTGGCCCTGCGCCTGATCTCTCTCCGATCGTGTCGGAAGGCCGTCCCATCGGACTATGAGAGTGAGGGAATAGAGAGTGCACCTGTGTTTGCGCACACACTTGTGCACTATAATATCTCCTGCGTAATTGGCTAGTCTCCATTGAGTTTGGCCGCTGTGACCGAAATTCAGCCAGGAGAATAAAAAAAATAAATTAAAGAGGTTTATTTCAAAAACTTGTACAACTTTTACAGTAAATCTTACTTAAGAACTTCCTTTTAAGTAAAAGATATACCTGTGCTAGGAGACCCTGCTCTTCATTGACAATTTTATAATGGTAAAAGTGGTGTACAAAGACTAAACGGAATACAAACAAGAAATTACTAGTAAAATCTAAAATTAAATAGAAGGACATTATTATTATTATTACTAAAATCAACATGACTACTAATACTTTTATTAACTAGGTTTTATCGTTGCTTTTCTACCTTCCTTATAATAAAACGAAAACAAAACAAGTGTACCTAAATTAAAAATTTAAACAGCTACCGATTCATTTTTACCTAAAAACACTCGATCACGCCACCTTTCCAATAAAAACAAACTATAAATTGGTTCATCAGTTTGTGAGGTACGAAGCCACAGTCGAAACTTTAACCTTATTTATTTATTTATTTATTATTAGCCTGTACTGTCCCATTTCTGAGCAAAGGCCTCCCTCCATTTTCTCCAATTGTCTCGGTTTTGCGCTATGTTTTGCCAATCTTCAAGGAAGCTATCCACTTCGTCCCGCCATCTCTTTCGAGGTCTAACCTTATAACATTCCTCTTTTTTCGTCACTGGTTAAAAATAAAAACCTTCATTACAATATCTATGACACCGACATGCTACCTAATTCTTTATTAATTACAATCTAAATACACATAGATATTATAAATGGAAATGGGGCACTGTCGGTCATTTTGTGTGTACTATTGTGTCTAAGTAATTTATACAATGTCTCACGCGATGGAAGGGACATCCTCAAGAAATAATAGTTTGTTGTCTATGTGGCGTACTAAGTCTAGACTAGTTCAAAATTATTATCAAGGGAAATTATAGTGGTTTAAAAAATTAATAACTAATAGCTAGCGGTTGGCGTGTTATATCAATCAATTGTGTGATATTAAGTCTTATTGATGTGATATTATGATTTAAGTGTCTCTGAAATGTAAGTGTTTTGGTTCTAAGCTGTAAACTTTATTTAACTGTAAAATAAATGTAAAATAAATATATATCCTGTCTTTACACATAGTACTTTAGTGTATTGTGCTCCGGTCGAGTGATTGTCGTCTTATCGGACTATGAGTAAGGAAATATAGAGTACCTATACCTGTTTGCGCAGATACTTGTGCGTCGATGGCCAATCTCTTTGAAGTTACGATCAGGTTGGAAGTTACGAATTACGGTCAGGTCATTATAATTTTTAAAATCTGTACCAACAATAATGTTTATTTTTTTAATTATGAAGACTGGATTGCTTTTTTTTCTAGCGGTTATCAATGAAAATATTAAAAAAGACTAAACATTTTAACGAACCAACAATTTCATACATTCCACGGAAAAAGTGCCTCTCGTAAAGCTTGATTTACAAACTCTTAACTTACGAACGAGAGTGGAACGTGTCCGCACAGACACAGGCATCTGAGCCGATCTATGGTAATCAGAACCAACTTAAATTAAACTCATTCATAATCACCGCATACATATCAGAATCAGAATCAGAATCATTTATTTGTGTACCACCTAAAAATGTATGCTGAGATTCTTACACTACCTTTACCTCAGCGCTACATACATCCTGCTTGACATGAGGCGTGCCAGTTTCAAATAAACACAACATTGTTCAAAGCAAAATAAACTTTAAAGTTTAAACAATAAGATAACATTTCCTTATACTTCACAAGCACTAACTAGACGATGTTTTTGCAAGGCCCCCTTTAAAAGTGACAGCGAAAATTAAGACAAGGCACAGGGGACACTTATGTAACATGAAGCTAAGATAAATTGTGTCCATCAGTCACACATAGTGTTGACCCCCGAGTGTGGGGTCATTATGGTTATTATGTGACCCCGCAGTGATTTATGGTGTGTGAGTAGAAGAGAATAGGAAGACGGGGTTGAGTGTTAGTTAGCAGTTTGGTGTTTAGTATAATTTTATTATGCTCTTATTTTGACACAGCCGGCGTTATGATAGACAAAATCAACTTTTTTGTCATGAAAAAGTTTCAAACGTTTAGTTTTCATATTTGGATAATAATATTTTTTTTTTAATATTTGTATTTTCTTTTACACGTTTTTGAGCGTGTTCCAAATAATTTTATTTATTCGAATATGGAAATTATTATTCTTATAATATGAGTTCGGTCGAAAAATGAGTTGCAACATGAACCGAAGCCAAAGTGAAGTGTTAAGTACAATTAAATTTTAGATATGGTACATCTAAATTGTAAAGGAAATTAAATAATAAGATGAATTCACTTAATTCGCTATTAAACTCGATCATATTCTGTTATAAAAAATAACAAAGATTTAATTTATAAAACACTTTTGAAACTTGATAAATCCTACAAATTGTACTACAAACAACGAATAAATATAAGTACCTAATGACGTAGGTAAGTTATCTCACATGACATAAATGACAAAGAAAAACCGTTTTAAACTTATTAAATAAAATTACCGGCTACTTAAATACTTTGAAGTACAAAAATTATCCCAATCCGCATTAATTGGGTCGTTACTCGGGCTTATATTAAAATACTTTATCCAATGAATTTCAGTTTCACGCCGCACCGATGTGAAAGGTTCGCAGCGAAATTGGAAATCAATTCAAGTTGGATTAAGTAGTACTATTTGTAATGTTCAAATAGATATTGAAAAGTTTGGGTAGGTACCTATTCCAGGGTTTTTGGTTGTTGAAGCAGAATAAATGATAGCCATAGATTATGACCGTTTAGCTTCTTCTCTTTAAGACCCAAACTCCTTAAGATCTCTGTTGCGGTCGCGTCGGTCGGTAAGTAAACCTTCACATAACTGTAATAACCTGAAAATTATCAGGAATTAGGAACCAACGCAATTATTGAAACAAGAGATATTATAATCTTAGTCTCCGGAGACAATACACATTTATAGCACCAGCTATTTGTATATGGAGACAGGATGGGACCTGTCCGTATGAAAATATTAATTATTAATATCGCCAACGATATTAATCCACAAAAGACGGTCGGAAATTAATTGGTTTTCGTCACAATACGGCTCGTAATAGATTCTTGAATTATTGAAATGAATTCCATTTCCTTAGGTCAATAGACTCTGTTTTTGTAAGGTCTAGTCAAATTGAGGAGGAGCCCTAAGCTTTAGGCGGGAAATATAGGTATATTAGATTAGCCAGGCCAAAAGCCAATATTAATATTAAATAGAAAATACCTCCTCGATTTACGTCTAATCCATTTACAAATTCTTACAAATTTCAAAGTTTTCTGTCATAAAGTAGTGCAACAATATACATACTTAAATGTAATGTAATGATACTTAACTTTAAGTTATGTAATTTAATTATTTCTTCTATTACAGTAGTATCATAATAGTTAGGATAATAATTCTAATAATTGCAAACAGCTTATTATTATTTCGGGAATGATTTCTTATGATTTCGGTAATGTTTCGTTGTTGTTGTTGTTTCGTTGTCGAATGTTAGTTTCGGACTCCGTTTGAGTCCGAAATTAGTCAGGAATTCCCGAAATCAATCCGTGAGTATAGCCGTTAGTATCGAATAATATATTAGTATGACTCACGAAAGTTATAATTCTAAAATATCTTATTATTATGTAACATTATCAAAAAGTTACAGTACAACTTCAGACTGAATAAAATCATTTTTAATCTTTATATTATTATCAAATTATTAGTTGTTATGATTCTTATAAGTATCATACTTATTACTATTCTTGTTTTTATCAGTAAAATAGTGGCTGAATTCATCTCGCCAAACCCGATGGCGCGCCGCCAGCTTTTGTTAACTTTATACACCATCGAATCATTGACAATATCAAGAACCCTACATTATTGCCACTTCCCGACTTTTTCAAAGGGACGGCTTTGTGTATTTGTACATTACGCCATTGGAAATCCCAAAGAAATCTGGAATCATTGTATTTATCCAATCTTCTAGTATTAGAGATACCAAAGGGAAAATAATCAATAACGTAATCGAGATGAAAAAGCTTTTAAGAACAATCATAAAGTTAGGAATGTATTGTTGTACTGAGGTTTGTGTACGCTCGGATAAATACACTCGGATATTACTTTTTCTGCTATGTCTTATGAATGTGGTTTAAAAATTTAACTCACCTCGCAAAGGGGGATGTGACTTAGAGGTAGAGTGTTTACTTTGCATGCAAAGTCATGGGTTCAAAATTTCTCAAATCCACCAATACTATTATTTCTTTACTTTTGAAGCATACATAATATTATTTTTTTTTGCTGCTACTTGTTCTGAATATAGGTCTCAAACGAAGTTTAATAGGTCTAATACAGATAAATTGATATTAATTTTAAAGTTAATATCTAATGTATACATTTTTGTAAAAGCATTCTAAAGTATGGGGCAGAGTTATGTCGGCATGTCATTCTTCTAATTTCATTTGACAGCTCTGATTTGACCGTTTAGTTTCCTCTATATTTTTGATGGTGTTTATTAGAAAGTGATATAGTTAGACTAAAATTACTTTAGCGCGGACAAGAGAATAACCATTTGTTAATCATTTATCTTGTAATTTGGTCTTTTGGTCTTTAATTATAATCCCGTTTGTCTTTTATTATAATTAATCTATTTCCTATTTATAAGTTATGTTCTTAATATTTTTTTAATCAATTCTTTAAGCGTTTTGAGCCCCTATAGAAAAAAATGCATCTGCAAAATATCGGCCTAAAAAGTTAATAGCATAATGCTTCTGCAGACATCGCTGGTAAAGTTAGGGGTTCTATTCTGAAGTCAGCAAAATGATATTAGTTTTAATTATTGAAGCAAATTCTCAATAATACCCCGATCCGAAACTTGCTTACCATCATACCCAAACTTGGCATAACAATCGATATGCATCATTAAGCCACAAGCTTTCCTACATTATCATAACAAAATTCTTAAAACATTTCCTTTATTATTATATTCATTGTAACGCCATCTTTAAACGAATATGATGTGCGGCAATCTGTCCTAGCCATTAAATTGCCATAACTGCCATACTAAAAATGTAAGCACCACTGAAATTGATTGCTTCAGACTGGCTTAGATATTTTTATTATAGTACTTTGGTGCTGTTTTCGCATAAAATATGCCAATAGTTTGATGACGCGGTTTGTATGATAGACGGTATAATCGTGACTGTAAAATTCTGTATACCATAATAAAAGTAATATTTATATAAGTAGGTATGTATTTGAAGTATAAGTATACCTATGACATTTTATTAAATGGCATCACGATTAGCTATTGATGTGATATTGCACGTTGTTGCAACATTCCGTCAAGTTCATTTTATGCTCAGTTTATAAAAACTGGTACCTAAATCCGTCTGTAGTACCTACTGAGCCACGAGTAATTTACGAATACAGTTTTATGATAGTTTGATGTTAAGCAAAAGGTGAAATGTATTGTAGTTGAAATGCAATAGGTATATTAATAGAAAAGGAAACATTATGCAACTATATTTAAATATTTTTTTATACTTTTGCCTTTTTTCTTCTTTTAATAAATTCAATGCCCAAATTTTTAAATAATTATTTTGTAAAATACGTTGAGATTGATTATTTAATGTGTTTCTAAAAAAAAAAACTTTTGTTACTAGAGTTTTGAGAGGAGCGGAGAGGTGGGACTAGTCAATAAAGAATTCCCCCCCGAATGTGGGTTCTCGCCTTGTCGTGGCGGGGGGGCTTAGTAGCCGTGGTTGGGCACACGGCGAAGCTAAGAGGAACCCCAAGGAGGCGCCGCTCCTGCGGGCTTTGAGCCGGAAGCCCGCGTTGGAGCGGCCCTGGCGGGTTGCGGTGCTGCATGGATGGAGCACCCGGCAGCACCGCAACTAAGGCGGGCCGCGGTGTTGTAGGAACAACATCGCGGCTGAGGAGTGCGGGGCCGCGGCGGGAGAGGAGTGCCGGTATTACGGTGCGCCGCTCTCCCTACCTTCCGCGGCCTCGGCGGGGCCGCAACCGCTGGATTGCGGACACGGTGGGGCCGCAGGGGAAGAGGAGTGTCGGTATTACGATGCGCCGCTCTCCCTATCCTCTGCGGCCGAGGTGAGGACCATGGGCGTCAGATTCGGGGTCGTCTGGCGCTCATTGCACATGGTCCTCTAAGTGGTCACGGTGGGTGGGTGTGGCAATCACCCCACCCCATGGAGGGTCCGGTGACGGACGACCGCGGCGGGTTCGCGGATGTAGTACACTAGGGATACCGCGTTCCCGCCACTATGCGGAAAGGAGGTGACACAGAAGGGGTTTTAGTCGGTATGCCGGCCGCCTACCATCTCTAGGCCGGAGAGCCCGACATAACCGTCTCGCATCCCCGAGCGGGACGGTATGCATAAGGCGCATTTCCCCTTCTGCAAAAAAAAAAAAAAAAAAAAGTCAATAAAGAATTGGCAAGTGCCAGTAAGACGTGCCACAAAGACTTCCGCAATAATCATATTCCGCTTAGAACGGTAAAAAAAAATAGCGAGAAAAACTAGCATAGGGTATAAAGCCACAGGCGATTTAATTGCTGACACCAGGTTGTTTATCAAACATAAAATACAAAAGAATACAATTCAAGGCGAGATAGAACGCTAACCCAGTGCGCGTTTTCGTGGAGCGAATGCAAACAGGCCAGAACAATAATCCGTCGATCATACAAATATTTATCCCGTGTAACTCATCTAATCTCTACATTCTTCATACTTCATTCCAACTAAAGCTTAGGCCAAATTCAACATTCAGCAGTATCCATTACATCTAGTTAGCTTGTAACGACGCCACCGCGACATGGTGACAAATAAAAGCCTATCTAAATGTCATACTATATAACATTTATGTTTATCTATAATGGCAACATAAGTAAATGTGATAATCAAAATTTATCGCTTACTCGTTAAAAGTTAATGGTGTAAAAATTAGTAGTGTAACAAAATGAGGTTATTAAAAGAGCCTTAATAGTTTGTGGACAGACAATTTGGTTTAACGGCTCCAAACCTGATAGATAAAAATGAAACCCACTGGAGTAGGATGGTAGCTGGCCATACGATGCAATCTCTGGTGGAAGAATGGGACTGCAGGGATGAGATCATGAGATGGTAAAGTTCGTACAGTTTCCTAAAATGTACGAAAAGATTGGTAAAGGTGGCGATCAAAACCATGGAGTTGAATCTTCATAAGTTAGCAATAAATTCAATGCATCGAGCTGAACTATTCCAAAGGAGACAGTAGGTAATCTAAACCTGATCAAACCTGCGTCTGATAAGCAAAGTTAGTTCAGCTTGAAGTACTATACTAGCACAATGAGGTGAGTATTGAAATGTCATTAAAATTAAGCACAAATATATTATGGGAATCAAATTAATCTCAAAAATATCAATATTCAATCAATTTGTTTAAATATTTGCCTCCAGCAAATGTTTATCGTCGAACTCGATAATATTGTACTATCTGACAGAATCGTGAATGAAATATGAGCGATGAACGAATGAATAATGAATGACTTTTTGGCTTTGTATCGTGTGCTGCACGAATTTTTAATGTTTAAGGTTTTGAATTGGGACAGCGAATTATTTGTAGGAAAAACTACCTTTTATGAATTTTATTGATCTAATAGTTGTTGAAGCCGCCGAAGTACTATGGTTTGTATCTCGAGTAAGGAAATGTTTCACAAATCGAGTTGGGAACTATTAGCGAACAAAAAACTTACCTACTTACCTAACCTACTTATTAGCAAACAAAAAACTATTCAATGTTAGTTAATAATTATAACATTTTTATAAAGAATTCGCGAAGCGAGAACTTAAGTTCCAATATTTCGCAGAAGGAAATAATCGATCATGAGCAAGATCTGCCAATTGAACTACATATTCGTAATCCTGTCTGTGATGTCGAAATTCTCTTCTACATTGAACAAACCATACTACCATCAGATGGCAGTCACATCTGCCTCTTGTGTGTATTAGTACTAATTTTATGAATATTATTAAAATTAATGCGTTACCTACTTTACAAAAAATCGTTTTTATTTTAGGCACAAAGTCTTCCATATTAAATAGAACCTTTATCACACAAGTAATTACTTTTGAACAACTGTTGGTAAATATTTTTAGGCCCAAATCAATATTATTCCAGACAGTACTTACAAGCTTGAACTATTACTTTATCATTATAAGGCTCCGTTTAGATTGTGTAGTACATACCTATCGATTTTTAATATCAAGTTGTTGCTAAAATCTGTCGTCTCTGTAGAAATAAAGTGATATTTTTTTAATTCAGGGTATTAAAAATAACTGAAATAATTCAGTGTCAGAATTATTTGCTGTTCAAAGGACCAAAAGTATATATTGGCTTTACTGTGGTACTGTTTCTTGAACAAATAGATCTTATACAGCACGAATTATATCATGTCATCTCGTTTTGCGATAAAAAAATGATCGCTTCTGCACATCATAGCGCAGTTCCAGCCTCCCAGAATTCTAGGTCGTATAAAATACTTTTTTTGATAAATTGCAATTTTTCAAGGTTGTGTTTTGCTTTTAGTACTAGTATTATATTATCTGTGCTATTAGTGAAATGTGCTGTGTTCTGGAGACACCTTCGAAAATCACGTTTAAAAAAGTAAGTAAATGAGATAAGTAATAGCGGGATAACTTGAACAAAAGAGTTCTCCTAATAGTTAATCTCACCAACACATGAAATTCGCCAATTCGTGCCAGGCCAGTTATTATTTATAGTCTCTCTCTCATTTCGAGACTCATTTCTTTGACGAGTTCGTCCCTATAAAGAATTCAGTTTTATATAAAGCGAAATTCAGGTTATACGTTGGTGAATACAAAATGAAGACTATTCCCGAAGTCATTGCAAGTTTAGCTGCAAGTTTTAAGTTATAAGAAGAGACTTATACATTCATCGAAGGCTGAGAAACGAGACGCAATGGAAAAGCTATTGTTTTGTCTTGGCAATCGACGCGTTGTTATTTAAATAATTATTTTTGCCTTTAATACGGGATATAGTAACCATACAACCAAACAATAACTATATATAATATAATATAACTATAAATAATTAGCTATTGCAAATACTACTAAATTTCAAATTTATAAAGTATAAAAGTTGTAATTATTTTTTTTAGTTTAATATGAAATAAAGCCAGCTTAGTTGAGTTTTAGTAAACGGAAGTAATTGAACACATCTTTATTGTATTTAATTTATTGCTAGCAATCACCGAAATATATAGGTACGAGTACAACACCGTAGCTCATTAATTTGCAAGAGAGATGTAAGAATCTAAAGCGTCCATATTACAATCCCACCCTTTTACAAAGTTTATTTTTTGCTCAGTAGGTATGTTTATATCATTTTGCATCACGCAGGACCAGAATGTGCGTGTTCGTCTGTAGATATTTACCAGATATTATTGGCTTCTTTATGTAGTCGACATTTTATGACCTCGCCACGTGTTAGAAATATTTCTAGGTGCGAGATATCGTGACAAAGCGTATTAAGAATTTTGCGATACGTATTGGTGAGTTGGTCCGAGTTATAAGATAAGATAATAGTTGTGAAGGCTCCATACAGCTCGACTCCTACTGGCTTGCCATTGGTAAGTTGGCAGGAAAGTTTCTCTTGGTCTGGTATGCCAATTCGCGTAATAATGATTACATTGTAATTAAAATATTGAAAAACGTGAGCGTTGAGGGAGGGAGATGGAAAGGGAGACAAAAGAAAATATAGATATATGTATGCTCACCTCAGTGATGCTAAACTGACCTTACCTCAGCTCATCTCAGGGATAGGTGGTAAAGGAGGTAAAAGACATGTAGCGCCGATTTAGCAATATGAAACATTGGATGAAGAAAACCATGTTCGGACACCCAATAGCATAGGGTTTGTATGAGAATATTGAGAAAAAAAAAAATTGTCATCACTAAAAAGAGATTTTCACCACCGCGCACCAATCATTATACAATTTATCTGATAAATATCCAATACTTAAGAATCAAAGTAAATCGCAATAAACATTAATCCTCAGTCATAAAAATATTATTAAATAAAGTGTAGTAAATAATTTATAAAAACCACAATGTGACAGAGTCACGCAACCCTGTTTGAACCGAAAGCTCATAATCTCGATAATGTGGAACAAATTTGAATATCCTTCCGTTTGACTGTTACTTTACGTTTCTGAGTATACACGAACTTATTTTAGCGTTCAATTTATTTTTGCTGTTGTGGTACAATACTGACGTTTTTGCACTCAAAGTAAAAAGAAGATATTTAAAAAAAACTGACATGAAACAATGATTAGATGAAAACATAGACAAGAAATTAAAACAAAAGACTTAAAAACTAAGAAAAAAGTGTGCCACTAAGCAACCCCACAACAAGAAGATTATTATCTTAGTATTGTTCTGTACGTGATGTGCTATCAAGCACAGGTTTTCAGGAGGAACCCTTGCCAGTAACTGACGGATGAAAATTACCAAAAACGATGTATGTATAATTTATTTTCCTAAATAAAAATGACAAAGTGGTGTTCAAATTCTTTAAAGACCGCTTGAGCAGCAGCTGCAACTGCTAGGCGTTAAAACAACCAAATTTTTATTGTTATAATTTTGCACTGCTTGAAGGGTCAAGAAATGTTTTTAATAAACTGGTCTATGCTCAGTAAAAACACTCTTCCGAACTCATTATAGAAAATAAATACAGCACACAAACTTAAACGCTTAATCAGAAAGGAAACTGCGTTAGTACTTACCGCCTGTCACTTACAGCGCCTGTCTTAGAACGCGCTTTATTACTTGGGCTGATGAACTATCGACTAATTGCCAATAAACCTTACTTTATGTACTCCTGTGTCGTGAAACTTTTACTGCCACGGTGTGGGTCGCCAGTTGTATTATTGCAGCCAAGGAAATTAAAATGATAAATACAATTCTTTGGACGTATTAATAATGTAGGTAAGGGATAGAAATATGTTTGTGCGGTTATGAGAATAGGCTACTCTCTAATGATGCTTTGATAAATAAGCAAATCTTTAATAACGTAACTGATTTATTTTTCGTTGGAATTCCTTATAAAGATATCTAACTACAGGAAAGACGAAAATTGACAGCACTTTTCGCTCTTACAGCTTTTTCCTTTGTTAACAGAATTTCCTCGCAAAAGAAGGTGTGTTTTCCCATGTTTTATTGTACACGTTAGGAAACGAAAAGTAGTTCCCGTATACAGCATGCTTAAAATGCAAAAGTTGTTTTTTTCAATCTACAACAAAATAATATGACGGAGCTTGTAGCGTATCGCTCGTACTACCGTGCCAACGATTGTTGGCCGCGCCACGTGCGAAATTTATCTGAACAAAAAATTCAAGTACCTACCAAACTAAAAGCGAAACAACTTACAAATATTTTGATGAAATAAAATTCTAAATCTAAATTGAAATACTCGAACCGCTGGAAATCAAATCAAATTGACGGAAATCTATTTAGTTGGCAACATAACTTAATTTATCCAGTCTAAACTAGCTCAAACTGGCTGTAGAATTGTTGAGGATGAAATAACAAGAATAATAACGCAATAATTTACCGGAAAATTTATGATGAAAGGGAGTCATCACGGACGCTGAAAAGCATCTAAAAAAGGAAAAACATATAAATCTATTAAAACTGGTGTGTTTTCCATTATAGCTTAGTTTTTTTAATAAAAAGATTTAAAAAAATAAAAAACTAGTGTGAATGGATAACACACGAGTTTTTATAGGTTTTTATGTTTATCAGCTTAAAAAAATAACAAATTACTTAGAGAATAATGATATTCATTTTGAAATGTAAATAAAAATGTTTTGTGCTGTCACAACACCTTAAAAATATATGGAAAAGCAACCAGCATACATTTAACGTTTAATGAAAACGCTTGTTTTGTTTTTAAACTTGTCAATTGGACACACGATAACTGAAAAACAGTAGAAAACTGCCTCGCTTTTTTTAATGCTTCAGTTTTTCAGTGTCCCTTGCTTTTGACGTTCGTTCAACGAAGTTCGTCACTTTAGCACCTACTTTTTATTGTAAATTTAATTTAAAAATTAATTCTGGGTTTTTTTATTTAACAAAAGCTTTTTTTTCATTTGATTTAAATGTACCACCACAATACCACACCGTAAACCAGATATGGCTCAGTCATTTGTTTTATTAACTGTTACCCTTAAGGGACTGTGAGTGGTTTAATATAATTAGTAATCACCAAACAGTACAAATTGTAATAATTGCTAATCATAGACATTTTAATCAAATTAAGAATTTGGCAAATGAAAATTAAAGTTCTTTATTCACATAATTATATTAGATGGTGAAACGGTTGACTGCATGGTAGCATTTGGTATGCCTAAATCTGAACTCAATTAAGAAAGAACCTGGTGAATAGGAAAAGATGAATTTACAAAATATATTTTTTTCAAAACACCACTACTACACTATTTATCTTCATAAACACTTCAAAATTACTAATATTTATCTTCACAGTTTGTGTTGAAACAGTAATAAAAGACGCTAACAATATCGCAAACTTCTCATATCCTCCAAACACAATGTATATCAAATTATAACTTTGTACTAGAACAATAATTCCGGAAACTAGGTAGTTAGACTGTACTCAGATGTCCTCTGTGGCATCCCTCAGAGAAATCAACTTCAGTGTCAATATAACCAATAAATTATTTATAGACATAATGTGAATTCATCCATATTGTATTGATTTATTGTTGGGTAAATTAAGTAATGTTGTTGTATTGCATGATATATTGCATTATGGACACGTGGTTTGTCGTCATCATAGCTTTGCAAAATGCGATTTCATTTTGTGATGACGGGGGAAAATAGCGTTTGCGCTGACACGTCTTTCACTGCGTGGATGGGACAAAGGTTACAAACTGTTCTTGGAGGGAGACTTTGGCCTTAGCTCATTGGTTACCGTCCATGATATTTAGTTAAATACCACCACAACATCGCGTACTATCAGGTGAAATTGTGGTCAAATACCAGCTTTTTTAAACGGTTTTATTTAGCTTGTACTTACCTGTACCTGTTAATTATTTGTTTCAAATTTAGTAATCGATATTTCACCCCCTTTCTGTTGGCAGATTGATCTGATATTTGTTACACAGCTTTAGTTTTGATAACAAAACCGTTTTACATATAAAAATTTTTTTACTTAAAATTATAATTTAAAAAAGTCTTCAAATTATTTCGCCCATTCCAATGACAACAAAAATAGAGTTATGTCTAATTTAATAGTTAAATACGAACACCCCAAATGATATTCAAACGTTATCTGAACATAAATCTAAATGGCCCTATTATTTTTGTTGACAACATGTTACAATTATAAAATAAGAAATTTGAATTAACATGTTACATTCCTGGCAAGATACTTCGTTATTTACACAAACCTGCTCAAAATAATAAACAATGTAAAGTCTGTGTATCACGTCATCCAACAACCGTAATTTGACTCTTGGGTCCGTTTGTTTAATGAGTACACACATTTTCTTCTTTTACCTTCAAAGCTTTCATAAGTTCGTCGTCCTTAAACGCCCTCCGTCCTATTTTGTCCTTTCGGATATCTTTGGAATCTGGAATTCCGTTTGAGCTGTTTTTTCCCTTCATAGCCCTGAAAGTGCTTCAAGTATATTTTCTAACATTTTTATTTTTGAGTTTCTTTTTATCCGTAATTTATATTTTTACACTTCATTTGTTATGAGTTGGCATGGAAATATTAATGTTTTGACTTACGACGAACTTTACTTTTGACGAAATATTAATTTTTTGAAAATAAACAAAATAGATATGCGTTTCCCTGATTTTAGTCAATTAATTCTTTTATAAAAACATCAATTTTTTTTTCTTTAGCCTACTGTGTCCCACTGCTGAGCAAATTTTTACTAAATTTACTAAATTTTTACAATTTTTACTAAAGAAAATTTTATTATAAAATAAATAAATAAATCAGCCTGTAACTGTCCCAATATAGGGCAAAAGCCTCTTCTCATATAGAGAAGGATTGAGTATTAATCACCACGCTAGCTCACTGCGTATTGGCGATTTCAATTATAAAATACAACTTGGAATTGGTTTAAAAATTAAAAATATTTATTTACGAAACTATACAACATCAAGAAGGCTTTCTATATCAGGTTACTATTATTTAGGTATGTCTTTTATTCAGTGCGGACTTTCAGCAAGTGCATTTCATACCGGTATAAAAATTTCAATGCATTCTCGAGCACTAGGTAGTTTTCAAAGAATTCTAGCGTACAAATACGATCTTTATCAACCGAACTTGCTCATAATATTCGAATTGGATTAAGCTAGAATGGATCCAGTACTTTTGTATTGTTTGTTTGTATGTATTTACAATATAAAAAATACTATTAAACATAATAATAAACTTACGCCTGTATTCCCCAGAAAGTAGGCAGAAGTGTATGCACAATGCACATGCAGTACACCCACGTTTTGCAGTATAACTCCCATGTAATAGGGCTCGAGCCTATTGCCTTTTAAAACTGGGCACAAATCCAAACTCCTTTGCATTTGAAATTATGAATGAAACTTACATATTTTCAAAAAACTAAAAATACAGGTGTCTTAATTTTAGATTTACTTTTATAAAACGATAGAATACATGCATTTTAAAAGTATGAAATGTTGTCAATTGCACGCCGCAGTGACAAAAAGGTTAGCATTGCATTGAAATCGCATCAGTCTTTCAAAAAAATTGTTGCCTTTATCATTTCTGTACACATTGCTTTCTCAAATCTCTTAATTAGATACGTTGGGTTGGCACCCGTATGGGTAGTTCTTAAGAGATTTGGAGAAGATTAACCCCGAGGTGAAGATTACTCCGGGTAAAGGTTCAGGACTTCAAATTGGGGTACAGGGTGCTAAGGCTAGGTGAGTGTCGCATCAAATGCGGTTACGTGAAATTTAATACCGAAATTTAGTGTATTGTTACAATCTTAGATTTTATTTATAGATTTGATTCATTCACATTTTTTCTAATCCTAATCCAAAATTGGCGTAATTAACAACATTAAAAATAAAACTGTTAAGTTTTCCTCGACTCAGCACTTTCGATCCTGTAGGTAACCATGATTCTCTCAAAATTATCGTAGAAACTACTTAAAGTTTCTAAAGTATTGGCTGAATTCTCTAGGTAGGCAAAGTTCTTACTACCCAAATATTCTCCCAAGAACATAAATAATATAATTTAACAGGTAAAACTATCTATATTATGTAAAACTTTATAATTATAGTACATTTATAGGTATTAGTTGTCTTCACGTATAAGGCTTCAGGCCGATGGACGATTTTAACATCTCTATAAATTTATATACGAAGTAACGTTGCGATTTTTTCAATAAGTACATGGTTGACATATTTTTACGATTTATTGTTGACACATTATTTCCAGTATGAGTTTATTATTTCAATTGCATTATCTCAAATTAAAATCGCATCCAAAATAAAATAAATAATAAAATAAAAAATTTCTTAGTAAAAAAAAGTCCAAAATAAATATCTAAAGAACAAATATTTAAAAAGACACGACATTTAGCATGGCAGACCTCTTCAATACTAAACGCGTCGACATAATAAACTAATCGAGAAAACTATTGATTATGTTGATGGCTAAGTTTTTTTCATCTGTGCCATTCGATCTATCTAACTCAATCACGTCACGTCGGATATTGCACCAAATTGGCAAGAGTCAGCTATTCTTGATCAAAGATTTTTGTAGCACACACCTTTTAGACATTCTCATATCTGATCAATATCTCGTAATTTAAAAATAAACTAAGTTTTTCCGAACAACCAACAAAATTGCTGGATTTTAATACTTCCTAAAAAATATTGTGAATAATACAGTATTATAACAATAATTATTAAAAATATAAACCTAATATTTTTTGTGAATTAAATATAAACCTACTTAATATTTAGACTAAACCTAATAAAAAAAACTTAGAACTTAATATAATAAATTAAAATATTTCCTAAAAATATATTGCTTTTTAAATTCCTAAAACATACAGAACTTTCTCCTTTCTAGGATTGTTTTTTTAAACAATCCATGAATTTTTAGATTTACTATTAATTCTCATATTTTTTCTGACTGTCGCTAATACCTACAGTCGGTTATTTGAACTCAACATAAAACACAAGTTCATCATCAAAAGCAACTCCAAATATACCTTCTAAGATCATAACTTCTCCATATTTGACTAAAACTTTATAACTTGTTAACTATTCTGTTGATAATAGAGACATCTTGCCTTAATTCATAACACCACTCGCAAGCCACTTTGATACCAATGTTGGAGTAGTAAGGTCTGTTTTGGGTAAACATAACTATGATAAGATAGACTAAGTTATTGCTGTTGTTGCTGGTTACGTTTTAATCGAATTTCTGAGTATATTAACTGACAACAATATGGGTACTTGTTAGTTATAAGAATAATGTTCCTTGTGGTTTTCTCGTATAGAATAATATGAGGCAAAATTGTATTAAAAGAAAAATATAGTGACAATAATAGTATATCATCTGCCTAGCCTTTTCCCAACTATGTTGGGGTCGGCTTCTAGTCTTACCGGATGCAGCTGAATACCAGTGTTTTACATGGAGCGACTGCCTATCAGACCTCCACAACCCAGATACTGGGTTACACGATACCCCTTGGTAAGACTGGTTGTCAGACTTTCGGGCTTCTGACTACCCGTAACGACTGTCAAAGATCAACAATTGACAGCCGGGGCCAACAGCTTAACGTGCTATCCGAGGCACGGAGAGTGATAATTAATTTATAAAACGCACATAACTTACGAAAAGTCAGAGGTGCCTTGGGTTTGAACCCGAGACCTCTGACTTGCCAGTCGGTCACCACCACTAGGCTATCACGGCTCTCCTATATAGTGACAATAATAGTAACAATGACAAAATTGCAAGTTGTCGCTCATTTTGGCGTTCTATGGGGGAGGCCTTTGTTCAACAGTGGACGTCTTCTGGCTGATGATGATGATGTTATTTTTTTTTTTACCTTTTCTCATTTTAAATTTTTGAGGGACTCCCATTGGTTCTTAGCCTAACTGCTGTCATCTATCTTTCATACAGTCTTGAGCTTTTTCTTTACCGATTATTGTCATTCTATCGGGACAGAATGCATTGATTGTTGCTTGACGGGGCTTGCGTAAAGTTTGATAGGATTAAAAAAAAATGTTTAAACCTTTGTTACTGTAGCTTAACCGATCAACAAGCAAAAGTAGACACATTCAGCAGTATCTCAATCTTTAGAAGTTATAGGCATTTTTTTTAATTAGAAAAAATAAATTGACTCGTTCCTAGGGTTGTCACCATTACAGTATAGAATTAACTAAATTACGTTGGTCAGGGTGGTCGTAAGACAGTTCCTGGGTATGATTCCTGGGTCGGGCAAAGTGTTATTGAGTATTGAGTCAAGTATTTCGGACGATTAATACTCGTAGTTCCTTTCCTAAATCCCTCAATTCATTGGTCTTTTTCCATTATTAGCGAAATGTAGATATTCTATACATTTCTATCTAACCGTTTAGTAAAAAAGCATGATGTTATATTCTGACAAAATATTACTGCCAGGAAAGTAAAAGGCTGATTAAATACATTTGTTGAACATTCCACATTACGTAAGAGATGTAGGTAACATTTTTCTGTTAGTAATTTACTAACGTGACGTGTGACATGACACGAGAATTGTTTGCTATTCTTGGTGACGTGATACCTTTGTCTCTTTACACGCTATTACGTGTGACCATTTTAACAGAAATACCAGTGGCGTGCCTAGTACCTAAGAATAGTGCTAGCCCAACAACGGTTTTAAAGGTTAAATTAAAATAAAATACATGTATTAAGTAATATTGCAATATTGCTTGAGCGTGTCGTGGTAGCTTATTGGTTACGTTCCCGCTTTGCTTGGGTGTGGGTTCGAACCTGGCATGTGACTTTTTCAGCGTCATATGTACCAACTTTCTTAGTTAATCTAAGACACCACTGACTAACGGTAAAGGAAAATATCGTAAGGAAACCTAGACTTAATAGTCTAAAATCGCCAACTCGCAGTGAGTTAGCGTGGTGATTAGTATGTTCGATACTTCGCTGTATAAAGAGAGGCCTTTGCCCCTACAGTGCGACAGTTACAGGCTAAATTATTAAAATTAAAATTAATAATTAAAAAATATAGTTTTTATGCTACATTTGTATAAAGGCCTTCAAACGGGGTTCAGAAAAATGTATGGTAGGTGCCTGCCTATCCTAAGGTATGCATATCGTGCCTAAAAGTATGCATATAATTTCAAAGGCGAAATGGAAAACTGATACGCGAATATTTGGCAACACGGGCCAAAAATACTGGCAACAAAATAAAAAGCAATTATTTTTATACGCCTCTTTGATTGTTTGAACAAAAATGCAACAGTAAATTAAAACCTTTTTGCATTTTAAATTTAACGGAATAAAGAGTGGAGAGTCGGGAAAATGTATTTTTACTATTTCCACTTCAGTAAAATCCACTTACCTTTATGGTTTCATAAAAAAAAATTGTGGTTGCCTACAAATATCAATGCATATTTTAATACTTATACTTATTTAAGTACGTTTTGAAATGTAATTAAAAAGTTTCCATTAAAAAACCTAGAATAAATGTCATTCATTTTGCCAACGTGCTAATTAGTTTATGCTCTAGAAATCAGTGTAAGTAGAATGTAGAAAAAAAAACTTTATCACGGTCGCAGGTTCAAACTAGAATTTCAATTTAGATACTAGCTCATAAATTACAACTGACTTTACAAAATACTTCAATATTGTTATTTTTCAAAGATATTGATCGAAATATAAATGTGTGGGCATCTTGCCAAAACTTAACATTATGTTCCCGACATTTCCGCTTCCAAAAGCTCTGAAGTTTTCCGGTATAGACAATTTGATGCAGATTTAAATAGAAGATGGATGGGTCCCAGATACCTACCTACATTGTCATCGTCATTTCCTAAGTTTATTCCAGTTTTATTTAGAGTGGGCGCAATAGATTTTCTACTTCCATTCATTTCATGTTTCACGTCGTAATATAATAATATGATCAGGATTAGTCCGCGATAGGTCGAGATGGCAACCAGCTATTGACTATTAATACCCAACTACAAGTAACAGCTTAAGTGAGATTAAGACCACTCTGTGTACTCCGTGAACACACAAGTACTACTTGTACATATTATGTATTTATGATTATAGCGGGTTGCTACGTCGATCTGTCGCGGACTATACATTTTTATATATGTATGTATAAATTAGACGTAAAGTCAATGGTCGTAGGTTCGAACCCAGACAGCACAAACAGCTAAGATTTTTGTGCGAAAAACTAATTAGCAGTTGCTAAAACGATAAGCAAAATAAATAGATAGAGATAACCCAATCCAAGAGATTTTTTGCCCGTAAGAAAAGCAATATGAGATATTAAATAATTCTACTTTTTTTAGCTTAGTGTGTTTCACTCCCACTGCTAAGCAAAGGCCTCTACTTTACGATTAAGATCATTTATTTTATGAAAGAATTACGTATGTTTTTATTTATTTCTAACTTTAAAAACTATAATTATTCACATTCTAAATCTATTCTGGATCTCAAGAATAGTTTCGAGACAGGAATTATTTTTCTTTATTGGTGTCCGGTTACGAAAAAATAATTAATATTCTTAGTTAGACACCAGGTTTTGAAAGAAGAATTTATTTATTTATTTTTCCGTTTTCGATACTGGTTACGAACCTTGGTTTCAAATGCAGCCGTATTAAAGGTAGGTATCTAAAAATTTAATGAATAAAATTCAAGAAATACAAACTTACCCAGCGTCTGTATCAAACTTTATTAAGTCCAAAACGTGAGATTAAAATGCTTACAAAGTTTTTATCTTGTTTGCCGAGATTTTCTCCTCTTCATCATATTAGCGAGCAAGCCTACTTTGTCGGATTGCTTTGCTTCCTAACAAAGATATCGTAAATGCCATCTAATAAATTAAATTTTCTCCTGACCGAATTACGGCCACAGCGGCCACAGTACTCAATTACACAAGAGATGGTATAGTGCACAAGTTTGTGCGCTAACACTGGTGCACTCTTTATTCCCTAACTCTCATATATCTATGTATTTGTCTACGTGTATATACATATATCTTTATTCTTTATCTTCTCTTTATTCTCTTATGTATATATATATTACTATATTATTTATGTATCTATTTATTATAATTACTGTATTTATAAGTATATTTATAGATCAATTTAGTAACTAACTAATTTTAGATAATATTTAAGGAACATTTAGTGTCCAAATATCTTTATTTTGTACTACTTTCGAAGGCTTTCCTACTGACCCAAAGGTTGACTGGTAGAGAATGCCTTATGGCATTAAGTCCACCTTATGTACATTGTACGTGAAGTATAAATAAATAAATAAAAAATATCGATAGAACAGCAATCCGACACGACCGGAGAGAGATTTTTTAGTAGTTAGTAGTTTTCTTTTTACTCGAAACTATGCAGCTTATTCACATTAAAACGACACTATCATGCCCTATTTAAAAAACTCTAACATCGTATTCTACTATTTACAAGTCCATCCCAAATTCGCAAACTCATTCCGCTAAAACAACCCGATGCAACAGCCTTTCCGTTTGCTGTAAAATTTAGTTCAACAACTAGTTACCGAGTTGCAAAGGACAAATGAACGGACAGTGGGTATAACGACCAGGGTTGCCAGGAGTTAAAATAGAAAACCGAATTTAGTTCAGCCATACACCGGAACAACAGAATATTTGTTTTGTTCTGAAATGCCGGTACCTACTATTCCCATAGCCCTTAAAAAATTAGTTTACAATTTTACCCAGCTACTGTGTCTTGAGTATTTAATTTTACTACGCATATTCACCAAGACTTGAAAAATATATATATTTTTTTTATTTGGAATAGGTTTAGATCACACTATTACGTAAATCATACAGAATGTCCAGTGAGGTAATTAAATCTACTGTATTAATTCCATCGAAGATATTTATTAAACCCGGTCATCGTTAAATTCTTGAAATTTTTACACCGATTCGCATAGAATTCTGTATACCGAAAGCCTAACGAATACCGGACGGACACGAAACGTAATTGTTTGGCTGAACATTGTCAAAAGATAGACATGTCCAACCGGACACTATAGCGACATTGACAACCCTAGTCCCACGCTGTATTTCCTGTTTGACCCTCCACAATTTCGGAATAATAAATTTCTTGGTACGACGGGGACGAGCAAAATTTCAAATATAACTGTTGCATTCAATAATTTGAATTGGGTTGAGTTGCCACCAAATATTTGATGATTAATTGGTTTGGCTGTGAAATGAATGGAAGAGGGTCATTGTTGCGAACTTGGAATTTCAATAGGACTGGTTTTGAATTTCGAACAATAGGAATGTAAAATGTACATTTGGTTTGAAACTTTATGTAAAGCCGCTCCTAGACAATTCACAGATCACCCCTATTTGTGGTACATATTATTATATTTCCGAAAACAAGTGAAGGAACATTTTCTCGCTATATACCTGCACATGCTTGTCAAAATTATTTACAAAGAACTTTACAAAATATTTTAGGATTCTTTTTCACAATAAATAAATAATGAGGAAATAATGGAGTTCAGTTGACGCTGCACTGTAGCGCTTTTTTATTTACTAGATGTCGCCTGCGAGTTCGTCCATTGATTTTCCTGTACCTATTAAATCCTTCATACATTTTTATAAGATTTTTTTCCGTTGTCTATTTACGTCATGCCAAATTTTACTAGTAGGTATTTTTTTTTTGATCTTTTTGATTTTTTTTTTTGATGTGGAAAAAAATCGATTACGAGCGGGATTTGAACCCGCGACCTACTGCGTAAAGCCCACTGAGTGAAGTTGCTTTGCCACTAATCTATTTGTAACCCCGCCCGTGTTACCGGAATTCAAATTTCCAGTCAGAGTACAATGCTTTATACATGTAACTGTAAAAAGTATTTATGCAAACTATGCAAATTCTAAAGTTGGATATTTTTGTAAAAAGAAATGTCCAATTTCCAGTTTTTAAAGCCCATTAAAAGGTGTCAATCATAATAAATGATTAGTGGTGGACATTCTTACGCTATGTGCGTGTTCCAAATTGAATGATGAAGGTCAATTTAGATACCTAGATATTTGCATCATTGTTTTTTAGATACGTGTATGTGAAAACAATTTTTGTTCTTTTTCTATTAACAGTAAATAGTAATTAATTCACTGTTCATTACTTTTTAGTAGCCTGTTTACTACGCTAGCGCTGCGCTGTCCGTCCGTTTGTCTATCCGTAATAGAAAGACCTTATAATTTTTCCAAGAGAAAGACACTTTCAATTTTTACAGAGTGTATACCTACTACTATGGCCGCTATAACAACAAATATTAAAAATATTCAATAAATTAAAAATTAAAGGGCCTTATAAGCAACCTGTTTTTTTGTTTACCATGTTCTAGGCTACGGTAAATAAGTTTGAAATTCACACATTCAACGTTTTACACTGTAAGCACTTTTACTCAAGTTCTACGCAAACGACGACATTTAAAACACATAGAAATGCTCTAAAAATAGCTAATTTAAAACAGTCAAATTACATGACAGCAATATTAAGCTGAACTTTGAGCACCAAGGCCATTTTAATTGCAAACGAAAGTACAGCCAGTCAAGATTTAAGAGTAATGAGATGAATTTATTCAATCTGCAATCAATTCAAGAGCACCGTGTTAATAAATTTCCTGATTGTACATAACTGGATTATATTTTGAAGGTATATAAAGACGAAGAACTGTGAAACAGCATCAGACTTGTGAAAGACGTAGTCACAACAACCAAAACAAAATGTTTGTGAAGGTAAATATATATTTTTAAACGATAATTTTATATTTCTAAAATATTTATATTGTACATATCTTAAAAATATCGAATTCAAATCTAATTAAATAAAAGAAATGTTCTGATTGCGTGACTTATCACTGCCCAGCCCAAACCGCTTGAGCTACAAAGTTGAAATTTTGACATGTTGTTAGGCTTATAAAGTAGACGTCGTTTAAGAAATAAATGTGCAAAATTTTACCCCCAAGGGGAGATATAGAGGAAAAGTTTGTATAGAATTTTTTTTTCCGATTTACTTAAAACTTGATATAAATAATATTAAATAAAATTTATGAAACACGTATTTTAGGTTTTTTTTTAATTTCAACCCCGAAAAGAAGATAGGGGTTGACAAATTTTGTATTGGATTTTTTTTACCTGAAGTCCACGCGGACGGAGTCCTAGAAGAGTCGCTAGTAGTTTATACTTATAAAACAGTACCACGACAGACTGGCTGACAGACAATGCACTGCCTAAACTACTGGTCGTAGAGACTGGGGAATTGGAGGAAATATTCCTTGAGTACCCTAAAGGTGCACTATGGAAGGGTTTTTAGAAGTTTCACGCTTAAGGGAGTAAAATAGGTGATGAAAAATTAACGCTGACAAAGTTACAGGCAAAACACTAGTATATCAATGCTAGCATATTGAATCGGATATTGTACATCAACTCCATAATTATGTATTATTTTTTTCTTCATAACATCTTGCAGATTGCATTGTGCAATAAAAAATTGTGTATCCCTCATAACAAGAGAATAATTAAATTAAGTATTAAAAACTTCCATTGTCCTTCCTATTTATAGCTTAGGAAAAATATCTCCTATTTATTATTCAACACTAGTCGAGAACATTAAAAAGCAATAACTTTTGTGAACTTAATAAATTTAGCTTCATACTTAATAGCTTTTTAACGAATCGACTTGGAGTCGAATAATCAATTGATTGTTAACTTTTTCTCCTAATCCTTATGTATATATTATAGAACTATTTTCTATTGATATCATATCATTGATTCTATCATATCATTGAGATTTAGTCAGTATGTATACTCAGATATCTGTTTGTTGTTAAATATTTAAAACTATAATACATAACGTTTACAGTTCGTTGCTTTCTTCGCCTTGGTGGCCGTCGCCAGCGCTGGTGATTTCTCCAGCTTCTCTTACGGCGTGGCAGACCCCTACACCGGTGACTTCAAGAACCAGGTTGAGAGCCGGGTTGGAAACAATGTCCAAGGCCAATACTCTCTCTTGGAATCTGATGGTACCCGCCGCACTGTAGACTACGCCGCTGGCGCTGGTGGTTTCAACGCCGTCGTCCGCAAGGACCCTGCTCTGATCGCCGCTGCTCCCGCCATCTCTTACGCTGCCCCTGCAATCTCCTATGCTGCACCAGCTCTCCCTTACGCTGCCCCAGCTATCTCTTACGCTGCTCCCGGTTTTGCCGCTCCCATCTCTTACGCTACTCCTTACGGTTACGGCTCTCCTTACGGTTACGCCAAATACTTCTAATTTCCAGTACTCGACTTGGCCTTAAATCGTTTGTAAATAAAATGTTTACGGAGTTGTGACCAAACTTTGCCTTTTATTTTTAATTCGAAAATATCCTTTAAATTATAAATTATTCCATTTCTCTTTTCTAGAAACATCTACAAATATTTTTTTAATAAAAAGGACCCTTCATTTTCTATTACTAGCCTTGAGTAAGGATGTCAATACAAACTTTAAGTTTCAACACGTAAAACTTTCTTAATAAAGTTAAAGTTAAGTTTCTTCTCAAGGGTAATCACAAGAAATGCCTGCCCATCTCAAAAGCGACAAGTAAAAGGTGCAAATAGATTTAATTACAGAAATAAAATTATCATTATAAATAATTTCTATAATATTCATTATCATATACAAATTATTTTATGTGTGATAGAATCACAGATATTACATAAATAATTTTCATAGATTAAAATTTTAGGTACGATACGAATATTAAGATATTAAGAGAAAAAAAAAACATTCTCAAAAGAAGAAAAGATTCATTAATCTTCATGTCATGATTAATTTGTATGTAAAGTTTTCATATTCAAATCCATTGGACTATTGCATAATAAGCGCGCATAAAATACGTCATGCTAATCTAGCCTTACAATTTGAAACAATGTATTTGTGTAACGTGTTGACATACCGTGTGTTAAGTAGATCAATTTACAAATTAATTTATCATTCCGTCTACTACAAAGAGCTCGTAAAAGCGTAAAAGGAATGCTAATCAAAGCCTCCGTGAGATTGTTATTGTTTGTTTATTTCTCGTTTTCCTTTAGAAGCGCATTGTTTGTTTTGGTAAGGTATTTTAGGGTAAAAATGTAAATTCTCATACGAGATAATTGTGACTTATAAAATATCAAAGTATAAATGAAAAAAATAAATAGCCCCCAAATCCAAAAACAAAAAAAAAACAAATAAATAACGAAATCAAAATCAGCTCATCCAATTTTGATTAAATTTAAATTTAGGAGCTAGAGAGAGAACACGTCATTCCTTTATAACTTTTATCGTCTAAAGTCGAAATTCGAACGTTTTATTATGTTTGTCTTTGTAGGTATGTCTGTAGGGGGTAATCTATCCCCCCCGAATGTGGGTTCTCGCCTTGTCGTGGCGGGGGGGCTTAGTAGCCGTGGTTGGGCACACGGCGAAGCTAAGAGGAACCCCAAGGAGGCGCCGCTCCTGCGGGCTTTGAGCCGGAAGCCCGCGTTGGAGCGGCCCTGGCGGGTTGCGGTGCTGCATGGATGGAGCACCCGGCAGCACCGCAACTAAGGCGGGCCGCGGTGTTGTAGGAACAACATCGCGGCTGAGGAGTGCGGGGCCGCGGCGGGAGAGGAGTGCCGGTATTACGGTGCGCCGCTCTCCCTACCTTCCGCGGCCTCGGCGGGGCCGCAACAGCTGGATTGCGGACACGGTGGGGCCGCAGGGGAAGAGGAGTGTCGGTATTACGATGCGCCGCTCTCCCTATCCTCTGCGGCCGAGGTGAGGACCATGGGCGTCAGATTCGGGGTCGTCTGGCGCTCATTGCACATGGTCCTCTAAGTGGTCACGGTGGGTGGGTGTGGCAATCACCCCACCCCAAGGAGGGTCCGGTGACGGACGTCCGCGGCGGGTTCGCGGATGTAGTACACTAGGGATACCGCGTTCCCGCCACTATGCGGAAAGGAGGTGACACAGAAGGGGTTTTAGTCGGTATGCTGGCCGCCTACCATCTCTAGGCCGGAGAGCCCGACATAACCGTCTCGCATCCCCGAGCGGGACAGTATGCATAAGGCGCATTTCCCCTTCTGCAAAAAAAAAAAAAAAAAGGGGGTAATCTATGGAACTACTAAATCGATTCTCAAAAATACTTCACTTACTACACTATCCTGGAGTAATATTGGATAAATTTACATGGGTTCTACGTGCTAATTAAATCGCTAGTCATCTAAAATTTTCAGGATTATCAGTCATTCTGAACCACTCAGTATAATTAGGCTATCATTACCTCGACATAGAGTTCTAAATCCTATTTTATCGGCTCGTGTCTCGTCTGGTAGGTACAGATTATCCAGGTTTTTTTATATCTTTCGGATAAGTCTCATGTGTCTCAACTCACGCGTATTATCTTGTTAAGATTTCAATAAGGTTTCTGTACCGCGTATAATTACGTATGTAATTATGTAGTTACATAGTATATTATGTTTTATACAAATGTGTTGTGACGATTCTCGACATAATTTATTGCTC
This sequence comes from Protodeltote pygarga, assembly GCA_936450705.2. NCBI lineage: Eukaryota > Metazoa > Arthropoda > Insecta > Lepidoptera > Noctuidae > Protodeltote > Protodeltote pygarga. Next base: position 14,107,166 of record OW388250.2, on the reverse strand, counting down.
AGTAAGTCGTTTTCAGCCTAAATTTTACATAACATTGTAATTGTGTATCATTTCGTCTGGGTGTTTGGGCACTGTGGAATTATATGTATTAAATTGCACCCACAATTCAGCGCGGTCCATATATATATTTTTTAAATTGTCCATTTTATTATTCTACATCAACAGGCTGATGCAGATTGCCATTTTCTAAACGGAATAGAGATTTACACATCATAATCATTATCATTATTTCAGTGGGAAGATTCCCTCGGCTGGACCTAGGCCTCCCCTAAGGTTTTCCATGTTATGTTGGTCCTGCGCTGTTTTTCGATACCTAAATTAAAGAAAAAGCGTGAAATAAAAATTCCAGTCAAAATTTTCCCAACAGACATTCAGGAAATGTTTCAATTTGCATGAATTTTATTCAAAATGAAGTTCTTAAAGAGTACTTTACAGATTCCGAGATACCTATATCCGAGAAATTCTTCAAACTCGTTCGTAACGTTGAAGGTGAGGTCTTATTGCAGGCGAAAATTAGACTCAATGCTTTCATTTATATTTATTTCTTTGCCTCACATCGTTTTAATTTCTAAGCTTGTTATCTTGGATTTGCTCTGTGAGCGTTGACTGTGCAGTCTAATGATCAAATCACCAGGCGATCATAATTGCAATGTGGTATAAAAATGTAGTTAGGACAAATTGAATTACGAATGGCTCAGTTCATAGCAAGGCTGGGACCTCACCAGCTTCTGATTAGGTAGCCAAAAAGTAAAGTGACTCATGATAGTCTAGAGATACGATCAGCGACTGGCAAGACCAAGACACCCCTGACTTTTCATAAATTATATGCGTATTACAAATTAATTATCATTTACTCTGTGTCTCGGAAAGCATGTAAAGCCCTTGGCCCTGTTCTGTCTCCGGTCGTTTCCACCAAAAATTAATAATAGTGCACTGTTCCCTCCATTACGCTTACACTAAAACCTGTCCTTTCCACAAACTTCGCCCCTGAACCATTCCATGTTCCCCTTCGTGTTTTACGGCTAGTTGAGACAATATTGCCTCCGCCAGGATCTGATAAATAAAAAGTTTCGGCGACGACGTTTTTGCGACGCATTTGAAGTTGGAAGTTAGATTTAGGACATGAAAAGATGTCTTTGGTTACGTAAATGATATTTAGGTTCTAGTTTATCTTTCTGAAGCATAACTTTCTCAAGATATTATTTAAAATGAACTCTAATGCCGAATTTTGGTCATTGTAGCCAATCTGATCGGAGAACATCCTACCCAAGACAAGCATACCTAAGTGTGCATTTGGATATACAATTATACACGTACATAACAATTTTTTGTTTATTTCTGTTAACAAAATCCTGCAACCTCTAATTAATGAATATTTAAAAAATAATATCTGCTTTGTTTACGAAACATTCCAAATTGTTTACCGTCCAAAAGTCCTACCTATTAAAATTCTTTCAAGAAACAATTTTTTCAAATTTATTTTTTACGCAATTAAGCCATAAAACTTTTATTTGCAATAAGAAGGTTATAATATAAATATCAAATATCATATCACTTTGCGGTATCATATTCTATCAGATTTAGTATGTGTTACTATATTGGCATTTACCGCTCTAGGGGGCTGATTCTTACAACTCCGCGACAAAGCGCGTATTTTGATAACGAGTCTATAACATTTATCGATATATCTACTTAACCCTGTTATGCGGAGACATCAGTTTTGTAGCAGATGAGTTGATGTTTTAGTTTAAGCAATTAATGTAAAAATGCTGTTGGATATCTAAATAAATAAAATAAAATAAAATGAGCCACCATTTAATTCTCACGAAGGCCCTGATGCGTTACTGTAACTATCAAAATTTATGGAAATTTCAGACACAACTCAAGTTCTCGTTGGTAAGGATCGAAGTTTGAGTGTTTAATTCAGGTTATTGTGTGTATCTTAATGTACAGCTAGACAGCTTATTCTTGTGAATTTCTTAGAATTTGTCCTCTGTATGAAACACGCCTAAACTAGGTAAGTACTTACCTATTCAAATTTAATACAGTTGGGAATTATTCCAACTGCTAGTCACCAGGTAATTAATTGTCTTCAAATATAGACTGAATTGCTGCTTCACTGAAATGTTATTTAAATAAAGGTTACGAAACGTGTACTTAGTAGCGTACCTAGTACTTAGCAACAGGGCAAACCCAGCAACCTTTTTAAAGGTTACTTGAATTAAAAAAGAAGTAAGCAGTGATAGCCTAGACCTTTGACTGTCAAGTCAGAGGTCTCAGGTTCGAATACAAGGCATGCACCTGTGACTTTTCGTAAGTTATATGCGTATTATAAATTATGATTAATTTATTTTATTATTATAATGTCGACCACAACAAAGTTTAGGAATAATATGGGAGGATGATGACTTAAAGAAAAAGGTAACCAAGCCCGACTTGCTTAAAAAAGTTTTAGTATAAAGTGGAATTTTCCTCTTAATTGTAAGTTTTTTTACTTAATAAGGTTTTTGTATGGTGCAAATATATTAAGTAGGTGTATAAATAGGTAGTTTCATCCTTATAAAAGTATGTATTAGTTTATGAAATAAAAACCAAATTTTATTACTTATTTTTTTTAAACATCTATGAAAAAATTAGGTCTTTAGGTACCTTTCAACCCAGCTACGATTTTCCGTGCAGCCGAGCGCGCTTTCCAGAAATAACGTTGCAACTAAAATAGAAGTTCAATATATGCCTTTCATAGCTCTCGACCAGGTAACACCTGTATTGACCTGCATCACAGATATAAAAGATTAGGAGCTGTAATGTATAGTGCTCTTGATGATGTAGTCAACTTATGGCGAGATGCTACATTCAAATATGTACATGCCTTTTCATTTCATCACAATATTTTTTAACTATTAGGTTAGGCTAAGTTTCTCAAAACTAGTCTTAAATCTAAATATAATAAATAATTAAAGTCTTAAATTAGTCTTGTGATGTCATAGTTATTACTAGGTATGTTTGAGCACGATCAATTTGTAACCGATTTTTAAAAAGAGGTTTAAAATTATTAATTTGTCCACCAATTACTTCGCGATTAGGAAGCTAATTGGAGTAATTATTTTTTTGTTTGAAAAATTACACTAGGTACAATTAATCCTGAAAACATCGTAAAGAAACCTGCACAACTGAGAGATTTTTCACCGGTGTGTAAAGCCATGTCAGAAGCTTACGAGCGGTTTAAGCTCTGAAACCAGGTAGTACGTCAACCATATGATGAAGAAGAAGAAGATCCCATATAAATATTGTCATGATATCACGATGAACAATATAATATTATAGTCATAATTCTAATATTATTATAAGAATGACTATAAATAGTTGCCAGTTCCAAGGCCAGCCTACCCTAATGGACAAGAATCTGGCTAGAAACTTTATGGTTGCTCTTTTAAATACTTATACAATATTTTTGGATATATTGTTCTGAGGCGTTATGTGCGAACAATGCAGTTCGACTAAACATGGGTAAGAGCCTTAAATTTGAGATTTGGATTGGAGAATTTGGATGTAAAGCACCCAACCTTTTCAGCCTGCGACATCTAGCTTATCTAATTCCGTGGCTGCATGTCTGGTTCGGAATCGTCTTGTTCCGATTGTTATTTCAACAAGGGACTCGATTGGCTCGCCAACAGAATATTGCATCAGTCTGAGATTTGTTTAGCTTAGATTTATTTTATTCCATTTTTTTTATCTTTTTAGCGTGTGTTAGATAATTTAAAAAACAAATGTTTATTTGGATTTAGGTAATCAGTAGTTTACACTTATATTTTATAGAGGTGTATCTATTTGTATATCGGTATAATAATAATGAACCAGCCTGCAACTGTCCCACTGCAGGGCAAAGGCCTCTTCTCATACAAAGAAGGATTGAGCTTGAAGCACCACTCTCACTGCGTGTTGACACTGTTTATTAGTATGTTACAACAATACAGGCTAAATAAATAGACGAGTGGATTAAACTTCAGCATTATTAAGATTATTATAAAAATAACTTACGAGATACTTATACACAGTAGGTCTTTTAATTTTGCTGTCATAGAAGCCACCACCACTCTTAACTGTAATATTTGGATTTTCTATACATCTGATTATTAAACATTCGTATTCGTCTCTGGTTTTCATCTGATACAACATCGCTTCATATCTTTGTGAATAGTTAGGCATAGTACACGCTCTAACAAACTTCAGAGGCCGCGATAAGGCTGATGACACATGCATAAGTAATACTACTGAATTAAACTCAGGATACACTAACAACCTCGACAAGCTGAGAGACCAAAGAGACTAAATAAGTGTCTATGTACGTATTCTGGTCCTGTGAGACGAAAGCAAAACGAGAAATATTGGCCGAGTAAGAATATAAGCATCTTTCATAGTAATTGGTATATACTTAGCAAGACCCTATGCCCTAGAAGTAACCTCTTAAGTACCTTCACACCTATTTCATTTATGTTGGTTGGTTAGTAACATTGCTACAATTATATCGATTAAGAATAAAGAAACTGTGCTAATTAAGCTGAAAAATACGCGTACCAACTCTTTCCTGTCACTCGTTCGACAGTATCTGAGGTGTCCAAAACTTTTTATAAAATAAACCACTGATTGACCTACTGGGCCCAACCGTCGCTCTGCCACAGCTATTCGTGATGCCCCCTGTTATCGAAATGCTCTTTCACATTAAATCATCCCATAATAATTATGGTAGTTACATCCAGCCCTTGTACCTAGAGGGCTAGCATGTCTAACTTTGCAGTTAGAAAACAATGCTATACAGATGTAAGTTATCTATACTTATAAAATGGTAACGTGACTGACTGACAGACAACGCACAGCCTAAACCGGTGGACCTAGGGACTTGAAATTTTGAGACAATATTCTTTAAGTACCGTAGGGGTGCACTAAGGAAGGATTTTCTGAAATTCCCCCCCTAAGTAGGTAAAAAAGGGGAAAACAGGTTGTATGTAAATCCGTCATTCTTAACGTTAAATGTACTAAACTTGGTATTCAGCTTTTCGGTTGATAAATGAAAGGACAAGCATTGTTTTTTTTTCAAAATCTACCCTTGAGTGGATAGAAAAGGGGGTGAAAGTTTGTATGGAAGATTTGTTATTTTTTAAGTTACAGATGTAAAAATGAGTATTTAGCTTATGCGCTAAAAATAAAATAGACGTGTATCAAAAAATTTGGATTTTTTTTCCCCTAAGAAGATATAAAAGGGGACTAAAGTTTGTAGTTATGAAAATCCGACATTAAACTTGATAATTAGCTTTTCGGTTAATGAATAAGACGTGTTTTAGCTTTTTGATAACTCTACCCATTAGGGGGAAAGGCGGGGCAAATATTTTGTGTAAGAAATTCGGTATAGAGACATCAAAGTGGCACAACTATGCACGTATATCTCGATATTCAATCACTTTGGGGAGAAAATATAGAAGATAAAAGTTTGAATGAAATTCAGCCATTTACAAAGTAGAAGCCATGAAAATTAGTAGGTATACACGAGAACTGCTGGACCGATTTTTATGGTATTTGATTTGTTGGATTAGTCTCCGCCTATAATAGAAGAATCGAAGAAAAAAATTGAATTATACCATAGTAGGGTATGGGTAGGGTAGGGTAGAGGTAGAGTACGGTTAGGGTAGAGGTAGAGTAGGGTTAGGGTAGGAAAAGAGGGGTAGGGTAGGAGTAGAGTAGAGTAGGGTAGAGGTAGAGTAGGGTAGGGTAGGAATAGAGGGGTAGGGTAGGGGTAGAGTAGAGTAGGGTCGAGGTAGAGTAGGGTAGGGTAGGGTAGGGGTAGGGTAGGGTAGGGGTAGCGTAGGGTAGGGTAGGGGTAGCGTAGGGTAAGGTAGGGGTAGAGTAGGGGTAGGGTAGGGGTAGAGAATGGTAGGGTAGGGTAGAGTAGCGTAGGGTAGTGTAGGGTAGGGTAGAAAAAGCGTAGAGGTAAAATAATCACGCGTACAAAGTCGCGCGGGGCAGCTAGTAACTTATAAAAACATGAACATTTTTACAAAGTTTTTATGCAGATTATGCGAACACTAAAATTCGAAAATTGTTGAAAGAAAAACTCCATCACGAGCGGTAAGTACTTAGATTAATGTTTTGTAAAATCAAAATGACATACTTTACAATATTTAGACTGCATTATTTACAATATTTAGACTGTGGTTCTACAATGTGACTTCTTCCAACGTTTTGCATTTATATTCCACTCCACTTAACAAACATGGTATGAGTTGCAGGTAAAATGCAAACATGACTTTGTGAAGTGAAATGTAAAACTGTTTTGTTAGATTCCTTTTTACGTTTTTATAATAATTCACCTTCTTGTTTGTGTAGGTATACTTTTTTAGTGTGTGAAAGAAAGTTTTTTTTTTAAATTTTCAGCCAAATTTTATGACTAGTGGTAAATCAATTGGTCACATCAGGTGCTCGGCGATGTCCAATCATGCTCTAGGCCTACTCAGGCAATAATATTGCAATAAATCCTTTAACATATCAACAGAATAACAGACAGATGTAATTTTCTGCATAAATATAGTGTATGGACTGAAAAAAAAAAATGGAAAAAAGTCGCGAGCGAAAACTAGTGATATGATATTAATATCGCATTTTGAGTTTGGTTCATTATTGTTTAACAACGAAATAATAAACTAGACTATAATATAGTCTTATTTATTAGACTCTAGACTCTACGTGCTGCTTGCTACTCTCTTAATGGAAAAAACCAATAACACTTTACCCGACCCGGGAATCGAACCCAGAACCTCGTGTTCAGCAGTTGCGCTTGTTACCACTAGACCAATGAGGCAGTCATAACTTAAAGTCACAGTAGACATAAATTAAAGTCATAACCAATCTACAAATTTAAATTATTGAACGCACTCAGCTCCAAGAAACTGGCTACATTATGCATTAATGCAGCAAGAACGGTAAACAAGTAATATTAAAGTCACGATTGTACGTCAAAACAGCATCTCACCCTTATCAATTTCCCCTGGAGAACAGCTGCACAAACAATCTGAGGATTCCACCAGACTCCCAGATAACGTTAATTTACTTTAAGTACCTAACGATATTCTATACTGTGTACCTACATCATTTATGAATGAATTATGTCTGGAAAGATCAGATTTCTGGAAATAATGGTAGTAAATATAAATTACTTAGACTTACAACTACTTAGATACAACTTACTTACTTATTTGGAGTTCAAAAACATCCTTTAGGTTAGGTACATAATTGCATAATTTTATGTTGCTTTTCGTTGTAAGATCATAATTAGAAGATAAACTGTTAAGAAAAGCCTGGGGTCAGTAGAGGTCTTATATTATGATCCTAGACACCACTATCCAACAGCCACCAGCACGACGCATGTATTTTTAAGTATGTTCTCCGTTTTAATTTACTTTTTTTTTATTTCCAGAAGTTATTACAAGAACAGAACCATGTCACGATACCTAACAACTCCGTCACGGGTCGGACAGAGTTTATTTTATAGTTTGTATACTTTGAATACGTTGGGGGACCACACCATAGACCAGAAGTGTTAGGTGTGTTTATGATCAAACACATGGCCGTTTCCATAAAAAATAAATAAGTGCTTCTGACAATTTAAGATATAAATTGATACAAAGAAATAATTTTCATTCCAAATATCTCACAATTCTTGGTTAGCAAATTCATTAAATCATATTTTTTATCACTTCACTAGAACTTTATAAATTTTCCCCTCATTGTGTCTCAGCAGTAATAGCAGAATAAATTTAAATTTTCCCTTCGCAATCAAAATATAATTGCTTTTTAATTCCACAGAATCAACTGTTTTGTGAGCTTGGTACCAGTGTGAGGTCCGATTTCTAAAATGAATATAATTTTAGATGTTGCTTTTAGAAATTAAGTTTTAAAACTATATGAGTAATAACATTTTATGAATAGACAAAATGTAAAAGCATTTTCGCAAGTGTCTATGGTCATTATTATTTTTCGCGAAACGCTAGAATAACAACTAGGTATCAAAAGGAATTTAGTTGTATTATGAAGACTCCAAAACAAATGAATCTCTAGTTTTGACTAAAATGACCTGTAACTGTAACTAGACTGTAACTGTAACTAGAGAATGTAATATATTATTGCCTACTTCAAATCAGAATTACCTACGTATTTTTTTAACAATAATTTGTTTTAGAATTATAATATAATTATGTGATAAACAATAATTATTAAACAGTAAAAATAATAAAAATAAAGTCTTAATAACGATATCTACATATACTTTGACAGTAATGCTTATGCAGATATCGTTATTAAGACTTTTTTTTATTATTTTTACTGTTTAATAATCCGAATTGTCAACAAAATTGATACGTGTAAAAATGAAAAATAATAGCTATCATTTATCTACCCGCAGTTCCTTAAACATGGAGGAAAATTTTGCTTTTGACAATCCCTACATGTACCGCCATTTTTTATGTGTACCATTGCGGTATGGCCGCGGGAACTGCGAAAATTGTAAAATTATATAGGTACATACAGAGACAAATATGGTTTTGTATAGTGTTTGTGTAAATTGTGTAGTGTTTTATGTAAGTTAGTGTGTGTGTGTGAATGGACTAATTCTTTATGTAATAACGATTGACGCGCTTGCTATAACATAGTCATATTTAGCTGCTATTGCAGGTAAGCTATAAATACCAATTCTTAGTAGAATTTTACGATATTTATACGGTGTATATATGTATAGGTGTTTTCAGTGACAGAAAGGGCTTCGAAAGCCCTATTTTAGCCAAACCGGGTACAATTATATTTTTTTTACGGTCGTGTCGGAAAGCCCTCCAATCGGACTATGAGAGTGAGGGAATAGAGAGTGCACGTTTGTTTGCGCACATACTTGTGCATTATAATATCTCCTGCGTAGTTGGCTAATCTCCGTTGAGATTGGCCGCTGTGACCGAATGTGCTTTAATGTGCGAGCGATAGTATCCGTGCTTTATCAAGTACCAAAATTACTCGTATCATCCTATAATATAGGTAGGTACCTATACGAACATAATTATCCGAACCTCGCCGATCGCGTTCAGACCTTTGATAATAATTTGGAGGGCACAAATGATTGATGAATGTCAATCCCTCCTTAATAAACAAGATGCAAGTTTGACACCCAAGTTAACTGTTGGTTTAGGATACAAGGATCCGATCAATGTTTACCAAGTTACTTGTTTGAAGTATTAGCATTATTGAAAATTTCATGAGATACGGTCAAAGTTATGATTTAGTTATCTAGTTTTGATGGTAGTTATACTATATTATACCTATGTATTACTCAAGTTAAACCTCTTTAGTAAAAAGATTCAATTATTCCTACAAATTGATGGATGTTTGTTACACTTTCACGCAAAAACTATTAAACAGATTTTGATGAAACTTTACAGCTATACATATAGCTTATACATCAGAAAAACACATAAGCTACAATTTATCATATACCACGCGGGCGACGAGCGGAAGCTAGTTGATAATATGCCAAGACTTTCGACGGTTTTTTTTCTCCAAATAAATAATTAATCATTTTGCGTCGAATCTTCATCCAATATTTAGGACACGAATGGTGCAGAGATTTTTTCCGTCCCGGTCTTGTCGTGATATTTACCCATAGAAATATATATCTTTGATATTACCCAACTTCAAATAAATTATCGCACAGAATTCTAAACCAGACTCTAATATATTTATTACAGAATGAAAAAGCAACACCTGGCTTAGATTTGAATTAAATATTTGACTCAACATCGTTAATTCATACTTTACCCGTCAGAACGGCAAAAACAATGCCAAAAAGGAACTTTGAACTGAATTTTATTCTTATTTTCTCTTTTCATTAAAACTTGATTGCTCAAAGCAATTTGCCAGCACTGTCATACTAAAAAGGTTCAAACTTATTCAACCAATAGTAACTATTCATTTATTTGTTACTTTGTAGAAATATCTGTTGTTGAAATACGTGTAAATATGTATTTGAATTTATTTTTTACGTATTTATAAATCGTTTATTAAAAACCTTATCGACTTTGTTTCGACTTTAGGGACACATTTCTAAAGTATAGATAGGTACAAAATTATTCTTAAAAAAATTCTTGATAATTATTTTGAAAGTTCGTCGAATATTTTCTAATAGCCAGATTCACACCAAATCCAACAAGTTTTAGAACTGTTATAAATCAATTGTTACATAAGGATACAGAGAACAAAAATTGGCTAAAGTAACTATTTATTATTTGTCTTACAAAAGGTCATTGTAATGTTGTGTTACTTAGACTATTTGGTAAAAACTACGAAATCTTGATAGATCTTAACTTAATCAAGGGTAAAAAAAAATAAACTCGATAAAAGTTTTAACCACGTTTAGCATCTACAATTCTCACGCACGAGTCACCGTCAGAGTCAATAAAGACTGAAGAATTTCTGAGTCATGCTTACCTACGTACGAATGGGCCATTTCAAAAGCTTAGCAATTCAATTATGTCCCAAAATGCTCAAAATGTCCCATTGTTCTACGGATATTGTCTGTCCAAAATGCCATTTTGAAAACCTATTTCGTATTTTGATCATCAATTTACCTGGTGTTGGGACATCCTGATTAATGATGGCACTTTGTGTACAGCAACTGAAACAATTATTATTTCCCGATCGGAGAATTAAATAGTTCAATTTCGCGTTAAGTAAATAAGGTTCTGCTATAAATAATAGTAGTTTATTCAATGTTATAAATTGGTATAGAATTTTAAAATAAGTGCTGGTACTTTATCAATGTAAAGGATTTCTTAGTCTTTAAGCTGACTACTGTAATCGTTAATGATTTAGTACTACGCTTATTGGTTAATGAAGTAAACCTTAATAGGTTTTGCAAACTAATGTTCAGTGATCTTTACTAATTAAACAGTATTTAAGCTGACTGCGATAATTAACTATCGGTTTATCAACTAGTCGATATTCTTTCTTTATTATATATAGTTGACGAACGATTTTATTTTCATGTGCAAAACCTTTTACGAGGGTTCAATTCGTATGGACTAAAAACCACACGGTGTTCCTCGACGATCCTCTGGGCGGAAGTATGGGTTTCCCTTGCTTATTCATCGTACTTCCGCCAGGTTTCAACCCGTCGTCGTTATCTCGTAATAATCGATGTGATGTAAATGTTTATGTATTTATAAGCTACTACTTAGTACCTACTACAAAGTGCAATAGTTCCTTCAATGCGTAAGCAACAAATCGCTTAAGCGATAGTTAGCTCATTAGCTAAATAGCTAACCTAAACTAAACACAGACAAACACCTTATTCTGTAATAGGTCATAATATAATTACCGCAATCATTTGAAGAAACAAAATACTTATGCCTTTTTTGTTTTGTTATTACGATTAATAGTATTTTATTTAATAAATCTGACAAATGTTTGATTCGGAGTTTTATGTGATAAATAGTTGTATGTCTTGCTTTACCTTTTATACCTATTATATGATTTTCAAGTAGATTAATCATCATGATCATCCACAGCCTAAATGTATCCACTGCTGAGTAGAGGCCTCTCTTTGATTTTGTCAATTTCGTCCGCTCAGTCCTATTCTAATCGCATCCACATTATATTCCTAATGTACCTATTTGACCCGACATGCTACTGGTTGCTCAACAACTATTTTGCCAATCATTGGTATCCATTACATCAAGACTTGGCTCCACCGGCCATCACTCCTCATATCTGAAAGTAAATTACCTGCCGTAAATTGAGACTGGCTATAAAAATCTGGAAATTACCTATTTTCTCCTTCCGGACTGTTCATTCAATAAAATGTTACTCGGAAATATGATATTATTCGATCCGAGGATATTAGGCGGGAATTTCCGAACGTAACGACATATCAAATGTCAAATGCTCGACATTACATGATTGACGTCAGGAAAATAAGGAATCTGTCTGATAAAGATGGTTGAGTTTTGTAATTTTCCCCTATTTAGTAGGTAAGTTTATCGAGAATTCTACATAGGTCTCACTTTACAGCTCATAAATAATCTCTATTATTATGATTAGCCTATTATGTCCCATTTTTAAACAAAGGCCTCTCTTTTTCTCAAGTAAGACGCGGTCATAAGTAGGGGACTTGCTGGGTAACTACCTTCTAAACTGGTAGAATTTCACAAAAGAACGAAAGAACCAATTTTATCTCTATGCACAATTAAAAAATTGCAGTGTAAATAAAAAAATGATGAAATATAAGCTATATTTACATAGATACAGCTCACTTACATAGAAAATTGCCAAGTTATGTAAGTGCAAATATTTGTGACTAAGTATCTACTAGAAGGAGAAATTTCCACTGTCATTTTATTGGGTATCAAATAACAGTTCAAATAATAGGAAAATGGTGTATTCATGTTAGGTAAACTTGTTTGTTAGTTTGTCTTTCCTTCACGCAGCAACATAACAACCTATCGACCTATTTTTACGCTATCAAACTTCGAACTAGAATCCGAGAATAATTTTGAAGACACGATTGGCGTAGTGGTTAAGCGATTCGCTTTCTGTGCCGTTGTAACAGTTCGGTTCCCGCAAGCTGTAAATTTGTGTGATTAGATGTATGCAACTGCACACTCAGTGAAGGGGAAAATCCTAGTGTTTATTTTTTCACTTTGCAGACGTGACGCAGACACAACGGTGCAAATTTTCTTGCATACGCTCTTAACGAATCTCTCTTTTTCTATCAGAAACCATTAGAAAAAGACAAAATATGTATTTTAAGAGCTGTCAAACTGTCCATTTGACTCCAGCGTAGACTAAATCACAGCCTTAATTTGTCAGATCAATTTGCTGTCTTTTTTGATGTTGTTCATTAGAAAGAGATATTATAGTTCGACTAAAATTAGTTTAAAGTGATGTACAAGAGAATAATTTAGTACCAATGACAGATTTTTGTTGTAAAGAAAATGACTCAAACATTTCTCTTTATAGTATTTTTATCTCCTCTGGGAAGTTAATGACATATGCGTGACTCGTTTTGTGTTACGATATTATGTGACGAGAATGTGCACAAGTTTTTATGGCCAATAAGTTTGTGAGCAACTTTTTGTGGCCGGTAGAGATGGGTAGAAGAAAATGGTCGTATTAAGCCTGTGAACGTGGCTTTAATATGCATTTGTTGTCTATGACTCGCTAAAGTTGTACATAAAAGCTGTTGCAACCTTTTTGGTTTTTCTTTCGCAAGAATCGAAACTTAGGTCGTGGTCTGTCACAGGACTATCTAAGAATTACATAGAAGGTTCTTTTATCACTGTTACTAAGAAAACATATTCAATATTCGCTTTAATTATGTAAGTAATTAATTATGTATGCCTAAGAAAATGACGCCTGATAAGAACGAAAGAGCAACCATCATATCGGATTATATCTCTAGAAGGTTAGGCTTAGAAACTGCATTTTTTCTTCTAGGAGTCCTCTAAGAATTTTTCTAAACTTCTTTACTTATGATGAAAGAAAAAAAAATATTCCACAAGTCCATACTAAAGTCTGCATTGTTGTCATAAAATTAATCAGTTTTATGGATTTAGGTAATACATTTGGTATTTTTACCTAATTGTTACACATTAAATTCTGGAACTTATGTTGACAAATAGCGTTCGTATAAAGGCAAGATTACGGTATTGTAGCAAGCGCCTACTGCTTGTGATCTGCAAATCAGCATTGGTGTGATAGTCACAAATGTCTTCTGTCAATTAGGCATTCGTGTTTTTTTCATTATGTGCTTGTAACCACTTTATTATATAGATTCGGTTATTCTTGCTTTAAATATATCTTCAGAGGTATCTTTTGGTACAAAGAAATCATAAAAAATGTTAAACATACCAACCATACAAAATACAATATTATTTGATGCGAAATCACATAAAACTGTCTTTTAAGTATGAAGGGTTAAAGAGTACAATAAAATGTTGTTTTCATACCTTTCTCAAAGGATTATCTCTATGTTAAGAGTGCCTCAAATTGGTAAACTAGTGCTTCAGAGTGGGCAAAATTTGACTGCTCATTAATTTTTTTATTGAATTAACTAAAGTTTTTCAATAGCTACTAAATAAAATCGATTCACAAACAGAAAAGAAAATTTTTCATTGCCATTTTGTCTTTTCTTTTTTATATTATGTAGATATTGCCAAATTGAGTTTACTCGATTTCTTCGAGACATGTTTTCATGAGACAACACTTTTATGAATATCTGAACACTTAATATAACTAGGACTCCCTAAGATAAACTAGCGGCTGGAAGTGGAGCGCGTAGAATTAATTATAGTGACAGTTATCTTAAAAAAATTATTATCATAGCCGTCATTCGTGACCTACATAAGCAGTTTTAGATGATAAAAACTATCTAAGCCTACATTTTTTACATAAAAAATGAATTCGTATCTATCATTCATCAAAATGTAGCTACAGTTTATTTGATTGGGATATACTTATTTAGTCGGTATATAGATTAGAATAGATGGAAATCTTTTTACCCCACAATAATAATTATTTAATATAGAAAGTTATGTGTTGCGTTACCTTACGGAAAAACTCATCTATCTCTATGGCAATCAATCAACGCAGGTTATGCAGTAATAAGGATAACTGAAATGAGATGAATTATTAATTACTTACCATCCTAATTATTTTGTTTCTTAACACAGAAAATTGATCTCTTATCATTTTATTTTATAAACACACCATGTGTTCTGGGTGTCTAAAAAGACCGACCATAATTATTAGATTATTTCCGTGCCTCGAAAAGCACAAAAAGCCGTTGGTCCTGCCGGTCGTGCGCCTAATTTATTTCTCATCGTGCCGGATTGCCGTCCCGTCGGACTATGAGAGTGCACCTGTATTTGTGTACAAACTTCTGTAAATAATATCTCCTGCTTAGTCGTTGTTCAGTCAGGTGAACATAATATTATTAGATTATTTATATAACAGGCCGTATTACATGATAGGATCATAACACTATTACCATTCTAAACTCCTAAATGGTCATAGAGACGATCCATAATAATGATTGGTCTACTTCTACAGATTTTATGGAGATTAAAAAAAAATCTTTATTAATTACTATTACTATTACTATGCATATTATTTAAAAGTTACTCGAGAGTGAGTCAAGAGCAATATCTTGCAATTAAATATATTGGCTACTTTTGATATTCTAAGTGACTGACAAGCTTTTAATGCTTCCGAACTTTGATAACTTTCGAGGGTACCTATGTACCTATGTCAATGTATCACGTATTCTTTGGGTAGATAATCTTTAACGGTGATTTACGTTTTAGATATTTCATTTGCCACCTTAATTTTCATTCATTCATATAATCCAGCAAAATTACTAAGTACTACTATTTGAATATTGTTATAGAGTACCTATTTTAGTTGACTTTTTATTTTAAAAAAATTTGACGGTTTATGCGATTACATGTCACTCAGCAGCTATGGGGCAAATAAAAAAATATACCAAAGAGTTTAGTACTAAGCAGATCCATTTTTTGGTTTAAAATCGAATAGCAAAACTACTGAGGTTCTAAATAAATAAACCAGCCTGCAACTATCCAACCCACTGCAGGAAAAAGGCCTCTTCTCACTCTAATGAAGATAATATAATATATACCTTACTATTATACTTGTTTTTATTCGACAGTAATCAATAACAAACGAAAATGAAATTATTTTTCCTACTAATAAAGTCGAATTCGATAAAATTTGATATAAAAATGATGAAATTTGTGAAGAAAATCGAAATATCAAACTAAGTCTACATTTTAATTCTCTATCTACTGAAGCGTGTAGAGTGTAGTAGAACTAGGGCAAGGGAAATTATTTTTCTTTTTTATTTAGGGTATTTATGACTACAGCTTTTTAATTGTATGCTTTGTGTCTATGAGGAAAACAATTGACAACAGTAATAACATAATCTGGGTAGTATACTAGGCTACATGGTTTGTCACCAAATAAAAAGCGTTCTTTATAGAGTACCTAATAGCTCTGCAAATTGACCTTTATGCTTACTAAAGTCGAAATGGCAGAACAAAGAGTAGGAGAAATGACGACAATATTAAACCGTTAAACTATTTTAGGACTTCGTAATAATATTCAGTCATAGCAAGGACAATTGCTGAAATGCCAGACAGTTATGGTCGGGTCCACTTTGGATCGCAAAAAGGCAAGTAGTACGTGACTGGAAACTTTAATTTATAGTGGTCCTTAGGTTCGCAGTTATAGGCGAACAGCTAGTCCACTCCTATGACGCGCTTAAGGGGGGTGTACTGCGGTGCAGTCTTTATAAACGTGATCCAGCTCGTGTTATTGAAATTCTTTTTTACATTCAACTATCTCAGATGGTACGTATTTGTACGGAGTACTAGAGGACTAAACAATATGTGAATGTAAAAGAGGATTTGGTTGACACGGGCAGGATTATGAATAGGTTAGTGGCACAGCGACTGGGGTTCACCCAGTAGATCGCGGGTTCAAATTCCACTCGTAATCGATTTTTTCTTTCAAAATGTTTATAAAAATTGAGCCTTGTCATATAAAATAATTACCATTTTATTCGACGCAGTTTTGTATTAACTGCGTTAGCTATTCTATCAAGGCTGTGTTTAGTATCTGTGTCCGTGACACATTTCAGTATGGTAGATGGCCCGAATTCAGTTTTATGACTTTATTATACCAACGGGCTTTAATTAGGGGTATTGTTATCATGATTTGAGGCGTCTTTAAGTGGTCCTATATGGGACTGATTACCAAAACGTTTAAGTCTAATATTTGAAGTTAATGGTGGTCATAAAAAACCCACATTCATCTCTATGTATAGGTTAATCTTGAGAATTAGTTAAAAAATCTTTTTTTTTTTTTTGTTGCTTAGAAATGAAGTAAAATTAATTTAATCTGCACTGTAACAAGCAAACAAGAAATTAGTTTGAGGTCAGTTACTTACTTAACTACTTACTCCGACCAGAATGAAAAGTGTTAATTTAGGACGTGGGATTTCTATGTGTAAAGTTTCATTAAAATTCGTTTAATGGTTTATATTCTTACAAACATTTATTATAACTAAAGCCTGACATTCAACTGTATTTTTTTAATTCAGTAGCTATAAAAAAACGAATCTCAAGCAGAAAAGGAAATGATACTGAATTATTTTGTGTTAGCCTATTTCTAAATATATAGGTATAGTATAGTAATAGTAGGATTCAAATGATTATTGAATAGTTTCTAAGTTATCCATAGTATTTTAGTTCAATACATTATTTAGTTATATTAAATGAACAATAGGCATAATTTTTCATAAACATCAATCAAATTCATGAACTGTAAAAAAGCTTCCTTAACAACCGAATTATTCTCAAAGAATTGTCGACTCAATATAATAAAATCCCGAATAAAATCTCTTTCGGCAAGACAATAGAAAATCTATTGAGCCTTTTGAGAATCTGAAGTGAGGGAATTGAACAAAATGAACATTTCCACAGGTATAGGATATTAAAATTCATTCATCGCTGCTACCGGCGGTCGCCGGTCGCGGCTGAATTTCAAAATGAGATTCCCTAGACAGCTTACGTGAAATCCTACTTACTCATACATCAATATTAAAATATTGTAAGTAGGCTGTTTTGTACCATAATTATATTAATATAACCATTTTTCAGCAGAGGTGATCAACCTTTATAATGCCTCATTTTACATCTGGTATTTAAAAAGCCGCAGTTTAATAAATATAATATCATAACAACGCTTACTACCTCGTAGATTCGTGGTCAAAGATTGACCCTAAAATCATGTAGGTAGTAGTGTTGTACTATTTCATAACTAATTTATCAATATCTGTGCCAATAGAAGTCAAATTTATCTTTATCTGGGCAAAACATTGGAACTTTTGATTAATATTGGATTTAAGGCTATATAGTAAGGCGATACACGATTATTGCATTTAAACAGATTATTTTTCAGTGAACTTAACGTCACGCAATAGCTGTCAAATTAATTGCTAATTAACATCTCGTTATTTTGAATTGTCAATATCACGCGTTCGTAACAAATTGTGTTTGATGTACAGGTACCTAATTTCAATTAATTTAAACATGATTTTGGAGTTAATTAGAATTTATTTGCGATTCAGATCAATTTAAATAATATTTCTTAAAAGCTTGCTGTTTTTTTATGGAATAATCAACTATGTGAAAATGGTAACAAAATAACCAATGGCTCCAATATATGCTATGTAAATGAACAATAATTATATTTTAACAAAATATTTATAGGCCAACATTTTTCTAAGACTCTCTTATACCGAAGCCAGTAATTCAAGAGCCGGACACTCTCAGGGTTTAGACCTCACATTAATCTAACAGATAATAATCTAGTAAAATATTACCCACTTGAGGGTTAAAAAGAAAAAAGAATTATTATTTCGAGACAGTATTATATCTTTCGTCATCCCGTTTTGACTAATGTTTGAGTTCTTAATTTCATTTTGAGATAACTTTTTCGTATCTTCTTAAGACTAATGTCTTTAAGTTGCGGTTTTTATAAGCCTTTTGTGGATTCCGTAGAAAAAAATGTCCTACTTACATTTCTCGTCGTTTCGTTCTCGTATACCTAATAAGAAAATGGCCTTTTGAAAACGTCTGACATAAATGTATCTGGATACTGGATCTTAGTTAGGCACAAAACAAATTATCTTAAAATTTTGAGTTGGTCGCGCAGTATGTGGCGGGAAATTGAAAGTAGATAGGATTTTTTTCGTAGTTTTGGCCAAGTTAGAAAGCAATGTTTGAATAGAGGATTTTTTTTTTGTAGTTTAGCCCAAGTTAGTAAACAATCTTTGAATATGTACAATATTATACATTACAATATATCGACAATACATATTTTTGAATAGTTTAAATGACACACCTATATTTGCTAGTTATCATGAACAATAAACATCTTTAAGCGTTTTATATGGTACTTTACCGAACATCAAAATCGTCAGACTATGTCGTCATCACAATATAATAAGAATGTTGCAGATGGCTTTGGTTTTCCATTCTACGCAAATTGGCAACAGTGCCTAAATTTAAAATATTGGTATTATATTTGTTTTTAAAATATTATTTGGTATTTAAACTTGGGCACTAAATCAGGAATCTTCCATCTATAGTACTTCACAAGAACACTTACATTACATTCAGAGACACGTCAGATCAGTCTCGTAACAATATCGTATCGTGGATAAGCTGCAGTAAAATAAAGCTTTTCGTTCCTAGGCTTCATGTAGCGACATTAAAGATTAGATGTCTTTCCCAAGGAAAGAGGGTAAGGCGAGGTTAGATGGTTAGCGATTACTGTTAGTATTATGCCAAAATATTTCCTTTTGATTGGAGTAACAGTGCCAGCTTGTATGTGGCATCAAAGCTCCCAAACGAAAGAACCGATCTTGATTTAGTTTTTTTTTTGAAAAGTAATTTGATCGAGAGTGTTCTTAGTTTAAAAAATGAGGATTTTCTGTATTAAGGTTTTTTTTATTTTAATTTATATCCTTATGATTGGAGTAACAGCAGAGAAATAACAATGTAGAATAGCCAACTTCACAGTAGACAATATCATCTGCCTAGCCTTTTCCCAACTATGTTGGGGTCAGCTTCCAGTCTTACCGGATGCAGCTGAATACCAGTGTTTTACATGGAGCGACTGCCTATCAGACCTCCACAACCCAGATACTGGGTTACACGATACCCCTTGGTAAGACTGGTTGTCAGATTTCGGGCTTCTGACTACCCGTAACGACTGTCAAAGATCTACAATTGACATCCGGGGCCAACAGCTTAACGTGCTATCCGAGGCACGGAGAGTGATAATTAATTTATAAAACGCACATAACTTACGAAAAGTCAGAGGTGCGCGCCTTGGGTTCGAACCCGAGACCTCTGACTTGCCAGTCAACGGTCACTACCACTAGGCTATCACGACTCTCGACAGTAGACAATATACTGGACAATTATATTATGTACGCAAACTCAGGTGCACTCTCTATTAGAGGCGATATTACACGAGCGGAGAAAGACGAGGCGCAAGACCGACAGCTTTAGATGCTCTTCGAGGTACGGAGCAAGTAATAGAAATTAAAATAACGCCAATAACTTTCTTAAATTCAAAGATTCAAGCCTTGGGTTCAAGAGCCCTGACTTGCCAGTCCACGGTCATACTACTTCGGCATTGAAATACATAGCCATAGGGGTGATTGAAGTTTTAAACTTAACACCGCTTACATAGAGACCTTGCCGTACCAACGTTGCATGCGCGAATACAACTGCAATCCTCTGTAGATGTACTGTATTCTGATATCAATCCGTCACCTGCAATGCGTTTTGTATTTTATTTAAAATACGATACGGTTTATTTCTTTCTGTTCTGTATCATTAGGAACTTCAGATAGTTTTATACAGCTTTGATATCTATTTTATTGAGCAATATGGAGTGTTTTGATTTTGTCGGATTCATAAGGTTTGTATTTTAAGAACAAGATATTTCCAAATTTATGCTACATAATTGGAAAAATAATATCATTATTTTGATTGAATTTATTGTAAATTTTACGTGCTCTTGAAAACTCAGCGGACTAGAAAATGTTTACAGCGGGTGTCATATAACTATTGTGATGCGTGTGGTGTTTAGAAACCAAATATCGATGACTCGCTGTCCAAATTCCCTTTTTCAGAGCCGAGGCCACTTCTGTATTATTTGTTATGATCGGTTTAACTTTTTCCATATATCCTATAAAAGAAGCATACGTCCTTTTTTAGGTTCTATTCTAGATATATAAAAGAATTACTCGCAAACTATGATCAAAAAAAATCTCTTATAAAATATTTTTAGTCATATTAAAGCATCTAGGTCATAGCACCTATTAACTATGACTCTTTAATGACTGTCTCGAGGCTTCCCTATTAAAACTTCAACGGTAAATTAGCTTCAGAATGGAAAATGTCGAAGAGACGTTCTCTATAATACCACCTGTAGATACTACCTATATTATAGTTAGAATTATTTACCTTCTAGCTTCTACCCGCGACTTGGGCCGCCATATATCATATATTATCAATTGCTCCGTAATACATAAACCTGTCAGCGTCTAATCTCTCTCCAGTCATGTCAGATTGCCGACCCATCAGATGAGCGAGTCTCCTATGAGAGTGAAATAATTGAGAGTCTATTACCTTTCTATTTTGTTGCTCACAGCTGTGGTTGGGATACACATTACACATTTTTGCATTTATTGTTCCCTTTATTAAAAAGGGCCCAGGTCTCATAATGTAATGTTTTAAAAAGTCCCAAACATCGCTTGTTCTTGTCCAACAAAACGTCAACAGTCCATTTCCATCACTTATTCATACTTGACATTTTACGGACTCACATGTTAAAACAAGATAACATACACCACATGGTTTGGTGCGGCAAAATATGGGCCCAAAACGGCCCGAAGGTGGGAAATTCAAATTTTAAATATTAAATAATGAAACTCATTTGTCTGAAGGTTCGTACCAGGTGTTTATTATAACCACTTGGGTTTATTCTGCCGTTAAGAGGATCGTAGGTTTATGACTACAGAACCATTTATGTAAAAGAAAATGCGTTCGTTAGCTATAAATGTAATCTTGAAATTCGTAAAATGGCGTATATTTACTACGAAGATTTTCATGTTTATCTAAAGGCAGAGTGATTTCTATGAGGACCCAGAACATTCATACATGTGCTGATGGTGATCATTTATATGGTTTGAAAGAGGTAAGAAACCCACATTACCCGGTCTAATTCTAAAGGTTTTCCCCCGTAATAAAAAAAGGTACCTATTTGACTATAATTTGTAAATCTTATCCCTAGACTAAAAGCACTAAGTATTGTAGACTAAATGAAATTTTGATAATAATAAATGAATAGTTGTATTGTATCCTCTTTTTAAAACAATAAATGGTAAACTTACCTTCCCACAATATAAATATTGAGGATTAATTTTTTTTACGAAACCATTAAGAACCCTTGATGAAATGAAAGATAATATCCGTGAAAAGAAAAATCAAACAATAGAATACCAGCTGCGTAGTCCCACGAGTTGATGACGTCATATGAGCTCGTTACGGCTAAGCGATGCAATCTTTAGAGGCCATTAGTGTAGTGCATCAAGTGCGAACATGGAGTACGTATAGCTGGAGATCGTATAAAAGTAGCTACATACTTATATATATGATACTCTCTTTACGTAGTAGAGCAGAGATAGACTCTAATTGTTGACGTAGGATATAAAGCCAACAACTTAAAATGGAAGTGGAAGGGAAGCGGTGCGCTTTAGGTTCTAACCTGAAATCTCTGACTTGTCAGTCATACCACTAGGCTATCACTACACTAAAATATTTAAAAAAGTATGTAGGTAAACATGGCATTCTTGAGCCATATGTGATAATGTGTAAATAACAATAAATAAATAAAACTAAACTATGATTTATATGATAACAATGTTTGGTCATAGATTAGGTAGTTAGTAGGATCTATCACAGTTACTGTGATAGGTCTTACTAACTACCTAATCAGCGCTACAGCATATTAATTTAGCGTCACGCATAGGGGCCGTTTTGGTCTCGAGCAGCATTCTTTAATTTTGCTCTCATAAAAAGAGGGTAAAAAGAGGGGTGTTATAAGTTTGACATGGCTATGAGTCTGTATGTCTGAGGGTCTGTATGTGACAACAAAGCTCCCAAACGGAAGAACCGATCTTGATTTATAGATCTTCCAACAGACAAATGGTTTTTTGACAGTTTCGCGCCCATGAAGTTTCGTATTATATAAGTTAAAACTTCATATAAATAATATTGTGCTTCATGGACGGGTACCGCTCCCTTAGTGATTTTTTTTTTTTTTTTTTTTTTCTCTTTATTTAAAGAGCTCGTTCACTGAGTGAACATGCCGCTCTGTAAAATGTTACAATCATGTGCTTATCTTAGGTTTTATACAGTTTTACAAATATGAAATAGTAGAATTAACTTATAAACAATAACTTAAAGGTAATCAACTATCTATTTTTTAAACCCAATTTTCCCTTAGTGATGTGCCACAAAACGATTACTACGATTATGCCACAAATTACAAATAAATAAATGCTAATATGGAAATAAGGTATAAATATGTTATTTAAACAAAAAGACAACAAAATTTTAAGGTTGGAACTGTGAGTGTTGTTATTGAGAGGGCAGTAGGAGTGAATAATTTATTTCTGTTATCTACATAATCATTAATCGTACTAGAATCGTCCGATGAGGAGTCTTCAGTAATATCAGATTAGTTCTTGTGTGCATAAATTATCAAATGCAATGTCACGGTCCCAATCAGACATTGTGACTCTTAGTTCTCTCGACAACACTTGCCCAGTTCTCGGCCGTCACGTGGGTGCAAGCGTTTTTGAGTAATTGCAATTGCATTTTATTTGCTGTGAATGGGGGACTTGTATTGTTTCTTGCAGTATGCCCTTTTACTTGTGCCCATATAAGTTCTATGGCATTGTATTGGCAGTGATATGGAGGAATTCTAAGGACGATATGACCATATTCTGTTGCCATTTCATCGATCACATACCGTTTTGGTTTCTTTTTGGTTTTTAATATTTTTAACAATTCTATTTTTAACATGGAATCGTCCACATTTTCTTCGTTTTCGCGTAGCCAATAAATACATAAAGTAAAAAAAAATAATAGGTCTGTCAGTTATAAGTTCCAGATTCAGATTAAATAGCAGCCTGATGCTATGATTATTTCCTTTGGGACATCACTAACATGTCAATCGTCGAGCTGTCAAAAAACCATTTGTTTAGTGGAAGATCTATAGTTTCTTTTATTTAAAAGGTGTGATCAAGAGTGTTCTTAGTTAAAAAAAATAAGGATTTTCTGTATTGAGTTTTTTTTATTTTAATTTATAGATAGGTACCTATGTATTACTTGAACAAGTCTTCAAATTTCTTCTTTAACCTGTGGAATGTGCCTCGATTACGTTTTACAAATGCCTTAAGCGACTGAAACCGGAGATAAATCTTGACGGAATCTCAACGACTGTGCATCTGACATTTCATGGGTAAATAAACATTTTTATTTTGATACGTAAAATTTAAGTATGCAATTAAATTTATTCGAGCTACCAATTACGTATATAGAAGCACGAGTCACTGAACAAGTTAATACTTCCGGTCGCCTGTCAAAGCCTTCCGTAAAGTGCTTCAACGTTTCCGTAATTGGAAACAGTTGTGTACCTTTTTCTCTCTTATTATGTTGGTAAGAACATATGTGTTTCGTGAAAGGTGAAATTAGGGTCAACGCACACTGGCACACGGCACGGAAAAGATTATTTATACAAGCTAATATATAACATTCAAGAAGATAACAAAAAGATAACTGTTCAAGTTTAACATAAATAATATAAAATTTAAATAAGTGCAGCGCTTTTCTTAACCCTCTGGGTTTTACAATATTTGAATATGAGTCGTGATTAAGGTGACTCAGGTTCGAACCCAAGGGACCTCTGACTTTTCGTAAGTTATGTGCGTATTATTAATTAATTATCACTTACACCGTGCCTCGGAAGGCACTTAAAGCTGTCTACGCATAATCTCTTTCCGGACGTGTCGGATTGCCGTCCCATCGGGCTTTAAGATGACGGAATAGAGTAGAGAGTGTACCTTGTTTACGCACACACTTGTGCACTATACCTGTGTAGGCTACGCTAATCTCCCGTCTCGGTCAGGAGGACATAACTTATGTTATTGTTGTGGATTACCCACATTTTATCTCACGTCGTAACAAAATTCTAAAATAATTTCTTTGGTCACAAGTTTAAAATCGATTCGACCATTCGCACAGGAGCCACGTGGGCTACAAAACAAATCTTCCCAATTGAATTTCCTTGACAAAACAATTTGATGAAAACCAAAGAAAACATTGACTCGCATTTTGATTGGATCTTACGTGTTCTTAGGCAGAATTATTAATGTTTATAGAGATTTTTGAATAAATCATAATTATTAAATCATTATTTTTCATTCTACAAAATTTCGAACTTTAATGTTCACATAGTATGCATAAATGTAAAAAAAAACGTCGTATAAAAATGTTTATTTATTAAATTTAATAACTTTTAACAGACCAACTCATAAATGGCGAGAAAAAAAACAGCTGTTTGATTGATTGATGCCAACAACAACAAAATTATGATGAATATTGGACATTTCTGCGAATTGGAAATTTTGCGAATTGGACATTAAAATTTTGCGAATTGGTCATTCTGCGAATTGGATATTTTGCGAATTATACATTCTGCAAACTGGACATTCTGTGAATTGGATATATTTCTACCGCTTGGATATTGCGCCCAAACGTTATGGTCATGTAACTCGACCATATGTATGCAACAGCTGTTTTTTTACGTGATTTTTAGTTGTTCATATTAATGAGTTCAATAATCTATTTTTGGGAAAACAACTATTAAGTAGGTATGTTTTTTATTATGTGTATAAGACCTTTTTTACAATACCCATTTTTTTTCCGTTAACTTCCTATAACCTTCCATTTTTCTAACCAAGTAAAGGTATTTTGACATTTATTGTCAGAAACTGCCTTCTCTAAATGAGAACTAATTGTCTAATTAGTTAGGTATTGATTAGCGTTGTACGTAGGTGTTAACAAGGTTAATTGGTTGTTAACGTTAGCAGTTAATGGATTAGCCGGTAGACTTGTAATGTAAACCAACTCAATTTTGTGATGTTAACCCTTTGAAATGTCGCCTTACAATATTTTGAAAAAACGAATTTTCGTTTTAACCGATTTCAAAAAAGAGGAGGGAAATAACTTGAAGACGTTTTTGAGTCGTTTTCAAGCCAAGTTCTAGCCTCTTTAAACTTCTCACTAAGAACTTCACTGGAACCGACTCCAAAAGCCTTACAGTTATTTCAAGCTTTTTTTCATTTGTATAGTTGATGAAAAACCTGGTGTCAGAGTTTAACCTGTGGGGTAGCACACGCGATATTTAATGAGTTAACTTGTACCTAGGCCGCGTTTTCAAATTCTGTTCGTAACTGTTTTTTTCTCTTCGTTTTTTTGATTTTATGCCTATTTATGATTTTGTATCATTTAAAATATAAAATATGATTAATAATAAACGAAATATAAGTCGTTTGATTACGGTTCAATTCAATTTGAGACAAAATGTAGGCAAAATTTATTTCTGACATTAACCATTGTCCACTTGTCCAGTCAATCGTAACAAATTGGAGTTTAAGACGACACGACAGTACTTTAAATATTACACCTCCTGTTAAATGTGAATCCATTTAATTAGTTAAAATACAAACATTCAAATCTACAAACTCATAATATACTGACTGAGGACTGAATTTCAATATAAATAAATATTTTCATAGTAACATAAACAAGTAGACAATAATTTAAAGAAAATAATATGAATAGAAGTTTTGGTTGGATATAAATTTTTTAAATTTACATTTTTCTTTATGTGAAAAAAATTTAGGAAATATCTGGATTTTTTTTAAAAGTTAGATAATTTAAGTACTAAAACTTTAAAAATATTATGTAAAATAATTTCTTCCATTCTTACAATAATGCAAAATACTACAAAAAAATACTGCAAAACAAAATCCAGCCCATAAATAAAAGAAGTGGGTAACGTCGAATGTCCTTTCAAGGCATCGATGACACGAGATCCGAAATTCGTAATGAAATTCCAAGTAGAATTCATAACGGTCTTGGAAGCCCTCTACTTTCATTTGGAGGGTTAAGAGCGGCAAAAAATTCATTCATTGTACGAAAAATAAAACATTCCTTTTTCGTATTTTTCTTTAGAGACTGAATTTTGTTGTTTTATTTCAAGTTGTGGTGACTGGATGTCCTACTTAAAGGTGATTTTTTTCGCGTTTCTCAAAGGATGAAAATGGAACAAGACTGACTGGAATCATAGCAACAGATCTGAGAAGCTATCCTAGTCGCTATTCAAAGAAAGATTTTGATAGGTAAAAAAAAAATCTGTTAAAAAACACATAACTGATCCCATGACGAACCTTCTAGCGAGTGTCGAGCGAGATAGTTAGCAAACTCATGAACACGCTAAACTTTTTTTTAAAAGCATTTGTCATACGTCAGAGGATTATCAGGGTTATCAGCGTCATCCTAGAGGTGCACAATACTGAAAGCCATTACAATACAACACGATTATTGGCTATCGATGTTGCTAGAGTTGTAACAAGTATGACAAAAGGTAAGACCTGATCATTCATCTAAGGTACATGCATTGTTTAACCTATAAGTAAAGCATTACTTGTTACCAGACCGCTACCTACAGACGACGGTGATGGAGAGGAATTCTTTAACACTTAAGCATAACTTTTGTATATAACAGTTTATTTTTTATGGTTATTTATTAGGTTTATAATGTAGAATGTAGTAGTACTAATTTATTGTGAATTAGCTAGAGTTTAGACTATTTAATTAAGAGAAGATAATTTGCGCTTCGTTAATGGTAATTCTAAGAATTGTTTCAGATAATACCTGTACCTATTGCCGATTGTCATAAATAACTAGTTCTTTTGCCATTCAATATTCTCTAGCAACAAATCCTTTCAATTCTAAAACTCTACAACAATTTTCATTTTGAAACACTATCTCTTTAAAGCTTACTCTATATTTCCAAGAGTAAATTTAAATGTCGCCTCTGAATGTCGAATTTTGTCGCAATAATATTAAGAGTCTCATTTGCGAGCGAGAGCGTCAACCACAGGCGTGTCGGATTCACAGTGAAATATCACTACACTTTAAATTAAAATACAAACGAGGTCAACTTAATCGAAACTCATTAACTGGTGTTTAAGGCTTTTGAATTTTCAATAAGCTGCTTTAATTAATTTTGTACAATCTTTTATTATTATAATTTGTTTTAAACCTATACAGCACCTCATTGGATTTGTGTTGCAAATAAAGGCGCCTTTTTGTGCTAATATGCTATCTCGCTTGCACATTGAAGTTGATTGAAGATGTAAAATCAATAAACATAGTTATGAAAAATCGAAATAAACCAATTGAAGGAGAACAACATTATAAAGTTTCAGCATAAATTTCAGCTTAATCGAAACATATTTTCAAATAAAAAATTGCTTTCAATGAATTTTGATTATATGCCATTTTTTTATTTGAAAACGTGTTTCGATCAAGCTCAAATTTTTGGTAAAACTTTGTAATGTTGTTTTAGTTAGATTTTTCATAACTATATAAATATAATTATTCATTGATTATTAATGTGCGACCGAGATAGCAGATTAGCAAATATCCGCGCCTAAAGTTACAAAAACCAACAACATTATGCTCACGTATCTGTACATTAGATTTATTCGCAAGAACCGTCATGGGGTTGGAAAACTCATAATGAATAATTTGCCCCTTCGGTTTTCCTTTTACTGACTAAAACCAGAGGATTGCTTGTTTACTGACCAAAAATCGGAGGACTTATTTGTTTATAGGAAGCATTTGCTGAATTTAATTTATAATGGTTTCCCCGGATAATTTAAAAAAAACTTTGAATCATGGAGGTCTCAGGTTCGAACCTAATGCGTGCCCTCTGACTTTTTATAAATTAATTATATTATCACCGGCTCCGTGCCTCGGACAGCACGTTAAGCTGTTGGTTTCGGCTGTCATAATCGATATGGGGAATTAGTACTCTTATAAAATGCTGATAACTGATCTAACTTCAAAATATCGTATCCCTTTGGGTTGCAGGGGTCAGATAGGCAGTCGTTTCGCGGAAAGCTGATATTTACCTGCATCTAGATTAGAAGCCGACCGACGCCAACAAAGTTAAGCTAAGAGGATGATGATGATGAATAGAATATTTTAGTCTTTTTCTTATTTCTTAATACATACAACAGTTACCTACATGTAATAGTTCTCAAATGAACTACATTGTGCACTACTGATGCAATCACTTAATTGCCACTCGCTTATTGTGTTAATCGCTCCAACCGCTCCAATCTCCGCAGATAAGGTAATCAACTAATCACCTGTCAGCGCTTAGACGTGAGTCGCTTCGTGCATACTAAGGAATTTAGTAGTCACGTCTGTAATGGTTTGTGGTACAAAATGTCTGGAAAGATGTGCTGTACCTAAGTATAGAAGTCATCAGATTCAGGTTACACTTGTACAATACGATTTCAAAAATTAACATTAAATTATAAAAACTACTGCTTTTATTCAACAGACGATTGCACCATTTCATGACATTATTTTTGTATGCGTTACATAAACAACACACCAAATATAAAAGCAACAAACACGGCGCGCAAATAAACTCGCTTTAAAAATGTAGTTGATTTATTTCAAAATACTTCAGCAGTAATAGTTTTATTGGAATATCGTACTTAATACTATTATGCGAATATTAAATTAAATTTTAAAAAACCATAGATATGATAGTCTAGTGTCAAATTGAGGCTGCACCTCCGCCTCCGTCACGGCACCATTGTGACTATCTCGAGGATCATGTGCAATGGATGCCACACAACTCCATGTCAGTAGCCCAAGTTCCTTTTTGTGACGGGACAGAGCGAAGGTCCCGTCGCAATCTACCTGACGGTTCAATGTAAAATTAATGTCAAATAAACATCACGTACTGATATAAACGATAACACAAAAGAAAACATTGATAGAAATTGGTATTTTCCAACAGACAATATCAATTTGATAACCGTCGTATCGTTTAATAGAATAGTTTCAACTCTGACCAAACACAAAAGACTGCTTTTAGCCGCCTAAACTTTCTAAATTTATCTCCGGACGAAATCGAACGAGCACAAAACTCGCCAACACAGTTTCAGTTGAGAGTCTGCCCAATTAGTGAACTGGTTCTAGTCTTTACTAATGATGCGCCCAGCTGGAGTGCGCTTTTGTAGTCCTATGACGCCACGTATGTTTGTGGAAAGTTACTCGACGCGAGTCTGCTTTTTGACACATTGTCTAAGAAAAATGTTGGGCTAATTTTAAACTTCTTGAAAGATAGCACGTTTTAAACTTTGCGGCTTGCTTTAAGGTTTTTTAATTGCTACAATAAAAGTTTGTGTAATTTGTTGGCGTATAAGTTTAATCATCTTTAAGAAAATTTAAATTTATAGTTGGTAATATTTCATGTATATATTTTTTTATTATAATTTCAGACATTTTAAACTAGGTACCTTCCGTTTGGTTAACCCTAAATGGCGAGTAATAAAAGTTCAATTTCGTAGAGAATAGTGGTAAAAAAAAACATAATTTTCTACAACTTTCAATAAAATAAATAAAAGAAAATCTATTATGTCTCAATTAAATTGGTCCTTAAAAGTAAGTCTTCCTCAAGTATACTATTTTCTTTTACAAATGACTGGCTCTCATGATAACGACGCAAATGTTTTTATTATATTTCCAACAGAAATACGTTTCCAAAAGACCAATTACCTACTGTTTTATTTTCCTCAGAAGAGGAGTGTGGTTGTAAGATAAAACTAACTATTCTTTACCTAGCTAGCTATAATTGTATCTTGTTAAGATGCTAGTCGGAAACTTGCGGTGAACGTGATCAATATCTTTCAACCATCGTTGTTTCACTGCAAACTATAAAAGCGACACTCAAAAAGGAGATAAAATTTAGTAATAGTAATTAAGTTTATTTATAAACCTAGTATTATTATTAGTATTGTATTGTTAATAAATAAACTTAATTACTATTACTAAATTTTATCTCATTTTTGAGTGTCGCTTTGCCCGTGACTTTGTCCGCGTATTTTATCCGTTAACGTTATTATAACTACCTCTGACATTTCATAAATCGAATCTTATGCATCTATAATAAGTTAAATATCCCTTAGATTTTCTTAAGTTCATCAGTTTCGGTAGTTATAAATATTTAAGATATTCAAAAACGAGAGTCAATAACCTCATAAAATCTTGGCAACTTGTCTTATATTTTGCATTTTGAATGGCGGAAGCAAATTGGCTAGAAAGACTCCGAAGAAAACTGATATTCAGAAGATTTTCTTAGAATTAGAATAATAAGTTTACTTCACTAATAAAATAACTATCTTGGCTAGAAATTAGTTAATTATTATTTTAAAGCTAAACAATCGCTTTTAAATAAAAACAATTAGGAAAAGCTGTAATAAAGGTTTTCATCACTTTAAACGACTGAAAAATAAGAAATAGAAACCTAATATTATTATTTATTTGTATCTAATAATAAAATTAAAATAAAAACCATAACAATTAACATTATTATTTTCATATAATTACACTCTTCCAAAAGGACACATTAGAAACTTTCCACAAAAATACGCCGTACCCAAGAGTCAACAGAATTGAAAGCCAACCAACAAAGAGAGACTTTTGAACAGCCGAAAGCATAGAACTTAACCCTCTTGTTATCATGCCTCCAAGGGATGATCACATTAAAAAGAAAGAATTAATAACTGCGTACCAAACAAAAATAGCCTGGAGCGGAACATGTATTTAAATAGAATTACAAACATCTGCTAAAGGAGCATGGTAATATGAAAATATTTTTGGGATATTCTTTTTGCTGGTTTTAGGAATAACTTAGGTGGGTATTTCATATATTATGTTCCTTTACAATTTTTCTTTACATTTTTCATAATTATGGAAAATATTATACATATGAAAGGTATGTGTATTAGACTTTTAAGTCCTATTGCCTGGTCGACCGATCTCTGCTCAAAATATCAAGTAGCGTCAATTTTAAAAGCATTCTTTAGTCAAATAATGATTAACAATAATGAGTTTGACTAATTGTTTAGGAGTAATTTAGGGTTTCACAAATTACAGTCATAATTTACATATTTTGATTAACAAATATTTTTTTTATGTCATGTCATGTCGTCAAGGATAGGTATGTTATAGGGCTAAATGATATAGAACTATCAATTACTTAAATATTTATTTTTGTTACAGGTACATTTGTTAATATACACATCGGCAGTTTCCGGTAAATATTATTATATTATTTATTCATATCTGAACTGCAAATACACAACAATAGAGTAAAGTATATCATGATTTATAATGTTATCCTGAATTATGAGATACATTTTTAATGAATTTTAGTTGTACAAACCTATATTGTAGTAGATTTCTGCCAGTAATTGACCATTCTCAATATACCTACGCACTCATTTATTATTGACATCATACTCAAGACAAAGTTTTGATTACTTTAGCTTACTATAAGCCAACGTATAATTTACTATCCGCCTATTGAAATATTTTTTACGAATTATTAAAAATTTATAACAGTAATTTTATTTATTAATTTTCATATCATGAATCATCAATCAGTTCATTGCTCAACAAGCGTCTTTAGATGCGCGCCACTATTGTGCGCTCATTGGAGGATTTTTCCCATATTCGCTACGCTGCGCTGGGCAAGCGGGTTGGCGATCGCATTAGCAGATGATTATTGTTACTCAGGAGGATAATGCTATCCATCCTCCGGATCTTTCCCTTTGTCGCTCCTTACTACACCCGCGGGACGAGTAGGAGTGGTTCTGTTCTTAGGCCTGAAACCACACGGCACAAATAAATCATGAATAACTATCATTAAAATGTTGTCGTCGTAAACTAATACCTATTTTGTTGTCGTCAAAACAATTCTTTGAACAAAATTTAAGTGAAAGATATTAAAAAATTGCAATATTTACACACAAAACACGTAACAATTCAATATACGATACTTTATTAATCTCTGTGTCAAAAATCAACACAATATTATAATATTTTTGACGGAAAAATGAATCAGAAATATATTCTGCAATAATAACTAGAATCAGTAAATCTGTGCAAACAATTATGTTTCCCACGGTCAGACCAAAATATTGCTATGAAAATAAATGAAACATTTTGCGTACGTAATAATAATTATTATTTTGCGTACGTAATAATAATTTTTATTTTTGCTTCACTGGCCAATCGAGTTATATAACATTCGTTTTAATCGGAAATAAATGCGTTGCTACGCTGGTTATATTAAAAAAATAATTAAGACGTGATCCTTGTGGTGTGACTATTGATAAGCAAGAGTCTCAGGTTTGAACCCAAGGCACCTGTGGGTTTTCGTAAGTTACGTGTGTATTATAAATTAATTAACTTGCTCCGTGCCTTAGAAAGCACGTAAAGTTGTTGGTCTTGCGCCTGATCTCTCGTCTCATTGGGCTACAAGAGTGAGGGAATAGTGCACCTGTGTTTTGCGCACACACTAAACTTGTGTACTATAATATCTCCAGTATAGATAGCTAATTTCCTTTGAGAGCTCAGGAATACATTATATTTAAAAATATTAATTTTAATTAAATTAAGTTTTATCCCAATATCGATACTTTTCTCAATTTCAAGTATAGGTAAGTGCAAAATGATTTTTATTTATTTATTTATTTAATAATTTATGTACACACATATAACATTACAGAAGTAGGGATACATAGGAAACAAAAGTACAAAGGTACTGCTTATTTCTAAAGAAATCTCTTCCAGCAGACCTGCGAAAGGATATTTTATTATTGTTTTATACTAATTTGTATTGCATTTTTGTCAGTTTTAAGCGTTAACTTAGTATTTTTAAGATATTATATATTAAAATAGCAATGTTGCTAGTGTAAATAAGTGGAGTTATTATGCGCTTCATAATCTAGTACATCACTCAGCCATCATACAATTTACATGACAAGCGTTAGTCAAGTGAGAGCTATTCACTCGACACCAACTACCATCTACTCCGACCAGCCTCATAACATGGTCCCAGATACCGTAGAACTAGCTTCATTATGAATTAACTCTAGATGTGCCAAGTATAGTTATAACAAAAGGATAAAATCGACTTTAAACACTAAAAAGCTAAAAATAACGCAAAAATTATCGTTTTGTAGTCATTGCCAAGCAGATTAAATTACCTCATCCTAAGCCTTAGCACTGAATCTTACACGTTTTTTCAAACTTTTTTGTGCTTTTTTTTTTGTTAAAAACTCATTATTTTTCTTTGTTTTCAAACCAATTTTCGGGAAAGTGATGTTCGATAGCGCCCGATGAGGAATTAACCATTTGTATCTCCGAAGTTCATAATTAGACCATGACAATATTTATATGGGACGAAAAAATACAACTCAAATCGACAAACTACTCACGGAGCTGCATTAGGTGTAAAAACAAAATTAAGAACCTCTTTTTTAGAAATCGGTATTAAATAGGAAATGAAAATCAGTAATCGTAAACGATTCAAATCGGTCTAATGTACCAATTTTTATTTGCACTCCCTTTATTATTATTTTTCTAGTTAAGATCAGTTTCTGTTAATTCCAGACATTTCAGTTTCAAAAGTGTATTGATTCTTTTAAATAATTTATGCTATGGTATATTTGAAGTGTTCTTAGTAGAATTCCATCCTGTTTGCAATCAATATTTCAGATAAACACAATTTCTAAATAAAGACATGTTTTAGAAAATACAATTCTTGGAGAAAATTTATTTTATCTTCCAGATAACTAACATCGTTGTAACATCAATGACATAACGGCCTAATGACGGACACTCTGCTGTTATGTCTAAGTAACAGCGGACTTGTTAGCGAGACTAGTTCAATAGTTCTGTAGCTACAATATTGTTAAAAATAGTAGTAAAAGCCTAGCGTGTATTTCTTTGTGATCTGTACAACAGCTTGCAACATGTTTTTTCTCTCTTTAACCATAAAAACGACTTCCTTCCATGTTGTGATGGTGATTACCGGTTTCTTTCCCCGGATGGTGCCTTTTAAAGGTTTTCCCCTATAATCAATAAAAGGTCCAATAGTTAGAAACTGGTATACCAATATGACTTTAATTCAGTGTCGTATACCTAAGATACTTTCTTAGATATTCTATGACATCACTGACTAATGGTGAAACGCTTTAAATGATTAATGCTCAATTCTTCTCTGTATGCGAAGAGGCCTTTGCCTTGCAGTTGGACTGTTGCTTTTTAAATATCAACTCTACTAATAAATAATTCCTTTCATCAAATTGTTGTGTTGTGTTGTGTGAAAACTACATGTAGTTTTCACACTTGATTGGTTTGAGAAGCCAGTGGGGGTTTTTTTTTGCGCGATTGAAATATGCAATATGAAATAATTATGTTCCTAAAAATAAAATAAATTTAGCGAACGGCTAAACACGCCAAAGCTTTTAGAACTTTTTTTATTTAAGATATCTATAAATACATTATTTACTGCCCAGAATTAATTCCAATCCATCTTTACAAGAAAATCCAGAACATCACGTATCACTTACGTTGACATATTTTTTTGTCCACGACAGCACATCAATCTTTTGGTACTTTTAAGCCGAGTACGACCCACATTAACAATTGAAGAACAATCAATTTCATTCCTAAGGGAGTCTGTCCCTTTTTGATGTCCAATTATTTCCAATGTATCGTATCTCAGTTTAATTATATCATTTATTCTTTATAGAGAACATTTTATTTGTTAGAAAAGTTTTGGTAGTTAGTTATTATCTATTTTTACTCAATTTTTTCTTATCTGTCCTAAGTCCTAAATTGTCACTTTTGGAATGTCCTCCGTGATTAGTTCGTAGTTTAATGTTGCTTTTAACTACTTATGAAGGACCTCAAAAAAGAGTGTATTTTGTCGTGAGTTTAAATAGAGTTCGAGTTCAAATAGTGAGGGTAGTAAAAAACTCAGAAAAAGGGTAGACAGATTTGTCTGCTCTTAATAATTATTTGTTTTTCTACCCACCCGCATTGTCCAGTCAACCCACGATCATGGCGCTTGAAACAGTGTCAAAATATCGGAAGCTCAATTCAATACTTAACCATGGAGTATTCCTTGAATTGAGCTCATCAGTGACAATATAAGTGTTGTTGAAATACGTAAAATAATGTCTAATTACATGAAATTTTTATACCAAAAATAAAAGCAGTTTTTTTAAGTAACGTTTCTACCAATTCTAGTTTAATATATTTAAAAAAAAATGGAGCTTCATCGGGAAAAAATTCTGTTTGAGAAAATTGATTTCTCGGACTTTTAACGATCTTTGGATTTCATGTCCGTGGAAGGGATTTAGTATGACTGTATTAGTTAAACACAACTGAGAGTTGTACTGGATAGCACGTGGAGGCCTACGGATTTAAGAAAGTTGACATTTTGATCTATCGATTATCCATGAAATCGTTTCAATCTTCTTTCTTCTTTATCGTATGGTTGATGAGTAATCTAGTGTCAGATTTTAAACCACCCGTAGGCCATTGACATAATAACACACCGTTGAAAAATCTCTCAGGTGTGCTGGTTTCCTCACGATCTTTTCCTTCTCCTTTTAGCAAGTGATCGTTTATTTAAATAAATTCGAAAAGTTAGTGATGTATGCTGCACTGCATAGTTTCCATAAAATGACTCTAAAATACGTTGTCTGGAGTCCTTGACAATCTTTTATACAGATAAACGTGGCCGACAAAATCCTTGTATGTATACGAGTATGTGATCCAACATTGATACATAGTCAGTGGGTCAATTAAAGTACGCAAATACCCCTGCATTTGTTGACATTTACGGTTTGTGAACGGCCCACCTGGGTGGTTTTAACGAAGTTTTGTTGGATTTTAAAAGCCCCATCCAATATACGGAGCTTGTTCTAATACCCGAGGGCTATATTGCTCCGGTTTCAAATATTTTGAGTATTGCAGGCGTATTTACATACCTACGTTTGGGTCTGAAAAGGATTTAGGGTACCGTCGTCCGTCTCATATGAATAGTGATGTCCAAGAAGAATGACATTTTGGTCTGCCAAGGTAAAAATAGCTGGCTCGAACCAGAAGCAATTTTATTTTCTCCATGTTTCTTTGGTTGATGGACAACCTGAGAGAGTTAGAACCTGTAAGAATTTTAACTGCCCATATGCCTTTTGCATGGCTTTACATACCGTTGAAAAATCTCTCTAGTGTTGCTGATTTCCTCACGATGTTTCCTCTCACCGTTTTAGCAAGTGTTCATTAATTTCTAATACGCACATAAATTCTAAAAATCAGAAGTGTTATGTTATTGTTAATTTAAGATATCAACTATGCTCTTTTTACCCTGAGACACAGGTTCAACCTAATGCAGGAAAATGTGCAACTGTAAACTAATTTAAGAAAATTGTTAATTATTTTTTCTGAATAAATATTTAAATTATTTATTATTATAGTATCAATTGAGATTGACCGCTGTGACCGAAATTTGGTTTGAAAGATGTTAATATTTAATCAGTGACCCAGATTTTTTAAATCTTTCAGCACTTAGATTTTCCCGTCCATCAAAATTATACTCATAAGGCTCTAACATTTTTATCAACGCTCAAGCGAACGCCAAAGTCCATTAGCAAGGAAGTCTCCTGGGAGTGGGTATTTGAGTCAATCTAATCCTGCATCTGTTGTGACAACTACAAAAATATTACGTTACTAAGGCCGACGCTTGTATTTTCCAAAAGGTTGGCTAAGGGATAGAAGCACACTTCTTTTTAGTCCTATTGATATAGGAATACAAAAGTCCCTTGTTATCGATCTTATTGGTAGTTTAACCAGAAATCTTACCACTGAGCCATTGTATAATATATTCTATATTTCAACATTATTTCAACAGAAAATACTTTTTTTTAAAGTAGTCTACATTTTTTAATAATTAGTTAAATTATTTTTCAAGAGTTTATGTTTAGGTTTAGATTATAAGAGTTCAAGTTCAAAAACGACATGGATAGAAAAGGGAGTAAGCAGTAAAACCAATAGGTCTTTTTCTTTTTAGAGTCTAAATAAAATTAGCACATAGTTACAAGCAATAGTTACTCACAATTAGCTTTTGCTCGCAGCTTCGAGGTCGTACTAGTAAAAATAATAATTTCAGAATTGTAATTCAGAATATGGTTTATCTGTGTGCTAAGTTTCATCTAAATCACTTTACATAATTCTGTTTAACAATATTCAAACTAAATACCTATTAGGCACTTAAACAGGGAGGAAGTGTGTATACGGAAGCTAGCAAGGCATTAACTAATCCAACATACAACCCTGCGGCGACAGGTTAACCCCAAACCGCTTCCGCAGAACAGAATCTGAGATGGACCGTGTTTTTCCACTCACGAATAAATAAAGCTTAAAGATCGGTATCACTCTGTGAAACTCGAAATGAAATTGGTTTTTCGGTGACACGTAAACGTTTTCATACCGGGATTTGAAAAAAGAAAGGATTCAAGTAAATTCTGACAGATTATGAACAAAGAGAGAGTTTTGTAGTATTGTTTATGTTTAACTCAAATAAATTCTAGTATAATAGGGGCAGGATACAATTTTACCTTCAGGGTGTTACAAGCAAATAAATGTTTAAACATTTCTGTGTTAGTAAATTACTACTTATTTGATAGTTTAAAAATTATTTGCTTCACATTAAACGGAAATAAATATATCGTCTATAAAAAAATATTGATATTAGATTGCGACTTTCATTTTATAATCTATCGATAATTACTTCTGAATTTTGTTTTAAAACTAGCTGACGCTAGCGACTTCGTTTGTGTGAAATTATATTATTCCGTTTATCCGTTATTCCGTTTATTATTTAAAAAAAATTCTATATGAGTCTCCTCAAATAAGATTTATAGGTTACTCGTTATAAAATCAGCTTTCTGCTAGTTAAAGTTCCATCAAAATCGGCTTAGCCGTTTAGATGATTACCAGAAAAAATGGACAGGAAAAATCATAAAACTGCTTTTTAGTTATAGTCAACTGTATGATTTTAGTAACAGTTATTATTTCGATATTAGAATCAGTTCTTCAATATTTGTAAACGAGTAGATGTGTAGAAAAACGTTCAAATAAACATCGATTCTCACATTCCCGTCCTTTGCACAGTAAACTGATCCAGTTTTGCTTTAAACACCAATCGTCGGGCAATATCCGACGTAAGATCTATACGAGATTCTCCGGAACCAGCCGATAGATTCCGAAAAAAGCAACGAAGATGGCCGATTTGGAATATTTGAAAAGTTTACATAATTATAATTATTGTAATTTTGAAGTGTATCATCTGTTTCGTTGAAAAACAAGTGCTGGACGATCATAAACTTATGACCACGTTACTTACGTGGTATTTGCCCATAATCGCCACGATGGGCAAGCGGGTTGGCGATCGCAGTAGCAGATGATTACCGTGACAGAATGATGCTGCTGCCCATCCTCGAGATCTTTCCCTTTGTCGCTTCTTATGACACCCGCAGGACGAGTAAAGGTTCTATTCTCGAAAACCAAACGGCGCAATGGTGAGGATTAAACCCATTACTGAATAAATGTTTTTTTATTTCTTTCTAATTTGACAACACACGAAATTATGGACTTATAAGAAATAATTATAAAGCAATAAACGCTTATTATGCATGTCTTTTGTCAAGTTGTCTCATTTACTTTACACCCAAGTTACAGTAATTTCCTCTGACCCATACTTGCAATAGATAGCTTGAACATACACGGTTAGGATTTAAACTTACCTAAACTCTGAACTACTTACTCAGCTCTACGAGCCACTTGTAACAATTTATTAGTACGCCGTCGCTACTACAGTAATAGTACGCCAAGTATTTAGATTTTACTGATACTGCGTAAAAAGCATTGGATAACTACGATAGCTGGTTGTTTATTTTTATTTTTTTTATTCTGAAGCTCAGTTTGAGAATATTGCATAGTATCTTAAAATTAGAATAGGGTTTCACAAAGATTGTCAAGTTGTCTCCAGAGAGTGCTGCAATACTTTATCTATAGCTAGAAACCCTTAAAAATCTAGAGAAACTGATAGTAACGGGAAAGCTGGAAGCAAAGAGATCAAGGGGACGATAAGATGGTTTGACCAAGTGTCTAAACAACTGGAAACAAATATCGCAGAGAGAGAGCCCTACATAACCGACTTGCATACACCAAGCAGGACACGGTACGCATAAGGTGCATTTCCCCTCTTCACAAAAAAAGTCAGTTAGTATAAGTCTAAATAAATCTGTCTGAAGGAAATTTGAGAAAATACTGAAATAGTTGTCTTACCAGCTAATGTCAATATTATTGGTATATTCAGCAGCTATATTGGAAATCTAAAGCTAAATATACCAATCCCACTCAAAACCGAAGTGCAGCTTCGCCTAGTTCTAACCAAATTCAGGCAATTTGATTGCTTGCATTGGTTAAACTACAGCTTTACATTTAAACAATTTTGCGCTAACTAGCTTAAAATCTAGTTAGAATATGGCTCAATGACGCGTGACGACCTTAGAGCATTAAGACAAGTTTATTTTCAGTTTAAAAATGATGTTGCTTGACTATTAATAAATCATTGCTTTTTTTATCTATTGCACTACAAAGTTCATTATGTGAGGGCGAAGTAGGGCGTAAAATCGATGAGCGCCTCGGGGCTCTTGCGGCTGGTAAATCAATTTGCGAATATATCTGATACTATGGATCGAATGCTTGTTGTCTCTCGGTTGCAGAATACCCGCACGTTCGCCAATGTGTGACGCGTTCGTATGTGTAGATGTGTGCGTTATTGCATACAAAGAGGTCTGTCTGGGGGAAGCATTGAGTGATTCTAAAATGTTTTTACTTTAATGATCTTGTATTTCTAAAAAAAGTTATAACATGTTTATATTACGCCTACCAAGCTGCAGCTATTAGTTTGCAGTATTAAAAATGTATTAGGACATTAATATGAATCATGACATGAATGCTGTAAAAATAGATGTATAAGTTATACTCATTGTTTTCCTAGAAAATTTAAGTTTCAGTATTTTATAAACAAACTATGTAGCAATTCAAGGCGATCCCGTGAAATTTGGTACTTTAGTGTACGCATAACATTAATAAATGCTTTATTAAAATGTTTGTATTTATTTATTATATTATTGTATACCTACCTATTAGTATTCCGTTGCTTAGCCGTGGGCATGAGAAAAAATACTTTGTATTGTAGATGCCTTGGCAGAGGAAATATTTAACAAGAGAATAGAATCTAACCGTACAACATATTAAAAGAACGAATCAAAGAAAGCAGCTCGCATATTAACACACTACGTCACTAAGTATATGTTCCCAACTAAAACACAGGTTCCCACCATAGCTATCATCATTTTTTACGTTCCCATTTATCTAGTATATCCAAACACCTCACCTCATTACCCAAATCGGTGTACGTTTGCGCTTTTTTGATCTTTTTGCTATAAATTGATGCCTATGTTTGACTACATCGCACCGTAGTTTTATTATTCAGCTCAATGGATTGTGAAATTAATCGGAGATTCATATTTCTCAATATATTTTCGGTGAAACGTAGCACAGTGAAACTTGGCTAATTTCTATCGGTCGCAGGTGCTTTCAAATTTTTGAAATAAAAGTTCTTTCTGGATTTAAAAATCGGTTTTTGCAAGTATTGATTAAACGGTCGCGGTACGGTGTCCACAATATTTACCGTGTGGTTTTTTGGTACCACGTGGTAGATTGAAATGCTTAAC
Source organism: Protodeltote pygarga (assembly GCA_936450705.2). Lineage (NCBI taxonomy): Eukaryota > Metazoa > Arthropoda > Insecta > Lepidoptera > Noctuidae > Protodeltote > Protodeltote pygarga. The sequence goes on along the minus strand of OW388250.2, from coordinate 14,065,438 downwards.
AATTTTTTGCTTCAGATTTTGTTTGTTTTATCGATGAAACAGGGTTTTAAAAATTTGCCGCAAACTAAGTAATTCTTAGCTTATAGCTAGTAGACTGATATAAGATCCCATGCTTGGAAATAATACTTTTTAGCAACTGCATAATATTACGACAAAAGACGTATTATCTAGTTTTAGAAAGTATAACAAAGTAGTTTTTTTTTATATAGACTCACGCCTGTATTCCCCAGAGGGGTTAGGCAGAGGTGTATGCAGTACACCCACGTTTCGCCAGCTTTACGTCCAATGTACCTGGCACAATTCCAGACTCCGTGCTGCTATTGAGAATTTCCTAATGGAAAAACCCAATAACACTTTGCCCGACCCGGAGATCGAACCCAGGACCTCGTGCTCAGCAGTCGCGCTACCACTAGACCACCGAGGCAGTCAGGCAGCAAAGTAATAAAATTTGACAAAATAAATAAATAAGTAGGTACCTACTGTAGGAACTGCAGGTTTACTTTTTCTTGATGCGATAAGAGTTATTCTACCATAATATGTTATTTCGCTACACATTGACATGACGCTGAACGAGCCCTAGCAAGGTAGAAATGAAATACATGAACATTGCATTTTCATTTTCATTTACAGTCTCATTTTTTTATCATAATCTTTTTTGTTTTGAGAATCTTCTTATTAATTGTTTCTTAAAAAAATATTGTGAAGCTGTCAATGTAGCAGCCTGCATTCATTTAAAGAATACGCAACCCAAGTAGGTCTTTAGTCACTACAGTACCAACCACACAATTCAACGGACCTAATAACCTAATTTGTTCTTAAATCTTCCAAAAGTGAAGAAAAACTGAGCAATCGCTTCAAAAGTTCATAAACTCGGTCAATTCAAGAACTGCGGCTTTAATTATTTTTCTGTCAGTAACAATCGGTTCCACAGTTTACTGGTTAAGGCGATTCAATTTACCAGATTGATTGTGGGAAAAACGTCTCTAATAAGGCTACGATTCCCGGATCTGCCATCTATTGGACTTTTTCTTTAGTTAATATAGGTATTAATTCTTCTTCTTTTTCTTTCTTTTTTTTAGCGTGTGGTTGATGAATAACCTGGTGTCAGAGATTAAGCCACTCGTAGGCCTCTGACATGGCTTGACACACCGCTGGCAAATATAATTTGTACGGATAAATAACGTATTATTATTATCAAACTACTTTTATTAATTCCTAAATTATTATTCTTTTATTCTGAACAAAATCTCTGATCCGCCATCAGTAAGCGGTATTCATGACTGCTTATGATGCTCATGATGCACGTCATATATCTCGTGGCTGAAATAATAAAAGTTTTAAAAAAATGTTTAAAGAGCAATTTGAATACCTACTAGACCATTTAAACCTACTGGTTAAAGCCTAGCACGCCGTACAAGAATCGTAAAGCGAATGTGTTAGACAAATTAAACAGGGAATTATGTGCGAAATATTACGTGATATTACCTCGCAGTGAGATTAATTCCAGCTCTATTTTGCGAAACTGGTTATAAACGTCCTCCACAGCGAGAGGAGATAATGTAATCGCGTTTAGTATGTAGAAGACGTCGTTAGAGTGTCCTTGTCACATATGAAAATAAACGTTGACACTATTTTTAGAAGTGCATTAGGTTACTATTGCAATGTGAGAATGGTTGGTTAGTATTCGGTAATATTTGCACATACATTTTTCTGGGTTATGAATACTTGGAAATGTAATTTTTCAATTTCTCTCTAGATATTTATTCGCGATAAAAATTAACTAGTGTCACTTTTTGCCTTATAAACTATCTCTACGCTTATCTCTATTCCTTTTTTGGCCTCGTACAGGTTTAATGAGTCTGTATGTGTATATTTTTATGCATATATCTGTGCAAATCCTTAATAACAGTTTTCTTTTTCTATGCAAAGAATCACAAATATTGTATTATCATTATTTTTTTGTAATCTTTATGATCTATCTAGTGCGAGTTCGAAATAACCGTATTTCCTGTCTTTGTTAATAGTATGTAGTATAATTACAATAATAATTGATTTAGTATAACAATGTCCATCTGTAATAAAAACGTATCGCTGTCTATACCACTATCGTAAATTTTTATTTACGTATCGCTCACTGAAAAGGCTAAATTGGCCAGTACCTGCGGGTGGCTTACTCACTCAATCGTAAATCAATTTTTTTTGCGCATGTTTTAAATCCCTTAATAAGCCAGGAAACAACGTATAAATAATAAAAAAAAATTGCAATCAGTTTGATAAATACTAAATTGGTATTAGGATTGCGTTCGTAGGTCAAAGCAAGCTTCCGGTATTTATTAGTTAGATAGGTACCTTAATTTTGCAAAAGCTACCGGCTACCTACTATCGAGATTTTAATTGACATGCTACCGATGGAATTGGCTATGAAATCCCAATTTACTTTGTTCGGCCAATTCCGACTGTCAGAATCAATAAGGAATAAGATGCATTGGAGAAGGTCCAAATGGCTTAGTTAGACTTTGCCAACACAGATTTATTATTCACCGTTTACCTAGCATTTTACTTGCTTTTAATTATGTAAAAAGATTTAAGCGCTTTTTTAAAAAAGTTGTTTCTTTTTAAGAACATGCTTAAATATTAAACGCAACTTTTTTGGAACTTCTAATTACCCTCATTAAGGTATGGGCAGACAATACGTAACGCGGTTTTAATAATGAGAAACAAAGTGTAACATTACATGTTTAAATTTTAGTGCAATTAAAAATGTCCTATTTATAATGCCTGAAAGAAATATTATATTAATTTTTCTAAATCATCAAACCACTCAATGGTTTCAAGTTTAATAACTTTTTTAGTGGGCAGAAACCAGGGCGAGGTGCCACATCTTCGTATTCTGGTGATCATATCGGTACATGGGCAGCGGTAGGACAGCTTGAAAATTTTGATTTGTTTTTTTTTTTTAATTTTGTCAGAACCTTCGCAGGTATTGAAATAAGGGAACGTTCAGTAAGTTAATAGAAAGCATTTTTCAATTCTAACTGCTTATCGAATTTCCTTACTTTTGCCCCACAGGGCCATAAGCAAATGCCGGGTAAGCCCATGGAAGCCTTGACAACTAAGCTTCACATAATCCTGGTCGCAGTATTGCTTCCCTTATTCTTCGTGACTCCAGTTTTTTTTAATAAAAAGTATTTTAAGACCCCTCTCTGGGTGAAAGCTATTTTCTATTTAAAAAATTACATCGATCTGTTGATCCGATACTGAAAATCATTATTATAATGATGTCCTGCTGGCCAAACTTCGGTTTCCGCGGTCAATCTGAACGAAGATTTGCCTTCTGCGCAGGAGATGAGCACTGTACAGCGTGTACGTGCTCTTAAACTCAGATTGTACTCTCTAATCTCATAATCCTAGATCATTTTGCAGTTGCAAGAGATTAATGTCACGGAGCATCCTGTATAACTTTACTCCCATCCTATTCTATTCCCTAGGGGTTACTCTCAACGCACTCAATCTCAATTTATACAGGTACTCATTGCAGGATTAAACAAGTTGATGCAAAAGCACGTGTCAATGCGCGCTGTTTTCTGGATGATATAAATGGATTTGTAACTTTTGCATATTAAAAATAGAATTGCGATTGGGTTTGTAGTTCAAGGCACTTGTCCCACCGACAACGATAAACGAGAGTAGAGCTAGAGCTAGAAATTAGTTAGCAGGCAGCAAGGGAGAGTGTGTAGGTACTTTCGATAGTTTTGTCGCGCAAATGTGCAAGTCAGCGACAGGCGGGGAGTGATTACTCTAACAACTCGGTCAGGGTAGCTGAGGCTGGTACGAATATGTACCAAGCAAAAGTCTCACGGTTGCTCACGGCGAGAGGTCATAGCGTCAAGTCATTCAGCGAGTATTATGTTTGAAGCGCTTGCGACAAACTAAACAAATAAATAATAGGAGATTCCCTTTACTCGCCCGAACCAGAACGACGTCAACTCAACACGTCACGGTAATAAATTGGGCACCTGGCCGACCAATTCATCACCTTCTCTTAAACAAAACAGTTGTTCCACACACATTGTACGTAACTACGACAGTTACGTTTCACAGAGCTCGTATTGTTGTTTAATTTGATTAAAATAAACTCCGTCAGTATTACACATTAAAGCTCTCGTCTGCTTGAAATGCTTAAACTTTGTTGGATGACGTAGATTAATATGAAAACAAATGTATTTTGTTGAATAACTGATGTATTATGTACATTTTACATTTTTAAGTTACGAACCCCTACTCATCCCGTGGGTGTGGAAAGAAGCGACAAAGGGAACAATCTGGAGGATTGGCAGTAGCATCCTACTGCGTAATAGCAACCATCTGCTACTGCGATCGCCAACCCGCTTGCCCAATGTCCAGCGAGCGTGGCGATTATGGGCGATCACTTTTACATTGTATTCGAACTTTTCTTTCATGCACAGCTATAAAATAAACTAATATAATAACACTCAAAGAGAACATTTAAACAAATAGGCAACAGAGTCAGCAATAATTAAATACATTAATATTTATAATTATTTCACAATTAGACACCACATTATTATATAATAATCATCATCAATTAGAAATACAAAGTTATATCACATTATTACCATAAATATCTTCAGTGAACTGATAAATACAGGCTATCTATGTATACAGTCCTACATGTTCTTTATGAAATTTTAAAAATGTCATATTTTCTTCAGCCTTAAAATGCGTCTATCGATTTCTCGAGCGACTAAAGTACCAACTTATACGGATTTACCTATCACTGAATTGTTCAAGTACAAAGTAGGATAGAGGGTCCGTGTCCTATCCATTACTTTTACAACCAATCCTGAAGAAGTCAATCGAACCAAATTTATTACCATAAAACGTGACTCTTTACGAATTCTTACATTTCAAGGAATAAGTTAAAATTCCGTCCCTTGTCCTCGTCCAATTTGATATTATCCTTAAATATTTCCTTGTAAAAATGGTAGGAATTGAAATGTCTTTTTATAATATTATTCTCCAACAGCCGAAAATAGATCCGTGAGGAAACTTAATTTTAATTTTACTCTTGAACTAACTCTCTTTGTATTTTTTTCTCAATAACCCGGGTCGAATTTGCAGATGAATTTTGGTTTACTTCAGTATAGGATGAAAACAGCCTGTAACTAAACATATCCTATCAAATTCTTATTAACTTTCTCCTACAAGTTTTTCTCAAGTTGATCTCAAAAATCGAATTTTAAAAAAAGGACAAGCTAGAGTTAGTAACTTATAATGATAAAAAGGCACAGTATGTATAATTAATACACCTTATATAAACCTAAATATAAATGTAAAACCATGTCGGAAGCCTACGGACGGTTTAAACTTTAACACCAGGTTGTTCATCAACCATACGATGAAGAAGATATTTAATAATTTTGTGTAAAAAACATTAAACAAAAAAAAAACACATGTCGTATAATGTCGTGGTGGTCAATTATTTACGGCCCCACTTTGCCAGCAAGTGTGCCGTACCCGCAGTGAGCTAGCATGATGTTAATGCTGGATTCTTTTCTGTATGAGAAGATACCTTTCTCCTGCAGTGGGACAGTTACAGGCAAAATTATTATAATTATTATATCATCACCCCAAACCTTAGAGAATTCAAGCTCCGAAAATGATAGTTGATAAAGATTTTAATTAACAATTCAAAACAATAGAAAAGGTGGGTTTCAAAAACTATTATTTTGCGGATTCACAAAGGAGTTTATGTAATCCAGGGTCCCAGCCATTTCAATAAGTTCTTTAGTTGTGACAAAGCAATAAACTCAGGCAACGGGTTGCGAACGTTCATTAAAGAAGTTGTATTGGAAACCCGAGTTAATGTTAGGATAGTTCAAGCGATTTTAGATGAGAAAATCCTTTGTTGATGTAGTGTAATTGGCTTGTTGGGTGTAGAAAGTGTTACATTTTTATATAATTTTTTTTTGTATGTTTACTGTGCCAATCAGCTAAGTATATAAAAAAAGGAGATTTCCAAAAAGAAGGAGTTAGGTATTTCTAGGTTGGTGGTCGGTTTATTTTGTTTGTTAGCTTAGTCAGTGATATTTGAGAAGCCAGTCAATCCATTTCTAAAGTTCAGAATCTTTAAATGTCTTTAGAAAAGATGCTCACGTTTTTTGAGCTGACTTAGTTACAATCATAAGAGATCTAGAGTGACGTACACAACAAAGGTAATTAGGCTTTAGGAGTACTTATTATGTATTAAAAAGGAAAATGTTTATTTTGATTGTTGAACCAGGCTCTTCAATTATGCCAAAGGCCTTTACCCTTCATATGATGACTTAATAAGATACAATACAAAATATTATTAAATAGTTACTTTTAAAAAATGATATTTTTTTGATTTTTTTAACATTTATATTTTTCAAAATCTGCATAGTTGATTCGCGATTAGCTCGTAATGTAGATTTGTAGGTATATTAAATGTACTGCAAGAAGCTGCAAGCAGTAAATATTATAATTATTATCTTATATTACTTAGGTATATGTCTTAGGTATATTCCTAATTATGTAAAATCTATACACTACTGGTACGATCCACAAAGTTCTACTAGGGAAACAGATTACAGTATTGAAATTTATGATTATTAGTAAAATAGTTAAAAAAAGGTATCACTGTATTTTTTTTTACTTACTAGTAATTTTATACAAAACATTATAAAACTTCCATATTATTTCATTATAAAAAGTAACCTATGCCCATAAAATCTTTTCCTGGCTCCAGGTTACCTCTATGTTAAATTTGATAATGATCGGCTTGGTGATGAAGTAACATTAAGACAGACAGAAAAACTTATATAAATAAATAATATAAATCAGCCTTTAACTGTCCCACTGTTGGGCAAAGGCCTCTTCTTTTACAGAGACCTCATTGCGTCTTTTTATTAGAATACATTTTTTTTATTACTTGCTTGGGCGTAGCTTCACCTGCGCCTAGTTCAGTTCAAGATAGAAAGTGTTAATCCAGAACTTGGTCTATCTGTGCGTCATGTTTCATCCAATTCCGTTCAACCATTGAAATATTATCAGGATAGAACAATAATATGCAAAGGAATTACTCTGCGAAGTTAGATAACCAACATGATACTCGTACATGAAATATAATACAATAGGTCTTTATTTTTTAAACGTACCTACTGTTAAACAAATTTTCGAAGTAATGATATACTACCGAAAGGCTTCTTAATTAAAACAAACCTTTCTGTAGATAAAGTAAACGAATACTATTGGATCTTTTAAACATAATATCACGTTTGTATTAAGGGGCAGGTAGAGATATTTTATACTTTTTACTTTGACTCATATTTTATAACTTGCTTTTGAATAATATATAAACATTTTGATAAAGTATGCTTGCAACGCGAAGAAGAAAATACAAAATTTTTGTTGAAAGTAAAAATCAATTACGAGCAGGATTTGCAACTGCGATCTACTGGTTAAAGCTACCAACCGCTCTGCCATTGGAGCTATTCGTAATCCTTCCAATGCTATCGAAATGATTGTCTATAATCAAACCATACACATTTGTGTGTAAGTAAATTAAGAAAAAAATATAATATACGAAGTAATAAAAAATAAAACATTTAAACTATAATTTAAAAACAAAAGAAAATTCAAACAAAAAAGTTTTATGTTTAAGCTTCGACGTTTGAACTTCGAAGCAGGTACTAATCTCGTTCTTAATTCCTCCTCCCCCCTAAAACAGACATGAGTACGTAGGTAGGTACCTAAGTATATTACAAAGTCTCAGCAACCTGTACGTACACGTTTGCTGCTAGGTGTACATTTTACATTCATAAATACAAAATAACAATTATATTTGTCCATTCACGCAGACAATTAATGGTGATGGGAATTCATAGGCTGTTTCAGAATCCATTTAATATCCGGGATTTATGTAAACCATATCGGATGAATCTTGAAGTGTGGGACTGTAATAGTTATGATAATGGTTTGGGCTTTTTGGGATTTATGAGCTCAATATATTTGCTTGATGATTCGTTCAGAGAATCGCGGTAAGCGTGAGAGACTTTTGTTCGATTGTAGACTAAATTAGCAATAATTTCGTTATTTTTGCCTTAATCAAACAATCAGAGTACAAAAAACAATGAGAAGAAATATTTTATGAATCATTATAAACCTTTTCATAAAGCATTCATGCATGCCTTACGAAAACTAAAGTTCTAAATTTTTGCAGAAAGAAATAATCAGTTACAGACAAGATTTCAACCTGCGTGCGACCTACTGGTTAAAGCCTAGTAAAGAAATTCTCTTCTACATTCAACCAGTTCAAATGGGAGTTACATCCTCCACTTGTATGACGTATTATAACATTGATAGAATTTTAAGTTTTTATAAAGTTAATGTTCGATATTAATATTTCCATTTATAAATGGATCCCATTTTCAAACACAATATGTCTGAAAATAAAGTTTTTTTTTTTAAATTATTATTCAGCCTACAACGAAATATGAATCATGGAAATTTATACGGTATAAAGAAAAATATAATGAAGATAGAAAAATAAACAAAATACATTCTATGTAATTGATTTTTATAAAAAGTTTACCTATTCTTTGTAGCAGCACACAACAGTTCCACCTACTATATTAATAACGTGTAAAAGACGTGTGGCTACCAGGCTTTGACGGCGCCGCGGAGTGGCGTAGCGGTGCAAAAGAAAATAAAATGGGACAAGAATTTAAATACTGTGTAAAATTCTTTTTAAATTCTCTTTATACAAAAGATATAAAAGCGTACTCGAAGAACAAACGGTAGTCTTGAATATCTAGACTAGATCTTTGTTCAGAAGGTATGGCAAGGATTTTTCTCTACAGTTAAACTTCGACCCAGGTTTTAGCAACCAAGTAGCTAAACTCTGGTATATGAGCTGAATTTTTTGAAAAATTTGTGAGATATCAGTGAGGTAAAACACGTAATACTAGTGTTCTTTCAGCAATTTTCAAAGAAACTAAGTCACAAAAGAAACTCATCAATGGTCATTATTGTAGTCTAAAGCAACTGCCAACAATTGTCCACATAAAAAAAATCTGTCACTACATACGAGTAAGCGTGTCATTATCCTCAACCCTTTACCTTTCATTAGTCAGTGGTCCACTGTTGAGCTTTGCCAGCATGACATATAATAATGGAGTGCCTGATAAATTGTGGCCCATAATAAGAACAAAGTGGAACCCCATCTTAGACAAACGAAATCATTGTAGGCTAAAAGGAGATGGCGGCATTTGTAAACGACTAGTCCTTACTAGCTCTAGACAGAAATAAATGATTAAGGAGTAGGGGTTTTTGCCCTACAGTGAGATGATAGTTATATTATAAAAGATATAATTTATTTCTTTAAGCAGGCTTCTCAAATGTGTAGCTACCATTCTTTAATTATTTTTCTTCCGAAGATCTTTTTTATACACTGTGGAAAACCTTTTAAGAGTACTCCACCACTATGAGCTGGAGATGGGATTATGTCCGAGTCGCACGGACTAACCACACATGGTGTTCCGCGATGAACCTTAGGAGATAATTTCTCTTGTGTGTATACCACGCTCCCGTCATGTCTTAATCTGCCAATGGTGTAGGCAGGTCCCGCCGTCTACCGCCGAATCCCCTTGAGAGGACTTCGTAATACACGACGCGTCGCCCTCTTGGCCCTGTTACTGGTTTACCGTCAGACTGCATTACTTCTGTAGACCTAGACAATATTTTAATATAAATACATAAACTTTATTTTATGTATGTTTTTTAACATGTTTATGCACATGATTTGCTTATTAAAGTCCGTCCGAGTCAGTTGTTTTTGCGAATTTCTTATTAAATAATTTCATACATAAACTTTTACACCGTCAGAAAATTTTCTCAGCTTTTTTGGGGAAGTGAAAAGCTCTTAGTCTCTGATTTTCATACTTTTTTTTCGCCAAACATAAACACTGAATTATTATTTCATCTTAAAATAGAAACAAAACCCAATTAAAACTCCCGTTTAACTTAACCATAAAAAATTGGTAAAGACCTTAATAACCAACCAAAATGAAGCTGAAAGCCGCCTTATTTGTAAGAAGACACAATTTTAACGACACGAAACATCGTATTATATTAATAGGTGTAATTTTAGCGCTTTGACCTGTTTTGCTATGTAAACACAATTTGTATGAAAGTTGACACTTAACCTGCAAAATGTTTATTAGTAGTCTCTAGCTTTTGCAGTATTCCGCTCGGTTTCACGCGACAAATCTGAGGTGAGGCGGAGGATAATTTTCTCGTTTTTTGTGTGGTGTTTTAATGAATAAAATGTTTTTTAAAGGAAAATTCTAGTGATGTAATGCTAGGAAAGTGATTGAAAAAGTTATAATAAAATATAGAAGTATCGTTTAGAGCAGGTATCGTAATAAAGTGGTTGGTTTTTCCTTTAGTCAATAGCATTGCCATATAGGGTGGCATTGCTGCCAGTCTCCTAGGCACGTTACCTGCGAAGGACAGTAATGAGGAGGAATACTTTGACGCCTAACAGCGGTTTTCGTATATTTTTTTCTTTTTTAAATCTTTATTTTTATTAAGGAGTTTAGTCACTATGTCACTCCCGTAAACATTACAAATCACCTTATTAATACTTATACAGCATAGCTATACTCTATGACCTAACACAAATAGGTCTGTTCAGTCATGAACGGAAATGCTTGACCTGACCCAAACTTATGCCACTTAAATCATCTTTTATAGATGTAAATAGGCCTGATTGATTGATTGAACATAAATAGCAAGAGTTTTCGTATAGATGCAATTTTTTTTCTAAATTGTTAGGAATCGGATCAACAACAACAATTTCTTTATTTTCAACAAGTGCTATCAAAACAAAACTCACAATAATTATCATCAATCTCTCAACTAAACCTTTCTAACTCGACCTAACGATCACAAATTGTCTTTTTGCACGCCACGCTAAAATGCCAACGAGTGCACTTCTAACCCACAAAACATAAGACGATAAATCTTTTATAGTTTACGACAGAACTAAACCGTGTCTAACGATGAGTTACGAGCTTAGCTTTGCAAACTTTGACACGAGTGGAAACTGGAGAATAGTTTTATTTTCTGAATTAAAAAAAAACTTAGCTCACAGTGTGACCTTTTGTTGAAAAGACATCTTTTTGATAGAAGGCTTCGGCCAAAACTAGTTATCAGAAGAAGCTCCGCCATCGAATAACTTTGTTGTTTACTTTGTCATGTTATGATGTTCAGTAAGACCTATCTGGGGCTATAATATCAATAATGTGACTTTGAATGTATTAGGTATATGGAACTAAAATTAAATAGAATTATATTATAGTAGTCGTCCAATTAATTTATGGAGGTATAAAATATTGTTGTAGAAAGTAATGCGTGCTACATATTATATTATTGAATGTCATATTAGTAGTTGAGTAAAAAATTGGAACTATTAGTTGTAGTCAAAGCTACAAACTATATTTTTTTGTAAATTTGATCAAAGAAACGAAAGTGTTCAAGTTTTTATAATAACTGAAATGAAATGCCTTATGCTTAATAAATAAAACAAATCTTTTCTTGCCTGTGGGATGTATTTTTTATTTTATTTTAAAATTACCATTCCTTGAAATATATTTTTAGCTTTAAGAAAATGCTACCAAAAATTGATATATATCAAACCAGCACCGTGAGAACAAATCTTTACAAATCCCTCTCCGGTGACGCTTCCATCGATTACCGCAAAATTTATGAGCGAAGGTTTTTTCTTTGACGTTGAAAAATATCAATTTGAAGCCAACCCGCATAAAAACTGTGCCTGAGTTACAATATTATGGAAATGTAATGTTTTTATTTACATTTTCTGGGGACCTTTTTTCGAAGACCTTTCCTAAATGAGGGTTATGATATCTCGAAGACAGATGTAAGTATTTAAGGTTAATTAAGCGGAGTGTTTAGATTTTGTGAAATGGTTTGAGTTGTTTTATTTTGATTATGAAGTTGAGATTTGAATCTTGGAGCTTAACTTTTCTTTTGCTAAATATTTTTTGTTTTTTTTGGGAAAATTATCTAGTTTGATAGAAGATAAATATTATATTTTGATATTTAATACATTACCCTTTTTTAATATATTTGATGTGTATTCACTTACACAAGTGTATAGGTATATACTATAAAACATTCAAGCGTATTCTTTAGTGTAGATGGTACCCATAAAACCTTATACGACATTTCCATAATATCTTTATTCGAAAAAAAAGTGAGTGTATCGTATTTACGGGGCTCAGTGTGATATTTATTTTCTGCTTAAACTACTTTCGAAGCTTTACGTGGCTAGAGATCTGACTTAGGACTGACTTAAAAGGTTAAAGAATTAACATTGCTTTTCAACGTGATCTTCTTCTTCTTATCGTATGGTTGATGAACAACCTGGTGTCAGAGTTTAAACCGCCCGTAGGCGTCTGACATGGCTTTACACACCATTGAAAAATCTCTCAGGTGTGCTGGTTTCATCACGATGTTTTCCCTCAACGTTTTAGCAGCTGATAAATAATTTATAATACGCACATAACTTACGAAAAGTCAGAGGTGCGCGCCTTGGGATCGAACTCGAGACCACTGACTTGTCAGTCCACGATCAAACCACTAGGCTATCAGTGCTATGTAACGTGGTAATGCTGCCAGTCTTCTGGGCAGTTTGCTTAGTGACAGTGATGTGGAGAAGAATTTCAACGCCTTATTTTTTTTTTTAGGCAAGTGTGCATTGTAACATTAATTTATTAATTGTTGTATAAAGAATATATTTGAACTTAAATTTTAATGTAATTAAAGGTGTTTCCTAGTTGACAACCGACGATAAAGTTACAAAGGACATTGATTGGGTCTAATTATATTTAAATTGAAAGAAATTTATCGAGTTTTAGATACATATATATTAAAACAACTTTAGGAATTATTATAATATCCATAAATGTACCTAATAACAAATCTCTTAAAAAAAAACATAAAAATTCAATTTAAAAAAAAAAAAATTTCAATTTCATAATATGGAAAATTAATCTGCATAATATCAAAATGATATTTTTTTTCCTACGATGACGTGACGAAATAATTTGCATCATATTCTTGACAGACAGTTAGGGACTATATTATAACGCAGACTGCACCAATATATTTTTATCTAGTTTATAAACCCTTGTGACGTCAAATTAATTTTTTTTATTACATTTCACTTCACGAGAATCATGACAAGTGTTCTTAATTTTATCATCGTAAACTTACTTGGCGACAGTTTCCTTCAGATTTTTACGCTCACAAACTCTGCCAGCGAACGCTACGTTGCATTTCTAGCGATTTCAGCTTGCCTATAAATCGGTACCATGATACATTTTTCAATGTAATCCGTACTTCAAAACTGATAAAGTATACTTTTCATTGGCAGACATCCGACGGGTATCTTTTAAAGCTCCACGCTCGAGTTACTTCCTAGTAGTTGGTGGTTTATATTAGGTGAAGTAGAGAACGTAACGTTCTTAAGATATACACATTAAAGTACATTAAATGTAGATATGTGATCCGAAATGTCGTGTTTTAAAAAAGTGTCCGCATCATCTACTTTTTATGGAGTACGTTTGAGTTGACCCACAGTACAGTTTAACAAATTATTAGCTTAATTATGATATTTCTTCACTAGAGAATAATAAAACTTATTTATACTAGCCAGAATAAGGGTTGAAATCTTAAATCATAACCACGCATTACGGAACGCAACGTTTCTTATGCAGTCTTTATTAAACGGCAATAGTTATATATATTATAATATAGTATTAAGTTAAAGATACAAACATTGCAATCTTAGTAAGAGGTTACATTTTTGTATCCTTCCAACGCGAGCGTAGAAATAATCCGATTTCCTGGGTTTACTTTTCCATCTGAAGTCCATTTCTATTTCAGAGGAAATCTTTTTGCTTGACACCATCCATCAAACATAGATTTATAATAGCAAACACATTTACAATTTCTACATAGTTAGTTAATCATAGTGTTTAAGTAATGAAATTCGGCTATTCTGGGGGCTTAATCAAGTTGACTATCTACAATCACTAAAGCTATAGAAAACGCTATATTCGTTTGTTTTAAGCTAAGCTAAGCTGTTGTCTCTCAGGACAGCACTATTTATGTGAAGTATATTATGTGATTGTTTCCAAATTGTTTTTAATAACTATTGTGCTCCTTATAACTATGCCTAGCTCCGTTTATCACATTTATTATATAAGAGTATAAATAAAAAGAAAAACAAAACATTTAATTCAATTTCTTATAGATAGGTATATGGCAAACGGAGTCCCGAAAGTAATTTGTTACCATTCAAAACTATTTCTGTACCTTATTCAAGTTTTATCTAAAGCTTACAGACTCCAATAAACTAATTGCTAATCTTTTCAGTTCAGATAAAACCGGGAAACTCGCTTTCGGTTGCAGCTGCTCCAAATTCAGTATTACTCGTTTATTTTTGGTCCCGGTTCAATGAAAGCGCTGGCCGAAATAGAAAATTTGGTCTATTTTATTTTATTTTTAAATTTCGGACCAAATTAACAAAACCTTAAAATAAAATGTACTTTAGCTTATAGTTCAGGACCTTCTACTGATAACTGCTACTTCTACTCGGTGTCATAGTATCGTCTTTTCATAGTAGCTCTGATCCTGTTTGGTGCCTATGTAAAATCCTTTATTAGCGTTTATTCTATATAATTATATTAATCTAGGTAAAGAATAATCTAATCTAGGAATCTATAGGATTGGCGCTGAATACACAAGAGAACCCCGTTCTCCCGTCCTGAGGTCCGTTGAAGAATACGTGTGGTTTTTAATCCCTGCGAGTTGGACGTAACCCTATCACTGGCCCTTGGTGGCGGAGTACCCATAGGTGGATTTTCCAAATGACCAAAAAACGGTCTATGATCATTATGGGTCTTTGTTTGATAATAAAATGATAATTACTGTCACACAATACATTCTAACAGACGAACCATTACTTAATACAAATCAATAATGTATCAATACAAGTTTTATTCTATGTTATATCTCAAATCAACGAAGAAGTAGGTAAATATTTTTTTCCGGATATTCAAATGAGATGAGGGTATCTTTAATGTAGATAATAGAGGTCCTATTGGCGATCGAAGTCAACAGCTGGAGCAAACGGTCCTTGAGTTATCGACTTTATGCATATAGATTTAAGGGCTCTTTAAGCGATGAAAGTTATTTTTGAAAGTTTTAGTAAAAAAAGTTATGTCAGTTTTCCGAGCCATTAGGCAAAGTTGCCAAGTTGTAACAGGAGCTACTCGTTAATTTTTGTGTCAACGTGATACTTACGTCTATATATCTCAAAGTTAGTTTTTGACACCAGAAATGATAAAATGCTAGAGATTTTATAATTTTTCTATCCATTTTTATCTAGACCGTAATGCATTGCTACTATTTCCGCAGTTTCACCGTTAAATGACCCGTCAAATTGCCAATAACAAATCTGTGGCCCTAGAGACTGTAAGACGTAGTGGCATTCCGTATAAATAAAATGTCTACCAAAGACAAGCTGGAAAACTTCTTTAATAACGGGTAAAGACAAGAGGCTGTTGCTTGGAAATAATAAAAAGGAACATTAAAAAAAAATTACAACCACGAAATAATTTATAATAAAAAAAAACAGTTACACTTTTACTTCAATCCCTCTTCACTCTCGACGTATTTCATCCATTTTGTGCTGAGTCGAAGGATTTTAGTAAATCGCACCTTTTAGCCAATTGGAACGAAACTCCTCGATGTAAGGAAGGTCACTCGACATCCCTCATTATCTTAAATAATTAAGTGCTGACTGAATTAATGAAAAGGCTGTTCCTATTTACAAGGATTTTATGCGTTTCTATCTTAGATAGACGTATTTCTACGTCACTCTTTAACTCTAGATAAAAGAGTAAGAAAAAAAAACGATTGAAGACACGATTGGCCTAGTGGTTAGACGATTTGGGACTAATATTGTTGTTACCACAGATATTCATTGTAAGTTTGGGAGTTTATAAAGACCACAAGACTTTGTTGCTTAAAAACTTCTTAAACAAGAAGTTTTGTAGGTAGATAATATGTAAGCATAGTAAATTTTCACTTGTCGTATAAACTAGTAGCTCAGGTGCAGGTAGACTGAACAAGATAGAAGAAGTTGGGGTGCTATAAATTCCTCGGCAAGTTCGCTAAGACAGAAGTTTTAAAACTTTCATGATTCTGGTTGCCTATGAAGTAGGTACAGAACAGTATTATAGTACGGCAAGCAGGGCTTTCCACTGAGCGAGTGGGACGCAAGCAAGAAACAGCAATAAGGACAGCCATATGAGTGTAACGCACTTAAGAAAAGCATAATTATTATAATTTTTATATTATATTATAATTGCCAAAATATTGTAGGTTTAAAATGCTCTTAAAATGATTAAAACTATTTTGATTAATTGATGAAAACTACATAAAAAATGCTCTAAATAGCTGAATGTATAAATTTTTTTTGGCACTGTCAGTAAAATTGTGGATAGCTCAGTTAACAAAGTGACTATGATACTTAACCAGATTTGAATTTTTTTTTTAAAGTCAAATTTCCCTATTACTGAAGCTTTGGTTTTTAGGTGGTAAAAAGATACATGGCAGGCATGCAATACTAGGACATTATTTGCACGTTAAACATCCTCTGATCTCACCATAACTCAATAATACAAATACCTACAGTTATTGAGATTCGGTATTGCTCATTCTAGCCTGACCATTCGTGCTTATTTTTAGCATCAATGACTCTATTGTACAGAAAAGCATTGAGAAAAGTTGAACATCGATTTATTCATCCTCGCGTACAAAACGATCTACTTAATACCTAACTTATTATTCCAATTCGAAGCATTTTACCGGCCTATGTTATCACAGCAATCCGAACAGCTGTCAGCTGTTTGATATCAAGTTACTCGAGCAAATTGGAATGACGTCACAAGGTTCGAAGACGGACGAAGTTTGTTGAAGTTACTTCATTTGTGTTATTACTCAACATCATTGGCAATGTAATCTGTTATTATGGCTTTTTAAGGATATTGTGTGGGAGCTAGTTAGTTCTTATTATTTAGTTAAAAAGTTTATCTTTCATTTAGGGGAAAGAGTACAGTATTAGTAGTCTTGCACATTGTCGCAAAGTTGATAGCCTTTCTGTGTACTACAGGTTAGACTTCGGGAAGTGTGCGGTGTGTGAAACTTTACCAACTCATACCCACAGCTCTTTTCTTTCACCGGAAATAGCAACGCACAGCCAGATACCATTCTTATCTGGTAGGTATTTCCTCCGCTCGAGCCTACCCCTCATTGAGAAGAATTTAGCAAGAAACTTCATGGTTGCTTTTTTAAATGACTTACAATGTTTTTGGTTACATTATTTCGAGCTGAATATCGGCGTTTTGTTGTGTTTCATACCAGTGAGAGCATCGGGCGCATCTCCTAAACAACGCATCTCGTTTGCAACACGAAATTCATCATTATGTTCACTTGTTTGCCACCTTAGTATTTAAAAAAACGTAACTCATACAACTTAGAAAAAAAAAACGTGTCCAAAACATTTAAAAGATAAAAATTACTATCGTTTTGTTCCAAATTTTATTATACCATCTAATCGTTAATCAAGACGTTAGTTGATATTTATTTTAGGTCACTTTAAAAAGTATTTATGTGCATTCTACTTAAAACATATTGTTGCTATTTTTCATACAAATAGTCTAGTAAAGTCCTATTTGTCATATAAATAGTCTAGTAAAATCTGAGTGTGTGGTTGCAATGTTTTGGAATTATTCCTATTTATGCATGAGATGTGTTAGACATTTACATTTATACTGGTTCCATGCATGTAAGCCCGTCTTAAATCCCAAGATCTTCATAAATGGAACTTCTCTGAAATGAATGTCCGGTGTTACGTGATGTAAATAGCAAATTACATTTGTGTTTGCGTACCAAGAAAAAAAAATTAAGGTTTATATAAGATGACAATACCGAATGCTTTGATACATTAGTGTTTGACTTTTATTATACGTCGTTATTTTTGCTCAAGAGCGTTGGTTTGGTAACTTAGGTGTGATTTGGAACTTATCCACTAGAAGTACTTTTCCTTCACCATATAACAGACTGTGGTGTCTTAGATTTTACTAAGAAACTACATAATTATGACATTAGAAAAAACATATTGATATACGTCAGATATAACTGTCCTGAGTCATACTAAAATTAAATAATATAAAGGCTTACTCACGGATTGATTTAGGTTATACCCGACTAGTTTTGGACTCAAACAGAGTCCATTTTCAAGAGCGAGTGTAATCGCTATGCTTGTAAAGCGGGTCCGTAAATCGTCGATGACGTAGACGTCGGTGGTAAAACTTAATACTATGAGAAAATACAAGTAAAACCAGCATCTTATGAACAGCATTCACAGGAACGTCTCCAACCGTAACCCATGTAAGAGGCTCCCTATCTAAGTAACGGATATCCGACAAAAAATACTAAAAGCTTAGACGCGTAACATCGCCGTTTAGGATAAAGATGCCGCCTTTTTATTGAAACTCTCGGGTTTTAAGTGAAGTTGATATAATATTGAAACGTTTTTTTTAAAATAAATAGTGGTGAAACCGATTGGCGCTTTCATGGTATTATTGCAACACAAACTTGTTAATTAATTAGTTAGTAGACGACACCATTGGAGTAGGTAGTGATTAAGCGATTTGCCGTTTGAGCTTAGGGTCGCGGGCTCTACGCCCTCATTGATATAAACTATTGTCATTAGGTATATAACTGTGTACCCAGTCTGGCAGGGGTAGTGTGAAAACCCAGCCCAGAGGTTTGTGGAACACCGTGTGGTTTTTAGTCCGTACGAGTCGGACATACCACTCGTAGCGCAGTAAAGTATTTTGTTTTGATGATTTCAATTGAGATAATTTTATGCACTGTCTGCCCATAGCATCCCGCTGCTGGGCAAAGGCCCTTCTCAAGCGGTTCTGTATTAAATTTAAAGGTAGAATATTGCCCTTTTTATTCTGATGATACATAAGCAAGACTGCTAAACATAATAAGTTCCAAAATTCAATTCTCAGGCAAAGTGAAGCAGATGTTGGATTTTTTGGTGGACTGGGAACCAACCCAATTTACTCAGACTCAGACTTAATTTCTCCGAATATGTACTCCTTGGATTATTGTTTTATCTACATTATTATTCACCGTCGAAACATACATTTGAGGAGATTTTAAAGCATATTTTTAGAGATCATTTTAAATTTTAATCACGCGTCATTAACCGTAACGGACGCCAGCAATTACCGACATCCGCGTCGCGGTCGCCTGCAGCGATAGTGATGCGCTTCGACCTAGTGACTTAAACTAATGCCATCATTATTCCCAACAAAATTCATCTTAGAATGAAATAGGTCTTTTTCCGTTATTTTAATTAAAGGTAAACTATGTTGTTGAAGGAATATTAGCAATAAAGCAAGTATTTACATTCGTTGTAATTTATTTAGACAGAAAGTAAAAGGATAAAAAAACAATCGAGTTATAACAGACAGCACACGAGAGAAGCGACATCAGTGTTTTAAATCCGAACTAACTATAATAAGGTTGCGTTCCATTTCTAACAACCACCCCTGAACGCAAACCCATTTTTTCAATACAATACAAATTTTTATGCTCAGTAGTCCCCTTAGTAAGTATATCTGCAATCATTTTATCACCTCTACAATAATTAAACTTTGCTTGATTCACCATCTTATTAACTATAATAAGGTTGCGTTCCATTTCTAACAGTTGTTGTACTACTACTGCTAAAATAAATTATTAAAAATAATTTGTCAACTTTAAGCTTAGGCAGTTCACATAGGAAAACCAGTTTTTTTTTGTTAAGAACACTCTCGATCAAGTTTAAAACAGTGCAAAAGTGTAAAAAAATTAAAATAAAATTGTTTCATCAGTTTGAAAGCTACTATGCTACAGAAATACACACAGACCTATCAATCTTATAACACCCCTCGTTTTGCGTTAGGGTTTAAAAAGTTCAAAATTGATAGAATACAGGACCGCTTTATAACAGGACAAGCTTTTAAATGTCTCCATCAAAAATATTTTGTCAAAATCGTTTCTAATACTTATATTTTTTTACGTGGCTTGCGAGGCAACCCTGAAGTTCATCTTATTAAATAACAGATAATACACAATTAATTTTTAGATTACACTTTTTAAAGATCTTTTCCTCTTGTCTCTTGTAATTAAAAACGTCATTAGTCGTTACGGAGCCGAGCAATCACGGAGTCACCCGAAACGAGGCCTATGCAACTTCATGCAGAAAATCTTAAACATTTTTTCCTCTCAATATTCTCGGTGTAAGTATGTGGAATAATGAACTGGCCTATTATTAGGAGCAGTCATTTCGAAACGGACATGAGTTAATTGTTTTTGTACAGAAGTTTGAATGTTATAATGAAAAAAGTCTTGGAACAGTTGGTCACGATATTATGAGGTCGTGATTATTACTTTTTTTATTGTATTTTTTGCTATCTTAGCTACCAACCACACGTTGTTGTACTTAGTTAATAGAAGTTTGTTTAGGGAGTACATAACATTTATTAAATTCTTATTACAGTCCGCCATGAAAGTTATATTATTAAATGTTAATACGGCTTTATTCACACATTTATTTCGGGGAACGCCCGACTAGTTTCGAACTCAAACGGAGTCCATTGTCCATCAAGAGCGAGTGTATACGCGGCCGGCGGCCAGGCGTCGCGGACATCTTTACATCCCGGATATCCCAAAATGCGGATAAAGTCGCTTTCAGAAGCTATTTATCTTAAATTTACAAATATTTTTGATTGAAATCAAGTTGCTTAAATAAATAAATATTGTCACAGGTTTGAATACGGTTTATGTCAATCTCGACATACTTTATACCGGAAAGTATCCTAAAATTGTTTGAAACTTTGATGAATTCTCAAATGTGGCTTGGGTTAGGGAAGGTGTAAGTCAATTTACCGTTCTAAACTGAACGTGTATTTCATTTTATATTATATTCATGTTTTAACCGCGTTTTCGAAAACAGCCCTAATGATTTTGTTAAAATTTATTTGCAAGAATATGAATACATTAGTAGTAGTAGTAGAGTAGTAGATCCCTGTCCTAAGCAGCTCGGTCGTTCAAGTACTGATAAGATTAAAAGGAACAAGTATTATTTACAAATCAAATTCAACAAAAAACTCAATAAAAAAAACCGTGTTACTGACTGACTCACAGACGAGAAGAGACAGAAGAGAATCCTAAACCAACGGTTCCAGAGACTTTCAATTTGTAGGTCTTTAAATACCGTAGAGGGGAACTAAGAAAGGGTAAAAGTCCTTTCTTAGTGCACCTCCAAAAGGAAATTCTATCCCTAAGTGGGTACAGCAAAGCACAGTCGTTTCATAACAGCAAATTATATATATATTATGTACGTATGGATATTGATCCAGTAACGACATACTGCAATCACTTTGCCCACATATTGCTAATAATAATATTTAATCAATTGAATTCCTTACCTACTGCACATTTCTACTCTACTTCACAACTACATAAGTTTCGTGCTATAGGTCGACGCTTCCAATCTGTAAATGGACTGCCTTTTGCTTTGTATGCCGCTATTGGAATCTGAACAATGCGTTTCCGGCGTTTTACTAATTTTTGTGTGTCAACGTTTCCCGACCCGTGGGCTTTGTTATTGAATTATTTATCGCTATTGCCGACTTTTTTCATACATGTTTTTTGTATTGGCCTTCAGACCAAAGTTTGAAACCAAATATTAAAACAGACATATGAATTTATGAAGACCCGTTATTTTTACCATATAAAGAAAAATACGCACGACAAAATCCATTTAAAAGATTATTTCAATTCAACTAACTTTTGAAAGTAAATAAAATAAATTGGTCTAGTAAGCGCGACTGCTGAGCACGAGGTCCTGGTTTCGATACCCGGGTCAAGCAAAGTGTTATTGGGTTTTTCTATTAGCACATTCTCAGTAACAGCACAGTCTGGAATTGTGCCCGATTAATGGCAATAAGCTCACCCTCTATTACATGGGACTAATAACATAGCCGGTAAAACGTGGGTGTATTGCATACATCTCTGCCAACCTCCTCTAGGGAATATAGGCGTGAATCTATGTTATGTTATAAAATAAATTCGAATAACGTATATAAAATAAAATCTATCTGAAAGTGTAGCCCAGCTCTACAAACTAAATTCACTATTGGTACTCAACTCACTAGCTTTTTAAACAATTGAATAGAAACGAAAAAGGCTCATTTACAAAAGAGGTGCGCTTTCAATCAAGGACAATAAGCCTTATTACAAATTGAATTCACATTCAAGCAGCTGAATCAACTCTGTGGGACTCTGCAGATTTAAAACTTATCAGATTGAAACTCGATAAATCAATTCCGAAGTTTATTTTTACTTTATTTTATTGAAGTTATTAGCTGGAACTACTTCTATTCGTACTTCAAGAATCGAATATTAGACCATTGCTTTGAGATTGAATTGGGAGATGTATCGATATTCAAGAGTACAATTTTATTAAGATAATAGTCGAGGAATGTTTATAGGGTATCGTACCCGATTGACTGTTATGTTAAAGGAACAAACGAGTGCGATACGATGCCATTAGAAGTAGTAATTTCAATTAATATTGTTATTTGGGAAAATACACTTTATTTTTTTGTGGCCGAGAGGAGTAAAAGATGGTCTGACCGCATACCGTAGTCCGAGGATATACGGTTAAGTGGGGTTCACATCCACTAAAAACATCTCCCCCTGCGTGTTCCTCGCATTGTATCGGACGGGGACGGGTACTGCAAGCTCGCTTCGCAGTCCCGTTCTGTGCCTGCCTGTGCCGCTTAGGCATAATACACCTAAGTCATACATGTAGAACATCTTCATTAAAGTGAAAACTTTTTCAAGCGCACTGTGCATCCTAATTCTGGGCAGTAGAATATAACTACCGTCATGCTCGAGTCGGTGACAATGAGTCGGGTAAACTAGGATCTAGTCGACTTTAGCTAAGCTAGGTTCATCAGTTCAATTAAATTTTTGTTGATATAACTACAATCAGAGATGGTTCACAAATATCTTAGTGACAGAGCGACTGGGGCTTTATCCAATAGGTCACAGGTTCAAATCCCGCTTGTGATCGATTATTTTCTTCTACAAATTTCAAACTTTAGTGCGCATTTTTGTCTAAAGCCTTGAAATTTAGCTCACGTAGTCGAAATAAAACATTCTACTTTAAACAAACTAATTTTGAGGTTATAAAACAATGTAAAGCACTGTTTAAATAGTGAAACTGTTTAACCCAAAACTACTTTAACATACCCTTTCATTGAAAAACTAAAGTCACAATGAAAGTCGGTCTTGTAAATACTAAAAGGTTATATTCACACCATGAATATTATAGCGTTTCCACTAAGTTACACGACAAGTTATTAGAGCGTGAACAATTTAAGCTTCAGCAAAATGAGATAAAGTATCACCGAAGCTACGCGTGACAAAGGTGGCGTGAAATCTTTGCATTAAACAATTTTCAACCTTAAAATTTAATTTGTAGAGCTGATTTTTACTATGGAACGTCCACTTTGATTTTTTTTGTTGGTCAACCTAATCGCCCCTGACCACAACGCTGTTAAAATCAACACTAAAGAGGGAAAAATGATTTTTTTTTTCGTATTTTCCTTTACTGGGTTATTTAATTTTTATTTTATTCGATTTACAGAGGTTTATGCTGCGCTGTGGGACTGTTTTGATTAATGGGGATGGAATTAGATGTTGAATACGTTTATATTACGTGAGTTTAATGCTGATTTACATGTTTTGTTTTTGTTGTGTTACATTGTTTTCCAGTAACTAAATTGAATGTGGCGTGTTTTGATGAACAAAAATGCAATTTATTATACAAAATTATAATTATGTGTAATGGTGGGCTGTTTTTCGTTTTTTGCCTAGATATATAAAAAAACATTATTTAAAAAAATATGGTGCCCCAGCTGCTTTAAATTTGATAAATTATGGTGACGAGATGGATGAGCTGGGTTCTCATTTAAAGTAATGACTCGTTGCGGCACTAGACTGATACAAAATATAGAAGGAGCGTAAGGAGAAATTTCCCATACAGTGGGACATGAGTAGCTAATAATAATAATAATGATTTTTAAAAACCAGTGGTTCGTAAATTTGAACCTTGCAGGTTACTTAACCTTAACCATTAACTAGTCAGACCAACTTTTATACCACTAGGTTATCTCAAATGTAGGTACTGATAAGTTGTGAAAAGATTATCTCCGAGTATTAGCATGGCTTCAGTCTTTAGCATTGCAAAATTACGGATTAGTACTTAAGCTTAGGGGTAATTGACCACTTAATGCAAGTATATTATTAAGGAGTCTACAAACTTGTAAATAAAATAGGAATATTGTTTTTATTTTCATATGAGTCTTTAAAATTTCTCATAAACAATAAATACATATATATTTTTTAAAGTATTTATGTGTAGTATGCAAACGTTTAAAACATTTTTAGACACTAAAATTGAAGCAGAAAGAGTCAAGTCAAGTCAAGTGAAGGAGAAAGTAAGAGTCGTGACGTATCAAGAAGTCAAAAGATAAGTGGAGAATAGAGAGAGGTGGCGATAGTTCCACTGACAAGAGCCTAGCTCTTAAATATAAGAGAGAGATGCGAACGGTAAAGTTAAAAAAAATCATAAACAATTATAATTATAATATAGAAAACAATTATATGCGTGTAAAAATTTATGCTTTTTGAACATATGACCATTTATTAAATACCTATTGATTTCAGAGTAACTAAAATTGTAGAATAAGTCTTTATTAAAATTGTAAATGAAACCCTTTGTATTAGGCATTAAAGTTCCTTTTCTGAAATCACATTAAAATTGAATTCTATTTAATTACTAGCTGTCGCGCGCGACTTCGTTGCCATGAAATTTAATTAGCCCTTACATCCCGTAGAATTGTCTGAAAATTTTCACCATTTTCTGATTGTTAACTGTGTTTAAATTGATTTAAATAAAGTACCGTGACAAGGCCATAGGTATGTAAGGCAACCCCCTGGCGGCTTTATTACACTACAGATTTACGTTATTACACCACTACTGAGTGGTGAATATCCGTTTCCCCCCGTAACAAAAAGTACATACTACATGAAGGTTGGATGTACCTTTTTTTGTATAATGTGCAGAACCCCTTATGGAAAAAAGTCGTGATAGCCTAGTGGTGGTGACCGTTGACTGGCTGGGAAGTCAGAGGTTTCGGGTTCGAACCCAAGGCGCGCACCTCTGACTTTTCGTAAGTTATGTGCGTTTTATAAATTAATTATCACTCTCCGTGCCTCGGATAGCACGTTAAGCTGTTGGCCCCAGCTGTCAATTGTAGATCTTTGACAATCGTTATGGGTAGTCAGGGGCCCGAAAGTCTGACAACCAGTCTTACCAAGGGGTATCGTGTAACCCAGTATCTGGGTTGTGGAGGTCTGATAGGCAGTCGCTCCATGTAAAACATGGTATTCAGCTGCATCCGGTAAGACTGGAAGCCGACCTCAACATAGTTGGGAAAAGGCTAGGCAGATGATGATATGATGTGCAAAACCCCTTTTGGGTGGTCCACCTAGGCCAGGAGCCAAGGGTCAGTGATGGAGTTATGTCCAAATTGTACGTTGTTTCTCGACAGAGCTGTGGACGGTACGGGGTTCACTTGTGTATTGGTGAGATAAGTGGTCCTAATCTTGCCATCGTTGTTGCTTGTACCTGTGAATTAATATCATGGGAAAACCATGTTGAAGACTATAGTTAATGATGAAGAACTCTGATATCAGCGAGCCGAACACCATAGAAAACAAAAAAAAACTTCCAAAAGAATTCTTTCTAAATAAGTTTAATTTATTCAGAATTTCAAACTTCATTAGCTAATTATAAAAACGTCAAAAAAATTAAAACGTAACTTTTCTAATTAATACGCAATCTAAATTACTAAATTGGGTGCTAAATTAAACTTTGACCGTATTTTGTTGTTGAGAGGTATTTATTACCTAATTAAAAGATCTTTATCGCTGCAAAATTAAGTAGGTAGATAAAAAAAATGCTTTTTAGGATGACTTGTCAATCAATAAATTAACTCGGCCAATAGCTATATTATAAACATTGGCGTTTCACGAGTTGCGTCATAATACCACCAATCACCATGTATTGCTTTCAACTCAAAATTTTATAAGGGGTTTTGAAAAATTTAACTCATAATTATGAACAAATAACAATAATAGGTAAAATAACACCATGTATGGTCTATACATCCATATCATAACATAATATCACGCCCGTATTCACCAAAGAATTAGGCAGAGTTTTCACGATATTTTTCATCACTGTTTTAGCAAGTGGTAAAACGCACATGACTCCAAAAAAGCAAAGGTGCATGCCTAGGTTTCAAACTAAAAATCTTTGACTTGGCAGTTCAATGGTCACAATTTCCTAATAGAAAGAACTAATGATACTTTTTCCAATCCGCGTAATCACTCTTGCAGCCAACAAGTTCGACGAAAAGTCTTCAATAGTATCCTTGTTTTGACGTTGGTTACAAGTTGACCAACATACTAACGAAAATAGTTTTGGAATTAATAAAGTAATACAGTACCAATGCAACGACTTCACCTTATAAACCATTACACGAATAATATATTCTGCAACTGCATTTAATTTTGTTAAGAACTATTGTTAGAATACTGTTTAAATACACTAAGTATAAACTAAACACAAACCGCAAAAAGTTTAAAACAAACAAAACACATTCCCGCCCTTATTGTGTACGGGTTTTATTAAAACCACGAATACTTCAACATGTGTGTATTTAAAACTACGGTTAGCAACATAATTCTAACACGTTTCTAATTGTATTTTTTTCTAATTAAATCTAATTTCTTCTTTCTATAATTTAGATTAGAATGATAAAAAAACGTTAAGATTACAATTCTATTTTGATTACGTTAAATTATAATAAAACTGTAATCAGACTATCATAATCCAACACTGGATTTTTTAAAACATTACTAATAATATTTATATTAATTTTGATTATATTAAGTTACAAATAAACAGTTCGCTAACGCACAGATAAACCTAAAATGTTCGCTCTGAGCGGCAAAAAACAATTTGTAATTTTAGGTTAAGTGTTTGGTAATAATAATAAATAAGAAAAAAAATTACAAAATCTGGTACTTACCTTTTTTATTATAAAAAGGTAAGTAACAGATTTTCAGCGCTTCCTAAAAGAGTGCTAGAGTTACTCATTGGTC
Source organism: Protodeltote pygarga (assembly GCA_936450705.2). NCBI lineage: Eukaryota > Metazoa > Arthropoda > Insecta > Lepidoptera > Noctuidae > Protodeltote > Protodeltote pygarga. The sequence goes on along the minus strand of OW388250.2, from coordinate 14,037,934 downwards.
AGCAAAGCTAAAGCTTTAATTACTATAACTTTTATCTTATTAAACGAATCGCACTCGAGTCACAAATTATTTGAACAACAATGCAACTTAATTAGCTTATGTAGGTATGTAGCCATGTAAGTACATTTTATTACTTATGTTGTATTTAATTTTCAGTTATTCTAATTGTGCATGGCTTTCTACTTTTTGTATCTTATTAAGCAAAATTTAACAAAATATCGTCTAAAAGTGGTACATGAAGTATTTTTTTTTCTTAAAAACTTACAATGTTGCCGACGGTACAAACAAGCATTTTGCCTTATATATTTTCAGTTTTATTCCAGCTCAAAAAACGTGGAACACTACAATGTCTGCGGTGTGTTGACCATTTGTTTCATTCATAGCCACGATAAATTACTTGGTTACAAAAACCATGTGTGTTGCTTTGTTTCGTTTACAAAAGTCTTTGATCTGTTTATAGACGATTCAATAGGGTAAACAGTTTATAGATGTTTTATCGATACATGGGAAAGAGATGTCACAATCTCTGATCACCTCCTGTTAGGCCCTGTTTACGAAACTTCAGAGCCGTTTTTTTTCTCGGTTCCGTCCAATTTGGACAGTTTCATATAAATTAGACACTTCCTACTAATTAACGGTTCAGCAAAATGGACTGTCTATTGTAGTAGAACGTAGCCTTAATATAATTGTACCTACAATTTAAAGATCATGGCTTGAATCAAGTCGAATTTACAATAACAAAAAGTAAGAAAAAATATATACTTCACAGATTGCACGTTTCATTCATACAACAAAGTTTGTAAATGTGGAAAAACGATACCTTACTTATTCGTATTAAATATGTATTAACTGTTCTTGTCAAGATTGTTTCCAAACTTTTTTGCCGGTCTCTGAGAAAACTCCTAATATATAAAATATTACAACTATATGTACCTGTATCACTGAGTAAACTTACCCCATCAGCCAATTAGCCTACATTAAAAAACATTACTTTTAAACAACATTTTAAATGTAAACAAATTCATAAATAATTACATTTCTCGATCCCTTAATATCAATTCAACCTCATTACCATGTATGGTACGTAAAGGATTTGTATCTGTAATACTAGCTCTGTATAATTTAATTTCGTAAATTCTGTATAAACCGAATCCGGGCGGTAATCTAGACGAAGTTGGATGAGTGAATAAATATTTGATATGCCCTTCCTTTTGCTAAAAGGCTCAGGTTTGGTGTGTAAGTGGAGCAGTGTTTTTGTAGGCGCATTTTAGCGGAGGTTTGTAGCTTTTGGGCATATGGGTGTTTCTCACAGAATTTGGCTCTGTAAGGCTCAATCCTCCTGGCCTTTTTATTCAGAAATAATTTTTCGGGGTCGGTTTCTATTTTAAATTTAGAATCAAGAATAAAACCCTGTTAAAAGATTTTTTAATCACTTACTTAACCGTGGTGGCAATTTCAAATTCTGTCACACAGTGCCCAGTATTGAGCCAAAATTACAAACCGATATTTTATCTGCACGACACCCAAATTCAGGCAGTCCCATCGAGATAATGCCAATGCCCCTAAAATGCCAAGAATTTCCCAATATGACGATCACAATAAATTTTCCATTAGCAGAATCGTCAGGATCGATATAATGGTGTTTCGCGACAGACGTACTAAGTAAATTGAGCGTTAAGTTTTTTGTATTATGTAATGTATAAGAACGTGTAAAAGATTATAAAATGTGAGATTTCAGCAAATGTCCTGTTGGGATTCCGAATGTAAAAGGTGTAATTAGGAGTCCTTAGGGCTATTGTAATCGATGTTTATTCTTGTCAAACTAATACATGTTTTAAAAAGTTTAAAGGAACCCTTATTATGAGGCTACAGTATCTTTCTATCAGTATGTCAGAGCATTTATTTTCAGTATTGAGAAAATATTCTAAAAATAAAATTCTGCATAAATACAATTAAGTCGTTTAGTCGTTTCAAATCTTTTTACTAAGTTTCTTATAATTTTTAACACACCCAAAGTCAATTAACAAAACATTAGGAGGATAACTCAGCTATTTGCTGTTGAAGAAAATTAAAAATAAATTGTAAAATATTCCAATGTTTGGAATCATAATATGAGATGTTATGCTTTATTTGAATATTCAATTTGGTGCTCACTTTCCACGAAATTGGAATTCATAATTTGAAAATGTTTTCATCATGAAACCGACAAAATTCTACAGATAATCAAAATGTATGAACCTTCTACACGATCGGCGATCACGCAAACTACTGATATCGCCGACTGTGCATACTAATGCACAATATCCGCAATATCCACACAATTCATATTTTGTCCTACGACGACGGTCATACGCTGACGATCAAGAACTCAAGATGGACGTAAAAACTTGTGACTACCAGTTGCAGAGGCTCCATATAACTAGATTCCTACCGGCTTCCCATTAAAAAATGACACAATCAATAATGCCTATACTGTGATTGGGTTTTCTCTGCGTTTTCCCAGAGGTAACCTCTGAGAAAATTTCATCCTTCACAACTAGTGGCTATAAAATTCACATAATTATTATTGCTTCATAATTTTTACAAATGTCATGAATTCCTTTTCGTGTTCATCTAACAAAGTGACATCTACCCTCTACTCACCCGAACCCCTGATTGTATGAAGGAACGTAAACATTTTCACAGACCGTTTTGTTTTTTTTTATGTCGTCATAAACGTAAATCAGACTATGAAAATTCAATGAAGCATAAAAATGTTTAAGAAACTATCAGAAACGCTCAGAGATTGGACTGAGGTTTTGCACTCACGTTTTGTCGTCAAAAGTTTAAATGGGTTTGAGAGTAGTATAACTAGAAATTACTACCGTCGAATGTCACTTACGTAAATAAATGCAAATTAAAAGATCCCTTTGTAAATGTTACAACTACTATAGCCACCCATCCCTACGTGCTACGTGAAACCCAAACGGTTACAATTTAGAGATCCTAAAATCACGAGTAAATAGGCATTTTAATGGTAGGTGCGCTATTAGACCTTAGGTAATACCGCTTACCATCAAGTGAGTTCATGGTAAAACACACGCCTTCCCCATAATAAAAATAAAGTCATAAAACTGTAATTATTTTTTGAAGTAAGGCGGTAAATACAACTTACCGACTCCCAATCTAATATCCATCATAAAAGATGTAGGTACGAAAAAATAATCCAATCTCTGACCGAAAAACTTTCCTATTTCATCCAATAACTGAAGTTTGTCTGCATCGTTTGTGAAATCATATTTCTGCTCACGTTTGGACTCAGAAATATTATGTGAGCAATAAAGATCATGGCTCTATTACGAAAACATACTAATATTTAGGTTCAGGCGAGTACGGACTAAGTCGTATAAAGAAATGGTGGTACTAATAGGTTTTATACAGACAAAAAGTATTTTCTCAATGATAGCCAAGAAGTATGTTTGGTCGTTAGGCCTCAAAACATTAAAATGGGATTTTCAGCAACTATTTTTATGAAAAATAAAAAGCTTTTTCTTTTATTTCTCTAAATTATTAGTTCAGAACTATGTAGATTCTTCGTAGCAATCCCATACCTGCTCATTTTTGTCGGATGTCAAAATCGAGATTTGAAATTTCGACTGATTCTGATAGGATAGCTCAGCGGTTAGAGCGTCGGCACGGTACGCCGAAGAATCGTGGGTTTGAATCCCATCAGTATCAGTTGTTTTTTCAAATTTTTTATTAAACAATTTTAAATAAATAATAATAATGCAAAATGTTGTTAGTTGTTTATTCTTCACGCAGCACCGGATCGACATAATTTTTTGTATAGAGGTAGTTTTTTGGAAAAGTGACTTTGTCTACAATTATATCCTGGAAAATTTTAAACCATATGAGCGAAGACGCGGAAAAAGGTAGTTGGATCTAAAACATAGCAAGAAAATTCTTACGCCTTCAGGGAATATACGTACAAATACATTTCTGTCCTGAATACTGCATTGAAATGCGACTATGAATATCTAAAAATAAACGTACCTACAGAACACAATACGACTCCACAGAATTTGTGTGTATTCTAATATTTATTTACGTCACTTTACAATCTATACAAATAAATAAAATTTAAGTGTCCTAATATCAGAATAACAATTACTATTAAATTCTTATAGTTATCCGCATGGTACCTCTAACTAAAAAGCTTGTTAAAATGTATGTACGTCTCTTTGTTCCAGGTAATGTCCTTGATGGCTGAATCTATTTGGTTGAGACTTACATTAACAGGTAGATGACTTCATAAAGCTACATTTTACTTCGTCAAAAAAACAAAAGCCTTAAAAATTTTGGAAAAAATAATAATTCAAGGGGCAGATTTACTGGGACCAAATGGGTTTTTTATACCAATGGGTTTTTTTAATGAGTTAGTTTATGAGCCGGAGAACGAAACTGCGGGAAAAGCTAGTAAAATCCTTAACAAACAAGAAAACTCCTCTGTCTTCAGGGAACACAGGTATAAATAAATCTGATCTCAGTTTTGCAAAGAAAGGGACCTTGAACATACCTAATATTATAAATGCGAAATTAAGTTTGTTTGTTACATTTTCACGCCGAAACCACCGATCATCCTAAAATTTTACGTATACGTTGTCAGGTGTACCAAAACGGACATAGATTACTACAACAATAGGCTAGCGAATAAAAATAGGCTACCGTTAAGGTTTTACCGAAAAAAATTACCTAGTGTTCCCGAGAAAAACTACAATCGTTCTTATGATAATAGATGGCGCCACGTGGCTTTGAAATCATGATTGAATTTGAAATTCTAAGTTAACGCGAGCGGAGCTGCGGGTAAAAGCTAGTATAAGAATAAAAGTTCCTTGAACAGAGTACCGCTTCACACAATTTGTGCGGTATCCTAACATTTATTACTTACTAGAAATAACTCTTGTTTTAGCTACACCCACAAGGGTAAACGAGCGTTAAGATATATGGACAGTTAAGAAAAAGAACCACTTCTGTTTATGTATCCGTTGAAGTTAGGTAAAGGTTAAACTTTACGGCAAACGGTAAATTTATTATTTACAAGAATAATTATTATACTTTAAACTTTTTAATGCTCAATTTTGCATTGTATTGCTTGTTACAATTTTGTAAAAAATGGTTATCACTGTGCAAATGTAATAAAATTAATCAATCTAATAAGCAAATTTTTTAAACTTACTTTAGTAAAAATATATTCCCTGCACAAAAAAACCGTGTTATGTGTATCTATGTAAATGTTTATTTTTTGCTAAGGACACTTTCCATTGAATGACCTTTCAAATAAAAAAATATAACATAAATCGGTCCATCCGTTTTTGAGCTCCGATGCTACGAGACACACAGATATACACGTTAAACATATAACACCCCTTTGTTTTCGTCGGGGGTTTAGAATTGCGCTTTTTTGATCGTGAGTGTCATTAATCATGTGCCAAATCAAGGCAATTTAAAAGGAATTGATTAATTTTGACCCGCCATCTCCATCGGGATCTGCCGCGAAGTTAGATAATCAGTAAATAAAATAAAAATAATAGAAAATGGTGGAACTCTTAAATGGCATAGCTATCTTTTAATTCAATATTGTTGCTGTCAAGCCAATAAATAGCAAACTTTTAATGCTTTACAACCAAATACTTTATACAAAATCATATTTCATACCTATTCTTTCAATAACTTATTAAAACGTAAAATAAAACAATATCTTTGAAACAATGTTTAAAATCTTTTTAAAGATAAAATAATGAATGAAAGAATGCTAATTGCTAAGCAATAAAATTGGTTTCAATTGCATTTATAAGTGCCCAAAGAGAACCCTTTTAAGACCTTCAAAGAATTGCATGAATATTTCGGTCACCGGATATTGCTCCCCGACAAACCCCTTTTGCTTTGTATCAAAAGCTTCACAGATTTACGAAATGAATTAAACTCTGTGGTATGTACCTAAAAGGATTATTGACTTCGTATTTCCGTGTTAGTTTTAATATAAAATTATTTAGAAATGCTTACCTATTTTAATTTAGTACAATTATTAAGATATTTACCAACTCTTTTCATTAATATCTAGCCGAGGAATTTTGCACATATTCTATTCCTTTACTCTCTTGGTCTAATGAGACGGTAATCTGACATGAATGTAGAGCAGTGCCACTTTACATACTTTGTATGTACGAACAGCTTTACGTTTTCTCCGAGGCAAGGAGTAAGTGATAAATTAATTTATAATAAGCACATCTTACATAAAGTTAGAGGTTTTGGGTTCGAACCTAAGACCTCTGACATGCCAGTCAACGGTCATACTACAAGAAGATTATTATTATTACAATTAACTAAAAAAAGAGGCATGTTTGGGAGATATCTATCTCATACACGCAATGAAAAGAAAAGATGAATGGATTGTGTGAATAACGAAATGGATAAAAGGGGGAGCAGTGACATTACGGCTAATAGAGATGAATGGAGTAAGAAACCTAAAGCACTGAAATAAAATAAGGACATGGGGAGGAAGATGATTTTTTTCAACACAAAAGAACAAAATTATCTCTTTCACATTTTAGTCCAGTCATTTGGTAGTTTTACCTGGAAAGTTTTTAGGGAGTCATGAAAATTGGTATCTTTATAGATTTTGATGTACTCTTTCCGAATTTTGACTTTGCCACCTCGTAACTTTTGCGCATACGCCGCCATCTTGGAAAAATGGTGCCAAATTGCAGTTTTTCGACAATATCTCATTTCCTACTCATTTTACGATAAAAATACTTTAGACAACATTAAAGCTGAGAAAATTTCCTACAATTTATGCCTTAACATTATTTTTCTACAATCAATAGTTTTGGCGTACGAGCGCCGCAAAATGTACTAATGAATTTCAACTGTCGCTTGCAATTTGCATCCAGCGGTTACCTACGACTCTTAATGATGTCGTCGGTCTACCTGGTGGGGGCTTAATCGGTTATCGGTTAAGCCTACCCCACCATAGAGTATAATAGCACCCACTTATAACATCCCAAGGGTGACATAGAAAGCGACTAAGGGAACAACTGCAACAACTACTCTGCGATCCCCAAGATCCCCTGCCCCAAGCGTTGGGAGAGACTTTTTTTTTTTTTTTTTTTGCAAATAGTCCACGGCCCCAAGCAGCAGTGTCGTAAAAAAAACGCGCCGTGTACCGTTAGTTATAAATAAAAAAAAATGGAAATACGTTTTTAGCCTAAACGCATGGTTAAGTACACTTTGCGGCGCTCGTATGCCAAAACGATTGATCGTAGAAAAATATTGTTTAGGCATAAATTGTAGGAAATTTTCTCAGCTTTAATGTTGTCTAAAGTATTTTTATCGTAAAATGAGTAGGAAATGAGATATTGTCGAAAAACTGCAATTTGGCGCCATTTTTCCAAGATGGCGGCGTATGCGCAAAAGTTACGAGGTGGCAAAGTCGAAATTCGGAAAGAGCACATCAAAATCTATAAAGATACCAATTTTCAAGACTCCCTAAAAACTTTCCAGGTAAACCCCTTTTTTCGTACCAAATGACTGGGGTATTTATTTCATAAAAGTATAGGTACATAGAACAAACAACAACCATGATGAAACAAATGTAAACCAGTTTTAGGTTTTACCATACACCGATTCATCAGTCGACACTCGTGAAACAAGATACAGATATTATTTAATAAGAAATGGCACGGCACGCCAGGGATCGCGGTGTCAAGTCCCGCCCAAGTATAGTTTTATTTAATAAGCAAAACATGTAAAAAACAAACATAAAAGATAAATCAATTTACACGCACCGCGCCCGCACCCTATTTTTTTCCGTGCCACTATTTTTTAAATCATATTTACGCACCAATTGATTCAGTTTATAGAATCGAACAAAGTAAAAGAAGTATAAAGGATTGTATAAGACTAAGTTATTCAAAAGCAAATTCTTTGGCGGCTGAGCCATCAATAGATTTGACGTTCAATCGTATAATATAGCAAGTTAACCCGGCTTACGGATATAGTCCGTTTTTTACACTGGTTCAAGGAAATATTATTTATTTGCCTTTTATTTCTTCTTTGCAAATACCATGTGCGAAATCTGAAAGGATGATAAGGTTTTAGAAATATTTTTTTGGGGTGTATTTTTTTATTCATCCTTTTCTTCTAGTAGTACTAGTATTTGTAGTACTTTATTCTACTTGAAGTAGTAATACTAAACGAATGCAATCCACTCATTAATCAATCTATGTAGTTGGGTTTTCATGAAATAATTTGAAGCTTTGAAATAAATTATTATTTGAACTTCAAATTAATATTTTGGCGATAGAATATGTGAAATGAATATTTTTTATGTTTATATTGACTTAAACCCACCTAAATGATAAGCGATGTAGTGGTTTATAATAGATCACATCTGTCTATTAAAGCAGGAAGGTGGACGGTATCGTTGACAGACCCAGATAGGTTTCATCGCACATCATGGGAAGGCTTTGTCCGGTGAGTGGTAACCAGTCAAGACCGTAGGGTACCAGAAGCAACTATCAACACTCTAGCTGCTTCTACTAATGATTTAGTCGACTTTTAGGACACGTGGAGGGTGCAGCATTGGTCCTATTTCCTCCTCGATACCACAACCTGGAAAACTATGTGTAACACGTACTTAGAAAAAAATAATTAAAAAGTTCCAAAAAGAAAATTTAACGAGCGTCAAAGAATATTGTGACAATATCTTAAGAACTTGGCACGTGCTTGATACTTAATCTTTCTTGGGCTCGAGGAAATATTAAACGTTTTTTATTTTGAAACTTACCTTTTTTGAGGCGTTAAGGATCTCGGGAAATGCTTTGTAATAATATCCTCTTCACCAAATTTGGTCATAGCGGGCAATCTTAATGACAGCTAGTCATTAGAGGTATTTGCCCATAATCGCCATGCTGGGCAAGCGTGTTGGCGATCGCAGTAGCAGATGATTACTGTAACTCAGAAGATTGCTGCTGTCCATCCTCCGGGTATTTCCCTTTGTCGCTTCTTACCTTACCACACCCGCGGGACGAGTAGGGATGGTTCTATTTTTAGGCTGGCAACCACAAGGCACTAATAAATTATAATCTTTAAAAGACGGGATGGATTGTAACTTAAACAATTTACTGTATAATGGTAATAAATTACCCTTTATTTAACAATGTAACATGAAATAACCTGTGTTCTTACTAATTATTGTGTAGGGTAATGTTCTAATGAATACTCTAATGGAAGAAGATGACTGTCTAATAGGTTGTTAGGGATAATAATGTTTCTCAGAATAAATGGTTATAATGTATCTTTAAATAAATATAAATGGTAAATGTAAATATTAATGGTAACAATGAAGTAAGTATTATCGTAAGGAAGATTTCCATTTTTGCACTTAGACAGACAAAGATAAAATTATTTAGTTTTTCCTAAATTTCTGTTTTTATTTCGAAATTCGACTGGCTTCTGTCTGTAGGTAATGTGGGCATAGATTTTTTGGGTTCTTTTTTTCTGTTTAATGATTTGGACAGTAGTTTTTACGCGTAAATACACACACATTTACACATTTTATTTTTATATGTAGCGTCCTGCGCTATATTGCGCGAAAATAAAATATGATTTCTTTTCTTTTTATTAACTTACTTCTTCTTGTTCAGGGTTTCATCTACGTATCTAACCTAATCCTAACTTTTTACCTATATTATAAATGCGAAAGTGACTTTGTTTGTTTGTAACCTTTTCACCACACCTGAGTCGATTAAACCACTGAACCGGTCATCCTGAAATTTTGCACGTTGTCGGATGTACAGAAACGGACGTAGGGTACCTTTTACCCCGAAAAAAGTACGGTTGCCGAGGAAAACAACAATAATGTGCTTATGATAATAGATGGCGCTGCGTGTTTTTCAAATCACGATTGAATTTTCTAAATTAACGCTAGCGAAGCCGCGGGCAAAACTAGTCAGGAATATTTTCTTGAATACATTTACCTCATTTACATTAATCTTGCGAGAAATTTTGAAATGAAATGCAATAGTCGTCTCTGACTTGATTACTAAACAGTAGAATCACGTAAAGCCCGATCGTCCAGAATAATAATAGTGAAAAGAAAAATGTAATATTTAAAAAAAACAAAATAATATCTACATCTTGAAGAAACTAACGCACTTGATCTTTCATCTGACTTTAGGTTATTCATCTCTGAGATGATGGTGTGAAGAAAGATGATATTGAGGTTGTTCATCAACCATACGATACAATAGAAAAAATACAATCGAATTAAGAACCTCCTCCTTTTTCGAAGTCGGTTAAAAAGATCAATTTTAGAGGCACAAATTCTTCGTCGTGTTCTTAATATTTATTATATACTTTATAATTAAACTTAAGCTACGAATTCGTGACAAGTAAGAACTTTAAATCCTCCCATCTTAAGATCTAAGTTAGATTATTTAGATCAAGTTAGATACTTGAAGCGAGTGTTAAGTCGACTACATTTCAAGTTTGTAGAAATGTTCGTTTAGAATTACGTAAGTGGAAATTAAAATAACATTTATGAAGAATCTATACTATAATAAAATCGTAAAGATCGAAAAGTCTGTACATTGAATATTTTTTTGCAAAAATCATCTAGGGAGGCTAAAAATAAGCAACAAAACATAAATCAATCGTTTTTAGAATTCTTGTCTGTCTGTCTGTCTGTCTGTCTATCTGTTTGTTACCTCATCACGTGAAAACGGCTGAACGGATTGTAATGACATTTTAGGGATAAGTAGGTATTAGCTGAACTTAAAAACTGGTGTTTGTTTTATCAAAATCGGTCAAGTATATCATGAGATACAGCTTGATCCCTCTATTGTATGCAGTTTCCTAGAACGTAGGGGTCTTGATCCACTGGTAATTGAAATACGCGTCGCCGACCGACTGGAGCCGAGTGAACCCGATTTAGCGATCGACGCGACCCGAGCGTGACAGTTTCATCTGATGAACTGCGCCTAACAGCTTGACCTCTCTTTTATTAAATACATAGTTGCATTATTATGTATATTTATGTATATAATAATAATGTCCTCCTGACCAAATTTCGGTCACAGCGGCCAATCTCAACTGAGATTAGCCATCGACGCGGGAGATATTATAGTGCACAAGTGTGTGCGCAAACACAGGTGCACTATCTATTCCCCAGTGTCATAGTCCGATGGGACGGCAATTCGACACGACTTGGGAGAGGTCAGGCGCAGGGCCAACGGCTTCACGTGCTTTCCAAGGCTCGGAAGAAGTGATAGTTCATTTATGAAACGCACTTATCTTACGAAAAGCCAGAGGTGCGCGCGCCTTGGGTTCGCACCTGAAACCTCTGACTTGCCAGTCAACAGTCAACACCACAGTGACGGATTAAGACTACTTGATGCCCATAGCAATCCATGCCTGTGGGCCCCCCTATCCGCATGTCAACTTGAATCGGTCTTTAAACCTTTACCGCCTTAGTTTTTATGTAAAATAAGATGATGAGATGTAACGTACTATATGTAGAAGTGGAGTAGGTGTGACAACAATCAGTCCTAGAATTTTTGGTTTTTCATTTTTTGGTGTGGTTTTGGGTGACGTGAGAGTGAGACGTGATGCCCTAAGGACGGTTTTTTTTTGTGCTTCTTCTGGTACCCCCTCAGACGTGATGCCCTAGACAATTGCTTAATTTGATTAAGGGTTAATCCGTCACTGACACCACTAGGCTATCACAATACAAAATTATGTATATAAGTATACGAGTAAGTATATAATATTTGCATTTGCAGAATCGAATATTGTTTAGTAGTTAGGTACGGTTTTGTACAAGTTTAATTCGAAACTAGGTGGCAAATGTCGCCGGCGTCGTTCGTTGTCTCTTCATGTTCGACTTCCACGCGAACGAAGTCGCGGGTACAGCTAGTATTAATTAAACAGCGTTAGCCTAGTGGTATAACTTATAAACTACCAAGTCAAAGATCGTAGGTTCGAAACCAAGGTACGCACCTCAACTTTTTGAATTTTATGCGTTTTAAAAATTAATTATCACTTGCTAAAAAGGTGAAAGAAAATATCGTGAGGAAAGCAGCACACCCGATACATTTTTCAAAGGTAAGTAAAGCCATGTCAAAAGCCTACGGGCGGTTTAAGCTCTGACTATAGGTTGTTTATCAACCATACAGTACGATGAGAGTGGCATATTTTTTTAAAAACCCTCTATAATTTAATAAAGAATAAAAAAAACAATCAAGCAAAGAAAAGTATTAATTAAATTAAAATATTTTACTTATAGTAGTGTGTATGTGTAGTGGCAGAGTGCGCGGGTTCAAATTCTGCTCGTAATGACTTTTTCTTTTTACAAAATTTCGAACTTTAGTAGGCATAAATCCTATTAATATAGTAAGTAATCTGTACCTTAGTTACTTGCTTAATTATTCTAGCTAAGTGGAGGAAAATACACCCTGATAACTACAATTATAACATGTTAGGCACTTTGTTTATACTACACAAGTCTAGTATAATTTTAAGCAATATTTGTTATTGTTACAATTGGCCGTAATGTAGGAGAATAATTCATATTCACCGAAATATACATTTTACAATAATAATTTGCAGAATAAACCACGAATTTGTGGTATATGAAAATCGTGTCATGATTTTTTTGAAATTGAAATTTATTCAATTTAAATTACACGTTGGTCCTATATGAAATGAGTGATTATTGTTGCAATGTTTTTTTTTGATAATAGTTATTTACTAGCGTTTCCTACTTATCATTCATTTGATTAATTACAGGTATTGGATAGGGTTTTCTGTGTTGGTATAAATACGAAAAAATGTCACCGTTTTGGAGCAAGACTGATCTTAAAAAGTTTTCAAAATCAATCAAAATATTTTTATTCATGTACACCATTAGGCACTTATGAATAGTCATAATTCTAATATTTTTATTATAAGAGTGACTCTAGTTTTTGTGTTAGACTTTAATCTGCTGGTTTCCCTTTTAATGTTTCTTTACTATTTTTGCAAGATTTACATTTTGTATAGGTACGAACATTTTTTTTATCAGAGTTTCAAACTGTACCTGGTATCTGGCTTTAAACTGTCAAATTGCTTAAATAGTCTTCTTCTTAGTATTCTCCTTTTCTCTACTTTCCCTTCTCTTCCTTTCTTCGCTCTAGTGGATACTAATTCAAGATTGGTTACAAAAATTTATCAAAATTATCCTTATTTGATAAAACAGACGGTTTGTTTACAAGTATTTCTTAAAACGCGTGTTTAACAATTTTCGTTGCTGACTGTACCGACCCTACATGTACCGGCGACGAGTGAAGTATCATTTTATATTTATTTCACGTATTCGTATTACACGTTTAAAAGCACCCACCGACCGAGCGATTTATGCCCGCCGCAAACAGTGTACAAGCTTTATGAAGTCTTATAAATAATTGAACAAATCCTACCTTTTTTCCCAACACTGGAACTTTAGGAGTTGAAAGGGTAAATTTATTTGTTTCAAATATTCAAAGTGTTCTGTAGTTTATTTATGAATATCGACGTTTAAGGGCTAAAGCAGACTAACTACTTTGAAAATTCGCAATTTTGCGACTAAAGGCATAAAAATTTCCCGTTTCTTTCAAAATCCGTCGTTTTGTTTTTCATTATTTTGATCTCAGTTAAATAAAAAAAAAAATTTGGGCGTGATTATTTCATAAGAAAAATGGTCACATAGCTAAATTCTCAGCTTTTGATATGGTAACGATGAAATTAGTATTTATTAGATCCTTCTTGTCCAGATTTTCGAATATCAATATCTACATAAAGCGATTATGTTAATCAAGATTATCTTTGCTATTCCCATGTAACGGTGCTGTAACACGACGATATTATACATAAGTAATGAGCGGTGGGCTTGTACAAATTATGCAGACATGACCATTGAGGCTAACTACGAGTACTTGCTATGAATGCAGGAATCGTATTACGTAGATTTATTATTATTCAATTGGAATTTGCTGGAGCATGAGGTAGGTTTGATTACATAAACTTATCAACATAAAGGAAATGATAAAGTACATTTAAGAGGAACAATGCAGTATACAGTTTTCATATGGTTAAAAAAATATACCTACCTACTCAGGAGCATCAGGGCTAAAGATATTTTATTTTTATTTTAGGAACGTAAATATTTTCTCGTTTCTCCTGTGAACTTGATATAATTCCACAGTTTTTAAATACACTACTACTACTAAATACACACTGGAACAATGTTTGTCGATAAAAAAAATATTTGTCTCGTATGGGAATCGAAACCATAACTCCGACACGGATATAAGGCCAATGTTTTAACTGAAGCGGTTAATTATATCGGCCGGATGTCATAGCGGCCAAATATGTCGTTAAATTATATATGTATAAAAAAATTCAAATAACTTTTGGTTACAAAGCTTACATACAAAATTCAATTATCAAAGCATATTTCCCAATATGACCACAAACATGCCTCCACATTCATTCTAATATCCCCCAAGGCTAACATCAAAGGGTAGAAACTGAATATAACCAAACATACATTATACAATTTCAAGTTCCAAAATCTTCTTGTTTCAGAAAATTTGTGATTTTTTTAATCGCTTAAAAATGCATGGGCCTTATTTCCTCCTCTTCCTTTTTGGATGTTTTGTGCGCAATATTTTTTAAAACATTATTTTTGCAAAGGGAAATCTAAATTGCATGGACAATTTTGTCCCGAATACTTTTTGAGTATAGGAAAGATTTAGTTTCTATTCGTCGATAAAAATTCTAAACAATTAAGACCATATTTATTCGATATGGCCTTGATTTTATTATTGTAAACTCACAAATCTAAGGTTATTTGGAATATTATCTTACTTGAAATTAATTAAAAAATAAAAAATCTTGGGAAGATCTACACAAATTCAGAAAGTAAACAAAAATAATTACGTTTATTATTTTTTTACTTCAGTTCTGTACAACGGTGAGTTATAAAAAGCTGAAACCTTCACACAACCTTTTTATTTTTATTCAGGCTTTCTGCTCGAGAGTGTCGCGCGCAGACCGCCTTTTGATCTTGCCGAGATGCACTAAAGTATGACAAGTGTTATGAAATATAACAGGTTGCGCTAGTATTTAGATAGTTGGTTTTATAACATTTTTAAACGAATGCAAGCGAAAAAATAAGAAACATTCTTGAATAAAGAAAAAAAACGATAACCATTATAATTTATGCTAACATTGATGTGTTTTCATCAATTTTGATAACTACCATATTGCAAGAATTAAGGTTTTCGATATCATTTTCATAGTATTAAGTACTCAAAATTGAAGAGAGTTTTTTGTCACTATTCTTTTTTATCACATTTAAAAAACTTTATCGGCCTATTGAGGAGAAAAGCACAAAAAATACGTTTTGTAAGAATGAAAAATCCAATCTCGTTAAAACCTAAAATGCGATAGAAAGATTCACTCAAACGTGTACTAAGATAAATTTATACTGACCCATCTTTTCACCCAAGGACCTATAAGGCTGATTACACAAATAAACTATAATACAGTTAGTTAAACATGGGGGTCAATTCTGAAGTCGGAGTTTAACCAAACATAAATTTCAACATGATGTGTCTCTCCATAAAGAATAGTAATAGTATATGAACATTAAACTGACAAGTCTAGGTCTTAAATTTGAAACCAATCAAGACAACTCAGACTTTTCTCACGATATTGTGTTATGTTCATCAATGTTCAAGATTGCATGTGTGACTGTTATAAAAAATTTAATTACCTTTTCGATTGATTGCTTTTACTGCAACGGTCAAAAGCACTATATTATAGTCACATCCGAAGTAATGGTGTATAGTGTTATTGGTAGTGTGTATATACATCCGATGTTTGTTTGTTTAATTCGAAATATCGACATTCCGTTTTGGGAATAGGACTCCAAACTTGACGCCAATGAAAATCTTACTTTAACACTTGACTAATTTGCTTCAAAACTTGAGCCGAAATCCCATGATGTTTATAATGTAGGTATAATCAAATTAAATCCTTCTTCATTCGCTTCGATAAATTTGTTTAAGCAATTGATTTCCCTACTTTCTTGAGATAATATTGTTCTCCGAATAACAAAGAGTTATTTTTGTTCACTCGGATCGAGATGAAAGTGAAAATATTTGAAGCTAGACTTTAGGCATTATTACAAGCATAGGAATAATGCAAGATAGATTATTGTTCTAAATTAACAAAAATTATCATAATAATTATAATGTAAATATACTGTTTTGTCCTCCTGACTAGTCCCCGAATTTCGGTCACAGCGGCCAATCTCAACAGAAATTAGCCAACTACGCAGGAAATATTATAGTGCACAAGTTTCTGTGCCAACACAGGCGCACTCTCTGGGCGCTCGCCGCTCACTCGATGGGACGGGAATCCGTCACAACTTGAGAGAAATCACGATCAGATGCAGGCGCGTTAATGCGTAATATAATTAATAATTAATTTATAGCTTAAGAGTCTCTTTCATCAACTTCTGTTATAGAATTTAATGTTTGTCCAAATTCTAGTAGGTATACAATATTACCAACTTACAACATTCAATGCGTAAAAAACAATCAATTACGTCTTGAAAAAACAAACATACCTTATTGAACAATTCCAATTCTCAAAACAAATCGCAAACGAAATCGAATTCAGTAAACAAATAATGTAAAATAAACAAAAGCTAATACATTATTTTGCTAATACTTCTTTATTCGTTTTAAATCTTTGCCCACCGACTAGGACTTAAGGAAAGTACGGCGCTATGTAAAGAATCCGAGGATTATCACGTCCATCTTATGAGCCTGAATTTAATTGATTCAGAGTCGATGGATATTCAATTTAAATATCTAGGGCGTTAGATTCAATATCGTTTATACTCAAAAGGGAAAATGCCATTCACTGGATCACACAATTGCTTGGCTCAATACGGAAGGTTAGAGAATTTTATGATCGAAAGATTCTTTTAAATCCATGGCTTTGAAAGTTTGCGAAGACTAAGTCTCAAGTTTTATTCTCAAATGGTTTTTATGGAACGTATCGGGGAATTACTTATTTATTACTTTCCGATTGTGGAATATACGGAAAACATTAAGAATATAAATGATGGCAAAAAAAAAAACATTTTAAATAGATTTTATTTTGAGGGAATATTATTTCCATTTCTGTGACAGTTTTTCTCATCGGTTGGTTCAGCCGAGATAGTACCACATATCGGCATAAAAAACCATATTCGTACTGCAGTCTTGTTTCCTGCGACAAGTGAAGAGAACCGGAGGCCTAATTGCCCTCTTCCGTAACCCTTTTTTCTTAATTTCTCCTCCACTTCCATAATTTCGCACAGAGTTTAAAAGCATTAAAAATAGTTTCTCTAACCAAAAAAGTTATACACTTACTCACAAAAATAAATAAAGAGTTTGTTTCAATCAATCCATAAAATATATTTTAAGTATTTTGTGTAAAAGAAAATAATTATGATTTTATACATAAAAGTAGATCAGATAGACAATCGGTTGATAGCGGCTAGCCGTTGATATCCGTTTATCGTAATCAAACACTTAACTGGAACTTTAATAAGCTGAAATTAATTTATGTGGTACAACTATTCGAATCACTAATGAACAGGCAACACGCATCGTCAGCCCGTACCGTAATCGAACGTAATGAATGATGTTACTTGATTTAATTGAGCTTGAACCACAGAGCTGTCACCAATGTAGGAGTGATTCAAATACAATTGTCAACAATTTGTGACAATTTGAAGTACTGATTAAACTGATAAACACTGAGAAATGAGATACAAAAGGAAATCACTTTTTACGTGTCGCCGGCATCCTTGCGATAGTTAAGCCCTAGATAGATTTGGTAGTAGTAGTTGGTAGATGAATTCGGTAGTTACGAGCTACAGCTGTGTAAATTGGTTTTTTCTCCATCGATTTACGATCATTTTTTTGACGACCCTCTTATTAAAAATTCCTACGTACTTACTTGAAGTTGTATGTGGTAGAGCTTTGCGTTTGATATTTTAAAAAAAAATATAAAATCCCGAAATCATAAACATTACAATTAATTCCCGGGAAATAAGAAATTAATTTTACGTATAATTATTTAATAAGAAATTTGAAAAGCAACTGATACGGAAGGGATTCGAACCCACGATCTCCGACGTACCGTGCCGACGCTCTAACCGCTGAGCCACCGTATCCTATCAAAATCAGTCGAAATTTCAAATCTCTTTCTACGCCTAGGGCGTGTGGTAATATCTATCGGTGCCTTCTAAAAACTGCAAAGTTTAGAATACTGAGTCGGATAATTAATGTATTCCGATCGATATTACCACACGCCTAAGGCGTAGAAAGAGATTTGAAATTTCGACTGATTCTGATGGGATACGGTAGCTTAGCGGTTAGAGCGTCGGCACGGTACACCGGAGATCGTGGATTCGAATCCCATCCGTATCAGTTGTTTTTCAAATTTCTTATTAAATAATTATACGTAAAATTAATTTCTTATTTCCCGGGAATTAATTGTAATGTTTATGATTTCGGGATTTTAGAGCAGGTATTATCAACTCCATGTTACTTACTTCCTCGAACTTTAGGTAAATGTACTCTATCTATGATGATATCCCACAAAAAAAAATTCATGTGTACTTATACAGCTTGGCAAAAAAGAGTCTGATGCGGTGACAGCTGGAACTAAAAATAAAAATCTTAAATAACTACGTTTGTGAGTACTAAAATAACATAAAAATGATTCATTTGATTATAATTAATGACAAAAAACTCGTCATAGAAATATGTAAGCACTTAATAACTTGTAATTTTGAATTGTAGTGTGAAAAGTGCGACAGCGGCGCCCCCAATTTTTCCAGACTCTTTTTTGCCAAGCTGTACTTCTTACTACTTTTCATGTATACTTCTAAGAAATATATGAGGCCATGTTTTAATAGCTCGAAGTCGCGGACGACACCTTTGAAATAAATTTAATTTAAAAAATACATGACATTGACTAAAGGTTTGAACCGAAGTTGACAGTTAAAGAAATCTACCTATTTAAGAACTACCACATTCTAAAAAATTGTGATTTAAATGAATTTTATTGGTTTCTTTACCACTAAAAATCATTGAAAAAAAATATAGTATAAAAACTAAAACCCGACTACTTAAAATCTAAAAACAAGCTTCTTAGATTTGAAATAAAATTCTGTAGTCGGAGGCCACCAAATTACAAAGTATTTACCCTTGAAAGATTATCTAGTACCTATTTACCTATAATACATTAAGGCCTCCGACTACAGAATTTTATTTCAAATCTAAGAAGCTTGTTTTTAGATTTTAAGTAGTCGGGTTTTAGTTTTTATACTATATTTTTTTTCAATGATTTTTAGTGGTAAAGAAACCAATAAAATTCATTTAAATCACAATTTTTTAGAATGTGGTAGTTCTTAAATAGGTAGATTTCTTTAACTGTCAACTTCGGTTCAAACCTTTAGTCAATGTCATGTATTTTTTAAATTAAATTTATTTCAAAGGTGTCGTCCGCGACTTCGAGCTATTAAAACATGGCCTCATATATTTCTTAGAAGTATACATGAAAAGTAGTAAGAAGTACAGCTTGGCAAAAAAGAGTCTGGAAAAATTGGGGGCGCCGCTGTCGCACTTTTCACACTACAATTCAAAATTACAAGTTATTAAGTGCTTACATATTTCTATGACGAGTTTTTTGTCATTAATTATAATCAAATGAATCATTTTTATGTTATTTTAGTACTCACAAACGTAGTTATTTAAGATTTTTATTTTTAGTTCCAGCTGTCACCGCATCAGACTCTTTTTTGCCAAGCTGTATAAGTACACATGAATTTTTTTTTTGTGGGATATCATCATAGATAGAGTACATTTACCTAAAGTTCGAGGAAGTAAGTAACATGGAGTTGATAATACCTGCTCTAAAATCCCGAAATCATAAACATTACAATTAATTCCCGGGAAATAAGAAATTAATTTTACGTATAATTATTTAATAAGAAATTTGAAAAACAACTGATACGGATGGGATTCGAATCCACGATCTCCGGTGTACCGTGCCGACGCTCTAACCGCTAAGCTACCGTATCCCATCAGAATCAGTCGAAATTTCAAATCTCTTTCTACGCCTTAGGCGTGTGGTAATATCGATCGGAATACATTAATTATCCGACTCAGTATTCTAAACTTTGCAGTTTTTAGAAGGCACCGATAGATATTACCACACGCCCTAGGCGTAGAAAGAGATTTGAAATTTCGACTGATTTTGATAGGATACGGTGGCTCAGCGGTTAGAGCGTCGGCACGGTACGTCGGAGATCGTGGGTTCGAATCCCTTCCGTATCAGTTGCTTTTCAAATTTCATATTAAATAATTTATTAAATTTAATAAGCAAACATGTGTTAAAACATGTATTAAATTCTCCAAAATATTAATTTTACGTTTTAAATACATATGAACTAAATTATTATAATAAAAAGTCTTTATTATGTTTTTAGACATCGGTAACAGATAATGTAATACTTAAGTAGTTCGGTACTAAAACTGTTAAATTAATGAGTTTTATTTTACATACAAAATTAATTCTAATAAAAACTATAGGTCAAAATCCAGTCCATATTAATAAAATCCCGGGATTTAATTGTTATGTTTACGATTCCGGGATTTTTGAGGAGGTATTGTTAACTCTATGTTACTTACTTCCACAAAACCGCAAACCAACGCCATCTAGTTACGAAAAAGAAATCTCAATTTAATAACATTATTTTAAAATATAATCATAATTTAATAGGCAGTGATGTGTAGAAACTTTAATTTAATTAGTAAATATTTATTGTTATCACGTTTTCACATTGTATGCAGTGTTATAATCACATATATTTATGATAGTCGTAACGGGTAGTTAGAAGCCTGATATTCTAAGAAGTGGTCCAGAATATGTAGATAATATATACATATTCTGAATGTGCTCATCAAGACCTTCCATTTGATATCAAACACGATAAATTTACCTTAACTTTATTTTTTTCGAGCTGACTAATTTATTTTTAAAATCCACCTTATTTGATTTTACGAAATTTCATAAATCCTATAACCCGCAGACCATTAAGACGCATCGATAGACACCTTATTTATTGAATTACAACAAATAGTTTAGGAGCTACGAGGGAACAGATGAACAAACTTACATACATACATACATACATACATACATACATAGACTGCTAAAATCATAACCCTCCTTTTTTTTGTAGTCGGGTAACAAGCCCTAATTACATTTTGTAACGAACTTGTTATGCTATGCTATGTATGCTTGTATAATCCACCACAATTCAGATAAGACACTGAATTGAAACTAGAAAGAAGTTTATTTATAGACGTTTATCAATAGGATTGTACTAAAATCTTTCCCACAAATCTGGAGTTCTAAACTTCTAAGCCTTGGAAGTAAAGTAGCGTTTCCCAAGTCTGTAAATTTGACCATTGAACAAAAAGGTCGAGGAACTAAGTTTGAACTATTGTTGCTATAACCTTTTAAGCTGAAATAGGTTAAGAACAATACATAAATTAGAGACAACATTTTTTTTGACAATAATAATTGTTACTACGTATTTAAAGTTTTAAAAAAGAAAAGTCAGCTTTAATACAAAATTCCCTCAAAAAAGTGTACTAAGCTCAACCTTAGTTTACGTATGGTGTGTGTGGGTTGTATGTGATTTAATTTCATTATGCTAAAAAATTCTATCAGAAAAATTAATTATCACTTGCTGAAACGGTGAGGAAACCAGCAAACATTGTGACGAAACTAGCACACCAGAGAGATTTTTTAACGGTGCATAAAAGCCATATCAAAGGCCTATGGGGTGGTTTAAACTCTGACACCAGGTTGTTCATCAACCATACGATAAAGAAAGAAAGAAGAAGTAAAAAAAAACAATTCAAAGCGTTAGTTAGTTATCAGTTCGGTTAAAATGTATTTTAAAAAGCTGACAACGAGAATTCTAAATAGAGTTTTAATGGCTTTGCATCAATCGCAGCGTCCTCAAGTTTAGTCGATTTTGCAATTTTGTAATAAGAGGGTGAGTTACACGAGAAAACTGAATCACAACTGTAATTAGCAGGATGATTGTTTAGAATTGGAAGCAGTGGTAGCCTAGTGGTATAACCGTTGACTGCCAAGTCAGAGGGGTCAGGTTAGAATCTAAGGCATGCACCTCTGACTTTCAGTAAGTTATGTGTATGTAGTTCTTTGGATAGCTATTTTAATGTTGCCAAGTAACTCTTGTTATTGGTTGTACTTATTCATAATAACTCCTTAGTACTAAGGTAAATAATAGTACTAATAGGTTAATTGATAAATTTTTAAATCTATTCTAAATTTCTGGTCTAGGAGTTTTTGAGATGTTAAAATTTATCTGTGATTGCACCCGCTATGAAAAAATAATGGTGTCAGATTAAGTTATAAGAAAAACATAAAATAATCTTCTAGGTACTGATTCACAAACAACCATTGAAATATTCCAGCTTATGTTAAAATTCCAACACTAATTGCACACATTCCATTACACTTAGCTCTTACGAATGCCTAGCGCCAATAAGAGAGCTTATAAAATACGTTAGTTCTATACGAAGTGCCGTGAGATACTCCGAGGAATACAGATGAGATAAAAATTAAAAAACTTAGCATTCCGAGCCGATGTCGAGCAGAATATCTAGATAGACGCTTAAGCTTCACATAAGTTAAAAATTCTTTTGAAATTTACTGAAAGTATTCTATAATTATTATTTTAAAGAATGTGAAAAAAGAGGGTCTGATATTCGATAGAACATTGTAAAATTAATAGTCAGTAAAATTAATAACCAATTGCTAATAAAATAAAAATTAATTATCACTTGCTAAAACGGTGAACGAAAACATCGTGAGGCACCAACACACCGGAGAGATTTTTCAATGGTGTGTAAAGCCATGTCAGAGACCTAGGGGCGGTTTAAACTCTGACACCAGGCTTAGCAACCATAGATAGAGAAAGTAAGACCTAGTTGTAGCAGAGTCGACAGCGGCGCGTACCAGTTTCGATTATAAGCTTGCGTTCGTTTGACGTCTGGTTGACGGCGAGGTGATTGATAGGCAGTGACGATCCGTTTCCGAATTGATAATTATGTGCTAAAATAACCTTTACCTTTTTAATAGACAGCCATAACAGATACTTAAAGCCTCTAACAATTACTCAAAACAACTCCCCTCGCTCTTACTCTCCTCTAAGACTATTTCACGAGGCATTAAGTTTGTGAATAGAAATATTTTACAATGAAGCACTTAGAGGTTTCTTTTCAGAGTAGTTTTAGAACTTTAATCATCTTTCTGAAGTAAAATGAATTTTGTTGTCTTCAAAATTAGGTTGAATGTTCTATTTCTGAATTCCGCATTACCGAATCAACTATTTGGTTTGGAACAGGACCCTTATTTTGGGTCCTATTCAATGTAAGGTAACCGTGACTTTTAAACGATTAGGAATTGTTAATGTATTGTGGAAAAATATAAAATTATACAGTATCAAACTGTCGGTCACATAAATATAATATGTTCCATTCAAACATTGAACCGCTAATCATTTGTCATGAAAACGGCTATAGCTAGAATACTTAGATGTATGGCGTATTTTGTAAAAAAAAAATTTAGCCTAAAAAGATATGACCCAGACCCCATGGAATAGAGTATTGTGCATTAGTAGTGTGGGTTCACAGTAGCTTAAGATACCACACGGCTACGATATCCTTTGTAAGTACCTCTTCTTTAAAATAGATAATTTATATATTAATCTCTATAACAAAACTTGTAGTAACAAATGTATAAAATTTAAAAAGAATCGATTTTTTAAGAAATTCAAGTTTAGAAGAGTGTGGAGAGTGAGCTCAATATTTTATCGGAATCCAAATTAATGTCAGAGACTCAGACACTAGTATTTCAATTGAAAGAAGATTAACTAGTTGTAGTGTCAAATTAAATGAGACGTCTGCTCTAAAATAAGATAGTCTTTGGTGCGTTGTGTCGGCAATATATAAACCCATACAGCCAGGCAGTGGGTCTTAATTATTTTTGATTGAATTAAAGATATTTAAAAAAGAAAGATTAGATTTTAATACTCGGTTTCGGGGAATGCCCGACTAATTTCGAACTCAAACGGAGTCCATTTTCAAGAGCAAGTGTATACGCGACGCCCCGCCGCGTATGTCTCACAAAAATTATTATTCTAAAGCAGCACCTGTAAGTTGTGGTCTAACGGGTGAGCCTTGACAATTCTTAATATTTAGCGAATGATATATTTCTGCGTAGAAGGTATTTTCAAATTGTACGACCAAATTTAATTCTATTGACTTTGAAACAAAGTTCCAAACTTAAGCACAGTAATAAACGTTATTTGATTTTGTCAGTGTCAAATTATAATAGTCAATCTCAAAGGAATTTAGAGAATTTAACTGAAATTTGTTTTGGTTTGGCATTCGATTTATTTCACTTAATTTGTTTCTTACTTATTATTAATGAGCACTAGTTACAGGACTTAATGGATCACTTGTTATACATATCGCGTTCTGCAAATTTATGGCTCTGAGTTATTTTTAATTATGAAAAACGCAAATGTTCGACTCCACCTAGTGATAAGCGGTGATGTGATCTATGATGTATTTCTTTTAAATTTAATTTTTTTAAAACATTTTGTTTAAAAAATCCAAATTTAAAAAAAAAATCTCTTACAAGAGCTTGTTGTGGGAGGACATTTTTCAATAATACAAGATACCTATTTCGACAGAGATGACGATACAGGGCTGTGCCGAAAGAACGTAAATATTATGTGTTGTCTTATGGCTACATTCAAAGTAAAAGATTAAGGACAAGGAACGTAAGTATCCGCCATTTCTTTCGCATTCACCGTACAACATGATGGAAATGGAACACGTGACAGCCGACTCGTCTTGAGTCTCTGCGGTTACGTCAGGCTTATTTATTTTATTTTTAGTTATCTGTGCCGCATTTTATACTAAGATGCTTTTTGTTTGGTTGTGGTTGCTTACATCATGATTTACGTGTATAACGTCGTTGTGTTTTTATGTTGGAATTGCTGATAATTTGCTCACTTTTTTATTTTTTAAATATTAGCCTATGTTCGAAACCATAAAGGAATAGATTCTCAGTCAACGTTTGAAACTATTAATGAATAACATAAATATAAACAAGACATCTAACAATATAATCTAGGGAGCACAGACTCATTAACCGGACGTATAGTGAGACCTAAGTAAAAGGCTTCTAGTATAGACAAAGGCTAACCTAAAACAAAAGCAGCTAAGGGCGCCCCCTACTTAGACTCGGGCATCGACTTAGGGCGTTGCTTTGCCAACTAGTTTGGGACTAGCTAATCTGATTGGCATTATTTCGGTACATGTTTATGGCTATAGGCTCAGATCAAGCTGGCATAAAAAAATTACGAAGACGTGGCATGACGTCATATGCGTATATAAAGAGCAGAATAAATGCAATATAATGTCAACTAATCCGTATAAACTATAGCCGGTCAGTCGAACATTTATTTGTCAACATGTACTAGGCTTAACCCATTTACATAATCCAGATCTGTTTATAAATAAAATTACTAACATTATTGAAGTGGAATGCGCACCCAGTACCTAGTTGAAAAGAAATTCTTTCAATGTAGCTGATAGGGTTGGCACATTTTTTTAACAGAAGTACATTTTTTTAAATACTTAATGAACAGGCGTGTGTTTGACCATGAACCCACCTGATGGTAAGCGGTGTTGTGGTCTACGATGGGTTCTACATACGTGATTTGGGTCAGCGTAATTAATACACTGAATAAAAAGAGTAATTTATTTTTTAAATCCCGAATAGGTACATACAAATGCTGATTTGTCTAGGTATATGTGTAATATATGTCTACAGGGACAGGTTCTTTACAGTCAATCGATATTTAAGTTGTAAAAGACATTTTTTATTAAGCCAAAACTATCGAGTAACGACGCGATAGGCGCAGCGGTTAAGTGTTTGATAGCATTCTTCTGCGCTTGATGTTGCGGGTTCAGTTCACGCGTTGGACCGATATCTACGTAATCCACAGTTGTTTGTTTTGATCTAGATGTTTGTGCATTGTTAAATAATATGTCACTAAATTGTACCCACGACGCCGCGACGCACGCACAAGAAAATCTAGTATGGAGCAACGTTTTTTTTTTCAATAAAAAGAATGATCAATAAAAATATCCCAGAAAAGACTAATACAGCGAGGTAAAAATATTAGTCAGCCTAAATAAATAGAGTATTTTATTACTTTCGAAGATTTAAAAGTACAAAAAGAATACCTCCATAATAATTGTGGCAACCCTAGTAGCTGATCTCAGTGTTATTGTTTGTGTATTGCATTTCCTTCAAGGCGGCTGATTCGTTTAGTATAGTCGAGGAGATATTTGACTCGCATTTAAATATTCATAGTTGTGATTAACAGTTTTGTTTTTCGGTTTCATTTATTTATTAATAATACTTGTATACGCGCATATAAGTAGTGCGACTATTGGACTACTGATTCAAGGTCTTACGTTTTAATCTAAGGTACACAAAGTTTAGGTATGGTGCGTATTATAAATAAAAGTTTTTTTTTTATTTTTTTTATTTTATTTTGTCGCTTTTTATCATATCATACGAAAGACGAAAATATCGTTGGACTTTTTTAAAAATATATTTTTATAAGATGATCGCTAAGATTTCTTAATTTGCCAAATTTAACTTATTCTAGTATTCTTTTGATCTTAGTACCTATGATATTGGTTTTCCATAAAAACATAGTGGTTGAGAAAAATAATTATATAATTAGGTATAAAAAAAACTTAAAACATCTTATTGTGCCTGTTTACTATCAATAATATATTTTGTTTTAACCGTTAAAATAATAAAAAAACTTTTGGAGGAATTAAATCTTCACCTTACTGCATACGAACTATTATAATTTTTTTTCAAAATAACGATCAATACATAACATACCTTTTTTCCGAGGGAAATTGTCATGGACTGTCAGCTGGCTTGCTGGATAGCTGGATAGCCGAAATCATACCGAAGTTTCCATCTCAAGACTTATACGAAGGAAATCAAAGGCCACACCTGGCATTCTTTGCTGAATCTTAACAAGTGATACAAAAACCGTGTTAAAGATAAATGCGTCAGTCACGTAAGTCATACTTAGTTTTTAATCTGAAGATTAACTGTAAATAATGTGTGTATAAAGCACTACTTTAGTATTGTGATTAACTAGCTTAGATAGTCTGTAGATTAACTAAAGCTGTGCAGTAATGAAAACGTTCAGTTTCAGTTATAATTTTTATACACAAAGATTTTGTTAGAATAGAATTGACCATTTCATTTTTTTTTCTACATTTTGTAGTAAATAATTTTTATCTATACATTATGCGAGCTGATGGCGACAAAATTAATATTACAAAAATAATATTAATATGACTAAATTATATTTATATTCGTTATTAACTTTTGATATAAGAAGATATTTTTGTTATAGTCCAGTAACCAGTCAAGTAGCAAAGGCGTACCAAACGCTCCTCGATCTTTAGTTTCATCCATCAGACTGCAGTCTCCGGCATTATTCAGTTCCAACGAAAATATTCAAGTTCTTTTCAAGTTGTTTCATATTAATGAGTTGTTGGTATATTGTCAAAGATTGTCGTGGAATTCATTTGGAAGAGAGGGATCATAACAAGTTGTATCGGCGAACATCTTCAAAGTGAATTTTAAATAATAAATCATGAAAACGGTTGATGTACAGATACAGAGACGGGAATATTATAGTGCTTACTAAGGTACTTGATACTACGATATTAATTTTTTAAATTTTTTTTTGTAGTGGTCCGCCGCCGCTTCTTCCTCGTAAAGGCCATATATTTTACTATTATAGTAGTATAGTATAGTATAGGTAGTAGTAACTACCGAAAAGATTTATCTGCCTTTTTCTGTTATGTGTATCAGCCTATAACTAACCCATTGCTGGACAAAAGCTTCTTCTGTCACAAGAAATACAGTTTCTTTACAATGTTTTCAATCACCTTTAGGTACATTGTTTTATGCTAAGTTCGAACCCACATTCTCTGCTTGCAAAACGGGTCCGTCACCAATTAATCACCTAATCAAAGTTTTTAATCGTAAAAATTTTGGTTTATCAATATTTTTCAAAACGAAATTATTTTAAAAATATTTTTTGTTAAAATTAATATTTTGATGAATTATTAATTTTATAAAAATGAGAGACATTAGCTACAAACATTGGTAACAAGAGAAAAATTTTACGTTGCTGTAAAATTACGTGTACGCACAATTTGATCCAATCTTTACGTTGGGGAGCTCATCAAAAATTGTATATCTCAAACAAAACTCAATCTTGAACCTTCGAAGTAAAGTTGGAAATTGAAAACCAGAAACCCTGTTTCTGCCTCAAGCTATATTTTCATGCGTACTTTTAAGAACAAGATTGTCATTGTTATAAACATGTAAGGTTAGGTTACAAGCGAAATATTAGATTAGGGAGTTGAACCTCTGACATGACTTCTCGTGAAATAAAAACAAAATTTTTATGCCGGAATACGCCCAAAATTGACTCATTATCCAATTTAGATTTTACGGCATTTGCTAACGTGCGGTGGGAAAATGAAATTTGCAAATAAGTACGGAAAACTTTCTAACCAATTTACTAAAAAAAATATGGTTTCAAATTTATTTTGAAATACGTAAATTGTCGTTTATTGTAATTAGATGATACACTAATGAACGGGTCTTTAGGTATGTTGCTTTCATTATAATAATATTTATCTAAAATGGTGTACTTAAATAAATGTTATACAATACGTGTTGCATTAAACAAGATGTAATTTTAGGCAATTTATTATGTTTACAAACTTGTTTCGATAAAACTGATATTTTAAAGAGATATTGGTAGAGAAAGCTATTACTATCTTATGTAACTTTATTAGTGTAAATGAAAGTAACATTAATAATTTTATCAGCCTGTCTCGGGGCAAAAGCGTTTCTAAGTATATCACCTGGCAAAGAATACATCTTGAAAATAGTATATAAATAATTTACTTTTAAATCGAATAACGAACTTAGCAGCTCCATAACATAACACACAATTAGGCATAAAATACTGTAATTTGCCTTACAAGAAAATAATTACTGTCTACATTATTTTGTCGTTCAATTTTAATTGAATTCCAAGAACGCAAGCAATATGTGATGGTAAATTTATTAGGGAACGTAAACGTCACTAAATTTTGTATAATTGGAGGCAATTTCATTTTAATATGTTTGCGCTCCAGTTTTGTTTATGTTCTTGGCAGAAAATTAGTTGTAATAAATACCAATATCAATAATTTAAACAATGCAAACATTTTAGAAAAAAGTGAATCAATGCAGTTTTGAGAGTAATTATTGATGACGAAGGTATTAAGAAGTTATTTAAGATGGGAATTTAATTTAAAAACCAGCAAAAGCAAAGAGATAATTTTAGTTAAAAACTGAAGTAAGAAAGTACATTACTTCGTATATGGCGGAGCAAGGAAAACTTCCCTAAAAGCTGCCGAGTTTCTTTGATAGAAAAACTATAAGCCGAGTCTTGAGTCCTAACGACACTCATAACTATTGTCTCTTTATGTTTTCTAGTTTATCGCTCCACTGAAGGCTCGCCTTTCAAAAAATGTCGAGAAAATGGAAAAAAAAGCGTTTTTTGTTGGTTTTTTATTGATTGAATGTGATGTAAAGAAAATTACAACAGAAATAGTACAGCCCATATCCCAAGAGTGTGAAGCAAGTGAGTTGATTAAGAAAACGCCAGGAATTCTTTAGGCTCACTTTGTCTTGCTTTATATCAACAATATTATACCTAAAGCTCAAAGGTGTTAGATCAATTTATTTTTATACTTACATACATACTCCAGAGGTGTGAAACTGGGCGTATCACACGTAACAATGATTTTTAACCGATTTAAAAAAGGAGGAGGTTCTATGTTCGGCTGTATGTATTTAAGTTTTTTTTTGTATGTTCACCGATTTCTCAGTCAATTGTGAACCGATTTTAAAAATTCTTTTTTCATTTGTAAGAACATATTCCCAAATTGGTCCCATAAAAATATTGTCATGATCTTATCATGGAATCACGAGATATGGAACGGAACTCCTCGTAGGATAATAGCAGAATTGTCGTAACAAGTAATATCGCTTTGTTTATACTTGCAGTCGATGATTGACGAGTAAAGAGGAAGAGAGGAGATACGTGGTCACCCCCCCCCCTCTATAATCCTGCAAGATAAAAAATATCGTGTGAGGTATCGTTTGAAAGGACTTTTTATAAGGATTTCAAATACAAGCCTCATAAAACTTTGGGAGGGGAACTTTCTTTTAATCTTAGGCACCACTTAAAATCGAGATTTTTTTTAATAAAAAATAAAACCGACTTCACAAGAAACTGAAAAGATTGAAATAACTTAAAAACGTTTTGGAGTTGGTTCCAAGTCAAGTTCTAGCCTCTTTAACCTTCTCATTATGAACTTGACTTGGAACCGACTTGGAATGTGATATGACACCATACGCGTATTGAATCCCAAATAAGGTTCTTAATTATTTTACCAACAGGCAGAGCGAGTTTAATTAGAAATTTAAGTTTTAAATACGCTGTAACTGCGTCTGACAGTGATATTAATTTTAGATATTAATTTTATTGTTAACTTATGAGTTTAATTGCCAATTAAAATTAAACGAATCGTGCTAACGAAAGCTTAACCAACCATGCGACGAAATACATTTTATAATAATTTATTCTAAAAGATTATTTAAACTAACGCCTTATAATAACACAGACCTAACCTTTTTATTTTTAGCTCACCGTAAAAAAATATTTTTTTTTATGAATTTTAACACAAATATTTGTGGCATTTTATTTTTTTAAAGTGGCATTAAAAAGAATTCGACTTAGTGGCAATGCGAATGGTTCACGTTGTATTTCGATGTCGAATTTAGGAAGCGGAAAATAAAGTTTCTTAACTTTATTTTCCTATAGGTACTAAGAATATAATATAAAAAGGGAAATACCGCGGCAACGTGTATATTATATTACCATGGGTATGATTAAAGAGATTAGAATATAGGTGGTATAAATAAGCAAACGCAAAATAGTTCAAAACCATTATATCTTCGGCTTGTGAATCGATTTTTTTTTTTTTTAATAGCTATTGATGAGCTTCATGGCCTATTTCACAATTTACTGGTAAGTTCCTATTACTTTACCTGCCAAAAAATGTTAAGTATACCTCATTTTTTTATTTACTTAATAGGTATCTGTAGACTAATCTACATAGATCTCTACATAGATCATTTAACACCAATAAATACTTCAACATAATACCGGATAATCTAGTCATTCAAAACGTCAATTCAATACTAACAAATGGCTCAGCCCATTAATCATAATTTGGGTCTAAATTGGATTAAATTTGACTACATTATCAATCATTATCTTTAGTTATATGAATAACACTTACCTATACACGTGTAATTTAAATAACTAAATCTTTGAGATGAACTTGTATTTTTTGGTTAACTTAAATACTAATTACGTGAATCCAGAAAATACTACTTTTCATTTAATTTCCTAGCTGTCACCAGCTGTTATAATACAACATTATTTATTGTTAAAATTATGTAACTTTATTTTTTTATGGTTTAAAAATCTTTTGTATCCCAACATTTCTCAATCTTCAATGTATGAACGTTTCGCCTGATTTGCATCGGCCGAAATGTCGGGAAAAAACAATAGTAAGGTATGACGCGTTTAATAACGTGCCTTACTCCTGATTGAGGTACTTTAGTATCAGCATTGTTGCGAACGAGAGCTTAGATTTGAAATAACTCGAAACACAGCCTCATGATGTTGTATAATATATAACAATATTATTTTGTACAAATAAACTATGTCATTTATTATTATATCTAGTGGTCTAGTTTAGGTTTCCATTTTTGAAGTTTCCAATTGAACACTAAGGCTCGTCAATAACCAAAAAAAACGTGTGGCCCTCGAGGACTGCCGCGGTAAAGCTATTGCATAGCATATTTTATCAACTTGTGCAATTATAATCTAATTGAGTATTTTTATTTTTTATTTATGTAGTCAATAGCTTAAAAACTCACGTTTTGAAAAATCCAAGCAAATAATTAGTTTTCGAAATTCGAATATTTATATTTCCAAATGTTTTGTTTTTAATGTGTCAACATAAAATATACTTATTTATTAGTCAGTAAGGTTTTAAATAGATTCTTCTGCAATAAAGGGTGTTAGGTTTTTATTTTCGTTACAAAATTTTTTGATCCGGTCGCAGCGCTCAAAGCCCGTGATAAAATCTATGCTATAGCTTAAAAATCAATTAATAAGTCCTACATTCTTACACGATTAATCCCGAAATTACGTCTACCATTAAATAAAATTTTGGTTACGTCATTATAGTCTTTGTTAAAGAGGTATGAGTGACGTAAGGAATTTATTTCAGTAGTTTCATGTTTCATTGTTTGGACTATAACGTCTTTTATCTACTAGGAAGATAATAATTATTATTTTGTTAACAATAGTTTATGATCTCGTAACGTGTATTCGGTGAATAGATCGGGTACACTGTTCTTACAAAGGATTAATTGGTACAATAGAATCATCACGTTACCATACTGCTGATTTATCAGTTGTGAAAACAATGAAAATAAGGATCTCCTTCATCCTTTATACAGGGTGGGCGGAGAATAGAGGTTCAAAAATTTTTTTTAGATGCCCCGCTCCAATAGCTATTCGAATAACCCCCATGTATGTTCAGCGATTATTTATAGTTTAAGAGCTAGATTTTTTTAACCAATTTTTGGGAAAGTATCACCTGATTTTAGATTTTTTTTTTTTTTCTTCTTCTGCATTGTAATTCTTGAAAATATTTTTTGTTATATTAAGTCCTTATAGTATGTTCTATGATCCATAAAAAATCTGTCTGTCTAATCATCTCATAAGGTGCCTAAAACTTTGCTCAAAATGAAAAAAAGTGCAAAATAAAATTTGTTCCAGATTTTCATTTAATCAAAAAAAAATCAAAAAATGGTGGCAATGACCCCAAAGTAGTTTTATAAACTCCCTCGGACTTTCAGCATTTCAAAATAATAAAAATATTTCCTACTTTTCGGGACATTATTTTGTGCAATCATAGTTCAAAGATGGTAAAGAGAAAAAATCTCAATTAATTTAATTATTTTCTTCCCAAATTTTTATTATTTGATAGCATTTAATTTTAATGGAATACAATTTACATTAGATATAATACAATAACAATACAAAATTTTAGCAAAATCTGTCCTTAAAAAAAAATTCTGAACTTTTAAATAAAACTTTATTAAAATGGTTTAATTTGTTGTAGATTTTTTTTCTGCCTTCAACTGCCACTCCGTATGTTTACCACCGGGTTGTATCTTTTTGATTGCAATAATGTAGCTAGTTAAAATGCCAAAATTTATGGATTCCGATTTATTTGGCGCAAATTAAAAAAAAACAAAGCCAATTTTCCTTTTGAAAGTGATAAAAGGTGGTTTCAATACATTACTTTCGTGATAATAATATCCTCCGGACCAATTTTGGTCACAGCGGCCAATCTCAACGGAGATTAGCCAGGAGATATTATAGTGCACAAGTGTGTGCGCAAACACAAGGGTACTTTCTATTCCTTTACTCTCATAAACCAATGGGATGACAATCCGACACGAGACCGGAGAGAGATCAGGCTCAGGGCCAACGACTTTACGTGCTTTCCGAGGCATGGAGTAAGTGATAATTAATTTATGGCACATAACTTATGAAATGTCAGAGGTGCGCGCCTTGGGTTTGAACCTAAGACCTTTGACTTGCCAGTCAACGATTACTACCACTAAGCTATCACAACTCAATGAACTTTTCATGATAAAAATGTATTAAAACAATCTTTTGAACTATCAAGTAAATGAAAAAATTAATTGAGATTTTTTCTCTTTACCATCTTTGAACTATGATTGCACAAAATAATGTCCCGAAAAGTAGGAAATATTTTTATTATTTTGAAATGCTGAAAGTCCGAGGGAGTTTATAAAACTACTTTGGGGTCATTGCCACCATTTTTTGATTTTTTTTTGATTAAATGAAAATCTGGAACAAATTTTATTTTGCACTTTTTTTCATTTTGAGCAAAGTTTTAGGCACCTTATGAGATGATTAGACAGACAGATTTTTTATGGATCATAGAACATACTATAAGGACTTAATATAACAAAAAATATTTTCAAGAATTACAATGCAGAAGAAGAAAAAAAATAAAATCTAAAGTCAGGTGATACTTTCCCAAAAATTGGTTAAAAAAATCTAACTCTTAAACTATAAATAATCGCTGAACATACATGGGGGTTATTCGAATAGCTATTGGAGAGAGGCATCTAAAAAAAATTTTTGAACCTCTATTCTCCGCCCACCCTGTATATTAAATTAGTTAACGGATTTTTCAAAGATGAACAACCAGAAAAAAACACTCAAGATTTTTTCAGTAGCTCTATTTAGTATTCCTTAGAAGAGTAAAAATGGGACCCTATTTCTAAGACTCCACTGTCCGTCTGTCAGTCACTAAGCTGTATCTCTTGAACGATAAGTTCTAGTGCTTGGTAGATATATTTATTATTTACTCCCTATTTCATTGAAAGATCTTACCTAACCTAACCTAACGCAGTAGTATATTCTGCATGAAACGGGGCAGAGCACAGTTCAAAACTCCGTGCTGGTACTGAAATAGTTCATTATTTAAAAACTTATCAATACTTTTCTTGGCTTCGCCTTTCAAAAGGGCGATTGTAGTAGAGTATTTATTAGAACAAAACGAAATACGTTAGTAAACTCATTCAACTAGCTATCATCCTCTATTAATTCAGATTTCCAACATAACAAACTCGGGCACCGTATTTCCTTTGAGACCGCGACCTTTTAGCCCCATTGGGTCATGTAGGTCTAACCCTTAAACGGTAACAGCTCACCAAACACAGGGCTCTTTTCAAAACAACCCTAAAAAGTCACAGCATACAAGTAACAAAGTTTAAAACCCTTTTCCTAAAATGTTGCTAGGTTTTATAAATTATTTGTAGGGCTAAAAGTAACTTAGTCTAGTAAACAAAGCTTGAAAACATTGGTGTAACCTTGCGTCGGACAGAAAAGAGAGAATTCACTTTTATAAAGTACGACATTGATCTCAATGGTTTTATTTTAATGTAAAAAGGGGACAAATAAAAAGGTTCACTAGATGGTAAATGATCACCGCTACTCATTGACACCAACACTAGAAGCATTGCAGATGGACTGTCATTCTGAACTTCGAAGTTTAAAATATCGATTCACTGTATTTATAAAGTTCATAATTAAGAATAATGATAGTAAGAAATCATGCTATGACGAATAACCAGAATGAGAATGTTTACTATCGCGATGCACGGAACTTCGAAATCTTGCTTTGGCGAATAACCTTATTGAGAATGTTTAATATTGCGATGCACGGAACTTCGAAATCTTGCTTTGGCGAATAACCTTATTGAGAATGTTTAATATTGCGATGCACGGAACTTCGAAATCTTGCTTTGGCGAATAACCTTATTGAGAATGTTTAATATTGCGATGCAC
Organism: Protodeltote pygarga; assembly: GCA_936450705.2. Taxonomy (NCBI): domain Eukaryota; kingdom Metazoa; phylum Arthropoda; class Insecta; order Lepidoptera; family Noctuidae; genus Protodeltote; species Protodeltote pygarga. The sequence continues at coordinate 14,002,047 of OW388250.2, read as the reverse complement.
GGAACTTCGAAATCTTGCTTTGGCGAATAACCTTATTGAGAATGTTTAATATTGCGATGCACGGAACTTCGAAATCTTGCTTTGGCGAATAACCTTATTGAGAATGTTTAATATTGCGATGCACGGAACTTCGAAAGACTGCTATGATGAATTTCTTATTTGAGAATGTTCGTAATCGCGATGTACGAAACTTTGAAAGCTTGCTATGACGAATTTCTAAATTTTCAAAAAGACATCAAAGTGGCATAACTAATGCACGTATATCTCGATATTCAATGACTATGGGGAGAAAATATAGAAGATAAAAGTTTTAATGAAATTCTGCCATTTTAAAAGTTGAAGTCATGAAAATTAGTAGGTATAGGTACTCGAGAACTGCTGGACCGATTTTCATGGTTTTTGATTTGTTGGATTAGTCTCAGCCTATAATATAACTAGCTGCCCCGCGCGACTTTGTGCGCGTAAGTATTTTACCTCTACGCTTTTTCTACCCTACCCTACACTACCCTACGCTACTCTACCCTACCATTCTCTACCCCTACCCTACCCTACCCTACCCCTACCCTATGCTACCCCTACCCTATTTTACCTCTACCCTACTCTACCTCTAACATACTCTACTCAACCCCTACCCTACGCTACCCCTAACCTACGCTACCCCTACCCTACTCTACCTCTACCCTACTCTGCTCTACCCCTACCCTACCCCTCTATTCCTACCCTACCCTACTCTACCTCTACCCTACCCTACCCATACCCTACCATACTACTAAGGGGTACAATTCCATATTTTTTTTCTTCGATTCTTCTATTATAGGCGGAGACTAATCCAACAAATCAAAAACCATGAAAATCGGTCCAGCAGTTCTCGAGTATACCTACTATTTTCTCCCCATAGCCATTGAATATCGAGATATACGTGCATTAGTTATGCCACTTTGATGTCTCTTACTAATACCGAATTTCCTACACTATCATACCCCCCCCCTTTCCTCCTAATGGGTAAAGTTTTTAAAAGCTGAAACACGTCTTATTTGTTAACCGAAAAGCTAATTATCAAGTTTAATGACGGATTTTCATAACTACAAACTTTAGTCCCCTTTTATATCTCCCTAGGGGGAAAAAAATCCAAATTTTTTGATGCACGTCTTTTTTATTTTTAGCGAATAAGCTTAATACTCATTTTTACATCTGTAACTTAAAAAATAACGAATCTTCCATACAAACTTTCACCCCCTTTTTTATCCACTCAAGTGTAGATTTTAAAAAAAAAAACAATGCTCGTCCTTTCATTTATCAACCAAAAAACTGAATACCAAGTTTCGTACATTTAACGTTAAGAATGACGGATTTACATACAAACTGTTTCCCCCTTTTTTGCCTACTTAGGGGGGGAATTTCAGAAAATCCTTCCTTAGTGCACCCCTACGATACTTAAAGAATATTGTCTCAAAATTTCAAGTCTCTAGGTCCACCGGTTTAGGCTGTGCGTTGTCTGTCAGTCAGTCACGTTACCATTTTATAAGTATAGATAGAAGAATCGATGAAAAATAAAATGGAATTATACCCCTTGGGTATGGTAGGGTATGGGGTAGGGTAGGGTAGGGTAGAGGTAGAGTAGGTAGGGTAGAGGTAGAGTAGGTAGGGTAGAGGTAGAGTAGGTAGGGTAGAGGTAGAGTAGGTAGGGTACAGGTAGAGTAGGTAGGGTAGAGGTAGAGTAGATAGGGTAGAGGTAGAGTAGGGTAGGGTAGGATATAGTAGAGGTAGAGTAGGGTAGGGTAGATGTGAGGTAGGGTAGAGTAGCGTAGGATAGTGTAGGGTAGGGTAGGGTAGCTGTAGAGTAGGATAAGGGTAGAGTAAAGGTTGGGTATGGGTAGTAGTGTGTAGGGGTAGGGTAGAGTAGCTTTCAAAGTTTCGTACATCGCGATTACGAACATTCTCAAATAAGAAATTCATCATAGCAGTCTTTCGAAGTTCCGTGCATCGCAATATTAAACATTCTCAATAAGGTTATTCGCCAAAGCAAGATTTCGAAGTTCCGTGCATCGCAATATTAAACATTCTCAATAAGGTTATTCGCCAAAGCAAGATTTCGAAGTTCCGTGCATCGCAATATTAAACATTCTCAATAAGGTTATTCGCCAAAGCAAGATTTCGAAGTTCCGTGCATCGCAATATTAAACATTCTCAATAAGGTTATTCGCCAAAGCAAGATTTCGAAGTTCCGTGCATCGCGATAGTAAACATTCTCATTCTGGTTATTCGTCATAGCATGATTTCTTACTATCATTATTCTTAATTATGAACTTTATAAATACAGTGAATCGATATTTTAAACTTCGAAGTTCAGAATGACAGTCTTGCAGATGCGTTACAAATACACCATCATACTGTTATTTCAAGTCGATATTCTAAAGTTTTTACCTTTTAAGATTGATAAATAAGCTATCAAAATTTGTAACACATACTTACTGACAATCTAGGTATAGCAAATACGAAAATACGGAAAATTATATCTACATACTTTTATAGAATTTACTGCAATTTGACTTTAGTTATTGTATTTGTATAGATTTATGTACTTATTGGAAAAGTTTTTATTTCGTTTTATTTTGGTTCATTTAGTGTTTTTATTGTTAGTTGTTTTATATTACGAATTTGAATACAGTATAAGAAATAATTACGTTTAAACAATATTTTTTTTTGTGTTTGATATCAAACCCTTAAATTGTTTATGATAATATCCATAACGCAAACTTGCTGTTTATTTAAATCGAAGCACATAATAATAACATATACTTGAATTAAAAAAAAAATATCTGCGAAACCAGAGAATGTTCACAACAATTTATCGCTAAAATGTGTTAAGCTTTATTAAATTTATAACTCCATTTTTTCAGGTAAGCCATGGCCTGATTAAATTCGGCCCGCAGTTTCGCAGACTAGGTAAGTACGTTTTAACGTTAGTCTGGTCCGGCATAATATAACGATGAAATTGGTCCATGTTGGCAAAATATTTGTTATTGTTTTCTTCTTTTTTTAAAATTTATATTCATTCAAGCACAAATATTTTTTACTAAGTAACTACTCCCAAAGGCTAATGTCTTAGCAGCAGGTTGCAGTTATCAGACGATGAAATCTGCAAAATGTTAAAACTACTATCATTATATTTTAATATACAAAAACCCGTTATTTTATAGTTTTTTTTTGTTACCTACATACTAGCTATTTCCTAGCGGCTTCACTCCCATAATATTATGTCCAATTTTCCGGTAACATTTCGCAATTTCAGGCCTTTGTTCCTAAAAATGACCTATGTTCGATTTGACTTGGACATATTTTGGTTCAGCCAATCTCCTCAAATGATGAGGTAACCTCAACGAAGATCATATTTTTATTTCATAAAAATGATAGCTTTTATACACAAAAAATAACGGCATTCCTTTAGTTCCTTATTCATTATCACACATTAAATAAAAAAGTAAAAAAAAGTACACGAAATATCTTATGAAAATAATTACTAGTAACGGTACAAGAAATTGTAAACGCCTGAAGCAACAACTTGTTATTTTTGGAGGCTTTTGTTATCGAAATACTTTAATACCTTGGACATATACTTGGTGAAACAAACTATTTGAACGATCCCTGGGGCTGTCCACAAAATCAAGTTGAATCCCTTTGGATCCTCTGAGATTTAGTTCTGAAACATCTTTATGATGAAATAAAGTAAAGTGACTATCAGTCATATTTATTTATAAAATACCCTTGTTAATAACAGGCAGGTTATTAACGGGTAAGCTGTCAGATGAAATAGAAATAGCATCACGTGTCAATTGCACCGACGCGACGTCGGTGCATAAGAAAAGTAGTTTCACGTGTCAATTGCATCAATGTCGGTGCATAAGAGAAATAGCTTTACGTGTCAATTGCACCAACGACGCGCGACGTGGGTGCAAAAAATCTCCGCGGTCTTAGACGCTAGTACGAAGTATTTGAGGAATGCGATTGACGCACATTTCACCGGTTAAAGTGGTTTCTATATATAAAAAAAACGCTTGCAATGAAAGTATCCTATGTAAATAGATTTATAATTATAAAACAAAATACTTTTGTTTGGTTAGCCAATATCTAGGATAATTATTATTAAATATGGAATAAAATTTGTAAATATTACCTGCTGGTAACTTTATTATATTAGTAATAATCTGGAACTGGTACTAAGAGTCATTACTTACTGCTTAATGGCCTTACTGTCATATAGCACGTAAGCACGTCATTCTTATAGAGTACATTAGGTTCGTACGAATTCAGCATTCCTCGAGATAAAATGAGAATTCCATTGAGGATGGGGTCTGTGGAATGCAATTTGTATCCGAAGTGGATTTATATGAATAGGCCTACTATTCCGCTATTGTATTGCCTCTATTAAGAACTTGTGATAGGTATCTGACTACTACCTACTTTCTACCTTATGATTATGTCCTCCTGACCGAATTTTGGTCACAGCGACCAATCTCCGTTGAGATACAGGACATATTTACAGTACACAAATGTGAGATTTCTAATTTGCCAGTCAATGGTCATACAACTAATTATTATGGGTTAAAACTATGACTATACCGTAAAAAAAAATATTTGTCACTATTAATAAAGTTAACAGTTCTTAAAATTTTTGAAAGAGGTCTATCTTTTTCCCGCAATCTTCACTTTACTCAAATTTATAAAATTTAGTTCGGACGTCATAATTTTATCAAACATTTTTATTGCAGTCATTATTCAGTTGCACATAACTTTCTTACATTATGAAAAATTAGAAAATGAAATTTACTATAATGTTGATTATACCTGCCAAGTACTCCTGCGACTGATTGCGCATCATGCTTCCCTAGTACATTTCCTAGTAAAAACTCCCACCAGGCGAAATTTGCCGTAATGATTTCATCAGCGAGGCAATGCAGCCAGCATTTTGGGAACGTTGCCTACTGGTAGCGGTCTTCTAGATTAAGGGTTTTGTATATTTTTATTTATTTTTAAGGTTTTAGTTTATAGGTTTGTACATATAGATAATTTTAATTAGATAATAATTGATATTTAATATTGTAGTGTACCGTTATTCTTTAAATAAATAATTACAAACCATGAAAAAAAAACTGACAGGTAAGTACATATCGTAGCGCTATCAACAAGACTGTTTGAATTAATTAATGAGTGAGTCAGTTTATTTTGAACCTCCGACGAAAAAAGAGGGGTGTTATAAGTTTAACGTGTGCTGTGTATCTGTCTGTGATATCGTAGCTTCCAAACGGATGACCAATGGACAATTTTTTTATTTTTTGGAAGGTGACTTGATCGAGATTTCTTAGCTTAAAATATTATTTAGGCGTTACATTTGATTTGGGGTATTTTATAATGTGATTAAAAAACCGAATTTTAAGACATTCATACAATATTTACATTTTAGATACTTTACTTAGCTTTTTTTATGTTGAGCGTACATAGTGTTTGAAATCCCTACAATTACTTCCTTTCTTCCAGATGTCTAAAGATGGTGTTGCGGCGTCTGTGGTAAATTACACTGCAAACTTAATTTTTGTCTAATAAATAAATACTTGATTAAGCATCATTTGCCATCATTTATGCAAAGTATTCTTATATATTATATACTATATCAACTACATAAATCTGGTCTAATAGATTTGTGAGAGGATTATATGGGAACAGTATTTGAAGGTTTATTTTAAAACTAAGTTTCAAACATAGACATGTTTCAATGCAAAAACTCTTTACCACCGCTTATGCTACCCTAGTAGATTTCACCCTAGCGCTGAAACTTTCAACACATACTAAGGACAACGCGTGGCGCCCCTTGTGCCGCCCTGTCGCTGTGAACTTAACATTTTTAATGATAGCGCCATCTGTAGAGAAGATTACATAATATAATTATTACACAAATACACAGACAAATAATACCTTATTTGTCGTTCGTTATTTTTGTTAAGAGTTTAGGAAAAATATGCTTCAACAATTGCAACAGCATCAAAATAATATTAATGTTGATATTTTTTAAACACTTTTAATATATGATATACTTACAAGTGAAAAAAAAACTTTGAAGGCAAATTCATTGGTTATTTTTATCTACTTGTGTCGAATACAAATATGTCTATTGTCTAATTATATTTATTAGTATTAATATGCTGTGGATAAAATAAAACTAAATTATGTAATAATAACAAATTATTTAATTTTTGACCTTTTCACATTTTGGCGTCTTTTAATTTAAGCCCAATAAAGGCTTAAAATGTCTTCTAAAAGCTTATCCTGGTCCTTAAGCTGGTCCTTTTTACCAAGAGGGTTTAAAGTTGTTTTACGGTCGTCGTTACTACGAAGTCGTAGCGCTTTGCTACTACGAATTTCGTAGACTGTTCGTAGACTGTTTACATTATGGTACAAGGGCGGTATGTATGCAATTATTATAATTTTCTCCAATTCAAATTTCAACTATTTAATATTGTACAGTTTTAAAAATACAAGTATTATAAATTGCAATACTTTTATGAAATAAAATAACATATTTTTGTGCAGTCTTTTCTTTTGTTGAGTATTCAAACTCTGTGTTTTTATTTAATTTGTTTGAGCACAAACTTACCTGATTGGTTAAATCCGAATTTTACGATATGGATTAAATGAAATCTTTCTCTTTTGCCCTTTTAACGAGCAAAGTGTATTGAAAAAATCAAAATATTTTTATATACATTTTTACCATAAATAGATGCTTCAATGTTATGTTGCCCTAGTACTTTTTAACCTGGCATTGAAAACTTCAGTTAGATGCCAAGGGCAACCAACATGAACCATGTGACTGAAACATCTTGAATTTCGTTAACAGCGCCATCTAATAATTATGAAATTGAATGCAATCATAGTACTGAACTTCTGACTTAACTGAATTATAAGCAACAAAATAAGCAAAAAAGTAATTATTTACAACAACTACAACTAACAAGAATCTATAACTATATTCTAGTACATTAAATAATATTAAACTAAAGAAATACTTTGAAGAGCGTTAAAATGAATGAAAATAGCGACATCTTACGGAACCTTGTCGAACTATGACGAACGAAATAACACGTTACGTATAATAGCTTACTAGTGAGCTTGTGTCTGAAATAACTCCGACACCCTACGAAAGATGGTTCTGTAATACTGTTTCGTTGAGTTTATAGCTTAACGCATTCAAGTGAATAAAATAACTATGTTACTATATATAGTTTACTTTAATAACTATATACTATTATGCTTATCCGTTTCCCTCAACTTTTTTACTCGAGAGCTGTTTTACCAAATAAATATTTTTCCATTATAATAATTTAATTTGCTTGTAGAGAATTCAATACAAGACGTAACTAAGTATATAACCCTTCCTGGCAGTCGGGTAAAAAAGCGGTGCACAGGCTTGTTAAATTTCATGACTGAAAACATTTCCTTCTTCCCTTTTATCCTATGCTAACCTAGTACTTTTGACCAAAGTCCTGAAAAACCTTCGGTCGCATGAATGTTGTTGGCACAGCTAGCAAGCAAATTCACTCAACATATGCGCATGACAAAATCGTACCTTGATAACAAAAAAATAACTTCGCCCTTTTTATTTTTAAACGACCTTGATTTTTTTTAAATATGAAGTTTTGGCAAAACTAAGAAAATTCCAATTTTGTATAAAAAAATCTATTGCCAAAAATTTTTGTCTGCACATCACTTCAAAGCGGTTGGACTGATTTAGATAAAATGTTTTGTGGTCCTTGGATGGTTTATTAAATATTTACATTTGGACTAAGCCGCGGGTGGAAGCTAGTATAATTTTAAAAACTGGCTTCAGGTAGAGCTCTATATAAATATAGTCTCAGTCTATAACGTGAAGAGGAAATGAAACGTCAGCAATAAACTAGTTCCCCAAATTACTGTTCTCCTAGTACATTTGACCGCGGCGTTGAAACCATTTGAGGCCAAAACGGGTGCCTTCAATGTTAAAGGTCAATTTTAGTCCTCGAACTATCAGCCATTCAGAACCATTTTGTGAATTTTGCTTATAAGTTTCATAAGTTTTAATAACTATTAGTAAATATTCCTACGACAACATTAATCACTTTTTTAAATTTTATGAATAAAGTACCTAATATTCAAAAACTTTTCAATATGCTTTTTTTTTTACTTTTATTCTGATAAATGATCCATAAACACTTCATCTATTTCGATTTGCTAAATAACGTAACGGGGTGGGTGACCAACTATCACATCAGCCGCAATGCCAGTCCTGCAGTGCCAACTTAGATCAAAACTCCGTTGCGTAGTTTTAAAGATTTAAGCATACATAGGTATACTGGGTGTAAGGGAAACGCTTCCGAAGCCGAAACGTGAGTAATATACTATCTAAACATGATCGAATACAAATAACTATTTGCCTTATACTTAATGTTTTAGTGATTTGGTAATTTGCAAACCCGCAATGTAAAGCGTACCCACAATACTCGGGTAGGTAGGTACAAAAGCGCGCGAGCGCGATCGCGACAACGAAACAAAATCGTAGGTAGGTTGGTATAAAAACTTACATATCAAATCCTCCGTGGTCTGATGAGGTGGGGCTCCAACTGAGCCCCATTCATGTCCAGGCAAATCCGAGCCCGTTTGTAGGCAATAGACTCATTTGTCCCGTAAGCGCGGGAAACCGATCGCGGTAATTTAAAATAATTGTATCATTGTACGTAGTAATATATCGAAGCGGGTTGGCAACGTCGCGCACCGCTGGGTAGGCACGCCGTGCTCATGGACGGCAACGTCGCATGGTGAGCGCGGCGCGGTGCGCGTCGCCGCCAACGCGCGAATTTGAATTTAGTCGCTGTATAAACTCTCTGCGCGCGGGCGCGTCGTCGAACCGCCCCGATTATTCCCGCCGATTTGTAACTTTTCTTGTCGTGTGCTAATTGTGATGATTGATTGTGTGTGTGAACGATTTGTTAACTTTCAATAAACGCCGCTGCGTGAAGTTTTGGTGTTTCCTTTCGCCGCCACTGCCCTGAATCCGCTACAACTGGTCCTTCGAGCCGGATATGGCCGAAATGGACAACGCCACAAGCGGCGTCATCACCCGGAGCAAAGCCCACGCTGGGGCTGAGGTGCGACCTGGATTGGATACGACGTGTGTCGCTACGATCCCACGTAGTGAAGGTGTAGCCACGTCGATCAGGTCGCGATCAAACCGCTCCAGCCGCGAAGCGTTGCGCCTTCGTGCTGAGTACGAGGCAGAAAAGGAGCTTTCTAAGATAAAAGAACAGCTAATAATGAAGAAATTGGCCTTGGACATCGCGGAAATCGAAGATGAAGAGGCGGAACACCGCCCGCGGAGTATTTACAGCGGTTCAAATACCGTAGAGGAGTGGCTTAACACAAAGCAAGCGCCGTGTGAGCACGTGGAAAAGCCGCCTGCGCCCCATGCGCCGGCCGGCACGTGCCCAACCGCAGGCATGCCGCGCCAACTCGCGCCGGTCACGTCGGCCGGCGCCGTTGCGGCTATCGCGGCGCCTACGCCCCCCGCCGCGCCTTTCGTGACCTCCTCCGCCGCCAATGCATCCGATATCATGCATCTCGCCGACGTTATCATATCAAATATGTCGAAACGTCCACGACAAAATTATGACCTTCCAGTGTTCGATGGTAATCCCGTAGATTGGATGACATACCGACGTACTTACGAAGCCACCGCGTCCACATACAACAGCTTTGAGTACACCTTACGACTGCAAGCATCGCTCCGTGGCGCGGCAAAGTGTGCCGTGGAAGGATTGCTGCGTACCGAGAGTAATAACCAACGTAATCGAAATGCCGTCGCTAACTCTGCCGCCCCGGCCGCTGCCGCTGCCAGCCATGCTGGCGCAGCGCGCGCGGATCATACATCGCGTCGTCACCGGGAACATACTCATCATGTGCACCTAATCACCAGCGAGGAATCTGCGTCGGCGAATACATCGCCGAATACATCGTCACCGTTGGATGTGTGCGCGTTGTGTAGCAGTAAAGACCACTGCTTACCCGAATGTGATAAGTTCGTAGAGAAAAGTGAAATAGCCAAGTGGGACTTTGTTAAAGTAAATGGGCTATGCTTTAAGTGTTTAGTGCAAAGACATTCGCGATATCGTTGTCGAGCGAAACGATGTACTAAGTGTCGTTCTCCGCATCATACACTTCTCCACTACGAGAAGTCGAGCGGTGACGTCGTCTCCGTTACCGCCGCCTCCGCCGACGCCACGCCGTTGCCAATCGCGCCAACCGCCGCCGTCGCCCGAGCAACGCCGGCGCGGGCACCTACGTCGCGCGCGGCGCATGAATCTACGCCATCGGACGTCGAGTCGGTAACGAGTATGAGTGTGCGATGTCTACACACTAATAATACATTGTTAAAAATTGTACCTGTAACTATTATTGTAAATAATATCGTACATAAGTGTTATGCATTGCTTGATGATGGGGCCACTGTGTCGTTAATTGATAGTAGTGTTTGTAAGTTTAATGGTCCATCATCCCCGTTGAAAATTATTAGTGCCCGAGGTAATGTTGTTACTGATAATAATTCTTGTAAGGTAAATGCGCTAATTCGTGGACCTAACGGGTTATATCATGATATCTCGTTACGTACTTTTGAGAACATAGATTTACCTATACAAAGTTTGCCCGCCAGTGTTATAGGTACGAATAAACATTTATGTGATTTAGATTGTTGTGTAATGTACTGTGCTAAACCTATGGTTTTAATCGGACAAGATAATTGGTCGTTAATAGTTAACCAGGAAATACGACAGGGTAAATCCGGACAACCCGTAGCGTCGCTTACAAAGTTAGGATGGGTTGTTCATGGGCCTGTAGGTATATCTGACGAGTCTGTCCCTGAGTCGGTTAACGTAGTCCGTGAGTCAGTTAACGTAGTACACAATAATGTTGTTAGCGAACTTATGATGCAGCAATTTTTGCCTGAATCTGGGCCTTTGCCTGAGCCAGCACCGCACCGTTTTCCGCCGCGGTGCCTGTGCCCGCACCAGCAGCGACTGCGCTCGCCATTGCCGCTGCAGTGCCAGCGCCCGCACCAGCCGCGCCTGCGCCCGCACCGGCCGCGCCTGCGCCCGCACCGGACGCGCAGGCGCCTGTTGCTCCCGCCGCGCCGCGTTACCCCGCGGTGCCGGCGCCTGATGTTCCCGCCGCACCGCGTTACCTCGCGGTGCCGGCGCCTGATGTTCCCGCCGCGCCGCGTTACCCCGCGGTGCCGGCGCCTGATGTGCTCGCCGCGCCGCGTTGCCCCGCGGTGCCGGCGCCTGATATTCCCGCCGCGCCGCGTTACCCCGCGGTGCCGGCGCCTGATGTGCTCGCCGCGCCGCGTTACCCCGCGGTGCCGGCGCCTGATGTTCCCGCCGCGCCGCGTTACCCCGCGGTGCCGGCGCCTGATGTTCCCGCCGCGCCGCGTTACCCCGCGGTGCCGGCGCCTGATGTTCCCGCCGCGCCGCGTTACCCCGCGGTGCCGGCGCCTGATGTTTCCGCCGCGCCGCGTTACCCCGCGGTGCCGGCGCCTGATGATCCCGCCGCACCGCGTTACCCCGCGGTGCCGGCGCCTGATGTTCCCGCCGCGCCGCGTTACCCCGCGGTGCCGGCGCCTGATGTGCTCGCCGCGCCGCGTTGCCCCGCGGTGCCGGCGCCTGATATTCCCGCCGCGCCGCGTTACCCCGCGGTGCCGGCGCCTGATGTGCTCGCCGCGCCGCGTTACCCCGCGGTGCCGGCGCCTGATGTTCCCGCCGCGCCGCGTTACCCCGCGGTGCCGGCGCCTGATGTGCTCGCCGCGCCGCGTTACCCCGCGGTGCCGGCGCCTGATGTTCCCGCCGCGCCGCGTTACCCCGCGGTGCCGGCGCCTGTTGTCTTCGCCGCGCCGCCTTCTGCCGCGGTGCCGGTGCCTGCACCGGTCGCGCCTGCGCTTGATGTACCCGTCGCGTTGCCGCCGCCCGCACCGGCCGCGCCTGTGGCTGTTGTTACCGCAGCGCTGCCGTACGCCGCGGTACCGGCGCCCGCACTGGCCGCGCCTGCGTCTGTTTCCGCACCGCTTTCCGCCGCAGTGCTGTCGCCAGTTTCGACCGCGCTTGCATGCTACTGCTGTTTCGGTGTCGGTACTCGCATCGACCGCGTATGCGTTCGCTGCACCCATACCTAATACTGTCGCTTGAGGCCATACTACCACATCCTGGCTGTATAGCACTTCTCTGGCGGACAGGTTTTAGTGGCTTATGTTTATATTTGTCTTGTTTTCTTAAATCAGCCGCGAAATCCGTGGCCTAGGGACGTAATTAGCGCAGTCTACCACTAGGCCATGATGGCACCCGTGTTGTGTTAGTATTGAAACTATGTATGCTATTTGAAGCGACAAGTGTTTGTATTGCCTACGGACGAGTTTGTTCAGGAACAAGGGGGTAGAATGTAGGCAATAGACTCATTTGTCCCGTAAGCGCGGGAAACCGATCGCGGTAATTTAAAATAATTGTATCATTGTACGTAGTAATATATCGAAGCGGGTTGGCAACGTCGCGCACCGCTGGGTAGGCACGCCGTGCTCATGGACGGCAACGTCGCATGGTGAGCGCGGCGCGGTGCGCGTCGCCGCCAACGCGCGAATTTGAATTTAGTCGCTGTATAAACTCTCTGCGCGCGGGCGCGTCGTCGAACCGCCCCGATTATTCCCGCCGATTTGTAACTTTTCTTGTCGTGTGCTAATTGTGATGATTGATTGTGTGTGTGAACGATTTGTTAACTTTCAATAAACGCCGCTGCGTGAAGTTTTGGTGTTTCCTTTCGCCGCCACTGCCCTGAATCCGCTACACCGTTTATGATCGGATTGAATACACCCACTATTCTACGACGCATTTCGTCAGCACTGTCACACTCCCGATCGAACACTCTTTCCTTCACATATCCCCACAAAAAGAAGTCTAAGGGGGTTAGGTCGGGCGAACGGGGAGGCCAAGCGTGTGGCCCTAGCCTTCCGATCCAACGGTCGTCAAATAGCTAAATAGCCGTTATCATGCGAGAATCAGACGGATGCCGGACGTTTGGATGTCTCTCTCGATAAATGCTCAGGGCACGAGAAGCATTCCCCCGAGCTTCTCCTAAACTCATCAACATGTTGCCGTATTCACGAGCACTGTAAGCCTCGGGCATTGTTGATAAAATCACACAAAACACAATAAAAACACAACAATTAACTAACAAAATAACTTAACAACAAAAACATAACAAAACAATAACAGAAATCTAACAAGAAACTGAAAAAATAACTACAAACAACTTTTCACTCGCGCGCGTTCAAAATTCGACTAGGAACTGCAGTCTTGTAATAGAAAGAACTCGAAAAAAATGGCGGTCAATCTTTGATCATAATTCATAGACCAATAAATCGTGTAGAACTCCAATCTTGTAAAATTGTAAGTAGGTACTTACTGTACTAAATACTACGTAGCTTGATTAATAAACTAGTTTGCAATCATTTTACATTTCCTACAAAATACTAATAATTGTACCTAGGTAAGTAGGTACTAAAGTCGTAGGTTCCTTTACGAAGTATGTTTTCGGTAATTTTAATTAGTATCACGTCCTTGAATAAGATATTTTTCACGGTAAATGAAGCCTACGAGCGGTTTAAACTCTGATAAGCATAGGTAATTCATCAAACAAACGAAATGAGTTTAAGAATTGTACAAGTGTACAATTGAGTAAAGAAATTTAGACATTTTAAGGTTTGAAATGGAAACACATGAATAATTTTGTGAACGACATTTGTCTACATTGAATCGACCGAAGGCATAAAGTGATGTGAATTTTTGATTGCCGCCTCTATTCTACATTGTACTCTACTCTAAGGGCATGGGTGCCCCGACATGCGACAGCGCCGGCCGATTGCCGCCGCGCGCAGCGCGGTGCGTTAGAGCAGGATAGCAGCGAGCGGTCATGTGCAAAACTTAGGATAAAATTAATAAGGTTTTTAATGAATTGTATCTTTATTATCGACATTTCATCGTTTGAATAAACTTTAAAAAGTCTTTAAAAAACTCACGAGTTAATTTAAGTAGGTATTTTAGTTTCTATTTTTTATAAATGGTTTGTGGCAAAGTGTAATGATTTAATTATTATTTTTAAGTATTGTAGGTACCTAAATGTTACGTAATGTCTTACATTTCCTTTGCTAAAGTTAGCTGAGGTGATTTTTGTAATTTTTTTATCAATTACAGAGATAATTTAAGGTTTTACAACATTTAATAACTTTCGATTGATTGATCCTAAATTAAAGTCACGTAGGTATGTAAGTAATAAGAAAGTGGGAAGCGGTATGCTATGATACTAGCACTGATTCACTACTACCTACTTCTGCTGGTATTTTATGGCGGCAAACAGAAACTACCTAACTTGCGCCGCGCGCGGCCGTGCCAGTCGGAACGTACGTGCGTTGACCCCAGCGCAGCACAGCTGATTTTTTATTTGCAATACATTGCTTACTTTAAAAAATTAAGGATTTTGATGGGGTTTTTTGCAAAAATAGTTTTATTTAACTGCCCGAAGCTGATGTTGCATGAAAAACTCCAAAAAAAAATTAAAAAAAATGTAATTTTTTTTTGTTTTTTTTTTGTGGTAACGTATCAGTAATCACCAGTACTATCACCTGTCTTCGTTTTCGGAAGCGTTTCCCTTACACCCGGTATAGTATACAAAGTCGCTTTCTCTGGCCCTAATTTGTGATTTTAAAATTTTAAGATTAATGAACTTTGCAAAATAGTGTTTAATTTTTTTAAACCAATGCGAATCAAAAATCTATAAGTATAGAAACTTTATTTGTAACCTTTATTAGATATTAGTAATACTAAAACTTAACGCTAATTAATAATTAATTATTAACATCAACAAAAGCCCGCCAACTTATTTACCACCAGTGCGCAGGCGTGAAGATGCTCCACCCTCTAAGCACTGTCTCTCTTCTAACGT
The DNA here is from genome assembly GCA_936450705.2 of Protodeltote pygarga. Taxonomy (NCBI): domain Eukaryota; kingdom Metazoa; phylum Arthropoda; class Insecta; order Lepidoptera; family Noctuidae; genus Protodeltote; species Protodeltote pygarga. The sequence continues at coordinate 13,986,987 of OW388250.2, read as the reverse complement.
ATTCCTACCCTTTCTTGAACACCCTTTAGCGTTTCTGTTTGCCTAGTATCAAGTAGACATTTTCCGCTCTAATCGGGATTTCCAGAAATCTACTAAGCCAGGCGCGCCAGGCGCAAATTAGATTTTCACTTAATCCCCCGCCTTATCCACGTTTCCATTAAATTTTCTCAAGAGTTTTCCCAACTCTTCCTACATTTGCTACCCTGGTACTTTTGACCGGAGTGATGAAGGTTGACCTACGCGATGACGCGCGTTGCTACGCTCGGAGCCTACCAAGGAACCGAGTTTCGTAAGTCGCTACGAACTTGTTACGGTTGCTACGAATATTTCGTAGCGCAATCGATATTATTCGTAGCAACATTTGAATCGTATAATATTTTTTTAAGTATACAAGTTTGTTGTTGAAAATTGACTAATAAAACTTAGTAAATATTAGAAAATTTATTAAAAAAACTAATAATTATAAAGTAAGCTAACAATTAAACTACTTTACAGTGTATCCGGATTTAGACCACAGTTTACCCGGATCCGAATTAATCCGTAAAATTTACTAGTTTTTCAAGAAGGGTTTTATAACTTTTTATTATAATATTTTGAAGTTTCGGTTGGTTTGCAAAATGCTATTGCTCTACTTGCGTTTTAAATATGCTATCCTAGTACTAGAAAACTGAAGCCTCCCCCAACTAGTAACATCGTTGAAGCGCAAGTGAAAGTTTTTATAGCTGAATAAAGTTTTAATATTCCTCTTTTCATACGTGTTCTCCTAGTACACAAATATTGGTGCCTCCCCCAACGCATTCACTGAGCGCTATCGCCATTAGTGGTGCCATCTAGTTTAAAAAAATAATCCCAAAATGATGATAATATTTATAATGAAAAAATAGTTATATGTTTATTCCATAAATAAATCAATCAAATCTTGTTTCTTTATTTATTTAATTAGTAATTTTAAAAAAATTGTCAATAAAATTTGACTTTGTTACAGTATAATTGTCTTTTATATTATTTTCTTTGTATATTTGTGTAACATTAACATTTACACATTTTATACAAATAAATAGCATTAATATTAAGAAGTTAGCTGCGGGTTGGTTTTTTTGATGGTTAGGTCTGCGTAAGGATCAGCGAACAATTTATTTATTAGACGAAAAACAAATGATAAAAAATAAGAGATTGTGCTATTTTCATCAATTAAATTATACATTTTGAGCTTCTAATTCTCATTGTTACATTAAGCAAAATTAGTTGTCGATTGAAATACTTTCAAATATTCGCGCTAAGAACCCTTTTTTTGTACAAACTATAGATATAGACTTTGGACACAAATACATGTTTACAAAACAACTGTTTTCACCCATACAATCATAAAAACCCGCCCCAAGGCGCCAGTGCGCATGCTTGAATTGCTTTCATCCCTCTCGTTCTATTTAGACAGTTTTCCAGGGGATGGAAATTGCATGTTGTTAACGTTTATGCTACCCTAGTACTTTTTAGCGAAAAACTGACGACTCTCACGATTATTACGTCATTTTGGTGACGTCACAAACGAGTTCAGCGCCATCTTACCTTCCAACGCAGGGTTCAAAGTTTACCGCCAACTGCCAGTTACTGGTATGTTGTGTGAAACTAAAATGGGAACTCAGTGATTACTGGATAATTAGTTAATTATACAATTAGACATTAGAGGAGTCAGTATGTACTTACTAAGACGAATTTTATTAGATTGGATAAGACCTAAAAATATATTTTTTCAAAGAAGCACTAATTAAATTAAAAGCCTACTTATTTTAATTAAATCAAACTGCTTAAGAAAAAATCGAATAATATCTAAGAAGTAATTATTTTAAAACATTACTTTTTCCTCAGGATTTTTCAAAGTACTGAAGTTATATCCCTCTTCTATTTAATTTCTCGTAGTTATGCTTCCCTAGTACCGCAGAGCAAAAGCCTCCCCCAACGCATCGTCGTAAGTTGACCGGACTAACTGCTGATTGATTTTCTCTCCTCGAGTCGGATTGGAACTATGAGTATAAAAAAACAAAAAGTGCAGGCGTTTGTACATTACAATTAATTACATTATGATTAATTACTCAATTTAAAAATAAAAAATTGTTTTATTTTTAACTTTCAAACAGGGTACTACTATTTAAAGTAAACATACAATAAAGAATGTTTCTAGATAAAGATCAATTAAAAAAATATCAGCTAATGCTAGTAGTGATCACAAACTTTTTTTGATGAGTGTAGTTTCTTTTTATCTCATTTGTGATATTCGAAGTTGATTTCATAACTTTTCTTTTCTGTGTCTTTTATTTTAGCCTGTGTTCTTCTAACTCACAAACCTGACACACCCCTTTTTTTGTGTTCTTCTAACTCACAAACCTGACACACCCCTAATAAAAAGAAAAGCATTGGAGGGTGGAACCCTTGAATGTTCCATCCCTTACCACGCTGTTTACACCCTTTGCTATTCATGCTACCCTAGTACAGTTTCACCGGAAAACTGACGACTCCCACAACTATTACGTCACTAGTGACGTCACTTAGGTTTTGATGGGATACACGGGAAGAAAGGAAATAACTCTTCTTTTGCTTTTTATCATAAAAATTATAAAGAAAACACATTGTTGTTGCTAAATAAACATTAAACATTAACTTATTCTTTGTGTAATTTGTTTAGTACGTATCGAAAATATTATTTTTCAAGACAAAGTTTGTACTTCACCAGTCACATCCTTGCACAAGATAGGAAATTTATTTAAGAGTTGCCGTCGATGGATACATTGAAGAAGACATAATTATTCATCGTAAATATAAAATATCTTTTTGCACTCTATTAAGTGTAAAACCTATCATAATATCTTAATAAGGAAGGCCGTGAAAACCATACAACCAACAACATTTGTAATCAAAGCGCACTCTTGGATGAATAATTTTGCTCTATGACAATTTTTCTGCAATAAAACAATAAATCAGTCGTGTTTCCGCTCTCAATATCTCGGAATAACTATGTTGCCCTAGTAGCAGACCTCTGAAGCCTTCCCGTTACGTGACAAAGAAGAAAGAGAATTTCTCCTATTGACCATTAAAATTTCTCAACGCATTTCCCGGAATTGTCTATTTTTGTTTTGCTTAAAATTCATATCCCAATCCCATAGAAAATTTTATGTATTTACAAAGACAGGTAGTATCTAGCCTGTTTATCTGCAGTTTTCTCTCTTTAAAATCTAAATATCTATAAAAAATTATGTACATAAAAAAAAACATGAAGTTGAAAGTGATTCACATGAAAGTTTTCATATTTTTCTTTTTAAGTTCTATCGTAGATATTGTAGGTTTTCACTTCTTCACTTGTAACTTGTAATATAACTTTTCAAGCCCAACTTAGGTTTTTCTTTCACCTTCTAACTGTCCCTAGAAAATGAGACAAAAACATTGGAGGGGCGGGATTTGCTACCCCATACCACACTAACGTACGCTGTGAGAAAGCCGTTTGTGATTTATGCTGCCCTAGTACTTTTTCGCCGGAAAACTGGAGACTGTCACAATTATTACGTCACTGATGATGTCACTTTGGAAAGCTCGAGTTACTTTTAAAATGTTGAACATAAAAATTGTGTTTTCTTTCAATTTGACTTTTCGTCACATCACTTTCTTACAAATATTAAAAAAAAAAATATTGCTGATGATCGATGAAGTAAAAAGTTTAAGTATTTTTTTTGTGATTTTTTCTGTGCCATGCAAATCAAAAATTTGAGGAAAATGTTCTTTGGAAAATGTGAAAACCAGACTTCAATAGCAACGGTTTCTAATACCTTGCAGTAACTATGCTACCCTAGTAGCAGATCACTGAAGCCTCCCCCAACGATTAGAATTACGTGACCGACTGAGTGACTCTTTGTAAAAAAATATATTGATTGTTAAAAACTGAATTTATTATTACAAAAAATTAAGCTGATTTTTATGCATCATCATTATTATTTTCAATTAGGTCGACCCGTCTATACGATGTTTATTTTGCTGAAAATTTTTCGATAAATGCTTATTATGAGTGAAAAGTTTTCTTTTTATCTCACAAATTAGTCTAAAAAACACACATAAACGCATTTTGTAGTTGTGCATAAAACCAGACTAATCCGCTCATCCAACAAACAGAATATTCAGCTGAAGCTTCTTGTTTTCCCGTGCAATATTCACCAATATTCCCCTATGTTTTTATGCTACCTTAGTACCTGAGAGATGCTTCCTCCCCCAACGCATCGTTGACAGTTTTGAAGTCTTTGTATTTATGAAGACCACGTTGACTGAGAAGCAAGGATCAGACCCGCTGGCGCGGGCGATGCACACAGCCTTTAATGAAGTACTTATTGTTTCAGTTTCTTCTGGGTTATGTGCATTCCAAAATAAATAATAAGTTATACACAGTAAAAGATCTTTAAAATGCTCTAAAATCATGGGCTAACTTTAACTGTATTCCTATTAGAAAAAAAAACATAATGCCAATGAATTAATTAATTTATTTGACGTTTGGTAACACTACAAGCGTTGAGTAAGTATTTAACTTTCTTTAAGACTACAAGTTTCGTGATAACTTGCGTTAGTCTCTATAGCAACAATGCTTTCATTACCTACCTCTAGTTATGCTATCCTAGTACTAGACCGCTGAAACCTCCCCCGACTTGTAGAGTCCGTTACTGTGCCAACTTGCAACGCCATCTGTTTTTTAATTAATTGAAACTAGTTTATATTTTTAACAATATTTATATTTTTGTTTTTATTTTTAAATTTTATTTCATGAACGTTTTGAAAAAGTTGTACTTTTATTAAATGAATAAAATTGCGTCACGAAATTTATCATAATGACGTCTTAAAAACCCTTTATGTCGTTATCACTGCCAGTTATGAGTTAGTTATTAACGGTAATTTACTGTGGTAAATTACCGTTAATAACTAACTCATACACTAAAAAGGGTTGGCAGATAGCGCTTACTTACCCATAAAAATTTAACGCCAAAAATTCTTGCACTTACCTTAATAAAAAAAAATGACATCTAGCTTCTTCTTTCGTAGCGATTTGTTCGTAGAAGTTTGCTACGAACTATGTAGCACCGCACTGCTTCGGCGAGTCGTAGGGTGCACACCAACACATTATAGGACGAAAAATACTTACACCGAAACGTGTTATTTTACTTGCCAGCTATGGATAGACTTGGGATAGACCTGAATGCTCTAAGGAATAAAAATAAATACATTTTGATTTAGTTGATTACACTTTTCCACGAGAGTTGATTTTATTTTCTTCCAGCTTATACTACCCTAGTACTGCACTGCTGAAGCCACCCCCGACGCGTCAGTTAAGTTACCGAGGGAATAACGCCATCTATGATTATTCGCTATAAGGTACTTTGGCTGTGTTATTTTAACCTTCGAGTGATAAAGTACAAGATTAAATTTGAGAAACAGTTCTTAAATTATACAAATAATTATAATAATGAATAATAATTTGGTTTAATTTTTATTTATTAGGTTTAGTGTAAATATAAGTAGGCTTAGAATGTAATTATGTGAATAATTCATTCGTTGCTTGTTAAATTTCAAAAACAATCACTATGAGTAGTGGTTTATCCTGTTATTTTTTCATCTCGTTTCATTCGCGAGAAAATTAACCCCGGTCTGGTAGAATGAAATCGAAATACTTTGGGGCGGGACTTAGTGCTTTCACTCCTTCCTACACACAATTTCTGCGCAGCAGTGAAAATGTCTGTTGGCACGTTGTTGTAGTTCGTGCTACCCTAGTACATTTTCACCGAAGAATCGACTCCCACAACTATTGCGTCATTGTCAAGGTCAGTTCATTGCGTTATTGAAGGTCAGTTATTCGATCGAGAACAAGTTAGCGTATCCAGATAGATTTCTGATTTTTAATTTGTATTATTTTAAAGTTTAACTAAAGTCGTATCTATCGAAATGATAGATATTTTTCATAAATAAGTTAAGCTGTAAAAAAATATTACTACGCGTTTGATCCCTTGTAATTTGACAATTGTTAAAAAAGAAAGGCAAAAGTTCTACTTATTTATTGGTTCAAACTATAGCAATAATTCTCTATTCTCAAAACTCTATTATCTGGAAAAATATTAATAATGCGTAATTTAAAATAAATACACAAAAAATCAATAATAATGTTTATCACTTAGGCTAGTTTATTTAGCGTTATTGGGAGACAAAAATAGTTTTTTATGTAGTTAAATTTTTATTAAAGTGTTTTTTTCTTCACAGCGATCGAGTGTGACAATAAAAGGAGGATATTCTCAATTCAAAACGTATTTTTTATGCAGCTTCAAATATCAACAATCTTTTCAACGACATGCTACCCTAGTACCAGAGAATCGCAGCCTCCCCCAATGTGAGAAATTTACATACCAGCATTTTCTCTGTGCGGCGCCACTTACCATTTGCCAAAGTTTGGTATAGCAGAAAATATTAAGGTTTTATTAATATAAGAATAGAAACATAAGCATTTAAAAAAAGCATTTTGTTATTGGAAAAATCATCGGACTTTTGGAATATACATAATCTTGGTTATAAGCCCTATAGCCTTATCCCAGAACCAAATGTAATGGAGTTAACCATAGAATGTAAACAAAGAAATTGTTTTTGTTGATTTTTAAAATGACAAAGCATAGGCAGAGGTAAAATTATGAATAATAGATGAGCAAGAGTTGGTGATCATTGCTAATATTGTGCTAAACTCTACATAAAATAATTTAATTAATATAATAAACTGGAATTTACATTCTAATCTTACTTATGCTATTTACTTTTATTTACACAAAAAAAAACACAAAAATTAGTGTAGTAAGTAGATGGCGCTTTAAAATTACTGTCTCAAGGCACCGATGGCAATGGAAGCTTCAAACCTCCGTTCATTGGTACTAGGAGAGTATCATCTGTAAAGGAGTTGAAATTGGTTGCCATGGAAATCAATGTGGAGGCTAGAGTTTCCATTTATGTGACGTCCATGTTGATATGCTATCCTAATAGCATCGGACTGCTGCCTCCCCCAACGCATCGACTTAACTAAGAAACTTAAACTCAAAGCGTAGGAAGGTTTACTCCATTTACGGACTAATATTTAACTTTAGATGCAATTAAAGGTTTTTGATTAATAGAATGATACAAGAGAAAGGTTGATCATACGACTAGAGCCGGTAGGTAGCGTTGTGATCATGTTAAATTAGTGCCACAAGGGCGAAGCCGCGTGGGTTCAGCTAGTATATTAATGAAAATCAAGTCAACGCCGCTAGCGTCTTTGGCACGATTTCCCTAGGCAAGCAATCAAATATTTTTTAGTTTAGTTTAGTTAGTTTAGTTTTAAACACATATTATAATTAAATTCAATTGCCAAAAATGTTTGTTTGACCGCGCACCACTTCAAAGCGGCTGGACTGATTTTGATATTTTTTGTGCGGGTTCTAGTAGCCCTGAATGGTTTATATTTGTAGTTGGATCCGATAGGTGGTACTGTGGATTGGATAAAACTAGAACAATGGAGGCGAAGCCGCTAGAGAGTCGAGTAGTAGTTAAATTTAATTATTTAATATGAAATTCGCAAAAACTACTGACTCAGGCAGGACTTGAACCCGCGACCACTGGCAGGACTCGTAAGCTTAGTGAAATGAATTGCCGGTACAAATCCCGCTCTAGTTGTACAAATCCCGCTCTAGTTGTACAAATCCCGCTCTAGTTAGTGGTTTTTGCGAGCATCTATGCGAAAATAATTTAATTTAGTAAGCAAAACATGTGCATAAACATGAAAAAAATATACATTAAAAAATCAACTAAAATAGTAGTTTTTTAACTATTCAAAAAAAGCTAAATGCAACTCTTATAACTAATGCCTTATTTAATGGCTTTTTAAGAACCATATACGTACTTATTTATTTTATATCTTCTCTTATAATATCTCCTATATTTTAGAGAGGAATACGTATGTGATATGATACGTAGATGTGTTACGTGTGTTGTGTGTTGCGTGTGTGTGCACGAAACACAATCACGCAAGCCAAGTAATAGGTGTCTATGGCGCTTATAAAAGTTCTGAATTAATTTTATCAGTAGTTTAGTGATTATTTTCCATTCTTTTTCCATATTATCTCATAGTACTTATGCTCGCCTTGTATAAGAAAACCAAAACTTCCCTCGATGTAGCGCTGGCCATACCGATAACACCATAACACTAACAACGCCATCTGTACAAAACTTTCCTAACTTAAAGTTTTAGGACAGTGCTCTTATGGTTATGCTATCCTAGTATCAGAAGACCAGGCTCCCCCAACGCTTCGCAGTATTGTCAAAATGGTGATTGATTTGGGTTTTGGTGTAAAAAAAAAACCTTTCAAGTATCAGGATTGCAGGACTTATTTTCATTTTTTCCAAATAACGTGACGTGAAATGAGAATGCTATATCATAGCCGGCAGTTTTGTTAAAAAGCAAGTTTTGTAAAATAATAATAATATCAAACTTGAGCTACTGTGGCTCATATATAGCTTATAAATTAACATAATTGTTATATATAATATTATAAATAAAAAAACAATTTGTGTTTATATAGTTACTTGTATAAGTATAACATAGCAAGATATAATATTGTGTGCTACGTGGTTCGTAGCAATGCTACTACATTTGTAGCAATGCTACGACTTGCTACTACGTAGTACTACACTTCTTGAAGTGATAAAATTAATTTTTAATTCGTATAAGAATATTGACCATGCGACATGTTTTAAATCATGACTTTCTGATCGTAAAGATTTATGAAAATATACTTTTATTCTGATAGAGTTGGATCAATCATTATGTTCTTGCTGACTTTTTAATCATTTTTTTTTAGTTTTGCACAATTTTTAAAAGATACTTTTATGAGAAGTATCTTATTATCGACTATTGTTTTTTACAATGACAATAATAATGTCGGTATTCTCAAAAATCGTGAAATTTTATTTTGAGTAGCACATTCATACAAGTATAAAAAATAAATAAGTAATATAATTTCAATACCACGAGTGGGTTACGTATTGGCAGAGTGACTGGGGCCTTTATCCAGTCAAAGGTTTAAATCCCGCTCGTAACGATTTTCCTTTCAACAAAATTTTGGACTTTACTTTGGTGTTAGCATAGAAAGCATAAATTACTTATTATATTTCCTATTCTATTCAACGTTCTTGTGTGTAACATAAGTTGATGTGTATGTTAATATTTTTTTACACCCTATAACAACACAACACCAAACAAACAAAGTGAAACAGAAACATTTAGGACGGTGTCTTGTATATTCCCACCCCTATCAATCGTGATTTTCCGCGGGAATGGAAATCTCTCCTAGTCGTTGTATTTCATGCTAGCCTAGTACTTTGGATCCGAATATCGAATACTCCCACAACTTTTACGTCATATTGATAACGTCACTTGCTTTATTGACGCGATTGCTGTGTGTGTGATAGATAAAGCCACTTATTATTAACCGATTTCCAAAAAGGAGTAGGTTCTCAATTTTTCGCATAAGTACTTCGTTCAAAAGTTCAAAATGGTTCAAATCGTTTTTTTTTGGAATACAAAATGCAATGCTTTATATAACTTAATTTTTAAAATTAAGTATGAAATGAAAATGCATGTGATCACGAACCCACCTGATGGTAAGCGGCCCTACGGTCTACGATCAAAACGGAAACGAACCTTAGTTTAAACATTAAAAAACAAAAACTCATTAAGTTTCGATTTAAAAGGCATGGCCACAGTGAAACCAAAAGTTCAAAATTATGAGGACAGGTGACGTTTACTATCAAACATTCAAACTGAAATAAATACGACTCAGAGACAATCTATCAACGCTTATTGGCGTCAGTCAAACTACAAAAATTCTAACAAATAAATAATGATTTGTTCAAACGCAAAGTTACGCATCGGTAAGTCTACGAAATTGAAGCTAATCACATTAACTTTGGCAATACGCATCTATAAATAAAAAATCTATTTTTACATTATGTTTATCCGCACATCATTTTAAAGCGGCTGGACCGATTTTAATGAAAAATACAATAGCTTATTAGAGACTCTCCAAAATATTCACAATGGTTTTTTTTTTTTCCTACGATAATTTATTTGACCTCTGCGGTGCGCCGAAACCTTCAGTTCTCCGGGCAAATGTACCAGGGTAGCATAGCAACAAGGATAGAGTTTTTCATGAAAACTCATGGAAAACGCTCACAGCCGCTACATGCAAGGCTTCTAAAAAGGTAGGAAGGAGTATTCGTTAAACCGGTTGTGTGAATGAGATGGTAAACAAAATATTGGAGGCTTTGATTACCTACTGGTTCTGTCGCACTTTACGAACGACAGTTGGCTAAATCAGACGTTACCAAAAATATTTACGTCGGCAAACTTTTTCAACGTTTACGAGCGAACATTTTAAAAGTAATTTAGTGTGTTTCAGACTTATGAGTTTTACTACGACATAGAGATGTCAATTTATAATATTAACTTGTATTCATACCGATTTGGGTCCTTGTGCTTTGTGAAATGATATGTCCTTAGCTGCATCTACGATGAAGGAGAAATTTTAAGTATTGGGCTGCAGTTTTTTAAGAAGAACAATTATTATAAGCTAGCTAGTTCCTCACGCGGCTTGGCCACAACGCCACCTAGGTACCAGATTCAAGAGTAAATACAAACCATCTATAGACCTACTCAAACACACAAAAATTAAATTTTAAAAGCTAAAAACTTCATCCAATATTTTTTGTACAATTAAAAAAGAGTTACGTCCAAGATTTATAAATTATAAACTCGTAATTATGTTTGAAACCATCGCCGTAGCTTCACCAAAAAAGTGGAAATGTGGCTTTCTTTTGTTTTTATTCACCAAAAATTAAAATTACGAAATTTCACATTAGTAGGATCTTAAATTGTTAAAAATTAATATTAGCATTCATCTAGTTTAAGTCTTTGATCGTTATCATAACTATTGCACAATAGATATTCGAGTTTACGTTATCTTTCGCTCTTCGGGTTTAACCGCGTGCTTATTTTTTAGACGTGCAACTTTTATAAGTTTTCATAAAAATAACTTTTATGTGTACTGCTACCCTAGTACGTTTGCCCGAGAACTGAGGCTTTTAAAAAACTGAAGGCGCTGTTTGATTGTTTGTTTGTATGATTTTATAGGCAATTTCATTTTACTGATAAAAATTGACAAGTTTATAATAATTTCCTTCTGACCTATTTTCGGTCATAGCGGCCAATCTTAACGGAGATTAGCCAACAACGCTGGAGATATTATTATAGTGCACAAGTGTATGCACAAACACATGTGCTCTCTCTATTCCCTTACATAGTCCGATAAGACGGTAACCCGATACGACTGGAGAGAGAGGACGGCTTTACGTGCTTTCTGAGGCACGGAGCAAGTGTTAATTAATTTATAATACGCACATAACTTGCGAAAAGTGACGCGTCTTAGGTTCGAGTGGGTGTGGATATACCAAGACAAGATAAGTAAAATAAGTAAGTAATTAACAGTTTATTACTTAATGTAGGTACTTAAAACAATTTTTGCAACTTCAACTTCCTGTTGGTTGAGTTGCATCAGCCATGGCTTGAATTAAAAATTATAATGAAACAACTAATTATATTCTATTTTAAAACTATTTTATCGTATCGTATTTTTTTTATTTTTGCTTTTTATAGCAATATATAGTAAATTATCAAACTTTAGTATATGGAAAGTGGCGTCGCTAAAATTTAACCTATTTTGTAAAGTTTCTATGAAGTTTTTAGAAGTTTCTATCGTATTAATAACTCTACATCCTTGTAGAACTGGATTCCTGGTACGTTTGACCGGAGAACTAAAGGCGTTCTTGTTGTCAAAGGCATGATTGAACTTGAAAAGGAATTTTGCACACGAGTGTGTGTTGTACGGTAAGTGCGTAACATTCACGTATTTTCATTAAATCTAATTCTTTACAGCACTACTATCCTGGTATGTTTGACCGGGGAGATGAAGGTGTCAATCAAGAGAAGCCGGCAACGGGGGTTTTTTTTTTCATTTCTACCTTGCTTATTCGCAAAACACCCCGTATAATATCGACTATAAGCTTTCATGAGTTTTACGAAATCCACGTCCTCACAATCCTGCTCTCTTGGTATGTTTGACCGGCGCGCTGAAGCCTTCAGTTTGCTTATTTCAAGGGCAAGTGCAATGTGTGACATTAGTAAAATTTTGTTCAATTATTATTATGTTTTTTTTTTTTTTTTTTTTTACAATGAATAATTATTGTTCCATAGATTTATTGCTCTCGTAATAATTTACTCATCCCATGAAATTCTTTTAAATACATTTTCTTACATAATGCATATTCCTTCTCTGTATGAGAAGAGGCCTCTGCCCTGCAATGGGACAGTTACAGGCTGGTTTATTATTTTATTACATAATGTCCTTAGCAGCCATATCAAGTTAGTTTAAATAATACAGTAAAAGTTTTTCTTGCTTCAAAAAGCATAGCTATTGTGGCTTTTGCCAACAAAATAGTGATAATAAAGAAGAACTTGGCAAATAGTGCAAGGAGCAAGTGATTTCAATAAAAGTTCGTTGATTATTATGTGGGTGTAAATTACCTGAATAAAGAATATTTTATTTATTTATTTATTATTGCAAGTAGACAGTACGCGTGACAAACTACCCTTATATCTGTTGTTTGTTTATGCTTTGAAGGTTCAATGAAAACCATGTCTTAACAGTCCTGCTTTCCTAGTACGCTTGCTCGTAGTACTGGAGCCTCCAGTTCAAATCAAGGCTATGTAAGATGGCGTGAGATGAGAACCTTAATCAACAAGCTGTCCAAGGAATAAATATGGTTAAATAAATTCCTCTTCTGGATAGTTATTAATTAAAATTGAATAAAATAACGTCATTAAAACAAACTTTTTTTTCTATGTACTTAACAAGTAAGTCTTCTTCTTCGTCTTTTTAAGACCTAAATATAGGAATATTTAGGTCTTAAAAAAAACATTTAAGAATAAATAAAAAAATGATGCCATGAGTCCATACTAAAAGTAGATCATAATGTAATGTATAAAATAATTATGATGAAAAGGAATACTTGATTATGTTTAAGCGTTTCCTTTTATTGACCACAAAATTTAGAAAAATAGTGTAAAATTTCCAAGGTCCAGTCTCAAATGAAACTCTAAGCATTACTGTTTTAAGGTGTATATTTGCTTAAAAACAAGTCGAGCCCATCAACAAAAATTTCTAATTTACTTCTACTTATAAAAATCGTCTGCACTCAACGATAGCGAGATGCAGAAATTAAATCTTTTTGGACAACGCCATCTAGTTACTATTTTTGAACTAATTTTCTTAGAAATAACTTAAATTCATTAAACAAATAGTCACAAGTTTTTGTTGGGTTCAAAAAAAAAAACTAAATCAAAATTAGTTTGTCCGTATAGCAGCTGCAATGCCTCAGACTCACAGACATACTTAAAAAATACACACGTTAAACCTAACCCTTCCCTTTTTTTGTCGGTTGTTAATTAAAAATAATGATCTCTTGAACTTAAATTGATCGCGTTTAGTTTTTTAATGGCGAAATCGGAGCTAAACCGGTTACAATGGTAAGCTTCGAATCTCCGGTCAAAGGTACTAGGAGATTATTATCTATAAGCGGTTGAGATTTTGTTGTCATGGACACAAATGTGGAGGCTAGAGTTTTCCATCCCCGTGTAGTTATGCTACCCTAGTATCAATGGACTGCTGCCTCCCCCAACGCATCAAATTAACCAGGGCCGTCGTCAAAGTCCGGTACATTTTTAGCATTTTTAGAAAAAAAAGAGGTTCCCAATTCCATGATATTTGTTTTTTTTATAAGATCATGTATTTTTTTTGCAGGGCCATTTGATTTTGATAATGATTTTCTTTTATTATTCAATATTGTTTCTCTAAGATTACCTTACCCATTTTAATATTGTCATGATCTGATTAAGTTCAGAGATATAGAACAAAACTCCTAATTGGATGACAGCATACATCGCGTTACAATCCATTTCACTTTTTAAATGGTTTTACTTAGCTTTTACTGTTTATTATTTGGTTCAAATTTAGTAATCAATATTTCACCTCCTTTCTGTTGACAGATTGATCTGATATTGCTCACACAACTGCACACAGCTTTAGTTTAGAAGACAAAACCGTTTTATGTAAAAAAAAACTTAATATTTTTTATTTAACCACCAATAAGCTACCTGTTGCCTGTAACGTAAACGCCATCTGTGCACAACAACTTACAGAATTTAAAGTTTTGAAGCAGAAGGGCATTTCATACTATCCTAGTATCAGAAAACCAAAACCTTTGCAATGCATTTGGTAATAATTTTTTCATTCTCAGTATCAATTTAAATTTTCCACCTGTCAAATGTTTACTTGCCAAGTGTACTTTCATCATAGTTTATTTATAAAACTTATTACCGGAAAATTCAAGATTAACCTTAAAGAATGAGACAATAGAAAAAAATTTCCTCTAATTTAGTTTTTACTCATTAGTTAAAAAAAAAAAAAAAAAAAAAAAAAAAAAAAAAGGCTATTTAATCGAGTCGAACATGCCCTTGATACTCAAAAAAGAGTTTTCAACACGACAAAAAAAAGTTATTTATGCGAATGTGGACGTATGGTGCTTACAGGCCTTTTTTATCGTGAATATGTACCACCCTATCACCAAGAATTGGTGAGGGGGTTGTGTTCGAAATGTTGCGCCTTGTTTTAAATAATAATTTATCGTTGGAATACAATAAGGAATATAAGTATCGTAGCAAGACACTATAACGTGCTACGAAAACATACTAGCTACTCCGTGCTACTACGATGAAATTATATAACGTAATTTTATTACTAATTTGACGCATGTGAAATCTAATCTAAACCTTTAACGTATTGTATAGAGAGGAAAATTGCCGCGTTTAGGGGTCGACAAACATTTCCCGTCCTTTGAATATTTAAATTGTTGTCGACGTCAGATATGCCTGTTTTCTCTTACACTTAAGCTACGAGTACTACGCAAACTGAAACAGACATATTGGGGCGGGGACTTGTACATTTCCACCCCTATATAAACGTGATTTTCGCAGTAATGGAAATCTCAGCTAGTCGTTGTATTTTATGCTACCCTAGTACTTTGGATCAGAATATCGAAGACACCTCCAACTATTACGTCATATTTATGACGTCACTGCGTCATTGGCGCCAGTTTCGTACATTAACGGCAATTTAATACTAATTAGTTCAATTAATTAATTTTTGTAATAGAATCTCTTGGAAACATTTTTATTATTTTAAGTATTTAAAATAAAAATACTTTTTAAATATTATGTTATATGTACTACTTGTGATAGTTTTGAAGAAAAAAAATTGATAATGACGCGTGACATGATGACCAACCCATGTTCAAAATAAGTGAACTAAAACTTTTCTGTTATCTTTTTTTTTAATAACTTACAATTCTCATTCTAAAAAAAAACTCATTTTGTTACAATACATGGCGTCACGATCGTGACGAAGGTTTCAGCACTCCGGTCAAAGATACTAGGATAGCAGTAATAAACAGCGTTTGAATTTCATCGAGTAACTTCAGAAGTTTTTTTTTTTACAAGCTTTTTATTTAGGAACCACAAATAAGTAAGTAACGCATAGTAAAATTATTGAGAACGTTATTTCCTTGGACATGGCTAGCTAACTAGCATTGTAATTATTAATTATATATTTAATATATAAACCAGCCCAATACATTCATTGCAATATTTATTGTAGTATAAAACTACGACAGAATAATATAATAATATAATTATAATAATACTTATTTTAACTTTTAGCTCTCTCCTACTGCCATCTCGTTTGCACAGCCCGGTTTGAAGTTTTACTCTGATCTATTCTATTTGGGTAATTGGTACGTGTGTGCTTTATTCATTCTTAGTTAGTATGCAATTTTCACGAGTTTTCATGAAAATCAACACCCTCGCCGTTCTGCTATCCTGGTACGTTTGCCCCGAGAACTGAAGCCTTTAGTTGCCATTCAGACAGAGGGCGTTTGATTTCATAAGATCTGTACAGTTTTGCTCTTATTCAAGTAATTTTTTTTACATGTTGGTTCAGTTTAGATGACAATGCATTTTTATGGTAAACATGACCTGAATTGAGATTCAATCCGATATAAAAGCTTTATTAAAAACGTTGTTTTTATAAAAACTTGTTTATTTTTAACTTGTAATGTTCATAAATTTTAACTGTTATCCTCAACTGTGAAATTTTATTTTGGATGTTTGTTTGAATGCATTTCCATCGATATCCATAAGCTCCAAAGAAAGCTCTTCATAGATTAACAGCAGACACAAAATTTAGAATATTATTATACATTTTATAAGGGTTAGTTTAAAACGAGAGTAGAAAACTGCCATTACCAACTGCAATTTTGAAGCCCCTTTAGGAATATGAAACCTTCGCTTTTTATTACGGTACTTTTTAAATTTATGTTTTATAAATATTATAATTTATTACGACAATGCTTCTCAAGACACATGACAGGTGAAATATTACTTTTAGTGAAATAAAGGTTGACAAATTAATATGTATAATATTCATCATCATCTTGCTTTTGTCCTAAATTTATTTAGAGTAGACGCAATAGGTAACATCGATCATACATATTCAAAAACGTTTGATAAACAAACTAATTCGTATAAATATTTTTTTTCACAAGAAATATTTAGAATCTACTTAATACGTGCATTCAATTTATTCACGACAGCTCAAAAACTTTGTTCGTAGTACCTATTCACTTAATCACGTCTGTTCAAAATCAAAATCAGAGTTAGAAAAGCGCGTGGAGCTCCGTTATTGCCATCTCGTTCGCACAATCGTTGAAGGGCGTTACCTTTCGTGTTATTGTGTTTCACCTGTGTGCTTTCCATTTGTGTGCTTTCACTTTTACTGAAAACATACAGCCTCGTTCTATTGCTATCCTGGTACGTTTGCCCAGAGAACTGAAGCCTTCGGTTGTCCGTTATCAAGGCTACAGGGGGCGTGCACACAACGATGTAGCCGGGCTAACGAACAAAAAACCGGTTTCTTTTTAACTAGATAATAAACTTATAAAATATAGAATAATATATATTTTTTTAATTTTACTTGCGTTATGAAAATAATTAAATTTTATTTGTTTTGATTGAGTTTTAATTAAAGTTCTCTTCTATCTTTATTATTTTGAACTCTATCTTTATACTCTTAAACTTTACTATCATTATACCAAATAAATTACAATGTATGCAATTACTTCTTATTTTGAAACAAAAGAAATCCTTGAGCAATGTTTGAAAAAATAATCGCTATTTAAACGAGTTTTTTTATTTTTAATAACCCCATCACCAACCGGAACTCTTGGTAATGCGTTAAAGGGATTTTCTAATAAAATAACCTCCAAGCACTACATAAAAAGTATATAAAAAAATCGGAAAAATAAATTTCTTGCTTTTTCAACCGAGATACCATTTTGAGGCGTAATTTCCTGTTTTTAGATTGTCAAGAATATAATAAATATACTTTACTTAGTCAGATATTTAGCGTCTTATATCTCTATTAGCTATATTAGAGTCAAGTTGACGATGCCACTAAAAATTGACAGTTTTGCGAGCTTGATCTAAAAGCTAAGTTAAAGCCACATTTAGTTTAAAAAATGCATTAAGTTTTAAAAATACCTAAAAAATCATAGTCATACAGATCGCAAGCAAGTTTTAATGTGTATATGTAAAGTTTTCACAAACTTTCATGAAATCTACGTCCTCACAATACTGCTACCCTAGTACGATTTCCCGTAGCACTGAAGCCTTCAGTTGAATGGCGTTTAAACGTCGGAGCGCATACAAATAAACTATATTCATGTCATTTAAAAAAAATTGTATGGAATTGTTTTAAATGATTTCTTTTAATGTTAGAAGTTTTGAACACCACATTGTATTTATGACTAACTGTTCTGGTGCTTGATATGTGTTATAAAATGTTAATTTTTAGAATTTCTAACTTATTTTTCAAATTCATATCTAAGACTTATTTAACGAGTAGTCCATCCTACCACTCGATTTCTATTTTTACCAATAGAAAATATCACAATCATGTCAAAAACAGTGATTGTCATTACCCCATGGAGGAAAAATGTTTGCCTTATGATAGTTTTTCCAAGTTTTGCCCGGTGATTTACTACTGTCTGTGCAGTCGCACCATAGACATAGTTTTTCATTAATTTTATGTTACGGTATATTAGGTACTGGTTTTTAATTCTCAATAGTCCATACCATTCCTAGAAATCTTATTACATTATTGAGTAATTGAAATTACTTGGCTTGATTGTGACATTTGCCCTTTGCTAGTATTAACTTATAGGAAAAATGCATTATTGTGTATACATCTTCCTTCACTCTCAAACTCTGTACATAAAAACTAAATAGAAATCTATGAATGGGAACCACTTGGTATCGGTATATACTTTTTTTTTTGTACCAGCAATGTAAAGTGTCTGTTTTGTTTTATGTTATCCTAGTACTTTTTGTCGGAGTACTAGATACTCCTACAACTCTTACGTCATAATGTTGACGTCACTAAAGAAAGATTTTTCATCCCAATTTGAGTGGATAGTTTTTGGTCGAAGGTTGACGAAACCGGACATTGATTTCCATTATAATTATACACTGGACACTATGCAACGTCAGATTCGAAACAATGGAATCAACCAATTAAGATTAAAAATAATTAAAACTTATGTTTTTTTAAAGAACGTGTGAGTGTTGAAAAGTGAGTTTAGTAGTTGTACTTATTTGAAAGAAGAAATAGAATTTCCTTTACCGACAAGAGGTAAAAAAAGAAGCGTAAGTATCAATATTATTTTCCAAAATCATTAAAATAATAATTTATATCAAAATGGAAATGCGTATCACCAATGCGTCTCGTGTCACCGATGGCAATGGAAGGCTCCAAACCTTCGGTCAAAGGTACTAGGAGAGTATTATCCGTAGACTGTTTACATTTGTTGCTATGGCAACGAATAAAGAGACTAAAGCGTCCATTGAGATAGTAACCAACCCCGTGTAGTTATGCTACCCTAGTTACAACAAACTGCTGCCTCCCCCAACGCATTGAAATTAACTAGGGCCGTCAAAGTTACAAATAGCATTAAAACATTAGAAATTGGAATTAGAATAACACGTTTTATACATAAAATATAAATTTTCGGCTGTTTTTTAGCATTTTTAAACTGATGATTTATTATCGAATGTTGGAATAGAGTTGATGGCATAGTCAATTCTATTCAATGGAATTGTCAAGTAATTTGTCGGTAAGCTTAAGTACTCTGGCTTTCACATATTCCAAAAAAAATTGTCTCGTTAGTTTAAGCAATTTTTAGTGAGCTTATAGATTTACAATAATACCCTACGTCCCACCAATATTCTATAACTATCAATGAGGTAGATAGGGGTAGTTGTTTTTCTAAATGGTTATAGTATTAGAGAGTCACGAACAGGGCATTTAATAATATACCTTTTAGAAAAAGAGAAAAAAATATACAATTATACCACTACAATGTATTCTTTATTTACATTAAGGATGGTGATATACAACATAACGGTATCGTATAGGTTTGAAGTAAGCTGTTTGACATGGACCTTGGTACTTAACAAAATCAGAATCTCTAGATGCAATTCAAAGAACCAAGGAGACAAAGTTAGCGTTGAGAGACGATAGCGAGCGAGAAACATAAAAGATCGTTTAACACTTAAACTTTTATCATTGTACGATGCAACCCAGCAAACCTATTGTTATTTTAAACTTAAGTTGTTAGCAAGTTTTATTATGTTTGGCGCTAGTTTTCATGTATTTTTCCGTATTATATCGCACCTTGGTTATGCTCTCCTAGTAACTTGGAACTGAAACCTCCCCCAACGCGTATTTAGACTGCCAGTATCAATGACAACGCCATCTATCCGCAACTTTTGAACTTAAAGTTTCAGGGTGCCGCTTTTAAACTATGCTTCCCTAGTTATCGATAGACCAGAGACTCCCCCAACACGTCTTATTACTGTCAAATTAACTTTTTAATTGTCAATCGCGATGCGACGTAATGCTACTTCGTATTTTTTAAAGTATGTTTACTCCCGGCCACAAAAAAAAAAGTATACACGTCAGCGTGCAGCGCTTAGAAAGTTTTTAAAGAAAGTTTTATCGTATTTGGCGCTAGTTTTCGTGTCTTTTTTCATATTATCACACCATGGTTATGCTCTCCTAGTAACTTCTAGTTGAAACCTCCCCCAACGCGTATTTAGACTGCCAATAGCAATTACAACGCCATCTATCCGCAACTTTGCAAACTGAAAGTTTTAGTATGCCGCTTTTGAACTGTGCTTCCCTAGTTTTAGATAGACCAAAGACTCCCTCAACAATTCGGTTTTTTAACAAGGTTACTTATTAGCTGAAACTAATTAAATTACATTGCTTAATAATTGTAGTTATACATTCTAAATCTATAACTTACTATAAATCCATACTATTAAACTTAATAAAAAAAAAATTAAGTAATTATAAACAAGTAGTAAGTTAATTTATATATAATTATATAAGTAATTTATATATAATTATATAAGTTAACGTGTATATCAGAGGGAAGTCTTTGCCCAGCAGTGGGATGATATGGGCTGACAGTAACAGTAACGTGTATATCTGTGAGTCTGTCTGTGGCATAGTAGCTCCCAATCGGTTGAATTGATTTCGATTTAGCTATTTTCATTTATAACGAACTACTTGAAATTGAACACCCCATATCATTTCAATGGTTATCAATGTCACAAAATATTTTTAAACCTTATAACGTAAACGTCTTCTTTTATCCTCTATTATAACTACCTCTGACATTGGCAGAATCGTCCGGTTTAAATCACCGAGACCCAGTTACCATAAATAAAAAATTGAATTGAATTGAACAACACCATTCCTATTTCATAAACTGAAACAGAAAGTATTGGGGAGCCTGTATATTTCCACCCCTATAAGTGTGATATTGGCGCCAATGATAATCTTTGCTAGTCGTTGTATTTCATGCTACCCTAGTACTTTCGATCAGAATATCGAAGACACCCCCAACTATTACGTCATGTTTATGACGTCACTTGCGAAATAAGAGTACCACGGCCACGTACTCTGTGCTGTGTTTGAAAAGTTGTTTTTTATTATTGACTTACCACAGCCATGCTTTAAATTTGTATAGAATTAAAAGTACTTGATACTTTAATGGTGTTTGGTACTATTTGGGTAACTTAATAGTTTTCGATAAAACAAATATAATAATTTACTATTTAGTGGCAAAAACAATATTATTAGTAGTTCAGATTTAACTGAATTGAATAGAATGTTTCGTATTTATTACCTCCCTAAATAACTTTCTTTTCTTTAAAATAGAAAATGTATCTTTATATACTCGTAGACAATGATATAGGTATCATTATTCGTAGGTTTTGAATACGATTACAATGTGCTACGACGAGCAGTTGCTACGAATCTCGTAGACCGTAGACTTTAAACGTTTAAGACTACGCAAAATTTGCCCTTATTTTATTTAAGGCACGGCAATAACTTTTCATCTACCAATCACTACTTACTGTTCTATCCATATCATTTTTTACACTATCTATCACACAAAAACATCTAAGTATTCATAACATCTTTTATTAACTTTAAATTATCTGTGGCGGTAAAACTCAGAAGTAAAAGAAAATATCAAAATTGCCACTCGTGGATTTTCACTAACTTTGTTGTCGTAACTAATTTTGGTCGCACTAAATCTAACTAACCATCGTTTATAAAATGAAATGGAACCAGTAATATAAGCCTTAATTGTTCCTATTGCAGTCTCGTTTGCACAACCGGTTTAGCATTATACTCTATCCTACTCTTTTCGGTTTATCTGTGTGCTTCCATTTAAGGTTGTGGTCGTCACAAGTTTTCGTGAAAATCTGCGCCCTTGTTGTTATGCTATCCTGGTATGTTTGCTTGGAGAACTGAAGGTTTCAGTTTCACGGTATCTAAAGCGCTCGAAGTCATGTTGGTTTATCTTGAAATTTCACAGCCACAGAGTTTAATGTTATGTTGGTTTTTTAATTTAACTGATACAATGTCATGGCGTTGTCTTTTAATTAAATAAAAGTAAAGTACAGTTTTATAAAACTATTATTTTACTTTGTTAACTGAAAGTAAGGTAATATTTTTTTTATATTGTAATGGGAATTTTATTTATTTGGAACTAGCTGCCCCGCGCGACTTCGTACGCATGATTATTCTACTTCAACGCCTATTCTACCCCTACCCTACCCTAATCTACCCCTACCCTATCCTACTCTACCCCTACCCTACTCTACCCCTACCCTTCTCTACCCTACCCCTACCCTACCCTAATCTACTCCTACCCTACCCTACCCTACCCTAATCTACCCCTACCCTACCCTACTCTACCCCTACCCTACCCTAATCTACCCCTACCCTACCCTACCCTAATCTACCCCTACCCTACCCTACCCTACTCTACCCCTACCCTACCCTAATCTACCCCTACCCTACCCTAATCTACCCCTACCCTACCCTACCCTAATCTACCCCTACCCTACCCTACCCTAATCTACCCCTACCCTACTCTAATCTCTACCCCTAGCCTACTGTACCGCTAGCCTATCCTACTCTGCCCCTACCCTAACCTACTCTACCCCTACCCTACCCCACGCTACCTCTACAAAATCAAAAACCATGAAAATCGGTTCAGCCGTTCTTAAAAAAAAAAAGTATCCTATGTCCTTCTCCTGCTTCTAAGCTACCTCCCTGCCAATTTTCAGCCAAATCGGTTCAGCCGTTCTTCAGTTATAAGTAGTGTAACTAACACGATTTTCGACTTTCTTTTATATATATAGATAGATAAAAAGTTGAGCACAATAATAATAACTAACTATAATATATACACCTAGAAATAAACTATCTATATAAACTAATGAAAAAGATAAACTTAATCTAAAGACCCCGACCTGTACATTCCCAAAATGCTGGCTGCGTTGCCTCGCTGGATGGCAATACTTAGCCTTTGGGCAAGTTATAGACCAGCATTTTGGTCACGAGTTCCCTCGACCAGACGTCCCGATAATTCTTTGTAAATTTTACGGGCCCCTGGCCCCCACGGTCCTAGCGTCTCGACCCCAAAAGGCTCAAATATGTACCCGCTGTCTAGGGTACTATATTTTAAGGGTACTATAGGGTACTATATTTAGGGTACGCCTTTTAAGGGTTTCAGCAGATTCCGCCGCCGCGCCTGCCCGACCCTGAGTTCCGGAGAGATGGGACGGTGCCAGCGTATCAACGTTTTATATTGTTAAGTTATTACTTTACAATCCTAATGGAGTTAGCCAAGGTCTTACTATGTTAATTTCAATTATCACGTATTTGGAACGTTTGTCTTAATTTTTTGAACTTGATAAATAACATCTATTATGCGTCACAGAATGTAACATAGTTATTTGAACACAATATAGTACTTAATAACATTATTAACACATTACTTATTACTCTATAACATTAATATTATTAACACATTATGAACATTGGATACGAATTTACTCAGCAAAAGTTAAATATCGTTATTCCATCAGTCACACTCACGTCCATAGCCAAGTACAGAACAGTCACAATGAGATATGCGCATAGAGTCCGATTATTGCCATCTCATTCGCACGAGCGGGATAGGACTATCCTTATCTCTTCTTGTTATCATTTTTATCTGTGTGCTTTTCCATTTATGTGCTTTCACTTTATCGGAAAATTTTAACATCCTTACTTTAATGCTATCCTGGTACGTTTGCCCGGAAAACCGAAGCCTTCAGTTGCGTTGTCAAGGTAGCGGAAGGCACTTATTTTAGACATGCGATAACTTGACGACACACACATTAATATGAAATTTAAAAGCTTTTGACACTTTTTTTTAAACCTCTTTTAATCAAGTCAAATAAAAAAAAAACTTAATCAGAATCGGTGTATAACTTTTACACGTTAAACTTTTATTTAATTTAACCCCTTTTTTTAGTTGGGGGTTAAAAAGGAAAATGTTTCCTTCCTAAACCTACCTAAGAAAAATATTGCTCTGTGGTCTATGTTAGAATTCACCTGCTTGCCTATAGAGCAGGAAGAGAAAAAAGAAGGATATTAAAAAAGTAGAAACATTGAGTTGCGAGAAAATTGGAAGGATATAATATCCTAGAAAGTCATGTCGCGCCCTCTGTAGCATAACGACCGACTGAAAGCTTCAGGACGCCGGTCATGTGTACCAGGGCTGCAGTTTAATAAGGATGTTTATTTCATGAAAACTATAAAAGCTCCACACAGGGATAGATAAGAAAAGCTAGTGTCAGAGGAGGTAAGTGTAAATGATTATAACGAGCAAGATAGGTAGTTGATAACCAGATAGCTAGTCTTGCTTCTTTTTAAAAATTTTCGCGAGGATGTGGATGTATAAAAAGTATTAAAATAGAAACACAGTGTTTAGCTGTATATTAGTAGCTTTAATTTTTAAAACAATCTTATATTAATTAAAATAATTACGTATCAACAGCAACCGTCACTAAAAAGTTTCATTAGTCAAGTTTTAAAAGTAAAATACAGAATTATGAAAAAAAGTATACAAAAAAGGTTGCGCAGCCAGTCACTAGAATTGGCTGAGGCTCGGCTTCTCACACAGGCTTCTCACTAAGCTGTACAGCTAAGCTTCACTCATAAGCTTATTAAGCATACTATTATATAAGCATTAGCTTTAAGTATTGATAGCCTAGTGGTATGACCGTCGACTGACAAGTCAGAGGTCTTGAGTTCGATCCCAAGGCGCGCATCTCTGACTTTTTGTAAGTTATGTGCGTATTAAAAATTAATTATTTTAATTATCAGTTGCTAAAACGGTGAGAAAAAACATTGTGATGAAACCAACTCACCTGAGAGATTTTTCAATGGTGTGATGTCAGAAGCCTACGGGTGGTTTAAACTCTGACATTAGGTTATTCATCAATCATTACGGTAAGAAAAGACTCGTAAGATTGATTTCGGGCCTAACGGCGCGGACGTAGCGCGGCACCATTTTTACTTTGGGCAACACTACCACGTTTTCTTGCTATATTTCATATTTGGACCATCACAAACTTAAAAAAAAAATTAGCCAAATCAGTATAGCCCTTCTCAAGTGATGCTCTTACCAAGAATTAGATTTTTAGCATGCGCATTCGAAAGTAAAGTTAATTTTATAAATTTGATTTTTGCAAACTGAAGGTTTCAGTTCTACGGGCAAGTGTACTAGGGTAGCAGTACTTTAAAGATATTAATTTCTTGAAATTCATGAAAGCTTCACCTGTTGCTTGCTTCACACACGCGATGTCTTTTCATGATTTCATGCGCTGCAATCCTCGGCAATACGCAATCTCAGCCCATCCGAGTAAAGGTTTCAGGACGCCGGTCAAACATACCAGGAGGTCAGTACTAAAAGGACATCTTTTTCATGAATGGTAGTGATAATCATGTGATAATAGACAAGAGTCTGCGTAACATTTAGAGTAGGTATTTTATGATAACAAGTAAAAAAACGGTAACGTAGTATTTTTTTACCTTACTTGATTATTGAATCATCCTAAAATTGCCTTTGAGGACATTAAAATGATTGCTCTGATAAATGAATTCCAGGTTTTGGTGTCTAGCCTGAGAGATTTTAAAAGCTCTATCATCTCTTTTGCTTATTTGTTCATGAATTCAAACCAAATTATTTATTAATATGTATTATTATTTTTCATAATTTTTATGTATTTTAAATGAACTTCTTTTAAAGCTGCTACCCTGGCACGTTTGTCCGTACAATTGAAGCCTTCAGTATCAAAGAAAACAAATGAAGGCAATAAAAAATATTCGTTGCATGGCAAAGGTTACCAAGGATGAAGCAAACTAAGTTTTGCATTTTAACTAATGTCGGTTGATAATAATTCATTCCAGGCATTAAGTTTTTCTAATTAATTTTTCTACCTAATAGGAATTATTAATTGTTATGTAACTTTCGAATCAAATTTACTTAAATCGTCTTGCAAAATCTTTAGAATTTTTTGTGCATCACGAGTTTTCATAAAAACTACTTATTTTTACTGCTGCTACTCTGGTATGTTTTTCCAATGAACTGAAGCCTTCTTTTGCATCAAGGCCCAAGGGGCGCCATGTGGCGCTAAGATAGATTTCAAAGTATGAAGTTTATAAAACATGCTGAACCAAATACTTAAGCTTTACTCAAGTACAAAATATTTACGAATTTCTACGAAAACAAGATTTGGCTGCACTGGACTTGCAGCCAGCTACTCCGTTTTTTATATTTCCACCTTTAAGGCCCTGTTCCTTATTTGTTTAAAGATGGGGTCATTCCATCTATTTGGCAAAGCAAGCAAGAATTAAAAATGTATCATGTTATATCTCATAACTTATTTTATAAATAGAAAAAGGATCACGCTATACTTGACCACCTGTTGTTGATTGGCTTGAATAACCTTGTTGAGACAGGGTATTGAAACCACGTGGTCATCGCTTTTTTGTTTCAGTCGCACGCTCTCTAAAACGCTCACTTTATCCCTTTCGCTTGCTAAGTTGTGTGCTATGGTTGTGTGCTTCTAACTTTATTGAACGTGCGTCTGTGCGTAGCTTTCAGAACTTTCATGAAACATACATTCTCACCGCTCTGCCACCCTAGTACGTTTGACCGGCAAGCTGAAGCCGTTGCTTGGTTGTTATCAAGGGCACTCTCACATACTGTATCTACTGTCTTACTCACACGTATGATCAAAAGTTAGATCTGTCTCTCTTGTTTAAAAATTAACCTGTGTGCGTAGCTTGTGTGCTTTCTTTCATTCAACCATAGATTTAGTATGTTTGTACCGTTAGTTAACATAATCAGCAATTCAGCATTCAAATTATAACATCATCATCATTTTAGCCCGAAGAGGGAACTACTGGGCATAGGCCTCTCTTCTCAGCGATTACCCGCGACTAATAGGTCACAGGGCTGTTTTTTATTTTCTATGTATGACAGCAATGCCAAATAATAAAAAATTTGAACCCTATACAAAACATAAAGAAAATAAATTATTATAATAAGTAGTTTTTATTCGGTGGTGTTACTCCAAGTTCGGGAATCCAACTCACTCTTGGCTAGGATTTGTGTGTGTAAGTTTCATGAAAAAGATCTCCGCCTAGTACTGCTGCCCTGGTATGTTTTACCGGAGTCCTGAAGTCTTCAGTTGGTCTTCAGTTCCGGGGGCGTACTGAAAAGAATCGAGGTGGAAGATTTTCTTATAAAGTCGAATGTAGTAGCGATTTTCGTAGCATTCGTAGCATCTTCTTTTTAACTTCGTAGCACAAGAAAAAGAAAAGAATTTTGACCTGTTCTAGCGTTTTGATTAGGTTAAAAATAATAATAATTATTGATCGTTTTATATAATATTTTTTTATATACATATATTTTTTAGACTCACGCTTGTATTCTCCAGAGGGCGTGCTCAGCAGTCGCGCACTAGACCGACGAGGCAGTCTTATTTAATAAACAGTTTAATAAGTTTCTATATATGTATTAATAATTGTATGAACTATTAAATAAAAAACCTGTTTAGGTGGTTGAAATCTGTAACAAAGCATAAAATATAGCTTTTTATATAACTTTTGACAAATAAAAACATATTATTTATTTTAACTTCCTTTACGATTTTTATCGATACTTTTCCCGTCCAAGGATCGAATTTGAGGTACACCACAGCTTATGCAGGCAGTTTTATGAATGAGGACCATCCATACATCGCTATGTGCTATCTTGCTCGCACAACCTTATCTCTGTCGCTTACTTGTGTACTTTCAATAATCAACCAAATTATCTGTTTCATAAGGTACGCACTGCTCTTGTTTGAAACTTCACAAATATTTCATGAAAACCATATCCTTAGACTACTGCTACCTTAGTACTGTTGACCGGAGTACTGAAGCCTTCCGTTTTATCAAGGTTACCAAGGACACGGGATGCGATCGTAGACACTTTCTATTTCAAACTACAATGCTTTTAATACAGAAATGTTATTGTTGAACAAAAAAAGGCTTTACATTTTACTAATTCTGTAAGTAATATTGATTGTTATTTTTCTACTATTAGCAAAAGATAAGCTAAGATAAGATAAGATAAGACAAGAGTCTAGCTCTTATATATAAGAGAGAGATCTTCTATCAATCCACTGCTGAGCAAAAGCCTCCTCTCATGATTTCCATACCTTTCTGTCCAAGGCTATTGTGGCCTATCCATCGTTCGTCTTATCTAACTTGTTTGGCCATCTTCTACGTGGCCTACCACGACGCCGGCGCCATCTCGCTATGACAGGGCTCCACTTTGTGGTGATTGTTATTTTTCTACAATTTTTAATTAAGTATCTTCATTCTCATTGTAGTTTAAATATGAAATTAAAAATAGTATAATAATGACAGGCTTTATTCACATGCATCTATAACTAATTAAACGCAACCGGCTATGGTTCCTACATACTCCTTTTGCCTCGTCCACATTCATACAGTCAAGTCTAGTCATGCACACGCACCGGTTACGAGTATTCAAATTCTATTGCAAAGGAAAGTACTTCTAGTTTCCTTCTCATCTCCATCCAGTTTTTTACTTTACGGTCACACTATAGTATGAAAGTTCCATATTGTTAATTTTGAACAAAATATTAAGTTGAGTTAAATCTATTTGCTACCGCATATGCGCGCCTAGTACCTTTTACCCGAGCGCTGCAGCCTCGCACTACGCGATCGTTATTTGAAAACGGTAACAACGCGGTAATGAAAATATTTTTGATTTAAATAAAGCATTTAAAAATTTAAAATAAACGAATCAATCTATTGCCTCGATAGATTTAATTTCATGAAATTTTAATGAAAGTGAAATTTAAAATTATTTGTTTTATAAAACCACAATTTCAATTAAATCAATAGCTATTATTTAATTTGTTAAAAAAACTTTTTTCACCACATTTGTCACAGCAACACACTTGCCTTTAAAAACAGAAACGGAAAGACTTCTATGACGTTCATACTAACCTAGTACATTTTGCCCGAGCACTGAACTCTTCGTTAGAGCGTCGGAAAGCGTCGGTACGCTACGGTGCGGTGCTACGAATTTAGCACGAATGTGCTACAATATTTTTTTTTCTTTTTGGCGTAGCGATAATAGTGTTACAATTTTTTTTACTGCGTAGCAACAGCAATGCAATGCTACGATTTCGCAATGGCATAGCAATGGACAGTGTTCTTGATTATTTATATTTATCTAGTTAAGGTTAAGAAAACAAAGAATACCCCGATATGTAAATAATTGTAGTGTAAAAATTGTGAAGTTTTTTAAATTAATGTAAAATGCGAGTGAAACTCGACTGTGGCGAAACCAAAAAAGGAGAGTTATAAATGTTTTTCCTGTATGTATACATGTATGTCCGTCTCTATGTTCGCTCATAGCTACTAAACGAATGGACAGATTTTGATAAATGATATATCGTTAGATTAGTCTTTATAGGTGTATAAAAATCAAAGTAGTGGATTTTTGGCGCCAAAGGGCATATCTTCTTATTTCCGTACATTCATAACTTTATCTTGGCCTTCTTTGTCCTCTCTTTCCATCAAGTTTTCCTTTTATAATGTTATTTATTAAATGCGTCGTGACCTATAAGGTGGCCTACTATCCGTACCTCTAATGTTTTGTTCCCTCAATGCTAATAACAATACCCTTTTATGATTTTATTTTGACTAACATACGATGTGACAAAAATTATCAACAAAGAAAAGTATGGTCCATAAATTATATACTTGCGTTTTAGTCATGGAGGCAAAATTTTGCCTTTAAAGTTAGTAGGGTCATTCTCCTTGCGTCAAAATAACATCGTGTTTACGTCGGTTTCCATAGCTACAGACAATTTATTATCCTAACGTATATGTGATCCTAGTACCTTTGACCGGAGCGCTGAAGCCTTCGTTTCGTTTCAGAAAGCGCAACATGAAAATAAGTTTCACTCGTGGTGTTATATTTTCTCTACCTTCGTTCAGGTTATGTTATCCTGGTACAATTTAACCGAGCGCCCGGTGGTCCGGACGGTCGAGGTCACTTGGGAAACCGTGGCTAACAGTAGTTAATTTATATTTCATTGGTTGGAAAAATAGATAAAAACATCTTCGTCCGATGATATTCCACTTCTTTATTTTTATTTTGCCTTGCTTTTTTACTACGCAGGTCGGTTTAGAAAAGCGGTAGTAAATTAGATTCATTTATTCATTTATTTATTGCTTACATGTGGTATCTTTTATCTTAAAGTGCCGACCATGCACCCCGTTAGGGTATTGCAATTTATATTTTATATAAACTTACTGACTTAAAACTAATATTCAATCTATTAATTAACAAAATATCAACATCACTAAAATTTTATTGTGTTTATGTTTATTAATTCACAATAACTTAATTATTATTATGAATACTCCAAAAATTAATAATTTGGTGTCAATTAGAAACTACTACCTAGATCTTTTTCAACAGAATGTAGCATCATAGGTTTTAAGGAAAAACAAAAAAAAGTTACATATTGTTTTCATTTAGCAGCATTTTGTTTGTTTTAAAATTGATTGATTGATAAAAAAAAATACATTTAGATATAATATTTCCTAGTTACAGTAATGATTTTATTAACTAAGAGTTAACACTTAAATAATCTATGTATTTAATTTTACAGCATTTCATTAGTTTTTTTTAATATTTTGCTTCAATGCATCATTCTTAATGTTAATCATGATAACACAATATAAGGTTAATTTTAAAAGAACAATGTTGAAGTAATAATATTTTGTACATTTTGTGCCAATCGCATGTATTTTGTTCTTTATCTTTAGCCTGATCCTGAAATATATTTTCCCGCGGCATTCAAGTAGAATTTCCCTGACAGCAGCACTCTCTCCTTATATGTTATGCTTTCCTGGTACTTTTTCAGCAAGCGCCGAACCTCCACAACAGTTACGTCATGGGAATAACGTCACATTGATTTTCAGATCCTTCGTTTTTCATTTCAGCGCCATTTTAGAATTTCCATGTCACCCGATATCCCGCCTGGTATTCATGCTTTCCTAGTACTTTTTCAGCGAGCGCCAAACCTCACAACAATTACGTCATTGCAACGTCACAAAGTTTATTTCAGCATCCTATAGAAATGTGTGAATTTTATTAATTTTCAAATATAAACCTAGTAACATTGTCATAAAAAAAATACTAAAACTAAAAACTAACACTAAAACTAAAAATAAAATAAAAAGAGAAAAACTTAATCCTAAAAAATAAACCAAAGTTTCATGGAAGGATATGGAATGATCTAAATATTAAGTTTTAATAATTTTAATCTGATTTAGTAGATTGGCGATTGGTGATTGGTTGATAAAAAACAGTTTGGAGTAATCCAATTTTAAGTGCTACGAATCTCGTAGTACCATGCGCCATGCTGCGACGTTCGTAGCGCTCTACGAAAAAGAAAAATCTTCACTTATAAAATATAATTAAATTTGAAGCAAAGAAAG
The DNA here is from genome assembly GCA_936450705.2 of Protodeltote pygarga. Lineage (NCBI taxonomy): Eukaryota > Metazoa > Arthropoda > Insecta > Lepidoptera > Noctuidae > Protodeltote > Protodeltote pygarga. The sequence goes on along the minus strand of OW388250.2, from coordinate 13,955,212 downwards.
CGAGTTTTATATGTTGAATAATAATTATCCATGTTAATTATAAAACAGAGGGGTGTTTTAAATGTAACGTGTATAATATATCTCGTGTCTTCTGTCAGTAGCATCGTAGCTCCTAAACGGATGAAGCGATTTCGATTTAGTTATTTGAAAGATAACTTGATCCAGTGTTATAAGCAAATTTTTTTTTAAATTTATATGTCTGAGAGTAATAAACAAAACGTAACTGTTGGGCACTATAATAATAAAACAATCTAGGAAAAACCCATTGATTATTTTTACATAGCTAATTCAATATACATTTGTCCTTTTGAAATTCACAAAATCGGGTAGACGGAAATCGTTACCGACTTCGATACTCAGACGAGAAGTACTAGGATATAATAGGTGTTAAAAGGTAGAGAACCGGATATGGCTTTGAAACCGGGAATTTCGTCCATCATTACGGTTAACGTAGTTTATTCAATACATTGATAGTTTTAATGTTAGTTTTTAGTTTTAGTTTTAATTGTATTTTATTAATTTTAATGTTTATATCTGAAAATATACATTGTACTGTTCTTTTATCAATACAATTTTGTTGCATTTCTTTTGAATCGCCTTCAAAAAAGAAAAAGAATTCTTAATTTGATTTGTATTTTATTATGTATTATACCGATCGCTCCGTGATTTCAGTTATTCATTTTACTCTCCGATGGTACCACTTTTATAAATATTGTCATGATCTGATAATGAATTTCAAAGATACGGAATGGAACTCCTCATCATCTCCCTGCCCTTTTCCCAATTTATTTGGGGTCGGCGCAGTATGTCCTCTTTTTCCATACATCTCTATCATAAAATCTTATCGATATTGGTAGAACGAATAAAAAGATTATCCGGATAAACAGACAGAAAATTTAAAAACTGCTTTATGGTTATTACGTTGATGTAATGTAAAAAAAAGGTTATTTTTAAGTAGCGTTAACTATTAAGACCAACAATGCTATTTCTACGCGTGTATAATATTTAGAGGTCCTTTTTTGATTTGTATCCTAAATAGTAATAAAATTAATACATTTCTGTTTCTTCATAACATTCATAAATCTATTGAAAATACAAGCACAAACATAAAAAAACTTGTTCTATATGGATGCAATCGCACCTCTAGCGGGAAAAGAGTGAAATAAGGTTCTATTGGACATATTTCCACAAGTTTATGTTACCCTAGTAGATTTTACGGGAACGCTGAAACTTTCCTCAACGTGATCGTAGTTTTCCAACAAAAACAATTTCAAGCGATTTTCAAACTGGTTTTTCAATAAATTTTAGCCGCTGTATTTTATGGTATCCTAGTACTTTGGCTCGTTGTTTTGAAGCCTCCTACAACAAGGACGTCATCGCGGTGACGTAATATTGACTTTCACTTCGTAACTTTCGATTTCAGTGGAAACTGTCTACCTATTATGATTTATGCTCCCCTAGTACTTTCCACCGAATTGCTGAAGCCTCCTACAACTTTCACGTCTTTGCCAACGTAGCGCCATCTACGGTGATGTGAAACACTAAAACTTCAACGAGCTAAGGCTTCACTTAAGTATGGTTCAACAGCCATCCAACAGATGGCAGCGTTTTAGAAAATATAATATACATATTTTTTTCAAAGCTTTACAATGTTTTCAATTGTAGATTGAGTTCAAAACTAACGTTTGAGTGTTATTTAATGTTTTGAAGACAATTGTATTAAAATTTGTAATACGGAATACATGACTTATTTTGTCGGTTTAATTTTTATATTATTTATTTATCAGGTCCATGTAAAAATATATATTTACATTAATATCTACACAATATTACAGAGTGAAAAAAAAGAAATTACAAGATAAAGGGTAATTAATTGTAGTAAGTAAATATACTATAGTTTTTCTAAAAACTTTTTATTATGTAGCTATATAATTTATCATAAAATTATAGTTGTACACGCTATCTCAATTGTTTTCTATTCCGGATAATCTATTTCATCCAATAATTACTAAAGGTATTTTAGTTTATTTTTTCACTCTAAATAAGGACACTCTTGAAAATTATTATGTTAATTTTCTTTTTGCCGTGGAAGTTTAAATTTCTCTCGTTTTATTTTTCCTACTAAATTTGATTCCAAAAAAATCATCCAACTATGCCTCCAACCATGCAACTCCTCCAACTAAGCAACCAACGACGCTCCGTAAACTCATTGCATTATTCTGCTTTGCAAGTTCTAGCAACCAACTTATATGCTCTACTTCATGCTATCCTGGTACATTTGACCGGACTACGGAAGCCTTCCGAGACGATGAGGACTGGCTGCCGGGGCGGGCCAAATCGGGATGTTGTCAAACTCCTCCTGCCTCAGTTCTGCTTTCTAAAAAAAATGCTGTGCAATGTCAAATGTAAAAACTGAAAAATCAAACTTGTGTAAAACTAAAATTATTCGTATAAATTAAACGATTTTTAATCCATTGAATGAGGCAATATTCGATCAGATTGACAATGATGATGAATGATAAAGCAAGTTGACAATTATAATAATTCTACCAAGCTTAAAAAAAAATCGCTCTTCTTATTCCAAGCCTTGTAAGCCATAATTATTTTTTTTTTTAGAGACTTAATTCGTATCAGAAACAAATTTAAAAATGTTCAAGCTCTGAAAAACATTAAATGTTGACGATATGTTTGTTAAACTTTCTTATTGGTTAAATCAAAATCTACCCCAACCCCGCGCGTTATTACGGGCGACAAATTATAATCGCTTAGAGATTCTGCTATCCTAGTACCATCGACCAGAGTGCTGAAGGCTGCCGCCGCCCGCTTTCGGGGTCACGAATGAATCTACTCTCCTAAAAATATTTTGTATTTTTAATTTATTTTAGAAGTTTTGAATATAAGTTTTAATTATTTTTATTTTATATTTAAGCGAAATGAATTTAACTTGTTTTAAAATAATATAATTTTCCTACAAGGCCTAATTATATTAATAATCTATCTACGGAATGCTACACAATGCATTTCCGAGGTTTATCTCACCTTCTAATGTAGGACGTAGATATCTAATTTTCGTAAACAGAGAATTGGATTCATTACGCTAATCTAATTACTCTAATAAAGCTTTTATTTCTGTAAAATAAAAGAGTCATGTGCTCGCTTACACAATTTGCTATTCCAGTACCTTGGTCCGGAGCACTGAAGGTTTGCTGTGACACGTAACTTAGCTTACAAACCGCAAGTTTTGATAGCGCCATCTATTTTTAGAAATTTTTAATAAAATATTCCGCGTTTCTTTACTCTTTTTTTTGCTATTATCCTAGTACCTTTGACCGGAGCTCTGAAGGTTTTGCTGCAAATATCGCTAGAAAAAGATACTCTTTGGCTAACTTTTTCATTTCAAATTTTTCAGTAGTGAACATTTATCGCTTTCCATATCCTAGTAGATGACCAGAGTACATTTGCAAACTTCGCACAATTTCTTTTCGTCTCTGAAAAAAAGTCAAAGTAAAGTCAGTCAGTATAATAATAATTTGACTGGGTTCAAAGTTTTTAATGGTTACTTGTGGTTATATTTTTAATACTATCGTACTGTGAGTTTTGTATCTACGATACATGTGGTCATACTAGCTCGCAAGAAAAGTCTATTTTATTCCAGAAAAGCAGGCGGTTAATTTTATTTATTTATTTCTTACCGTAACATGGAGGTGTAAAGCAAAGACTTTGAATACTCGACAGAAAAAAAGTCTTACACGAAAGAAAATAAAATGAAAAGAAGCAAAGGGGTTAGAACATTTTTGTATGAGAGCAGGCTGGCATAGCGAGCCGTCGCCATTTTGTTTTTTTTTTCAAAGTGGCAGCGCAGGATGTGTCTAGCATATTTGGATGAAAGACATTTTAAGAAACAAAAAATGTTAGCAACATGATGTCCTAAAGTGTCACGTTTCCAAAATATTTGAAGTTAAAGATTGTCATATGAAAACAATGGCAATTACGCAAAAATAATGAACTAATTACGTATTTATGTGCCTTAGATTGGATTCATATTATAATAGTTTTTATGTAATTTACTTATTTGTTGGAAAATTGTAAACCTAGGAGCACGAAAACACAACTTCAATTAATTTATCAAAACACTAAAAGTTGCGGCGATACATGTTTTTTTTTGCCCACACACTTCTCCTGCGTAGTTAGTAGTTGAGATGTCCGCTGAGATTGAAATATAGGAGGATAAATATTAATTGGGTTTAACCATACCGGAATTAAGCCCGGTTACGGGCAATAGGCTCGCCCCATAATACATGGGACTTATCCTGGCGGTGTATTTAAATGTAAATGGTGGATATAGACATAATGTTATGTTATATTTCTTGCACACATAAGTAATTCATAAAATCAACCTTAAAGTATGCGTAAATATTATCCACATATTTTACGCTAGATCAACGCAATTTATCCAAATTCTCGTATCCACGATAAATCCTTGCTCGTTTGCGAAACTGTCTATCTTGCTCAATAATAGGTACCTGAAAAATATTTTTTCTCATAAGGAATATTTATTTAAGCATTTTTATTCATATTTCGTATTGCTTTTTGGATTGCCATGTTATATTAGTATGTGTTGTTTGATGTCATTTTATGTTGTTTACACTACTGAATTCTAATAGTTATTTTATCATCAACTTATCTTTAATATTATATATTTTGCATTCAACTATTTAAAGAAAAATCTGTTTAGTGATAAAGTTCCTGGATCTCTTCAATCGCTTCATAATTTGTGAGAGCATTATAAGTAAGACTTATGCAATTATTTTTATTATAATTCACTCATATTCGACCGACTGCAGGGCAAAGGCCGTCCTACCCTTCTCTCATTTCTCACGGTTTACCCCTATGCGGCCAGTTCTCTCAATAATGGTCTAACTCTCTCACAATCTCCTTCTGGGTCTGCTGCGACGTATCCTAACGTTGTGTTAGCTCCACTCGGTGGTTAGTTTTGCACACTGCTCATCCGATATCCGGCAAATGTCCAGATCTATTTTAAGCTTGTGGTTTGCTGACCACCGCCGGAGATCTGCATTAGAGAGCAGTATACTATTCTTTTAACTCATGTATAAAAAATATATAATTTTTATAAGTATTGTGTAAGCATTATATGTGGATGTCACTCAATCCTCTAACGGCTAACCCAACATGATCTATAAAATGGGATGACTGTTACAAAAAGCAATTTTTGAGGACATGCGAGCAATACGCCACGACTCCCAGGGGTCCGGTCACGTTGTTTTTAATAAAAATTTCCTCGATGAACTCATATTTGGATAGGTATGAACTGAGATTAGTTTCAGGCCTATAATTATACGAGTGTCTATCAAAAATTATCAACATTAAGTACATAGTTACTAGGTACTGTGTACAAAATGATTTTCTTCTTTATCGAATGGTTGATAAGCAAAATGGAGTCAGAGTTTAAGCCACCGTAAGCCTCTGACATGGCATTATTATACACCGTTGTTACTTGTTGTGTTAAATATTAATTGTATTTACGTTGTACATTATAAAATCAATATTTTTTCAAAAGCCTAAGTAGTGTTTAGCACGCTTTTTGGTTGGTATTAATTTGCTAATAATGGTGGTCAGATGAATTCAATAACACTAAACTTAGTAACTAAACCGAAGCCCTTAACCTAAGAAATCTCTCATCTTCACTAAACTATAAAACATAGTTATAAGACGTTCGACTAACAAATACATCTGCATCTCCGCACCTCTAAAACCGTTTTAAAACAATTGAATATCTCATAATATTAAATTTATAAATAATTTTAATAGTTTTTGGGCAAAAAACAGAAATAATTGTAAGCTGATTATTGTTATTTCTTTAAAATGGAAATTAACAAAATCATCCTCACTTAAAGGATTTTACTAGTCGACTAATTTTAGTGATAAATAAATAATAACATTTAACGCAATTTACAACAAAATTTTGACACCAAAACTTTCAAAGTGCTACCTCTCTAATTATTGTACCTATAGCCGAACATAATTACAAATTCCAAGCGTACGGAAAACGACCTGACTTCAGTGTTCTAACTTGATTATCTGAATTCCGAAATAGGTAAGCTTTGCTCGAAAGTTGGGAAACTTTGATGACAGAGTTTGTTCATACCGTTTGTTTGCTGACGTCTGCACTTTGAGATTATAATGTGCCTACTGCACTCAAGCTACTATAATAATGAGCTTTTTTTAAAGATCATTCCGGCCTTTGAATAAAACAGTTTCATATAGTTATTTATTTTTAATCAGACAACAACGAGTCCAAAAGCAATAATAACAGTAAAAACTATCAAGAGTTGGTCTTTTTCTTTTACAAAAATTAAATCTTTAATGTGCATAAATATATAAAATAAAATATATATTTATGTATAATAAATATTTATAAATACTTTACAAAAATTTTTAAGTAGTTATTTGTTCATGATTATTTCACTTTATTTAATTTAATCTTAACATAAAACTCTACTAGACCAATTAAAAAATGTTTTAATAACAGCTCGAAAGCAATTAAAACGAGACACAAACAAACATACCTACTAATTTAATTAAAAATGAGGCCTACATTTTGTATGAGCTAACTTTGTGAGTTTCGCTAAACTTTATGTTAATGAGGACCCCACACAGAGGGGATATTATTACGTGACTGAAAGACCGGATGCTTGAATGCCTTCCTGATATAATATTAAAAAATTACGCAACCGGTCTTTGTATACTTCCATTTTTACGAAGAATACATCTTATTTTTCCCACGATAATCGTAAAAGGCATCTAAGAAATTAAGCCCTTTCAGGTCGTTAATGTTTTACTGCTAGCTACAGGCCTGCTCATATCTACCCTAAGCAGGTTCTGTTACATCATAGAAAAATTGTATTGGTGTAGCGTCCTTGATTTTTGCATTCTATACAATGTGTATATGCCCATTGCATTCCATATTTTTATATAATAAAAACCAACTACATACTAGGCTAAGAAATTAACGTTGTAACTTACATACAATCTATCTATTAGTTTTATAGTTAAGGTTGTAGGTTAATGAATACCCTAAGAACTCACAATTTTTAAAATTAATAATCACTTTTCAAATGGTGAAGAAAAGTATTGTCAAGGAAATGGACACCTGAGAAATGTTCTCAATAATGGTGTAAAATGGTTGTCCTATCAACCATTTCCAAGCATTTGTTTATACAAAACATGAAAAATAAATACTGCATTTAATTTAAAAACAAAAAGTAATGTAAAGTAAAAAGGTAAGTTTTTACGCATTTTCAGAATTACCAATTAATATTTCTAAGCAGAAATTTAACTTATTTATAGAAATCAGAGGGAAGAAACCTTTGCCCAGCAGTGGGATGATTATGTTTTTACAGTAACAATAACAGTATAGAAAACCATTAATTCATCCATTGCTGTAATCTCTAATCTTCTAACAAGGATTATTATTATATCATTAACAGACAGACACAACAATGATCTCAGATGATTAAGATCGTACCCCAGTCGACACATATCGTACCAGAATAACATGACATAATGTGTATTATCGTGGGTACAAAGCCGTGTTTCTAGCAACGGGGTTAAAGAGGTATGGAGTAGATACGTTGGCTCGTTATAATATAAATAAAATTTTAAAATATTTGTAATCGTGTTCTCGCTATTGCGATGAATTTGATGGGGGTAAAAATCAATCTAACTAGGTAAAATTTCTGGGAAAAAAAAATACTACGTGTTTTAGCTCATACTCCTAACGGGGTTTTAAACTCTAATGTGATAAAAAAACGTTACGTATCACGCGTTTAGACATAGTTACCCCTTCAACAGCCGTGCAACTGTCAAACTTCAACTGCATACAGAGACGGGAACATGTCTTAGCTCATGCTAAGCAACGTTTATTTCAGCCTGACACCAGTTTATTCATCAGCCACACTAGAAGAAGATATTGATAAGATCTCAGTACCTACTTGATAACGACTCAAAGGCGGCGCAGCCTTAATCGATTGGCTTGCTGCGTGTCGAGTTTCAGGTACAAACCCGACACCGACCCAATATTTATGTGACCTACAGATATTTGATTCCGTCTGGGTCTCTGTACTTTGAGAAGTTATTATGTCTCTCTATAAAAGAAAATCTCTGCAATTAAAAAATAATTTTATTTTCTTTGTTACAGGTAAACATGCTTGTGTGGCGCATGTAAGACGAGCTTAACCTTCGTTAATGTAACGATTTTACGTCAGGCCTACATGAAGATGGCGGCTCAACTGGATTCCTTTTTAATCCAATCCAATTATAAAGAATAGGGAATAATTTTCAGCATCTTTTACTCCAACTGATGTTATAATATGTACTGAATTAGTATTTTACCAAAGTAATGTTTTGCCTGAGTAGTGAGCTATCGAACAAGTATGCGTCGAACTTCTTCGGTTAAATTCCAAGACACATAAATACTTACTTAACATAAAAAATTATGATATGATAGTATGAAGTAAAAAGTAGGCCTCCTCAAATGCCATAAAGGAGTCCTATCAAATCAGATTTACTCTTAGAATATTGTGTCCCTTGCGGGAAACTGATATGCAGTCAATCCGTAGAAAATGAATGTTCAAGCTGCATCTATTTAGATAACAAGCCGACCCCAAACGTTTAGAAGTAATAAGACTACTAGGGGGATTAAACGAGGGCAAGTGACTTCATATGGTATAATTTGTAATAATAAGAGAAAAACATAGCCTTTGATTGCCATAAAATATTGGAACAATCTTTGCTATTATCTGTACAATCCGTATTGGAATATTTTTGTATTATTATAATATTTTCTTGTGTGTTTGTATAAACAACTGCCTATGCTTAGAAATACTGTACAATAATACAGAATACATAAAAAAAAATCACTATATTCTATCCCAACATATTGGCGCCGAATTGAAAATGAATACAGTCGGCTATACAGAGGAAATGATGTATTTGGTCTTGTCTATTGTGGCTTGGTTTAACCTACATAGCCTATATCATTCTACTGCTGAACATAGGCCTCCCCAATGCTCGCCACTATTGTGCCATAGTATAAAGAACTCTTGATTGTGCGCTCAGGAATTTGCCCATTATCATCACGCTGGGTAAGCAGGTTAGCGATCGCAGTAGCAGATGATTACTGTTACACAGAAGATTGCTGCTACCCATCCTCCGGATCTTTCCCATTGTCGCTTCGTACAACACCCGCGCGACGAGTAGGGGTGGTTTTATTTTCTCTTTCTACAAAAATTCCAAACTTTACGAGCAAGTATTATTTTATGTATACCACAAGACTGGTTCAGATTTAGTAATGCATGCCAAGCAGTGTGCCAATACAGCTAACGATGACTATCTCTATTGGCAGCAACTCTGAATGGCCACTAGTGAGCAAAGCTTATCAGTATAAGGCTTAGAGTAGGTATATAAGAAAATAGTATTAGGTTTGTTCTGCTATAAGACAATTGCAACAATCTCACGCATAAACATAAAATAGATTAAATAAAATTAACAATTAATTAAATCGATCAGTTGCTAAATTTTTGACCTTTGACTTTCATTTGTTTTTTATACTCAAAATTTAAATTAATTCCTACTTTGATGACCATCAATTTAGATATATTTATTATGGATTCATTTTTTTTTTTGATATGAGACAAAAATGTTAAGACTTTAGTATCAAAAGCGCTTCAATATAACCGTATCATCTCCTTTTCATTTCATTAGATAGCTTTGATTTATTAACTTCAAATGTTTAAGCTTTTTGTACAAAAAATATTCCTGAAAGACATAATACATTCCGTTCAGTAAGCTGAAAAAAACTTTTAAGAACATTTTACCATCGTAATTTATTACAAGTTCAAAACATAAATCTTATTTATGAAAGCGTTTGAGCTGGATTACAAATCAAAAAACATGAATAAAAACAATCTAAGGCTAAAAAGTAGGTAAATGTACGAATATTTAAACACTTTTTGAATTATCTTGTAATGTTTGCAAAATATATTACCCTCTTCTATCTCACTGCTGATCAGCAAACGTGATCAAACTCTCCCGTTACATGGTACATTGAGTAAGAACTAAAACTAATTTGTAAAACAAAGCCCGACTCTACTGACTAACAGATAATTATAATTTCACAATGCACCAATACCTAGACTAAAAATAGTATCTGTCGTCCCTTACAAGCTGCACATAAGGTCAATTGGACAATACCAATAGGGAAGATGCAAATGTAATATTTATGAAATTTTCATGGTTAAAATGTTAAAAACATATAAAAGAAATGCTACTGTAACGTTTTTATTTTACATAATGTTGTTTTTAAACAATAATTACGAATTAAAAATGACTTGCAACAAAACGAATTTCAAAACACCAATCAGCGTTTAGTGACGTCACTCTTGTTATGACAACTTATTTGAGGTTATGGTTGTAAAGTGATTACTTTTTTAGGAGAATATTAATTGCGTTTTTTAAATAAAAATGGAAGTTGGATTTATAAAAGCAGACTCCAGGAATTTACCGAAAGTTAGTGTTGACATGGTTGTAACTTTTTTTATCGAAAGTGCAGAGTTTTCAGGTGTAGAAATGAAAGGGGCTAAATTACTACGGTATGTATACATCATAGTCATTCATAGTTGTTAAACTTTGTATTTTATTCAGCGGCTTCTACATGTAGCAGTTATTTCAGCTCGACAAGAGAATCTTACGGCGATAACGCAATCGGCCATGTCCAAATTAAAAGAGATGGAGGAGAATTATGTACAATAAAAAGTAGAGTTACTCCGAGCCTGGCATACACAGATTACACAGTTTTAAGACAGTCTATCGCTGTACATAAACTTAGATATTAAACAGGTCGTATCATAGACAAAGGTCCTAACTTTGTTGCAGGGCCCAAAACAGTTAAAATTTATCTCTGGGGCGGTCTTTTGTCAATACTCATGCTTAACTGACAAAAAAAAAGCTTTGTAGATCCTGGAATTTGTATTGTTGTTACAATAGTGTAGCAGAAGACAAAGGATATCATACCTTAGCTGTTGATCAGTGACAATAATATAGTAAAAAATGGATTTTTTTGTAGAAAGAGAAATCAATTACAAGCGAGATTTGAACCCCAGCCGCTCTGCAGCCACTAAGTTATTCGTAATTCCGCCCATGTTATAGAAATTCTCTTCTAAATTCAACCATTTCAGATGGCAGTTACAGTCTTTCAACAAAAAAATCTATAGAACATAAAAATGTTTAATTGTTTATGTATTGACAATACTTTATTTAAATTTTTCAGTCTAAAATCGTCGCGTAGCTTAATACTGACATGTTTATTTCTACTGAAGAGATAACCTTTACCATTCAGAGAAAGCCGTTGTAACGTTGTTATTACTCAAGATTTATTTCAACATTTCATGTCAGACATTTTGAACCCGACACTCGAACAGAAATAAAAACTTTAGGGGACGTTAAATACAAAATGAGTTCCCATTTAACGATGCAGTAAAGGTTACACTACGTTCTAAATAAAAATAAATCAGAAAAATTATACGTTATAATTCAACAATCCGATGTTTCTACAAATTTTTAAAACACTTAAAACCTTGAAACACAACAAACGTTGTTTTGGGGTCGGTGCCAAGCAGAGTAGGTTCCAGATTTCAATAATCAATACATTAATATTTAAAAAAAAATGAATTATACCATACCCTTAGGGTATGGTAGGGTAGAGTAGGGTAAGGGTAATTTAATAATACGAGTAAGATTTAATTAAAGTTGAATGTGCTTTTTTCAGATATTTATCAAAATTTTGTCAGGACAACGTCTGTCGGGTCAGCTAGTTTGAATAAAATGCCTTAACTATGATTATTGAAGTCAAACTGTACAAATAGTGATTTGATAATCTTTATAACGTTTATTTCGAATTAGGAATTTGGTAAAATTGGACCTAATTTTTTTATTTGCTTTTATTGGACCGAAGCGTAACTTTTATTGCATCGTTTATCCCTCCACTCGGGAGTCGGTTATCAATAGCTAATATTATTATAGTTTAGTGTCGCTATTACTCGTTGGAATAATAATTATTCCAACATACCAAAAAATCAAGACGTCAGAATAGGCACTTCATGAAAATCAGAGTCTTATTTTAGTATTTTGACAGTTAAATTAACTTTTTACTACAGCAATAACAAGTAATTGACAGAATACGTAAAACAGTTAAGTGTCAGACAACCAATTAAAGTTCACACTTTCAAATACGAACTTGTCGGTCCTTATTTTGTTACGTGACATTATTTTTTTAATTATCTTTCAACGAGTAATAGCGACACTAAACTATAATAATATTAGCTATTGATAACCGACTCCCGAGTGGAGGGATAAACGATGCAATAAAAGTTACGCTTCGGTCCAATAAAAGCAAATAAAAAAATTAGGTCCAATTTTACCAAATTCCTAATTCGAAATAAACGTTATAAAGATTATCAAATCACTATTTGTACAGTTTGACTTCAATAATCATAGTTAAGGCATTTTATTCAAACTAGCTGACCCGACAGACGTTGTCCTGACAAAATTTTGATAAATATCTGAAAAAAGCACATTCAACTTTAATTAAATCTTACTCGTATTATTAAATTACCCTTACCCTACTCTACCCTACCATACCCTAAGGGTATGGTATAATTCATTTTTTTTTAAATATTAATGTATTGATTATTGAAATCTGGAACCTACTCTGCTTGGCACCGACCCCAAAACAACGTTTGTTGTGTTTCAAGGTTTTAAGTGTTTTAAAAATTTGTAGAAACATCGGATTGTTGAATTATAACGTATAATTTTTCTGATTTATTTTTATTTAGAACGTAGTGTAACCTTTACTGCATCGTTAAATGGGAACTCATTTTGTATTTAACGTCCCCTAAAGTTTTTATTTCTGTTCGAGTGTCGGGTTCAAAATGTCTGACATGAAATGTTGAAATAAATCTTGAGTAATAACAACGTTACAACGGCTTTCTCTGAATGGTAAAGGTTATCTCTTCAGTAGAAATAAACATGTCAGTATTAAGCTACGCGACGATTTTAGACTGAAAAATTTAAATAAAGTATTGTCAATACATAAACAATTAAACATTTTTATGTTCTATAGATTTTTTTGTTGAAAGACTGTAACTGCCATCTGAAATGGTTGAATTTAGAAGAGAATTTCTATAACATGGGCGGAATTACGAATAACTTAGTGGCTGCAGAGCGGCTGGGGTTCAAATCTCGCTTGTAATTGATTTCTCTTTCTACAAAAAAATCCATTTTTTACTATATTATTGTCACTGATCAACAGCTAAGGTATGATATCCTTTGTCTTCTGCTACACTATTGTAACAACAATACAAATTCCAGGATCTACAAAGCTTTTTTTTTGTCAGTTAAGCATGAGTATTGACAAAAGACCGCCCCAGAGATAAATTTTAACTGTTTTGGGCCCTGCAACAAAGTTAGGACCTTTGTCTATGATACGACCTGTTTAATATCTAAGTTTATGTACAGCGATAGACTGTCTTAAAACTGTGTAATCTGTGTATGCCAGACTTAACTAGATTTTGCTGTTATAACCATTTGACAGTACAGTTAAATATATTAGAGAGGTTGTTGTAATTTGGAGTGACAAAATAACATTCCAAGTCTTATTTAATAGGTTTATATCATCGTTAAGGGTTTAATAATAGAAATGATTAAATAGGATCAAGCCTATTTCAAGGCTTTATGGTTTGTATGTCACTTATTAATAAATTAATTAATTAATCAGATTTAATAAAATAATAATTATTATCGTTGGTAAAAATGAAAATAAAATTAATAAATGTAGGTGATGTATTAACATTACTTTGGTACGTAAAATACAACAATAAATTTTCTGAACAATTCATACAGTAATATTCTATAAGTTTACCAATGTCTGCACTGTTGCTACTTTGCCAAAATATTTTGGCTTCAAGAGACAAACCACGGGCTAAACTATTTTCTTTATACTTGACGTTAAAAATACAAAAAAAGAAGTGGGTATAATGAGTGACACTCGAGTTTTTAGAACATAATTTTTAATTTCCTTTATTACCAAGCTGTTAAAACAAAAGATGGCACTCACCCAAAGCCTTACCCAATCCGTGTTTTTTTCGTAATTAAAACTGAGACAAAGGCTTTTGAAATGGATTGTTCAAGAAATTCATTAACATAATGGTGAAAGCAAAAACTGTTTACGCTTGTATTTCATGACATAGATTTTTTTATTTTTAAGACAACAAACTTTGTATATTATATTCGTTACCTGAAACCAGTTAAGCTACATTGCCTAATAATTCATAAATTAATTAATTATAATTATATACATTCTAAATCTACTTACTATAAATACACTAAACTTAATAAATAAAAGTAAAAAATTAAGTAATTATATACAAAAGTCACGCGAAGGCGTAAAAGAATTCCTCCTCATCACCGTCGTATGCTGGCAGCGTGCCCAGGAAGCTGGCAGCATTGCCACGCTGGATGGCAATGCTGATTATTTGAGCTAATAAAGAAATATATTTTTTTTTATCGTAATTAAATATTTTTTTACTCAAACTTATGAAAAACTAAACATTATTATTCTAGCAATTTGGTTTGTTTTTTTTTTTCGGAAAAAAAGTTGAACACCCAATCTTTACAACAACACATTGCACTAAAATTAAAAGTTTAATTTTAGCTTTACTCCAAATGTACACCAAAACTTCAAATAAGACCAATACCAACATCTAATGTAGAGTACAATGAACTTCGCAATCAGTACAAGCTTTATTAGACATGACAATAAGTAAGATTAAGTACAACACAACAAAGTATAAGGCTATAACATCTGCACTCAACTTCATTTTATATGTACGCCATATTTTCGCTTATGCATAAACTCTTGGGAAAGTATGACGTGTATCGGATATCAAGCATAATGCATTGAGAATAAAAGAAAAATAAAGTAAGGAAAAGTTTGAGAGCTATTGTTGTTGAAGAAGCTTGAAGGCACTTTTTATAAGAATTTAAATATTCGTTGAGTGAAGGATGAACAAAAACAATCTATTAGAAAACTGAAGAACGAATAATAGAAAACTGAACAAAAAACTAAATAAAAGATCTTGACACTATTGAATAAAAAATGTCTCAATGGTATAAAAACCATTAATTCTATACAAGTACAACCAATATTTCCCGTATTACACACTGCGCCAGTACAGCAAATCTTTAAACCAAGAATTTCTATATTTCGTACTGCGTGCAAATCTCTAGGGGCCTTGACCATGGCATAACTTATGTCCTCGTATAAAACGGGCTTATATCCTTATTGCCGAACCGTTGTTACTGCCAACTACAAAGACCATCGCCAGCTGGATGTGTCTGGTCCTTAGCACCGTTATTGCTAGTTGGCGATTTATTTATGGCGGTAGAAAGGCTTTGATATTCTTTTAAAGGACTTTCCGTTTCATAATACTAAAGTTAATACAACGGTTTTATTTATTTCTCTTTGGGAAAAAACAGCTAATAGTTTTTTCTAATAGCTAAAAATATTATACAAATTAAGCCTTGAATTTCCACATGCAAACTATTTTTCTCATTTTTTTTTCTAGATACTTATTGCTATACTGTTTATATTTCTAGTGACTTTAGTAATATTATTATGACCATTGACAAGTAAAATCAATGGTTTTAAGTTCGAACCCAAGGCAAGTAGACGTGTGCCCATAGGAGATATTATCTGCAGCGTAGTTGGCTAATCTTCATTAAGATCAGCCATTAAATCAAAAACCAGTCAGGAGGACATTAAACATACTTTCATTATATATATTTTCAATTTTAAAAACTAAAACCTAACTCAATTACAAAAGTTTGATATTGCGAATTGGTTAAGATTAATAATACCTATTTTAAAAGTAGGTATGTTTGCAATAATATCAATCTAGATTTTTATAGGTCTATGTAAAAGGAAACGCAATAAAATAGCTGAGGGGACTAGGTATTGTACATCACGCGCGCCATTTAACCAACGTTTATATATCTACTATCACTTCAATGATACAAAGGGCCATTTTGGCTCGATCTCTAGAACTAGCAACGTGTGACCCATCGATCTTCTTGACTGAGGAAAGGAGCACGATGCCAGGCTAAAAACAGAAGCAAATGACTTGAAAATTCAGTGAGATCATTAACATCGAAGCGGTATTCAGGTCAGATCTTACAACTGAATTATAAAAAGCAGTTGTCCTCAACCGATGAAAATGAAATAGTTGGATGCATTTTAATGATAATCGATATCCAGGATTAGCTCCAAATAAAAGAATTCTTCAACAATCTGCCGCATAGATGCAAAATTTTGCATATAGGTACATTTAGTCTTGATATTCCGATGTAACATATTGGTTAAAAACGTTATTTTAATAAAAATCTTATTTTAATCTTGGTAACGTTGCTATTGTATTTCATTTATTCATTCATTTATTGCTTACATGTGGTATCCTAGGTGGTATTTTCGCATTTTTTCGGTTGTGCACTGTGTCCCATTCAAATCCGAAAGGTATCACAAGCAGCCGTTCTTAAATTTGTTCAAGTTTTTTCGTGCTCCTATCACCTTTTTTACGCACCACTAAAGTGGCAAACAAACATACGGTAAGTTTGATGCTAAATTTTTTTTTTTTTTGTTAGCAATCATTATTTATTATTATATTTTTCCTGATGTAAATTGCAACTGAAATAAAAAGGGTCAAACATGGAATTGAAAACATTATGGCGGTCAAAAAGCGTTTTATATATTTTAGATACTATATGGGGTACTACATAGTTCCCAATAAAGTATCTAAAGTAATAATGATTTGTTTAGTTTAAAATAATAGTTAGTTTATTGTTTATTTTTGTTACAAAAAAAACATAAAGTTGAGCTTCATAATAGAAAGAAATTTCGCAAAGAAAGCATTTGGTGAACCAAAAATTATGGAACATTTTATAAAAGTATCCCCCGTAGTATTGTAAGAATTAAGTCTTTCTTTTCGCACACAAGAACGCGTACGTACAACTTAATCCTGTGTACATGAAGGCTTGTGGTTTGTAAGCTAGTTTTTTACTTTAAAATACGATTGTACCAGCAAAAAATATATGAAAAATACGAGTAGAATTTAAAAATTCAAGTAAATTTTGTCAGTAAACTTGTATTTTTATGCGACAAATAAACTGTAAAACGTCGTTTTTTAAGCGTTGTTTATGTCGTATCGTAATCAGTAATTATTTAGGATGATTTGAACTCTAATTAGTAACGGATAACAGACATCTCATAAGCATACCGAATACAACAATCTTCATATTGATGGATGATGTATATGCTTATGTGTACCAGTAAATTCGTTAACCTGGTTCAAAAGTTACTCCTCCTCCGTTTTTGAAGTCGGTTAAAAATTTATATAAAAGTTAGAAGAATTAATCGTCAGCCTTTTAGTAGTGCGGTAGATAAACAACCTCGTATTCTTGATAGTAATAAAATTAACATAATAATATTACACTTGACAGTCGTTGCTACGTTAAAATAATACAAATCTCTTGTTAAAACGTTGATAAAACACGATGATCCTTTGTTACGGCGAGTTCGGTATAAACCCTTTTATCTAAGCAATGCAGAGGAACTCGCTAAAAATCTCCGTCGTTCCGAAATCGTCGAGTAAGCTGATGGTCACGAGAATTCAAATTTTGCGGTCCATTTTGTTAAATATTTTCATGAGTATTAGAATTTCTTGGATGTTTAGGATTAGAGGACAAAGTTACTTATAGTGTTGTAGTTGGTTGCAAAACAAAAGTAAATCCAGTCTGATCTGAAATCTGATTGAATTTTCGTGGTATCGAGACTATTATCTTTTGAGTTTCCTTTGAATCGACATAACAAAAGGCAGTCTTTGTCGTAAATACAACCGACACATATTTTTGAGTAGTTCAAAATTCAACCGTATTTTTTTATGAATTTGAGGTTTCTGCACTTCTTCTCCATATACCTAAACTTTTACTATACCAAGTTTCACACTCCTCCGTGAGCGCAATATTCTTAAAAAGTGATTTACAGTATTCGCTTCACGCATTAATATATAGATAAATAGATATTACATAAGTTTCATAGCGCCCCGCGCCATCAAGTAAGCAACATAACTTTTACATTGTGTATGGTTTCATATTTATTGATCGTACGTCTAACCCAATTCTTACACGAACAACTGTGTTGAAAAACTCTTCAAAAATAATATAAATAGTGACACCTAGTTGTGTCTTTTTTTCAGGTAATGATTTGAAATCAACGCAAGTTTCATAGTCTTAAGCAATCATTATAATAGCTATAAGACTATAATATATAGTGGCATAGTAAATAAGTCCAGACTATAATAGACTTCTCTTATAAAATTACTGTATTCCTTTTTTTTATTGATTATAAAATGTTAGATGACAAAGAGTCGCCTGTATAAGATCAAATATGTTAAATATATTTTTTTTCTTACTTGTCTTAAGTTGTGAACAATATTGAGCACATCTTATAAGATACAATTTTTTTGCAAATAATTAAACAAATACATGGGACGGTTTATATATTTATTAATGAAACAAACGTTTTTTAAAACGCAATGTTAGTCATATTAAATCTGGCTTACAACTGCTTTTTATTTCATATTTTTGTAATACTTTTCGATTATAAGTTATGGTAATCATAACACAAGGCAGGTAAGAATAAATAAAATATACAATATTTATGTAACGAGCGACGACGGTAGGTACAAATTCTTCGGAAACGAAGTTGTCAGCTGTCTATTTTCATTATAACCAGATTGCTGGCGACAGATAGGTTTCACAGACCGTTAGACAGTAGCAATTGTTTGAAATAGCTTTGTTGAAAATTAAAATTGAATTTGTAAAGTTTAAGAACCGTTATTGGAGTAGAAACATTAGAATGTAATCATTAATTTAATAATAAACCCGATATTCAATTATTCTATGTCATGTCATTCATCAATTTATCTTATCATATCTCATAATAATATATCATGTTTGCAAACCAAAATATTGGCAAAATAATTCTATCGGAAAAGTGATTTGTGTAATAGGTATATTATTTGGTAATTTGGCGTGAGGATTTTATCTATACAACTGAGCTGGGTTATGTGGTCAGAGTAAGTATTAAAAAATAGGAAACAAGAAAACGGCAGTGGCAATCTGATCGTAAGCGGTTTTTAACCTAGAGACGCTTGCAACACCCAAGGGACTAGCGTATTGCTGACCATGTGCGGGACTATAGAAGGTGAGGGGAAATTAAGGAAGACAGTGACTTGCGCCTCTGTTTCTCTTTACTGACCGTATGAAAAAAAACAGTACGAATGTTGTTATTCCACGCCGATATTATTTGAGACGGTTGTGCTACCCCGGTCTAGCTAGATAATTAAAACAAAGTTAGGTACTTTCTCTACCACCAAAGGCCAGTAAAGGGGTTATGTTCAACTCGCACGGACTAAAAACCCCACGGTGTTCCTCAACGGACCGCTGGACGGGAGTACGGAGTTCACTTTGATATTCACCGCCTTCTCACCCACCAAGTCTTGACCCGTCAATGATATAGGCAGGCCTGCCCGCCGTAGAACACTCTTGAGAGGCGAGCGTGCAACACGACGCGCCGTCCTTTCGGGCCTATTTCTGGTTGGGCGTCAAACTACCCTTTTGCCCATCCATCCCCCACAGTAAGGGGTTCAAATATCTAAAAATAAACCATATTGAATGTCAATTTCTCTCAATAATCATATTAATAAATAATTCTAAAAAAATTCCACCTGTGAGTCCACCATCCATCAGAAAAATAAATTAAAATAAATACAAGAACAAGGATTCGGTTTATCCATCTAAGCAGATTTTGATATAACGCCAACGCCACCCTAGGGGTTACATGAACTTTTTTCTAAATCCCAAAATAAATACTTGGATACACGAGGCTTTAAACCGATCTCTTTTGGCATCTAATTTATTAAGAAAAAAGAAGATTACGGTACGATTTAGGTACGTGGTTCTTTTAAAAAAATCAAGTAGGTATTACCTTTTATATATAAAACGAATAATTAAATTATGTGAACTGCCGGTATCGAAAAGTAAAAAGAAAATCGTGGTGAATTAAATAAAATGTAGCAGTTGTTTCATTATGTTGAGTGTTTGCGAAAGTTTGAGACTATATTAAAATGTAGCATCTAATAAAATATAAAGAGGATTTTTTAAAATTGCATGTCTATACATTAACAACCAACTATAAAAATTCTATAACTGATTGAAAGTTACAGTATCCTTGCGCAAAACAAAATACTTTTCATCCTCAATAAAAATGATGTGGAAAAATATATAAACAAAAGCTAGTTTAATCATAAAATAAACCTAGTATTTTTTTCCTAGAGTAACATATAATATAGGTACCTAAAAGAGTTTAGCTCCTTTGAACAATACTTACCCATTGTACTATCTCAGCAAAGCTACTTATCTATTTAAAATAGATGAAGGCGTATATAATAATCATAATTAATTATTAAAAAGCTTGTTACTATATCACGAAGCGAATTCCAGTCTATACATGATACATATATTATGCAGGTATAGATAAATAGAAAACTCTTCAGTTGACATATTTGTGTCATCCAAAGATATTAGAAAGAATATTTATATGGTGTCATCCAACCATCTAAGGTAGTAGTTACAACTACCACTTGTGCGAATTACTAGAGAACTAACATGTCTAACTTTGCTTACAATGTGCATGCAAATACGGATGTTATCAATTTACAAAATTTTAAAGATACTATAATTAATCTGCTGGATAAGATATCCGGAACTTTACAAAGGTTATTGAAACTGGTACTAACTCTTCTAAGTTACACATAATAATCTTACCGCAAAGCAAATCTCCACATATGTTTAACCCCTTTCGACCCTCTTCAACATAGTCATTATGGAACATCCTGAATCTTTGAAGGGCAGACATAAATTAGAGTACCTTTATGGGCTTTCTTATAGTAAAATGTAATGTTGAATTGGCAAAGCACGGTTTATCTTCAATATAGGGTCAAACTATTTATCAAAACTAAAGTTGTCTTATCTAAGTACTAGCATTTTCCCGCAGCATCTCTCGGGTTACTAAAATTTAATCATGATTCAAAAGACACGACGCGCTATTTGTTATTAAAAAAACCTTACTGTTGATTTCCACCTGAACAACTTTTTTTCGGGATGAAACCTTATGTCCGTTTCTGTACACCTGAACAAATAATGCCATATATTAGGATGATCGGTTCAATGGTTTAGGTATAATAAGGTAACAAACATACAAACTTACTTTTCTATTTAAAATATTGTTCAATATTAGATTGTAATGTCAATGATATCTTATTGCTTCTTCTTCTTCGTATGGTTGATAAACTTGTCAATAAACTTTTCATTAGCATTAAATCGTTACTTCTTTTAATAATGCTATTTAGGATTAAATTATCATCTCGGTGAGCGGCATTGATAGTATTAACGTAGTTTTCAATATGTCAAAGAATTTAGGACAACTGATAATGACATATTAGGATAACAACTGTTCCTTACTGTTTACTTGTAGTTATGCAACTTAAAGACTTTAAAATTAATCCTATCCATTTTCCGTGATTCGCTACAAAAAATATTTTAATTGTACTTAAAATTCTGAAGAGATACACTGATCTTGTGATTTATGTAAAAACCCAGTTTATTTTCATAAAGTCGTGTTTGAAATTCATAATTTACCGATAAGCAGAAACTTTGCAAAATATAATTTAAATATAACCTTAAGCATATTCACAAAACTCCCATTAGTTCATAACATTAAGTTGATCAGCTTATATTAGAACGAATTTCGCAAACTTCGTTAAGCTGGTTTACCGCTAGTTACCTACAAAAGCCAAACTTACGTTGAAATTTACAGGCAAAAGTTTTTTTTAAATATTGTTTTTGCATTAAAAATTACTGACGCAAAGATTTCAAAGGCCTTAAAAATGAGTGTTTGAGACCTAACATAATAAAAATTATTCAAATCATGTCTTGGCTGGTATTAAACATTAATCATAAACCCAATTTGTAACTAAAACTACAGTTCATGAATTTTTTTTTCAGAAAATTAGTTTTGAATACTTGTTGAAAATCTAATCAGGTTAGAAATGAAAATTTCAATACAGTAAAATGCCACCAACATCATTCTATCCGACCTAAAATTTGAAAAAACCTCGGGTATCTTGTGATACTTAACTTAGCAAAGTTAACGTCAGTACCTAAAATTTCCTAACACAAAAATCCTAGGAAGTCTTGCCTTTGAAAATTGAAATAGAAACTTTTTTTTTAGTTTACAATATTTTTTACAATATTTTTTTTGGTTGGTTTTTTTTTGACAGGCGAAATACTTTCTAAAAAAATGAGTTTCATATCATACCTACGTTATACGATATGTTTTATTGCTTGTGACCATAAAAATCCCATAAAAACCGTCATTATCGTGCCCATGGTATGTCCATAGCTCTTAAATGTCACTGGACACATTCCCAAATTTGTCGATATTGTGGCCACCATGAAATATGACGATGTTTTGTATTTATCCTGCAGCCATTGATGATGGTGTATAAAATAGAAAGCAAGATGAAATATATAAAAGAGAATACATAATTAAACATAGTTTGTAATATTCACGTGGCTATTACTTTATTATACTGATCAAGCAGGGTATTAATTATCCAATTTTTTTTATCGCTTGCTCGCTTGGTTATATTAAAACCGGGACCGTGTGTTTATCAGTCGTGCTCACGGATATCAAATCTTCGAGGTAGTAGAAAAAAAGCTGCTATTATTTTTGTATACTGTTAACTGCCTCAACAAATGTTGAATTTATTACAAAGCTACATATTAAAAGAAGCAATGTAATCGCCCCAGCAGTTGTCTACCAAGCACTTTCTATTGAAAGCCCTCGTTTCATGGCCACATAAAATTTCATTGCTTTTGAATGTTATAGCACGGACGTTCCAGTACGGACTAGTAGGTATGATTGGTAGGATTTATGTCAGGAATAGGACTCTGAAAGTTGAATACCTGTCAGAAACAACTTTGTCATCAGAAAACTATAATTCGTTTTACTTTGTCATCAACAGCTGATGCAGAACGTCAAATAAAGCATGTCGAATTGCCGAATCAAAGATTAAATTAATGTCAAATAATGTCGATACAGGTCCAAAAAGTCGATAAATGTCGAATCAAGCAAGTCAAATAAAAATATGAACCATAAGATATAAGGAAGCTAGTATTATAAACGCGAAGGTATGTGTGTGTTGGTTTGTTCTCCTTCAAATAGCACAAAACAAATAGATGAGATTTTTTGGTTAGGGATAGGTAATCGGTCGGATATTTAGTACCTACTTTTATTCCCGGAAAAATTAAGAACATGGGAGCCGCGGAAGTTAGGTGTTATTTAATAATTTGGTAAAACAAACCCTCCAAATGTAGATAATATTCAGTGACTCATTAGTCATTACGTCTGTGGTCACCGCCACCGCCGCCGGGGGGCGCAGCGGAAGGCGTACCTCTACCTATATTGTGTGGTTTCGTAGGGTTGCAATTTCACATAAGGGAAGATTAACATAACTTTGGAGTAAAGCTTGTAAGGTTTTCTATTTGAATAATCATACTTGATATTATTGCATTAAATTATCTAAGGAAAGTAAGTAGGTATTTTATTTTTTAATATATAACACTGTACTTATAATAGAGATAATCTTTGACACCGAATAATAAGGTAAACGACTAATGTTTAAAAATTAATAGATAAATAAATAATTAAAATTGGTCAAATCTTTGCAATTACTGGACGAATGTCCGCCAAACGAAAATTGATCAGAGTCGAAAAGAGTTCTTTCGACCGTTGACTATTGACAGTTTTCATTGACATACTTCAAAATTGAATATTTTGAGTAGGTAATGAAAACAATTTGCAAAAATTTGTTTTAGCGTTAGTAGTATTAGTTTTTAGTTTTAGTTATAATTGTATTTTAATCATTTTAATGTTTATATCTGAATAAAAAATTTAATAAACGTGAAAAAAAAAAAATTGCAAAATAAAAGTTTTGCTTTTAGAAGATTTTTTAATTTTTGGAACATCATTCAAGTTTTTTTAGAGTAAGAAATGAAATATGGAAATTGGAGTAATATTTTTTAAAATACAAGTTGCTTCATTTAATCTCAACACTTTCATAAATCTCAAAACAACAGAGTAGAACTGTGAATGTCACTTCCTGCATAAGCAATTAAGGATGAACTCACATTTACACATGAAAATCTCCTGTGTTCAAATCGGAGGGTATATAAATTTGGCGTTCAGTGCACTCAACGAGCCGGAAAGCTAGCATCGGTTCACGGACTCCGGATTTCGCAGTTTGCGTTTATCTATTCTTATTTTAGATCGACCTTAGAAAAACCCTTTTTAGTATTATCTGTAGCTAATAAGTAAGCGCTTTAGTCATCTGTGAGTAAAGAATAGCTTTGTAGTTCTTTGTTAAGTAAGTCGTAACATTTCGTTTCATTGGTCTGGTCTTGTTCAACGATGAAAATTTTTAACGCTGTTATTGATTGCTATAACTCGAACTTTATATGTTATTTGTACCAATTGAAGCTGTTGCTGTTCTAATAGTAGTATAGTAGTAGTAGTGATAGCCTAGTGGTAGAACTGGTGGACTATCAAGTCAAAGATTGCAAGTTTAAACTCAGACACGCATCTTAAACTTTTCTAAGAAAAAGAGTGAAGAAATACACTTGAGAGATTTTTTTACACTATCTTAAGCCATGTTAGTGACCTACAGGTAGTTTAAACTCTGACTCTAGGTTGTTCATTAACTACTCGTAAAAGAAAGAATTGGTTTTCTAAATAGTTTACTGGCATAAATAAGGTTTTATCGACCAGGAAAACTAAAAAACTATGTGTCGAGACATTGACACGTTAAAAAGATATCTCTGTTAGATTTTCTCTAAACCTAACTCCAAACTAAATGTAACTTTAAATCATCTTACGTCACTTTACTGTCCGAGAAAAACACTTGAAAGAACCTAACATCATTATTTGTTGAGGTAACTCTTAAAAACATTCTAAAGCCGGCTTAAATCCGATAAATCCTTTCCAATTGAATGTTAAGAACGTAGTCCTGGTTCAATTGAATGAAAACGAACTAAGTATGAAACGGATGGAGCATGTTGAAGTTGGATTGCGGACTTCGTAGTTGAGTGAAAGCAGTTTCAACTGTACTCACAAAATGTAAAAATAAAAACATTCCGAACTACATAAACTGGTGAACGATTGAAACTTAAAATGTATTTCACATTTCAGGTGAAGTTTTTGATATACATAGTTTGTTATCGAGTCTCAACAGATTTTTCGGCTGGTGACTTCGGAAAACAAAGTAATTTTTGCATATTATAAAATTAACCGCAATGTGCACTAGACTTTTGAATGATAAATTATATAAAAAGTCCAGTACACTTTTCCTCGAACTTTGCTTTCCAGTTGAACTATAATATTGTATTGTACCTTACCAGATTATAGGACACCAGAAACTATTTTCTTTTATTCATTCATTATTTATTTTCTTATCATTCATTTTTTATTTATTCATTAAGCCTAAAACACTGTTTACAGCGATTTGAGCCCTTAAACTTTAGTATTCAATGATAATTTTAGCTTAATTTTACAAGCTGTTTCAGTTCCACTTTAAATAATTTATGAAAAATGAATTATTGAACAGATAATGTTTGGATTGAACAGATATTCAATCCAAACATTACTAGGTCTTACAATTTAATCTTAAATCACACGCTTTATAGAACTGCTAGCTACCTAAGTCAACAAGATCAAAAGCGCTTACATACTCAGTTTTTCTCGAACGGAAAAGTTTTTTACAATAATTGGCATCAATAGGAGATTATCCAGTAGACTGCTAAGATTAAACGACTCCTGAGTTCACTAAGCAAACTTGACATTTTACTACGTTTTCCGAACTGAACGATGTCCTATTACTTCTGCAAACTGAATAAACAGGTACTGTCGTTGTTAAAAGTTATGGATGCCATCATAACTTTCCAAAAGTACCATCAAAAAATTCGAAAAAGTTCGACAAGGAACATCGGATCAATACTAATATTATATTAATTGCAAAACCTTTTAGATTGCTTGTATCTATTAAACGATTATTTAAATATTAAGTAAGGATGTATTACGTTGTACGCATTATTTATGCGTGGCAGAGCGACTGGGGGCTTTATCAAGTAGGCCACAAGTTTAAATCCCACTCGTAATCGGTGTTTTCTTTTTAAAAAAGTTTTGAAATTTAATGTTCGCATAGTATGCATAAATACTAAATTGCAATGACTTTATTATATTTAAAAAAATATTGTAGTGCAAAATAATTTAGCAAACATTACTAGGATTGGACTACAGGTGCTGCACTCATTGGCCATACGAAACACAAACGAATAATTATAATTGTTTCACGACGAAATTTTGTGTATATTTTGTGACATCCTAGTAGCGAGTTGCAGTCGACTGCGTCTTTTAACTGAAGAGCTTGCTTGGATCTAAAAGTCTTTAATTAATTCCAAGATATGAAAACTTAGTTAACGTACTGTCGTTAAATTACATTTATACAGATGTAGATCTTATCCAATTAGTTCTAATTTGTTCGTGAACCGATGATTGCAGATTATAATAATTCTACCTCGAAGACAATGCGGGCGGCGGGGACAAACGATCCTGATTACGTCTGTCTATAATACAGTGGTAGATTGTGGGATAACGAACAGTGTTAAGTTTGGGGAGACAAAATAGACAGGTTACATTATTCAGATTTATTCCAGTACACCATGAACGTTAAGATGTTTTTAAATCTAGGTTTGTGCCTTTGGTTTTTATAACAATGCTGTTGACCACCATTTTATCTGCGTGGAATTTTATTTTTCCGTATATCTCTTTTTCCACGTGAATTTAAGATTACTCATTCCCTCTTTTTCCCGCTTAAGAGTGAAAATTTCAGATATCATTTCATTATGCACCTCTAGAATGCTCAAGGAATACTTATTTTCCAAACTTTATGTTACGATAGACCCAATAGTTTAGGCTGTACATTGTTTGTTAGTCAGACAGTCAACCAATCTACAGCGAACCATGTACCTATTCAAATATTACAAGTTAAACTTTTTTAGCATTATAAAATTGAATGATAACAGAAATTCAAAAAAAACGTCAACGTCTATAAACAATTACCTCTATGTATCAGCACAACGTTTGAACAAAACAAAACAAAAAAGTAGATATAAGTGCGGTACTCCGTACTACTACAACTCACCGGTAAGGGACAAAGACCCTTAATTACAGTTTCCAATTAGCTCGAACAAAATAATGGGGTAGCTATTCTCATAATTGATTCTATATTAAAATAGTACCAGTGGACTGAACATTCTTATCTATTCTAACGCCATTTTGCAGTAACAAGATGCCAAAGTGTCAATGAACTCGAACTATCTGTGGAACTTAGATAAGGAGCTGAGTTTAATGCAGCCCCGAATATGCGGAGTCGGGTCTCAGCATCTCGTCTCGTCTCATTCTCGTTTGAAATGTAATTGATTATTTTGTAAAATATAGAATTAATTCCTTTCTTTGTTGGGGTCGAGATTTTACATTATTTCCCTGGCTTAGTTTTAGTATTTTTTTCGTAATTATAAAGTAGTAAATTAATATTCAAATTAGTAATACCTACCAGTTATTAATTTATTAAATTGGCTTCCCCAAATTGAAGCCGCAGCTACGTAATAATAAATTTTCTATTGTGTCTCGCTCCTCAGCCTTGACAGGTCACGACGTTACTATATACAGGAAAGTTATAATCGAACCTCCCACTTCGGTATACAAAGTTGGAATTTATGATTATGTTTTAATAAGTAATTTGATCCTTAATTCAAGGTTTTGGTGACAAGTTTTAAACTGAAAAGTCACACGTTTCTAACTTACTAACAAGTTCAATATTTAAATTGGGTTTAAGTTCCTTTCAAAGTTTTAAGCAATTAATACTTTCAAACTGTTTCTGACGCTAAGCAATGTAAGACTTCTTTGATAGCGTCATTAAACTGAAATCAAAGTCTTTTTATAAAAATATAATATTAAAAAGTTAATATAATATTATAAGTTATTAATAAGTTATATAAGTTACGGCTTTATGGTGGTTTTGCAGCTAGAAATATATCTAAGTAGAATATTTAGACTTATATGGAAAAATAGAAAAGATCGACTGCCTCGTGCTAAAATTCTGTAAAAATATTGAATAGTTGGCTAAGTGCGATAGTAGGCATCCCGCTACAAAATCCTGGGGAACATGCTAGCATGGAAATAATTAGAATGGAAAATAATTGGAGAAGGCCTACGTCTGCTATTATAATGGTGACGTAATCCATACTCCTAAACAAATATCAGTTAAATACTGGTTTTTTAGTTATTACCATATCAAATTTCCATAAAACATCTGAAATAGTCTCAAAACATATTTTTTTTAGGGGTCGGCAACGATACGTAACACGCCTGGTATTACAATCGTCCCTAGATTACGGTAACCACTTTCTATCGTATGCTTATTATTTTGCCAACGGTAACAATTTACCATTAGGCGGATCGTACAGTTTGGCAAAAAAGTGTCTGCAAATTGGGGGCGCCACTGGCGCACTTTTCATGCTACAATTAAATATCACAAGTTATTTGGTACTTACATGTTTCTATGTCGAATTTTTTGCCATCAAATGTAATCAAATCAATCACTTTTAAGTTATTTAAGAACTTACAAACTTAGTTTTTAAGATTTTTATTTTTAGTTCCAGCTGTCACCGTCTCAGACTCTTTTTTGCCAAGCTGTATGCTTGTTTGCCACTAAAAAAACACAACCCGGAGACAGATATAAAATATAATGCGAGCGAAGTAGCTGGTTTGAAGAAATAATATATATTTAGGTGCTATTTTAGTCTCTAAAGTATGTTTTGTTAAGTTTTATATATTTTTTAAAAAACTTGTTTTTTAAAGAAAAGAAATTCGAGTATTTGAACGGACGCTTTTGCTTTTATTCCATTATGGAACACATTTTTGAGATACAAAAGAAACATCGTTAAAAAACGTTCGCTCGAAAGAAAATCTAGAAACTTCATGACAAAGAAAAATGTCTTAAATAAATATAAAGTAGATGTAACAAACTAACACAAGGGATACAAAAAAGAAAAACCTTGGGTTTGAATCTGAGACCTTTGACTTTCCAGTCAACGGTCCACCACCACTAGGTTAAAATGACTAACTAACTTGCCACCACTGACGCTGCACTTTTTCCTGTGGCGTCACTTCTGTGATTGAAATTTTCTTTTTCACTATGAAAAAAATTCAATTCTTTGCTTAAACAACATTTGCTGCGTGAAAAAACAAACCAAACGAACATACTTTCGTATTAGGTACTTTGATTAGTATGATGAGTCTCTCCATTGGCTCCATTGGTATTTTTTTTTTTAAGTTACAAACCAAATTAAAACTAATAAGCAAACTTTTGTGTTCACAAACCATATTGCACTTTCCCATAAATTAAACAGAAGCGTCCATTCCTAAACCTGATAGACCACGTTCATTTGTTCAGAAAATCACTTTACACAAAGCCCCAGTCAGCCCCAGTACAATTTCCAATCTCATTCGTGTCATTTTGTTCCTTTCACATCGTTTCAAATAGGTAAGCATTCAGTGCTTCGCTTTCATTTGTCCGTTCCACTTTAGTTTCACTGACCAGGTATCGTTTGATTATGTAAGAATTGAATTTTTGTGTTCATATTGTGGACTGGTTTTTATTACTGTTGCATGATAACATATATTATTCCCATTATTTTAGACAGAAGTAGGCAGTAACAGAGAGGGTAGAGAAAGTATGAGTGCCAGCAAAGCTGTATGGAGACCGTCGCACACGTAAACTGCAGCTATAATATATCTATGTTATATGCTATAATATCCAAAAATATTGCAAGCTATTATTTAAAAGAGCAACCATGAAGTTTCTTGCCAGGTTCTTCTGCATGAGAGGTAGGCTGCCCTAGGAACTGGCAACTAGAGTCACTTTTATAATAATTAAGATTATGACTATTCATAGGTGCCTAAAATGGTCTACATGAATAAAAATATTTTGATTTGATTTTGATACCTATATTGCGGAAAGTCAATTTTTATATTCCTTTAGGTATTGCATATGAGTATCGAATAATATTGTGGTGGGGCACTAATAACAGACCGGCTTTGCAAGCACCTGCCGTGTACCAATGTGACGTTTTCAACTATTGTCTTAACTTTTTTCTCAGTTAATCTAAGCCACCACTGACTAGTTATTGTTAAAGAAAAACATCGTTAGGAAACTTGGACTAATATTCCGAAATCTCCAACACGCAGTGAGCTAGCGTGGTAATTAATGCTCGATCCTTCTCCGTACAAAAAGAGGCCTTTGCCCTGCAATAAGACAGGGTTTATTTATATTTATATTGCCTATGTACGAGTAACGTAAACGTAACGTAAAGTATGTACTTATATCATTCCTTCATTCGTGCACAACTTTAAATCATATTTCTTTATTGTTACCGATAAAAATGTATATTGTTGTTTCAAATCAAAACTGTCTTCTTGCTGTTGGCAGCTGTGAAACAAGATTTAGACCTTCTTCATAAAAAGTAATAATAAGAATATTTTATTAGTAACAATTTTTCCCATTCTATTTTTATGAATGCGTATAAATAACATAATTTCCATTGTCTTTTCAGGTAATTGCGTTTTCCATTTGACGAGAACGGCGTTTTATAGCGACGCATAAAACAGGTAGGTAACATTGGTAACAATCATAAAATCCTTTTTAATTTTGGAAGCACTATGAAGTCTTGGGAATTATAAATGACAATAAATATGCAATTTGATTAAGGATAAAAAAATATTTTACATTTAACAAAGTTAAAATAATTAAATTAATAAGTTTAGTTTTAAAAATAATATAAAAAAAAATTTTGTTGTAATCAAATTTTGCTTTAAGTATTTAAATAGAAAATAAATTAAAAAAATATTCGAAGTTTTTTTTTATTTTATAAAATCCATTTAGGACATATTATTTGCCTTTTAATTTTATAAGAATTCAGAAATATGGATACTGCAATAACACTTACTCCTCGCCCCGCACCTGCTTTCATCTATTTATCTTTGACCACAAATCTTTGATGAAGAGACAAGGAAGAAGTTTAATTGGTGGGTTCGTCGGAATCATCAGATCTAAGTGAGGGTAATTATGAATTAATTGAAATAGTAAGCCACTGAAACGTTTGCTGGATGTGAGTTCAACAAACTCAAATCGTGCTGCCTTTTAGTTTTCTTGGGAAAAAAATACCATCATAATAAAATTAAAACAAAAATTTCCTTTGTTACATAACTAACTCATGATGTTTTATCTGTGTACCAAGTTTCGTTATTTTTATTTAAATTCAGCGTAATTGAGTAAAAAATTTCGTAACTTTGTAATTTTGTGTAGTAATAATTATTATCTTTGGACGATAAAAACTATTCGTATCAAAATAAAACCGCAAAAAGGTATTTTTACTAAATATTTCATAAATAAATTATTATTATAAGTTCTATTTACTTCATAAATAAATTATTATTATAAATACTATAAGTTCTAAGTGCTAGGTTCTAGAATGGAAGATCACTAATCTTTTTTATAATTGTATAACGATCTTGGAAAAGCCCATAAATAGCATTTTAAAATACTAATCATCCAAAATACAAAAAGGTACAAGCAAGGACTAAATTAATTTCAGTAAACCTAAATTAAGTAACGATTTAAAAACGGTACTGTACTCGTCTTTAATTTTTAAACATTAAGCGGCTTCATCATTTGGTGCTACACTGAATTATAAAGATGGGCTTGTTTTTTATTTAATAACCTACTCATGTAATGTTTTATATCATAAATCCTCTAGTAAATACACCTGAATATTACACTTTGTAACGTACTAGTATGAACAATATTTTCGACAGCGATCGAGAAACGATTAGGTTAACCTTATGCGAACCCTACATAAAAAAAGAAAAATAAAAAAATAAATTACTGCGTACGTTTTATTTATTTTCCGTGAGTAAAACAAACCTATTTCGCTTTTCCGTTTCTAGGGATCAAACCTTCTCTTAAAACTTCGGGGAAGGTCATACGTAGTATTGTCTGACTTGTGTGTACCTACCTACTACATTTAAGGTATAACTTGTAACTAAACTTGTGTTTCAATGGAAACACTGAGGCAGTGGCTACACCCACTATACACAGTATCGTCTTCAACTTTGTGTTACATTGCTTAAGTTAGACATGTGTATTCAATACGTGCCGAATGTTAATATTGGTAAATATATTCTTGAATGCATTGCCCGTTGCACAATAATAGATTACATTATTATACTATTTATTATGATAGCTGATTTGACAGCTTATGAAGTATAATCTGTAGAGATTTCAGGTTCGTACCCAAGGCACGACCTTTAACTTTTCGTAAGTTATGCGCGTACCTTTATTAAATTTTCACCACACTCACCCTCCTCTCACACGCTTCGTTTCGGATTGCTGGGCTATTGGACTACAAGAATGAAGGATTAGGGAGTGCATACGTGTTTGTGCACACATTTGTGCACTTTATAATATCTCCTACATAGATGGCTAATGTTCGTTGAGACCGAAATTCATCAAATCATTATTAAGATATCTATTTTATTAACTACAAATTGAAAAGAGTTATCTGTAGAAAAAAAAATGGGCAGGAAATAAGTATCGGAAAATCTTTATACGTTTGACTGACGGATTGGTAGCTTTTATTGCCGGATAGCGCAAACACGTGTAGACGTTATCATTCATTAAAATATGCATGAACTCATTCAATATCGTATCGTATTTTAAAATATCTACACTATCTTACTCGTATTTTCTATCTCATCAATCTACGTATATAAATGTCATAATAAACAGAAAAACTTTATACATTTGCTTTATCGCAGAATATTGTTTTTCGACTATCAATTTTATAAGACGCTTGACGCTTGAAGACGTCACACGTCGAATTTAAAATCCATCAATATAGATTTGTAGCTCTTGAATTTATTGACTTGCAATAAAATCAATTTGAAAATCGTCTTATCGTGTGCCGCAGAAGTTTAATAAAAAAACCTAACCTAACCAAAATGACGTATTTTATTATTAGTTAAGTTATTATAAATCAGATTAAATAGTTATCAATACTTTAAAATCGTTATATCCTAATAGTCCTATTTTTTTACACTTTTTTATTTATGTTTATTTCTAGTCTTTTTTTCGATGATGTTTTTATCTAAAAATTTGACCGATTTTATGATATCAGACTTAAATTCTCAATAAAATAAATTTTTGATTACAAATCAAAAATATACTAAATTAAGCGCGCTCAAAATAATTTAATGTTTTTTTACGATGAAAAAATATATTGTTATAATGAAAAATAAAAAAATTCGTAAATTCTCGGACACAAACCAAAAATCCATCCAGCTTCTAATCAGATAATGACAGAAAAATATATGATCCCAACTACGATAAAATCTAATGATGTGGGATACAGTTTGGCATATCTTTAAATCAAGAAACGAGGGTTCCAGAGACAATACCTCTCTATCATATTCCGTCAGGGGCTGACATAAAAATATTAGGGTCAAACGCGATCCGAGCGTTACACATGTAGTCCTCAATCTTGTGAGAAAATCGTATGAAAAATATTTTATGGAGTATACCTACAGACTTGTCACAATCATGTTACTACATCGCGGTTATTTTTAATAAATTTATTTCATAAGTTTTACTTAAATATTAGAAAATTAAACGTTTAAGATATTTATGTTCTAATATTTGAATGAATAAATGATAATTAGGAAGAGGTTCCTCTCTCTGGACCCCTAACCACCAGTAGCTTGGACCCTGTTCCCGATACCGGTGGGCTACTATATTTTATATTTTTAAATGTAATTTTTATTTTTTATATATATTTAAAAATGTATTTTATATGTGTATAAATTAAAAAATGGAATAATAATTATATAATAATTGCAAGAGTGTTTTATAGGTTTGCCCTATTTTTTCAAATTAAATAGAACCACAGATCAATGTGAAATTAGAGTCAAGGGAGCGAAGCCGCGGGAATATAGCACATGAATAAAATAAAGCTAAATGAATGAAGCGAAATGAATCACTTAATTTAGAACAAGTCAGTGCATAAAAAGTTACACTAAGTTTACGTCATAATAAAGAACGTAAATTCAAGTTTCTAATCTGGGTGGTACTATTGATCTACGAACCCAATATCAATCATAATTTATACACAAACTCATTGCAACGTTGTAGACCGATAGCGGAACGTCGTATTTTGACCGTAACTTATAATTTTATTAAAGTCATTTATTTTTGCACAGGAGATTAATTACGTATATTTAGAGCTTCTATTAAAAAGTTAGAAAATTTAGACCGTTGCTTTAAGTACAATTTAAGTTTTTGCAAAACTGCATGACAAACCGTGAATATAAAATTTAAGTCAAAAATTCTAGTCGTGTGAGATTAAGGACAATGTTATCTTATAGTTATTAAGTTATTAGAAAGATTGGATACATGGAACTGATGGAATCGATGTTTTATGTCCAAAAATTGTAAAACTAAATATTACAATTGTGTCCTCAATAAATTATTATAGTGTCTGGAAATAATTTTAATGAATTGGTATTGTATATTTTGACGTACTACAAAAAGTTTAGAAAATTATCTAAAGAACTTTCCAAATATTTGAGTTTTCAGTTTCATAGTTTTATGGTCTGAGTAAGTGAGTAACATACAATTTGAGTTCAGAAGTTGGTGGTTATTTAACCATAACAATATACTCTATCATCATTCAAAAGATTAGAAAGATTGGATACATGGAACCTATGTTATAAGGCCAAACATTGAAAAACTAAATATTACAATTGTGCCTTCAATAAATTATTCTAGTGTCTGGAAATAATTTTAATGAATTGGTATTGTATATTTTTACCTACTACAAAAAGTTTAGAAAATTATCTAAACAGCTTTCCAAATTATTTGAGTTTTCAGTTTCAAAGTTTTATGGTCTGAGTAAGTGAGTAATATAAAATTTGAGTTCAGAAGTTGGTGGCTATTTGACCATAACTATGTACTCTATCATTATACAAAAGATTAGAAAAATTGGTCCATGGAATTGTCAGAAAACTTAAGATTTGTTAGCACGGCATACGAAAATAATACGAGGGGTTGTGCGGGGCGTAGGGGGTTTTATCGCGCTTACTTCGTAGCCGGCCGCCGTGTTTTCGAATCGCTGACAACAACATTATAAAAAAATGTAGTTTTACAAATTATAATATTAATGAGTTTATGTTCTTAGTCTGTGTAATATAAAAAAAATTGTTCCAGAGTTAGATGCTACTAAAGATAATAATATAATATACAAAATATATCGATATAAAAACCGGTTTTTTATTTTGTTCAACCAATACCGGTTTTATCAAAATCTTGTATACATTCAAACCTTTATTGAAATTTGAAACAAATATATAATTTAGGGGTAATATTCTTAGTTAAAAATGAGGTATATTTGAGTATTATTATAGATATTTGAATCCAGAATATTCTTGTGTAAAAAACAAAAGGAAAGAGTAATATAAAGAAAGACAAACAACAACAGATAAAAATCAAAAATATATTTTAAGAAATATTTATTTAGAAATTAAATATTTTTTTTATTAAGTTTTCTAATTACAATAGGATAAAATCTCCTTTAAGAAGAATTAGCGTAATTAATTAATTATTTAGAATTATTCAAAGAGAAAGAAGTCAAGAAGGAAATGGTGGTAACAACGTGATTTTTTCTATGTCATATATGTAAATTCTTAGTTTATCTAAGACACCACTGACTAACAGTAAAGGAAAACATCGTGAGGAAACCTGGATTTAATAGTCTAAAATTGCCAACCCGCATTGAGCTAGCGTGGTGATAAATGCATTCAATTAATTCAGTGCATTCTCTGTATGAGAAGAGACATTTGCCCTGAAATGGGACAGTTACAGGCTAATAATAAATTAATTATGTCCGAAATTTTATAAACTTAATCCAAATGTGTCAGGCAGAAGTGCATTATATAACAATATCAAAACATGACAGTGACACTGTCATGTGACAACATTTTCTATAAGATCAGTTAAAGATACATCATCCAGTATGGCCTATAAAATTACTTATAACTTAATGAAAATTAGTTTTTTTTTTAATCTGAATAATTTGATTTTGGTTAATTGGTATGGCCAATTAAAATGAATTAATTAACTAAGCTTAATCCTTTTTTTATAAATGACGTGAATTTTAAATTATTTTCGTCTGAGTAATATTATTATTTGAGTTCAGAAATTAGAGGCTACTTAACAATTATAAAATGCTATACCGTCATACCTACAGAAGATTTTGTGTGGGTAAAGTTATTATAAAAACATGGATTCTATAAGAAAAGCCACGCGGAGTTCAAGGATAGGGAATGAAAAACCGGTGCGATATAAAAAACCGGTTTTTATATTCAGTGTACTTTCAATTAAACCTTTAAAATGTAATTCGGGACATTTCTTTGTTCTATGGTTGATGAACAACCTGGTACCCAAATAGTAATAAAAATTTACTATTAATTTTGAACAACTGTGTTTGGGATGAATTGTACGTTAGTTATATACGAATCACCTTGTTCATCACTTAGACCCTCTGATCAGGAGCAAAAATAAAACTCAAAAAAAATATTTTTGATAAATATAATATACAAACAAAACTTTAAACAAAACCGTAAAACTCTCATAGTATTGTACATAGAGTCTACAGAATTAGGTGATCGTCAATATTCGTCAAAAGAGCTGGTCGGACATTTGGCGTTGAAACATATTCGAAAACTTGTAAAGTCTATTGAATAAAAAAGCAATTGTAAAAATATATATACCTAGGTACAATTCAAATTGAGAACCTCCTCCTATTTTCCGTCGTTGGTTAATAAAGAGATTTTATAGGTTTTATAATTTTATGTAGTTCACATGGAAATCAAAAACAAAAGAACAATAAAGTATGTAGTTCTAAATTTAAATATTTAAAGAATTGAGTACAAATAAATATAAAAATTACTAGACATGGAGATAATACATTCGGGTAAATACGGAAACCCGAAGACTACCGATGTGTTCACCGTTTGTAATGGATTTTGCAGAAACCTAAATTATACCTAAAGCATTGGTCTAAATTTTCTAACTTTTTAAACGAAGCTTTAAATACACGTAACTAATCTCCTGTGCAAAAATAAATGACTTTAATGAAATTATAAGATAGAATCCTACTTCTACTGGGCTATTGGTGCAGTAACACGATTCGCAAAAATAGGATTGAAATTGTGTTGATTATTTCATAAGTAAGCACCCTGAATATTTAAAATTAGAACTCCTTACAAAAACCGGAAACGTTTCAAAGAGACTTTTTAAAACTTGCCATGCTGACAGAAACACAGACGGAAACAAAATATCACCCCTAATTTTCATTAGCGGAAGAACCGTACAGATGAAAAAGTCTACATTAATTCGGTGGGAGAATCCGGGAAACGATTAAATTACCACAAAAGGCGAGGAAAGGCGAATGACTGCAATAAAACCATATTATGTTATGACGCCGCCACTCAAATCTTAGCCATTAAATGAAACGAGTTGGCGGCTTTATTAGGTATCTAGTACTTTACTCGATGAATTAAAAAGTGAAATTCCATGATTGAAAAGCAAGCCTATTTGTACCAAATATTTGTACATAACCAGCTAGTTGAAAATATTTAGTCATCCGAACAGCACTAAAACAGCTTAAAACTACAAACTTCGTTATGGAGTTGAAAAACTGAGATTATTAAAGCTTAACTAAAGCAGCTCGAAGCGCTAATGCATTAAACCGCGCTACTTAATAGTAAACTTTGGATCTCTTACAGTAGTGGAAGGTAAAGATTAAGAATCAAGGAACAATAATTAACGTTTTGGGTTTGTACGGGCGCAATGCAGTTATAGAAGTAGTTGTAAGGGGGTCGGCGTGAGGCGAAATCGCCAGACGCGCCGATAACGCTTTAGGGAAAGCACGGTTCGCGGAAACGCGAGCAATCGCAGTTACGTAAACGCGTCGCGATTTAGTGTTACCGGTGTTTTTAAATGCAAGCAAGTGTACTGTTGTGAACTTGTTTAGAAAATTTAAGTGATTTTTTATGGAAAATGTGAAGGTTTGTGCAACTTTTGTTTGCTATGAAAAGTTGTTTGAATTAAATTTTGTAAGTAATTGTTTAGAAATAAGTTTTTTTCTTTTTAATTTAAGGTGCTACATGGTACGTCTTTTATCTTTTTCTTGTTAAATATTTATGATGTTAATTCATATTAATTTCAAAATTAGTTTATATCTGACCACTTATTCGACTTTTACGTAGGTATTTAAGTATACTTACTTCAGATTTAATACTTGTTTTTTGACTTTACGAAATATTTTATTATTTTATTTTATTTTATACATTAAAAAAATACCTCTCAATTATTATTTTTAAGATTTAATTGCGTATATTTCAGTTTTTGTTACATTTTGCTTAATATTACCTAAACTTAGAGACCAGACCAAAATAAATACCGACAAAATTAAACATTCTAGCAAAACAGTTAATTAAGTAACTACTAGACTACTGTCAGATTTATACGAACTAGATTAGTTAGTTTACTAAAACAAATTTAATTAAAATATTTTATTTAAACGCTTATAATATAGGACAACATAGATAAAAAATTGCTAATTTAGTAGCTGGACAAAGATCTGGTTAATTATTAAATAAATAATTAAATATTATGAACATGTTTTTAATACAATAAGATGAAAATACAATATAAATATTATAAAATAAGCATACACATTATTAAATAAATCTTGATTCATTTAATAGATTAGAATAGTCTTCTTCCCTTCATAATAAGAATCAGAATAAAACTTTATTTTATTGCAGACATTCATATCTTGAAATACTTTCAGCGCAGCGCTAATAATTTAATTAATATGAATTTTTTGATGTCTGTTTTACATCCATTTAATGTGAATATTTGATGAATAATTAATTTTATACAAAAATATGACAAATATAGTGACGTATTCATAACTACATATCAGAATAAGTATTATGCAACTGGGATTGTGGTCAATCTTTGGTTGCCTCAATCTTCTACTGAACGCTCATCGACGGACGATCGACCATCCTGCATAATTTGATTATTCCTACAACATTGATTCCATCATTATCCTTTAGTCCTTATAGCACAGATAGCCTAGTGGTATGACCGTCGACTGACAAGTCACAGGTCTCGAGTTCGATCCCAAGGCGCGCACCTCTGACTTTTCGTAAGTTATGTGCGTATTATAAATTAATTATCAGTTGCTAAAACGGTGACGGAAAACATCGTGATGAAACCAGCACACCAGAGATTTTTCGATGGTGTGTAAAGCCATGTCAGAGGCCTACGGGCGGTTTAAACTCTGACACCAGGTTGTTCAACAACCACACGATAAGAAGAAGATTTAGTCCT
Organism: Protodeltote pygarga; assembly: GCA_936450705.2. Lineage (NCBI taxonomy): Eukaryota > Metazoa > Arthropoda > Insecta > Lepidoptera > Noctuidae > Protodeltote > Protodeltote pygarga. The sequence continues at coordinate 13,915,328 of OW388250.2, read as the reverse complement.
TATTTAGAGTCGACAAAATAGGTTTTAATTACACCCAATCCATAATCTCGCTATCTTCAGTTGTACTTTTTTAAAATAACCCTGCAAAGAAATTATAATATTTATGCCAACAATAAATTATGTATAAGTAGTATTTTAAAAGGGATTAAAAAACTAAATTGTGACTTGACGTACTTGAACTTAAATAAATGTGCATACAATGTACCCCCCACAAGGTGTGGCTGGTGAAATTATGCTGATGAATTATGCTATCATAAAGGACATTTTAGTTTTCATTTGGGACAACAAAATTTATTTTTGTATAACGTTCACAACTATGATAGACAAGGTTATCTCTAAACTAAGTTAGTATTTACATAGCCGTCGCGGTCGTAAACATTTCTAAAATAAATGTAACAACTTCTCAATATGGAAATAACTGGATTCGCAAGGCTGTAAGCATCTGTGGAATTGGTTAAATAGAATACTATTAACAGATCAGATTTCTCTTCGGGATGTGCACACATTGGTGTTATATTTCTTGTGCCCTGGATTTTTGGTAAATAAACTAGAATGATGTTTGTTTGGTGAATGATGACTAACGGTGAAAAAAAACATCGTGAGGAAACCTGGAGTTAATCTGAAATCGCCAACACCCTGTGAGCTAGCGAGGTGATTAATGCTTGATCCTTCTCTGTACGTGAAGAGGCATTTCCGTACAACAATATGATGAATTATGACTCGGTTCGAACTTATTTAAAAACTCATTCGCTTCTTCACACAAACTTGTTTACTAAATCTTCAACATGAAGGATTCTAATAGATTTTTTCAACGTCAGTGATAATTCATTTGTATTCATCGACTATAAATTTCTTCTCGCCTAATGTTGGAAAAATCGTTTAAGAATTCCTTAATACCAGAGTTTTTGGAAGTTACAGCGGCTTATTCTTTTTTATGTATTATGTAAAGCGCTTAGTAGGTAGTAGTTACATTCGTTGATACTTTAAAGAGATTTATTTTGTTTAAAAAACTCGTAACTTAACCCTTTGAACGCCACGCCGGTCATTGGTGACCGGCAAACAATAAAAATTGCATTGTGTCTGCGGCGTGGCAGTCAAAGTATTAAGAATTTTTTAAATAGGTAGTCATTATAATAAATTTTACAATGCAAAGATTGATAAAATATTATTTAAAGTTCGTTTTTTGCACACTTTTCTCGATATAAAGTTTTAATTACAAATCATAATAAATTATATGCATGAAATTGCTTGCTTGTTGTCGGTCGGAGTTTACATCGGCGACATGTCACTACACTGTGACCTCATCTGACAGGGCAACTACCTAACTTGAGATATTTACTATAACTTACTATCTAACGTTAGTATTAGGAGTTATTAGTAGTTAGTAATTGACGTTTTACAGCCGCGGAGGTAGCTGAAATAATTTCTTGCAGGCCAGCCACAGCCTGCGATAGCGATGAGCAAACGGCCTTAGCGGTATTACCCGCTTTAGCGATCTTAGCGGTTAAGCGGCTTTAATCAAGTTGTAAAGCACTTACCTACTATTCCTATTGATATTTACTGTCATGGGTCATTAGCACAATAAAAACATCTAGTCAAGGTTCCGGATTGCGGTTGTGGTCCCTTTGACAGTTAAGTGAAGCTTCTTGACGCTTAATTAAGTTTGTAATTAATATATCTAGAGTAGGTTCGACATTCAACATTAAATTGAACTTCATATTAGCTTAAATATAGTAAATTTCCATTACTTAAGCTTAAGCTGGGATATCCTAGTGGTATGATGGCTGGGCTGGCTAGTCAAAGATTGCAATCCATACAACTTAAAATACACTTACTTAATTTTGGTTGATGTGTAGGACCGATATCTTATCGTAGTAACAACTCCAAGTTGAAATCCTGCTCATTATCGGTTCTGTCATTTTATAAAAGTTTTGATAATTAATAGATTTTCTTTTGTTTCGCAAGACATTCAAAATATTTAACTTAAAAAGAAGTGATTTATTTATCAAAACTTTCAACAATTCTTACGACAAAAGCGCAAAAGCCGTGTATCACAATTGTTTTCGTATTGGACACAAACTGTCAAAAAAAAGAATGCATATTTGATTCATGACAAGCTATACATTTCTATCTATCCTACAAAGATTTCTTCCTCTCATCAATTCTCTTTACGAATGTTTTCAATTCAAAAGAGATGTTTTGGTTCCATGTCAGGGGGACATCGATCACTATCCTGTGACAGGCATTACGAGCGAGTGATGGATTAAACAGTTCCGGCTTGTCCTATTTCTTCTAATCGCAAATTAAGTTTTGTTTGTGTTTTAGTAGTTAGTGAATGTTTATCTTTGCAGAGATGTATCAGAATATAGTGAAGTGCTTTGGAAGGTACTGTAAGCGGCTTGTTCATAAAATAAAGGTTCTAAGTGAAATCAGACCTTTGGTTGCTTAGTAACGAAGGAAACGCAAACGTTTATTCATTTAAATGAAACAATCTTATATTTTTAAATACATATTTATGTATATAAATTAAAACATATCTTTACACCGGTATCGGTAACCGGGTCCAAGCTATCAGCTATGGGCTTGTAGCCCACATTATTATTAATTTTCCACTGCAGGGCAAAGGCCTCTCTACTATTCTTCTACCTCTCTGTCTAGAGCTGTAGAGGACTAGTCTTTTTAAAAAAAATAATAATAAAATAAAATAATTAGGGACTTCTTAATCATTCACGTTGTAATTGTGTTTCATTTTACCTTTCATGAATTAAAAGCCAAAGCTCATAAATTTTAATCACAATTCACTACTCATTCATTAGTCATTATTAAAAATTTAGACTAAAATTGCTTTTAGAATTGTTTTATATGTGCGATGTGAATATAAATGTTTGTCATCATTTCGTTAGCAGAATTCTGCTTGATATATTTTGTTAATGTAAAAAAATAGTGCTGTCACACAGTTGATGATATAATTATATTAGCAATGTAATATAATTATATCATTAATTGTAATAAATAATTGTATGGCAAACACATTCAAAATTTTCATAATAGCTTTATACATTTTGTCTAGGTATTTAGCTAAAACGTTCCCAGATAAAGGCAATAACTCCAAGCGCTAACAAATGCGAGCCTTGAGTTTGACCATTGAAACCAATATATGAAATACAAATCAGAAAAATAGTATCTAAAAACTTTGTTCACAATAAATACATACCTACGTTCATAAATAAATTATTCGCTTGATTAATCGTAAAAGTACAATTTGGAACGTTCTGATAAATTTAGTACATTTTTATCTTTTGTATTTTTTATGAAAAGGTCGATAGGTATTTGATTTTTCGTAACATAATATGGCTGGCTATCGAAATTTTAGTAATATTATATTGTTCATTTTGTAGAATAGAAGTTATTCGTTAGTTTATCTAAGTCCTTTAGTTAGTTTGAAATAGACACTGTAATTGAGAAATATCAACGTGCCCTTTTTTGTACTGGGATTAAAGTTTATATTTACTAACCTTTATTATTTATTAATTACGTGATTATCCTCCGTAATTTTGATATAAATTAAAAACAAGATTTAAATAAGTATTAGTTTGTTGAATGATGTTTTCAACACAATATAATTTCGGAAAAAGAATTTGTGAAATAGTTGAGGAAACGTTGGTCTCAACAAAAATTTAAAAAATATTTAATTAAACATTACCTCCCTCTTTCTTTTCTTCCCTCTTTTTTCTCTACTTAGCATAATCGTAATTATAATAGAAATTGTTTCTAGAGTCTCCTCGCAAATTTGATTTTCATTGCGCTAGTTACAAATTAGACTATGTTCCTAAAAACTTGAAAGTCGAGTTGGATACGAAAAAAGCATTTGCAAATACTTATACTTAATAATATATAAAAACAATATATTTATTTATCTCTATAAAAGAGTCGTGTTAGCCTAGTGGTGGTGACCGTTGACTGGCAAGTCAGAGGTCTCGGGTTCAAACCCAAGGTACCTCTGACTTTTCGTAAGTTATGTGCGTTTTATAAATTAATTATCACTCTCCGTGCCTCGGATAGCACGTTAAGCTGTTGGCCCCGGCTGTCAATTGTAGATCTTTGACAGTCGTTACGGGTAGTCAGAAACCCGAAAGTCTGACAACCAGTCTTACCAAGGGGTACCGTGTAACCTAGTACCTGGGTTGTGGAGGTCTGATGGGCAGTCGCTCCATGTAAAACAATGGTATTCAGCTGCATCCGGTAAGACTGGAAGCCGACCCCAACATAGTTGGGAAAAGGCTAGGCAGATGATTTATTTATCTCTATAAAATGCTGCAAGGATTACTTAATAATATTCATGTTAATTTACAACGATTTTTTTTGTATTATACTTTTTTAATTAAGAAGAAACAGTGATAGCCTAGTGGTATGACCACTGGCAAATCAGAATTCTTAGATTAGCACGTAGATCTTGCCTCAAAAATAACTTTAGACCATTTCGATTAATTTAAGATCTTTGACAGTTGATATAGGGAGTCAGTACCTTCATACACTGACAACTGATCTAACTTTGATCGCATGCCTTTCGGTTGCGGGGGTTAGATAGGCAGTCGTTTCCCTAAAAACTGACATTCAGCTGTATCTGGTAAGATTAGAAGCCCCTAACAAATTTTGAGAATAATAAGGGTAGAAGGATGATAAACCCTGTTCATTAATACACAGAATCAGATTAACATCGCAATCGTATAATTACACACACCAACAAACTTATTCTTTAGTCTACGAGTTTATTATTCATAAAGTAAAGCTTCCATAATAAACATTCTATAATTATTCAATTATCTTTCAGGATAAGATACTTATCTTTTGTTCCCGTCAATATTATAACTTCGTAAATACTTTATTATTCATTCAACGGTTCATCTCTAAATATTTAATCAACAGGTTCTGTCTTATTAACATTGTTGAATTTTTAAATAAAAGGGTGCTTATTAGGAACTTAATTAGCATTTTTTGCAGATTTTCAGGGGAGTTTTCTTTTTCTTGATAAAATATCTGGTAAGTAATTAGTATCAAGTCGTTTTTTTTCTTTTCCTTCCTGATATTTTGTTAAAAATGAAGTGGGTCATAAAACAAATTTTTCCTTGTTACAATTTTTTAAATTCCTGAACAATATTTTACCGTTATTTTTAACCATTATTTTATCACACTGCAAAATTTTAGCGGCAGAGGAATTATAGTGCGCTCTTGACCGAAATTCGGTCACAGCGGCCAACGGAGGGCGCAAACATAGGTGCACTCTCTATTCCCTCACTCTTATAGACCGGTGGGTCGGCAATCCGACTCGACCGGAGAAAGATCAGGCGAAGGGCTAACGGCTTTAGGCTTTCAGAGGCACAGAGTAAGTGACATAACACATAACATAGGAAAAGTCTTGGGTCGAACCTAAGACCTCTGTCTTGCCAGTCAACGGTCACCACCACTAAGCTATCACGACTTACAAACATAGTCAAATATAGACAGAGAAGTTAATTACCTATAACAAAATCAAACTCCTCAGTGATTAAACTATAATCGTACTTGAACAATTCAGATTTTTCTGACGTCATACCAGCTTTTCTAGCGTATGTTTAAAGTGTAGATCGAGTATTTCGTAGAATAACCTCAAACCGATTTATTTAACAAAAATATTCCGAATTGAACAGCGATAGATCTGGAAACAGATTGTGTAGTATTTGTACAGCAGCAGATTCACGTGGAAAGATACTATAAATATCTATAAATTTCACCTCAGTGTGGTCGTAAAGCGTCCAAATTGGATTTCTCGAGTCAAATCTGTTTAACCGGATCTGGATTAACAACTTACGTGTTATTTTTAAACTTGTTTTCAATTATATTAAACTCTGTTTATCTTGTGACTGAAGGTCTTGTAGTTTTTGGGAGAATCTAGTGTATAAAAGCTACTATTTAGATAAGGTATAAGATTCAGTTCTAAGGTTGGGAAGATGGTTAGTTTTTTAATTACCCGACTTTGAAAAAGGACTATGTATGAATGTATTTTCATTTTGAAAAAATCACAGAGTGTAAAACTACCCGTCAAATATAGTACAAGATTCACGCTTTTACAAGGAAAATGAGAGTTTGAAAACAATTTTGCTTACATCCTTTGGGGAAATAATAAAATAGTATGGTGGTAGGTAAGCTTAACTCAATTACACTTAACGTAATTCTGACTGTTTGTCGTTATGTGGCTGCCGTACATTTATTTATGGACCATCTAGCATAAGAGCAAATTCGTCAATAAGTATTTATCTTCCTGATTTTTTAAAAAGGAGTGAAATAATAGTGAACAAACTGTAAACATTATTTATTAGATATAATAGGCAATCCCAAAAAATTTCGCTTTTGATTGTAACATCAACATATTTTGTCAGTCACAATAAAATATCAAACTTATATTTTTGTATCAGTAAAACCTACCCAATTGTCCAACAGATACGTTCCTGATGGTAGGGTTTACACCTCTCGTAATCTCCAAACTACAGTCTGCTACAAAGAGATAGAAAATATTGTCAGTGAGTCGCCTCATTTGCCCTTGCTATCTCACTATATAAAAATCCTTCGCATTCATACATATTTTATCAAACCGTATTAGACATTCTCCTTGACAAAATGCCCCTGAAATAGTGGCATTTCTTGCGCTGGTGAAAATTACTACATTCACAAGCCAAAACTAACGTCGACAACTTTGTCGGACATAATCCCGGATTACGTAGGACAGGCCGATATGGACCGGACTAGACTAAAATCCGTAATACCACAACGGCTAAGTAACAGAGTCGTATTCGCACCCAATATCGTTGCAAGTTTTCTCGCCTTATCAAACCATAAAATGGGTATGTTCAAGTTAAAATAGTAGATAATTATTAGGCTAATCTAAATAAAAAGTATAATAATAAAAATAGGTATTTGCCTTTTTTTAGGATGAAACGTAAAATATTAAACTTTCTATAATTATTTTGCTTAATTTAGTACCTAAAACTTAGGCCTTGACGATATACAAATTATTATGTCAAGGTTAGTCACACTTCTCCATGCACTTGAGCTTTTTGGCTACAAAATAAAAACAAAAGAACGAGATACATAAAATAATCGTTAACTTTCGTTAAATAAATACGGCCCTGGTTAACTGCCATAAGACCATTCTATTGTTTTAAAATTATTATCACGAAGCGGTGTGACAAGCCTATTTCGGTAGATCACAAGATCTTCTATAAGAGGTACGTGCCTAGGTTTCGGACCTACGATCTTTGATATGACAGTCCAACGGTCATATTACTAGGCCATCATTGCTTATTTATTCGATACGTTTGAAGTCAAAACCCAGTATGTGAGAGAAACATCAAGATTTGCACCTAATAACAAGATCCCAAGCTAAGAAACGCTAAACTGTTTAAGCAGCCCAGTAACTCAATCAAAGCTTCAATAGATTCCAATCTTGAGTGAGTAATTGTATTGATTCCAAATATTCCAAGACGTGGAGCAATAATGTATTACTTGAGCTACTTAATGTTATACTATTTCATAGTGATTGGGTTATCTACGTTTATAATTAAAATATAAATATCAAACTAAATATACTTAAAGTTAAAAGTACAAATATATGGCTCAATTTACATTACCGCGAAACGGAATGGAAGCGAACAGAATTGGCCAAACCATAATTAACTTTAAATCAATTCAGCAACGAAACAAAATAGATAAGTCGCGCGTTTTCCAGGAATTTTCGCGCATTCTCGGGAATTTCCACAGCTGCCGTCGGCGGAGTTTTGTACGTTATACGATTGACATAAAAATCATTATGCTATGTCCAATTCCATTCACTTCTATTCCATTTCGCGGCAATGTAGTTGCCCTTCAGGAGGACAGTTATAGGCTGATTTATTATTATAATATACTATAGAAGATAGTCCTTTTGCATCGACCATCCAATATCCAAAAAATGATCATTAACGATGAAACCAATTTTATAAAACCTAGGGATGCTAAATTATTATTTTCTATTTGAGGTAGTTTTTACGTTAGAGACGGTAGAATATGGAAGAAAATGATATACATCACGATTACGTATAGCTCAATTAGCAAACTGATGTGTTCAACCAGAAGTTCGCAGGTTTGAATCCTGCTCATTTTTTTTTCTATTGTAGTAATTCGGTAGCATGCGTGAGAAAAATAAAAATGGTTAAAATAAAATAAAACTATGGAAGATTTTGGCACAAATCTTGGAAACTTGATAGTTTTGTTTGGATCGCTTGGTACTGGCCCAAATCACTTTATACTTGGATAGATCTACTTGCTTCGTGTAGAAACCATTTAGCGTCAATTTAAGATTAATGGTCAAACTTCTTAATATTAACGCGACAGTAAAGTCATGTCAAACACAAATAACTTAACAGTTATTTAAATTCAGGCATTCATTCATTCAGTCGCATACTTTTCATGCTACAAATAAAATAATTTAAAGTTAAAATAGTCTTAAAATTTGTTTTAATACATTCGATCTTAATCCGTGATATGCCATGTGGTTTCCGGATGCCGTGTGGTTTCCAGCCTAAGAATAGAACTACGCCTACTCATCCCGCGGGTGTCGTAAGAAGCGACTAAGGGAAAATCCAGAAGATGGGCAGCAGCATCCTTCTGTGTAAGAGTAATCATCTGTTACTGCGATCGCCAACCCGCTAGCCCAGCGTGGCGATTATGGGCAAATACCTCCAAAGAGCGCACAAAAGTGGCGCGATTGGGACTGGCCAGTAGTAGACTAATTCAGGCTGATAATGATGATGATGATGATAATCTTAATCCTACTAATATGTAAATGTAAATATAATATGTAGATAGATGTTTGTAATTCTTTCGCGCAAAAAGTACCAAAGAAATTTGATAAAACTATACATACATAAAGCTTATACATCAGAATAATACATAGGCTACAATCTATCCCAATATCACGTGGGCGGAAGCTAGTTCATCGTTACTTAATAGCAAATGGTATTGTAACTGTAATTAGATTATTTATAATAATGTTGAATTAAATTTAGATAGTCCGAAATATGTATAAGTTCGGGTCGTTCGTAGTTTCTAATTTTAATTTGGTAAAATGAATTATGTACCTATGTAAATGTCTACCAAAGTTTATATCATTTACGTCACATCCAAATATAGTTAGGTACCTTGTTTGTGTGCAAAGAAAAGTGATAGTATCTGTCAAGTTGATAAATTGTATCACAATGACATAGATTCATTGGGTATACATGTCATTAACTAACATGATTTGCAGAATTGCGTGGTAGTTATAGTTTTAGTACCTATAAAGATTACAATATTTATCGTACCTACAAATGAAAATTCTCATTAACTGTCAGTGACAGACAAGATGCGGAGAAATAAGATCCACTTGTTGTGGTGCTACTTGGAAAAAATCTAGGCACACCAGTGGACTTTGAAGGCTTGGATTGATGAAATTAAAGGGTCTTGGATAGAGAAATACCTGCCTACTTTTTCATCTACCTAGCCTTTTTCCAACTATGTCGGGGTCGGCTTCCAGTCTTACCGGATGCAGCTGAATACCAGTGTTTTACATGGAGCAACTCCCCATCAGACCTCCACAACCCAGATATATGAACAAAGATGATGAAGATGATTTATGATTATTGTGTGAAGATATATTATAATAATATAGCAAATTAATTGAGCTAATTTTGATAATAATAAGGTCTTTTTATATCGCTGCAACATCCAATTTTATTCAGATACGCCAAAAAAGAAAAAAAGCTTTCAAATGATGTTAAAAGCAACATTTTTTGTAAATATAAATATGGCAGTACCTTAAGTACCTACCTAAACAAATCAATCGGTTTGTCTTGTTGCCATCGACAATAGAAATACACTTCCACAAGTCGTTCTGTAATATCCGATCCTCAGACTTCCACATCCAGGTCATCGAGTTATATAGCTAAAAAATTATGTAGGTACATTAGATTTAATATATTAATAATTACAATTTAATTGTAAAAATTCATATTAAATCAATTTTAATCTTATTGCACGACAATTTTATAAAAAATTGTTTCTAATTTTTTTTCTTTGAAATAGAATTTTATTATTTAATTAAATAATTTAACTTTTTTTTTATTTTTAACATTTAAAGATTCAAAATTATAAAATATATTTTGTTACTTGTACCTACATAATGGGCTGGTTAAGGAATTTAAAATTGTAATCAGAGTAATGACAATTGTCGATCACTACACCTCCATCATCAGATCAGCTTACACACTATTAAAATACACTGTCCATTATATCGTGCATCAAACTTAAGCCCGTTAACGAGAGCTTTAGCTTCACGATTACAACAGAATGTTGAATAAAAGCTCGTTAAAATTAACAATTCAATAAGTTGTTTTGAATAAGTTATAAGATTTCTGATATATAAATAAAGAACAAAACAATTTTAATCAGACTTCACTTTCTAATTTATGTTGCCCATTGTTAGCTTTGGTAAAGAAAATCAATTCTCTAAACACAAACAAAGAACAGGTACACAGAACTTGACTCCGATCATATTTTCTTCAAGAGCAACAAAACCATTCCTTTAAATACAAAATATATGAACGTATATGAATTTTGCTTTTTTGCGTTCCATGGCGTTTCGGGTACTACAGTTCCGTGGAACGCTAGCATTGCTACAGTATAGAGCACGTATTGTAATTATTAAAAAGTCTTTATGTTTGCAACGTTGAATATGTTATTATTTTCATCTTATGTTTAATGGTTAGGTTCTTTCTTATGTTTAAATCTTAATAGAGCTTTAAAACATTTTATTGAAAGTATTTATTGCACACTAACCCGTCAACCTATCAAAATCGTTCCTACAAAATACAGAATATGAATAAAACAGACTTTGAATTAGAATACTCACTGCAAGACTGGAATTTTTAAGATGTTTTACAGAAATTCGACAAAATGGAGTCTTGGCGCAGACTTATCTTAATTTAATTCTTGAGAAGTAAAACCAAGTTACAATGATGATATTGTGAACGCTAAATGAATAATGTCAATGACACAGAATTAATGGCTATCTTATCCACATCAGAAAGTATAAAAACTGTGTGTAATAGTTATTTGAATTGGGGTATTTATTATCTAGATTAACTTGTCGTAAATTCTATAAAATACGTACTAAACGGGATGGTTAAAAAGCTTTTTATGAAGTTGCTTAAAGTGCTGTATAATAAGTGTGTTGAGTGCGATTCTTAATAAATTATGAATTTATGGTTCGCAAAAACGCATGAAATGACGACTAACAAGAATATTTTTTGGTGTGCAGGGAAAAAAAAGTACCTACTTAGACGTGTTCTGTTTTTATACAACTAACTCTTTACACTAAGTAGGTAATTAAAAAGTTGGGCAAAATTAAAATACATGATGTTTCTTTAACCAAGTAATAAGTTTATTTTGTATGATTGTTCTTATATGACGATCTTTAACTTCAAATATCTCGAAAACATGACACTTAAGGACATCATCTTGCTAACAGTTTTTGTTTGTTAAGATGTCCTCTGTCAGACCAAAACGAATATCTGCATATGGATCACATAGATAATAATTAATGTTGTCGCTTCAGAATTGAAATCCATGCTTATCCATAAAGATCAACCCCAGCCAGCGATACATTTAAAATTCAATTAACCATATATTATTATCATTAAAAATAACGATCAAAAACGTTCTAATGGAAGCGCGTGCTCGGAATGTTGCCTGATACATACCATTTATTTTTTAAAGGGACAAAATTTATTTAAATTCCTGCTCAGAATAAGCCTTTAGGGTTAAAATATGCGTCAGACATTTATGATATGTGTTTTTCGCATTAAACATCACCGTTTTAGGATTTTTATCTTTATCAGCTTAGGAATTCAACATTTTAACTGTCTCTAAGTAGCAGTATTTATATTATTTACCAGTACCTATTTATTTCGACATATATGATAGAATCAAGCCAGAAAAAGTTGAGACTGGAAAGATGGGGTAGGTAATCATTATTGTTGACGAGATTGAACTACCTACATGTAATTTAGCGGATGTGTGCAAAGGCGATAAAATAAATAAAATACCAAATTTAATACTTAAGAAGGAATCCAAACTTATAAAAGCCTTATCTATGAAACCAGAATGCCTAACTAGTGATGCGAACCCAAAGCTTCTAAATAGCATGAAACTATTGGAAAAAAGAACCATTGTACCGTATTCTATTTTTAAATATTAAGCAAATTTTTTTTGTGTGCTATAAAGATTTGTATTGTATTTGTATTTATATCTCACAGATCAACTATAAACTGGAGCGGTTAGTAGTAAGCCAACGAACAACTTTAGCTGTCGACAAAGTCACGGATAAGATTTGCGGTCACGCAATAGTTCCTAATCTCGTAGCTTATCGCGAACACTATACGTAGAGACAAACGAAAGGAAGCAACAACAAATAACACTACGCTCGAATTTCCCTGAAGGGTGGGTAAGAATATGTTACTTAACCCAACGGGAATTTACGCCCACATTTTGATAGATTGTCATAAGTCAGTAACAGAGGGTTAGTTTATTTTCTTTTATACCAAGCTGATTTTGAAACACATGATGAAACATTTTGTCAATTTTTTTTATAATTTTATTTTTACCCTGATTTGACACAAACTTGAATTTCTGAACGCTTATGAGAAATTGTATAGGTATAGAACTCAAATTCATTGAACTCAGAAGCCATGTTTCCTGGTAACCCATGAACGGTCACTACGGTTATATCTACAGTTTGCACGCTCGAGCGACCAATAATGGGAATTAACTCCATTGTCCCTTTGTTTCTGACATTTGACACCAAACCTGCCTGTTTGCACCAACCAAACCGCAGGATCTTAATAAATATTTAATTTTTCATTCAATGTGGACAGAGTGGCTATTGAATTATTTATACAGACTCAAATGACACAATTTTAAGAAACGTCTCGTTTCCATAACGGTTTTGTTAAGGTGAAGTCTTGGTTCTACTTTCTCTAGTATTTTTTTTTTTAATGAACTTGACGCACAAAATTCAAATAATAAAATAATTATCGATACTTTTTTAAGCTGTGGTCTTTTTTTTCTGAGTTAACTTGACACTTAAAACTCAAATCAAATTAATTGTAGATACTGTTTTTAAGCTTTGATCCATTAGAAAAAATGTTTGCCTAATTATTAGCTGATTTATTTGTTAGTTTTTTCAAATAGTTCTAATTTGAATTTTAATTTTTCTTTTATATAAATCTTGTCCTGACAATGTTGACGTGTTTAAAACACACCAAAAAAAATTCGACAAATAGGTCGAGCCATTCTCAAATGATGATCTTTCATACATGTAGCAATTGATTTATATATCCTAGTGATTTGTATTCACAAAAAGTAATTAACTTCTGCCTCAACCGTCGATATAGGGAGTCATTTTTTTACGTGAGGAATACCTACCCTTTATGGGTACCCCATCACCAAGAACAGGTAATGTGGTTATGTCCAACTTGCACGGACCACACCACATTCCTTGATGGACCTCTGGGCGGAATAACGTGATTCACTTGTGTATTCCCCGCGATCTAGCCAGGTCTTAACACGCGTGGTGTAAGCGGTGTAAGCCCGGGGAGGACAAGCGTCGCGCCACACCCGCGCCGCCTTCTTTCGGTAGGCAGGTAATCTTTTTCATAAAATGCTGACAACTGGTCAAATCTTAGAATAGCGAGTCGGGGATCAGATAGGCTATTGTTCCATAGATAACTGTTTTTTAATTGCATCAGATTAGATCAGAAGTCGACCCCAAGAAAATTTAAGTAACAGACAAAAACAATAATTATTGGTTTTAAATGCCAAGAAAATTCTTCATCTTAATTCTTTTCCTAATGAAGATCCCGCTAATTGGAAACTGGGGGACTATTAACGTTTTCTAAAGTACCATTTCTTAGAAGACGCGCGATAAAACACTGCTGGTTTTCATTTACTTTCATTCTTTTCGATTCGCCGCTCTTAAATTCAATTTGGAAGGAACCAATTTGGGGATTTAGAGACTTCAAAAAGAGGTCTTTATACTATTTATACTGCTTGTGGATTTTTATTTTTTTTATATGTATTTAATGTAAAATACTTGAATGTGAACGTGGACTTAGATGATAAAAATAATAATTTAGACTAACACACCCGCGTTGCAGTGTGTTCATAAACAAATCATAAGCGTGACGGTATTCTTAAAGGTGGGAAACGACACACCACGGTAAAAATGAATTAAGAATTTAAAATTTACAGCGTAACAAACGTTTATACGATATGCGCAATGTAGTAAAATAGGCGTCAAAACGTAAAATCACTTTATTTCGAAGTGAATTTTATGGTGCATCACTTTTTTGCGATTGGATAGCTTCTGGTTTATTCTGTATTCTAAGAGTATAAAATAATAATACTTGACACCAAACTGTTACTTTTATTACTTCAATACGCTGAAATAATACTCGCCTTTATATAATTTTCTTAGTTGAATAGTTAGATTAGGTTTTAGGTATTTAGATGATCATTGAAACTTTTTATTACCTAATAAAAATTTAACTTAGCAGATAAAAATCGTTGTTCAGTTTTATTAAATGCTATTCAGTTAACTACAGTAGTATTTTTTTTATATTTAATTGTATATTTGATATCTTGATCCCAATATTTATCTAGTGCCAAAAATAGTTGACTTAGTATATAATCCGTTATATGAAATGCAATACTTAAAATGTGTTGTTTAATTGAAATATTTTATTGATTTAAAAAGTAGCTTCTCAGAATCCTTTTTTAAAGAGTGAGATCCTTAACTGGACCAACGTTCCTACACTTTAAAATTTTTAGAAAAAAAAAACATGGCTGCTTACTAAGATTTTCACCTGTATCTTGGATCTCTTGAATCAATCATACAAATGTTTTATCCGCGTGAGAATTGAACACACTTATCGCTTCGTCAATCATGATATCCATAAGCTGCATCCTAAAATTAGGTTCTTGGGGAGTTACTCTTGAACTACGAACTCAATCCCATTATTATTTCTTCTAGCAACATTTTCTGATTTTAAATTAGCCAAGAAAATATACTGAGCATGTAATTCATGAGTATGCTAAGGTTTGGATTTGGTAAGTATATATTTCAGGGGTAACCCCCCATTTTTCGTAGGGCTGCTATTATAAACAAAAAAGTGTGGCAGTAGACATGAGACGTAGACTTTGATATCTATCGAGATAAGATACTAGGTCTGAACACATCAGGAATTCACACAACATGTTTTTAATAATCGATCTCATTGCAACATGCCTTAACGAGTATGTTGATAACGGATAGATAAATTATTTTAGTAGACAATATCGATGTATTTATGCACATCATAAAACCAAAACTTTGGTAGACTGTATCACTTTGACTCCGTGGTCTAAAAATTATGAGCAAGATTTTTTAGAAGATTTTATAATGAAAGGAAACCTGGACTTAATAGTCTGAAATCGTCAACACGCCGAGCTGGCGTGACGATTAATGCTAGATTTTTCTCTGTGTAAGAAAATTCTGTCTACTGCCGGACAAAAGAATTTTCATTATTAACAATTTAAAAAATAATAAATAAAAGGGAGTATTCGCAAATCTGATAAGCCTACTGCATTCCAGCTGGACATCGACAGCCTTCACTTCTGTCTCCATGATCCTCTGCAGACTGTCCTGGTCATCTACATTATATATATTTTCTGTTATATAGTATTATATTTTGTACGGTCTCATTATCAAGAAACGCATGCCTGTCCGTAGATGTGTGAACATTTGTAGTAGGTATTTCTTTTTTGACGTTTTGGAACTATTTTATATGACTTTTAACAACACGCTCTAGACTCTAGATCAACATGGTGGAGTGAAACCTAATTTCTCTCTCCTCGATTTGAGAACAGGCCTGTTCCCGGCAATGGGACAGTAGGTAAAACGTCAAATGGCTTTCATCGTCATACCTTTTCGCAAAATAAAACTGTAATATCATCTTATTTTCATTAGTACCTACCATTATATCCTCAAAGTAAATCTGTATAAGCCCACAAGGTTCCAAGCGTTTATTGCAAATGATAATCTCGTTAAGCTCTTGCAAATTGTACGAGGCCGTTAAGATTCTTACTAAAGTCTCGCTGCCATTCGCAACCATTTTAACACGACCGTACCAGTAAAACCCACCTTAACATTAAAATTACATTACTAATTTGCATTCCATTAAACGTTTTTATAAACTGTTTTTCTTTTGTTTCAAAATAAAACAAAAAAAAAACGAAGTCGAATTCAAACGCGACAATAGGTACTAAGAACAAACCAAATTATTCACACTTCATAGCTGATTTATAATCCATTGCAGCTTTTCTAAAAACCATTTTCTTTTTAAACTAAACTAAGTTTTCAATGTATGTCAAAATGTGTAATATCCTTGTACTGTCAAAGTGTCTCGGAAAGCGCACGTGTGAACATAGATATTATGCGGAAAGTAATCGACAAGGCTATTACAAGCAGAGTTTATGTACCGCTTTCTTGTGCGCAAGGATTGCGCAGATAAGCTTAAACATGGAGCCTTGAAAGTAGCGAGAGAATAACTACGGTAACTTAATTTTATACTATCTTCAAAGGTAGGAAATAGACATAGCCTCATGAGAAGCGGTTGCTGTACCAGTCATATCACTTACGCGTTACCAATCCTGTGTGGAAATATAGGAAGGGAGGTGAGATGAATTAAGGTGGATTATGGAAGAGAGGTGTAGCTTTAACTGTGGGCTAAGTCATCACAAAGTGGACCCCTGACATACCAAGACGGTGGCGTCGCGTGGCAGACCACGTAGAAGATGGCGTGACAAACTACATAAAACCAACCATTAATGGTCCACAATAGCCTTGGACAGAAAGGTATGGAGGTATGGTCTTGAGAGTAGATTATTTGAACTAAATTTGGTTTCAAGTACTTCATTCAGTCTTGAGTTAGGTTCTGTAATACAACTGTATGTGTCGTTAATGCACGTAATTATTTTTTGGAAAATTTGGTTTATTGTAAAAACTGAAGAACTTGAAGAAATTTCTGCTTTAAAAAGCGTAAAAACATAGTTACAACATAGAAACAGGCTATGAATCGCTTACTTTATGACCACAGACAAAATACCTACAACATCCATGATGTTCTCCGTCTAAATATAGGTCTCAAGCAAACGGGATATTTGTTTCTGATTACTTGTCTTGATTGCCGATGTTTTGTTATTATATACTTGGAATCGGATTTTAATGCTATAAAACGCTTTGAAGCCTCTGTGTGGGTTCCTCTCACGTTCACCTGCTTTATTTTACAGCTAAGTAGGTACCAAAAAGCCAAAAAAAATGTATTTACTGTTTACTAAAAAGTTAGGGTTCAACGATTACTAAATCTAACTACATACCTAATTTAGCCTCATAATGGTTAATGAGTAGGTTAATGACAACGAAAATGGAAATGAATATTACATAGCTGTTATTTTGATGTATTAATAAAATAGTTTTGTATTGTACAGCCTGTTTAAAAACCTGCCAAATTTTAGAAGATAATAAGGTCCGTGAAACTAAACAATTTTCCCTAAGGAACGTAGTACATATTTAGGTCGAAATCAGAAAATGAAAATTGACCTTCTCATAGAAAAGAGTGTTACGTAGAAAGTCAATTTTTGATTTTCAAATTTCGACACATGTTCCTTGGGGAAAGTTGTTCAGTTCAATTGACCTTTTTAACTTCTAAAATTTGGCAGGTCTTTAAAGCAACAGGGTGTATATTATATAATACCTACTCAACGATTTACATTAGTTTCTAATATTCACCTGTGATTAATTGAATGTTACAAATATTGTTCAATTTTATCGACAACAGCAAAATCAATTCCACACTATCGCCTTTTCAGGAAAATATTTTTACACAGATCAGACACAATAAACAACCTTGCAAGGCTCCTCAAATAAACTAGAGATACAAAAAATCTGACACAGGAAATTGAAATGTTCGTGAAAATGAAAGGACGTTTGGGAAGGACAACTCGGGGTAGGATAAATTTCGTAACATGACAACGAATAGAGTTTTTTCCGGTGACAAAAATGACGAAATAGTCACGAAACTGACAACTGTGATAGGAAAAGTTATCTACTCGTTCGTAGATGCGCAGTCATTGTTTCTTAGTTTAGTTGATTTAGAAAAGTGCAGGAGTTTTTGATCCTATTGTAGTTTTGATGAAATTGAACGTGTAGATAGAATGTTATCAAAATATAAGCTAAGCTATATTTTGGGATAAAAAGTACCTATGTACCTATACCCAAAAAAGAAAGATGGGTTGAATTCGAGATCTGTATCGATCGAAGCTTGCAGTAGACCAATATACTAGAGAACTTGTATAATAATTGTTATACAAAGCAAAAGTATCTATCAATTTTCAAATAATTATGTCCAAAACTGATGAGTCGATTTGTATTTTACTTAAATTATCGTTTAATGATTCATAATTGAGCTGTTTCATTTTCCTTTTAGTTAAGTCATAAATAACATTGATGGATTAGTTCAGGTTGTCAGCTTTTATGGTGTGTTTTCACGGTAATTTTCATGTAGAAACGTTGGTAGCTTATCAGCCTACGCAATTTCAACGTCATGCTAAATTTCCTGAAGGTAAGTGGTGTAATATTTCCCACCTACGATTGTGACGTGTCAAGGCTTAAACAGACTTTGTAACTTTGCTTGTTCTAGCAGCTAAAAATATAAGTATAATCGAATAGGAAAATAAATTATACAAAAGTTAATAATAGTCGATTAGAAAAACGAAAAGTGCCATCGTATTCTAAAAATCAATCAATCAACTGGTCTACCGATGTTTAAGTTTCAGTTATTCTTTTCATACTGAATTTAGCCATAATGTTTAATAGTAGGTAGGTACTTATATAACATTTAAAAAAATGCTTTAGAATAACACCTACTTACACTAATATAAAATAGAACATACTTATACAGGAATTAAACTGATAATCACGTTATCTCATACTGCCAAATGTTTTTATGGTGTTAATAGCTCATTTTGAAGTAAAGTAAATACCTAAGTAAGTAAAGTATAAGGTATTTTGTAGTCCAGCGGATTTACAATTGTGTCTAATTTTTGACCTTAAATGGATTAAACAAAATATTTAAACAGACTTTTAACACACATTAAAAGTCAATACATTTAAAAAAGGTGGCGTGATGTTTTAATTTCAACGCGCGGTTTTCTCACCCAATATTTAGTCATAATGATTTTGTTTAATTAAATACTGCTAGGTAAATGCGTTAAAATGAATGAAAACGTAGAATTAATAAGTTACTGAACTCATAACTGGAATTGTTTAAAAAAGTTATTTCAAACATTAGTATAATGCACTTATATACCTTTAATAAATTTATAGTGTAAAAAGCATGACGTGTGATGATTTTTATTATAATTTACATTAAAGGTAATAATACATAGCCCCACAAAACCGTTTAACTATTTGTCCGTGGGAGACCGCCTTAATAATCTTATAATAAAAATAATAATTAGCAATCATAAAATACACACATTAAACAACATTATTAACACATTAACATAGGGTTAATATATGTATTTTCTGAAGTTCTATCACCAAAATAGTTCGTAAGAGTTATGAACTACGGTGTTAAAATGTTGATTATTTATTGTGGTCATTATTACGAACCCACTTAATGGTATTTGGTGATTGATATGGTGATTGACATGGTGATTATGATAGGACTTCCACTGGTAGATAGCTAATTTTATTAGACGTTATCCTATAGGCCACTTTTAATGTCCAAAATATTATTTTGATACCGCAAAAAAGAAATAGATACATTTGTTTATATTATTTGAAATCTTTACTTTTCTTTCGAACCAAATAAAAACATTCACATTTTTTTCAAAGGATTATCTCGAAGAATAAGAATCTTAAATAAGTATCAAGAAAATATCGTGCCCTGCAAAAAGCAAAATTTCTTGTTAACAACAAACGAAGTTTAAAACGTTGCGCAAAAAGTCTCGATATTTGCGCAAAAGACTACAATTTATGTTTATTTTTATGAAAATTTACACTAGATATTTTATACCGATATAAATATTAGCTAAGTATAATAATATACGTAATCGTTTGCATACTATGTTATTATTTCACCCCATGTATGTCAAGGTTAGAGCCTCCTAATTGTATTAAATACTGGCCAATTTCAAGCCATTAAATTACTCATCCCCCACAAAAGTAAATTAAATTAATGTCATTGACGTCATTAAAAGAAAAAAAATAGTTACATTGAAAAAGGGTTGGTCCGTAGAAAGAGAATATTATAACTAGAATTGACATTAGCGTATATTAGAACGGCATAGCAATAATCAAATCTAATTAAATATTAGCTTATTAGACCAGTGAGTGTCGATAATTTTTGAAACCAAAAAAAAAATAGTAGAATGAAACCCATTGGAAAAGGAGGAGAATATCATAAAAATGAAAGGAAAAATAATTAATGGGCAATCTGAGTTCGAGAAGTGGGGAAGGGGGGGGGGGTTAAGGTGTGAAAAACGGTTTTTAAACCCTTTAACCCCCCCCCTTCACTTTTGATTATTTTTATTGGCTTCTACCCTGGTCTATATAGGTACAGTCAACAGCAAAAGTAGATGATCAAAATCAGAAATTCAATACTAATAAACGGAGTTCGCGAAATATATGGCAGCTGATGAATGATTCAAAAATATGTGATTGTAAATTATACATTTAGTACTAGTACAGATGCCATATATTTCGCGAACTCCGTTTATTAGTATTAAATTTCTGATTTTGATCATCTACTTTTGCTGTTGACTGTACAATAAATTGTAGATTGTTTGTTGCAGACACAGACAGAGAGTTATCAGAAGATGATACTTTATTTTCAAATGATTTACCAAATTTTTACTAATTTACAAAAAATACTTAAAATAAACCGCTCCTGATCAGAAGGTCTAAGTAGCAAAATGTCCAACAGCGCAAAACGTCCAATGAGTAATAAGTCTAAATAGCAAAAGGTCCATGTAGCAAAACGTCCAACTATCAGATGGTCTATAACGCAGAATCGCCACGTGTTTGCGTCCCGCAATCGGCTTGACTGGTAGCATGATGCCGCAAGAGCTTCGTGATGAACGTATGACGATAGGCAAACGAGACATTGTACTCCATGGAAACAGTTTCAATCGTTTCTTAGCAAGATGCAAGCGAGCGTCAAAATTGACGAGAGCGTGCGTATGACGTACGGTTTACATAAACTAGGCCTTCGTATAAAAATTGGTTAAAAAAAGTAATCGGCGCGTACGCATCTGTTACAGTTAATTGGTTTGGATTCGATTCCCTGGACTGTATCAGCGGTGAAGCCGAACGTTATCGAACGAAGCGGCTTCCCAGTATAAGTGCCGAACGGAACTTGATGAAATATTAGACACTGACCTTTTGACAAGGAAAATATTCTGACTAATTTATCATGTCTGTTTTCGTGTTATTGCGTATCAAGCGGAACTAATTGTGTTGTATCGGTGCGCTGTGTTCGAGCGGCATGTTTGAGCCGAAAGGATTATAGTGTGTAGGCCGGTTTGGTTCGATTATTAGAATCTATGATTATATAGATTTTTGTATAGGGCACTTAAACTTTTGGTTTTAATTTTTTTACAAGCTTTGTTTAACTTCACTTGAAGGTGCGTTTGTTGGGTCAAGCCTTTGAACCACTTCTTCTATATCATTTATCATTCAGTTCAGTTCTATTGACAATATATTAGATTGATAGAAATAACCTGATGCTGCAGCCAAGATTATCTATTTACGAGGGCGCTGTTTAACGGTTAGAAGCAAGGGCACAAAACTTTGCTATACGTTTAATTTGGATAGCCCAGTATAAAAACATTATTTTAAAATATTATTTTGAAAAAAAAAAAATTAATAAAACATTAAAGTATAATAGTTTTAACTTATTTCCATTTACTACATTTTTGGACTTAATTATCTCTCGGAGCTAAAAAAAAACATAATTCAATCCCCTCTTTACTTACTTAACTGAGTCCCCATCCTTATCTCAGTTGACTTTTATAGACATCACAACTAAAGTATAAAAGTTAAAACGACCCAAAAATGCTTGTAAGTCAGCCAGTTCCGCATTACACCGACTGTTTGGCTGTGCTCCATGAATTCAAAAATGCTTTGTGGACAGTGCCAAATTAGGCTTCACTTTACCCACGCTTCTTGAAAGGTGTTAATCAATATAACTATGGCTGTATAATGCTTCCTACAGCAGCTTCGATCAATAATGAAAAATTGGGTAATATAAAGTAAAACAAAATAGTCTAAACATGATGCACGTTCAGGAACATTTGGGTGCAGTTTTGGTTTAGAGCAGGTTGGATTTATACCGACAGTTTCTTTGTTTTATGCAGAATAATCTATTAATTCTGAATGATAGAATTGAAAGCATATTATATTGAACGCCACGTCCTCAGACTACGGTATGCGGGAACTATTTTACTCCCCGGCCACATAAAAAAATAATTATAAGACGCATCTACACATTATCTTAAACATGTTTATGTCTGTTCGAACACAATTGCTTAGATTTTACATGAGAATTGCCATCAATAAAATAAATAAATAAAACAGCGTGGTGATCCTTCTCGTATGTGCAGAGCCCTTTGCCCTGCAGTGGGACAGTTGTAGGCTGGTTTACTTATTTATTTATAGAGACTCACTGTACCAAAATAATATTGTGTTTTCAAATTTACATGTGTGGTTGGTGACCGACTTCATATTAAAACCAAGCCTACTTAAGAGGTTCTATTCAAAGCGCAACTGGCACATGTGTATGACAAGATGATGAATGAATACAAAAGACGCAGTAGCTGTAACCATGGAGTTACGTTACGAACACGTTAAATTAATTAGGTTTTGTTTGTGTTAATAATTTTTTTTGTTTGTGTAGTATTTATGCAATATAAATATTTCGAAGTTCAAAATTTGTAGAAAGAACAGTTTATAACTTTTACACCAAGCGCAGAAAGCAAATTGCTCTAGCCGCTACGCCACTTTTTCCTCCAAATCCAGATCCGAAATCTTATAAAACTCTTCCACATTGTAATACAGTTAACAATACCTCTCAACAACTTATTAAAAGTGCTTAAGAATAAAGTAAGAGTGCGCTTAATAAAGAATGCAATTAAGCTCACAAAGATAATGAAGCAATCTGAAAGAGGAAAGCTTCCTTACTTAAGTAATTAACTAAGTCACTACTAACTAAGCCAACACGGCGTATTTAACTATTGAAGTTAATGTCTAGTACATACCGAGTGTAGTCTGCAGCAATTTGCATTAAGTAAGTCTCAATTTAAACTCTCAACAAAAACGTAGCACAATTTTTTTAACAAAACTTCTAATAATTATGAGGTACTTATATTATTTTTTCATATAGTGGTATTATATTTTTTTCACCAATTTTTTTTTGCTTAAGGGTTTTCATTTCTTAATAGGAACTACCTAGTTGACTATTAATTTTAATTTTTCGCGAAATACAAACCAAAATATTACGATTTACAGTAAATAAATATACATAATATAAACTTGTTTGTGACAAATATTATCCTCCACGTTGTGACACTATTTCGCGTCACAATGTCTACTTCTGCTACTCATTAGATTCTAGTTTCAACCTACAAGCGATATAGCTAAATTATTGTTTTGTAAACTATACCATACGCCAGCGTGTTAATTAAAATGAAACATGAATGAATGTCTCCACCCACATGTCGTCGTTTAATTAGGGTTGTAAATGTTTAATCATCAAATTGATAGTACGTAGCGCTGTTATAAGGAACTATGTACATTCGTATAATGACGTCATAGGCGCCGGTTCTCGCAAAACAATTGTGTTTTAGAACTAGGCCAGATGACGATATGACGAACCTCTTCACAAAGACTTGACAATCTACAGTGTGTTTATCTGTTTGTCGTTCTTTCACGCACCAATGGAAAAAGTGACTGATGATGTGATTTTTTTTTTTCAATAGAAATAGTTTATGGTTCGGAGAGTACTTATGAAAAACTGTGCCTATAGGGTACTTTTACTCCGGAATAATTAGGACCACGGCCGCGGTAAAAAGCTAGTTTAGTTATAATTGAATAAAATTAAAACATCAATTTCATCAGAAACATTACCTACATTATGTTATTTATGATGACATTGACTCTCAGATGTAAGCCTGTAATCTGCTTTCTTTTAATATCATCATTATCATCTTTATATAAATTAAAAAGCAATTATCAACTATATCGACTACTTATTTACTTTTTAATTTTAAACACAAACTAATGAATTATAGCCGTACAGATAATTTATATTGTTGTAGGCGTCCGATGCCTCTCAATAGGTTTGCTACCCCTGAAGTAGGGAAGGAAGTATCGGGCCTTATTCTAATTTTGTATGCATCACTCGCATTTTTCCCATTACTCCGTCTACAAAATAAAGGGGATCTACTTTTATTAACTATCTAGTTGTGGAGGTGTCCGTAAAATGTAGGTGAGTCCTATGTATAAGAATAGGCATTTGAATGTATGTACCATTACGCTACCTCTAATTTAGTTCGCGTCTTACAATATCTTTTTTTGTTAAAAAAAAAAAAATAGCTGAAATGCTAAGAAATAAACAAAATAAAATAGATTTTGATTTAGCCAGGGTGGACGATAAAGTTACGGGAAAGCCTTGGTTGGAATCTACGCAGTCCAGGCGCGAAGAAGAGGAGGCTCACATCCAGCAGTGGGTCTGTAGGAGCTGGTGATGATAATGACAGATGAAGCACCTGAGTTTTATTACCTACTAATACTACCGTTAGTAATACATCTCTCAGGATTTTCTTTTTACATAAATTATTTGCTACGTACGATGTCGAGATATGAATGGTGCTTTAAGAATAAATTACAACACCTTAGCCATTTTTTTTAAGATTATCAAAGCGTCTATTCAAAAAGTTTACTAGTCTCCTGTTATAGTCCATACATAATCAGGCTGTGGCCGTTAGGGACTCAATAAAATATTAATAAGTACATTCTATGTGAACTCGTTTACACACGTTCGTGTCCGATGCGGCAACGGGCTTCAATACCAAGTAAGGCTTTAAGCCACGGCCCTGTCACATCCCAGACACGGCCCTGGTAAGTGTAGATAGACCTTTAATATTAATAGTTAATTTTGAGATCAAATTCAAATCTGTTGCTTTCTCGGTTTGACCTGAACATAACTTTTTTATTAATAAAAACGCCGGGCAGAAAAATTGAGTTGGTACCGAATGGATTAGTATTTTCATTTTATTTCAATAAATTCTATCGCGCAAATACAGTGAGAGTCTCCGTGAAGTGCACAGCCCGATATTTACAATCGTTAGTGTTATTACTTTAACCCTGTAGACTACTTGGGGCAAAATTTACAGCCTTTATTTCACAAAAAATCCATCGTTGCTCATGAAAAAAATGTAACGTGTCTTCCAAAACTTCAAAAAAATTGTATTTATCCTGTCGATGAATTGATGACGTACAATTTCATTCAATTTCCTATAAGCGCTAGATAGAAACTCACACTGAATAATGTGAACGTGCCCTTATATTAAATTCTAACCCTAAGTCACTGGCTATTAACACAGAACCATTACTTGTTTACCAGTGCATTCGATCCACTAATCTGTTAGGTAAATCCAAGGTAAGTACTATCGCGGGCACGAACGGTGCACCACTTTGCAATCAAAATGCTTTGAACGATGCTACGTACGTAGGGTCGGGATTAGCGCTACGTACGGACGCCGGGTGCAAGCGATTCTAACCTTAAGAGTGGTGCACCGGCTTTGTCCACGATAGTACCTATATACAGCGTATATGCAATTAAGTAATGACTAGAGAATATTGAACATCTTAGTATATTAAGGTTTGTTTATAGTATAGTTAATAATATTAATTCATTGATTTAGATTGATAAACAAAGTTAAGGTACTAAGTGAGTGATGCAGGTTGTAAGTTGGAAGGAAGTTGGGCAAGTGGTACGTGCTGTAGAGAGTTTGTCAAGCATTAGAAAGGCCGTACCAACAAGCAAACAGCTCGTTTGAAACCAGTTTAAGTTTAATTTTTAGCGTATATATTAGTTATTATTAGTTTTTGTATCAAAAACCCCCTTTAATTTAACTTCAAGCTTCTTCTTTGTCTAGCTATCACGGTTCATGAGATACAGCCTGGTGATAGACGGACAGACAGCGGAGTCTTAGTAATACCCCTTTTTACCCTTTGGGTACGGAACCCTAAAAAATAATAAGTATAAAAAAACTACCCTCAAATCAGTATTTATTTCAAAAGTTTATTTAGGCAAACGATCTCCAAAAGTCAATTGATGTTCACACAGACAGAAAACTACTATCTTGTCCTGTTTACATAAATTACTAAACTTGAGAGGGTTCAAAGCTCCCAAGGGATGATAAAGGTTAAGGATGATATTGATCACTTTTTGGATAACCATTTAGTATGCTGGACAGTTTACGTAGTCCCAATCCTTCCTAGTTTTGTTTGAATGCTTGAAATAATTCTATTTCTATCTAATATAGAAATAAAGAATTTTAGTCACGTTTCTTCATTAATCATAATCTTACTAATATTATAAATGTGAAAGTAGGTTTGTTTCTTTGCTTACTTTTCACGCCTGAACAAATCAAATCGTCCAGAAATTTTGCATATATTTTATATCGTTATCGTTATCAGGTGTACAGAAACGGACATAGACGGTCCTTTTATCCCGAAAAAAATACTGTTCCCGAGAAAAACAACAATTAGGTACTTTAATAGATGGCGGCACGTGTCTTACGAATCATAATTGAATTTAAAATTTGAGTGATGTGAATTTAATTAACGATGTAATTTTATGTAAATAATTATGTAGTATGAAGCCTGGGGAACGATATAAACTTTTTTTATTAACAAATCACGCGGGCGAAGCCGTGGGCGGAAGCTAAAGTAGTTCTTAATAAAGTAGTTAAAAATATTTTTACTAAGTTCGCATAATATGCTAGCATTGTGAAGTAGTATATTATTATCTTATTGTTAATTTGAAATAAAATTAAGAAAAACATGGCCAAGGCGATTCAGATTCAGATTCTTAGAATAATGATATTTTTATAACATTTATGAGATGTTAAACTGAATATGAAAGCTTTCATGAAAAAATGAGAATGCATTTAGGTTCGACATTATAAATGATCGGGAGGAGGTGAAAACGTAATAAATCAAGATTTTATACCTTATGATTTTTATTTTTCATGTAAAATTCATTGTCAGTTTCAACAAACACTCCAGAAAATGGTCTAAATGTAGCACAAACACTTTCATTCAATATAAACTATGCAGAACGGTTGCCAAGGAAACCTCAAAAAGCAACCATGTTTTATTCATACGGAATTTCAAAGTACAGATGAAACAATATAATGGGCTGTACAGTAAGCGGTTTTGGTAAATATTTTTAAATATGAAACGAAGGACTTAGCAAATGTTACCTTTGTTACAGCTTTATTTACGGTTTGTTCACTGTTATATAAGAGGTGGTTATTTCATAGTTAAAGATTTGGACGAAGGTAGAGCGTGTCGCGCAGATTTTCTGAACGTTTAAATATTTATGCATGATAAATGACTATTTGTGGACGGTTTTCATGTGGAACCTTACCCTTATGATATTAATTATTCATAAAAAGTGTATTAATTGTGGAGTTTTACAAAACTCTTACATTTACCCTTATTTGTATAGTCTATAATAGGAGCAGGTATTATTTTATAATATACGATATTATATATTAATATACGATATTATACTTACTAAAAGGTATTAGAATTAAAAAATAATTTATAATTATTGTGTATAATAAATATAATAATACTGTTTACAACATTTTTATAATGAATTTATAAATACGATGCGAATACCTACTATTGTTTGATAAAACATTAATAATATTTAATTGTTTCTTAATATTAGAAAAAAATTAAAACTTAAGCGCAATAAATTTATTTTAAAACTCTTTTTAGAATAATTTAATATAATCCTATTAAATCATATTAAAGAAAATTTAAAAAAAGCATCGTGGTGTATTTAAACAGTAAAGCGTGAGTATACCTATTGTACAGAAACTTTTCTCACCAACTTTCATAAAGAGTTATACCTACTAAGGTTAGCCGTAAAATAAACTAGGCTATGAAATAAAAAATATAATTAACTGAACAAGAAAAGCAATTAAATACCGTTTAGTTTTCCTTTTTACCTCAAACTACCTCATTTACTAAATAAACACTATTTTATTACTTTGACGTTTACTACAATGACGAATGATCGCAATTTTGAAGGCAATTTCATGCGCGTCAGTAATACTTTTATTACCGAAGTAATTACTAGAAAAGTCTTAATACCTTTGACGTTTAGTGCCTCTACAAATACTTACCTTAGTGGTAGTAGGGAAATAAATTACTTTGTAATTCTGTGAGTCAGTCTTGGACATGGGAACAATGTGAACTCTACATCAAATCTATTTTTATCAATTCAAAAAGGAGCAGGTTATCAATTCGTTGCGTATTTCTTTTGTTTGTTCTCTGATTAGGATTAGGCCTTAGTATCACTATTCATTGACCGTACGAAACAAAGGTAAGTGTGTAGTATTAGTAGGTTAATTTGAGATTTTTTGTTTGAAAGAGTAGAGAAGAGGTACAGTCAGCACCGGAAATAAGTTACCAAGGGGTGCTAGTTAAGGATGAAGTTTTTTGTAGAAATTTGCATGTGGTTGTGTCAAATTGTTTAGTTTTGTATAGGTTTCAGTCATGCCTTTTCAGAAAATGTGTTAAATTAAATTGTATTGATAATATCTTGAAAAAATTACAATCTTAACTAGCGCCCCTGGTAACTTAAATCCTTTGGTGACTGTACATAATTCATAAATTGGTCCCATATAACTAATACCAATACTTAGGTTTGTTTAGGTGAGTGAGTTATTTTGCGCACTAACCGAGAACTGTCAAAGACAAATTTAAGCATTTGAATTTTAAGCATTGAGCCTCCAGGCTGCTGTCATCGAGTACGAGACTTAACTCCTCGATGCATTACATTGTTTATGTCTAAAAAACACAAAATGTCAATGATGACGTCGACTTCATGTTAATGAATCATAAATAGTCACGCAAAATGAAGGCGTGACGGTTTTAATTAAAGTAATAACTGATAAACAAATTAAAATGGCATTAATTAATATGATGCACTTTTTAAATTCAGTCAATAAAAAATATTCATGATGTCAGATGGTTTTCGCGACCATTAAGTTTAAAAACAACATTTCAACGGAAAACTTAAACACGACACCACTTATCATAAACTGGGTTCGTGGTGAAACACATTCTTTATTCATATTAAAAAAGAACTTAAAAAAATATTTAAACTAAGGAAAAATATAAATAATAAGAATGCGATAATTTTCCGTTCAAATGTTTTATATATTAATGAACCATCCTTTTAGATACAAGCCAAAAAATATTTCCGAGTAAAGAAAAAAAAATCCTTATGCCTACTTACTTATTTACTTTTATTAGTTCGTTAGGTGTAGAATTAGGTACATTTCACACTTAGCGTACTCGTAAAAGTTTTTCCAAAGAAATGCTAAGGTTTAAAAACTCTGTAATTAAAATAAATTCGTTTTCAAATCACAGAACCAATATCAAATTCGATTTTACCGAACAAATTCTAAGTAACTTAATAATAACTTTGACTGTTTACATCCAACTTACACGATGCCAATTTCGTATATCGTACACTAAGCCGTATCGGTAACGGCGCGTCCATACTGAGAAAAAAATCGCCAAGTTATGATTTGAGGCGCTAAGCTAAGCTAAGCTAAGCCCTATTTTCTAGCTGGTAGAGTCCGAATAGGCCGGCTCGATCGGAGTAATACCAACTTCTTACAACATATTGACGTGAAATAACAGTATTTGTACTGAATAAATACTGTTATTTCAAGCCAATCTTTGAGCGTACTATTCTCCCATTATGCTCTCAAAAGAAGTATTTGACATATTTGAAAACTATAATATCTGGAACTAAATACTATGCCGCTGGCCAATTTGAAAAATTATATTCGAGTTGATCTTGTTTATTGAGGTAAGTTGATGTAAGGATAAACTGTTTAAGTATTTCATTTCATTTAATTTCCTCAGTTTATTTCATCGTTGTAAACGCAGCCTTATCGGTAATGTTAGTTTGCGGCTACATGCTCTCGGCTTATAACGACTTACGGGATTGCCTTGGAAACATTTTGGGCCTATGTAGTTGTGTACTTTATAAAGTTAATAATGAAGTTGATTATGAATTGTACAATGTAGGTTATAGAGTAAAATTAAATATAAATTTGGTGTTAACAAAAGGATTGCAACTAAGAAAGTATCAGAAACATTTTTAGAATTATCTCATTTTTTGTATGCTATCCATCACCAGACTATTTAACCGTAATAATTGGCCAATACAACTGGCGCGTGTATAGATGTATGAATGTAGACGAAGCAAAGGAGTATGTAGGAACGGTAGCAGGTGGGTTTCTGTAGTTTCTGCCTACCCCCATGGGAAAAAGGCGTGAATTTATGTATGTAAATACAATAATATCTACAAGTATCTTGATAATATTATAATAAAAATCAATTCGTGATAGCCTAGTGGTGGTGAGCTTTGACTGGCAAATCAGAGGTCTCGGGTTCGAACCCAGGAGCACACCTCTAACTTTTCATAAGTATCACTTACTCCCGTGCCTTGGGAAGCACGTTAACCCGTTGGCCCTGTGCCTGATCTCTTTCCGGTCGTGTTAGATTGCCGTGCCATTGGATTATGAGAGTAAAGGAATAATATAGTCTCAAACTTTCGCGAACACTCAACATAATGAAACAACTTTTTAACGGATATAACTCGCGTTTTTATTTTGATAATTCAATCCTGACGTTTCGAGTGCTTTGCAGCACTCGTGGTCGCAGGCATCGTTAGAATTGAATTATCAAAATAAAAACGCGAGTTATATCCGTTAAAAAGTTGTTTCACTAAGTAACTAAAGGAATAGATAGCGCACCTGTGTTTGTGCACTTAGTAGGCTAATCTCCTTTGAGGTTTGCCTCTGAAATTAGTCAGGAGGACATTATAATTATTATAATAAAATAATAAAAAGTAAGAGTAATAAAAACCTCAGTGTGCAAGTTCAACTCACACTGGGCCGTATTTCATAAAATCCGTGCGGCAAAAATCTTCACTCGTCATAAAATACTACTATAAAATTTAGGGCTACACAAACAGTATAGCATTTACTTGATATAAAGACATTTTTTTATTGGTTTGCTATACCTACAATATAATAAATGAAATCATAAACATTGGTTATTTTTTATGCCATTTCTTTTATATCTAGATATCACACATCGCACAATGCTTTCCGCAAATGAAATTGCTGTAAAATCCAATAAGATATAATTGTTTTGACATATTTGAATATTTCGATATCAATTCACTAATGGAATCTAACAATAGGGGGTACCTTTAGATTTGATTTATTACAGGCACTACAAAAGCTCTAAATTGAGAAGTGAAAATTCATCTATCTGCTTTTAATTTGAATCAGTTTTCTTTTTAAAACATAATTTTTTTGGAGATGGTGTAGATACGATTATTTACATTAAACCTTCATTTAAGAATCTTGCACTAATAAGGATACGAATAAACAAGTTTTGTAGACCTTTCAAAATGAAGCAAAATGGTTCCAACAGATTTAAAAAAAATACATACCAAATTTTGCATGCGCGGCGACGCAATACTGTGACTACTTCTTTCCTTAATTAGCGCTCGAGGCATTTTGCGTTTTTCTTCGTCGTTATAAGAAATGTGTATTATTTGATGATGGCCATCACTAAGGGACTCTACTGACTACATTCCATCAGGCAGCATGGAGACAATTTGTGCGGCAGTAATTTAAAAAATTAAAAAAAGTCAAGACTATACATGATTTCTTGCTAATTGCATGACAGCACCTTGCCACCACATCACAAGGCAGCTGCAGGCTGTCCTGAATCGTAAGCTAAAAGTAAATAAACAGCACACAAAAACTAAACAATACAAAAGACGGTCTTATCGCTTAGAGCTATTTCGTCTAAAGAACCGTTACATGGGCAAGAATAATAAAAGAAAACCCCTTGTACTTTGTAGCAAAAGAAATCTCATTATAAATTTTCTCCACGTGCAAAGTTAAGGGGTAAAAACTTTATCTTTGACCTTCAAACTTTGAGTTTATTGGTTTAACTGAGACCACAATGACGATTGCCAATCGCACGGTCTAGTAGCTCACGAGCCAGTAAGGTAAATACTTTTTTAGGACCCTTCTTTGAAGTCCCTAAAAAAGGCCTGAACTATTTTAATCCTGTACGGTACGATTTAAAATTACGTTCTCAATTGTGTTAATGCATACAAAACAAAGCCTAAAATTTCAAATTTTGTTAATAAAATTTGCCTACTGAACTATTCTAAATCCTACTCAGCCTACCTAAATTCTTTATTAACCGTCCGTAAGTACAACGCTTTACACGCCGTTGAAAAATCTCTCAGTTGTGCTGGTTTCCTCTCGATGTTTTCCTGGAGAAATTATTTAATTAATTTCTAATACACTAACCTTTGACATGGCAGTCATACCACTAGGCTATCCCTGCTGCTACTGCAGAGGTACTGATAATCTATCTTCTATCTTATACGGCAAAGGTTCTAGATTCAAATCCTCCGGTAAACACGTTGTTTTCTTTCTACAAAAATTTGGAATTTTAATAATATATTTTACAGTTTTCAAACTGAAATCCATATTTACAATTACAAGTTAGTTTTTTATTACGTCCAGAGTAATGACGTGCAAACGCTTACGTCTTTATTTATTTTTTATGGGCGCGCATGCGAAGCAATCGATCACAACTTTATTCCGTTTTGACACGCATTCAAATGTTTATGTGCTACGTTTGTTTGTTTATGTAACTTTATACCTTTCGAGACTTAAACCCTTTAGTGCGTTTTATTTATATCTACTTTTATATTCAAAACAAAATAACAACTTATTCTACTCACTTATAACATAAATGTGTATTGTTCATAAGAAAATAACTGCAAATTATATCGCGATGTCTCAGTTGACCAGAGCGACTGGTATACCTCACTATAAGGTCAAGAATCGAATTAAAAGGTTATATATATTCACGATAAAAAAAAAATCTCCCAAAAATGTAACTTTACAGTTACATGACATTCGAAAATTAAGACCTTTGAATTTTTTTACTAAACAATGGCAGACGAACAGTACCGAGGGATTTGATTATAGGTCACGCGCCTAAAGTAAAAGGTCACGTTTGTAAAAGGCTTTTTGAAACATGTCTGTAAAAGTTAAGCATTTGTAGGTACATAGGTTTTATTAAATCAAGGATTAACCCTTCATTGTCCTGGAATCTATTTTAGAGCTGGCCTGTATCAGAAAGTCCAGCTGTAACAGAAATAATAATTAATTTATTGAACTTACTACAACTAATTTTATTAAATTAGTTTTATTTATTGAACATAAATTAGTTTTACTAGTGTCTTTGATTGTGAACATTTTAATATCTATGACTTCTCTTTACCACATGTCATATCATGACCAGCACAGAGTAAAAGAGTCTGCAGTAAAGTTTTACAGGACAATAGTCTGGTCGCGATACAGAGTAGTTCCTAAGGTATTAGGGCTGGCCCGCACGCGGCGTACGGGTGCAATGTAGATGCTCATTTTTTTACATCTTTTTCTTCTTCTTAATGTTAATGGCCTTCGATCTGCCTTTTGTCAACAACTCTGCCAGTCTCAAGTGGAGACGACAGCAATAAAGACTTATCATTAGCAAAAGAGCAAAAAAACGTGCAACGCGTTCAGTTCACATTCCAAATAGTCAGCAGTAAAAATCTTTCCTTAAAATCCTGTTTACGGTCAAAATATTTATTTATTACTTCCTCTTCTTCTTTTTTGTACTTAAAATCTGTGTACCTATGTGTTCTAAGTAAAATTTACCTACTAAACCTTGTTTTATCTACTTATGTGAGAATACTTTCAGTCAAATACGTGATACGTCATAACATACATACAAATACATTTTGAACCCACAATTCTCACATGTTCGTTCCCATGCGCTATTCAAAAGAATACGTTTATTTTTTTTCTTAGCGAATTAGGAACGTTCTTTCAAATGAGGTTTTCCTGCGAGTAGCAATTCAGGTCATAATTCCATATTTTTCGCTGGAATTGTAACATTACCTTAGCAAAGGTAGATAACCTACACTTTTTTGGAGAGTATGCATGACGGTATTCTGTAACTTACGTGATGTATTTTATACATCCACCATTTACTGATGACGTCACATTACATTCATACATGCTTCCCAGAAGGGTATGGCAGAGTTAAAAGAACACCCCCATTTTGCCAATTATATTAGAGCAGGTAAATCCCATATTATGGAGGAGCTACTTGCCATTAACTGGGCACATTTCTAGATTTCGTACTGCTGCTGAGAATTTTCCACGGAAATTTCTTACAGAAAACTCAATAGCCTGGGGTTCGAAAGCTCAGCAATCATTCTTAATAATTATCACTGGCTAAATCGGTGAGGGAAGCAGCACACCTGAGAGATTTTTTACGGCATGTCAAGCCCTTTCGGAAACCTAGGGATGTCTTAAACTTGCATCTACTATTCAATGAAGAAAAGATTATAAAATGTTAAGTAAAGTGTAGAAAATTTACTTAAGCTTAACTTTTAATTAAGCGTCACACACAACAAACCTATTATATATATAATATTCCAAACTAACACAACAATTACCGCAAAACATCACAAGTTTGGTCCACAAACGCGACATAATTGACATAATTCGATGTAACAACAATTATTATTATTTCAGCAGCTATTACGTGTAGTGGTCTAATTACTTAACTGCTATGTCGGGCCCCTGATAAGCAAATTGTGGACACTGCTCACGCGGGAATAATGACACGGTTATACAGTGTATTAGCTAATATTGAGGATTATTTAACGGTTTTGGTCCTTTTTTCAACAAAAAAACTATATACGAGCAAGCGCGACTGCTGAGTTCGAGGTCCTATGTTCGATTTTCGGTTTGGGCAAAGTATTGTTGGGCTTTTCTATTAGGAAATTCTCAGTATCAGCACGGAGTCTGGAATTGTGCCCGGTTAATAGCAATAGGCCCGCCCCCTATTAACATGAAACTTATAACAGAGCCGGCGAAACGTGGGTGTACTGCATATAATTTAGCATTATAGATAGTAAATACAACTATACCAATCCTAGCGTGTGATCTGAATTATATCTAAAGCTCTACCAGCTCTACAAAGGGGAGGAACAAAGGCTGGCAGAACCATTGTCGCAGACCGATGAAACATTTTAATGATGCCACTGCGCCTCGCTGAATTCTGCACGTTGATGTGTTTAAGAGTCTAAAATCTGCATAAAAAAAAAGATAATTGAAGTAGATTCTCAACTCAAAATTAGTCTCAATTTAAAATTTAAAAACGTTATTGTTTTTTAGAAATTATTTTGTGGATAAACCTATCTCACGATAACCTTCTCAGCGACGTCAGCTCTTAAGCAGCCAATGATTTTTGGTAATGTGTGTGTTCATAGGACGCTACAGGTTTTGAAACACAGACATACACACGTGCGTCCTTTTCACAAGTAATCGAATCCAAAAGTTAGTTTTCAAGTCAGGCTAAACTTTTACAAGGCTTTTCCATTCGAAAATTTTTAAAAGCAACTCTAGATCGCTGTCTAGTGTCTGGGGTATGTCAACAGATTCACCATCGGTCATAGGAGACTCAATGGCATAGTTGTTCATAGTATCATAACCAAAGGTTTTCAATGTGTTACTCAAAGAGCAATTTAATTAACCAACTACAGTTCTAGGTTGTACGGTGTAGCCTAAGTGATATGAGCGGTGGCTGGCAACTAAAAAGTCAGGTTTCAACTCTTGGACTTTTTAGATCAGATAAGTTATGTGCATATTATTATTCATCATTTTTTTATTAGTCATTAAATATTACATTATTAATTTAAAATCATTATCACTTGCTCTGTATCTTAGAGAGTAGGTATGTAAAGCTGTGGATACTGAATTTTGATCGTGTCGGATTGCCGCTTGGGTATAAAACTGAAGAAATAGAGAATGTAGGTACCTGTGTTTTCAAATTTATGAACTACCTATATTATTTAGATATTAAAATCTGCGTATGATATTACAAAAACGATATTACAGTCCCAATATCTGAAGCCATAGCCATTTCTCAGAATAAACATACTAACATAACGTTATTTACCAAACACAGTCATAAAATAACCAATCCCCTAATTGCATACCAAATCCGTAAGTTCACAGTTCCGTTCCAAATTTCCAACAGGCAAAGTACGTGGAACTGTTCCCTAGTCTCTATTCTAATGCCTTTTGAACAGTGGAATGTCATCCCTCAGACTTTGTCTTTGAAAGTTTGTACTCGCTGAGTCGTTAGAGCGACGGCGCTGACATGAAGCAAGATTAATCATACGTCCATGTACCGACTAAGCTGATATAGTAGGCTTCTAAATGTCGTACTTTCTTGCCCTTTAAGTGTTGTGTTGTAACCGTTAATATGTAATAATAGTAGTAGTAATATGTAGTAATAGGTTCTGGAATTGAATTTCAAGTTGAATAAAGAATAAATTAGTTTTTTGTTGCTAGGGAACTCTTGCACTATTAAACTAATCCAAACCCAATTCCAGCTGAACCGTAATATGGATAAGAAATCCGTTTTAATTAATTAGGCGGTAAATATTTATACATTTCGACGGCTCCAACGCATTAAGTCGTAACGCTAAAAATGATATTTTTCAGGAGAGCCATTTTTGTAAAGATTACTGATATAGTTCATTTGTGATATATTTTTAACCGGTGTTTTTACTCTATGCTATAAATAATAAGTTTAAGAACATAATGCCAGGCTCCGGATGTAATAAAAAACATATATTATATAAAAATAACACATTTTAGTGACTTACGACCTTATACTTAGCGCAAAAACGTCGTATCTTATTGTTACGACCATATGCTTTTGATCAGGATGATAAAGACAACGCAAATAAAGTCGTATGTTTGAATTACGACTTTATGTTGCGTGGAAATTGTGAAGTCTCACAAAAAAAAAGGTCGTATGAAGTAATTTTATACACCAAAACCTCAACAAATTTTCATTTATAGGATGTTTTTGTTTTTATACGGTTTTATTTAGCTTGCCCTGTTTGTTATTTGTTTGGTTCAAATTTAATTATTGAAATTTTACCCCCTTTCTGTAGACTGATTGATCTGATATTTAGTACATACCTTTAGTTCTGATGACAAAACGTTTTACATAAAAACAATATTTACTTAAATATATTATTAGTCTACTGTGTCCCACTGCTGATCAAAAGCCTCTCCCGTGTCCTTCCAAGTACTCTTTTGCCGCTCTACCCCGGACTATCCCTCGTGATAGGCGTCCAAATCATCCCGTCACCTCTTTCTGGGCAAGCCTCGGTATCTCCGTCTGTCCTCAGGCACCCATAAGACAGTAGGACACAGTAGTCTAACAAAAAAAAAATTAGAATCACCGATACCGTTTGACGCTGAACAGCAGTGGGATTTGTACAAGGCAATGTTCGGCAATTTTTCAATATTAGTAGCAAAAGTATTGACCATAGAATTATTATAGTAAGTAAGTATTCATAAGATAACACCTACCTCAGCCGCAATTTTACCCTCAACTTATACTTCTACGCAAAATGGAAACCCTGTAAGATGTATGTATGGATTCAGAGCAATGTGTTGAAGAAATTACACAAGAAATATCGGATATAATATTATTATAGAACCTTCTTTGGATGTTGACAGCAATGCCCTCCCCGCATTACGATTTTTTTCAAATGTGATGTGGCTACTTTGACTCCGTTATTTAGAGATGTATCTATTTGTGATGCTGATAATTATTGTTCCTATAGTAGTGTTAGTAGAGCCAATACACCACATCTAAGTAACGCCTTGAGTCAGGATTTTAATGAAAGTACGCCGACAGGCAGAATTGGAAGAAAACGACGGCGCTGTTCTTCACTTCAAATGCTGTATCTAGGCGTAAAAAATCAGTTAAGTATTTCTTACCTCATATTGAACTCTCTCCAATAAAACATTGTTTTATTTTATCGTCTATGATAAAAGTTTTGCTACCACCCCGCTGATCAGGAAAAACAGACCCACCTCCTAAGCGCCATTTTGCTGTTTGAACCGTTCTCCGCCCTATAGAGAGTATTTAGGAACATCGTTTTACAGACTAACACCTTATTAGGGACATCAGAGATTCAATAAGAGGTAATCAATACTTAACTGATTTTTTACGCCTAGATACAGCATTTGAAGTGGAAGGATACTTAGTGTCGCCTACCTCGGTATGATTGACGATGTAATCCTATTGTGTGCAGTGATCTCCAATTTGCAAAAATGAAGAAAATATTCGCTCCCGTTCTTGTGCGTTAAACTTTTAGAAGCATTTAGGTCGATAAGTTTTAGAACATGGTTGTTATGACATCTTTGTATCTCTTTGAACCCCATTTCTACTCAAATACGCTACTCATAATTTTTTTTTAAACATTTTCTTTTTATATCTTTCCACTCATGAAAATAGCGCCGTCGTTTTCTTCCAATTCTGCCTGTCGGCGTACTTTCATTAAAATCCTGACTCAAGGCGTTACTTAGATGTGGTGTATTGGCTCTATACTAACACTACTATAGGAACAATAATTATCAGCATCACAAATAGATACATCTCTAAATAACGGAGTCAAAGTAGCCACATCACATTTGAAAAAAATCGTAATGCGGGGAGGGCATTGCTGTCAACATCCAAAGAAGGTTCTATAATAATATTATATCCGATATTTCTTGTGTAATTTCTTCAACACATTGCTCTGAATCCATACATACATCTTACAGGGTTTCCATTTGGCGTAGAAGTATAAGTTGAGGGTAAAATTGCGGCTGAGGTAGGTGTTATCTTATGAATACTTACTTACTATAATAATTCTATGGTCAATACTTTTGCTACTAATATTGAAAAATTGCCCGAACATCGCCTTGTACAAATCTCACTGCTGTTCACTTTTAAATGGCACCGGTTATTCTAAAAACAAAAACATCCTATAAATGAAATTCATAGTGCCAATACAATTACAGTATAACTGTAATTGTATTTAATATAAAACATAACTAAAAAAATCATTTTTAATGATATTTTTAGCAATTATTGAAATGCAAATCATTGTATCTTTATTTCGTAACAAAGCATAAAGTCTTATGTTCATGATACGTCTTTCTACGTTTATTTATTTTTGAATTACAACCACGCATATGGTCGTTAGTATAAGTTACGACTCCTAGAAAAAAATAGTTAAGTAGTATAAAGTCGTAACAGACTACTGCAAGTGATAGATAACGGCGTATACAGTCGTAACAAAGACGTACCGACGTTATGCGCTGGAATTAAAAAAAATATTTCGAGGCCTATTAAACACTATCACATACTAATATTATTTACCCGTATGGTAATATACATAGATAAACAAGTATTTTTATTAATAGTATACGAAAATTCAAAAAAACTTATTATCTCCCAGATGTTCAGCGGCCGTTGTTACTTCTTCTTTTGGGTTGGGCTTATTTAACACCAATTTTAAAATCTTTGGCGAACGTTAGCTACTCATTTCACTTGCTTATATCTTAGTAATTAAAATTAAACAAAAACAACACGACATTAAACTCTCCTCCAATAATATTTTCAAAATTCAAAACTGAGACTCCGATCTCGTCATACGACGTCGGTACTCTACTCTATTTGGCCCGGGCGCAGTCCAATAGATCGGAGCACATCGTCGGAACTACCCCTGCGACCATATGCGCGGGAGCGTATATATGTTAAGGCTATTTTCAATTCAAAAACTCATTATTTATTGAAGAAATTAATATTCTGATTTCATGAATGCATAATATAGAATATTACGGTTATAATGACACGAAAATACAATTTTGCTCAAAAAACATGTTCCGACTTTATGCGTAGGAGCCGTCGATTTTATAAGTTTGTTGTTAACGTCCGAATTTGTGTGAAATTGACAGTCTTTTTAACACCCGACGCAAAAGATGTTATAAATTTGACGTGATTGTGTGTCTGTCAAGTAACTTGATTGAGAGGCTATTATTATGTAGCCAAAAAAATCAGCTTCTTATATTTTTTAAATTTTTGTTAATACCTACTAATAGAAATCAACATTATTAGGTACCATAAAACATTACTAAACATTTTTTAGTTTACCAATGTGTAATAATAATACAGTTTATTTACGAAATCCGTCGCTTGCGTCGGTTATTAATGGGTTTTTTTTTAAGAAAACTTACCTTTCCCCTTAAATTTTTGACCTTCTTTATTATAACACATACTTTATTTGTGTAAATTGACAAGTATTAAGATTAATTATTTTTCTATGAAAACATTATAAAGTTTCTTAAATATAAGCAAGTAAACAACGACTTTTTAAAAGTAATTACAGTATCGCAAACTTTGATACGCCAAATTATTTACTAAAAAACCTTTACATATTAAACTTGAAAAGAAATTACTAGGTACATACCTTTAGTTTCTACACAAATATTTCTTTTTGTAAAACTTTTACGAAGCTTGGAGTAAAAGTTTCGGCGCTACCATGTTTGAGAGTTGAATTTTGGGTTTGATTAATTTTTATTATGAATATCGTCTGTATTACAACTTAAGTGTACTTAACTTCGACAAACCATTATTTGACAGTCGCTGTAGCAGTGACCTGTAACTCATCATTCATTCATCATTGCTTCATATCAGGAGAACGGAACGGAAGAATGGAAGCCTATTTATTTTTATTCAAAATTCTTAAACCTTAAGAGGTTTCAGATATTATGTAAAGTACCATGGGGTAATCAAGACAAACGGGGATATTTCGAAAATGAATAGGTATAAGACGAGCGAAAAGGTCTAAATTAATACTGCCAGAGTATAAAAATAATGCTTGGTAATGCAATCATTCTTAATTTTCGGAATATCCCCGTAAATCGTAATTACCCCAAGGCACTATACCACAAAGCCTTAAAAGATTATTATTCAAAGATTGATATTTTTATGTGCTGGTCTCCAAGGGAGAGGGAAGGAGAAATGTGTGAATAATCCTATAAGCTTGTTTTCACAAGTTCATATTTTATTCTTTACGAACACGTTAACACGAGGTTGACGGGAGCTGTCATCGAAATAGGTTGTGTCATCCGCTCGTAAAATAATTTTTATTTTATTGTGTTGGATAAATAATAGATATATTCCTGGTGGTGCGCGGCGCGGCTGCCAACCGGTCTACGGTTTTTCCTTCGCTGGTTACTTTTAACAGATTTTATCTATACAAAGGTGTGTTTAATTGTCAGTAATGGAGCAAGATAATGCCTATTTGGCATCGATTTGTGAAGAAACAGGGTCTTTATCCTTACCTGGTACATCAAAGCAGGTGTCTGAACAGATATATGAAGGAAAGTCAGAAGCTGAGTTCGGTGAAAGTGGTGAAGAGGAGGAGTTCGAGGAAGCTATTTCTCGCAAAAGAATAAGGGAGAGATGTTCGTCTTCGGAAAGTGGTGAATGTGATGGGGAATGGTTTGAGGTAAGAAAAGGAAAAAAAGAAAAGAAGTTGAAAATGGTAGAGGCTTTTAAAAGTGGCAACGAAAATTGTCAGCTATATATTACTGGTAAAGATCCCCTTCCCAAACAGTTTGCATTGGCCCGTTTCCTTAAGGAAAATGAAATTAAAAACGTATGCAGAGTGAAGTATATAAGTCCTTTTAAGGTCAGAATTGACTTTGAAGATGCAAAGAGTGCTGATCTTTTATATAAATGTGAAAACATTGTGAAGAATGGGTGGCTTACAAACAAAAACGAAACAAACTTTTGTTTTGGTTTAATAAGGAATGTAGATTTTGATTTAACTGATGAAAAAATTTTGGAGAATTTAACTTGTGAAGGAAAAGTTGTCTCGGCCAAGCGTCTGATGTGCCGTGATCGTGGGAATGGGCAATGGCGCCCATGTGAAGTCGCTAGGTTGCGTTTTCAAGGATCGAAATTACCCCTACACATTTACGTAGAGGGGTTACGAATAAAAGTTGAGCCTTATGTCTTCCCTGTATCCCAGTGTTTTAAATGTTGGAAGATTGGACATAGTGTCAGAAATTGTCCCTCTAATCGATTCATGTGCCCGAAGTGTGGTGGTAGTCACGATAATTGTGAAACGAAAGTCTTTTCTTGTGTTAATTGTAAAGGGAATCACATGGCGATGGCTAAGATATGTCCAGTTTATATTAAAGAGCGCAGATTAAGGGAACTAATGTCCGAATTCGCTTGTACGTACAGAAAAGCGCTGACCCTCTACGTGACTCCAGCGCCCTTTATCGACCAAGATTTTGCAAACGATTGTAATGAACAACATTTCCCTCCTTTAAAGGAGCATATTTCCTCAATATCTGCTGAGAAAGCAATTTCTGAATCATATAGTAGTATCCTAAAAAATAAAAATTTATTTGAGACTCATAGTGTAAAATCAAAAATTATATCTCCAGTACAATCCAAACAAAAAAAAGAAAAAGATGAGAGAGTTATTAGAAAGAGAGAAGAAGAAGAGAGAGAAAAGGCAAAAAGAAAGGGAAGAAGGTTCATGGCGAACGAGGAGGTGTTCGATTGGGGGGATGTATATGAGAACCGTGATTCGTGTTCGAATAAAGAAGAAAAGGAGAACGATAGGAAAGTCACATTTAGAGAGTTGATCTCTAAAATAAAAGATATCCTGTTTTTAAATAGTATGAGTCTTCAAAAAAAAATTAATTGTGTTGTTCAGATATGTATTGAGTGGATTGTTATATTTTTTACGGGTTTGGTTTCAGATTGGCCTTTGGTGAAAACTTTATTTACGCTTTTTAATAATGACTGTTCCTCCTCGACTTATTAGATTGAATGTATCTCAGTGGAATGCTCAGAGTATATTGGGTAAATTACACTCTTTTGAGGAATTATTGAGGATTGAAAAAATTCATATGGCTGTGGTAAGTGAATCTTGGTTATTGGAAGATAAATTAATTAAAATTAAGGGCTACAACGTTTATAGGAAAGATAGGGATGACGGTTATGGGGGTTTAATTATACTTATTCATAATTCTATTAAGTCTCAAATGTCAGTTTCGAGCGTAAGAAACTTAGGTATAGAGGTGTTAAAGGTAAAGGTATTTAATTGTTTTATTGAAAATATTATAGCAGTATACTGTCCTAGTAGGGTACTTACTTGCCAGTGGGATTGGGACGAGGTATTTGCTTTGAGTTCAAATAAAGCTATAATCCTAGGTGATTTTAATGGTCATCACTCCAACTGGTCTTGCAAGACTGACGGGAGGGGCATTCAAATCAACAATGCGATTATGGACAGTAACTTCCTACAGCTGAATAAGGGAGATGTTACTTGGATGAGACTGTCTAACAGTATTTTGCAAAAATCCTCTCCTGATATAAGCCTTGCTAGCTCAGATATTGCCTTGGATTTCGATTGGCGCGTCCTTAACGAGACTTTAGGTAGTGACCATTTTTTTATTAAAATTTCCACTGAACAGTCATATAGTAACTGTAATAAATTTAAAAAGAGGAATTTTAAAAACGCAGATTGGATAAAATACTCAGAATGTCTTAAAAAT
This sequence comes from Protodeltote pygarga, assembly GCA_936450705.2. NCBI lineage: Eukaryota > Metazoa > Arthropoda > Insecta > Lepidoptera > Noctuidae > Protodeltote > Protodeltote pygarga. The sequence goes on along the minus strand of OW388250.2, from coordinate 13,871,261 downwards.
TTATTTAAAGATTATAGGTTTTTAGGTAATCTTCAAAATGATTATGATTCTTTTGTTAATTTAATTAATTTATCTGCAGATAAACACATTCCCTTTTATAAAGTAAGTCAAGTCCCATGTTCAGTGTTCAAACCAAAGCCATACTGGAACGCGGACCTTTCAAAATCGGTCGCTATTCGTAGACTGGCTTTATCTAAATTTCGACGAAATCCTACTCCTCAGAATCTAGATTATTTGAATGACAAAATAAACGATACTCGGAATAAACTGAAAATAGCTAAAAGTAATAGTTGGCGTGAGTTTTGTTCTTCGGTCGATGAAAGTTCCACCTCGAGTGAGATGTGGATGAAGATGCGGTGGTTGAAAGGAAACAGATCATCTAATCAATATGTTGACCCTATTTCTGCTGGAAAGCTTTTAAGGTCTCTAGCTCCAGATTACGTTGCTTCTCCAAATCCGATTCTTTCGTCTGATGAGTCAGCTATTGGCGTTGATATTTCCATGCAAGAATTTCTTAAATGTATTAAGTCTAAGGATACATCTCCTGGATTGGATGGTATTACTTATTCCATGATCAGACTCTTGCCTCGCAACGGAAAAGAGGTGTTACTCGGTCTGTATAATAATTTTATAGCCCAAGGTTTTGTTCCATTTCAGTGGCGAGAAATTGGTATTGTTCCTATACCGAAGCCCGGACGAGACCCCAATCATATTTCTTCTCTTAGACCTATTTCATTAATTTCTTGTCTGTGTAAAATTTTACATAGCATTTTAAATAATAGGATTGAATGGCTAATAGAAAATAGGGATGCATTCTCAGTCAATACCGTAGGTTTTAGAAAGAATAAATCCTGTTTAGATAACCTAGGCGTTTTGGTAACTCGAATTCAAATAGGTTTCGCGAAGGGCCTGTCAACTATAGGTTGTTTTCTTGACATTGACGGTGCTTATAATAACGTTGATAATACGGTTCTTATATCGGTTTTAGATGAATTAAAAGTAGGCCACAAGATTTGTAACTATCTTTGGAATTTTTTGAAAGAGAGAATACTTAAGATTAGATTAGATAATAATTTAGTTTTACATAGGTACACTTCCTTAGGTTTGGCACAGGGTGATCCCCTGTCTCCTTTGTTATTTAACATAGCCACGATGAGCATTTGTAAGCTAATAGAAAAGGAAATTTTCATTTCACAATACGCTGACGATTACGTAATTTATTGTAATTGTGAGTCTGTTACAGAAGGACAAAGGAAAATTCAACAATCTCTTAATAAAATGAAGAATTTACTATCGAACGTAGGTTTAGAGATTTCTCCAAGTAAAAGTAAGATATGTGTTTTTAAGAGAGGCTTTAGAAGAGACTCTGTATCTATAAAGCTTAATGAACAAGAGCTACAGGTTGAAGATTCAGTCAAATACTTAGGTTTGTGGCTTGATCGTGGCTTACGATGGGGTAGACACATTAATGAAACGAAAGATAAGATACATAGATATATCAATTTATTTAAAGTGTTAGCAGGCTCAGGTTGGGGGATTCACACAACTCACTTAAGACGATTGTATATTGCTATTGTACGTAGTCGTATTGATTATGCTAGCTTACTGTATGATAATTGTGCCTTGATTCATTCAACGAAACTTGATAGGGCGCAAAATATCTGTTTACGCGTGATTGGAGGTTTTATAAAAAGCACGCCAATACATGTCATGGAGGCGGAACTGGCTTTACCACCTTTATCAGTCCGTAGGCGATATCTTGCAGGAAAATTCTGGCTAAAATCTAGATCCCTTAACAGTAATATTTTAAATGGCATTTTAAATGAATTGTCAGAACAATGTAATGGGGCTTATTGGCGAAACAGAAAGATACCATTACTTGTTAGCACTCATAACTTTCTAGAGTCATGTCCTTTATATTGCAGCAAAAAGCTTGAAATGTATTCACTTGACACTTGGGTAACTAATATAGATTTGTCGGATTCCTTAAAATCCAATATAGATGAGATTGATAAAGCAAAACGTGAATACAATCATCATCAATTGCAATCGTTGTGCGCGGAGACGTTGAACAAGAAGTACTCTGCTTTTTATAAAATTTTTACAGATGGATCAAAATGTCAGCATGAGAATGGATTAGCCTTCTTAGACTGGCAAACTAGAGATTTCATTAAACTTCGCGTCATAGCCAAAATTTCAATAATGGCAACAGAAATGATTGCAATCTTGGAGGCGTTGTCATACATTGAGAGTATTAATTCGATCAACTTTGTTATCTTTACAGATTCCAAAAGTACTATTCAGCATTTAAAACGTTGTACTTATATATTTCGGGGCATTCCATTGGCTTATGATGTCATTAAGTTGATGAGGAAACTTAATTCAGCTGGTAAAAAGGTTATCATCCAATGGATACCTTCTCATATCGGCATCACGGGGAACGAGGAGGTAGATCGACTAGCGAAAGAGGCTGTGTCAGACGGTAGTTTATTTAATTATATTCCATGGTTCACTGATGTCCTTCATAAGGTTAAAGAAAAATGTTTAGAATTTTGGTCGGAGTATTTTGATGAACGATCTCTTACAAAAGGTATTTGGTACAAGACCATCCAACCTACGCTTCCTCGAGCTCCGTGGTTTTTTTCTAGTGCGATGTGTCGATCGGAAGTGGTGATGGCATTGCGACTCCGTTCTGGCCACATTCCATTGAACAAGTTTGGATTTATGATGCGCAAAATTACTTCACTTAATTGTCACGATTGTAATGTAATAGAAGATGTTTACCATATTACAATGGAATGTGGAAGGAACGATGCTCTGCGCCGTCAACTCTTCCGATGGAACTGTCAAGTCGGTATGGTGAACAGTATCCTGGCCTCTCCTGATTCCGACGATGCAAAAAAATTATATAGTATAGTTAGTTTAGGAATTAGTAGTAAGGTAGTTTAGTTGTTTTTATTAATTTTTTTTGTAAGGGTGAGTATTTGGGAGTGTCACGATGAGGGTGGCATTTTTTTTTAAAAAAAACCCTCTATAATTAATAAAGAATAAAAAAAAAAAAAAACGTTAACACGAATTTTTCCATTAATCGCTCATTATTCATCGATTCCATTGCTTATTTCAAGGAAACGTTTATATCGTATTTTTCTTGCTAAAACTGGCGGTTGAGTTTTTAGAAGCAGCGCTTAATATTTAAAAACTATTATCAACTTCGGTGGAATGAACATTAAATCTAACTAATGTAATAGTACTAATGGAATTTCAAATAACTTTGTTAGTGGAGTTAAGGGGTAGTTGTAAATTGTATCGGTTGTTGGCGTTAATAAAAATACATAATTGCAATGTCAGGATTTTTATAATTAGTGTGTAAATCCAAAAAAATCACAAAAAGTGCTGAAAAAAATCCATTCAGGATAAGTATCCTTACTTAACAGCTTAATCATTGTATCTCTTAGAATTTTACGGCATTTTTTTATGGCCTCTTTGAGAATTTTGATCTAAAATGCGATGGGACACCCGTCAGAAACTCTCCATGGCTGCACTATAGAAATGTAGTCCCGGATTGTCCCCGGTGAGTGCAAGAAGCAGGGCTATTTATTGCAAAAAAAATGGTAAAAATTACTGGTCTATGGGGATGGGTGTTTTACTAGTAACTTCTATTATTTCCCGGATGGAAACCTACCTTTGAAGACTAAAATTGAAATAAGTTTGCAGATTAATTTTTGCATATTTATTATTCTGTGTATATACTTATAAAATAAATAAAAAAGTACCAATAAAGAGTATTTTTTTAAATTCAATCATTGTGTTGGAGTTTAACCTCTTTTTACTACGCAATTATGCAATTTAATTTAATCAAAGTAATTTTTACATGAAGCGTACGTTATGAATGAATCATGAACACGTCCAACTCAATCGATCAACTCGATCTCTTGAGTCGTTTACAAAGAAAGTTTCAGTACCCTATTATTCTCGGATGAGAGTTTGATATACTCTATTGTCTGACTAGTGAACTTGTTGGGAGTTCTTTAAGAGGGTCTGGGAATCCTTTTTAATTAATCACTGGTTAGGATTCTAAAAAGTTTATAAGCGTTATCGTTCATTAAAAAGCAATGTGTTTTTTTTTCTCTCATGGTCTGTCGGCCGCAGCAACTTACAGAGATAATATTATAAATAGTGTAAAAGTATACATATAATATACATATTAGTATAATATCATCTGAAAGAACCTTTAAAAATAAAACGACTTGTAAAAAAAAATCAGTCGCGTATTGTCTAAGTTACAAGCTTTCAAAGTTTTAGTGTGGTTACTTCTATCTTCTTCCTGCAAAATGAAGATATGTATAAAGTGACAGCTCTTTGAGTTTGACATGAGAACAAGTGACGTCATGTGTTGGGAGTGTCATCTCTGTCTAGTAAAGATTGTTCACATCATTTAGTTTAGTATTATTCTGGAACATTCAAATTATTTTATTCATTTTTTTTGAGAATTAAATAAAAATATTAAAAAAATATAGTCAACGTCCTATCACACGAAGCATATCGAGCATAAACTATATTTTTCTTAGTGCATCACAAAAATATTTGTCTCTCGTGGATCTCAAACCCGAACCCAGTGCAGTTGGCCCCTGTCCCAATCATGTCAACAATTTCTAAGTTAGTCCCCCAGAGACTTTAGTTTCCTGGGTTCGATTCGATTTCAAGTTGTTGAAAACCTTTAACGTTAAGAATAGGAATGGGACGTTTTTCTTATCTATGAGTACGTATACATGTAATGGTTTTGGTCTGAGTTTTAAATTCAACACCAGCCATGTTTGAAATGGTGGTCAATAATATCACAGTTAGTCGGGTAACAAACGGGTAGTGGAAGAACAACAATGCATCACTGGATGACCTGTCAGGAACTACAAAAAGATTAATTGGTTTAAAAAGATATTGCAATTATTTACATTTAAATTATTATTGTTTAGAATAAACTTATTACTTAGACCTTGTTTACCTAATTTCTATAGATGACGTCATACACACAATACATTGCATCCCGCATAGAATTCTATTGCAGAACAGACAATAGGCATATCTGGATGTGTCCCGTCGTTAGCTCCGCTGGTTATGTTGACTTTGAAGACTTAGGCCGACAGAAGGTACGATACCTGATAATATAAATTCAACTCTATATTATAAGAGTAAAAGTTTCTAATTGATTGATAAAAGTATGAGATTGCCTTGATTATGTGTAGCATTCCATCTGCAGGTTGAAGATATTATTATTTTATGAATGAATGAGATGTTTTTTTTTTATCACAAATTTACAAGCAATTGCTTAAAAAATGTTTTTTTTAAAACGACAGTTTAAAAGCATAATTTTTATTTTGGTAAGTATATTTTTTACTTATATACTAGTAGTACACACAGCTACATATCAAGCTATACATTTACAGTATAATCTGACATCTTGTACGAAGAGCCTATACAATACGAGGTCAGTACATACTGGTAATGTATGACTTGATGTGTTATAGCCGTGTGTACATTGAGATTACGTATAAAATACACACACAAAATCTAATAAGTACTAGAAAAAATATCACGTACTCATCACGTTTCTTGCATGCAAATATGTTGGATTTTCATAAAACTTATTATTTGGCTTAAGTAAAACAACGAAACATGGCCGACTTCTTCTTTATGAAGACATTTTCTAAATTGTTTTGAAGAAACAAGGGTATAGACAAAAGGAATTACTATAAATTTAAACGACGACAGAATAGGTCAGGGATACCGACCCATGCTATATTTACTTGCCATTTTTATGCAAATATGTTTAACATGGCGATGAGATGATGAGCTAGCAAGGAAAAGTGCAAAATTGTAGAATATAGCCTCATATAATCGTAAAATATAAATTTAAATTTTCATTGTCACAATTGAAGCTGAAGTTAAAAAAAAGATACAATAAAATAGGTACTGCATTTGTCACTTACATCCACAATTTCAGAATTCTCGTTGAATTAAGCTTGGAAATATTGAATATTTCCTTGCTATTGTAAGAAGAAAAACTTTTGTATACTATATATTAATATAGGACTCAGTTATAGTTAGTTTGAAATAATATTATACTTTTATAAACTTAAACCTATCGGTATCGCTTAAAACTAGTCATTGAACATTTTCTCAATAACACGGAATATATTAGTCTAAAGTTCAAGTAAGTATACTTCAAACTTACGTAAGCCAAACTACGTCATCGCAGCTGACTACTTGGCGTAATAAAGAAAATTTCTATCGGTTAAAACTTAAGACGTTAGCAGAATTTAAAGTGTACCTAATTTCAGAGAAAAGAAAATATTACGACAAGATTAACCCCCGAGATATAGATAAAATTGATGAAACACATCAAAATGAATGAGGCAGAGGTGTATGCACCTGGGTATATTGCACACCTAAGAAATTTAAGTTTAGAAAAAGAAATTGAGAAAAATATACATCTCGCGACTGATTCTGAAAGAGAATTTAAAAAAAGAAAATTGGCATATGTGTCATTTTCACAGCATTTATTGGTCAAATATCACAGTTGGGACACGTTAAAAAGTTGCGATAATGTTGTTCAACAACCGTACTTCAAAAAATAAAGGAAAATACAAAATCTTATAACAACAAACGCAAAAATCACCAAAAACCAAAGCCTAAAATCCTAATAATCTATATTTTTACCTTTCATACGATCATACCTATCAACCTCTTTAGGTGTATAGATAGGTACTTATCATCATTGAGAAGCCTCGGTCCCTATTACGCAAACGCAGCCTCATTGAGTTGGGAATATTTTATGTTCTCAGCCGAACCCTCCAAACCATCAAGGCATACCCCTAATAATTGAATTTCAGGTGTTCGCTTACGATATTTTCGTTTTCAATAATTTGATTGTAATTCTATTTATTGTGTAGATAATTATAATACGAGTATACATCTATGTATTATATAAATTACAGGAAATGAGTCTGTTACTTTACAAAAACACACAATTTTAAATCCTAACGAATAATAACCTGGAAATGCCAATGAATTGTATGAAGTGTATGTTATCTTAGCCCATTATTTACCTAAAGGTTGTCTGTCTAGAAAAAAAATGCTTTTTACCCCTGACAAAAAAAAGAGGAGTATTGTATGTTAACGGTGTATTTGTATGTCTATGGCATCGTAGCTTGCCCACGGATGAACCAATTTTAATATTTGAGAGGTGTCTTGATTTAGAATGCTCATAGCTAAAATTTGTATTGGTCGTTTCTTTTTTTTATTTTTCATACTTGTAATTTTATTTAGTCATTTTCATTGGGTCATTCACGGTAAACTTTAAATTATTAGTACTAACATTCTAGTCCTTCTTACTTTTACACTTAAACCTAATAAAATTCAAACAGTTACGTACAAAAGTTTCTACTTACGTTTCTTTGAGATTTTGATGAACAATAAGTGTATTAATAAATCATATATAATTGGACCTGAGACTCTTTAGATGAAAACAACGAGTTGGTTCTCGTACAGTTTTTCACCAATCATATAGGGAGAAATAAAGCTTAATATTATATTGTACGATCATAAAGTAAGTAATAGTTTTATAGGCGAGCGTAAAAATTTTATTACTCGAAAGCATTGCTGAAATTAATATATTATTACGTTATAGTTGATGTAGTTTAGTTATAGCTTTTGTGGTACAGCAAAGAATTTATTGCAAATAAAAATTGTTGTGCTATTAAATTATTGGTACCTAAATAAAATAACGATACTGTAAATTTTCAATAGTATAATAAAAGGAGGAATTTGATAAATAATACAGATTTTATGTTCTTGTTAATGTTTATGACTGAGAACATAATATATATGATATTTCTTTTTTTTTGTCGTATGGTTGATGAGCAACTTGGGTGTCAGAGTTTAAACTGCCCGTAGGTTTCTGACATGGCTTTACACACCGTTAAAAATGTCTCAGGTGCACTGGTTTCCTCACGATGTTTACCTTCACCGTTAGTCTTATTTTCCGTACCGTTAGTATCTTAGATTCACTATAAAAGTAGTTACATATAACACGAAATAATAGAAAAATAATAATAGAATAATAGAAAAAGTCACATTGGGATATGCCAGGTTCGAAGCTACACCCACGTACTTAAAAACCACCACAAGATTCTATAAGTGATTTAAATGTAGATAGACCAATATTGTAATCAATAAAAGGCTGTCATAATTGCTCGGCGATTAGAGCTTAAGACCAATAAAATAACAAAAAAAAACTCGCTCATTTGATTTATTTCTTTACTAAAATATTTAATATCTTTACAGCAAAGATATTATGATTAAATTCTATCGTGGTATGATGCATCTGACGCGTCTCGTCCAATGCAGACTTGTATAAAATTAGATCGCTAGGTTGTTTAATCAGTTTTTTATGCGTTGTTGCTTTGAGAATACTTTTCTATTATACTACGCTAAGTATTAAAATTGAATAGGTATTATTCTAAAAAATAAGTAGTCATCACGTAACAAAATCCGTACACATACACACCGTCACAATCCGTACACATAACAAAGTCGGTATATATACGTAAATTTCCAAATAAACTAAGTGTTCTAAAAAGTTTAAAATTTTCCTCTATTTTTATAACTGATTGTTTTAATCTAGGATTCTTTTAACATTCTTCAATATACATTATATCTATTCCATAGTACATATCATATAGGTATCTTTGACTTGGCTTCATCAAACCACTAAGACTTATTTTTGTTTTTCATTTTTTATATGCAAACGATTTTAATTATTAACAGCCGATTTATAGTACTAAACCCAATAAAAAAAGGAAAATAAGCGTTGTTATCAAATCAATAATAGTGATGCCTATTGTTTATATAAATATAATTAAACGTTCGTCTTTAATTCTTCATTTAGGAATTGTGCAGAATATAAACAACATACTAACTAAGTATATAAATCATTTTTATGAAATAATATTCTTACAGCTACTTCAGTGCTTAGCCAAAGACCATTTTGTTTGGAAATACAGAGGTTATTGTCTGAATACATACAAAAGATTTGGCAACCTATGAATTTCGAATCTGATTACCGTGTTTTGAAATGCTTTACTTTATTTAGGTTTCTTTATAAGAAATACATTTATTAAAGTTACATAGAAATAATAGGGAGGAGCACATAGTTCGGTAAACATTTCTTTTTTATTATGAAAAAAAATTCTTATGGGCAGGCCGCATTGCTTGTATTGGTGCCCAGAGCTAAAAGAAGGTCATTTGAAGAAGAAGTGATGCAATCACGCTACTGAGTACGCTGTCAATGTTGGTAGATGATATGCTTAAACACTCCGTTACTAATTATTATAGTAAAGGAAGTCATAAATACACTGCAATGAAGCTAAGACTTCTCAAATATGAAATTTATTCTGTGAAATTTGCGGCGTCATAATTTTCACGAGTTCGTTATACATGACCCAATAAATAAACGTATTAAATTGATTTTAATTTTAAATTAGATCCTTTGAACTTTATCGACGTCTGTTTTCTTACAAAATTACACGCGTAAATTAGTTTTTTGTAGCTGTACGTTGAGATTTGGAGCCAGGGACATTAATTTTAACCAGGAATATGAAATATATAAACAAAATTGGAAGAGATATCTTGGTATTTACTGATTTATTTATATTTTTAATAATACTCACTCTGATTAAATTTCAAATGCAATTTATTATGGTTTAAAAGTTACAGCTTTAGGACAGACGGATAAATGGACAACTGAACTGTAATAGAGCCCTGTAGGTACCCTAAAAACAAAAGAATATACTTAAATATTTCGCCTCACAAAACCTTATAACGCTGAAACCTTCAACGTACGGATACAAACACATAATACCTTAGATAGAAGAAAAAGCACGGCCCATATGAGAGTATATTAAAAATGTTAGCGAACTTTATTACTTGTTTCAATCTGAAACTCGCGGGAATTTCAATATCAAAACCAATTACAAGGCGCAATATTTTATAAGAATACGCAACACCTTTGGGACATTGTCAGCTTTTACAACGATCCAATTATAATCACGCTTTATTTCGCCAATATTGAAAAACGAAAATCCGTTCTAAAGAGCGCGATATTTATTTAGATTAATTCCTAAACCGGTGCCTATAACATCAAAATCGAGAAAAGGGTGTCTGTAAATTGGGAAATCCCGAGGAGATTTATCTAGTCCTCGGGCCAATATCGGTTAGACCCATTAGAGCGAGGTGGAATGGACTTTTATCCTATTGTCGTTTACAAACGGCTCCAGTTTTTTCGCTCTATAAAAAATAAATGACGGTTGGAAGATAAAGTGGTAGGTAATGTATTGTGTATTATTTTTTCATTTTTAGGAATACAATGCTTGGAAAATAAATCTCAGGTGATACTCAAACAATATGAACACGGTATTTTTTTGTAAATTTTTTACGTTATAGCACATGTTAGCTTATTAAATATAATTATTTAATAAGAAATTTGAAAAAACAACTGATACGGATGGGATTTAAAACCACGACGACCGCTGAGCCACCATATCCCATCAGAATCAGTCGAAATTTCAAATCTCTTTCTACGTCTAGGAATATCATAACGGAATACATTACATTTCTTATTAAATAATTATAATATGAACACGGGTTTGGCAGTAATTACTTTAGCCTAATTAAACGATTTGAGGACCATCCATATTTTCAGTGCAGTGTTGATGGTAGTGACGGAACCGGGGCCTGATTAAAAAAAATGAAGAAATGAAAATGCTCCTGCGCCGGTAAGAACCTCTTCACGCGAAGTGTGTGAATGATTTTATACAAATTGTACCAGCTGACATTTTTTTAAGCCACAGACGGGATACGGTTCTGCTACAGCCCAGACACTGCACTGTCTTCAATATTATCAAGATTTAGATTTAATTAACCAAGTAAACAAAAGATTTTGGGTTAAAAACAAAAAAATCAACGTTTTGTTACTAAATAGTATTAAAACACGTGTTCTGAATAAACATATTGAATAAATTATCCTCGCCAATGCGGCGAACGGCGAACCTCCCTCGGGGATAACGCGTCAATCAATATATAATCTGACACTTGAATATTGAAAGCAAATATTTTCCCACAAATATTACAAAGGTTGCAGAAATAGGCAACAATCTAATGGCACGGGTTCGTAGCATGTGACCGGATCAAAAACATAGAAATCTAACATAACTGACTTAGTTGGTTAAATTTTTGCAAGCGTTACTGTTGAAGAAGTAGTCTCAGGTTTGATTGCGGGACTTGAAGCACCCCCATTATTGAGCATTAGCTAATTCTAGTTTTAACCAAGGCTTTAAGTAAAAACTAGTTCTAACTAGGAAAAACGCGTTCTATCTAAAATATGGTTTTAACTGTAACAAATTATGCATTTAACGTACATTTTAAATAGGATTTATTCTTGAATTGGTTTTTGAAAAATTCTATAAGTATGTCCACATATTTTTGCTCATGACTGAACCTACTCTTTAACAATAGGTCAGTAATCTGTTACCATCAATTTAGTTCCTTTGTGGGTTCCCAAACTTTCCAACCAAAGCTTTTAGGGGTTTAATCTAGTCGTATCGCAATTAGTTAAAAGGCTGCGGGTATGAAATCGCAATTTTAGTATCGGCTTTATAAGAATGATTGATGAATAAACTATTTAGTGTTTAAACGGCCATAGACAACTATCTTGGCTTTACACACTCTCGTGAATAACTGTCAGATGTGCTTGGTTTCAGTAGTGCTCCTTGGGTCAAAAGCTGCAACATAAACTTGCTCGCTCTAACATTAAACGGTCCATTATAACACAGTTCGTAAAAAAAAATGTTGACCAGAATTCCACAGTGATAGCTTTTTTTTTATTAGCAACACCATTCAGTGACATCATCGTGAAAACTAAAAAGTCCTGCTTATAAAATACATCCTGCTGACTTACTACTTTTTTAAAAATTATAATTTACGAAAAATCACGCGGAGAAAAGAAAGATAATTAACTTCTTACTGAAGTGCTTTCATTTTTAACTCCAGCACTAAAAACACCTACTTCTAATTACGTGGGCAGTGACGTCACATCATCACGTGATGTTTAGATCCAGCTGTCAGACCTAGAAGAAGTGAGACTTGAATAAGATGTATTGACTTCCTAATTAGAACGTAAGATACATCAATCACTAATTTACGAAGGTTTGGATAATAAATCTCACACTACTTCTATTTATTTATGAGAAAAAAAACTTAGGAAATTGCTTGAACGATTTAGAACAAAATTGTAGTTTTTGGGTAAGCTCCAATGTAGCAAGCGGTATTTGTAGAACTGTGATATACATGGCCTTGATCAGGTTCACATACACACAGCTAAATTGAGCTGAGCCTGAATTGGCTGTTGGACCCTTTGATTTACGGTTTGCTATAAGAATTGATTTGTAAATCTCTTCTTCAACAACCAATCACCATGATTGGTTGTTGAAGAAAAAACTTACTAATCAATCGTAAACACACATTGAATAATGAGCAGATTCCGATAACTCCATCACTCCCTCGGCAACAATCCAAAAATATATCAAGGACATTTCTGTTTTTCTATTTCACTTAGATAAGTTTGACATCAAGACAGAGTTAATTGGTTCTGTAACTAAGTAACAAGGTTAGCTTTGTTGTGTCTATCACAGTCAATACAGAGAAGTTTCCAAATCAGATTTTACTAAAGAGGAGAATCGATCGAAAGAGGGAATTAGGATTGATTATTTAATCTTTAATAATTATATCTAAAATATCTAATTATTTAGTTTCATTGGTTAAAAGTATCCAGCCAGTTGGAGCCATTTTTCAAACATGGTTGAACACTTTTACCAACTGTAGGCCTCTGACATGACTTGACACATCCACAAAACATCTTCTCGCTTTTCTCATGATGTTTTCTTTCAGCGTTATAAGTAATTATCATTCTACATTTGACTTGTCATTTTAACGGCCATACAACTGGTTTATCATTGGTTGCTAGCTTGAGTTTTAAAAGATTTTCAATAAACTGTTTTCGCATTTATTTATTACTTGCTGCCCGCGCGCGACTTCGTACGCGTGATTATCTTACTTCAACGCCTATGCTACCCCTACCTCTCTCCACCCCCTACCCTACTCTACCCCTTTTTCTCACCTTTTAAACCTTCCTTGGACTTTCACACATATTTCAGAACCAAAATTATGCAAATCGAGCCGTTCTCGAGTTTTAGCGAGACTAACGAACAGTAATTTATTTTTATATATTATATAGATTTATACCAAAAAATAAATCGACTTTTAAGCCATAAGCCTTATTATTGAAAGCTATTTATTATATAATATTCTTTGGCCGAAGAAAAAATAAATAAACCCGTTTAATTTAGCTGTCTTAAGCAGACTACTTGACGTCCTACTTCCAGTGCCACTATAAGCACTTGGAGTTCAAAAGTATCTTTAAGGGCACTGGTTTTACTGGGCCTTCGGTCAAAGGCTCGGTACGGTCGGTGAACACAGATAGATAAGTATTCACCAACCAAACTTATGTCGGTACTGCTTCTGAGAATATGATATAGATTACAATAAAAACGTAAATGAGCCGAAAATTTCAATGTTTTGCTTTCTTTGCAAACATTTACACTATTTTTAGGGTTTCGTACCTCAAAAAAAAACTTAATTCAGGAATGCGAGGAGGTGTCGAGTTCAAAATTAAAACCATATTATATACTCAAGTCTACATTCCCTTGAATTTCTAAAAAATTTAAACTTCTTAAATTTTTTTTTTTTTAATTAGCCTACTGTGTCCCACTGCTGAGCAAAGGCCTCCCCCATGTCCTTCCAAGTATCCTTCTTAAATTAACATACAAAAAAGATACGGACGTTTATGCCGCAAAAAACGTGTATTTCGACACTCTCAAGGGAATTAAAATTTATGGGGTACTTTCCGTTGAGAGCTATGAAATTTAGCAAGTAATATCGCCTTATTCTACAAATACAGAAAATTTCTGAAAACTAAATATAATAATATTATCTTTATACGGAACCCAGTGGGCGAGTCGACTCGCAATTGTCCGGTTTTTAATAATAAAAATCCGAACTATGCAAAGAGGCTTTCCAGTGAGAGAGAGACACACAGTAAGCGACAGAGACAGCGATAATGCTTGTGGCGTACTTCAGAGGGACATTATTATATTGACTTATCTGTAAGAGGATTATTGTGAAAGTCTGAACTCATATTGTCGGGATTCAAGTTATAACTTTCAATGCCCTTGGACTTAGGTTTGTTGGCATGCATTGAGCATTTTAATAAGAATTTTTCTTAGACAAATAAATAATACTTACAAAATTATAAGTTATTAAAATATATGTACTTATTAAATAAATAAAAAATAAATATTCAGTGAATAACAAAATATCTTTACAATCTTACACTTTTACAATATTATTCACAATCATTTTCAACTTTATTTTCGAGGAAACTCCTTTAAAAAAATTAAAAATTAAATCGCGTAAACGCATACGAAGAACTTTAAAGTTCCGAAATTACATTCAGAAATTACAAGACAAACTAAAATCGGCGGAGCGTAGCACAGAAAACAGATGTTATTCCATCCGCTCCACCAATCGTAATTTTATTTATTTGATCAAATATTTACCAAAGCAATGACGCAGTGATAGTAATAATATGAAGATGTATATAGAGTTGTTGATGTGTGTAGGGTTAACAAAACAGAGTAACATCTAACCCTACAAATCAAAGGCGTCTAAATTGATACCAAACGGCATGGCAACAGATATATTTCAAACATTTCATCAGAACACTAACATGTCGGTACAATCGTGAACAAAATGTCGAAATGGATAAAATACAAATAAACAATACTAAATAAAACTATCTATGGAAACTAACTATCTTAAAAATAAATAAAGAAAAATAAAACCCTTAATCTAAATAAGTTTAAACTTAATAACTAAACTACCAATGTATATACAATGTAATACAAAATGTTTAAACTACCAATGGGTAGCTATAAAAATATTTTTCTCATAAAATTTATATTCTATTCAATGAATTAGAGCAAACTTAGTTCACACACTAGTATTTTAGACCCTTAATTTAACTTATTTATTTGTATAAAAAGATAATATATTATGTCAATAATTATTATAAAACAAAACCTACTTACACTAAACCCAATAAATAAAAGTATACATTAGCTATCTTATTTCCAAATTATTAGCCCAAAAAAGTAAAAATTCATCTAGATTACCTATAAATTATATTAATTGTATAAATAGGTGATATCGTTAACTGTTACTGTTTATTGAAAGTTTTTATATCTAGTTTATTGAACACTTTTATAATTGTGTTCCCTTTATGTAATTAATCTTTAAGTGATCAAAAGAAAACAATGAATTTTGTAAATAAGAAACAAAATACTCCTAGGATGAAGAATTAATGACATCCGACTTACACGGCTTACACGAACGATTGCTATAAGCTGCTTAAAGATGGATGTGTGTTTTGATGTTTTCCAAGAGAGGTTTTCTGAAAGAATGTAATATTATGATGAAAGAATTGAGACTTTTAAGTGGTTTTGTTTGATTAGCCTTATGTATGTAAGTACAAGTATTTTGGAAAAAAAGTACTTATTTGCAACTGAATACTAAGCAGTTTATTTCTTTAAAGAGAATGATGCAGAAAAATTAACACAAATACTTTTGTGCTTGAAGAGCTATATATTATTGAAACATATTATCGTGAATTTTGTTCTCGAATCGAAACAATTTTATTCGTGACTGTACGCACGTAAGTCCTATTGCGCGCTCAATCGTGAATCTGTCAGATAGAACCGTATCTGTTGATGTGTTATTTTGATTTCAAAGTTTTGAAGTGTTCGAATCAGATCCGTTTAAAGAACAACTCGTAACGATGAGAAGCTAAACATAGTAGTAAAGTGTACTTAGACTAAATAAACTGTTCCAAAACTGAAATGGACTGATACGTGACAAATAGGTACAATTCTTATTGGTGCATTGGTGCGGCCATCTTGCGCGATCCCTCAAACATGGCGGCGCCAAACACCACGAAGCAAAACACTAGATTTTTTTTTATAAAGCGACGCCCTATTGACGTCTCCTTATAAAATGTTCCTCTGTCTATAATATAAGTTGTACAATAAGTTAGAACAGAATCAATAAATATAGTTTTCACTACTAGTGAGGGAAGAAGCAACACGTTCATGTAAATTCTACTAAAATCGCAAATTTAGAATCGACCACAAAAATCAAATACCTATACTCAAATAGGTTAATAATTGACAGCATTACAACAATCACATGCTTAACTTAATCTGAGCTTAAGCGAGGTTAGATTCGAATATACTCGACTGAAAAAAATAGCATCAACAATTGAGCACAGCTTAAAAATAAATATTTACCAGTGTAGCGTCGTCGCTCGGCGTCGCCCTACGCATACGGTTACTGTCTGAGTAGAATGCCTTGTGAATGTGTGATTGATGTTTACACGTCGGCGCCTCGGCTGAAATTTGTAGTAAATAATGTAAATTTACATGTACATTCATGTTAATTCACTGGGATAATAAACACATAACAAAACATCGCGTAAGTACCTATACGTTTCTTTGAATAGTACAGCAGAGCAGAGATCTTTTGGCTAATAATAAATCTCTTATGAAAGGTTATACTAATACGGCCACTGTTTATAGATTGAAAACTACTCCTACACTACACTATTTCAATGAGACAGTAAAAAAATAAATACAGAGAAACGTCTAAAATAGCCTAAAATAGCTAATAGAAGAAGCCATCCAACCCGGCGGAGTCCTGATGAGACCTAAGGAAGATAGAAGGGGTAAACTTAGATGCGATAGGTTGAGGTAGGTAAGAGTTCTGTGTTGCAACTTGAAAACGATCAATGCTTTGCGCTGAACTGATGCTGGGCTGATGGATCCAGTGGTAGAAAGAAAGTCATAAGCTATATCTATGAACCTTTCTATGGATAAAAATCTTAGATCAAATCCGGACTTAAGCTTTTCAAATAAGAAAACACAAAAACACCTACCTAAAAGTCCACCTATAAGTACCTAAAACCCTGAAACACCGCTTACAACCAGTAGAGCGTAAAAATACAATAGACATGGTATAGAGAACCAACAGTGTTTTTATGGCTAAAAAGATTCTTATAATTTTCATAAAAAAGATGATCTTCTATACCTACCTAAGAAATTATATAAATGATTGATAACATCCTCAAGTAATGCTGATTGATGAATAGGCAATATTGATTATGCTTGTCATTCTTCCATTAATACTTAAAATAAGTAATACTGTATGTGTATAGCAGTGGTAGCCTAGAGTTATGACTTTTAACAAAGGTTTGAACTCAAGGCGCGTATCTCAATTTTTTTATAAGTTATGTGCGTATCAAAAAATAATTATCACTTACACCGCGCCTCGGAGAAGCATGTAAAGCCGCGGCGTCCTTTGCCCGAACTGTCTCTCGTAGTCCCATTGAACTATGGTCGTAAGGGCTATGACTATGGTAGTATGGATAAGGAGACTGCACCTCTGTTTGCGAATATTTGTGCACTGTAACATTTCCTGCACCGATGACCAATCTCCGTTGAGAAATTCAGTAAGAGAGTTTTAACCGCTTTTAGACTCTGTTGCTGAAAAATATCTCCTGATTTCCTAGCAATGTTTTTCTTCGCTATTTTAAAATAAATATTTTTTACTTTCATGAGTTTTTTCTTGTACATATTATACGTTTGTACAACAAGAAAATCAATACGTTGATGAAACATACTAAAAAAACATACAGTCGAATTGAGAACCTCCTCCTTTTTTGAAGTCGGTTAACAACCTAATATGTGAGTTTAAACGCTTCTAACATGCCATTTCATATCCAGAAACATACGTACGTACGCACGTACTTATACATAAATTATGATGATTAATGATGCGTTTTTTTTAATAATCGCATGTAAGCAGACCTATATGTTTGATTCTGCGCACACAAAACGTTGCAAGCAAGCAAAACAAGTAATTACTGCAAGCTTTTCGTGACAAAGAGAGCTTAGTTAACACATAATGCCATTTGTCTGTTTAATTTGGTATAACATAAGCATTTATGCGCCAGTACTGATAAGCCCAATCCATACCCCTACATACCTACACAGAACGGCATTTATACTCTCCAATGTTTAAATTCCCTATAGCTATTTATTACACCTACATACCATTTTAAACGAAAATAGAAAATACGATACCTATATTGTGTTACAAGGCTTTATGTACAACAATATACGAGCCTAGTAACCCTGTTAGTGGTTTAACGCAGCTGTGTAACTTCAGCCTAATTTAGCTTTAGATAATGTTAGTTCGTTAATAAATTCGATCCAGTTACCACAAAAAAGTTTAGGAGTTGTTTAACAGATATCTGAAGCAGTGGCGTGCCTAGTACTTATCAACAGTGCAAGCCCAACAATCTTTAAAATGTTATATTGAAATAAAAAACCTGACTGCCTCGTTGGTCTAGTGGTAGCAAACGTGACTGTCCGCACGAGGTCCTGGGTTCGATCCCAGGGTCGGGCAAAGTTTTATGGGTTTTTCTATTGGGAAATTCTCAAAAGCAGCACGGAGTCCGAAATTGAGTCCGGTTGATGGCAATAGGCTCACCCCCTATGACATGGGACTTATAAAATAGTCGGCGAAACGTGAATGTACTGCATACACCTCTGCCTACCCCCTCTGGGGAATAAAGGCGTGTTTCTATGTTATGTTATGTCTTTATAAAACTTAATTACCTTTTAGGCAAGGTCGGCTAATTAGGTAGCAAAACTTATAACAATCGAACTGTTATTCAATGGAATTATATTTTTAATTTCCTCGGCTACCAAAAGTATACCATTTTCTTCATTTCTTCTTCATTCCATTAAAGGCCAGTGTCCTAAATTAGCTGAACTAAATTCCCACAGTAAAAACATTTCGTTATTCCTTCACCTCCAATTTTCAAGTCCTTTACCAACTTATAAAAACTTCAGAGACCATCCAAGTCCTCTAAATCGTCCTCAAGAAGTAAGATAAATAGTGGGATGAAAGCCAAGTAAACGTTACTAATGAAATAATAAATGGTTTAGCCAAGAAAAACCAAAGACGTCCGTCGAGAGGAGTGAGACTTAGAAAAAAGTGTTTTTAAATGAAATAAAAAGGTTCAACTTAGAGGATTAATTGCTTTTTATTGAGCTTTGGTGAAAACAGCTACCTAATAATAGCGCACTGGAATGAAAGCAACTGACAAACCGAGGTCACTCATTTAAAAACTTCTTTTTTATATTTTATGGCATGTGGCTTTTCCTGCATGGTGGACTGATGACTTCGAAATAGTCGCGGGAAATCGCTGGATGAGACCATCGCAGGACCTATATGTATGAAAAACCTTGAGAGAGGTTGCCCATCAGTGGGTGTCTTCAGGCAAACGTGATGATGTGGCATATATATAATATATATAATAGACAATAGATAAAAAATAGCTACTGATTGGATAGAAAGCGGTTGATTCAAAAAACAAATAATTTTGCTATTATAAATATCAAATCCAATGGAATCCATTAGATAGTCTTCATTATTGCGTTTCGATCTGAAACATCGACGTTCGATTTTCGCAGTAGGATCCGAGGTTATCAAATCGATAACATTTCAAAATAATACAAGTAAAAATTTTTTTTACCTTAAACGGTTTTGTCATTAAAACTAAAGCTGTGTACTTACCAAATATCAGATCAATCTGTCAACAGGAAGGGGATAAAATATCGATTACTAAATTTGAACCAAATAATAAACAGGTCAAGCTAAATAAAACCGTTTAATTACAATTAATAGACATTATGTTATTGAAACCGCAAATAAGTACTTCGATCTCTCAATAATGTTAATTTAACAGCAATTTCATAAAAAGCTGTCAATTACAGGCTGGTTTATTAAGCAAGTAAATTATATTTTTAATAAATTTATTCGCGAGTGACGTCGACAGGAATAAATTGCGTTATAATCTACCGTCGTAGGGCGTTCTGGCTAGTGGTGTCCATCGTCACGGGATAGCTCATTTATTTAAATTTACATTTTATCAAACTCTATTTCCTCTAGTTTGAGCAGAAGTATTTAATACTGACTTTAATTTTACTAGTTATCATATTTAGTATTTTTTTGTATTGGTAGGTACTTCATAAACATGTATTTTTTCGTGAATAATATTAATTTCTATGAATGTCTATTTATGATAATGACAACTCTATATCTACTGAATTAAAACTTTTGAATAGGTATAACAAGGTACTACGTAAAAAAGCTAGGTAAGGTAGAATTATTGAAAATTGGTCTGAATCTGTCGGCTGAATACCAATTTATTTTTGGGAATAGAGACTTGTGGTGGACATTTAATTTTGAAAGGACAAGCTAACTAAATTATACTTCCTTGACTTTTTATACTAATAACTTACTTTAAATTTAAGTATAATTATAATTAAATTACCTGTTTACAACTTTCACATTAAACGATGCATGTATCAAAAGTCTTAAACCAAAAAAAATCTTTGATATTACAAAATGTTGATTATTGTCCACCTACCACCTATTATAAAAATATTTAAAATAATTACCTTTACCCACCTTTGTTATCCCGGTAACCCGATCCCAACAATATTGGACGGGTATAAGCTTCACTGACTACGGGATATAAATTTTACACGTAAGCTTCCTGTAATGAAATGCCTGTCCCAACCTGCGAGAGGGTTAAGTATCTTGTATTATGGGACTTAATCAATAAGGACGACTGAAATAAAGTGTTTGAGATTTGTTTGAATAGATAGAAGATAATTTTCTTTGGTATTTAATTAGCTGCCCTGCTTTTTCTATTATCTTATAAATGTGAAAGTTTGTGTGGAGATATGGATATTTGTAACAAACAGAAAAACTGCTAAACGGATTTTGATGAAACTTTACAGTAATATAGCTTATACATCAGAATAACACATAGGCTACAATTTATCAATATACCACGCGGGTGAAAGCTACTCTGTTATATAGGTACAAAGTATCACTTTTTACAACATATTAACAGCATTTTCAACTTTACAATTAAACCACAATTAGAATTTTGTACTTAACTTAAGTTAACAATTAATTCCTAATCCTAACTTAATACCAATTATAAATGTGAAAGTTTGTTTGTAACCATTTTACGCCTAAACCACTGAACCTAACATCCTGAACGTGCCATATCGAATATTATTGGAATTTAAAATTAACGCGAGTAAAACTATCTGCAAAAGCTAGTTATCTATATTACAATTAACTAGCAAATAAGGTTGGATTTGTCTCACCCCGCCTGTTAAAAATACATGACCTCAAAAGTTTCTTAAACAATAAACTTGTAATAACTTCGTAATTACAGTACCCCAAGCTATTCATTCACTAAATAACTTTTTGTTTATTTAAATAGAACAAGTTTTAAATTGGCTTTTGTGAAATTTCTCGAAACATTACTTTTTTAAAACTTTATCAATAGAGACAAAGTGTTTTTAAAATATAAAAAAAATTTTCGTAGGTATTATGTTGAAAATTATCTTCATGTTATTATATGATGTTATGAATCTAAAAATATAATTGGTTAATTTCGTTGGTTTCTTATTTATCTATTAACGAAATAACAGTTGAAACGTGTCAAAAATTTCCAAATAATTACTTCACACACTTACACTTTCTTGTGAATCGTGTGCCGCCGCTCTAGCCGCCTACCTCAAGTGTATCGACATACATAAAATTCACTACAAAAATTTGAGTATGATTAAATTAAACAAAAGTTCTGTTTCACAGCTTTCTGGTAAAACCTGGAAGATAATTTCTCTATTTTTGAATTTACCTAGTAGTTAATTAGTATAATAGAAGTTTGTAGTTTTTCGATAAAAAAGTCACTAAAAAGCAGATTTTTACGTCACTGATATATTTTGTTATCGATTCTAGTTTCTAGTTCAGTTAATAAAAAATATCTTTCATAACCCTGTGAAACTCAAAAGTTATTAAATTTAACTTTAAAATATTAGTAGAATTATTATTATTTTTCATAGCAATATGAAAAAAATTAAAAAAAATATTTTACTTTTTTCTTCACGGTGTTTCAGCAGTTTTTATTCATTGACCCGTTAAAAAAAACTTGCCGAAATCGTATAATTTTGTTTAGTGACGACAGCTTGAAAAGCATTAATATAAACAGATCCTTAAATATTCTGGAACACGAACAGCATATTCATGTGACATATTTGTTACAAGAATTTACGAACTTTGTTTCAGGACATGCATTACTATTAAGTTTTCCTTTTGAATTTATTTGCAGTTGAAGATTTATTTTATATATTTAGACTGTTAAAGATGTAACAAAGCAGTTTATTAAATTTATTGGTTTAATAAATGTTTTCTGTATTTATAATATTGGTTAGGAAGTTACGATTAGGATTAAGATAAGATTGATAAAAAAAAAACTATTATTCTTTAACCTTAAAATCTCATAAATCCCGTAGTAAGTAAATGAAAATCTAAAAAATGCAATATGTTTTTTAGATTATAATCTCTAGAAAAGCTCTACCCAGCTTTACCAGAGAATGTTCAGGCCTTAATGTGCCTTATATAAGAACTTGCCTTTACCAAGCGACGGCTTAAACATGTTCTCCGAGGCACGGACCAGGTGATATAAATAATAATTAGTAATATGCACATGACTTACGAAAAGTCAAAGGTGCGTGTCTTGGATTGCGTCTTGAAAACTCCGACTTGCCAGTCAACTGTGATGCAAATACATTATGTGTCTGCTGCGTAAAAGTAATAGCAAAAGGAAGAGCGTGGATTTGTTTGTGTTTACATAAAGCCGATACGGGAATGGGTTCCTGCACGCAAACCTTAGGTTAAGGGGAAGTTTATCGTACTCGCGTTATTAAAATCGTAAAGATATTATAGCGACAGCGTTGAACTTTTATTGTAGGGATTCGCATCCGTTAATCGTATTTGATCGATTTCGATTGAACGGTAGTCTAGTAAAAGACTAATGAAATTGCCTATGCCTAAAACCTATTTAGCAAAGCTTTGTGTTCAAAATTAGATCAAGCATAAATTAGTTACTTTACGTAGGTATTATGTACACAAAAAATATAAGCCTAAATATAACATTGCTAAATCTAGAAGGACCATGTAATAGAGTTTATTAAAACACAGTTTGTTCAAAGTTTACTAAAAGTTTCCGTTATATTTTAGGCAAACATTAATTAAATATCTTTACTTAAAGATTTTCCATCTTTAGAAATCGTTTAAAATGAAAGTTTAACTTTAATAAGCTGGGATTACATTAATAAATCTAGATTAAGTATATACTTTAGCTAAGTTAAACTTATTAAAAATTTAATTTTCTCCGTCTTTATTCTAAAATTCAGTTTCAATATTATATTAATAATAGGCTTTTAATCTAAAGTTTACAGACTGAATTTTCAATTAAATTTTGTCTTAAATAGTGTCTCTTATTTTAGAATGTCGGCTTGTGTCTCTTACTCTTTCGATTGATGTTAATCTAAAAATTTTATGTTTTATTAAGATTCAGCTGTTCATTTGATTTCTTTCTCTAACCATTGTGTGTCCTGTCTCTTATTAGTTTTCCATCTCTTGGGCACTAATTCGTGATATAATAGGTAGTTTATATAACAATATATATTTATTTCAGTTCGCGTTGGTTTTGATCGTAAAAACATGGAAATCCTCTATGATTTTCACTGTTTTGTTTGCTTACCAATGGGACGATATGTGCTGACAGCAACTGTCTAATTTCACCAGACATCAAACTTCATAAATATAACCCGATATAAGAAAAGTATCTCTGATTATATTTAGGTAGTTAGTTATTATGATATGAATGAATAAATAAAATTTCAGTAACAGTTATTTACAATATTTCCATAACGTTATCAACAGGTGATTCCAAGTAAAGGACCGGTCTTTGAAGATCGAAGTGGCAGATAGTGATAGATAGAAAGAATCAAGTATTTCATTAATCATCTGTGGCCTTGTAGATTACTGTGTAATTCACAAAGGGAACTGTATAAATCCTTTTACTTTTGAATTTTCCTTGTCTCAGGGTAGACATTTACCTAAATACTTGCTGATCATTGATGTTGTTAATGTTTGTCAATCTCTTAAGTCTTTCATTAGATAGGTACATTTTTTGGTTTTGCCGCTGTTTAGCAATAGTCTTTTTTTAACATTCTGAATCTTTCTACTGGACAAAAATAAAGGTCTCCTTTATTACTCAGGTAAACGTACTATTATTATCAGGTGTTAGTGAGATTTTACGGTTCGTTAATTCCAGAGATTAACCGCTTCATACAAACAAACAAATTTTACCTTTATAATATATTAGTGTAGACGTCTATAAAATTGCGTAGATCAAACATGTGATAAAATTCACCATCGTTCATGGTTAAACATAAAAACAAATGGGTGGTAAGGTTGTCTAGTCAAACATTCTCACATCACCCTTTACGTCATAATATTAGGCCGCTTCTATCATCAAATATTGTTCTAAGGCATACCAAAACCTACTCCTTTATCTATTAGGAAATGCCATACCTTCCCTTCTGACAAAATCTGTCAAAGAGAAATTTATTAAGGTTCAAATTATTACGCGCCTTTGATACTATATTTCACTCAAATTTTAATACCTATTTGTTAGCTAAGAATATTATAATAGATTTATTATAGATACCTACTATGTAATAGACATTACCTACTTTATCATTATCGATCTAAAACCTTCAAGTTGCTATTTTTTTTCTCATCAATCAATTCAAGTGATTTTTTTTAAATATTTTGACAGAGAATGTTTTTAATAGAGAATGATACACTTTGTACCCATATGGCAGGTATACCAATGTTGAAACACTATTAGTTATACATTTTAGACAAAGACTGAAATAAACTTCCAAGTAATATCAGCTTTAAGGTAAATATATCGCTTGCCAGCTGAAAAACGGAGAATTTGAAGAATCATTTAGCATTGTCTGTTATTAAAGTTTCTTAAATTTATAGCTAAACAATACTCTAAATCACTACTACTCACTCTCACTGCTAACTACTTAATAGTTACCTACTCAGTTTAGTCTGTACCTACATATAGTTATTTTTATATTTAGGTAGTACCAAAAAGTATAGT
The DNA here is from genome assembly GCA_936450705.2 of Protodeltote pygarga. NCBI lineage: Eukaryota > Metazoa > Arthropoda > Insecta > Lepidoptera > Noctuidae > Protodeltote > Protodeltote pygarga. The sequence goes on along the minus strand of OW388250.2, from coordinate 13,845,922 downwards.
ACGTTTTTAATTTTAATCGTTGCATTACTTTTTCTTTTCGCCAAAAATAAAATTTTTAAAATATTATATTTAATAGCAAATAGTTTTTTCTGACCCAAAACATTTTCTCCCAATTATTACTGAAATTTCGATATTAATCAGCGAATCTTCGGTGAAACGAAGTAACTTTGATATTATTTATGGTCAAGCTAAATTTAGCCAATAGCTGACTATATCAAACTTATTGTATTGAGCTTTCTAAGAATGTGCCTAATTTGGAAAAATGTGAATTTAAAGAATGTGATTTTTTACCTAAGAATTTTGTCTAATGTAACAGATAATTTTCTTGCCGCAGAGACTCTTTACCACTCAATTTTTTTAAACTATCGTGAAGTAACAGTCAGTTTTATCAAACAAGAGGTAAAAAATGCCATACTACATAATGAGCAAACCTTACGCAGAGTGGGCAAAACGCCAAGAAACGTAAACATAGCCTATAATGCCCACATAAAAACTTACATAAGTATTTAACCTTCATTAAACTTCGCCCCACACTTCTGAACAAGCTATTTCAGCAAAAATGGTCGTTACATTTGTGTTATAGTGTATTCTAAATGCCCACATTTAGTATATGTACGGCAGTAAAGTTTATGATGAGTTGCTCCTAGTTACCTTACATAAGATAATATTTTTTTAATTTTTAAGCAGCAGTGTCGCGCTGCTCACTTTTGATGAGAGAAAGCTACTGCCAACGGAGCTAAGAGAGCAATATCTTAGCCTTCGTAATTTTTTTTTCAGCCTGTAACTGTCTCACAGCTGGGAAAGGTTTCTTCTCATACTGAGAAGAATTGAGCATTAATTAATCTTCACGCTAGCTCACTGCATGTTGGGGACTTCAGACTATTAAATCAAGGTTTCCTCACGATGTTGTTCTGAACCATCGTTGTTTTATATGAACTAAGAAAGTACACATTATATACCTAAAGCCTAGTAAGTACTTGCCAGGTGGTACGAACCTAAGAGCTAAAGCTAAGTTAAGAAAATGTAATATTGATACTGGATGGTTTTATTGAACAAAAAAGTTTTAAGCCAGAAAATAGTCACTAAATTTTCAGAATTATTCAGTTATTATTAAATATACTTAGTATTGCTGCATTTGAAATAAATTATGGTATAAATCATATTTCTACGTCCCTGCAATTCACAGCGAAGTAGATCTACGTGTTCAATAGCAGGTTTCCACCGTTTCCACGATTTCAGACAAATTGTAGCATTTCCAAAGCTTATATTCGGGCACGAATTTCACAATTGTTCGGTGGTTTTCGTATCTAATGTTGCAGTCCAAATGGATAAAGAAAATCACGTGCATTGGAATTTATAAATTTGTACTAAGCGAGGTAAATAAAAAAATAATTATGTGTTAATTTTTTATTGTTATGAAAAGAAGGTGTTTGACCATAAAACCAACCTGGTGGTAAGCAGTGATCGGGTCTACATTGGAGTACACCTGCCTTCTAAGCAGAAACACGCGTAGTGGATGGTATTGTCAAGAATATTCCCCCAACGATTTTTTAATACACTCATCATCAATAAATAATCTTTTTACTAATAAAATACTAAAAGTTAATTGAATTCTCCGATGAAATTCAAGTAGGTACTTACTTAACCCTCAAAGGTCCATTAGCTGATCAAAATTTGCAGAATCATCTCATTATACTCGAGAGTAATGACCGTTTTCAACAACAAGCCACTGACGCTTAGGGATTTTTAATAGAAGGAATCTGAAATTGCGTTTAAGAATCTTTATAATTAATTTTATAATTATAATGAAAATTATTGTTCAAAAAATATATTGTAGTTGATTTTTTTTTATCTAATGGGTTAATTCTTAGTGGCAAGAGTATTAAAAGTTAGACTTATGATGAGACATTGTGACATGGACTTAAAACATAAAATAAAATATCATGGCGTAATTCAGTTTATATATAAGTATGTACATGTATTAAGTAGGTATTACGAGTTCAGTATAATTATTTTCTTTTCAATTTCTAATAATTCACTACTAAAAATCCCCCAAAAACCAAGATTTCTTCTAAATAATACGCCAAAAATAGTATAAGATTAACTGCTCAACCGTATTATTTAAACAATTTTAGCTTGCCTATATGAAAACTATAAAAGTACCAAAAAAGTAAAATGTACTGTCGAAAAAAAAATCTTGTATTAAATTTACGTTGCGACAAAGTCCTGCCGATGACAAGTTGACATCCGTTTACGATCTGAACGATCTAAGTTAAAAGGGTTATTAAAATGTTGGAGTTCTCTTTAACATAGAAATTTATTGTTCGTAATTTGAAAAAGAAACCTTAATTTGCCGCTACAATTATAGGTATATTAAAAAAAAATACTTTAATATTATTACTTATATATGTATATTTAGTATTTTCAATATATTATATATTTATATGAAGATTCTTATAATTATATTTAATATATACATATATTATATGGTTACTAGCAATTTTCTATACCTACTTCAATACTTCTGAAATATTGTTCTTGGGGTTAGGGTCAGCTTTTAAATCTAACCCAATGTATTTAAACTGATACTAAAAATTCATTCACTAACAGAAACCTGCCATCTATTATTTACGGGTTATAGCTATAGCTAAGAAAACGAGTAACTATATAAAAGAGCAATATTACCAAATAATTTAGCCGTTATTCAAGCAAAAAGCATAATTAACTTCGCGGAGTATACCTAATTACCCGTATTCTATTTCCTCTGAAGATTAATCTTAGTCGCTCAGTGATCTGTTCTAAGTAGATTATAGAGGCCTTTGAACGATTAATACTTAGAAATCACGCCTATATTACGTAAAGGTAAGGCAGAGGTGTACCCGGGTAATCCTTACAGGTTGGTTTATAATAATTGAGTTCCTCTTAGATCAACTAATGCCTTAAGTACTAGAAAGTTAAATTGGCAGCTTAATATTTACCAGTTTTTTTTAAATTAAATTTCTATTCTAATGGTAAGTTTAAACTACCAATAATGGGGAAAGGTGACAACATTAGGTCAATCACGTATTAGTCACGGATTTATCGATGTAAAACCATTAAAAAGAAACACATAATTATAAAATTTATAACCCTTCTTTTCACCGATCCTTCTTTTTTGAAGTCGGTTACAAACTTACAGGAAAATTTGACCAATAATACAGAAATATTGTACTAGTAATATTGCAACTCACATATATTATTTACATGAACGGCATACTACTGCCTTTTATTTATCAAATTCTCACGTTCTGTTCCTGTTCTGTTCGTGTTATCGAAATTTCAAATGTTCAAATGCCACTCGTAACGATTTTTATTTTTAACAAAATTTCGGACCAATATTTTCGTTTTCAGGTACAGCTGACAGTTTATCTTTCGGATAGGTTATTTAACACTAAATCCTCCAAGAAACGGGTCCTTAGTAGTACAATATAATGCTATTACAAAGGTTTTGTTGAATGTCAAAGCGTCAGAGCACACGAAAGCTCTTTAGGTGACAAATGGAATATTAGCCATACAATGGTAAAATTAATACGACTCTTTATGTATGTACCCGTGGCGTACCTAGTACCTAACAACAGTGCAAACCATTCAACCTTTTAAGAGCATGTATTATGTAATAAAAAAATTACTTTGAAAAAATGATGGTATTTATTACCCCTGATACATAATACTTACAAAGATATAATAGTAAAGTACAACTTATTTTGAGACAAAGATCAAAAACATGTAGACAAAATAAATACCAGATAATTTATTAAGACGTATTTTAATTGTTAAAATATGTTTATTCATTGGTTTTTTTAAATTGTCAATTATTTTTACTTTATATTAAAGCATGTTCTTTTAAATCCAATTTTTTATTCAAAATTATAATTCAAAAAATTTACGATACCATGTAGCACCAACCAAACTTTTTAAATGTTGTATTAAAAAAAACAGATTACAACTTGCGTGATCTGGAGATAAAACAGTTTTTAAAACGCGCCAATTCTTTTTCCTAACGTACATTTTTTTCTTTCAGTGACAAAGTGTACTGTGTTCGAGTGATGTAAAGTGAACAGTGATCAAGATGGACAAAAATACGGCCGAAGCAAACCAGGGCGGTCAGTTGTGTGGGCAAGTGCGTCGGTTCCGAGACAAAACACCAGATTTGTCTAGTGATTTGTCATTCGAGGAGTTGAGGAATAAGTTCGATACAAGTGCGCCACGCGCGGCGAGGAATGAAATCGCTTCAAACCCCGCCACGCACAGTAGCGCCATTCGACAGGTGGTTAGTGGGAAAGTTTTCAAGAAGTGCAAGAGTGCTACGTTTCAGATAGATGGCGCTACGTATACTATTGGTAAGTGGGAAACTATATAGTTCGGTTTTCCGCCGCTGGCTCATAGTGGCGCTACTATGAGGTTTAGAGCTTTTGAGTAAATTTTTCATGGTGCGTTTAGAACAAACGTAAAATTGTCTATAATTTTCCAATTTAAGATGATTATGGCTTCACTTATTTACCTAATAAATACAAACATTGAAATAATAGAAACGACAAAACTAAAATAATTTTTATTTTATAAAAATAAAATAAAAATTGATAAAATATCGACGTCACGTGCTCTGACTCATTTTGCATAATATTTATAACCATTAATAATTATAATGGAGGAGCACTTTAAAACAGTATGGCATTTACAATTTAATAAAAGTAAATTAATTCATCTTATTCTACGTCCTACATGTACATTCACATTGCTTCAGGACAGTCCAGTGTTATTGGTAGTATGCGGTTAGGTTAAAACTTACTAATATTATTTCGATTCCTTTACCTTTATTAAATTGAACTCTACCTCTTTGATTTTCTTCCGTGTAAGGTATCGTGACTACAGCGTACAGACCAAAAAATCACATAATGTTATGGGTAACAAAATTATTTGACTTGGTAATCAAACGCGTGATACGTGGAAAACCAAACAAGCAATTAGCTTTTAGCACTAAAGAGTAGTAATATTATAATTAAACCAAAATAATTATAATCCACCAAATTCTAATTTAAAACAAGCCGCTAAAACAGAACGCCAAAAAACAAATTTAAACAACAACAAAAACAAAAAAAAAATACAGAAAACAACAAACAAAAACGGCGGGGAATTTCCACCACCCCGAGTTTATCTTGTGCAGCGATAAAACAAATTGTTGGCGTACTGGGCAGAAATGGCCCGCGTCACGCAAACGCTAGCTTACTGCTGATCCAATTAACACAAATGTAAATGTACCCTCATGTTGTAGTGTGTATGCGAATTACGTGGGGTTAAATCATAATTTGACGATCATTGTCTGGTTTGTAGATTCTGAAAATATTGTAATATTTCAGTAAATAAGGGCCTTACCATTTTCCTTATTCGAAGACATAAGGAAATTTTAGTTTTTTAAGATGCTATTTGCTTCTATGATAATAGTTTATAATAGTGAATGTATAATAGTTTATATAGATTGTTTAAATGTGTAACAAATATACTATTCCTAGAAAAAAAATGAAATGTTAAATTTACTTGTTTTGTGTAGGCTAGGTTTTGGCTAGTATTGAAAATTTACCTCCTGATATAAAAAAAAAGTTGAGTCGAATTCTCCAGTAGCGGAACAAACGCGAGATAAGGTTGTCAAAAAAGGTTGGAAATTAAAACGAGCAATTAGTTACCACTTTTATGTCCAGTGAAAATCCAAGCCTTTATATCCAAAGTATCTGATTCTCAAAGGATAGACGGAATATTTTAGTACACTTACAGCGAGGCATTACGTTTCATGAATTTTAAAAGAGCTTTACAGGCCTTTTAAATTTTGCAAACACATAACAACTGTTTATCGATCATTTTGTTGTGTGTGTTGAAGAGTTGCAGACAGGTAGAAACGGACTTTAGAGCCTTTAATCTCTTTCTCGAAACAGAAAATTGGATACAATTTCTAGAATATGTAGAGTTGGAGTAATTTTAAACCATTACCAATATAATAAATGAAGCAGAAATGAAGATTTCCATAATGCTAAAACGTGCATTTATTGCAATGAAACGAAGAATACCGAGAAGTCGAAGAAGTCAGGGATATCAGGGTCGAATCCTAGGCACGCAACTCTGAATTTTCATAGGTGATGTGCGTATTATTGCACTATAGGTGTAATTAGTCCAAACCTTTGGGATCATCATTGCGTATGGCATTCATTTTGCGTGGATCAGATCTCTATATCCAAGTTTTGCGTGTATCGTGTAGCTTTTTTACGCAGTTACGGCCCTAGTTTAAGGCTCTAAGGGATGTAGCTCAAGGTTGACGTTCGAACAAAGGCTTGCTCAACTGTAACAGACTTCACTTGTTAGCGACTTTCCGCTTTCTAGTAACAACAATGTAGTAAGTTCAGGCATTTTAAATATGCAAAGGATTCAGTTAAAAATAGTTTGAATTTTGTGAAGTGCATTAAAATTAGTTATGTACAGTTAACTATAAATAATAGTGGGGGGGGGGGGGGATTGTGGGTATTTAGCTCCGGGTCCGTGAATTTACACGTACCTAATTATGGACCTAATTAATACCTTGGATCTCATCGTTTCAGCCTATTCTTTCACCGGTCATCCGCGGCTAGCATATTAGGTATTCTCTCTCTCTACTCTCAACTAAAAATACCAAGTGTATAAACTATGACTCATTAGGGATATACATTGGTGACGTCAGTACTGTAAACACGAGACAAGACAATTTATTATCTGTATAAAAAATACCCAAAGTTCAAGGTTACATTCTAAACAAAAGGTAATATAGTAACGTAGACTTTTCTTGTTAGTGAGTTCACGCTTCTTGTTAACATCAAACGACTTCAAGGGTCCGTTTTATACCTAAACTTACTTATCAACGTTTTGAAGGTAATGTGAGGGTTGTTGCTAAGTAAGGATATAGTGTTAAGTGGGTCATCGTTCTTCTGCCCTTGTTAATTATATTTAGGGTTGACGCTATAGATTTCTTGCTACAGTATCTCTGACACATCACTGCCTCTGACAGCATTTTTGAATTAAATATCAACCATAAACATAACATGCTGCCCTGGTAGGTAAGGTCTTTTGTGGGCTTCAGTCGATACCTGTCATGCTTCAAATACAAGTTTGATGACTTTTGGGCTTCTGCAAATAGGGTGCTAAAGGTTTTGACAGAGACTATAAGTATACACGTCACGTATAGCACTTATTTTTTTATTTATATCTAATTGTGAACAACGACTCTAGGCTTGATTGCCTCATTTTGATGTAAGTTGGTTTTATATCCTTGTTTTATTGATTGTTAAAACGTTAACAAATTTCTGTAACTTTACAATCAGGGTAAAATGTTTGAATGTTATGGTTAAAATAAATAAAAATTCCCTCGAAATACTGATGCAGATTTAATTTTACTAGTTACGTCAGTTTCATTTTCACAACGTGACCTATATCATATGATGTGTGACGTAACGGCAGACGATTTAATTTGTATTCCCCAAAAAGTAAAAATCACCACAACTATAAATAGCGTAGCATCGACATAGTATTAAAAAGAACAACTTTTATAATAAAGCCTATCCTAACTAATATTATAAATGCGGACGTAAGTTTGTTTATTTTTGACTTTATCACGATTCAACCACTGAACCGATCATCTTGAAATTTTTCATTTCACGTTGTCAGGTGTACAAAAACTGACATAAGGTACCGTTCATCCCGAAAAAGTACTATTCCCGTGAAAAACAACAATCACTTTCTTTTGATAAACAGATGGCGCCACATGTCTTTCAAATCATGACTGAATTTTTAAATTTAAATACCTATTAAATTTTGTGATTCTATGATTGTTAAATTCTAAATTAATTATGCAAGTAAAGGCTATAATTATGGGCGATTCCTCTAACAATCTTGAGCATACCTATATCCCTTGTTGGTACTAAGAGTTGGTAGTCGTAACCGCAAAACACTGACCACATGTCAAAACAAGTTTAGGCCCACACTTTCCTAATAATATGGTAGTATGGTGGTATTCTCCAACAATTTTGTAATTATATGCGCATATTTCGTTGTAGCAAACAAAAGTTTTCGTATCCTCATTCGATTGTATTTTATGTAAAGTAAAATTTTATAGCATGTACTCGTACCTATACATACAATAATACATATAATACTAATAATATTACCTACTTTTATATTACCTACTTAATATATTTTTTTAATTTTTGTTTTAGTATATAAACTTAATATTGTATAACAATACGTTTTTAAACATACCTATTATTTTTTTATTTTTTATTTATTTATTATTACCTATTACTGGGTCGTCGCTGAAAATCAGCGTCCTTTGGCGTCTTGAGGAGACATCTGAGCGACATCCATTTCTCACGCATATAGGGCGCAGGCGCACTGATTTACTTCATTGCAAATTATGTAAATTAGTACCTACTCCAGGTTTGCTGATTTGCAATGATTGTAACATTGGGTTTTTTTTGTAACAAGATAATTTGCTTTGTTTGTTTTTACTGGAGGTCACTCGTCGAGGTCGTCGGATTTTTGAATATTTTTTTTTTATTATGTTTTCGATCTTAGAAATCGATCGGCTTGTGTCTGTGGGCAATATTGTGTGAATAAATGATTTCTTTCTTTCTTTCTTTCTATTATAAAACAATACCTTTTTGCTAATATATGTAAGGCACAACTCGAAATAGCTAGCTATTAACTAACCTGTTGTGATCTTACGTTTTACAATTTAAAAATCATAATGTTATAAAATATTAGCTTCCCGGCGCGACTTCGTAAGCATGATTATCCTACAACCTACTTTGTTCAGTCTCCAGTTGCTCTCGCTTTACCCAATAAGTCGGGGGTGCGAATCCCGCTCGAAATCTATTTTTTCTTTCTACAAAGACTTCAAACTTACATCGACCTACATACTTAATAAAAAATTGAAATTTCGTCTGTTTTGCGATACAATGGCATTTTAAATGTTTCATTTGCATCTATTTACATAAAAAACGTTTCATATTATGTAAAATATCTGAAATAATAAAAAAAAATTGGTAAAGCGTTACACTAGCGTAGAGATACGATCTTATTTTTATTCAATGCTGTTTTTGCATAGAGCTAGGTGCTTACTCTCGAATTACGAACACAAACCCAATTCAGAGTTTGCCATACAAACAAAAACAATTAAAATTCTTATAATAATATTATTCAAAATTGTAAATGTCAATGTCAAATTTGTATAGCGCGTTGTTCGTGTAAAGGCTTTGTCAAACAGAACGCGTACTTAGCGCGCGTCAGAGCGCTAACCTAACGCCGTGCTATGACGCCGAGATGTGTTGTACTACGATGGTAATAGACTGTCAAACAGAGCGCGAGCGCTAGCAGTACGCGACGCTCTGACGCGTTAGGACGCTTTGACGTCGGACGTTGTATTTATTTACAGATTTTATTTAGCGTCCGAGTGTATGTGTGTTAAAAAACTGCATAATGACCGAAAATTTGATAGAATTAGTTAGAAAATACCCATGCCTATACAATACGAAAGATAATTCTTAAAAAAATATACCAATTAAAACCAAATTATGGGAACAAAAAGGAAAAAAACATACACACAACAAAAAATCTCTTTTTTTCTTTGACCGTGATAAAGCATATAAAAGTAATAATTCTTCCACATCTGAATCACTCGGCATCTTAATAACGAACAAACTTTCACACTCTGCCTGATCTGAACTGCGCTTTGGCGAATGGTACGTTGCGTCGGGCAAATCTAGTGAATTTGTGTGACATGAAAAGAGCGCGACGTTATAACGCGAAGCTATGACGCTATTACGCAGTGCTAAGTACGCGTTCTGTTTGACAAAGCCTTAAGTTCGTCAACGATTGTACTCAAAATTGGAATTGGGTTCGTGTTTCAAGAGTAAGGTTCGTGTAAGATCATATAAAAAGTATGAGAAACAGCTGACTCGCATAAAGTAGATTTATCCTTCTTTCACGCAGCACCGAAGCAACTGATCGACATGATATTTACATAAGTAACTTAGAGTAAAAAATTATAACTACGAAAGCGAAGCCGTGGGATTTATAATACGTATCGGCAAATTGAAGGCTAGGGTTACCTACCTATCAATGACGATTTGATTACAAGTACCACGAGATTCGATTACTGGTCGAGTGTAATTGTGTTTGCAAAAGATTAACTTAATATAATTATACGTCCGCGTCAGTTCCACAAAACGAGCGATAAGTTGTGGGTATTGCCCTTTCTTTCTACAAATAATCCAAAAGAAGTTTCTTAGGACTTTTTGTTTCTATACCTACATAGAAATAAAAATATAAATGCTAAATCAAAATAAGACGATTTTCGCTTAAAATGAGCTCTTAATATTTCGAAGTAATGCCATGTTTGCGGGTCGACTGAAGGAAAATCAAGGAGAACATCTCGCAAGGTGACAACTTAAATGTAATGATGTGATAAAAACTAGGAAACTTTAAATAAGTTTTAAATGTCAAAATATAAACAATACAATAAGATTGACATTGAAGACATAGATACTTGTCTGTTAACACTAATAAACAAAGTAACCTATCACTACTTGTAAGTATTGTCCTGTCAAACGATGACAGCGTCAGAAACTAACTGATGAATGGAAAGCTACTGTAAGTGTAGTAAAAAATGAATAAGTATTGCGATAAATATCCCAGTTTATGCTCAGCTGTGATTTATTTGAACGTCAGGTATGAAGCCTTATGAAGTTTTTGACAGAATACTTCGATAATGAAAAATCGCATTTCATTGAAACTATTATGTGGATCGTATGTTTTTAGACGCATAAAGAAAAATTACTTCAAAAACAAAATAAAATAATAAATTGTGCTTAAAAATACAAGATCAAAAATAAACATTCCAAAAATGCTCTGAATATATCAAATGAAGGTTGTTAATGTAATTTTCTGACAGTAAAAAGGTTGGCAAATCAAATATCATTTGTTAGATATTTTCTATTATATTTTTCATAGTTTAAGTTTAGAGACTCTTTAATTGACGTTTTTATTCCTCTCTAAAGGTAAAATATAGTTAGATAGGAGTCGATTCTCAAGGGTTACAATTATTTTATAAACTGACAGGTGAAATGTATAATTAAATTTATTTATTTAGGTAAAATAATTGCTCGATACTCAACACTCAATGTCCCGGGAATTTGGAAATGTAAGTTTGAGTGGTACGGACTAAAATGAGCAGCTACCTGTAGCGGATCATGTGGAGCGAGCGACAGTCGCGCGCAGGCTTCCACGCGGTTCGGTAGCGCCGTCATGCCGCTCACCGCTTTCCGAACGCTCCGTCCGAACATGTCCGAACATATCTAACCGACCAAAACTTCAACTTTAGAAAAAAAATACCCAACTTAAAGACACCCATAGTGAGTTCAAAGTTCACCTTGTTGACGTGAAATTAGGAAGGAAACCACCTGTTGGCTGCGATTTGGCATAGTCCAGTGGCCAGCGTCACAATCTGTTTACAAGAGGGGGGCCACCCCCTTGGGCCATGACGCAACGTTTTATGGGCGCCCTGTGTTGCGTTACTATGGCGGAAAAACAACACTCGTAGCTTGAAAATAGATTTCCATGTTTCCACCTGCGTTGAACTAAATATTCATTACACGGTTTCGCCGAAGTCGGGTAAATTACGATTTGTTTAAAACTAGCATTCTTTACGTGAGAGAAACTTTCGTAAGCAAAATTTCATAAGCAACATATTATGAAGAATCTGTTGTTTTAGTACCAAAAACGTTGTTAATTTACGATTGCTAAAATCAGGTGTAATTTGTAGCAACAATAGCTTTTTCATAAAAAAACAACAAAGAATTGTTTAAACTGAGAAATTAACAGATACGATAATTCTAATGAAAGAATTCATTCATTAAAAGTATACAGGAAAGTTCAAGGTTTAATCAACATTCTAACGATAATTACGTCTTCAATACAGACCGGTCCAATAACATAAGCAATGGAAAATTAGATCAAAATATTAGGAGATGTAAAATAGTTTAATGAGCATTAAGCCGTTAAATCTAATAAAATTTTTATTGGGTCGTCGTAAACTGACAAAACTATTATTACTTTATCATTATTATCTAATATAGGTAATGATGTAATGCGTATTCAATTATACGTTACATTCCCTAATTCATTGTCACTCTTAAGAAGGTTGAGCTGAATCTCCTATTTAGAGCCCCAAAAAGGAGTATTACATTAATCTCATACTTTCATTGTAGTATCTTCACATGATCTTCCAAATTGTAAATAGCTTACGTTAAATAAAATCTATACAGTCTGAATAATATTTGAAAGTAATACATTTCTAAGTTTCGTTCGGCAGAGCAATGAAAATGTCTATCGCATACTCTTAATTTACGCGAGTGCTGTACCATATCAAAACATAGTGTTGAAAATAAACATATCCGAATTTATTAGTGAAAGTGCAAGTGAAGTGAACCGAAGTGACGTGATTTAGTGACTAAGTGTTTGTGACAGTTTAAGTGGAGATAGCGTATGATGTGATGATGAGGCGAGGGAAAGTGCTGCTTGAAGGCAGCAGGCAGGGCTCTGTCGACGGCAAGGGCAACGTGGCTAATGACAAGGAGCTGGTGCATAAGTGTCATAGTGATCCAGGTGGTGGCCGTGCTCTTGGTGCCGCCCCAAGGACGCATAGACATCGATCTGCGTCGGGTGCCACGAGGAAATGCGTGCTCACCCTTGATGGATACTCATATGTCATTGGTGAGTCGGTTCACACCAGCTACGTTTAGTCTTAACGGGTTTTTTGTATTCGTTTCGAGATTAGGATCACATGTCATGCTACCAATTAATTTGGGTCTCCTAGTAGTGGCACTTGTAATAAGCGTTGATTCTGGTTTTAATTACAGTCATGTGACTTCAGATACCGTTGTATCGACTACTTGTGTTACTTGTGGTCTTCATCTTTAATCTTTTATTAATTTGTAGCGTTATTTAAAATAGTGCCGTAATTTTTTACACGCTTAAATGCTAATGTCGTATGTAGTACGTACTGTTGATGACCAGTTATTGCAGGTTTTTGTGTGTAAGAATTAGGGTTACTAGGTATTTTTTTTCGAAACTCGGGTCATGTACTTCAATTAAAGAAAAAATATCAAATAGTGGGACACATACCTGTCCCGGCGGGACATTACAAAAATCGCCTGTTTCGCGGGACGTCTCGCTAAAATCTGGACACTTGGCAACGCTATTCATATTCTAGTAAAGTAAACAGTTCCAAAAAGAACCAACAAAGTGTTTTAGTACCACTTGCACTATATTTTGTACGAGTACTTATAACTACAAAGGATTTCAAGAAAGATGTGACAAGCAATAACTTGTTTCTTTACCTACTGTATGTTACATATGTTATACATTGTAACGTGATCTTAGCAAGAACAATAGTGTTTGTTTTACCTACTACTATTTCGAAAATCTCATTGCTGCCGGCGGCGACTCGACGTCACAATCACAAACCTAAGTCATGCTATTCTGCTCTCAACAAACGCTGTATTTATTTAATAAATTTTAATTTAACCTGAACTGAGAACCTGTGATCTTTAGGACTGTATCATAATATTATAAAAACTAATTTTGCATTTACACTTGACTGATATTCTTTTTTAAGTTTGAGTAATTTTTACGAATTGTCCCGGGTAAGAGATTGGCTTTTAATCTAACCCGACGCAGCTGAATATTAGTTCTCTATGAAAGGATTCTGCTGTCTCGAATTTAATACGATAATATTTAAAAGACTGCCTTGTTGGTGTAGTGGTATCTAGCGCGACTGCTGAGCACGAGGTCCTGAATGTGTTATTGGGTTTTTCCATTAGGAAATTTTCAGTAGCAGTACGTAGTCTGGAACCGTGCCTGGTTAATGGCAATAGGCTCGCCCCCGATTACATGGGACATATAACATAGTCGGCAAAACGTGGGTGTATTTTATATAACTCTGCCTATCCTCTCTGGGGAATACAGGCGTGAGTCTATGTTATGTTTATTTAAAAGTTAAACCAGTCTTTAGGATGTAACAAGGGTCCTGACAATTTTCCAAATCTGAATCTTCCTGAAACAGTAATCAATTTATCTTGTTTTGGTTTACAAAATTTAATCTTTGTTTCCAAAGCAACCTTTAATTGTGGAAGTCGAGAGGGGACAGGATAAAACCCGGAACGGTACAATAAACTTTCCAACTGGCTAACTTGATCCTTATTAGAGTTCCGGCTTTGTCCCATTGTATACTTAGAGGCATCGTCATCCAATAAAGTATTTTAATTGCTTCATTATCAAGTTTTTTTTCTTTACTAGTGGAATGATTGGTAAAATTCGAATTAGAAATTTAAACGGGTAAAAAATTTACATTCTGAATCTTTTCTGTACTCATATTATTACAAAGTCAAAGTATGTTTGTTGATTTGTATTTACTTTACACAGCAGCGCGATACAAAGAATCGTTATTTTTTGCATAAAGATAAAATGCCAGAAGCTTTTTATTTCAGAAGATAACCACGGGAAGCGGCTAGTAAAAGCTAGTATTATATTTATTTATATTTTTGGTTTTTCTGCAGTATTTTTTACTTTAGATTTGTATCAGATTGTACAAAGGTAAACATTGAAGTTTCATAATAGACATCAAACATTTTAATCCTCTAAGCTGAGCAAAAGTAATCTCCGGTTATTGTCGCATTAAATTTTACAGTGTATCCGTGATAGCTAGTAGTATGACTGTTTACTCGCAAGTGATATCTTGGGTTCGAACCTAAGGCACATAAGTTATGTACACGTACTTCTGAATTTTGTTATTATTAATTCTTATTAGCACCTTGCCTCAGAGAGGATATAAATCCGTTGGTCCTGCGCCTGATCCCTGGTCTAATTGATGTCCCGTCGAACTATGAGAGTGAGGGCAACCCGTTGGAGCGACACTAAAAGTGTTGCGAATGTATAGTTGACCTTTGAGGGGGTTGGTTGGACACCGTACGGAACCCAGCACCATAATGTTGCTTATTGATGCTGGTATTTTTATATGGGTGTTAGGTACTTTCCCGATAGCGCCAGCCCATTTTCAAGCTATAGTCAATTACTCAATGCTTTACCATACAAACAAGAATTAGTTATCTTTTTGGATTACCTTCTATTTAGTCTAGTTTTTCTTTATATCAGATAGATAAATAAATAGATTATACTTTATTGCACACCAAAGAAACAACAGAGAGTATTACAATTAATGTACAATTGGCGGTCTTATCGCTAATAGCAATTACACAATTTAAGTAATTTTATTATTTTTGTGTTTTGCTATCTAACTAGGTAATCGCTATTATTTAAATGTCAAGTAGTAATAATCATTATTTCTTGAGGATTCAACCTTTCTTACAACCTTTATATTATTTATAGTCTATAAGCCTATAACGCAAACTTTTTAAACGTTTCAACAAAGGTTGAGTACTTCGCAAATTGACAGCCTATTTGAAAAGTACTAATATTTTCTTTCGTATAGGTCTAGACCTTTAATAGTTCGTAAGAATTAACCTTTTATAAAACTTATAACAGCTTGAAACCGTAGTGATCCACATCTAAGCTACTTCTAATGGGACATTTCGGCCGTGGTTAGGTACCTCTCACCGGACAAAGCCTAGCCGCCAAGCGACTTTGTCGTTTTCCGGCATGATGTTTGGGGAAACTTAACTGCGGGATGAGTCTGGATCATACCGTCTAACTTCAGTTCTCCTGATTTAAAAGCTCAATCTTAGACCACAAGACCGTTTATATCAAGTGGATACGTAATCAAACAATTGCTTTTTTCATGATAATTATTTACAATAATTAAAAACAATAATGTTCTAGTTAATACTTAGTGCCTTTGTAACAGGCTTTATTTTTAATTAATGCGATATGTTATAATAAAGAAGTATTGTTGCAATAATAAAGCGGAAAAATCTTTAATATTTAGGTCTCAAAAATAATAAAAGGCGTAAATTTTAAAATTGTAGTAGTAAAATGTGAGTATTGTGTCCCAAATTAAAGTAGAACATAAATAACAATATGAATTTATATTCTTCGCGTGAACAAAGTCTCAATTTCAAGTCTTTGAATATCACTTTAACAAAAAATGACAACCAATACAATACAGGATCCTTTATTTTTAAATGAAACAATACCATCTCTTTGGCCAGTGAATGATTATATTATTTTAGTGTATTTAAAAAAAAGGAAATATGATGTCACAATTTTGAATTGCTATCATGATCTTTTTAATTTCCATTCAAAAATATTTAAACAAAAGAAAATCGCTGTCCTAAGCCACCGTTATAGTACTAACTAATCTAATAATACACAAAAGAGTAGAAGCGTATTCAGAAAAGCAAAGACGACAAACGCGATGTAAGAGAGGATTAAAAGATTACAATGCCTCTAATCTCATGATGTGGCCTACTTAATAAAGTAATCATCTTCGCTTTTTGAAACGGGAAACAACCAAGGTCTTCAGGAGGGAAACAAATTTTGGCTTAACGTTGTAGGTGATTTTATTTACGAGTGTTTTTGACTGTCAGTTATCAAGTGTAGGTAATGTTTACAGTACCCAAATTACTGTTTTAGGTCCCAATATTTTTTTAAATTTACAATTAATTTTAAAATTCGAGCTGTTAGTAGGTACACATATTATGTTATAAAAGGGAAATATAATTTAAAATAATATCTTACGCGTTATCGACCCTATTTGGTTATGGCCTTTTTGTACTGAGATAGATACTGAGATGAGACTATAGATTGGGATTAGAGAATGGAATTAGGCCTCTGGTATGCTCACTGACCTGACCTGACTGAATACTGTTATTTTATGCCGAATTTATGTGAGAGGGTGGAACTAACCCTGGTTAGCCTGGTGGCCCATTCTTGCTGATGGCGCTACCAGTTGCATCCTTATCAGTTGCAAGTTTTGTTAATGAGTGAAAAACTAGAAGATTGACAATTAGTGTCAGTAATAATAAGAATGTCATTTACCTAGACATTGCGTCAAGCTTTCTTCAGCATCTAATTCTGCATTATTTTGTTAAAAAAATCTTAATTTCAATGTAGTATGGCAGGTAATGGGAAAATAACGATGTGTACCATCCAAATATCTCCGTAAGTTATATTCACACGCATCTGAGCTTGTACCGGCAATGATTAGCAAAATCTGGCATTCCACCGTCAGTGACAACGCGTTTACCTCGATGACGTCATGATGATAAATGATAACTAAGCGATAGCGTGTTATCGGATAACCGTAATGTATCACTAATCGAATGTATTTGTAGTTTTGTTCTACTCGTGAGTACTTTACTTTACGATGTTAATGTGGAGTCTATGTTAGAATGAAGTGGAAAATTTCGTATTAGCACGCATCGTAAAAACAGGACACGTGGAAATATAATTTAGAATTATTAGTTCAAGGAATTAATTTTTGAGCTAAATAATAAAATATTTTTTGTAGGTAATTGCCAAATAGAAGATTAAGTTTGTTAATTTAAGGGCAAAACGGCCACAAAATCATCTGATTTTAAGACTGTAAATCGTCAACCCAGAGGGATAATAATATTAATTCACGAACTTCTACGTAGCTTATAATATAGTTAACCATCGCCAATCGTTAATAATGATTAATTATGAACTATCAAAATCTATTTAACAAACAATTATGCAGTAGGTATCTAAACAAACAAAACATTACAAACTTTGTTAATCATGTGTCAAACGAAATTAAATTTTGGCCCCGCTAACCTCTGCGCTTGAGGTAAAGTGAAGTGAGAATAAATCAACAGTATTGATCTATAGCGAGACGCAATTTCGAACATGTTTGAATTTTGCTTGGTTGAAAACGTTTACATGAATCCTATTTTTGTTAAAATACCTTCTGACAAGTATCAAGTACGTCTACTTATAGTAGACGTACTTGATACTTGTCAGAAGGTGTTACTATTTTAACTACGGATTTAACTTTACAATTCTAAATTATGTTTCGTAATTTGGTTTTCATTTGTATACTAGTACAATTGAATTAGAAGAAGAAGAGGATGGATACAGTACACGATTCTAGTCTTCCTAGCTGCAGGGTTGAGAATTTTCGACGGTTTCTCTAGATTCTCTCTAGATCTAGTTTTTTTTTGGATTCTTTTACTAAATCATGATCAAAATCATTATTATCATTTATCACAACTCAATTTTGAATAAAAAATAATTCATTCATTATTTTCACTAAAAACTTAAATAGAAAATCAAACTAAAAAGCAGCTTTTTCGCTATTGAAGTCCGCGCAGGGTCATTTTTGTACATCTTCACAGTTTATTGCTATTTGGCTTACTTATCCACTTAAATCCACTTATTTGTTTTTGAGTGAAAAATAGCAATAGAGAAAAAAAACTGACAAAACACAACACTAGTCTAGAATTACATTCTGAACATTTATGCTGTCCCTTATACCGAGTATTCAAGGTACGGTAATAGCGTACCTACTGCTAATCCACGTAATATATCAAAGTTACTGGTAATGTATTATTAATCGAATAGTTACATTATGTCCATTTTCTAACATAAATAAATACTTATGTTAGAATCCACACAATTAATTTTAGACACAAATTACATACCTACCGTTATACAGTGTGTTTCATAAGAACGTGACCGGCAAAAAAAATATTTTTTTAGTGATTTTTGCAAAACAAAAAATACCAACAGGTAGCCCTATATTTTGCCTAAGATGCTAATGAAACACGATATAAGGTTTTGCGTTCGTTTCGTTCAGAGCGCAAGTTTCCCGAGATGAGTACCGCGTATCCTTCCAGTTTCGATGCAGTGTTTCTTTGTATCCATACCCCTTTGGTCCTACGACCTAAAATGTCGCGTGATCGGGCTGCAATGTATTTGAAGAAATCTAAGACGTTCCTAATCAAGTTGGTCAACCGATATTTAGAAGCTGAACACGCCGATAACTTACCAGAACGAGGTGAAACGTGGAGGACGACACTCATCAAGAAAAAACGGATTCCGCAACTGTTTTAAAAAAATCTACGTCTATTTTTGCGATCTGCACATGAAGAATTAATGAAAAAAGAATAAACTATATCTCTAGCTATAATTATAAGATGTTTAGCTGAGATCAAGTTGAAATACCGAAGCATAGTGAAGAAACCGCTCTTTTCAGAAAAGCACGTGGAAAAAATAATGGCCTGGGCGCGACACAACAAAGACCATGACTGGACCAAGATTATATTTTCAGACGAAGCTTAATTTTGGACAAGTAGTATCTTACCTCGTGTTTGGTCTACTAGTGATACCAAACTTGTCGAACGTACTGTCAAACACCCAATAAAGGTGCATTTTTGAAGATGCTACTCAAAAAGGAGATTTGGCAATTTGTGGTTGTTTACTGACTCTCCGAATGCTTTGAAGATAAACCTAATATACCTAAAAGCATCGTTGCTCTCTGCCAAAAGGCTGTTTCCAAGGCCAAATGAATAATGACTATTATAAGATGACAACAACCCCAAACACTGATAAAGTCTGGGCACCGCCTAGAACCAAGAAAATGGCACGCAGGTCTTGGACTGTCCCTCACAATCGCCTAAAGTAAACCCAATTAAAAACATTTGGGCGTTGATGTAGCTTAAACTTCAAAGGAAAAAACCGCCTTACCCCCGCCGAGCTTACTCGCAATATAAACTTCATATGAAGGTCATCATCCCCTGATTACACTAAAAAATTAGTCAAAAATAATCATCGAAGAAGCTAGGCCATTATTAATAACAGAGAAGACTGGACAAATTATTTATAATAAAGCATCTAAGTACACATGATGAACTACGTGTTTAATTATTTGTCAAGCCATAGACTTAATTCTTTTCATTAATTTTGCCGGTCACGCTCTTGTGTTACATAGTGTACCTATTAAATCTAGTAATTATATTATGGCAAGCTAGCAACCTGTCACTACAAGTAATAATTTTATCAACTTTTATCAAGATTATGCCAAATCTGATTTCGATAGCTCTGACACTAATTGTAACTCCGCATAACCCGTTAGAGATCATAAGCTTGATGTATGAAATATCAAAGGCGTAATTGCGTTGATTTGAATCAACGTACCTTATAGAGAAGTTGGCCCGCCTTCACTCGATAGCACACAATGCAACTTGTCCTGACATGAGCTAGTCTACTGTCATGTTATTATTCAACGATTACTAATTTTGTAGTATTCAGTACAGAAAATAATAATGTATTTTTGCTAGTAAAGCCAAAATTAGTTGAATATAGTTCTAAAACAAATTACATAATTCAAATATTTTAAAGACATCAAAACTCAAAAACATGCAAAATTTGAACCGTCGGCCTTCTGGTTAAATACACCAGCTGCTTTTACAACTGACCTATTCGTAATTCTGCTAATAGCATCAATAATATCTTCTACATTAACAGTGATAACAAAAAATCTTTAGTACAATCTTAGTACAATATTAGGTACAATTTTAGTACAAGTTAAACAGTGGTTTTCGCTTTTTATAATGTAATGTATTTGTTAATGTAATAAATGCAAGACCTCTTGTGAGCCGGGCCTTTGAAACTATTATAAATAAGTGGTTTTTGCGGGTTTCGGGAACTCGTAGAACAAAATAATATTATTTAGTTTCATGGGTTGAGTCAATTGTTGACGTTTAATTTGTGTTGTTAGAAGTTTAATTTGTTTCATCTTATTACCATCACTTGTGTCATCCCACTGCTAGGCAAAAACCTCGCCCCATAATTTCCATACCTTTCTATCATAAAATAAGTAATACCTACACGAAGTTGGGTCATAATAATATATTATTTCTAATACCTCTAACAAGTGAGCCAATATCCTGATCGAACGCAAAACTATCATAATAATAATTAAGGAACTGGGTCACACACACATATAATAGAGGTTTTTTCTTCTAATCGACTCGGCTAAAGCAGATTAAATACGCCTTTGACAGTACATTATAGATATTAAATAGAAAAAAGAACATGAAGATTATTTTGCTTTTTAATTATAAATCTCATTGAGATAATAGGTATAATTATACACTTTCTTTGCCATTTATTTGTCAGTAGCTTATAACTAGCTTATAACTACTTAAATTAATTGAGTCCAGTAGAAATTAACAAAAACACATGCTAGTTACTGTTTATTAAAAAAAATCTCACAATAATTTTATTCATAGCAAAATTCTGCAACGAAGCAATTATGAAAATATTCCATAAATCAAGTTCATGGACAAACCAACACAAACGAAGTCTAACTACGCGTGTTAATTGCAACAGGACTCGTTTAAATTGGATAATTAATAGCGTATAGCTACTCAATTAGAATAAAAATTGAAAGTCATTCAAATTCTGATTGAAATTAGTATGAAACAATACAAATACATTATATTGTAACGGGAAAATAGCAACCAATTAATTTTCTATATTGAAATAATTTAAAGAACTAAGAAGCGCTTAAATCATAAGTAAAATAATATTCACAGAGTTATTCTACAACTTATTTTAAAATCTAACACTAAAACTAAAAAGAAAAACGTAATCTAAAAGACCGCTGCCAGTGGGAATATCCCCAAAACGCTGGCTGCAATGCCACGTTGAAGCGCTCACTGGTAAGAAGATTGAAATGATAAAAATATAACAGCCATGATCACAGGGTGATACATTGAAAATATTATTTTTATTTTGTGAACAATAAAAAAAGTGTGTCGTCATGTGTGTGTATTAAAAAGATCAGCATTATAAGGAAATCAGTTCACTTCAAAGATGATCCCTACAACAACGCCTAAAACCATATCAAAGAGTAATCCAGAGACAAAAGAATTGAATTGACTTCATGATATTTTACATGGTATGAATATACATTTATATACCTACATTTTATATATGTCACATTCAATTGCTTTTTAATAATTTATAGCCAATGTTAAATATAATAACCTAAATGGTTATAATATATTTACCTATTTGATAAGCATACAAATAATTAAAATTTATGGAAATATCTGAATGTATTGAATATTAATTAACAAATTTGATGACTCATTAACATTTAGTAATTAATATTTTCAGCTGACTAGCAACATTAATTTACCTAAAACCTCAAAACACGAACGGGTTGATCTATTTTCACGTTAAAATTATGCGTCATACTGCTTCAAAAATAATAACGATATTATTCGAAAAATAGGGTAAACTACACAATACTTGAGTTTTAAAGGTATTGAAAATATATATCAAGTTTTACTATTTAGTCATGCAAATAAGCATGCAATTATACAAATCATTAAAAATCCATAAAACATGCAATACTAGTTATTAATAACACTATCAGTAGAGTAAATAATTACGTTAACTCGGCTTCGTATTGTCGTATTAGCAAAGAACTAAACAAAATATTTATAACGGCAGATACAATTCAAATATAATTAATAATTTGTATAGCTAGTATGATTTTAAAGAATATCCCAACAAAGGAATGAATTAACGGAGTTATTTTCAAATGTGTATCACAGAATCAGAAACTAAATTCAAATTCTACAAGCAATCGTGTAGGTACAATACCTATTACAATGTCTATACAGATGGTAGACCGGCCAAGCCAGTTCCTAAGAATAATGCACAAAGGCAATACTAGGCGAATATCATGTGTCACAACAATGGTACACTACTAAATGATGTCAAACTTGATGCAACGTAATAATTGTATGTTAAGAAGTGATATTTTGTACTGATATGCTATTGAGGATACTACAATACAACGTAGTCAATTATGGGAAGGTATGTGCATGTTTAACCATATTCGCGGAGAGGTTTGTGCAAATGATTGACGTGTGAATTTGTTTGCATGTTTTTGCATTTTTGTCGATGTATGCATATACCTAAAGATAGATAATATAATATAGATACACCTAAAGGTGTATCTTAGTGTATAGGATTTTAAATCATTTTCTAAAATGATTAAAGTTTTTGCCAGCTACTTCGTACATATTACTTCGGGATTAAAATAGTCTATATTTGAACACAGGACATGAGATTCTATTGTACCAAGAAGTATCCAAAAAGGTTAAACTTTAAATTGTTTCATTTATTTCACATTAAATAATCCGGGATATCGTGACTTAAAAGAACAATGATAAAATGGTTTGATAATGTTTATCAATGATGTTTCAATTCAAACTATATTTTTAGCAGTATTATCCATAATTATTAACAAAGAATCATCCATTTTAATCAAAAAATTTTAATTTATCATTTATTTATTGTAAACATTAGTAATTTCCACTGAAATTTTAAAATAAATTCTAACTTGTTGTCCTAACAACTTCTAATTGAATTAACTTCTGCAGGTACTTAGAAAATAACATTTTGTTGAACGAAAATTTACATTTCAGTAATTGTACAGTGACAATCTTCATTAAAGTTATTTTCTTCAAATAAATATCCACGAAGTAGTAAAAATTGAACACACCTTAACTGGAATTTATTGTGTCATTAATCATAAAAATAAAGATTAGGTAGGTTACTTTTTTAAACCATCTTTTAACTTAAAAAGTTTTTATCGATTTAGAGCGAAGTCTACCAAAATATTTTTAAAATAATCACGACACAAAAATATCAAAACCACTTTAAGATAGTGTAAATATAAAATGACGGCTAAAGAAGTTAAAATGTACTATGTGGAAGAAGTTCTAAACCGCAACGAAGAATATCTATTGCGCCGATCTCAAATAAAAATAGGAAAAAGGCAGAATAATGTTGACGAATGTAAATATAAAATATCATAAATACTTTACTGCTAATATATAAATTAGCCACCTTTATATTTAGCCAAATAACGTGCGATTGGAATCGAGCCATGAAAAGAATGAAGCTGAACATCTGCAATAACAGACAGTACTTTTTATCGTTAAATATCATGAATACCTTTACCACAAACGCTTTATGTTTTATTCTTAAGCAGCTTAATTAAATTAATGAATGCAATCAAAGGAAACTGGGCAGAACCGGATCCTTTGCTGTCTAGACCTTTGTTTAAGATGAGAACAATAAACTCAGTATTGTAACAATTCATGAAAGAATATTGACTGTAAAGTTTAGGAGGAACGTTTCTTGGCATTTAAACTGTATTGTGTTCACTTGATGTAACAATATTTGAGTCTGTTTATTATGATTCTAATTGTCTACGAATTCTGATTGCTTTGTTCAAGTTCAAGAATCTCTTCTCTTGTTTAAGTCACAAAGTAAGGCTCATATTTTAATTACACGCTAAAATTTATTTTATAAAGTAATTTAGTAAAATACAACTTAGCAAAAATGCAATTTAATTTGTTTTCAAAAGAGCCAAGCTAAATTTTCAACGAAGAATTCTTGCAATTTGTTCAAGAAAACCAAACTTTTTATATTTTCTTAATTATGCCTCGCAACATTATGAATATTTAAAAAATGTTAGCCTTTTCACGAGGTTAGTAAAAAGTTTTGTGATTTTCATAATCGATTAAGTAATAATTAATTTCGTTTTCTAATTATGTTAAACATTGCGTTTTTTTAACTTACAAGCTTCTACTCGAGACTTCGTCCAACTTATTTTGGGTTTAAATATGTTTTATATTACTCCAGGATAGAGTATTTTTCTATTAATATTTATTTTTAATTTATATATTTTCAGCCATTATCGTCCCACTGCAAGGTCTCCTTCCATTCCTCTCGGTTCTGTACTTTCTGCGGCCAATCCTCTCCTTAGAGGACAAACAAATAATGTAAATACTTTTACACTTTTTCATGTTACTAAACTAAAAGGAATACTAACACTAGGTATATAAAACTAAGAATGATCTTTTGCATTCCGGAATTAGGTTGCGTGTTTATACTTACCGACTTTTTCTAATAAACTTTTACAGTATAGGTAAATTTCACAATCAATATACCAACTATACGAAATTACAATTTTCCCAAAAGCTATCCTTATTGAATAACCGTGCACCGCAAACAGTTGTTTGGGACATCACGTGACCTTTTGTTGACATTTTCCGCTTGATTTTAGGTCGCAGCAACCGCGCTACATTGTCAATTCGAACCGTTTGCAGCGTTCCTCTGTTTATTTTGCACATTCCATTTGCAGACGAATTATATTTCTCATTATCAAAGGAGTATGAATATTTGTTGCAGTAGTGGTTTTTATCATCACAACATCGTCCATGAATCCTTTGTGTTCTTATCTATCTATCTATATATATAAAATGAATTGCTGTTGGTTAATCTCGCAAAAACTTACTTGCGCTTGACCGATTTGGATAATTTTGGTTTTGTAATATTTGTGCAAGTCCAGGAAAGGTTTAAAAGGTGAGAAAAAGGGGTAGGGTAGGATAGGGGTAGAGTAGGGTAAGGGGTAGAATAGGGTAGGGGTAGAGTAGGGTAGGGGTAGCGTAGAGTAAGGGTAGAGTAGGGTAGGGGTAGAGTAGGGTAGGGGTAGAGTAAGGTAGTGTAGGATAGGGTAGGGTAGAATAGGCGTTGAAGTAGGGTAATCACGCTTATAAAGTCGCGCGCGGGAAGCTAGTCTAAGATAAAATAAAAATTATTTCCTATTCAAAATACCTTTTGCTATAATTTCGATTAGACTTTTCTAAATTACCCAAGATCTACAATACAAAGAAGTTCTTACTGCAGATCCTCACAATCGCATTACGACGGTAACAAACATATTGTCGACAAGAATATTCGTGCCCTGCGGACATTTATACGCAATACAGTTCACACTCTCTAGCAATTGACATCGTCTGTCATAACATCGGACACAATCGGCTCTTATAAATAGACTGCCAGCTCTGTGCGCAGTATACAAATAGGTCGTATTTTGTATGGTATGTGGTTTAATGAGATTTTGCGCCAAATACTTTCTGCAAATTTCATAATTCTGTTATACCTACACATAATTATGAATGGAAAGAATGCTTTGTTTAATAAACTTATGTTATGATGGTACTACCTGATTATTTTATGTTAGTTATTTATATTTTATCATTGATCAAACAAACAGACATGTAAAAGTAAATCTTCTCTAAGTATTTGTATTTGTTCTTACACATTTTTGTTTGAGAAAATTCATAAAAACTTTATGTAGTTAAGTAGTTTTACCCATTTTAAAATGAAATAGTAATCAGAAAGTAGTCTGATCTGCACGAATCGAGCCATATGTCTGATGACGTAAGCAACCGCTAAGAAAGGATTTTCGATAATCTCACTGGAGTGGGAATTTCGAGATAGTATTGTAACACCGAAACGGAGTAGATTTTGAACTTGTCATTACATCACATGTGAGTATGACTAATATTGTTCTATTTACGAAACTTGATACACTTTTGATTGGCGATGCGTGAGTTTTAACGCCGCCGACCGCAAACCGGTTTGACGACCGATCACGTTAGCTCGGTATAACTAGCGAAATGTTTATGTATGAATGGATGTATTTTTAGATTTTGTATACGTAATTTTTTTAAACTAAATGGATGCGTTTTTTCTTAAATTTATTATGTTGAGTCGAGCTTTGTTTTAATTAATCTTGAATTTGGAAAAAATATATAAGTAGGTATGCACATTTTGTACTCGTATTTTTATGGTTTGCATAATTAAATGGAATTCTTACCCGACTATCAATAATTATAAATGTAGCAACGTTTTCTGTTACTTCTGAAACTTTACATAAGTTACAAAAATTGTTGAGTCATAAATTAAAGAACACTAGCTTTTGCCCTCGGCTTCGTCCGCGAGGTATTAAAATTCCGAAAGACATGTAGCCCCATTAGATATCCATTAGATATCATATAAACGTTATTGTTCTTTTCCTTGGATACAGTACTTTTTTCGGGATGAAAGGTGGTAAGTACCCTATGTCCGTTTCTGTAGTCCTGACGACGTATATCCTACAAGATTTTCGGTTCAATGGTTTAAGCGTGAAAAGGTAACAAACTTACTTTCGTTTTTATAATAAAGATTAGGAAAAAAAAATTGGTGTACGCCTATGAATATTTCTAATTGTGCAAGTCATATTTTAGGATAACCTATCATGACGAGCATTTTTCACTTTTTGCAAAGTAAATACCTAAGTAAATAGATATCGATTAGCAGAGCGTCGTAAATACTGGATAAAATTTTTAAAGAGTTTATTTTTACTTAATCCTTTTATCTAGGAATTTTCCGTGTACTTACATCAAAAACCCCGCTAGACCGTTGGACTCAAGAGATGTAAATGTTTTACGAGTTTACCTGAATCCTGTAACATTTAAGAATGCGACCGCAATGGTTTGTTTGTACTATTTTCTATTGTTAGGAATCGAGGTCAGTTGGATCATCGTCTGAATGAAAATCAAATTAATACCCAAACGATTATCTGCAGCCTTTTAAAATTGATTGGTTTTCTAAAAAACAAGACGATTTTTTTATTTCTTGTTTTGCTAAAGATAGGTCATACAGATGTTAAACAAGTATATGTATATATATTCTTTATGTGTCTTTATATTATGTGCCTTTAGACACTTAAAAATAGTGATTTTATAAATAAACATGATTTATGTCCCCAAAAATAGTAGGAATGGTTACTTTTTAATTATAAGGATTTGCAAAAAATCCGGCTACCAGCCTCGTGGAAGTTTAATGAAAAGGTGACCTAAGGCTTTGGTAGAGGTGTGCTCAGATTGATATCGCATGTCAATAACTAATCATTTAGTCACGAATAGTTTCTCAATTGTCATACATTATGAAGTAGATAGTATTCATTGCAATGATACTTGTATAATATTAATGATTCATTAATATTAAGTATATGATCATTTCTTTAATACGTCCACAACAAGCCATGACACTTCATCCTAATCCTATCTAATATTATAAATGCGAGAGTTAGTTTGTTTGTTACCTTTTCACGCCTTAACAACTGAACCGATCATCCTGAAATTTAGCATAAACGTTGTCAGGTGTACAGGAACGGACAACAATAAAATCCCAAGGAACACAACAATAACGTTCATAAGGTAATCAATGGTGCCACGTGTTCAAATCATGATTGATTTCAATTCTAAATTAACACAAGCAAAGCCGCGGAAAAAGCTAATTCAAAATAAACACAATGTGTATGTAATCGCACAATATAGAAGAGGGAAATAAAACTGTTTTTAAAAGGTTTTACTTAGCTTGCCCAGTTTATTATTTGGTTTAAATTTAGTTATCGATATTTCACCCCTTCCTGTTGATAAATTGATCTGATATTTGGTACACAGCTTTAGTTTTGATGACAAAACCGTTTTATGTAAAAATTAAATACTTATATTATATGATATTATATCTAACGACATTGATAAGAATCTTTTTGAAAAACCCTCAAATAGTTTTCATCACATCATTTTCCTTAGTCAATGCACGATAATAATGCACTTATAGCGAGTGATAAATAGCTGTCCTAGTAGTTTATTATACAATTCAAGTGTGAAAGCTTTGATACAAGTTTTGCCGGTATATCACGTCTGGGAGAAGCGACGTCGTCACCTTTCGCCGTACAAACATTACAAGCTTAGAGTTCCTAATTAAATTGTAAGGTTTCTCACGCCGGGCTTCACCTGTTTTGATGTGATTACGTTTGAGATGAACATTTTATTTTCGTCTACTCCAGTTTTTAGTATTGCGAGATCTGGAATACTTTAATCATTAACTTAAGATTTTGGATGGTTAATGTGTATACTTTAAAAAAACTGCCTCGTTGGTCTAGTGGTAGCAAGCGCGACTGCTGAGCACGAGGTCCTGGGTTCGATCCCCGGGTCGGGCAAAGTGTTATTGAGTTTTTCCATTAGGAAATTCTCAGTAGCAGCACGGAGTCATAAATAAAAAAAATAATTAAAAAAAACAAAGATAAGAAAATGTGTTTAATATACTTATTTAAAGGCAGGAGCGTGCCTACCATTTTTCAATAATTTTTAATATTAATACAAACAGGCACGCACTTTTCACATTCTTGTGCGTTTTAGAAATTACTCATCTTACGTAATACTTTTTTTCTCTTCAATGTTACCTTTAAAAAGGTTGTTGGGCTTGCTCTGTTGTTAGATACTAGGTATGCCACTGCTTCAAAATTAAAATTACGTTTTAGTTTTTTTAATACAATTTTCTGCCTATGATTCCGAAGTGCTATCGTTATTTATTTATTATTTCACAGGCCTAAACATAAATTAACGTAAGTAATACAATAAACAATAAAATAAAATTAAAACTTATTATCACGTTGTGTCTGCTACGTGTCGCGCAGAAACGTGGTGTCGCGTAAACGTTTGAGAACAAAAACGCTGAAAAACAGCATTCTTCGGCCATAACTTCCCATTTGAAAGGTCTCCAAGTGAATAGGAATCCGCTCCCAGAAAACAACTTAGTGTTTGAATCATTGTTGTATTTGAAGAGTTGAATCATTCAAGTAAAATTCGTATTCTGCGTCTGTAGAATGGTGGAAAGAAGCATATTAATACATCTGTATAAAACACATAAAATATTTAGAAGACTTAGAAAATGATGTATCGCGTGCCTTGGATTGAAAAACTACGACCTTTTGACTCAGTACCCCAACGATTCTACTTCGAGTATATCACTGTGAATTGGTAGTTGTCGTACCTGATACCAAGCCTTCTGTAGTCACCTGATTGTTTATTTATATAGACGAGGAAGCTCTTTACAAACAACGCTTAGGTAAAGAAACGTAGAAAATATCCGTTTTAGAATCTCGTGTTGTAAACCATAATCTCGGCAATCACGCTTATAGCGCCAATACGACAGCAGGCAGCATAAGTAATGAACTTTTTATATACTGACAAGTAACATGACGAGCTTAAACAGTTCGTACAATAATTATGTCAGTAATAAATCGATAATATCTACAAACAGCATGATGACACAGATACGTGACACGCATAACATAACCGTAAAGCCGTATGGATTATACGGCGTAGCAAAGAGGATTAATTTAAAAACTGACGTAATGTAACCTATTTTGACATTCATGAAAACGATTTTCTTTTATTTAATATGTCGATACCTTGTCGACACATTACCGTTATTATATCAAACGTATTTTTACAAGGAACACTTCAATAAACTTACTGCCTCTGCAGTCTACTAGTGAGTGCCAGCGTTATATTCGTAGCAGGAAAACAATGAACAAGAAGGTAAAAAAATGACGGCCACAACAATCTTTGCAGAGCTATCAGATTAGACGGTACTAGAGGCTTACTTTATGATTACAAATCTAAATCGCATTTTTTTTAAAAAAAAAAGCTTGTGTATGCTCCTAAACGTCGTAGGTTTGAAACCCAGGCACGCAGCTGTGACTTCTTTGACTCGAGTGCGTTTTAGAAATTAATATCTCTTGCTAAAACGGTCAGGGAAAAATTCTTGAAGAAACCAGCATACCTCAGTAATTTTTCTACGGTGTGTAAAGCTATGTCAGAGGCCTATGGGCGATTTAAACTCTGACACCAGGTTGTTCATCAACCATACGATAAAAAAGAAAGAAAGTCTATACTATTGATATTGTGGATGTTTCTATTCTGTATTAGGATGATGGAAGACATATTCATATTCAGCCAGCACCTGGTTCTTTCTCCCATGGGGAACTAAGTACCTACACACTCTTGCTTATTAGATAGACCGATTTTATTAAAGTAAAGGTTCGTTTGTATAGCGTTTTGCGTCACCCTGGGTAGATAGCTGTCCGTTAATATCATCGGTTAATACATTAGCTGATTGGCGGCACCATCAAGTTATATTACTTTCTTACTTAGCCCTATTGCTTTAATTGACCCGTTTTCCTGTGGTTTGTGAAACAATTAATTTTATTATAAAGGTCTGAAGTGTTTTTCGTCGATTAATAGAAGGTATTTTCGTGATGGTACCGTTGTTTATTTCAAAAACAGGGGCCATCCATAAATTACGTCACACAAATTTCATGATCTTTTGACCCTTCCCCCGTCCTTGCCACAGCTGGTTACATTTGTGAGACCCCCTCCTATCTAGTGTGATGTTTAACTTTAAATTTAGAATTTGAGCAGTTATTTTTTTTCCATTTAAAATCACATATAAAATATCATATTTTGAAAAAGGGGTGTCACAAAATTTGGATCCCCTCCCCGCCCCGTGCCACAAAATGTCACACTACGTCGACCCCCTCCCTCCCCTTTGACTTGCGACGTAATTTATGGATGGTCCTACACAAATGCGTACGTAACGTTGTGTACACTTGGACGGTAACTAAAAAGAACTTGTAATTATTTTAAATGCTAGTTTCAAACGGTCGGTCGCCGCCGTTTGTGATCATGTTTTTCTCAGTACGCGTTTATGGAAGTCAAATACATTGCCAGAGTAAATAAACACCTAGATTAGGTCGACTACGAATAAACGATGAACAAAATCAAATATGTTGAAATCTACGTCTGAAGTCTATCTCTGCATTATAAACATTCAAAAAATAGAAAGTTAATTCAAGATAACTATTCTGAAATTAATGAAAATAATCTTAAACAAAAAAAGTGTTATTCTAATAAATAACTTTTTATTCAAATACAATACTATACAATTACTTATATGTACAAATAACAATAAACTAAATAATAATATAACTAATATTCTAATAATATTAATAATAGATTAATGAATGCACTTCATATCAGTTCACTTAATGATAGTTATTATGAACTATACTTAGTTTTATTTTACTTTTTGTCAAAACATCGTAAAAAAATATTTTAAGGCTATTCGGAGCCGCACTAATTTCTAGTAGAAATAAAATGCGTTTAAAAGTTCTGCATCAGCTATACTTAACTCAATTGAGAAAATAAGTGTGCTCAGTTTATGTGCAATGATAGGCGCGGTCGTGGCCAATTGGACCATTACGCTGTAAAATGGCGTCCCTTATTAGACCCGACGTCATTGGGCCGTATTACCCGACACCGAACAGTCGGGTTAGCGGATAATGGGTGACAACGATTAATACGTATTGTGTTTGATTTTGGGGTAGTTTGGGATTGGCTAGTTAATTAATTTCAATGTAGATTCGATTTATTATAATTAAAAGTCTTCTTCAAATCTTTACAGTTTTAAGTAAAACCCAGTATGGAACAAATGGTTTTACCTAGAATCATCTAATCATAATCATCAGTCTAGAATTATTAAAATTACTTTGTGAATGTTTTGTTGATATTTGATGTTTAAAGTTAACAAAACAAAAAGGTCGTGTGACGCATGCAAGCGAGCATCTGAACATGAAGTCCTTGGGTCTATTCCCATGACGGGCAAAGTTTAATTAGGTTTGTCTGAAAATTCTCACTTTCAACAGAAAGACTGGAAGTGTGATTTAATGTTACAAGCAAAATATGGGTATTTAACCCCTCATGCCTAGCACTTAAAGGCATGGTTTTAAAAGGTTTTAAAAGAAAATATATAGCATGCTATATCAATTGAGCTTATGTTTAAAAATTTTCTTTAGCGTATGATTAACTAACAACCTGGTGGCAGAGTTTAAGCTGCCCGTAGGCCTCTGACATGGCTGAACACACCATTGCAAGATCTCTCAGGTGTGCTGGTTTTCTCACAATATTTTCCTTCACCGTTTTAGCAAGTTATAATTGATTTTAAATATTCACGTGAATTCGAAAAGTCAGAGGTTGCCTGGGTTTTGAACCAACGGTCATATATTATCACTAGGCTGTCACTACTGTTTAGAATTAATTACTCAAAGTACAATTTCAAAACACTATTATCCTAAACGGAATCATGTCATAAACTTAACCAATCATTTAATGACATTGCATCAAAGTGGACGGACATAGAGGCGTGAAAGTTAAACGTCGATGTTTTGCAACGATGATATGTTAGCTATTAATTTGAGTGGCCCAAGTGTCGATTGTATATGTTACGAGGTTATGAATGTAGATCATATCTTAAAGACAAATGTTTTTTGGAATTGAATAACGTTATTTCGTTAACGGTTATCAAGACTCTTTGAACAACGCATCAATGATTTTTCTCATAACGGAATTTCGGTCTCAACGGCCAATCTCAGCGGAGATAATGTTACGCAGGAGATTTCTTTAAGAGCATAAATAAGTGTTAGCGCTAACACAAATGCAATCTTTATTCCTTCATAATCCTATTGAATGGTCCTCGGATGTGCGGTATGCACTTTGCCAGAAAAAAAAAGGCCCGGAACCTTTCATATCTAGATATATTATATAAATAGGCGAAGACAAATTGATACCATTTTCTCTTCTGTTTGTGAATCATTTTTTGTAAATTATATTTAAGAAATGGAAAAAAAATACGGTCGAGTTCAAACCAATCGGTGAAATCTTTTTTAAAATAGCCTGTAAATTCAATAAATATTTGTCTGTAAGCCTTAAAAAAATTGAGGAAATAGAAAAAGGTAGGATACGAGCGGGGTTTGAACACTTGCTTTTTTAGCCTTTATAGTGTCCCACAGCTGGACAATGGCTTAACATCTAGCTATTAAATAAATAATTATTAGTAGTAATTTAATCTATTTTATTTTTAGGTTTTTTTTAAATCCATTTTGTAATAAGGTACTTGATGAATTTCGAAATAGGAGACGAAACAACTCTTATCTTAAAACTCGTCCTAATTCCATATTTTTAACAGAATTTCCAATTCAAAGTCAATAGATAAACGGTTTGCGACCGCTTAGTGGCAAATATATTTATTATTTTAAAACCGGTTTTCTTAATAGTGCAATAGCATGTATCTAACTGAACTTAAATGACGTAGTGAGATAAGGCACGTGACAGATGGGTGATTAGGTATTAAATATGTATGACATGGTATAAACCAATTTATTTATTGATTCAGTATTGTTTTATCAGCTGTAAAAAATAATGTTTATTAACTTTTTTAATTATTCCTTTCTAGAAATCTTTTGTTATAATTATTATTTTATTTATCACCTTCTTCAATATTAAAATAAATAATATCGTATCCAATAAGTATTTGGTTTTAAATGTCTCGTTAACATAAAAAAATGTGGTGCCAAATACTTACGTAAATTTTTATTTAATACTAATGTTATTGTCGATAAGATAAAAATATGCAATCGAAATATCGTAATTTGAAATATAAAATGTTTCACTTTGATTACATAAGAGTAAATAAACGGTGAATTTATTAATATTTACTGCCCTGTCAGTCATGGATGTGAGGTTAGCATAAAATTATTTGTGTTTTCATGTCATAATGTTTACGCGAAGGTCTTTTGATGAGCGCTTTATGTATACCGAAATAAAGCATGATGAAATAAAGATAGCAACGATTTTAATGATAGGAAATAAATCGCTACTGTGTATTGTCATTCGCCTATTTCGGTGACACTGTTAGTTTGGTAGCATAAACTTTTTACTACCTGAAATTTCACTTACAGAAATTCATAGTAGGTCTCAAATTTAAAACTACTAAATTAAGAAAGTCACAGAATGAGATAAGTCTACCCTACGACAGTAAGAGCAACTTTACTTGCTTGATTGGAGGCTTAAGTCAAAAAATTCATCAGCTGTAGATTTCGGCAAAAATAATGCCAGGTGTTAGGCTATATTTTCGGTTGTATCACAGATACATAACTGGCAGATAAATGCTGATATTTCTAAATTTATTTTGTAGATAATGTTTACGACTACACTTTGTAACAGGCCCTTAATCTGTACCTGTATTTACGGTATGTGTCACTAATGTTAGGTAAGTTCGCCGTGCGTTGGCGCAGACGTTAGGTGTCGTATTCAATTAAAAGTGAATACTGGTAGCCTTGGTCGTAGAATAAATATATAGTTTTAAATGTTTCTTTTTTTATTAAACATTTTATTCAGTTTGGGGTATCGTTATACAACTATATCATTTATTATTTAAGTAATGTATGTGTAGTCGAGCATAAAATAGCTTTATCATTCTTAGATTGACTATTGTTTGCATTGACGAAACAACAGAGTATATTCTTGCTTACAAGACCAAGTAAGACCAAGACACTGATAGCGTTGTCATTAATGCGTGTGAAATTTAATTTTGACAGTAAGTCTTAATAAATTTAATTTTGATGGAAGTTTTTGTCAAAAGTGATAAAGCAATTTTATGGTCGACTCTATATGGTATGTTCTGGTTAATAAGATGGAAAAGAATTCAAAATATGTTGATATGGCATTTTGCATCAGATTTCAAAAATAAACTAGCTTTTATACAGTGTACAGTATTTAAATAATGAGCATCCCGAAAAGGGGTCTTTGAACTCATTATCATGAACAACTTTTACTATGGGAACAACTCTTAAAAATCGTTAAAAAATCAGTTGTTCTATACATTTATGAAACACCAGATTTTTTTTCGCTATTTCAGGGTTTGTTCCATAACAAAAGTTGTTCATAATGATGACTTTAATGACCTCTTTTAGGGCTGCTCATGATTACAATTTCACCCTGTATATGAAAAAAGTTTTATTTTAAATCTAGCTCATGCTCGATTTATTCTTCACAAAAATCCTTTGTAGTTAACTTGTTTTGTAGTTTTCGATACACGCATTGAGTTACCCGATCAAAATGTAAAGTGACCAACCGCTCTGCCAATTGAGCCGTTTGTAATCCTGCTCGTGCTATTGAAATTCTCTTCTACGAGTACATTTAACCGTCCCAAGCGGTACTGGCTTAAATGCCATTTACGTAGTACTAGAGCTTTTGCAGTTAGAATACAATGCTATATTAAATATAAGATAATATTAAGATATTATGTTAGGTATTGTTTATTCATATTTTTTGTGAAATTTTTACATGTTTTAGCACATGTTAGCTTATTAAATATAAATATTTAATAAGAAATTTGAAAAAACAACTGTCAATCCCATCCGTATCAGTTGTTTTTTCAAATTTCTTATTAAATATTTATATTGTTTATTCATTTTTATTATTATTAATTTTTATTTTTCTTTCTTCAAAAAAGAAAACTGAGTTTGCTTCGATGATAATTAATATACATGCATATAATACATCGAAAACCTTTTTTAAATGTCATAATAAAGTACACATCATATAATATAGTCTCAAACTTTCGCGAATACTCAACATAATGAAACAACTTTTTAACGGATATAATTTGCGTTTTTATTTCGTCTACCTGCGACCACGAGTGCTGCAAAGTACTCGAAACGTCAGGATTGTATTATCAAAATAAAAACGCGAATTATATCCGTAAAAATTTGTTTCATTACACATCATATTTTTAATACCTACGTACAGTACGTACATAAATACCTACGTACTTGTATCGATCTACCAATGATCTGTTTGTTGAAATCCAATCATAATACCAATCAAATTTAAATTGAACATGTTCCGTGCTATTTTCCTTATCTATTGTGTTGGTTCCTTAAGAATAAAAATCAGTTCTTTGCATGTGCCCAAAAACTGAACTCAACATCGAGCGAAAATAGGTTTTAATTACGTATGATTGAGTCAAGCACATGGCTACTTAGGTACTGTTATTTTACGCTGATTATAATCTGTGAGAAATTATAGATACTACCCCGTAGTCGAGGTCGAGTCAGCCAATTCTGGTTGATGGTTACGATCAATGAAATAATATTCATGTTTGGGCTTAGTCTAAAGCCGAAGTTACATTATGAAATTAGTGGCATATAATTACTTTCACGACATTGTTTATAAAACTTATAAACAGTTTAATAACGTGTAAACATCAAGTTTTACAATGTATGCATGTAAAACTTGATGTTTACACGGAACTATTTATAAAAATAGTGTCGTGAAAGTAATTTTATGCCACTAATTTCATCATGTAACTTCAGCTTAAAGTGTGGTACACTTTTAGCAAAACAAAGCTCACTAGAGAACCTTAATCTTTTTTCTTAATAAAGCATATTTATAATCTTCTTAGCGTCTTAAAAATTAATCTTACGTAACTGTACAATAAGATTACCTCAAAATTTCCCTAAACTCATCAAGGAAATGTCTCAGCGATCTTAGTTAATTTGAATTCGCAAACCTCATCATTTTTCAAGTCAAGTCCTCTCCTTAAATTTACGAAATTCCTTGGTCCTTAAAGTTGGTAAGATATCGACTAAGTATGTTTCGTGAGACTGGTAAAGAATGAATAAGGAACACGTTTATAATTATAATAAAATGTAAAAAAACTTAAGTAGGTATTAGTTATAGGACCCGGGATCTCCCTCCATGTGCTGATGGTGGTATTAGTGAGGTAAGAATCCCACACTTCCCGATCTCTTCCCCCGGTTTTAGAAGTTTTCCCCTCAAACAAAGTATGTTATTTACGAATTTTAAGATTTTATCATGAAAGTATGACTTCATGATGAACAACATTGTCTATGCTGGTCTTTACACCGAAATTATGAAGCATTTTTGTCTAAACTGTAATGAAATAAAACTGAAATTTAACAGTAGATGCGTACCTAAACCATTAAATTTGATCGTCATACATATTGCTGAAAGAATTTTCCAACTTCGATTCAAACGATGAAAGAGCTAAAAATATAGCTATTTACTTAACAAAGACTTCCGATGAACTCTTTTGCCAATTTTAACGACCTATTCTATTTAGCTAATTTGCTTTTATCAAACGGGATTTACCCGCCCACGGCAATAAAATTGACTTCATTCATTGATTTCAATACACGTGGGACGATGAAATCCGAAAGAAATTTACCTATTTAAATAGCCGAGAAAGATTTATGGATCCTAAGAATAAACTATTAAACGTACTAATAGACCTACGCAGCTATCTTGGCTAAGAGCAAGCTGTTTTCTTACGTTGAATAAAAGGTTAGAGGATTTTTTATCGATAGACTGGTTCCCGCAACTCGGCTTTATTTAGCTAGCTAGCTATTTTCAGATATTAAATTAATGTATCCTACATTCTTTTCTATTCTTTTCCATTCAACTTTTCAATAAGTAAAATCAAAAATGTAAGACATTTTGTGTAAGATTAAGTACCTACTTATTATAAACGTCACTCGTGTCAAATGCTAAATGATTATTCATGAGTAATTACGACAGGCTCACATCAAAGTCGGCCATCTTGCGAAGTTCCTTCCACATTCCTCGGCGCAGCTTTGAGAATAAAATATGGGTCATGACTTATTTTTGATTGCTTGTGTTCAGTTTAAGGATTAATGTAATTTGTTCTGCGACTGATTCCAACAGGAATACGTTATTCAATACATTTTATTGTTGTTATCATTACTATATCAGTGCAGTCTTTATTCTTCTTAAGCTTCAATTAAAAACTTTCAATTGGAAAACATGTCTACCGACAGTAAGCGATTACAATCCCCACCAAACACCACCATCACTTTTGTAGACTCTTTCAACACCAGGTAGGTATATAACTTACGCATTGCCGATCCTGTAAAAATATTACACCTTATTTGAGAAGCTTTAATAGCAGATAATAATCATAATTTTGATCAATGACCAATTGAAAACTAGTAGCAAAATTAATTTTATTTAGTTGCTGATAGCAACTAAAACCATTCTAAATTATTGTATTTTTTTCAAGTATTCAAATGTTTCAGTAACATCAACAAAATATTCAGTAAGACACGATGTAATTTGAAATTCAAATCACTCCTTTGAACATATAATTTTGTTACTTAACGGATAGAAGTAAGCCCTGCATACATTGCTAAAATAACACAAATTCTTATTGAGTCATCTCATTATACTGTTACTTACTGTTTATTATACTGTTACTTGTACCAGAAGACTGTTACTGATTTTTCAAAGTCCAGGTCCAGGTCCAGGTCTAGGTCCAGGTCAAGTTCCAGGTCAATAACCTATTGAGATAGTAGTTCCACTAATCATCATGATTACTCACGGCGACTTTAAAATGTAGTATCCATTACAACTAAAGAATGTCTCTTATCTGGGCTCATAATCTCTAGATACTAAAGATTATTTTTATTAATGTAGTAGAATGTATAGACCATAAGTGCACGCAGCAATGTAATCTAGATTGATAGACCACAAATATTTTATGACATTCTACCTCCTAGTATCATATAATATCTAACGGCTTAATAAATCACTAATCGAAGCTACTTATTAAAAAAATCTTTGAGACATAAACGTGCGGACGAATTAGGAAATACGCGTCAATTAACGCTACATTTTTCGCGAGAAGCCCATAACGACACAGTGTGATAACATCTATACAAATTCCTCACCAAAGCTGACACCGTGTCTGTAAATGGAAATCGAATGGTTAACTAGGTTCTTTTAGAATATAAAGGTGATGTTCCAGCTTGAGTTAGAAAATGATACCTTGTTACAGCTTTTTACTATGATTTTTTATAAATATATTTTGAATAATGCGCCCACGGAGTGTGATGTTTGGTATGTTTAAAATTTTCAAGGAGAAGGACATTTTTTTAAATATTTATTTGAGAAATTTATTTACAAGATGAGTCATATCTACATATCATACATACTCGTAGGTACACTATTTCCGTTCAAATAATGGAATTACAATATTTTTGTTGAAGTTTTTAGTTTCTGCACAAAATGTTGATGAATAAGCTACGATATTATTCAGATCTCTTTTTTTTATTTATTATTCGATTTTTTTTTCGAAAATCTCATCCATCAAATTAATACAAGATCGTCTTCATCTATACTGAATTTGTTACATTTTGACAATTTCTGAGCTAATTTGAACGAAATTGGATGCTCCGTGGCAATCGATACTCGGAAAAGGACTTGAGTGAATTATTTTTTCGATATCAAAGCCGCAGCCGCAGGCGTCACTCAGTATTGCTAGCAGCGCAGAGTACATTTTTGTAAGAGGTAAGTTAGAGTCAAAGCGAAGAAAAACTAATAGAACAGCCACTAAATACTATTGACTGTGCCTTTTGTAATATCTTATTATCGTATGGTTGATGGTATTAGAGTTTAAATCGCCCGTAGGCCTCTGTCATGTCTTTACACACCGTTGAAGAATTTCTCAAAGGTGTTAGTTTGCTCACTATATTTTCTTTCACAGTTTTAGCAAATGATAATTAATTTTTAAAACGCACATGAATTCAAAAGATCAGATGTGCGTGCCTGGGTCAATCAACCTTTGATTTGGCAGTCATACCGCTGCGCTATCACTGCTTGTCAATTTCAATTGGAAGCCCATAGAAATCGAATCGTACGGAGCCTTCGCCACCGCCTACTAGTAATATATTTGTCTACTAGCTTTCAATACAGCTCGACCCCTACACACTAATGATGAACCGTCCATTCGATACATTATTTCCCATATAAGCGTATTTCGATTGACGAACTTTTTCCGATAGAAGATCGGCCATTGGGTTATTTGCTTCAAGAGTAGCAAAGTGGTTAATGGAGTGAAAGATTGTTATAACTTGCTGTCTTATTGAAGTATGGAGAATTTAATTGGTTTGATACACATTTAGGGTTTTATTTTATACTTATTTGGTTTTCTCCTTTAGGTTTTTTTATTAAAATTGTTATGTATTAAACCTTGGAGGAAAATTTTTTGCCTAACTGAACGCACCTCAGATGTTGCCAGTTGTCAATGTCTGATGTCAAAGCTGATTGATGTACCTATGACGTTTCGAAAAAAGAAATGCGCGCGCCGTTTTGTCTTTTGAGTTGTTTTAAAGTTGTATACATCACTTACTGTGTAACCGTTTGTACTCTACTAAATGTGTTTCAAATATTTTATGTACTACAGTCATCACCAAAAAATTCTTTAATATAAATAAATGTAAAAGTTTGTGAGGATTTACGGATGGATGTTTGTTACTCTTCCACGCAAAAACTACTAAGCGGATTTTGATAAAATTTTACAATAATACAGCTTATACATCAGAATGATACATAGGCAACCATTTATCAACATACCACACAAGGGAAGTCGCGGGCGGAAGCTAGTAGTAACATGTTCCTATTTGCGAACTACTAGAACACTTGAATGTTGGCTGTAATTTAGCAAATGGATGGTAAGTGTATTAAGACTTTGTATTCAACACACATGGTAATTTACTATAATTTGGTTTATTTGGTGGTAAAGCCGTCAGCAAAAATGGGCCGACACGACCATGGTAATACCACCCTCTCTCGGAATATCGGCGTAAAAAAAAAGTATTCGTACCTTCTGTTGTATTTTGTACAGTCGTGAGAGCACTAGGGATCGAATCCCTCCTTTTCATAATCACCCTTCCTTAATCTCCCCTCTCCTTTTATAACATGCAAATAATACCCCTCGTGTTGCAAGCGTCTATAGCTTATGCTCACCGCTTACCATCATGCCGGCTGTATGTTTGTTTAGACATGTTGTTGTTAGTTTGTAGTGGTATGACATTTAAGCTATGTCAGAGGCCTACGAGCAGCTTAAACTCTGACATCAGGTTGTTCATCAACCATATGATGAAGAAGAAAAACAAATACCTAATACGACATACCTAATTATTATAAATAATCAAAGTAGTGGCTTAGTGGTATACCGTTGACTGGTAAGTCAGAGGTCTCAGGTTCAAAACCAAGGCGCGCACGCAAGGCGCGCACGCAAGGCGCGCACGCAAGGCGCGCACGCAAGGCGCGCACGCAAGGCGCGCACGCAAGGCGCCAAGCCGTTGGTCCTGCGCTTGACCTGTCTCAGGTCTTGGCGGAAGACAGAGAAGAAGAATAGAAAAGAGAGTGCACCTGTGTTTACGCACATTATGTGCACTATAATATCTCCTGCGTAAAAGGACCAAACTAGGTCAGGAGGAGATAAATATTATTAGTATAAATTACTTTTGTCGTCGACGGTACATCGTAACTTAATATGTATATTATTATGCGCATGGAAACATCCGAAATTCACTACCTTGGTAAATACCAGTAGCAAGTTAGTTTGACTTAATGCTCTTGACTTGACAAGAGCAAATAGTTCTGAAGTTCAAGGAAGTTTGACTGATATGAAGTTTAAACATAATTTGAAGTTTTTGATAGTTAACAAGTTCATCACCTGTTTGTTGTAAATTTTGTCTTATTAAGTATAAGTACCTACCCAATTTACTCAGAATACATGTCCACATTGAAGTGAAACATTTAAACCCTACCTAATCTTACTTTAATTATAAAATGTGCAAGTAAATTTGTTTGTTTTGTTACCTTTTAACGCCTAAACCACTCATCCTGAAATTTTGCATACGTTGTCAGGCGTACCTACAGAAACGGACATAAGGTTACCTTTTATCCCGAAAAAAAGGTATTGTCCTCTAGAAAAACAGCAATAACTTTCTTATGATAATAGATGGTGCCACGTGTCTATCGAATCATGATCGATTCAAATTCTAAATTAACACGAGCAAAGCCGCGGGAAAAATTAATACAAAACGATGCCCACTCAAATATTGGTCATAGGTTAATCATAATAATCGTAAATGATAGTTTAAGTATTTCAAATGGTACGTTATGTTACTGGACTTATCTGTCAGTAGATTTTTTATCGATTCTATATTTAATATTGCGACTCGGGGCTTTACCGTTCATTACGATTTTTTCTTTCTACAAAATTTTAAACTTTTAATAAAGTAATTTTTATTTTTACTCTTAATTTTTGAACCCAATTAAAAAAAATACTCTCCTTGCTTCTCCTAGCCTATGAAACCATAAAACCATATTCTCAAACAATGTCATGGCAGTAATAAATCATTAACTGGATACAAAGGCAACCCTGTCAGTCTTAAAGGGTAGACTT
This sequence comes from Protodeltote pygarga, assembly GCA_936450705.2. Taxonomy (NCBI): domain Eukaryota; kingdom Metazoa; phylum Arthropoda; class Insecta; order Lepidoptera; family Noctuidae; genus Protodeltote; species Protodeltote pygarga. Next base: position 13,802,986 of record OW388250.2, on the reverse strand, counting down.
TCTATTGTTTACTAATTTTATTAAGGATCAAAGGTAGCACTCGTGGGTGACCTTTGTACCCCAATTAATTTACATAGTGTTTCTTTAATGGTGTTTAAACTAGTGTTACAAGCTGTTTGTTGGTTTTAGTTTCATTACTTTTATTAAAAGTTCCATTGAAGTAAAAAAAAAATTGCATACACATACATACACAGCCTGTATAAATCCACTGCTGGATATAGGCCTCTTCTAATAGGTACGCATTCCTTATTTTGTGCGCTCATTAGAAGATGTTTGCCCTTAATTGCAAATGGGTCAGCGATCGCAGTAGCAGATGGTAGGATACTGCTGCCCATCCTCCAGACTTTTCTCTTTGTCGCTTCTTACAACACCCGCGCGATGAGTAGGGGTGATTCTACTCTTAGGCCGACACGGAATTTTTTTTTGTCACTACATTTGTATGACGGAGTTTGCCCTGGCTTCAGAAAAATGTTGGGCTAGCACTATTTTTAAGTACTAAGCACACCACTACTCCATATGGGAATCAAACTTAAATAATTGTGTTCATAACAAACTAGAAGTCAGACTTTATGGAGCCTACATGTCCATATTTAATTTACTGTTGTTTCACAGCGCATTGAGGCTTGATATTACGCAACCCCATGTGGTTTATCAACAGCCGTGTTCCGCGGTTTGTTGTGTACACGTATGCACACAAGTGTTCGTGTTAGATACGGTACAGTGAGCGACTGCGGTTGCTGCGGTCAGCCGAACGATTGTTCCTTTCCGAGTAGCAGCTCGGCTGCAGCTAGGGTCTTTAAAAATAAGTTACTAGGCTACGTAAACATTTTTATAAAATATACGTAATATTATGCGAACATTAAAGTTTTGTTTTGTAGAAAAAAAAAACAATTCAATCAATCAATTCGGGTTCAAATCCCGCTCGTAATCGATTTTTTCTTTTTACATAAATTTTAAACTTATGTGAGCTTTTATTAACTGAGCTATCAAATCGCTGCCTGCATCTATCAAAATTGGTTCGAATTTTTCTTTTAGGTAATCTTTTTTTTAAATTCCTGAATTTAAAAAAATAGATACAAAGTTTACGAGGCAGTTCTTCCAGCCTAAATAGAGAGAGAGAATTGGCTCCCATTTAATAACACTCCAAGACAATGGCAAACTTTTGATAACATTCTCAAAGTTGTTCTGAATAACCCAGTTTTGCTGTGAGGACTTGGTTCGTCCAATCTTCTTGATATTTAAAATGAATGTAGAACACAGTTGTTATTCAATAGTTTTATTTAAGTTTATCTAGTTAATGATAGTTAAACAACTTTTAGTACCAAAGCTTCGCTGCCAAGGATCTCCACTTTATTCGCGTCAAGCACATCCCTGAAAATATATAAAAAATACTGGGTCAGAAATAATTTACAGAAGAAAATGTAATGGAAACATAACAAACTGTTTAAAATTATGAAAATAATTATATTTAGTATTAATATCGTTAATTAATTTATATATTTATTAAGATGTAGATGCCACATGTACCTACTTTCTTAGTTAATCTAAGACACCACTGACTAACGATGAAGGAAAACATCGGGACTTTTGTAGTCTGAAATCGCCAACACGCAGTGAGCTAGCGTGGTGATTAATGCTCAATCCTTCTCTAAATGAGAAGAGGCCTTTGCCTTACATTGGAAACAGTTAAGGGCTGATTTATTTATGTATCAAGATGCGTTAAGAACAAAATAGGAAAGTAGAATGTAAGCCCAATCCGATAATAAGCACAATTTTTTCCCTAGTAAATTAACTATATTATTATGTTCAGGAGTTTATATTGCATTTAGTTCGCACCACTGAGTTAATCGCGCATGATTTTTTTCAATGGATTCGAATCAGCGGAATGAACACTGCATAATGTTATAATTTTAAATATTACGGATATCTGCAGAGTGAAACTTGATTTCATTATTATAATTATATTGTGTTAAATCTAGATATCAAATCAAGCGTATTTTCCCAACAGTTTTATTAATTAACAAGGAAATCTGTAATTGCTAATTAATTTCAAGGTAAATTAGTCGGTTCGCTGGACTAACCTAATTAATTAGCAGTGAGACAAAGCAATCGTGATTGATTTCTCGATAATCTGATACGATTATTATTATTTCACAAATTAATTCTGCTTTTACTCATACATACCTACAAGGAATACTATTATTATTCAATAATATTTTTTTTTGTGATTTTAATATGTATTATATTTAATTTTCCTAAATTTTGTTATTTTATTTTGATTGTTGTTCTTTGTTTTTTTTTCTCTATATGGAATTCTGAATGGGACTTTGTACTTTGTTTGTTGATTCAATACATAGGTACATTTTAATTTATACCTCAGTTATAAAAGATACCATAATCAAGCAATTATGAAAATGTTAACTTTCTTACTTTTAAAACAAGAACTTTTTTTAGAACTAAATATCTAACTTAAATGATGTCAGTATTTGAAAAGGGCTTATACCTACATTGATTAAGTATTTCAAATGCTACATTTAGAAGTATATGCGCCTACAGCCAAGATAGATACACAAAAGACATAGAGTAGATACTGTTATACACAAACGCCGTGCTCATGTAATTAAAATCATTCAGGTGAACGCGGATTACCACCGGTGCGTACATGTTCGAGCTAATCCTTACAGCTTTAGAACCCACACATATACATAATTATGTATATACGTAAATACAGAAACAAGAAAACATAAATATCATCATCATCATCCTTCAATCCAATTCAATTCAATATTATTTGCAAATTTTGTGAAAAGAAAAAGAAATAACCTAAATAATTAAACTGGTGAAAATATATTTTTAGGATTATGCTTTCATGGTTTGTGAATAACTTTTTATATAGGATGTACAGTTAACCTAAACGTTAGTGACATGGCATTATCATATTATAAGTGTAAATAATATGATATCTTTGCACTGATAGCCTAGTGGTATGATCGTCGACTGATAAGTCAGTGGTCTTGAGTTCGATCCCAAGGCGCGCACCTCTCACTTTTCGTATGTTATGTGCGTATTATAAATTAATTATCAGTTGCTAAAACGGTGAAGAAAAACATCGTGATGAAACCAGCACACCTGAGAGATTTTTCAATGGTGTGTAAAGCCATGTCAGAGGCCTACGGGCGGTTGACACCAGGTTGTTAATCAACCATACGATAAGAAGAAGAAGAAGAATAAGTGTAATCAACGTTCACTACCCATATCAAGTGTAGGTAGATTAAACTCTCAGTAGTGATGTTACTTACCCTGATGTTTTTGGAGAATTTACGCTGCTTATGAGAACTTCGACGTTTTCCGTGACGTTTTCAAAATAACTGAGGTCAATAGTGTAACCGACGTCCCTGAAGTTAATGACGACGATGTAGGTCATATTTTCGTACCACCTGTAACAAAGGTTAAGAAAAATTTAGAAGACGTTCAAAATACTGAAGCGAACAAAATATATTTGCTTTTTATACTTTCTTAGTATTTCTACAATCATGCATATACAAATTTAAAAAATGACAAAATAATACAGACCTTCTAAAAGCAAATATTCCCTCATTATATGCAACAGATTCGTATCTGCCATACATAAAGGTATACATATTTCTAAGTCGTGATAAATCTTTGTAGACTTTCAGGTGAGACTTTTCCTCAGCACGTTGGACTTCGACGTTTAGATTCTCATAGCCGTCAGCTACTGGAAGCCAGGTCTTGTCACCAGTAGAGAAACCTAAATTAAAATTTGTTTTTTTTTAAGTTTTTCTTAAGATATTCAGAGTAAATGTTTTTAAAATCACCAGTAGATTATCTTACCAGCATTCTTTTCAGCGTTCCACTGGAATGGTGTACGCTCTGGATCTCTTGAAACCTTCCAGTAGTTAATGGGGTCATCGGTATTCAAGCCACTAGGATCCACAGTATCTTCCCAGCTTACATATCCGTCAACCATGCCAATTTCTTCACCCTAGGTGGTTATTTTTTATATATTATGTAGATGTTCCAAATGCTTTGAACTAATCTTAGCATTAGACGATTAAAACACAGTCTAAGACACTAAGTACAATTAAACTTACCATATAAGTGACAGCGATACCTGGCATCAATAGAAGAATCATATTGATACCATCAACCAACTCTGGGCTAAACCTTGAAGCTACACGATTGTTGTCATGATTTCCAGCCTAGAACAAGAACAAAGATATATAATTATAGAAACAAGAAGAAGATAGAAAAACATTCTTAGAAATTTGAAAAGCAGAAAATTGTCTGTAAACTTACCACCCAATTAGCTAACTTGTCAATAGGTTTAAATGTGATGAATTTATCTAAAGCGTATTTAATTTCAGCCGCTGTTGATCCTCCTCCAACATCCGAAATCAGTGCAAAATTGAAAGGCATTTGAGCACCTTCACGATCACCTTCACCAAAATACCTCATTGTCATTTGAGGACTGGAGTACGCTTCAGTCATCATAACTCTACTTAATCCATCTTTTTCTTTATATTCATCAAACACTTCCCTCCATTGATATACCATATCAAAAGTTCCATCTTGATCAGTGGTGTAAATATGAGACAAGTAGCTGTGATCATCAGGATCATCTGAATTGCCAGATAAAGGTTCATCAGGATATCTTCCACCAAAATCTGCTTTATCAACTTCAAACAAATGTGCAATAGCATCAACTCTGAAGCCTGCGACACCTTTGTCTAACCAAAAGCGAATGACGTTTTTCATTTCTTCCACGACATCGGGGTTGCGGAAGTTAAGATCTGGTTGACCGATAACAAATTGGTGAAGATAGTATTTTCCGACTTCTTCTCTATATTCCCATGCACTTTTACGGAAGACGCTTACCTGTACATTAAATAACATTATTTTGGTTATCTCTCTAGAAGTTTTTTTTTTGTATCAACTAATCAAACTCAGATTATGTTATACATCCATAATTAGTAAAATCTGCCAAGACTATCCAAATTTAGATTTACTACTGTGTTACTTGTAAAATAATAACCTAGCATTTTAAACACACTTGCATTAAAACACTAAACATAGCTTGACATAGAACCTACCCAATTATTTGGTGGGTGCATTACGCCATTTTCGTCTACAACTCCGTCTTCCCAAATGAAGTAATTATAGTACTTTTCGTGTCCTTTCAAAGCTTCCTCAAACCACACACTTTCATTACTACTGTGGTTTGGTACGAAATCCAAAACTATTTTAATATCTAGAACGGTAAACATTGGCGTTATTACTTGGTTGTTTGTTTCTATAATAATGAACAGTTTGCTTCGACCCACAGTAGTCTGTAGACTACTTAATGGTCAATAAAGCATAAATATCGTGATGTTAGAATTTATAGGAAAATATATCTCGGAATAAACTACACCAATATAGATATTAGTAAAAAAACACTGATTGTGACATTATTACCAAAATATATTTTGGTAATAATCCAAGATTATATGATGATAGATAGATATAGATAGAAGATTCGCTGATTGGGTGACTGGGTGGTAAGTTTAATATAGTTACAATATATAAACCAATATTGTAATACTGTGTTTATTTTAAGTGGTATACAATAAATTAATTAATTAATTAACAAACAAAAATAAACAATTAGGTATGTCACTCACCTAGCTCTTTAGCTTTCGCAAGAAGATTATGAAAATCTTCCATTGTACCATATTCATCTTGAATGTCATAAAAATCAGCAATGTCATAACCAAAATCGTACATCGGGGATTTAAAAATTGGTGACAACCAGGTTGCTCCAATACCAATCTCTTTCAAATATTCTAGACTCGATGTGATTCCTGTTAAAAAAAAAGATGACTGAATTATAATGCAACGTGTAAATGGTATACTGGCAATAATGGTATAATAAATGGTATGGTGTAATGGTATAAATGGTATCTTTCGCGACGTAAGCTGAATAGATTTCGCAATGTATACAAATCAAAATAAATCTTTGTTTACAAAATTACTACGTACCGTTTAAATCTCCTATGCCATCGCCGTCACTATCTTTAAAAGATCGTGGATAAATCTGATAGAAGATCGTAGTTTCCCACCAATCAAGTTTTCGTTCACTCTGTGTTGAACTTAATGCTACTACAAACAGCACGGGCAGGATTAGTAAACCCTTCATCTTGATGCTGAGAAATTATAAAGAAATATACATATATAGTTTTGTTATACTTTTTTACTTTTAGGAAAGTAAAAAACTTTAACATCACCAAGGGAAATTTATGAAAAATTATAAATTAGCGAAAAAAATAATCTTTGTTTCCAACCGCACAAAATCAAGAGTATTTAACAAGAGTAATTATTATTTGAGAAATTATTACTGTTCTATTTCTAGTAACTAGAAATATACAATCCACTTGACCTTTATAAAAAGAAAACTGATACTTACCCCATAATAGCTGTGCTGCAGTCGTTATGAACGCTCTGCCTCCGCCTTTATAGTAAAATATATCTTATATCCCAGATAAATATGAAACTGTACGCTGATAAATGCAAACCACTTTGGATTTATCTCAACTCTCATCATACCTAGCCAAATACATACCTAGTGATAATAGCTACTACTTTTCGATATTTGGATTAAATGGTGTGGAAATTTTAGTTAAGATACTGTCATAGTTTTCTCTCAAGAGATAGATAGTGATGAAACTTCTTGACATCTTATCCATCCTAGTAACTAGATGGGTTATTATTGAAAAAGTATCAAAAACAAATATTTATCATACACGGCATTATAAAATATCTTGTTTTATCGTCATACACTTCAGCAGTTTACATAAATACGTGTTATAGGTAGTACCTATTGTTACAAACTCATTTGCACATCACCTTTTTGGATTTCTATTTTGTATTCTAAATTCAAAAAAGTAATGACAACGGGGAAACTAGGAATTCATACGGGTTCACCTTTGTATTAAGAGTATATAAGAGTATTTTAAAATAAACTGTGGTTTAATCAATTCCAGCGCCTTATTCTTTCATTCGTTACACACCGTCTGTAACACCTATTATATAGACAGTATTCGTTATAATTTTTTCTTTTTGCATTTGGCGTGATTCAATTGCAAGTATGATTACAGTTCCTAAATAATAATATATAAAATAAATATATCCTAAATAATAATATATATATATAAAATAAAAAGTCAAAAAAAAGACACTTTTTTGTTGACTTTATGTCTGTTTATCATTCTTGGAAATTAGACTTATTGTTCTGATTAGTAATTTTTATACGACACTGCGTATGGTCGATATTTTGTAACTATCAAGTTCCTGATTCGAATCTTAGACTCAAATTTTCAAACAATTAAACCAGTCATAGTCGACGGTCAGCTGTTTTTCGATGTTTTATTAGATTACCTTAATAATATCTATTTATAAATGAGCAAACACAAAATTGTTCAGTGCCATTATTTTTTAATAGATTTTTTATTTAGTTAGATTCTTATTTAGTATGTAGTTAATGACAAGTGCGTTATTTACAAAAACGGGTAAAAAAAAGGAAAACAAAAAAAAATAAACAGTTGAGTTTCAATCAATAGGCTGGTAAAAATATTGGAATTAATAAAGTTTTTTAAATTCCATTGTTGTGATTAGTTTGGTCAGTGAGAGCACCGGATGACCAATCTCTCCTTTCTTAATCCCCTCCCCCCTTCTTCCATAATCCTGCGCAGTGTAGGCAATGCGCAAGTGTCACTTCAGGTGTGAGTTGCTAACCATAAATTTACTTTAAAGTTTCAAACAAGCTTAGTACCCAATTAATTTACCAACAATGTCAAAGGTATTTATTGACATTTTTTGATTTGACATAAAATTTTTACAAGTGAGAATACAAAATTGATATTTAGATTCTTATTAATTATCTTTCAGCAATAACATTATTAAGTGCTTGCCTGTTGTCTATTTGTTGATTCGTCATTATTATTGTCAGTAAGTTTATAATAACTTTTTATGTCAGGATGATAATAATATAAACAATTTTAAGGCAATTAAAGTTTATTTGTTCGTCGATATTATATTACAAAATCTTATAATATATTTTTTAATGCAATCTTAATACAAGTCCTTCGAAGCCTGCGACGGGCACAGACGATGCATTGAAGACGTCACTGCAAAAAATAAAATACAATAAGAAAACAATGGAAATAAATTTATGAACCTTAATAATACGTTAGAAAATAATGAAAGAATTTATTTTATCAAAACCAAATCATTCATTATTATGGATAGAGTATATTTATATTTTGTAGTTTGTTATGGGGGAATTGATTTGTCAAAATAACTTTATTATTTACATTTAATTTAAAACTTACCCCTCATTCTTTAGAGACTCTGAACTTCTTAGTACAACACTAACGTCGCCAGCAACATTTTCAAAGTAGGAAAGATCAATGACATAATCATTGTCACGCATGTTTACAATCACGAGGTAGGTTTCACCGTTGTACCATCTGGAACAATTAAGTAGATGAGTTAGAAATCGGTTAAAAAAAATTTAATTGTATAGTTTTATCCAATCTTCACAAGTCAAGATCAAAACCGAACATAATAACCGAACCAAAATAAAATTATTACAAGAGTATATTTAAAACATGATTTGAATGATAGAAAGGCATTACAGACATCTTAAAAAAATAACAATACACTTTTAAAACAAGGTGTCAGTTCAGCATAAGCGAGACAGGTGCCTAGCGCTGATTTTCAACTCAACCCTATTCGGTGTGACTCAGGGACACAAAGCTGAACAAAATTTAAATTTAAAACGATAGTCATACCTCCTGAATACAAAAACGTCTTTGTTCATAGCCAAAGAGTCATAACGTCCGTATCTGAAAACCTTTTCTTGACGAAGACTGGCCAAAGCCTGGTAGACTTTATAGTGGGACCTGTCAGCTGCCTTCTGGACTTCAACGTTCAAGTTTTCATATCCTTCAGCTACTGGTAGCCAAGTTTTATCAGCAGTAGAAAATCCTAAATCACAAAAAAATAAACACAACACATTAGCAATAATTAATTATTAATTTTAAGTGTTGTGAAAAGATATTTCTATTGTAATGCAATATTGCTTTATTGATAATAAAACAATAAAGTTATTTATTCAAATATTTAAATAGGGTAAACCTTGCGATATTTAACAAAACCCGCATTCAGTAGCTTCAAAATAAATACTTATTACATTATAATGTTATTAGTTTTATTTGAAAATATTTACACTATTTATCTAACTATCAGATTTATAAGATCAGGCAAGCTTATTGCTACTTTTATGATGTTGTTGATTGTAAAAAATTGAGGCTATAAATGCTAATAATATAGGTATGTACCAAGTATCAGAGCAATCTGTCAACAGGAAGGGGTAAAATTTAAATTTAAACCAAATAACAAACAGGGCAAGGTAAATGAAACCGTTCCTAAAAGTTAACAACGTTGGCAAACTTATACTTGACAAACCAAACCAACCCAAAACACTAATGGCAAACGAAAATCGTCTTCCAAGATACACACTCACCAGCATTTTTATCCGCATTCCATTGGAAAGGCGTTCTTTCAGGATCACGGGACGACTCCACATAATTTATTGGGTCATTAGTATTGCATCCGGAAGGATCAACTGTATCTTCCCAACTAACGTAGCCGTCAACCATTCCGAGTTCTTCACCCTAAGAATTAAGATTTTATTTTAATGCAAATATTTTTATGTTAAAAGCAAAATTAAGTTTTGGCTTTTGGGAGTGTCATATTTAAAAAAAACCCTCTATAATTAATAAAGAATGAAAAAAAAAAAGGTTTTGGCTTAAAACACGTTTTAATAAATTAGAAATTAAAACCTCACCATATAAGTTACTCCAACTCCAGGGAGCAATAAAACAATCATATTGATTCCATCAACCAAAGGCGGGCCGTATCTAGTTGCCATTCGATGATTGTCGTGGTTACCAACCTGTTAAATATATAATTATATTTATATCTATAGTTTAATTGATTATAATATAATAATTTGGTCATCAATACTTACTACCCAGTTAGCACCTTGATCGACCGGCTTGTAGGTCAAAAATTTATCTACAGCATATTTAATATCAGCAGCTGATGATGAAGCATCAACGTCAGTGATTAAATCAAAGTTAAAGGGCATTTGAGCTCCTTTTTTGTCACCTTCACCGAAATACCTCACAACATCTTTAATAGATGCATATACTTCAGTCATCATGACCCTTGTCAAACCATCCTTTTCTTTGAACTCATCAAAAACGTCTCTCCATTCGTAAACCATGTAGTAAGTTTCATTTTGATCCTTGGTGTAAATGTGACTAAGAGAGTCATGAGAACCAAGGTCTACATCCAGTCTGCCAGACAAAGGTTCATCAGGATATTTGCCTCCGAAAAGGTTTTTGTCGACTTCATATAAGCAATTTACAGCGTCCACTCTAAATCCTGCTACACCTTTTCCTAACCAGAAGCGAATAATATTCTAAAAAGAAATATTTACTATTATAATAATATACAGAAGTTATTATCACTTATTAAATTAATACTGTATCTAGTTCAACAATACCTTCATTTCTTCAACAACATCCGGATTACGGTAGTTCAGATCAGGCTGGCCAACGACAAATTGATGTAAATAATATTTCCCGACTTCTTCTTTGTATTCCCAAGCGCTGCCCCGGAAATGGCTCAACTATAAAAGTTATTGTTACTTTATTATTTATTTAGTATAATTATTGCTTTATTGAAATTGAATGAGTAAGCTATACCAATAGCAATAGTATTATCTCTTGAATATGATTTAATAATTTGATTTTTTGTATAATAATTATTCTATGTTAAATGTATATATTGGTAATATTCTTACCCAATTATTTGGTGGTTGTCTATTTCCATTTTCATCAGTCACACCATCTTCCCATACGAAATAATTTAAATATTTTTCGTTACCATTGAGAGCCTCTTGGAACCAAACGCTCTCGTTTGATGTGTGATTCGGCACCAGATCCAAAACTACTTTTATGTCTGTAAAAAATTGACGTTTAATTTTAAGTAAATCTGCCCAACATGATTAATTCCTTAAATATGCATTTTCAAACTAAATTGTTGTTATTTTTATTTGTAGTAGGTACGTTTAATTTATATTATATTTGAAACAACAATTTTTAAATTATTTATAGAACTGCATATTATTTACTATTCATCATTATTATGGTCCAGTTATTTAATACCTACCTACCTATCTTAAAACATTGATGTATTGTACTTACCTAATTCTTTTGCTTTCTCTAACAAACCATCAAAATCTTCCATTGTCCCATACTCGTCATGAACGGCGTAAAAATCAGAGATGTCGTACCCAAAATCATACATAGGCGATTGGAACATAGGTGATAGCCAGATAGCACCAACACCCAAATCCTTAATATATTCCAATTTGGATGTTATACCTGCGAAGATACATAATATAGGATAAGAATCTGAATGTTCAGGAAGCAGTGATACCCTAGTGGTATGATCGTTGACTAGTAAGCCAGAGATTTCAGGTTCAAACCCTAGGCACCACCCTCTTAACCATGAAGATGACAACTGATCTAATTTTAGAATATTATATCCCATTAGGTTGCGGGGGTTAGATAGCAGTGGATATATGAAAATATAATAAAACTAATATTTAGCTGCATCTGGATATGAAACCAACCCCAACAAAGTTTGAAAATAATAAATCTTGGAAGATGAAACATCTTCATGATAGCTGGGGCTTAACATGCTTTCCGAGGCACAAAACAGGTAAATAATAATTTATAATTCACACTTAACTTCCGAAACATCAGACGTCTTAGGTGCAAACCCATGACACGAGTCTTAGGTTCACACCTGAGACCTCTGGTTTACCAGTCAACGGTTAATCCACTAGGTTATTACTGCTCATACTAAATATTTTTTCATTTGAGAATATAGATAATTATTTTATAAAATTGAAGATTAATGGTACCATTAAGATCGCCAATCCCATCTCCATCGCTGTCAGCAAAGGAACGTGGGTAAATTTGGTAGAAGATTGTAGTTTCCCACCAATCTTGTTCGCCTTCTTCATTTTTTAAAACGTTACCACTGCACAGAACCAAAAAAATTGGCAGAAAATAAACTGCCCTCATTATGGTTGTTTGTAGAACCATATAATTTACAATCGTCTACTGAATAGTTAAAATGCAGCGATTTATAGGTTTATAAAGAAGATCTGTATCTATTATCAGATACCAAGGGACCTGATAAACCTGGATCATGTGGTAACATTTTGAGATAAAACAAACAAACAACTTGTTTATGAAGATTAAATCGTTTGCAGGTACAATGCTTGGGTACCTATAATGATTTAAAGTGAAATAAATATGGTTTTATAGATAGGTTGAATACTATAGGATCCTGCTTATTTTAGAAGACTATAGATGGCAAAAATGTTTTGCAGATGTTAATTATGTTATCATCTCATATTTAGTCTATATTGTCGAAATAAGATCTTTATTTCTCATAAGTCAACCTAGTTTCGGTATCCCCCAGTGGTGGCCAAACAAGTAGAGGACATCAGGAATACTCGCTATAAATAAGGTAACGTTTCAATAGAATATATCTAATAACTATATTATTCAATAAAATAAAATTTCAAAAAAGGTGATAAAATATATTGTAATGTGTATCAAATATCTCTTACAAATATTTATAATATTCAATTTAATTTCAAAACGAGTCCTTCGTAGCCTGCTACTGGTACAGCTGATGCATCAAACGTGGCACTGTAAAAAAAAACATAATTATAATCAATAAAGTAATTTAATGTTCTGATTTATAACAATTTTTAACTCTGGCCAAATATAAAACTGTTTATTATAAGCTTCCTTAAATTACATATACTGTATTACCAAATGTAAAGAATAATGTGTTAAAAAAATTTTTTAGTTCTATTAATGAAGCTGCCATTAGTATTGCACGGATTTTGCCAGCCTTGTATTGAGTGGTTTCGTGGTTCAAATTAAAACTTACCCCAAGTGTTTTGGCGACTGTATACTTCTAAGTACAACAGTAACGGTACCAACAACCTTTTCAAAGTAGCTAAGATCAATTGTATGTTCGACGTCACGCATGTTCACTAGCACAAGGTATGTCTTGCAGCCGTACCATCTGTAAGAAAAATATAAATTGTATTTGTTTTTCAAGGAGTTTTTATTTTGACTGCTGTACCTGAAAATACTAAGTTTGAATCATATTACTAATATGATTACTTGCTTTATGCATGCTAGTTTAGTTGGATGCTTGCTGCCAGACAAAAAGACTATAACTAACACATAAAATAATAACCAATTTTAGGTACCTGGTACCTTTAAGTTTTTCTAAAAGTATATAAAAATCTATGGCTTCATAATTATCTTTGTTACCTTGTCATACATCGTATCTATGCATGTGTAAAGCCGCGCTGTTGCACTTGGCGATACAATATCAGGAATGCCGAATTGAGTATAAACCGTGCGCCGCGCGCCCGTAGGCCTCTGGGCGTATTCCTTCATAGGCCTTTCGGAGATTTTTGAACTCCGTTGAAAAATGTCCTAGGTGTGCTTGTTTCCTCATGATGTTTTCCTTCGCCATGTTAGCAAATGATATAATATCTAAAACGCACATGAATCCGAAAAGTCAGAGGTGCATGCCTGGATTTTGAACCCACGACCTTTAACTAAGCAGGCCAATGGTCATGTCACTAGACTATCACTGCTTCAGAAAACTAACTAAACTAGATAAATAACTACCAATACTTAAATAATTTATAACATAGCATACGCCACATAGCAGATACAATGCATTTATTATTGTATTATTTGGAAGTCAGAAAAAAGCATTTTTAATACCTCCTGAATGCAAAAACATCGTTGTTCATGGCCAGGGATTCATATCGTCCGTATCTGAAAACTTTTTTCTGACGAAGTTGAGCCAAAGCCTGATAGACCTTAAAGTGGGACCTTTTAGCTGCCTTCTGTACTTCAACGTTCAATGTTTTATAACCTTCAGCTACTGGTAGCCAAGTTTTATTAGCGGTAGAGAAACCTGAATTAAAAAAAAAAATGAATTAATATAGGTATCGAAAAAAAAAATTCGTAAAACTCAACATTTAAAAAATGTTACGTCTCGATCAACGCTTAATTGTTTAATTCAAACTCACCAGCGTTTTTCTGGGCGTTCCATTGGAATGGTGTTCTAACAGGATCTCTAGAAAACTGTGTATAGGTTTCTGGATCAGTATTAAGTCCAGCAGGATCGACTGTATCTTCCCAACTGACAAACCCATTTACCATTCCAAGTTCTTCACCCTTAAAAATCATGTATTTTTATAATTTGAAAGATTGGAGAATTATATAATTGTCTTAAGTACACCTCTCTATACTAAAAACTGAATATTTTTCCACACTGGAATATCTTACCTGGTATGAACATGCGATTCCTGGAAGCAACATCACCATCATATTGATTCCATCTACCAAAGCCGGGCCGAATTTACTTGCCATTCGATGATTGTCATGGTTACCGACCTGTAAAGAATAATATTTAATTTATACTTAAGTACCTATACCAAAGTATACTTAAATGCACTTCAGCAAATGAACTAAGGAAACTTACCACCCAGTTAGGACCTTCGTTAACTGGCTTGTAGGTTATGAATTTTTCAATAGCGCGTTTTATATCAGCTGCTGACGATGAAGAATCAACGTCTCTCACTAAATCAAAATTGAAAGGCACATGCGCTCCTTTCCTTTTTCCATCACCAAAATACCTTACAACCATTTTAATAGATGAATACACTTCAGTCATCATCACTCTTGTTAAGCCATCTATTGCATTATACTCGTCAAAGAGTGCTCTCCATTCGTAAATCAAGTCATAACTCTCATCTTGATCTGTAGTGTAAATATGGTCCAAGTAATCGTGATCATTAGGGCTTACACCTAATTTTCCAGACCGAGGTTCATCAGGGTACTTGCCTCCAAACTTTTCTTTGTCGACTTCGTATATATATTTAGCAGCATCTACCCTGAAGCCTGCTACACCTTTATCTAACCAGAAACGAATAATTTTCTGAAAGAAAATTTCATGTAAATTATTGCTTACTAATCTATTTTTCCAACTAATATTATATTTTTGTAAAAAGTTAAGCTTGCTGTTAAAAATGGATTTGATATCAACTAAAAGATTTTTGAAATAAACATGATGTGAATAGAATAATGCATTTATTATGAAATTTCCGTTAATATTGAAGATTGCTAAGTATGGTTATTGCATTGAAATTACAAAATAATAAAGACTTAACTATTTTGTATTATCATTTATGTCTAGAATATATTATGGTTTAAAACATTTGAAAGTAAGTCATTATATTTTTTACTAAGTTTAATTATTTTAATGTGTCATATTAGTATCAAATCTTTCTGGTGTTCTTTCCAATATCGAGGTATGATATGATCTGGCGGGGGTACGGTGAATGCGCAAGCGAAAGCCGTATTTCCGCCTAGAGGTTCATGGAGGAACACCGTGTGGTTTTTAGTCCGTGCGAGTCGGACATAACCCCATCGCCAGCCCTTAGCGGTGGGGTACTCATAAAGAGTTTTCCACACGACAAAAAAAAAAAAAAAAAAAAAAGGTATGATATGATTATGTCAATTTTGATTATTACTACTTTAAATTTCCATAAGTACCTTCATTTCTTCGTTGACTGCAGGATTACGGTAGTTCAATTCAGGCTGGCCAGGAACGAATTGATGCAAATAATATTTGCCAACTTCTTCTCTAAATGTCCAGGCACTGTTGCGGAAGTGGCTTAACTTTTAAAACATGTGAAAAAAGAAGACGTTATTAACATGTAGTAAAACGTCACATAAGTCTTAAATATTTGTAAAATATTGAATGCCAACGTGTCCTTATTTAATTAAATTAATTAAAACAATAATATTGTGTGTGAATTAAAAATAAAAATACAAGAAAATAGGGCAATGAATATGTTAATGAAAGAAACAATAATTATTATAAACCTCTATGCCGATTGCACTTACATCATTTATAAACAATTCCTCTCTTGAACTTTATTTGTTAAATCATACGCAACTTCCACATCATCAACTTCCAAATATTATTATTTCAATTAACTTCAAATTCTTACCCAATTATTTGGTGGGTGTCTGTTTCCTTGTTCGTCAATTACAGCGTCCTCCCAGATAAAATAATCGTAATATTTTTTGTTACCTTTGAGTGCTTCTTGGAACCAGACACTCTCATTTGATGTGTGATTCGGCACCAGATCTAGGACAATTTTTATGTCTGGAAACAAAAAATGTATTTTAAAAAACTATACTTCAACAGTTAGGTACTGTACTTACTTTAATTTCATCAAAACCTCGTCCGTCGTAAACGTGTTCAGTACTTCAGAGAGCACGTTAAGCCAGCAATACTTTCTAAATGCCCGACAACTGTTCTAACCTTAGAACATTGAATCTTTTATGGTATCTCGTGTCAGATAGGAAGCCATTTGTTGCATTGGGTCATAGAAGAAGCCGACATCAACAAAGTTTAGGTGTAAGACTGCTAGGAAGATTATTATTTTATTATAGACTCCCTTATTAAAAAATCCAGAATATATGTATAATTGCATCGTTGTTGTTGGTTTTGTAGTCGCAAGTGCGACTGATAAGCGGGGACTCTGGGCTTTGGTTCCCAAGTTGGGTAAAGTTTCATTGAGTTTTTCATTAGGAGCTTGGAGTCTTCAATTATTTAGTAACATCATAATATAAATATTCATTAACTAACCTAATTCTTTAGCCCTTGCCATTAAATCGTCGAAATCTTCCATCGTCCCATATTGGCTATTGATGGCGTAATAATCAGAAATATCGTATCCAAAATCGTACATAGGCGATTTAAAAATAGGTGACATCCAGACAGCTCCAACACCCAGATCATTGAAGTGAGTCAACCTTGATGTTATACCTGCGTATACAAAATAGTTGCGGTTATGGTTATAGAATTTATCCACAAAAACTTAGATATAATATACTATTAAACATGCTATATTCCAGTCTTTATTCTAGTCCAATCTCAAAAAAGCAGTATTTCAATTAATATAAAAAATTATATTAATATAATATAATTAAGTCAATTACATATATATTGTATTTATTACATAAATTATTTAGATAAAAAGAACGAAGTCCATGATATAGAACAAAAGGCAAATTACCTTTGATATCTCCAACACCATCTCCATCGCTATCAGCAAATGAACGTGGATAAATTTGGTAGAAAATTGTTTTCTCCCACCAATCTTGTTCCTTATCTACATGGTTTTTAGCTTTACCATGAACCAAAACCAAAAAAATTGGCAGGAATAAAACTACTGCTCTCATTTTGCCAGCTTGATGGAACTTTTAACTGAAAACGATCCTCTGGGAAGAAAATTTTCTAGTATAAGAAACAGTTAGAGAAATATTAAGAAATGTCAAAAATATAGATCTATCATTACATACCTTGAAGTGAGGATTTCGCTGACAAAGAACGAATTTCTTTCCCAATATCTTTATATAGGAATTTATATTACATAAACAAATAAAAGTGAATTTTTATCTCACTCTTGTACACATTTTACCACATGGAGAAAAAAGAGAAAACAAAAAATTTAAATTAATAAGCGATTAATTACTTAGTCACATTTAAACAGGTGTTTTGGTAAAAAATATATTTCTTCGAAAATTTGTTTCAATTTGACATTCATACTTAATTGTTTTAATTATTGATTAATTGTTATAAATACTGAATTATATTGGTATAATTTTTGAGAGACATGCATATAAACCTTAGCAATTAAAAGCAAGCAATTTGCAAATTGCAAGCTTGGTCTTCCCTTGAGCACCAGTCACGATTTTTTGTCAAAAAAATTATATTTTAAAAACATATAATGAGGGACTAAACCCAAAGCAATTACATACATGTTGATCATATATGTAAATTAATGAAAAATAATATTTATTAAGTACATTTATTGTTGTGTTGTCTCTTGAAAGAAACCGTTTCCCTGGCATTGATATATTTTTATATTAAATGACTATTGTATTGTTGATTAATGTATTTATTTTATACAGTAGACGTCTAGCCTATTATTTCATCTGTTATTTTATTACCTAGTTGTTTCTAGTGGAAGAATAAAATGACAAAAATTAAGTTAAATTTACTCAAGTGTTCTTCTGTATTTACAATTTTAACATCAACAATGTAAATATTAATGGCGGCGAAGAAAAAAAAAATTTTTTTATGTCTTTACTTCTACAAAAGTAATACCATAATTATAGTATTGATCGAATGAATGTCGTTATTTTTTTAATGTGGACTGTTTTACTATTACCGTCATCAAAAGCATGAAAGACTTCCATAATTTTAGAGCTCCAACCGGGAATTAAAATTAGATCTCAAGTTATATTCTTAAGTTAAGTGAAAATAAAATACTAACTGATTTTATTTGGCAACGTAAATTTTGTTTAAAAAGTACCCACACTGGTAGATCTAGTTATCAAAGAGATAAGATAATCAAGGCATGTTCTCGATTGTGGATCAGATTAATCTCACAGTAAACCCAATGTCACTCACGTTTGTCGTGTTGTAATATTAGGTAACACGTATAAGATTACGAAGAAAATTGATTACATTTAATCCTGACATAATGTTAATCATGGCAAAGTCATGGTAATATAATAGATCCAATTATTTGGGAGGTACCCAAATAATTAGATGTAGTATATTGCCATCGTCTTAATTTCCACCCTTCATCCAGATTAATTGCTTCTACTTTATAGCAATGTTTTATACAACCATCACCTTTTACTTTTATGTTGTGGGTGCTAAAACTCGAAACAAATTCAACAACTAAATGAATATAATACTAATAATAACTACTAATATCGATAAAATAAAGACACAGAAGTCTACGCAGCAAATCCGTCTATGTCAGACCGACTATGTCAGATATATAAAAATAGATAAAACAATTGAATGACCGACAGGCTCTGCTCTGTCAAAAGATTAATTTAAGAAAATTACAATAGCAACAAAATGTATTTTCGTATTAAACAAGAGTTAATTCTATATTCAACAAGATAAGCGCAATACGAATGTGGAGCAACTGCATAGAACATGCTATATTGTTTTTCCATCTTGTACAGTGATGAGTACCTGGGAAGACTTAAATGAGCCAACTGACAGGGCTATTTTTTTTTTGTAAAATATAGGTACTATTAAATAATCTTTTGAACAACAAAGGAGTTTATCAGAATAGATATTTAAATAAATATTAAAGCTACAGAATTAAGTCTTGACTCGACAAGAAGAATTCTATCATCATAGTTCTTCTACGTAAATGAAGTCCTTCAAATTTTTCTAGTATTTTATTTCTATTCTTGTGAAGAAATAAAGACAATTCATCCGAAAAGTTTTATACCTGAGAGAATAAAGAAATGAAATTTTCTTAGGCGAGAAAATGTAGGTATTAGTTTGAAACGTTCCGTCCTCTTGAGCATCTTATTGGGTCAATGGTTACAAACTAGCTTTCAACTTGCTTATTGAATAAGTGTTTTTTGTAGGTCTTGTAATACATTTCAATTTTTATACTTGAAGCTAAAACTTTGGATTCCTTTTTAAGAATATTGCGTGCCCACAAGAATATTCGTATGAAATCGTTTTTTTTACTTTTACAGTCATAACATTCCGTATTCAGCACATGCTTGCCAGAAGACAGGAAGGTAAGGTAAGGAGGTATTACAAAATTGTAGTAATACAACAAAATATAAGCTTTTATAAAAAAAAAACAATTAGCTACTTATTATGTGGTTTTCAGACAAACAGATAGTCAGATAAACCGCGTGGGCTTAATAATAGGACCTCGTTTGCATCTCTGAGTATAAAACCTTAAAGAGATTAAACAGTAAGAATTAAAATAATAATTACCTGTAGTTCTAAAATCTATATTTATGTACATTGAAAGTGCATTGTTATTTGACCTTATAGACATTTTACATACGAAAAATTCACACAAATATCTAGTTAATATTGACTGCCTGACTCGGTTTTGGCTCTCAGATGCCTTGGAACTGTTCTTTGTCTGCTTCAATCACCAGTAATTGAACATGCTTCTTCTGGACTCTGTTGTCATCGCATCCAAAGTTGACTAAGGGAATGCGGACGAATACGTTAAATGTAGGTACGGTCAAAAATTTAAATAAAATCTATAAAAAAATAATATTGAGGTGGACATTTTGTTTGTTTGTACGTAGGGGACAATTTCTCAAATAATACTGAACCGATTGTGCAAATAATTTTACTGATAATAGGCTACAACTATAGATTCAAAGTATAGGCTATATTTAGACAAGTTATTTAAACTTTTATGAAGATTTATTCGCTATAATTATATTATGTTATTGTTGTTATTATGTTGATATAGAAAAAATATTATATCTTTACTCTGACAAATAAGTATCGGGTTTTTTTTTTAATTGTGTCAATCGCGAAATATGCTGTATTTATCGAATTCACTTTCGCCAGATATGATCTTTTCGTCGAACAACTCCCAATAGGCAATTATTTTTAGTACGGCTTTTACTTCCTTTAGCAGGTTTTGTTTGATGACTTCAATGAACTCAAAACATTTGCCACAAGAAAAAGTCAGAGAAGTCATATCTGGTGAATAAGGTGTTTATTTGATCACATTCGATAAAATGTTGGCTTATTCAAGCATGACTGTAGCGACTTGTTTGCGGTGGTCTTTTAGAACAAAGTTCAACTCCTTCGGGACAAGCCGTGCCGCGACGCGTTTTACTCAACTACCAGAATGGTGTGAACGAATTTGTGAATTATGTGTACTTCCTGAATCATCTCTTCAGCTAGCGTGACGTTTTAGGTACCATCACCATGTCCTCGAACTTGTTGAATTTTTTTAAATTCGAAAATTTCAAAGCACAACCAGAACAACGCAAGTCTTCTCAATTTTTAGACTTCTTTAAATTCATTGTACGACTCATTCTATTATGCTCTTTTTTTGTTCATTTTGCTCACTTTAATAATTCAACACAAGGAAATTTGTGTAAGTAATTTTGTTAACCTAGTCAAGTAATAAGTAAAGTTAGAAAACAATAATAATAAAAACCAGATTAAAAATGTATTAATTAAGCATTTTATTAAACATAAGTAATTGATTTGAAAAACATTGTAATGTAAACTTTACAAATAAGTATTGTAGCAACTTACTTAGCTATAACATTTGAAACCTATTTACGATATATAGTTAAGAAAATTGTAAAACATGTAAGCCTGTTATATGAAATAAACAGTTTTATTATTATTATTTATTACCTAAATTTTTACGCATACATACATATCAGGTACGCGGGATTATTTTTTCAATATTACCGATACTTATTTGAGAGAATGTATAATATTTTTTCATTTCCATATTCCACTAGTTTATAATAACCCTGAATGTCATTATTTCGACAAATGAGTGCGCGACATGTCATTATTACGACTGGTCATTATAGCGACATTTGAAAATATACTAGAGGTTCTTGTAGCTACACGTCACAGGTTTGAAAAGTTGTTGGAGCGGTATTTGGGGCATCCCAATTCGTCCCAATCGAAAAATTCAAATTCGGATAGACTCCCGAATTCCAACTTTTCGATTTAAAAAACCTTACTCTAAGTAATTAAAGGGCTGATGCCCTTGCTCTGCTCTTCTGATGCTCTTTTTTGTATTAAATTTGTATAGACTTCAATTATAAAGCTAAGTCTGAGCCTTGAAATACACGTATAATGACATATTACGTGCTTATTTGTAGAACCATTGGCATACAGTCTTATATTTGTTTTAAAGTGCAAACATGCAGTTAAAAAAAAATTAAAACATTGGCTATTTTTTTTTGTATAATGCAAATGCAGTTTCTAAAACTATATAGATACTACATACCTATTAGCTTCTGCCCGTGATTTCGTGGTAAATAAAAATGATTAATATAAAAAGTTATGTATTGTTATATTGGTTTTGGTAATTATTATTGCATGCAAAATTCGTAAATAAAATCGTGTTCTATTTAAATAATTTGTGCTGAAGATCCCAATATAATTATGTGCTTGATACTATCTACGTGTTTTACGAGAATTATTTAACTCTCTTAACCTTTCTCCAAAAGTTATAAAGTAAAGTTAATAAAATTGCAGTGACGTCATTATAAAAACACTATCTAATGTGGGCTAAGTCTATGGTTGAAATAAGACCACCAATGTTATATCAATAAAATAAGGTAATTATATTTTATTACATAAATAAATATTATAAGGTATACCGTACATGATAAATAAAATCCCTTTAAATTATTACTTAAGTAGTATTTATTAATGAATAGATGTAATAAATCTACAATTATTCAATACTCTATCAAACCTGCATACGAAGAACAAGAGCTTCATCAGCCGCCAAATCCAAATAGTTTGCTTGAACGCTATCACTGTAACAAGAAAATATGACTTAACATTTTGATTGTAAAACCTAGATGTAATGAAATAACAAACATATTATCAAGTAGTAATAATGCAATTAGACTGCCTTATTAATAGCAGGTCCCCCAACCATTTTTTCCGTCGAACCCGCTAAGACTATAAATTATATTTTCAGGCCCTTAAATTTTTTCAACAAATCTCAAACGCACATCAATGTAACAATTTAAAAAAAATACATTTTATTTCTAGATAGATCCTGGGAACACTGTAATGAAAATGTGTTATTTATTATGATTTTTTTTTAATATAAAACATTTTGCGCGCCTCTCTTCATCTATTTACGTTCACCTAATGAGGCGTGCCTCCTTGGTTGGGAAATCTTGATCTAAAGGAAGCCATACTAATTCTTAGAAAGCATTTAAATTAAAAGATATTTCCGATACTGTATAAAGTTGTGTCTTTCATGTACAAGCTTTTCAATACTTAATTCTTAAGAAAACCAAATCATACTAATTTAATAACATCAAAATAATATACCTGTAAGTTCTGGAAGACAAAACACTGCTGGCCTCAACCTCCAACTGTCCGAAGATCAAATCAAAAGCCGTCAAATTGACCACATGGTAGACCTTGCCCACGTTCATCACGACGACGTAGGTGTCATCATTGTACCATCTGAAGGTAAAAGAAATCCAATTAATAAAATGTAGAATATTATTACTTTTTTTTTAAAACCTAAGTAGGCCAAAATAACATACCTCTTGAAAGCGAAGACATCGTGGTTTAGTGCCAAAGACTCGTATCTGCCAAGTCGGAAAGCGGGACGCATGCGCAGATTCGTTAATGTCCGATACACTTGGTAATGGGAACGAACTGCAGATCTTTGTGCGGCTACGTTCAAGTGCTCATAACCTTCAGCTACTGGCAACCATGTATTGTCTGCGTTTGAGAATCCTATAAAAAATAATTATGAAATTAAACGTTAGAAATGTAAATTTGCCGACACAGTATAAATTGATAGTTTTCATAGTCGTACTATCTAATGAATATTTCTTGTACTTTTGGTATATCATGCATTCATGATTCAAAATATCCAAGAATCTATCTTAAAAGAAGAAATTGATTAAGAGCGGGACTTGAATCCGCTAATTACTGGGCAAAGTTCCCAGTTCCTCAGCCACGAAGCTATTTGTAACCCCAACCTTGTCATAACAATTCTATTCTCCTTTAAATCATCTCAGATGATAATTCTTTAGTAAGCCTCTCTCCTACTCTTTAGTGAGCCTAAATACTTTATAAAAATATTTATGTATGAATTTAAGGATTAAGAATCAAATTTCAAATCCGATTTGTCACTCTTTGATTTTACTCATATACGAGTACTTAGTATCAATAAGTTTATAAAAATTCAAATCCTTTGCTAAGAACGATATCAATACAAACATGAACCTTTTTAACTTCGAACAATTTTGAAACTTAAAGAAAAATTTTTGTTACATCACCGAGGTCTTAAAAACTTTGAAAATGTCTAGACGGTTTCACAATTTAGCTTAGGTACTTTTATCGATTTTAAAGACCGGACCAAAACGGAAAAGAACCGGGAATAGGGGAATGAATGGGATCCAAAGTGTTGATAGATACCGTTACCTTTTCATATAAAATTAAACGTACATTTCCTTTTTTGTACTCAGTTAACTTCGACATTATTCATGTGGAAATGCGAAATATTCAAAAGGTTGGGTGCGTACCTGCGTGTTTCCCATTACTCCACTGAAACGGGGTTCTGACGGGATCTCGCGACACTTCGATGAAATTAACAGGGTCGTCCGTATTGCAGGCCTGAGGATCTTTCGTTTCACTCCACGGCACGAATCCATTTACCATTCCTATTTCTTCACCCTTTAAATTTACATTATATTTATTAAAACTACGTTCATTTTCAAATACAACACTAATATTGCCTAATTTTGCAAGAGCCTTTAGAAAATACTACTCTTCTAACTATTTGAATGCCAGCAGCATAATGTGAAGGGTTCGAAAATCAAGAAGGGTTCCAATTTAATAGTTTACTCTGATCTTACACACGAATGTTTAATTACCTATTTACATATCTCTTAAGCCATTAACAACAGACACGTCGAAACAATTTGTACAGATAATGGGTCGGTTTTAATTGCTAAAGTGAATAATGTTCGATTTCAAAGTTGGTTCTAAATTGTTTACCATATAAGTGATTGCGATTCCCGGCAGCAATAGTACTAGCATGTTGAAAGCGTCCACAAGTTCAGATCGGAACCGCGATGCCACTCTACTCTTGTCATGGTTGCCAGACTGAAAAACATCAATGAATAACAATCTTAGATGATATTAGTTGTAAGCCTTTTAAGTCTTTAAAAGTAGATTTAATTGATTAATACCTACATTTTCAAACCATCGTTTATCAATTTCAAAACCTACATTCCAATTTAAATTGGTCTGAATATCAAGCAGCAACCTCCTAATATAAACACATTATAGCTTGGCACCCAATTTCGATTCCCGAGGCTGTCAATTCGCAACGACATCGATCTTAATAATTATCTTATTAAGTTCCAAGAGAAAGGAAGGTCTATTACAGAATTGAACCGCCCACAGTGTTTGTTATAGAAACTCAATCTGCACATTCCCTAAGGCTGTTCGTTATCACTCAAATTGCGTATAGCAAAATGGCTTGGTTTGATGACCTTGATTATGCGTATACAATATCCTATTATTATTATAAATGTGAAAGTAAATGATGATATTTTGATGTTGGTCATTCACTCACGTGTTAACCGATAAACAAATTTAGATCTCGGCACACAGATAGATAATGTTGATAATGTCTTGGATTATCACATAGGATACTTTTTATCCTGATCCAACTTTCTCGCGGGCGTTGCCGTGGGCAAAAGCTTATTCATATTTTATGTAGAATTGATGTACCAGTCAATCTTAGGTAGTATTTAAGACTTGAAAAATATATACAATAAAATATTAACAATTTCGCAATATCAATAATAAATTAGGATAATATGTTTAAACTCGTTTGAGAACTTTATTCTCGGGCTTTATATATAAAATTTGATGCAAATAAAGGTTAATACTAACAAAAATGTTGTTCTTACCACCCAGTTAGCTTGCTTTCTCAAAGGCTTGTATGTAAGCCATCTGTCTACAGCGTATTTGATGTCTCTAGCATCTGAGTCCTTATCTAGATCCTCCATAAGAGCATTATTGAATGGTATATGAGCACCAGTGTGAAGACCCTCGCCGTAATACCTTACTGCATTTTTGATAGTCGTGCTAGCTTCTGTCATCATAACTCTGAAGGTAAAAGATATTAGGTTTTATAAATAATAAATACTAGGAGTGGCTGGACACGTTTGCTTTGCTATTTTATTGATTTACTCATATTAAAGGGTATTGGATAGGCAATGCTTTTAGGATGTGATCATAATTATAATAAATTGTATCGTAATTTTTGTCCGTTTCTTTATTAAAAGTTATTTGAATTTCTATGGCGGCCTATTCAACAGTAAATCTAAATTACTAGTAACTTAGGATTTTTGAACTTGATATATTGACTAAATATTATGTACGTATAGATCTATATCTGTAAGTACATAATATTAAGTTAATAAATACAGTTATAAACAGAATGATTTTTTCACGTTCACACCCAATTGATGCGTGTAGTTCGTCATGAATACGCAATGTGCGTACATAAATTTGTTCACGCAAACATAAATTTCAGATGAAAACCACAAATAGCTAGTTTTTATTACACAGTTAGTATGTGAGAAATTTCAAGGGAATTAGGTATATTTATTGTACAAAATAATATACTAAATATCTTTTTCAAAATTGACACAATTATCAACTTTTTAAAGTAAATTCTCATATTTTTATAGAAATGGATATCGACGAGGGTGTCATAACGTCCTAAATTGAAATTTACAACATCTTGCGAATTGCTCATTCTTAATATTCATGAGAGCCTTATACTCTACTTATATTTTCTTTAGGAATTTATTTTTGTTATATTTTACGTGTAGAAACATATTTCTCGTGGGAGAAACAAAAACATAATGTAATCATTTATTATTTTGCATTAGCACCCATGTCTCTAGAATTGCTTGCAGTAAATCAAGAATATGAGTTACCTGAGCGGCTTGACTAAATTTATTTAGTCTATATTTTCAACGCTCTCAAGTTATTAATTAGATATTTAAACACTTCATTAATATTAAAATCTTCAGTTTTAAAACGATACAGATTCGTACAAAAATAGTCTGTTTATTACTTTTTAATGCTTAAACTACAGCAATAATACCTAGTTTAATTTGGCTCAATAATGAACCCAAATATTTTATCACTAATTCTTGTAATCGCAGTGATATTTAATAAACATACCTCGTTAAATTATCTCGAATAGTAATAGCGTCAAATACATCTCTCAGTTGAGATAACATATCATAAGTCTCTTCCTGATCCTTTGTGTAGATATGATCAAGGTAACCGTAATCATCTGGGCCTTGTCCAGGTTTTCCCGTCATTGGTTCATTGGGATATCTCCCTCCAAAAACATCTTTATCAACTTCGAACAGGTAGTTAACAGAATTAACTCTCATACCAGCTACACCCTTTTCTAACCAGAATTTTATGACGTTCTGTGAAACAAAAGTTACTATGAAATAAAAACAAAAAAAAACGAAAATAAATAAACAGTTGGCAATAATATAAAAATAGATGTGTTTAAAGGGAACTAGAAACATTTGTTTCTAATCTTAGTGCAACTAATGCTGTAAAATTTGTGAAAAAAAATATATTCCAAAGCTATCACAAGTTTGGAGGTTCAAACAAATTACAGTTAGTTTAATATTTATTGATTGATTGTTCAATGATATAAATATACAATTTCATATATAGTAAAGCTGATGCTGATACTTTATATTTAATTCAATCTAATATATAATAATAATTGTTGTTTTAAATTTTCAACACGTTGTCTTAGAAAAAAAAATCCTACCATTGTCATAGGTACACGTCATGACTTATAGCCTTTTTCACAGGCTACTGGTGAGGGTAAATTCTTGTTACCCCCATATTTTTGAATTTATTAAGTAGTTTGAGTTTATTCGTAGCCTGTGAAACTATGCCTTATTGAAATTATTTTAGACTATATTATTATAAGGATTTACCTTCATTTCTTCAACAACAACAGGATTTCTATAATTGAAATCAGGCTGACTTTCTCCAAACTGATGAAGGTAGTACTGGTCACGAGCAGGCACAAAAGTCCAAGCACTTTTTCTGAACAGGCTTACCTATAAGATAAGCCAATGATATTTTAAAGACATTTGTTGAAGTGTCTATAGTTATCCGGCGTATTATTATTGAGCAAATCATAATATAAATTAGTTTTTTTTTACATTTAAACTAGTTTTTGCAAAAGCATTTGATCTAAAACAAGCGTTTAACTTAGAATAGGCAGATTTGGTGGAATACGAATGACAGAAAATGAGAAAATGAAAGTACATTTATTGAATTATACATTAAAATAAATCTAAGTTGTAAAAGAAAAATAAACTGACCAATATAACTCTAAATAAACTTAAAACAGAAAAATCTCATTTTTTAGGTAAGAACACTCAGACGTGCAGACCTCTTTTTGCGTCGGTGGTTAATAAAATATTGATTTATGTATTTTTCTCGCTTCCAAGTTAGTACTTACCCAATTATTGGGCGGACTCCTTTTTCCACGGTCGTCCAAATGTCCATTTTCCCAAATATACCAGTCACTGTAGTATTCATCTCTGCTAGACGATTTTACGAACCAATCGCTTTCGTTACTAGAATGATTTGGCACGAAATCTAGTATCACCTTTATATCTAGAAGAAATATGAATACAGTTTAATGTCATGTAATTATGCTAACTAATGGTCCTATTCAATGCTGACCAAAATAAGGTTTTCATCCCTTCTATTCAAAAGGTGTCCTCTAAGTGGGAGCAATATAGCTCTTTTCTGATAGGAACAGACGTTTGATATTATTTGCGCAAATACAACCAGAAAATTTATTTAACTTCTCATTACTGTCACAAGTTTTACTAATTAATCACTTACTTTTAATTATGCTAACATTATAATGAAAATTGAAAAAGACTGAGAAGTTGCCATTCAGGAATGACTTAGGTATCGAAATTCCATTATTTAGAATTGTTCAAGAACTCAATTTCAACACAAAATTTAGGAAAACAAAACAGTTTCTAACTACAATTGTTAAAACCACTTCCAAGTTTCTCGAATCATCGAATCAGAAATAATTACAATCGAAGAAAAACAGCTCCAAATAAATTGCGCAAATTATAAAAGCCAAGCGCTCTCTTCCTATAAATTGTGAAAGGAAATCTTATTAGGAAAGTTCAAACAGCCGTCGATTCGTTGTATGGACAAATTTTTCAAAGAAAAAAATATAATTTCCTTTATACATAATATACACAAAGGTATACACATATAATCATATCCCCTAAGCTTATGTCTTAATTTCATCATTTCTAACCAAGTTGAGATTAGCATTAGCTTCAAAAGTGTAGTTCAAAAGAGTGGTTGCCTATCTGGCTTCCGCAGCTCAAAGATCGAAGCCATTCAAGGACCATTATCTATTTTTCTCACTTGTCTCAAGTATAAATAATCTAGGCAAAACAAAAATAAATACTGGAAATAATCAAACAATAGAAAATTACTTATGAGCATAATGAGAAATTGACCAATACATTCGAGAGTGGATGTGTAATGACTAATGCTTATGCGTTTTATACGACGTTTTTCGCGAGGAAAAAAATAAACACTCAACTGTGCTTACACATATTTGCGTGCGTGGAATAACGTTCGGTTTTCTTGTTTTGCCCGCCGTGCTGTTTTAGATAAATATGCGCGCGCAAGATAAAGAAAAGGCACTGAGACAGAGCTGTTAAAGAATCTAATACATTTTAATATAATAAACGTATTGGTAACACAAATAAATGTTAATTTGTAGACAAAAATAAATAATTTGATGGAATTTATGTTTATTATTATTATAATCAAAATAGTTTATTTATTCGCACACTTTTTACACATACACAAAACTTGTCGCTAAGATTACGCACGCTAGTATAGCAATTTAAAGTAAAACGAACGTTGCATTATGGAACTAAAACCGATGCATTAAGGACCTTCGAGCAAGTGCTTAAAAAAGAACCTCATCTAATTAAAATTTAAGCTCAAAGTTGCTCTTTTCTTCTTCATTGTTTTTTTTTCAATACACTTTTCGTGTAAAAGATAAATGCCAAGATTTTTTACGATTTAAAACAATTATGTTTTTTTATATAAATTATGTAAATCTGTCATAGATATTCATGATAATTCATACATAGTAGATACTTACTCAGTTCTCCAGCTTTTTTCAAAAGTTGTTCAAAATCCTCCATTGATCCGTATTCTGGTTGGATAGAATAGAAGTCGGAGATGTCATACCCAAAATCGTGCATTGGCGATTTATATATCGGTGATAACCATGTAGCTTCTACTCCTAGTTCTTTAAGATATTCTAGTCTAGATGTTATACCTGAAAATAGAACATGTGTTTTAGTATTTTTTTAATGTTCCTTTTTGTAGAAAGATTTTTTTTTCTACAAACATTAATATCATAAACATTAAAATGTGCATGCATAAATGCTTTAATAAACTGTACTATTAACTTCTTTCTTATCGTATGGTTAATAAATAACCGGTGTCAGAGTTTAAACCGCCCGGCCTCTGACATCTGATAATAAATTTATAATACGCACATAACTTACGAAAAGTAAGAGGTGCGCGCCTTGGGATCGAACTCGAGACCACTGGCTTGTCAGTCGACGATCATACCACTAGGCTATCAGTGTATTTAGGCGCATATGAATAGTCATAACTTATGCTTACCATTAAGGTCACCTACGCCATCGCCATCGCTGTCCATAAAGGATCTTGGATAGATTTGATAAAATACTGCCGTCTCCCACCAATCCTGTTTGACGTTCACATTTTCATACCTCCCTTGAACTACCAACACTACGGCGCCGAAGACTAGAAATTGCCACATTGCTGGAACATAAACATTTCTAATACTTTAAATACTTGTAATTAGCTGAGTTAATTATCAGGGAAGTAAGGCAACGTAATAAAAATAAGTAATAATGAAGTTCATTGGACTTCTTGAATAAATCATTAATAATATAAATATTTTTTTACGTAAAACGGTTTTGTCACCAAAACTAAAGCTGTGAACCAAATATCAGATCAATCTGTCAACAGGAAGGAGGGTAAAATCTCGATTACTAAATTTGAACCAAATAATAAACAGGTCAAACTAAGTAAAACCGTTTAAAAACGAGTAAAAAAAGAATAAATTACAGGAAGGAATACTGGATATTTTTCTCATAGAATCAAACGTCTAAACTCCCGACACAATTTGTTTTCACACGGAAAATTAAAGTCCACATGAATAAAAAAAAACAAGTTCTAACAAGTTTCTAGAGTTTAACAAAAGTTGCCAAAGGCAAAAACACAAATTTAAACAAATTTAAATACACTTAAATCGTGAAATAAAAATATAATGATTATAAATAATTTAAAAGTATTTTTACTGATGACACTTAATTGCACTGATACTGATGATATGGCGGTTAATGAAGTTAAATTTGCAAAGACTAACAAGGAAGACTTTGTTTAATAAACAAACAATGTTGTTATAGGTACTGTCATAATATTTTGGCAAGAAACACAGTGTTATCTACAGAGTTCGATATGTTAAATATAGGCTAATTTTATTGATGAGAGAATGAAAACTTGATGTAGTGTGTAAAATGAAAAGACGGGATTTAGGAAATCTATTCTAGGAATCCAAATGACTATTCTCTTAAAAATCGAATAAGATCGAACCTTTTAATATGAACATCTTAATAATTTTGAACTTCGAATATTTATATTATTTGAATTTCGAATATTTTATACTTATAATTTATACAGAGAGTTTAAAAAATAGTTCTTAAACTACAGGCAAAAGTACCAATTCCATCACTATAATTATAATTTACCAGGTTTTATCAGCCATACTATATACAATTTAACCTGAAAACGTGGCTATGATGAAAAATCGCACTTTAAAAACAGGTAAGTGTATGCCGTCAGCTATATTACAGCCGACACGGATCAATTAGTTCTGAAAATATCAGCCATATCTCGCTGACGAGAAATCATATCTGTTAATAGAGATAATTCTCCAAACAGAATTGCAACGCAAAAGAAATTATAGTGCACAAGTGTGTGCGCAAACAAAAGTGCACTCTCTCCTCTCATTTCACTGACACGACTGGAGAGAGATCAGATGGAAGATAAACGACTTTACGTGCTCATGCTAAGCCCAAACAAGGAAGATTTTGCAAGGTCATATTAACTAGACTTCATTTAAATTTCACACTAACAAATATTTTTATATAGTCCCATGCTTTAAATTCTCTATAAAAGATTCTGAAACAATTAGCTTATTGCCAACATTCAAACACCCATTGTCTTAATAACCATTATATCATCCTAACGGATGTTATTAACTTGTACTGAATTTTATAATAACACTCCTTTGTTTTTTTTTTTCGATCAAAGGGTTTACAGCAAATTCTTACTGCTCGAGGCGTGGTATCTGTATGAAAAAAAAGTAGATTATTCGAATCTATTCGAATCCCCGCCATTTTTCTTCGATATTTTTATCAATGAAAGAATTATTGTAATAGTAATTACCATATTCAAGTGAATTTTAATAATTGCACTATACAAAATGTGAATTACTACTACAATAAATAATTCCTTCATTAATACTTAGTTTACTTGTGTATACTCGATAATGGATGATATTAGGTTACTAGAACTGTCTGTTTTAATGTTAGCAGTAAGCTAAATACGCTGACAATCTAAAAGGGGTCATTCAATTCATCATTATGAACAACTTTTACAATGGGACCAACCCTGAAATCGCGAAAAAAAAATAGCTGTTCATTTTGTTGAGATATTTTATGTGATTTAGCGATTTCTGGGTTTGTCCCATAGTAAAAATTGATCATAATGATGAGTTTAATTAACCCTTTTCAGGTTGTCGATGTTTTTAATTTAACCCTGTATACCTACTACATTAATAATAGTAATTTTGCATTAGAAATTCAGTCCAAATCCTCTATTTTAAGTAAATAACGTGACTATGAATCTTATATTTTCCGCGATGGAAAGTCATAAACTGTAATATTAAAACAATCCCAACGGAAAGGTCATTGTTGAAACCATAATACACCATTTTACGAAGAGAGTGCAGCTACGTTCGTAGATAATAGAATTAATTTAATGGCTGACAAGCGGAAAACGTTCCTGGGTTGCGGTTAGACACAGAGTAACAAAGCAAAACTTTACAAGCACTGAGGGGAATAATTCGTGCTTATGCACATAATAGAGAGTGAATAAATAAATCAGCCTGTAACTGTCCCTATGTAGGGAAAAGGCCTCTTCTCATACAGAGAAGGATTGAGCATTAATCACCGCGCTAGCTCACTGCGTGTTGGTAATATCAAACTATTAAGGTTTTCTTACGATGTTTTCCTTCACCGTTAGTCAGTGGTGTCTTAGAATATCTAAGAAAGTACATATGACATTGAAAAAGTCACATTGGTACATGCCAGGTTCGAACCCACACACACTCGCTTGTAAAACGGGTCCGTAACCAACGCGCCACCACGACATTCTAATAAGAGTGAATAGGCAACAATTAATTTTGAGAGATATTCTTCAATTTTCATAAGCCCTATGAAAAATTAGTTTATTGCTTTGATTATTTAAAAAACAAATTAACGCACGAATATTTGATACTGTAATACTTTATATTATATACTGTACACTTTATACTGTACGACTATTATTTTTATACCTGCAAACATTTCACTACGAATAAGAAACCGACGTTCACAATTTTCAACACCGATTTTTCACTTTTTCAAATATAAAAAAAACTGTTAGTTTAATTGTCCATGACGAGTGAAAAATTAAGTTATATTATATATTATAAATTACATTATATTATAGCGAATTATATATAAATACAAGTCACTTCAATTTTTACTGAACAGAACTGAGTGGATCCGTATAAAGGGTTCGCTTTTATACTAGGATAGATGACAGTTGCGATGTTTAAAAATAATAACCTAGTTATTGTATTGAAAAGGTATTTGAAATCCTATTGTAAGACTACAGAGTTTCTAAAACAAAGACCTTGTATATTGTTATGATGTCACCTAATTTTGAAGCACTGACATCAGCCAACTGTGAATTAAAGTATATCAATTTCTCAGTTCGGTTTTTGAATTATTCAAGTTCACAAGGTTTTGGTTTTAGTCGTAGAATAGCGCCCAATATTTAATCTAAAATAATTGCAAGTGTGCAAGTGCAATTGATTTATTATTTTATGTAATAAAAGATTAAGAGTTTCTTTACGTTACTATTGAAGTAGAATAATTTAAGTAGAAGGTGCTAATCTGTTTTTTTTTGTTTTTTACAGGTAAGCCGTCAAAATCCGATTTTAGTTTTAGTAAGTACATACCTTATGTTTAAGATTTAAGTCTACATTTTAGTAAGTAGATTTATATTTTAATGTTACGGTAAATATGTATAAAATAACTTATATTTTGTATTTGTTTTTAAAATAATGAGATTCTAATTAACATTATTTCTTTAATATTCTGATGAGTCTATCTTATAATTGAAAATTCCAATATAAATTGTAAGTAGGTACTTAATTCAACTACTAATATAATTATATTAATTATACGTTAATAAGTTTACGTTTTTTAAGCTACTCGTTTCTTATTAAATAATTATACTCGTTGAATATTTCGTTAATTATAATATACATAAAAATATTATAAAGAAACAGAGGCGTGCAGTTCATACGGGCAAAAAGGCACTGCCTACCCTGACATTATTATATGCATAGATACAACGCAGACGACGAATAAGTTAAATTAAGTACCACACGTTGAAGATATTATTTTATGTTCTTATGGAAAGTACCTAACTTAAAATGCAAATAAACAATACTAAATATATAC
Source organism: Protodeltote pygarga (assembly GCA_936450705.2). NCBI lineage: Eukaryota > Metazoa > Arthropoda > Insecta > Lepidoptera > Noctuidae > Protodeltote > Protodeltote pygarga. The sequence continues at coordinate 13,768,169 of OW388250.2, read as the reverse complement.
ATATTTAACTACCTTAAAAATAAATAAAGAAAAATAAAACCCTTAATCTAAAAGACCGCTACCGGTAGGCAACGTTCCCAAAGTGATGGCCGCATTTCCTCGCTGAATAGCCTCAGAATAGAATATACTCAGCTTTTGGGCCAGGTACAGACCAGCAGCAGTCACGAGTCTGTTGCCTTGACCAGACGCCCAGACAGGTAAACTAAGTAGGATTTGTATATGGCTACCCTGAAAATTTCGAGCTGAAAAGACAAGTGTCACTGATAGTAAGATTAAGATGAGTAATAACATACATAACAGAAAAGAAACAAGCAAAGAATAAAACAGAAATATAATAATACAACTATACAATATTATTTTGTTAATATACCGCTCTTACTTCTATTTTCTACAGAACTAAAAACTTTTAATAAAGCACTGATTGAAAAAGTTTCTCATGTTTTATTTAACTCATTTCACTATAATTTTAAAACTAATAAAGAGTGAAGAGAGACAAAAAGACAACAACACGTCATAACGTCAGTCACGACTAGTCACGAGTTATGTTTCAAAAGAAATTATACGCGAAATTAAACTATCTGGTCACAATCACACACAAAGTCACATGGCCTTTTCTGTGTGTAAACAAAAAAAAATGTATCCTAAACATCTCTGCAAAAACAAGCGTTGTGTTACTTCATTTTAAATAAACTTTGTATATACTTCGTCGGCATAGTATTGGTACTTCTCTTGTCAGAGGCTTGACTTGAGAAGTACCAATTCTATACCGACGAAGTATTTAAAAAGTTTATTTAAAATGAAGTTTATACAAACGTTGTGTCTCAGACATCATACCATTGTTCATATTGACGCAAGAGCCAATTCAACAACTTCCTTTACAACCTCAAGATAATAATACAATACGACTCACAATTTTATATAAAATAACGATCCGTTATGTGCTTGAATGATAATAGACAATTCTTAATAATAGTAACATAATCAGTAATAATAATAATGTTAAATCGGAAAAGGAAAAAGAAATTCAATACATTGATTTTGTCCGCGAGATTGTCGACATGTGGGACGTGGAGTCTACAATCATTGTGCCGATAGTTGTGTCGGCCAATGGCCTAATATCAGAAAGATTCAAAAAACATTTTTTATAAGGCTCTCGTTAGGCAGCTGGATTTGGAGCCTGGCGCAGAAGGCAGTGTTGCTTGATACGGGAAATTCCTCTCTCTGGATAACTAACCACCGCACCGGTAGCTTTGACCTTGTTTTCAATGCCGGTTGGCTCCTACCTTTTATATTTTTAAATTGGTATGTATAAAATGATTTTTTTTATATTTAAAAATCGTACTATTCGTCTTGCTCGAGTTACTTGCATAGCGGAAAACCGATTTTACTCGGTTATGATGTAGCTAGGATGTTAGGTTCAAGAGGGGTAAGTGGGAACACCGGGGTAAAATTAGTGAGTAAGAGTCTCGCATCCCTCTACTCTCCCAAGGGTGGTAGGAAGTCCATGACGGATTTTTTTCCGTAAACAAAAATATTCGGAGGAGGTTTAAAAGGTGTAGAGGATTATGTGTGTAAAGGAGTATAATGTGAGTCAAGGAGTATGTGTGTAAAGGAGTATGTGATTAAAGAAGTGTGTGTGTAAATGAGTGTAAAAGTACAAATGTAATGTTGCTATTGATTATAAACGCAGAAAAAGGAGCTCTATCGACTAACTCTTGAATTAAATATTGAAAAGTCAAGAGTAAAAAGCTAATGACTTCTTGGTTTATAAACATATCGATTGCAACCTTTAATGGTAAACAAAACAAGAGACGTTTCTATTTAAAAATATTTTGTGCGTCAAGTATGTATTAGCAATCTTACGTGAATACGTCACTCGAGCATGACGACTAGGATGAAGCTTTGTAGTAAATGTGTTATCGTTATGAAATCCTACGCTAGTACGTCACCATCTGGGACGTAAGACGTAATGAGGCAGAATTTCTGTACTACGTTTACGCATTTAAAATGCAAACTTTGGAATTAATGGAGTTACGTGCACCCCTTCGTCATCTTGTCGAGACTTTAAGTAGCATTTTATGAGGCTTGATATATTTTCCCTAAACATTAATCAATTCGAACGCAATGCCATAAATTGTTATCTGATTTTAGAGCATCCTTTTTTATTATTTTCAATTTTATATACGAACAGTATTTTGATAATCCGTGAATAATGGTGTGAGTCACGTTTGTAATTCTAGTTAAGCTATTTTTTTTTGTACAATCCTTAGCACGTAACTGTTTATTGTCCCAAATAAATAAACTTTGTTTTAGCCTGCTGTGATATAATGAAGTAGCTCTTTTGTAGGTATACATACAGGGATATTTGTAAAACACCAGCATCCTTTAAAAATCACCTCATCATCTGCCTAGCCTTTTCCCAACTATGTTGGGGTCGGCTTCCAGTCTTACCGGATGCAGCTGGATACCAGTGTTTTACATGGAGCGACTGCCATCAGACCTCCACAACCCAAATACTGGGTTACACGATACCCCTTGGTAAGACTGGTTGTCAGACTTTCGGGCTTCTGACTACCCGTAACGACTGTCAAAGATCTACAATTGACAGCCGGGGCCAACAGCTTAACGTGCTATCCGAGGCACGGAGAGTGATAATTAATTTATAAAGCGCACATAACTTACGAAAAGTCATAGGTGCGCGCCTTGGGTTCGAACCCGAGACCTCTGACTTGCCAGTCAACGGTCCCCACCACTAGGCTATCACGACTCATTTAAAAATCACCTATTCCATACATTTATGTTCACAAGACTCAACAAAATGTATGGAACAGCTGATATTTTTTGTGCCATTTCAGGGTTGGTCCCATAGTAAAAGTTGTTCATAATGATGAGTTTAATGACCCTTTTTAAGGATGGATAGATGTTATAACATAACACCCCTCTGTTTTTTTTTGCGGCTTAAAAAAAATCATAGCTCGGCACCATAGTTCGGTTGAGAACTATAATACGAAATTGAAGCATTGATATTGACTACGTCATAGATTTTCGCGCCAAATTTATTCTTGTTTATGAAGCGCGTTGACTGCAAAATGTATAAATATTGTATGAAGGCTCCACCCTGATCTTTGGGAGACGAAGTTTAAGCGGGACCCGAAATTTTAATATTTCATAAGATCCTTTGAAAAAAATCTTTTGAATAATGTGCTTTATTTTTATTTTGCTTTCATGTTTTACACATATTGAATACAAAACTGCTTATAGAAAAATGTGTCGTACAGTGCGTGAACTATAATAGTACTTAAACGTTTAATTACATTTTACTTAGTTAGTTACTTAGTTCTATATTGATAATAATATTGTCATTTATTTCTCCTAATACTGAAAACATAAAATTTAAAGGCAAAAACTGCCTCGTTGGTCTAGTGGTAGCAAGCGCGACTGCTGAGCACGAGGTCTTGGGTTCGATCCCCGGGTCGGGCAAAGTGTTATTGGGTTTTTCCATTAGGAAATTCTCAGTAGCAGCACGGAGTCTGGAATTGTGCCCGGTTAATGGCAATAGGCTCGCCCCCTATTACATGGGACTTATAATATAGCCGGCGAAACGTGGGTGTACTGCACACCTCTGCCTACCCCCTCTGGGGAATATAGGCGTGAGTCTATAAATAATAATTTACTATTATTATGTACTATTATTACGTATTATTATGTACTATATACTGGGTGAAATTGTAATCGTGAGTATCTCTAAAAGAGGTCATTGAACTCATCGTTATTAACATCTTTTAATATGGGACTAACACTTAAATCGCGAAAAAAATTAAATTTCAACCTGTATAATTTCTCAATGTACTTAGAAACATCCTGATCGACACACAAATATTTGTTCAGAGCGAGAAACGAACCCATGTCAAGAGTATCGACAAAAATATTTTATATACAACGTAACATTTCATTTGTCCATTGGTGTATGGTTGAGAGTAGCCCGGGGTGGGTACGTGGCGGAATCACAGCGTGAACGCGATGAGTCGAAACGATCTGCTCGTTAACAGCATTCGCCACATTACCTCTTTTATAAAATGTGTGTAAAACTCACAAATATTATTCAGTTTTCTGTGCACAATCCAATAGTCCGCCGATGCCAACGTTAATATTTAACAGAGGTATCGTTCTCTGACTTTTCATTAGTTACGTGCGTATTAAATTAATTATCATTTTGTCCATGCCTCGCATAAGCACGCAAAGCCTCTCCGGTCGTGTCGGATGCCCCTCGGACTATAGGAGTAAGAGAATAGGGAGTGTAGGTATCTGTGTTTGCGCACACACTTGAACAGTATTATCACCTGCTGAATGCTCCTGAGAGGACATTAATATTTTATACATTGGAAGATTAATGTTTTTTTAAATATTGTGTTTAAAAAAAATTGGTGACCATTATCAAAAATTTAAAAAATCGTGCTTTATAAAAAATGTTAGGATAAAAAAAGTGCTAAGATATTGCTGACTTCAGCAAGTAATTTATGGATACCCAAATAAATTATAATAGGTATGCCGGAAATTACATTAACCTAGTAATAATTATAGTCGCGCATGGTAGCTTATTGGTGACTGACATGCTTTAAAATCACGCACCTTGAGCACGAACCTAAGACCTCAGTCATACTACTAGGCTATCACGCTTTTTAAGGCATCGTACATACATAATTATCGACCAAACATATTCCCGGTTGGAATTTTCATGATCGTCTTACAAAAACAAAGAGCTGACCCACATTCGTTTTATGGCCCTCTTGTCTTCTTTGAAGGTTATAGTATGGATTTTATCTCAAACAGTTTCCGTATGTTTGCAGCTAAATTGCTATTTACAGATTTTCACGTCTCATTTTCTTTCACGGTTAGATATTTTTGTGCTTATCTTAGAACAAAGAGAAATATTTTAAAGTTTATTGTTGAAGTGACCTTTTTTAACTACATTAATAGTATTGATAGAAATAAGTACTCATTTGTAGACATTAACTGCACTAGTATTTTATAGATTACACAAAAAAACATTTTATTTGAAAAGTGACAGTGTCAGCAGAAAACAAAAATCAATAAAAAGAAGTAAGTATATAAAAAAAGATTAAAAGCTAAAAGAATAATTAAATCACTATATTTTTAAACTATGTGCTGGCATCATGCCCATATCAAAAGAGTCACCGACTCGGCATTTGCTGGATGTTGAACACCCAGCGCTGATTTTCAGTTGGCACCCCGCAGTACACACGGACAAAGGTAAATACACACATCAAAAGTGTCTAGGGATCAAGCATTTTTATGCGGATTTCTTGAGATTGAGATGTGGCTTTGTAATAAATTTATGATTTTATAAATTTATATGGATCCTTTTTGGTGCATTTCATAATTTGAATCAGGAACTGTGAATCAAATTCGAGTAAAAGATGAAAATCAGCTGTCAATATTTTCCCTATAAAAACATACAACGCATTGAAGACATTATTAGTGCTACTGTTTCCCTACTACTGATTAAAACCAACGTTATTATGGAGCGGCGACGTCATTTAAGCAGGGAAGAAATGCTCAGAGCCGTGGGAATGATAGAAGCTGGTTCCCGGCAACGTACTGTGGCTTTAGCTCTGAATACAAGTCAGAGTGTTATCAGTCGACTTTGGACACGTTACCGAAGCACTGGTACCGTGGCTGAGCGCCATGGAGGACGGTATCGCTGCACCACACGGAGACAAGACCGATACATTCAAATCTTAACTCGAAGAGCTCCAACAATAACCGCCATGATGTTAGCCGTGAGGCTTCATCACTCTTCAGGGAACTTAATTAGCGACCAAACAGTCAGAAACCGCTTGCATGAAGTGAACCTTCATTCCCGAAGACCGCTACGGGTACCACCTATAGCAATGCACAATCGTAGGATTCGATATCAATGGGCTCTTGAACACAGAAATTGGGCAGAAGAACAATGGCGTTTCGTGTGCTTTTCTGATGAGTCTCGTTTTGGTATGAGACCGGATACAAGACGTATACGACACTGGAGAACCCCTGGACGCCAACAGCGATTAAAATCCTGCCAGGAAGTCCATCCTTATAGTGGTGGAACCATCATGGTATGGGCGGGTATTTGGATCGGCGGAAGAACTGAGTTGATTTGGATCAGAGGCAACCTCAACGCTCAAATTTATGCTGAGACGATTGTATCAGACGTCATCGTTCCTCTACAAGTGCAAATCGGTCCCTTATTTCAGTTAATGCATGATAATGCACGACCGCACACCGCAAGAGTTGTAAGACATACTCTCGCCGCAGCTAACATCAATGTCCTGCCCTGGCCTGCTCAGTCGCCAGACTTGAACCCGATTGAGCATGCATGGGATATGCTACAGAGAAGAGCTCTGCCGAATATGGAGGGTATCCCGTCGCAAGAAGACCTTTTTTTGTTGTTGCAACGAACATGGGCGGCCATTCCACAGCGTGATTTGGATGAACTCATTTTGAGTATGCCAAACCGATGTTCTTGTGTTGTTAGTGTTCGCGGTAGAAACACGGATTATTAATTGTTTAAGTTACCCAATAAAATTTTAAAGAAAACTGTTATTTCAGTCTTTTTTTTGAACTTTAATGTTAGTGGTTCAAATGTCAAAAATCCCTTTATTAGGAAAATGGCAAATTTCTTTATTAATGCAAAGGTGACTTGGTTTATCGTTACTGTGACAAACGAAAACACTTTATTTGATGAATCCTTAAAGAAAATTTTAATTAATATCAATCAGGAGAAAAGTTATTGCAAAAATATATGTTGATCCCTAGACACTTTTGATGTGTGTATATTAAAATAACAATGCTTATTGAACATATTATACAGACTAATATTTACAATTTTTGTGTCTAAAATATTTTATGAATCATAATATTTCAACCATATATCTGACAATTATAACAACAACTATAATAACAAATAATAAATAATATAATATATCTAATTAATACTATAATAATATTATGAAGATTTGAATACTATTCTTAAAATGTTTACTACGGTTTCCTAGTGCTTTGGTTGAAAAGAGAAGAAAGGGCGAAACAAACTCTCCAGTCTCCTTTTAATTTTAAAATAATTACTGTAGGTAATTATTTGGAGTCGGTTCTAAGTCAAGTTCTAGCCTCTTTAACTTTCTCATTAAGAACTTGACTTGGAACCGACTCCAAAATGTTTTAAAGTTATTTCAAGCTCTATAGTTCCTTTTGAAGTCGGTTTTATTTTTTATTAAAAAAAATTGTACTTTTGTAAGCAGCTGTATTATTTTATTAGACCCTCAAAGCTCTGATTGATCTATTCTTAATGTGTACAACAAAAGTGAACCAAAAACGCTTTGCAACATCACAACACAGCAGTGACTACAAATAAACTATTTAAAATAGAGCAGGTGGTTTTCTCATGAACTAAATATTTGCGCGGGTAAAGAATTTTCGCGTATAATGTAGACGTTTTAGATCTTGATGGTTTTAAAAAAGGATCAATCATTAAAAGAAGACCGTTTATTTTTATTTTTTTTATGGTCATTTTTGCAAAATTTTAAGAATCTTAAGACGATAATACCTATAAATAAAATTATAAACGCAAAAGTACGCGAAAGATAGTTACCTAGTGTTACCTTTTCACGCCTAAACCACTAAACCGATCATCCTGAAATTTTGCATATACGTTGTTAAGTGTACAGAAACGAGCATCGAGTACTTATCATCCCTAAAGAAAGTACTGTTCCTGAGGAAAACAAAAATAACGTTCTTATGAGAACAGATGGCGCCACGTGTCTTTCAAATCCTGATTAAATTCTAAATTAACGCTAGCGAAGCCGGGCAAAAGATAGTACCTGATAAATACAGGCCAAATATGGCATATATTTAAACTATCTCAATTCAATTTTGAAAACTAAATCTACGGCTCTATAGGCATTTTGTTATCTCACACATATTCCAAGTGCCATCACAAATTGACCGATAAATTCTTAGGTCCCAGCACGAATTTCTTCGCGTCAGGAATCCCATTCACGGCTAATTAACTACGTACAAATAACTTGATTACCTACGAACCTAGTGGTTGAATTTCGATGGTAAATAAATGTATATGTCTAATTGTCTATGGGTGAAGGAATAATGAGCCATCTCGTTCTCGCTTAGTATAACGATGTTTGCCTACATCACGATTTACGTTTGATTTCATGATAATTTGTCTATTGTTATGAGCTTGTTGACAAAGGAGAGGTCGGATGTTATGATTAAATAGTTTAATAGTTAATTTTGATGTGATTGCGTCTGTATCTTTTGGGGACTTATGATTAATGATGATGATTACGTTACTGATGAGATAAAATCAGGTGGGTTCGTGGTCAAACGCATGCTTTTTTCTTAATAAAATTATTATTACTTGCTTGTACCCTTAGAGTGTATATAATACAGAAAACTTCTTATATACTCTAAGTTTGTGCCACAAAAAAGTCCCGAACAAAATAACATAATAGATTTCACTAAAAAAGCGTGCCTAAACTCGTAAAAGCGCGTAGCATTTTTTGAAACCAATTAAACAATGCACGTTGAACATTCCCCATTTAAACCAGTTCGTTAATATAGAAATGTATTTCAATATATGCGATAAATTATCGCCGTCGAGCGAGGAATTTTCGGGAGTTCCGCGTAGAAAAATTTAATTTATCGTCCCCTTTTGTACGTTACGAAAATTCCATTTCTTTTCCTCGGGCCAAATTTGCTGGAGATTTCACAAAGAAAGCTCTCGATAACCTATAATCGATAATATATAAAAGGATAAAATAATATATCGTGTGTGTCCTTTGTATATTAGGTACCTAATCTTCACAGGGCTTTGCACAAACAAAATGTTCTCCTTAATAATGTGCTTTACGAGTCTTAAAAACCTTTCATAGTTATTCCATACAATTTGAATATTATTATTAAAATAATATTTGAAGTCGATAAAAGTTGTTACATTTTACAAAATATGTTTTTATCGGTGCGATGACGTTGTAGTTCTTCGTCTATCTTTATAAGATTCGTTGTCACGCCTTGATTATTAAAAGCGTTACGCAGAAGATTAGTATTCGCTGTTTGAAAAAATTCTAATATAGGTATTCTATACGACTTTAAAAATTGACAAAAAGCCGATGCTAAATCTACTGACGAAAATTTCAATGCTCCAGTAATCAGACACGCTGAGCAAGTTACTAGAGCTATTAACAGAAACAAGATACTCGCTAAGTGCACTCCTGACGTCTGACGTCAACGTTACATAAGGCTCTTAAGCGTCTGAACATAGAGAATGCCCAAATAAAAATGGAGCCTTTTACTCATAAAATGAGTGACATTGCAACAAATTCTAAAAATTCTTGCCTTCAGTTTTCTACTGGTCCTATATTTTTCCTAGAAATAATATTTTCCAGGTAAAATTGTTGTGAAAGCTATTTTTAATGACAATAATACTGGTATAAGAATTTTTCATAAAATCTTTGAGAAAATTGTTCTTTCTTTTGTATTTAAAATAACTTTTCATGCACCTTAAGTTTAATATAAGTTTAGCATTCATATAACTACTTTTGAAGCTTACGTTACATCGGATTTTTCTACGTCAAGTTTACAAATAACGCGAGTCGACGTTGATAGTTTTCTTGAGATGGGAAGAAAATGTATCTTTTCTTTATGGGGTGTTCAAGTGAGACAGTTATATTACTCCTCATAAAAATTTACATCATTCATGCGGTTTGGAAACTTGTACGGAAGACGTACTTCCTGGGGGCTATAACTAAAACTATTAAATTCTGATTTTGCGTAGGACTATTTTAGTCGTTCTGATTTTATTTCATAACTTTCTTTAGGTTTTGGTTTTTTTTATTCCAATTCAATAAATACTTCGTCTTCAGATAATTATATATATGAATACATTATTATTTATTTATTTATTCACATAGAAAAACCAACAGCTACAGAAAATTACAAATATTTTACAGAATAAGCATCGGTAAGCCAATTACGGTTACAGGTTATTACGGTCTTTCCGGGGATGTGTCTAACAGGCGTTGCGCAGGGTAGGTAACGGAGCTGGTCTCTGAGGACCCGGGATCTCTCTCCATGTACTGATGGTGATCACTGAGGTAGTTTTAGTGAGGTAAGAATCCCGGATGCCTTTTGAAGGTTTCCCCTCGTAAACAAAAAAAAAGTTATCTTCAATTAATATAAAACAACTAGGTACATATCTAACATTGGTGACATAGATGCAAGTGACAATTCTCTTCAGTAAGCTCATTGACATAATTTATGGAAATGTCAATTAGAACAATATACCTGCTTTTGACAACATTGTGAAGGCAAATATCAATTACAATTACGTATCCCTAAGAACGTTAACATCAAGTAGTGATCAGATGCTTATTCAAATTAGTAGGTATTGTGTGTGATGCTGTTGTTGATACAAGCAAATTTAATTAGTAGGTAAACCACCAGTCCTAGTAAACGACTTAATTATAGTAAGGATGATTTTGCCAATAATTTCACTTCATCATCAGTCTTGCAAACCCTTCTTTTTTTTTCATTTGTACCCCCTTGTTTTCTGTTTCACATATTCCTACTGTTTTTAATAAATCCAAAATGCCACCGGTCTATCGCTTAATTATTCTAGTGTTTGAACCGAAATTTTATTAAAACCTACATTAATGATTATTTACTTTATCTATATTTTAAAAATATATAATTATGAAACTCAGTTACACAGTCAAAATAATCATCCGAAGTAAACTTTTTTTTATCTTAATTTGAAATAAAGAGGGTTTGATCATAAACAAAGTAAACTTGAAATGGTTCAGAGTCTTTAGCTGAAGGTATGCGTTTTTGGATTCCACTTTTTTATTCTTTATCTTATGCTAGACAGTAAAACACTAAATGTTGGTTATAGGACTTCCCCAAAATGTCCTATATGTATCCATTCTGCACTGTTTGCATCCAGCATCTTTCCGCAAATCTCGCGAGGTAATCGGCCTCCTTGCGGGTAGCCCGCCTAACCTGCTGGTTTCTTCTAGTAATAATCACCATTTTAGAAACTTCGTGCCTAATAGCAATATGCCCCGCCCACTGCCACTCTATTTTTGTCTATTCTCTCTTCTATTTTTGTTACGAGAAGGTCCTGGGTTCTTCTGATCTCTGATTTGATCAGGCAGAAAAACTCAAATTATATATTTCCATTGCCCGTTGAGTGAACTAATGTTCACTAGACTGGAATATAAAAAAAAATCTGTGACTGACCTGTGTTGAACTTATCTTTATGTTAATGTAACAGCGTGCCTTGGACCAACTAAATAAAAAAAATACTGCATCATACTACATAACTGATGGCAATAAAATGAAAAACCCATTCAATGTTATAAAAAAAGTTGTAAAAATATATTTTAATACCGTCCAACATATTTCCAAAAAATGACCACAATTCAAATATAAGCTATTTGGTTCATTCAACTCCGTAACGAAATTGCAGCTAGCAAAGTAGCGTGAATTTCATAAATTCAAAATGGCTGATCCCTAAAGCTTGGTAATAGGACTAAATGTATTACATGGTCCATTAATTATGCAACGGCTGCCTGAATCTCTGTCCATGGTTTTCATAAATTTCTTGATTTTATATTGAAATATGGATACCCCTGGTATAATGGCCAAACACACAAATACAAAATATCTTTAAACAAGCCATAAATGCACCGGTACCTAAGTTAAAAAGAAAAACAAAATCAATACACAACAATATTAAAGGCTATAAAGTATTACGTAAGATACAAAAATATTTAGTTGGAAATAGTGTTTGAAATAAAACATAAAAGTTTAAACCTCAGCGGTTTTAATTAGTTTCATAGATTTCTGGTAATTTAAAGTAAGGCTACTAAATTTATACAACGTTACCATAAACAATCATTACTGTAATGCTGCTATACCTATAGCTGGTAGTTTCACGTCTTTAGTCAAAATAAACACCATCTTACAGTTATCAATCACAAAATTATGGTTTAAAAAATTCTAAATCATGAAACAGTTATAACAGAAATGGTTTCGGACTTAGCATTTTTACTTTACCTGCCAAATTTCAACAGTTATTTTACTGCAACTTCCTTTAAATTGCCTGAAATGATGCGGCAACAGCAATACCTAATGCAGTCAAACCAATATTCGCATGTCGACAAACTCCTATGGGAGTCGCATTGCGGGAACTAGCCAACTAGCAGTCGTGAGGTTGCGAAATAATTCCGTCTATATTTTAAAACATTTATTCGTACGTAAGGTGCAATGCACCAAAACATTTAAAGTTTAATGAGAACCGTAATAGGTTTAATGTACCCAGTTGAGTCAGTTTTTGTTGGAATAGCTCGGTATAATAGGAAAATTTTCCATGGGTTTGAATAGTTTGTGGAGTCATTAAATTCTTAGTTCAAAATTCTGTTTTTATATTCCAAAAATGTTTATTCCTGGTATTTTTCAAATTTACGGGACTCGACCACAATATTATTAAATTAATCTTAAACGGGTATTATAAGTATATTAAGTTTATTCACGCTGAATAATAATTATTTTAACGTCCGTTATATTAACGTCGTTTAACCAAATTAAGTCGCGTTTGTCTGATGATTAAGGTGTTATAACAGATTTTGTAATACAATTATTTTGATCTAGGTAAGGAAATAAAAATTAATATTAATTTATTAAAGGTTGAGAAATGAGACTAATAGGAAATCATTATTAATTCCTACGTTACATTGTTCCTTAAATAACCAAACCTTATGTAAATTAATTTGTTTATGGAGTTGACTACACTAAACTTCGTAATTTTTGTAGAAAGAAAAAAATCATAATTCATCAAATATTTTCTTTCTGCAATTAATACATTTAAAATTTAAAATTAAGCGTAAATGGATTCTTTATTGATACAATTAAAAATGAATTAAATAGGTAGGTATTGGTTTAAACTTGAATTTGATTTAAAGACATTGTAGGTAGATCAAAATTTTAATTAGAAATCCAGCATTAATTTATTACCGCTTCATGTTTTCTGCATTAAAACTTCATCAGCTCAATTCGGAATGGAATTAATTTTAAATCACATTGACTGTTTAATTCTGTTCTGAATATTTAGAGATCATCACAATATCGATTAGCTCGTTACCTAATTAGTTATTATACTCGTATGAAATATTATTATTCGCTTTTCGCGAATACGTAAACTTTCAACGGGTTTTTAAATGCATAAGAAGCGCTCAGCCATGATAACAATAGATCAATAGAGCATTATTTTCTGGTTAACTGATGTAATGACAAAAAAAATTGGTATAATTTTTTTTTTATTTATAGACTCACGCCTGTAACGTACACGTGTAATTTTTGTTTATAAATAAAATACTAGAAGGACGGACAGATATTATCTTGTTCAAATTTCAATAAATTAAAAAAAAACACATACAAAAAGGTAATTTTCAGATTTTCCTGAATTTTCTTATTTCCTGGACAACGTTTCTAATTTTTATTCCCCTGAAAACCAAATCGATTCAGCCGTTATCAAAATGCTATGTTTACCAACGTACATTTTTATTTATACAGGATTATTTGCAAAAAAAATCAGCTGTTTTATACATTTATGTTCACTCAACAAAATATATGTAACAGCTGATTTTTTTTGCGATTTCAGGGTTGGTCCCGTAGTAAAAGTTGTTCATATGTACGATGTTTTTATGGATGCTGGTGTTTTACAAATAACCCTGTATAGGTACTATTGACCTTATTAGTTCTAATTTAACCCGATCGCAGCGTTACCAAAGACCCAATCAAATACACGCACAAAAAATATCTTCGAAGAGGTGCGCGGAGAGACCTAGAAGAGATGCAGAGTAACATTTGTGGGAATTTTTATTTTTTAAGAAGATTAATAACTTTTAATTTATGTTGTTTTGCTCCTACAAGAAAAGTCTCATCAAAAAATGTAAATGTCATTGAACTCATTAGTCTCAACTCTACCCGTTTCTCCTTTTTCTTTATAGAGTAATTTCAGATATCAGATTTAATTAGCGCTTGCTAATCTTTACCTTTGCTATCGCTGCTGTTTTATAAACCAACTTACATAGGAAAATTCAGTAATGTAACTCTGAGCCTTTAGTTGGAACAAGTTTACGCTGCAATCAAGGTTGTTACTACTAATTATTATCAAGTTGTTTTTAACTAATTTAAATGTTTTGACAAGACATAAGTTGCTTTATTTCACAATATATTTATATTAATATTTCCATTTATTCATTTACAATACATATAAAATACATTTTTAAATATATATAAAACATAAAAATATACATTTAAAAATATAAAATATAGTACATACATAGTCTCAAACTTTCGCGAATATTTAACATAATGGAACAACTTTTAAACGGATAAACTCGCGTAAATTGTATTTTTTTGACAAATACTATTTTATAATGAGAGGCCACTATATTTTATAATGAAACATCATTTAAACGGATGTATTATTTTAAAAAATACAATATACGCGAGTTTATCCGTTTAAAAGTTGTTTCATTATAAAATATAGTGGCCCACCAGTATCGGGAACAGGGTCCAAGCTAACGGTGGTCAGGGCTCAAGATAGAAGAACATCCTCCTCCTCCTACTCCTCCTCCTCCTACTCCTCCTCCTCCTCCTCCAATATTAATATTATTATAACCTCTTTACAGACCTTGATTTATCAGGAGTTAAACGGTGGCAGCCCTAGCTTACTCGATTAACTTAAACCTGCCTCTGAAACGCTAGATTATAGTTTAACCGCAGCTGAATAAGTTTTTGACGTTGGTATTATTGCGCTTGATAGTGCGTTATTAAACTTTTAGTTTAAATATCAGCGGTTTCATTATTTTCTCTTTACTTATTATCTATAACCTTTTGAACCGTCAGTAAATTTTCAGACTTTACGATACTATACATACAGATTATTATTTTTTTGTCAATTTTAATAAAAACAGCATCCACAGCCACTGCCACCTTAGTTGGTTGAAAATCTGTATTTTAGCTCTTCTCACCATTCCGCATGTACCTATATCTATAGTAACTATATTATACAAATAATTAAAAGACCTAACCACTGTAATGCTTTAATGAATAAGTTGGCCAAATCGTAGAATAATAAAAATATTTTGCTAAATTTAAATTAATTACAACACTCCTCTAAGATAATAATTGTTAACGAGTTGTAAAATGTTTGATTGTTTTTCTGAACCCTCATTAGAAAGTTTACAAACTTTTCGTTTTCCACATTATGCGGGTAAAGAGGTGAATGTAGATAAAAAAATCAGCTTCCAAAAAGCAATCAATTCGACGCGTTTTATTTTTTGATTATCGTACATCGATTTATGAAATGATATCTGATTAAACAACCTATTTAAATAATTTTTCTTTTGTTTGAATGGTTACATTTTTTGATTGTTCCTATACTTAAAAACCTAACGAACGGATGATAGCCCACCTCTCGTAACTACTAATTTTGTTTTATTGTTAGTATGATTATGGTGTTGTTAATAATCAACTTCCAAAAAAATGTAAGGGGGAACCAAGGGGGGAACCAAGGGGGAAACTAACTGGTCTCTAAATGTTCCGGTCGAAGTTTTAAGATTTATGGCAGCCCTACAGCTTACTTAAACTTGCCTACAGCTCGATCATCCAGCTAATATGATCAAGGTGCAGGATGTCACCGAACAAACAAGACGGAAATTATAAATAAATCGTATTATCATTGTATCTGATATTCTCACACAACACGACACACGTGAGACTTCTAGTGAAAAAATAGTTATACTTTTTCTACTAGTTATTTATAAACATTTATGTGTTATGGACAGAGTACTTGATAATATTTTTTAAATACTAGTCCAGTGTAAGCCCCTTGTAGCATTGATAGCCTAGTTATATAATCGTCAACTGACAAGTCAGAGGTCTCGAGTTTCGTAAGTTATGTGCGTATTATAAATAAATTATCAGTTGCTAAAATGGTGAGGAAAAACATCGTGATGAAATCAGCACACCTGAGAGATTTTTCAATGGTGTGTAAAGCCATGTCAGAGGCCTACGGGCGGTTTAACCTCTGAACCTCTAGCGGATAGCTTTGGAAGGCACGTTAAGCAAAGTATCCCAATTACAACTGCATGAACATGTTTCTGTCTTTGTCCTTTATTAATTGACGTAAAAATGAACTAAAAGAGGACTGTCTCGTTGGTCTAGTGGTAGCACGAGGTCCCGGATTTGATCCCCGGGTCGGGCAAAGTGTTATTAGGTTTTTCTATTAGGAAATACTCAGTAGCAATACGGACTCTGGAATAGTGTCCGGTTAATGGCAACAGCATAGTAATTTCGTTCGTTTTGTAGTCGGTGCCAAGCTAAGCACCTCACGCTAAGCCTTTGCACCGATTCTAAAAAGAACGTTTGTGTGTTATTTCGGAAGTCAGTATTATTTTTTATAGGCTTTTCTATTGTAAAATTGATTGTCCTTCTTCGACAATGTGGTAAAAAAATAGGATTTTTAAGGGCCTGTATCACAGTATACGGATAAACTTGAACTACTGTTTAAATTTATAAATGTAACGGAATATATTTTAAATTATCTATCAGGTTATTAAATAGCACAAGAAACTGGGCTGCTTACGTGATATATACCTTACACATATAAGAATAATTCAAAAAAATAGAAATAGATATTAGAAATCCACTCTTTTCGAATTGTCTCAATAGACAGTGATATATAGATACATGCTCGTCATTGCTCGTCTAACATAGCTATTCACAAATACCTTGGAAAAAACATCTCGATGAAAAATCAAAGCGTGTCCGACCCTCATTTCGTGTCGGTCGTTGATGGGCCGACCGCGGTTGATCGCACCGATTTGCGCCGGAACCTTGCCGCCGTCAATCTGAATAAAACATTTTCTAACTATAGGTACTTCGCCGGGAAATTGTCGTTGATGGAATATAGCACGTGATCGATGTAAAATTGATTCGATTAGTTTAATTTCGTAAACAACATTGTTTACTAGTATTTGGTCAGAACTGTCCTTATTTTTGTGTGGTTAAAAATATCTTATTTAATCGTGAAAAATAAATGTTGCCACAAAAAATTTGTCAAATTGGATGAGTCGTGGTGAAAAATAAAAAAATAAAACCGACTGCAAAACACTAAAATGTTAGAAATAACACAAAGATTTCATTAAAAATCGGTGCCAAAGTTTGAAATTAGCAGCATGGAGTCTAGAATTGTACCTATTACTTGGGACTCATAACGTAGGTGTAGGTACTACATACACCTCTGCCTACCCCCTCTAGGGAATACGGGGAATACGTGAGTCTATATTATGTTATACTTTGTTTATTTATTTAGATTTAATAATTACAGATTATAAGAATACGTTACTATCGCAAGGAAAGCTAATGAAAGAAGGCATTATATGTAATTTTCGACGTTTTCAAGTTTTATTTAACTTATTTTTGTTGTTAATAAATTCTATAAACATTTTCAAAGGAAAAAGTCGTTTACAATTTTAATCGATTCGATTAAATTTTAACAGGTTGAAGTCACAGACTTTTATTTATATCTGTGGTTGAAATCTTGTCCGTAATACGTTTTTTTTAATACATATTCGCAAATAAAACATAACTGTATTGTATTGTATCGTCAAATCCTGTAATCGATTTTTTTATCTAAGTACAAAAATTTGGAGCTTTAGCGCATCGCATGCATAAATTCTTTATTAAAATGTTTATTTATGTATAGTTTCCCTTCTGAATATAATTTAATATAACACGTAGGTACCGTGTTATTACTTTCCACAACAGCTGCGTCTTGTAGCGACAGACGTGTAATGAGACCGTTACTTGTTCTTTATTAAAACTGAAATAGACAAAGAATCGCTTTGCACCCATTCATTGCTGACTCCTTTGGTTGTGGCAAATGTTCTGGAAAAATATACAATATAATATTAAAATTTTAAGGGTTCTGTACCCAAAAAGTTTAAACGGGACCCTAATTTTAACTCCACACTGTCAATCTGTCTGTACCCCTAGTCTGTACCTACGCAAATCTTCAATTTTAGTAGAAAACGCTACAAGTATATATTTCATACAAGCTTTAAAAATACAATGGAATTATACCTCTAGGTAAGATCCGGTTAATGGTACGAGGAACACGCAGGGGGGAGGGTAGAGGTAGTGTAGCGTAGGCTAGGGGTGAAGTAGGGAAGGAGTAGGGTAGGGTAGAGTAGAATAGGCGTAGCAATCACGCGTACAACGTTGCGTCGGGCGTCTTGTAGTTTATAATTAAACTATGCTATATGCATTGAAGCATGTCACATAATGTAGCCGCAATATGTTGTAGCTCATAGACAATAGTAGAATTAATACAAGCGAAGCCTAGCCATCACCGCATGTGTAATAATTTGACACAATAAAACAATAGGACTTACTAATTTATTAATTTAATTTAGACTCGCCAATCGCCATATCTCTAACAGAAAGTAAAAAAGTTGTGTAAAATTTGTGGCTCTTTCCAGTAATTCCAAAAAATCTAATTTATTATTGGCTTTCAAATGATAAGGACAGGTATAACTTAATCAGTCATTAAGTGTGACATGTTTTTAGAAGTAAAACATTCGTGTTTTTATAAGTTAAGGCAGGTTTTTAAAAGTAATTCATTACTTGAGTCAAAAAACCCTCTCCTATTTTTGCAACTGTATTTTTTTTGTATCTACCATCAAAACTGCTTAGTCAAACTGTATTTCATTTTTACCCGACTACAAAAAAAAGGAGGGTTATGATTTTAGCAGTCTATGTATGTATGTATGTATGTATGTATGTATGTAAGTTTGTTCATCTGTTCCCTCGTAGCTCCTAAACTATTTGTTGTAATTCAATAAATAAGGTGTCTATCGATGCGTCTTAATGGTCTGCGGGTTATAGGATATATGAAATTTCGTAAAATCAAATAAGGTGGATTTTAAAAATAAATTAGTCAGCTCGAAAAAAATAAAGTTAAGGTAAATTTATCGTGTTTGATATCAAATGGAAGGTCTTGATGAGCACATTCAGAATATGTATATATTATCTATATATTCTGGACCACTTCTTAGAATATCAGGCTTCTAACTACCCGTTACGACTATCATAAATATATGTGATTATAACACTGCATACAATGTGAAAACGTGATAACAATAAATATTTACTAATTAAATTAAAGTTTCTACACATCACTGCCTATTAAATTATGATTATATTTTAAAATAATGTTAATTAAATTGAGATTTCTTTTTCGTAACTAGATGGCGTTGGTTTGCGGTTTTGTTGAAGTAAGTAACATAGAGTTAAAAATACCTCCTCAAAAATCCCGGAATCGTAAACATAACAATTAAATCCCGGGATTTTATTAATATGGACTGGATTTTGACCTATAGTTTTTATTAGAATTAATTTTGTATGTAAAATAAAACTCATTAATTTAACAGTTTTAGTACCGAACTACTTAAGTATTACATTATCTGTTACCGATGTCTAAAAACATAATAAAGACTTTTTATTATAATAATTTAGTTCATATGTATTTATAACGTTAAATTAATATTTTGGAAAACTTATTACATGTTTTAACACATGTTTGCTTATTAAATATAATAAATTACCACACGCCTAAGGCGTAGAAAGAAATTTGAAATTTCGACTGATTCTGATGGGATACGGTAGCTTAGCGGTTAGAGCGTCGGCACGGTACACCGAAGATCGTGGATTCAAATCCCATCCGTATCAGTTGTTTTTTCATATTTCTTATTAAATAATTATACGTAAAATTAATTTCTTATTTCCCGGGAATTAATTGTAATGTTTACGATTTCGGGATTTTAGAGCAGGTATTATCAACTCCATGTTACTTACTTCCTCGAACTCGGTAAATGTACTCTATCTATGATGATATCCCACAAAAAAGGTTTCATGTGTACTTATACAGCTTGGCAAAAAAGTGTCTGAGGCGGTGACAGCTGGAACTAAAAACAAAAATCTTAAATAACTACGTTTGTGAGTACTAAATTAACATAAAAATGATTCATTTGATTATAATTAATGACAAAAAACTCGTCATAGAAATATGTAAGCACTTAATAACTTGTAATTTTGAATTGTAGTGTGAAAAGTGCGACAGCGGCGCCCCCAATTTTTCCAGACTCTTTTTTGCCAAGCTGTACTTCTTACTACTTTTCATGTATACTTCTAAGAAATATATGAGGCCATGTTTTAATAGCTCGAAGTCGCGGACGACACCTTTGAAATAAATTTAATTTAAAAAATACATGACATTGACTAAAGGTTTGAACCGAAGTTGACAGTTAAGAAATCTACCTATTTAAGAACTACCACATTCTAAAAAATTGTGATTAAAATGAATTTTATTGGTTTCTTTACCACTAAAAATCATTGAAAAAAATATAGTATAAAAACTAAAACCCGACTACCTACTTAAAATCTAAAAACAAGCTTCTTAGATTTGAAATAAAATTCTGTAGTCGGAGGCCTTAATGTAATATAGGTAAATAGGTACTAGATAATCTTCCAAGGGTAAATACTTTGTAATTAGGTGGCCTCCGACTACAGAATTTTATTTCAAATCTAAGAAGCTTGTTTTTAGATTTTAAGTAGGTAGTCGGGTTTTAGTTTTTATACTATATTTTTGACTAAGCATTTTCTTTGTACGTACTAACGCAAGTCATTATTTTCTTTTTCGTCTTCATTCTCATCAAGTAACGTAGACAGGTAATATTGCGCTGTGTTTCGAGTTAGGAGAAACCTGAGGTCGAACGTAGGTCAATTTAAGCTGTGTTGTAATATCTGTATTACGTTTTAAAGTACCTATTTACACGTGTAATCCTGCTCGTTCATAAAAAAATATTAAGTAAAACTTCAACCGTCCCAGATTGGGTCCACCCTTTATAGCAGAACTTTTTACGTCATAATTTTATTTCGCATAGCCACGGATAGCATAAACCTCTTTTCGCAGAAAATCGTTTGGCATACACTCATTTACCATACACCGAAACCCATAATTTTGTAAGTCAGAATCATCTTTAGGTATAAATTTCATATCCATAATAATCAATAAGTATAACCATCATATCGTAGAAAGTTCACAACCAGAATCATTTTTTGGCATATATTTTATATCCATAATAATCAAAAGTAGAACCATCATATCGCAGAAAATTCACAGCCAGAATCATCTTTAAATATTCTATGCATGGTCGAGGGTGGGCTTGGTCGACGGAGCCCCGCTTCGCGGGGCTCCTACTTCTGGGTGGTTTATAAAAAAATAACCACGAAGGGGACGGCGGGGTCTATTCGACCCCGCCATCCCCTTCTAACCTAACCTATCCGAGTCGGGGTACTCTGAGTCGGGGTGTTAACCATATTATGACGCTCGCCTCCGCAGCTTCGGCTTGCTGGCCGGCTTCGCCGGCCAGCCTCAGCCGCGGCGGTGTGCGTTAAAACCACCTGCTCCTCAGCTCGCGGGCCGCCTCGCCCCTCCGCGCCTTCGCGGGTTTAGATTACACTCTAGGGGTAGGGCAGACAAGACTACGACCATGCATAGAATATTTAAAGATGATTCTGGCTGTGAATTTTCTGCGATATGATGGTTCTACTTTTGATTATTATGGATATAAAATATATGCCAAAAAATGATTCTGGTTGTGAACTTTCTACGATATGATGGTTATACTTATTGATTATTATGGATATGAAATTTATACCTAAAGATGATTCTGCCATCTTAAAAGTATCCCATTTTAAATTCGGACATAAAAACATTAGGCCAAAAAACAATTATATTAAATATTTTTTCTACCTTAATAATGTTCGTTTAAAAAAGTTTATGTCAAGTGAGTTATGCCAAATAGGTTTCGGAGAAACAAGTTTCTGCCAGATAGAGGGCACCCTCCCAGATTATATAGTCCCAGGTAGTACTCGTATATTTCTTGAGGGAAGTTATGGAGGGCTTGTGGCCAGTAGGTCATAGATTTTTTCTTTACAATAATTTTTAAGTTTCGTGGGTAATATTTTTGATTGAAGAGCCGTAATAGCCTAATGGTATGACCGTTTGACTGGCAAGGCAGAGGTCTCGGGTTCAAACACTAGTTACCTCTGAATTTTTCAAGTTATGTACGTATTATAAATTAATTATCACTCTCCGTGCCTCGGATAAGACGTTAAGCTGTTGGCCCCGGCTGTCAATTAAAGATCTTTGACAGTCGTTACGGGTAGTCAGAAGCCCGAAAGTCTGACAACCAGTCTTACCAAGGGGTATCGTGTAACCCAGTACATGTCTGGGTTGTGGAGGTCTGATAGGCAGTCGCTCCATGTAAAACACTGGTAAAGTTGCAAAAAACCACATCCAAATGATAAGTTCAAAACTTTAAAAAAATACACGTTCCTTTAAAGTTTCCTTTTCCTCATTTTTAAACGGAAGTTCTCGTGTAGACTCGTCTGAACACTCCAATATTTTTCCGTTACTCACTGATTTGCATGAAACGGATATTATAGAATTTTGAACAAGTAACTGCTTCATACCATATTCAAAGTCTGGAGGGAAATTCCGCTTTTCTAGAGCTCGAATACAAATTTAAATCTTCAGGAAATAACAAAAAGTTAGCTTTCTCGAAAATTAGGTTACGATACGGACGTTATAAATATTACGCTAGTAGTGTATAGTAAGTATAGGTACCTGTAAAATGTGTCTTTTTTTTGGCCGGCTGAAGCCAAAAATTCCTTCCGCATAGCGTACGATTATGTAGAGCTCGCACCTACTAAAAACATCTACCCCCTGCGTGTTTCTCGCACTGTATCGGACGGGTAGGTACCGCAACCGCGCTTCGCAGCCCCGTCCAGTGCCTGCCTGTAGGCCTGCTTTTAGAAACAGTACCCAGATAAATATTATTATTATATTATTGATTTTATATCTATTTACACCAAGACACAAGAGACGAGATCGAACACCTTCTTTCATACTGCACTTTTGAGGCTTTGGTGTCATGATGGCGCATTGATCGGACCCGCTTTGCAAGCACGTGGGTGTGGGTTCAAAACTGGCATGTACCAATGTGACTTTTTCGAAGTTATTATGTACTTTCTTAGTTAATCAAAAGCACCGTTGACTAACGGTGATAGAAAACATCGATTAAATCGCCAACATGCAGTGAGCTAGCAATAGCGATTGATGTTCGATCCTTTTCTGTGTAAGAAGAGACCTTTGCCGTGCAGTATAAGTTAAAAGCTGGTAATAAACCTGGTAATAAATTATTATGTTATCAGATACTTCATCGACTAACAAAAAAAAGCTGTGAAATATTGCGATGATGAGAAACTCTATACACTTAATTAATTTGTAATTGACTGATAGCTTTTATCTTTGTAATTACGTTAATTATGAGGTATCGCGTTCCTTTAATGATATCGTATAAATAATGGAAAATACATCAATAATGGTTATTGTTTGGTAACAATGAATATAATAATAATGTGTCAATGTCGGGCAAAAGCGTTCAATCACAAATTGAGTTGAAAGATAATAAATAGGACTTACCTTTAAACTAGCTGGCTGACTTACTCGCTTCGCTACAAAGACACTTCAAATACCATATTATGGCAAATTGGGGTCCACAGTTTATTGTGTCTTTCAAAGCAGAAAGTTTAACCTAGTGGTGTATAAAAATTCTGAACTTACGTTTATGCAATTATGTAGGTATATATTGTGCCGTGTGATTTCCGGCCTAAGAATAAAACCACCCCTACTTGTCCCGCTGGTATCGTAAGAAGCAACAAAGGGAAAGATCCGGAGGATGAGCAGCAGCATCCTTTATGTCAATGCGAACAATCTAGCAACGATCAACATTCAAGCTGCTTCTGGTAGGTTTGGTAGGTGGCTAGTTACATCTTCGGAACGGCCCTTCTTCCATAATCCCCCTTACTACTTACTCTTTCTTTCACCTCGTTTTTCCCCTAACTTTTTAAACTTTTATAAATTACGGTAACTATTAGGCGGTATACTGTTTTGGCACCTAAGTTATTTAAAAAAATATTAAACATTTTCGCCAAAAACAAATTCCTATTATAAACACGTCCCAACGTTATGACAAATCTTATAAGTAACAAAACGTAAGCTTATACTCAACTTGTATATACTCAAAAGAACTTGTATAGTCCTTTCCGTATGTGACTCCAACCTTTTGGAGAAAAAATAAGGATACGACCCTTTTGTTGTATCTAACACGTACCTACGTCACTAAGGTGACACGTAATGAGCTCTTTTCCGAATCTATTGAGTTACTAAAGTTTAGATCATTAGATTTATTTAGATTTATTTAGATTTACGAGATGAACTGAACTCTCATTTTAAGGATTGGTTCATTACGTCACTATGGACACAAAATAGAAGGAAAGGATTTGGCTTACAGTGGGACAAACTAGGCTAATAATAATAATTAATATCCAAGAGCTTCGAACAACATCTCAAGAGACCCTCGTTAGATGACTGGATCAAAGACTTGATGTAGAAGATGCTACTCCTGGACACGACACGCATAGTCAAGAGGTTCCTCTCTTTAGAGCCCTGACTGCTCCGGCTATAATTTATATTTTTAAATGGTATTTTTAAATATAATTTTAAGTGCGTTAAATAGTAATAACAATATGACTAAACTTATGTAACAGAGTTGTTTGTAGTAGTAGTTAGACGAGACAGTTCTACTGTTGAATTAGTAATATTTTTTTCTTGCTAGTTCTACTTTTGTATGACTCTACAGTTTTTAGATCACTAGTTCTACAAACTGCTGTGCCCACTAGTCTTATATACTTGTTCTCGTAGATATCGTGAGTGTGCTTTTGAGTTTGACGAGAGGAACTTGATCCTCTAGACTGCTTAGGTGTTTAGTAGTGGTTAGGTGGTTCATATTTTTTTTCATTATAACCAGCCTGTGTAAGTCCACTGCTGAACATAGGCCTCTCGGAATTTGCCTATAATTGCCACGCTGGGCAAGCTGGTTGGCAATCGCAGTAGCAGATGATTACTGTTACACAGAAGAATGCTAGCCCATCCTCCGGATCTTTCCATTTGTCACTTCTTACGACACCTTTGTGACGAGTAGAGGTGGTTCTATTCTTAGGCTGAAAACCACCCGGCACGGTTAGGTGGTTAGTAATTATATATTTAAATGAAGTACAAGTCTTGCCGTGAATCTGAGACCGCAATGAAAGAGAAATAAATAAAACAAACAATATTTCCAGAGACTTTTATTTTTCTTTTGCCTCTGCAACAAAATATAATTTTTAAAACAATGAGGAACAAGGATTTAAATAAATGGTATCTAATGCAACAGTTACAAATACTTACTTTTCTGTAATTGTTTGATTGTATTTAGCAAACGCATTTGCCCTTCGGGTTCATCTGTAATATAAATCAAATATTTATAGGGGTCCTATTAGACATAAGTATTTTGTAACTATATATTTATTTATAAAGATGGTTGTATGTTTAAAATAAATACATATTTTATGTCACTTTCAAGTAGATAAAATATAATACGACGTCAGAAGAAACAATTCAAATTGGTCAAGTAATGAGTGATGATGAGTAAAATAGTTTTAAAATAGGTGGCTTGAAAGAGATAATAAAACATGGCACATAATAAAAATGACGCCATGTCAAACGAACTCGAATCGAAGCGATTTTCATTTCGCAGAAAGAGGAGAGCGATTAACCCAGGCTCTAAAAATTTCAGTAGCTTGTAATTTAGCATTAATTTTACTAACCAATTTAATTATTTTTTTTAGATGTTATATTATTTGAGAATAATAACTTTTATGTATTATATATTATTAAATGTTACCACGACTTTACTCACGGATTCATTTCGTAATACCCCACTAGTTTCGATCTTAAACGGATTCCATAGACGTTTGTTAGCCATAACAATATTTAATAATGTTATGTTATGTTTAAGCCTTAATTAAGGTTATATTAAATTTGTATTCATGTAGTCATATATCAACTATTATAATAATGCATTCTCCAAATAAAATAATATGTTAAAAAACCTCTGACTAACTTACCAGGACGTTTCATTGATTTTAGCAAATGTTCATAATATAAAAGATCTTCTTTTTCTATAAACATAAAACTACATTTATGCATTTATAAAACTATTAATTCATATCAATAAAAATCAATTACTTTGTCCGCGCATAATTTCAAATTTTTGTGTGGAGTTATATGAACCCTTGGACGGTTTATGTTTGGACCAGATGGCACAGCGATCAGGTTTAATTATAACCACAGAAGCGAAGCCACGTGAAGATCAGCTAGTATATTTTTTTTAAAAGCCACTCACCTGCCGCTTCATTTTGCCATCGTTCTGGAAAAATATCGCCAATTAAACATAATGGCACTACTTACGGATTTGTAAGAACTATGTGTTAAACCAAGAAGCAAATGGTCGAATTTAAATCTGACACTAAATTGTGCTGACACCATTCACGTGCTTAAAATTCACCAACTCACCCAAAAAAAAAAATCATAACATCAAGCAATAATATTTTGTTTTATTGTATATCAGATTACAACACACCTCTTATAAGGCCAGAGCTTTATGCTAATGAAACGGTGGTCGTATTCAAATGGTAGCAAGACCCTGGCAAGCTTCCAAAAGTCTTAGCTTAAACAGATGTTACTGCAAGTGTTTCCGAATATGTGAATTTGTATATTTTTTTCTAATTAGTATATTTTATTATATATTTTTTGTAATTACTATATTTTGTTTAAAATCAAAAAAAGGCTTCCCCATTACTTTCATTCTAACCATATAACTTAACTCTATAATTTTCAAAATAAATAAGTGTGATCATAAATTAATTAACACTTTTAAACTTTTGACAACCGCGTGGCCGCCGACGGGCGTCGAGTAATAGTTGTTTTTGTGTCTCATTTTTTAGTGTTTGAAGATAGTCATTTTAATTTGAAAATGTATGCGAATGACAATAACAGTAAATCATAAAAGTCTTGATTATTTTATAGAGACATTTTTCTTAGTAGGCACAGTAAGTCGTGTAGCAAAATTCAATTGATTCTTTTCTTTTATACATGTTGAGTTAATAAATATCAAATCAAATGTAGTTTCATATCTACTGTTACCGTAAATGCAATAATACGTACATTTTATATAAGAGTTTTTCTTGTATTGGCTTTTGAAAAACTCTACATTTCCACATTATTGCTCGATACTATGTTGATGCTACTATGATTGAACATAATTTTATTACTTACGATTCAAAGAGTAAACATTTTTGATAATATCTCCGTAAAGGCCTTCATCTACGGGCACTGTAACATTGTCAACATTATTTTATTTCTTATTATTTTATTAATAACTGTCACACTACATATTTGAATAAAATAATAATTTGATTAAACTTTACCATGTTCTTTTCTATTTGCTAAAAAACAATGAATTAAAAAATTACATTAGAGTCATACAAATTCGTATATAATTTATTTTATATTTTTTTGGTTTTATGTATAAAATTCCACACAAATACTATAAAAATTTAATCGTTATTATTATTCACAATCTGATGTTATTAATTTTGAAGTTAGTTTTAAGTAAGCTAGTTTAAATTAATTTAATATTTCACTTGCATAATTAGGTAGGTATTTGAAATTTACGGGCTTTCGAAATTTACCCTTTATTTGAAACCTTTACTATTTTTTGCAAATAAATGAATTTATTACAATTATAATAAGTAAAAGATATATATCAAACATTACCTTGCACTTCGAATCCTGTAAATGGCAGCCGAGTTTAAAATTTTGTTATTAATTATAATAATTGTTTATAAGAAATGTACCAAACAATGTCTTGTAGGTATTAGTTACTTTTTGTATTAATTACTGATAGTAGTAGTAGCTAATTGTATTACTTTTGTTAGTGGCTTTTAGCGCTATGACCCTCGCCATGACGTCAACCTGCGGTCATGGCGTTTGCGACTACAGTGTCGATAATTCGGGAGCTCAATTCAATATAAAATCACAAAGGGTATCCTTTAAATGACAATTTAAGAGTTATTAAAAATTTAAGAGTTGTGAAAGTTAAAAACATCGTTTATTAGTTACTTTTTTATAGTCATAGTGCCTGACCTTTTTTTTTATTTCGCGACTTCTCAAGTAGTGCTAAAATAAAAAATAAAAACAGTTACAAGATTTCTGCACTTTACTCATTTTTTGTGATTAATTTTATGTATAGTTACTGTATAGTAAAAAAATAATAATTAATTATAAATAAACCAGCCTGTAACTGTCCCGTTGCAGGGCAAATGTCTCTTCTCATACAGAGAAGGATTGAGCATTAATCACCACGCTAGTTCACTGCGTGTTGCCGACTTCAGACTATGTATTAAGTCAGGTTTCCTTACGATGTTTTCCTTTACCGTAAGTAGTGGTGTCTTAGATTAACTAAGAAAGTACATATGACATTGAGAAAGTCACATTGGTACATGCCAGGTTTGAACCAACACCCACGCACTTGCAAAGCGGGTCCTTTACCAATGCGCCAACACGACACTATGTCGAATAGTGGGTAATAATTATAGTAATCTTAGTAGTAAAAAAATACAGTCGAATTGATAACCTCCTTCTTTTTTTGAGTGGGTTAAAAAGTAACACATTGGATTAATGCAGTTATTACTAGCCATCAGGATGTATTAAATTTGATCAATTTACAACATGGTGGACTTACCAGCGGACTTTATAATATTCTGAATTTCTGTAAATTTTAAGCATTTTAATAACTTTATAATAAAAAAATGCTAAAGAGGTACAAAATAAAGTATTTTTAGACACAAATTTATCTCAATATTTCAAAATATCTGTATAATAAGGCCAGAGGATATCCCAACGCTACTGTTCCAGATATTGGCAACGGGCAAACATCTTGAACAAAAAGGAGCATAGAGGAAGAAAGTTTGCTCAGATTCTCGACTGAACAACCAATCGCAAATTTCCTCGCCCCTCCTTCGGTCTACCAAAGAGACCTTTAAATCTATTGCGCAATTGTCAAAATTATTGCATCAGTTTGCAGTCTCTAAGAACTTTCTGCTCTAGTCATCGACGCATAGACAGATCTTTATTCCTCTTCCTTACCTTTCAATCAACATCTGCCTAGCCTTTTCCCAACTGTGTTGGGGTCGGCTTCCAGTCTTACCGGATGCAGCTGAATACCAGTGTTTTACATGGAGCGACTGCCTATCAGACCTCCACAACCCAGATACTGGGTTACACGATACCCCTTGGTAAGACTGGTTGTCAGACTTTCGAGCTTTTGACTACCCGTAACGACTGTCAAAGATCTACACTTGACTGCCGGGGCCAACAGCTTAACGTGCTATCCGAGGCACGGTGAGTGATAATGTAAGATTCATTGGTGTCAAAACACATCTTACCAGTGCTCATGTCATCAGATTCATCTGATCCCGTCCTTAAACCTTTGATTATAACTTAAACAAAATAAAAATAATATATATTAGTTGCATATCGGCAGTCGCATTTGGTAGTCGCCAGCAACACTTCTAATAGCTTATGCTTCTGGTGTCAATATGTAAGATTAATTCATGTCAAAAAATATCTTACCATCATTTATGTCATCAGATTCCATCCGTAAACCTTTGAATATAACTTAAACAAAATAATAAATACATTAGTTACATGTCAGCAGTCACAAAGCGATGGTGACAGCGGCAGTCACTACCCGTGCGAATAAAGAATGGAATTGAAAATGGCGCCAGAACTATTTGCTTCTCGCTCGCACACTATGTCTGATGTATCTTGTTCCTACTCGCACCTACAAGTTAAATGGGTAGACGCCATTTTCAATCTTATTTTTTAACCCGCATGGGTAGTAGTCGCCAGTAAAACTTTTGAACTTATGCTTCTGGGTAAGCTTTCTGGGTAGGGCAGGATTTTTTCAACTAGATTTTTATAGTTCTTTGCAGTTATTATTATGCCGTGTCATAAACTCTTTAGGTCTGTATGGTAAAATAAAATACTTATACATAGAATTATCGTTACGATCAATGAAATCAATGTTATGAATTAAGTAATCATTATTTAGTCTACCATGGCGGTATTATTAGATGGTTATTATAATAAAGGAGGTAGACGTAAGGTTTTACAAAATGTTTTCATTGCATACGCTTATAGCAAATTTTATAATTATTACCTGTGTTAAACTAATCTGCAAATAGTATCTTGTAGGGATCTCTAGCCTGACGTCTGAAATGCAAGTAGTCAAATACGCATTTCACTAGAAAACGCATGTTGACAGAAACTCGTTTCGTCAGATTCGCACTTCGTCAAAGACGCTGTTCGACAAACACGCGACTTGACAGATGCGCGCTTCGACAGATACGCAACTCGACAGCCATAGATTTGGGCTATAGTGAGCAAACCACGAATTTAGTTCCTGTAGTTTACGGCTTGCTACCAAACACCACCGAGGACTTATATCAGATTTTAAACATTTAAAAATTATAGTTATTTGTAAATAGATTCGCGATGTGATCGGGTCACAGATTAATATCCTGCTCATAGTCGATATTTTTACATACTAATATAACGTAACGAAAGGTGAAGTAAGATATTATTAACATGCTATTAGGTACCGCCACGGTACACCTATGCTCAGGCTACACCTACATCTTAACGTGATAATTGTGTTCCTGTCTTTATCAACTCGATAGTGTCCAACAGAGATAGCGTGATAGTTACCGCGTTAATCAACTGCATTTCCCGTTGGTATGGCCCCAGCATTACAACAATTTACTTACCTATTTTACCACCTCCATTCCGGTTTCTATCATAACAACTTGCTGTTGATATGATGAAAAGCTGAAAAATTTAATGTATAATTTTAAAACACAACTATACAACGTTAGAATTTTGTTAAAAAAGGCTCGCTTGGGACTCGTCACCACGCCGGTTTTTTTTTTATTATTTTCTATTTTTTTACCTTTTAAATCAAATTCAAGTTGGGATGTTTCAGCTTTAAGGTCACAAAGTCTAACATGTTAGGTACAAGTTAGCTTATAAGATTGTAAAGTTACTGTATATAGGTACTAAGGTAATAATTAATGTTTAATGCTTATGCTGCTCCTCACCCGTTCATTATTAATTTAAAAATCGTCAAAACACTACAATCTACCCAAGGGTAAAAACCCGTACGTTTAAAAAATACTCACAAAGGTAAAAAAATATGCGCAGTGGTACATTTCACCAATTAACGATTAAACCTGCTGTTGGTGATTGATTGGCCAGATGTTACACGCGCACGATTAATTAAAGAGGAAAGTGGATTATCGACAACTTTATTAATTTTAACGGCATTTTAATTGAATCAAAAGATTTTTACGTGGTTTGTTTGTAAATTTAACGTTTTTAGTATAGCTTTGCGATGAAGTGAGTTCACAGAAACTTTTACTTTACTTATTTCAATTTAAATTAATAATTATAAATTTATTATCAGTTGCTAAAACGGTGAGGGAAAACATCGTGATGAAACCAGCACACCTGAGAGATTTTTCAATGGTGTGTAATGCCATGTTAGAGGCCTACGGACGGTTTAAACTCTGACACCAGGTTGTTCATCAACCATACGATAACAAGAAAAACAATTTCAATTGAATTTTTCTTTATTTATTTTTAAGGAAGTTAGATTTCGTATACATAGATAGTTTTATGTAGGTATTTAATTTTGTTTTACTTAACTTGAAATTAACCTGAATAAATTCGATATTAAAGATACATTTTAAACTTTACTTAACCATAACTCTTCTAACTTGGTGACATAATTGTAATAACTTAAATTGAGATCAGAATATGCCTTCTCTACTTACTGACCAAGCAACGGCTGATTACGGTAAACGATTGGGAATAAATCATGATATTTCACAGTATACAGTTCGTTTACTCAAATGGCCTAATAGTTGGACTGGTTGGTATTAAAAAAATATATTTTTATTTATGTAGGCATCATCATCAGCCTGTATAAGTCCACTGCTGAACATAGCCCTCTCCCAATGCGCGCTACTGTTGTGCGCTCATTTGAAGTATTTTTATTTTTAGCCCATAATCGCTACACTGGGCAAGCGGGTTGGCGATCGCAGTAGCAAATGATTGCTGTTACACAGAAGGCTGTTGCTGCTATCCTCCAGATCTTTCCCTTTGTCGCTTCTTACTCGTACGACATCTGCGTGACGAGTAGTTCTATTCTTATGCCGTAACCTCACGGCATAAGCCTTTAGGCACTTATGAATAGTCATAACTCTCAAATTGTATAAGAGTGTCTCTAGTTGCCAGTTCCAAGGGCAGCCTACTCTTCATGGAGAAGAATCTGGTAAGAATCTCCATGTGTCCTCTTTTAAATAGATGGCATACAATATTTTAGGGTATTTGTTTTGAGTTCTATTTTGCTCTTATGTAAGAACAATGTGAGTCGTCTAAATAATATAACTGATTTGATATGATTGTATAATATCCAAACTTGCTATAACATAATAAGCGTTAGCTTTACACTTTAAGCTTGTATTGTAAATAAATAAATAAAAACATGTTTCAGTATAATTTATATTTTTTATTTACAACATGCATAGGATTCGATTGCTAAATTCATTTTTTAACCAAATGTTAATCAGGTAAAGTGTTATTCGACAAAAAAGATCTCATATACAGAAATAGACATAAAATAAAGTGAATTGCGCCCGTTACGGAACAAACCCTGGAATAATCTGACCAAGTCACAAAGGGACAATAATAAGGTTTTGTCGTTTGCTGGCCACTATCAGAGCTCGCTTTGCTCACTCGGCTTCCAAAATGGATGTCACAATACAACATAATGCTCCTCTTTGCTTTACTCGTTGTTGCACCTATCTCTTTATTTAATTAAATATTTGTGAAGTACGTACTTGTATAATGTTAAATTATTGCAATGAATCCGACATTATTCGTTGTGTGACATGTGAAATAAATGATTTTTTTTGTTAAATGATATTGTGATATAAAATGTACATTTACATTTACTGTTACTGTTACTGTCAGCCCATATCATCCCACTGCTGGGCAAAGGCCTCTCCCTCTGATTGCCACGTCTTTCGATCCAGAGCCAGTGTGGTCCAGTTGCTATTTGTACATGTAAAATGTACATTTGTCTAATAATATTACTTGTACACTTAAATCATTTGGAGATGGTGCAGTTGGTAAGCGTTGAGTTGGCAAAATTATATTTTTTACAATCGTTGGTTGTTAAATAATAATTAGCTTAAACTAACAAAAATAAAACCACGAAAAGATTATTCTCATTATTTTTATAGCATTTAAAAATAACGTCTTCATTTGAAGTGCTCTGTAAAAAAAGATATTGTAATGTATTATTAGTGTTACAACCAAAATGATTTGATAATCATTTTCCCGCGTCTGTCTGTCCCTATGTATGCTTAGATCTTTAAAACTACGCAACGGATTTTGATGCGGTTTTTTTAAATAGATAGAGTGATTCAAGAGGAAGTTTTATATGTAACCGTGCGAAGCCGGGGCGGGTCGCTAGTAATCATACATATTGAAATAAATTCTGATATAGATAAGTTTAAAAGACAGATATTATTGTGAGATAACTTTTACTTGGGGAATCAATTTATATTGGCATTTAATGTACAGAAACGTAAATGACAGACGATGCGAGTCTGTCAAGTGTACATTGTGAAATTGAGTGAAATAAAATATTTTTCGTATTTTCCTTTCGATAAATTTATAAATGTCTAGTTTCATCCAATTTCATACATGTGCAATAAAATGAATAAGTAGAAAAAAATCTTAATTTATTTATTTCTAAATAATTATTTTAAGTTTTATTGAATTGTTATTTTATTTTTTTACATTATTATTACGTAAATTAAATAATGTCTTAAAACGGACCCCAGTTAAAACATTTATTTGTAAATTCGTATTTTTTTACGAAAATAAACATACTTACTATTTAGATCTTTGATCTGCTTAAGCATTGTTTCAAAATATTTGACCTGGTCTTTTTCTAAAACAATAATAACCAATCACCTTTTTGTCTTAGTCATACTTACGTATTTTTACTTATGTCTAAAATTTTGAAAAGTAGAAGAAGCGAGAAGACTATAGAAATTTTAATATAGGGAATGTAGAAACGTCATTTAAAAAAGTAAATAAAGTTTTTTATTACCTCATTATAAATATACATATAATATTTTTTTTACAAAATATATAATAATGTATAATGACAAAATATATAAGTAATACCTAACAAATTAATATTTTTACCTTCTTGACTAACTTGTTCTCCTACAAATAAAATACAAAATTAAAATTGGTCTAACCTTTGCATTAGTATTTATTTTCTATCATTCATAGTAAATGACTACTATTTAAAATGAATACATAATATTTGATATCACCTTATAGAAGTCTAGCTTCAAGCCTGAGCTTCACTCGCGTTGTATGTTAATAAATATTATAACCTGTGTTATCTTGCTCTATAAGCTATATGACTGTAAAGTTTCATTCAGTAGTATTTGCTTAAAAGAGTAACAAACATCTATCCATAGATACATAGGTAAATTCAAAATTTTGAGAGCTCATAACTATACTGGCAAATATATTGACAATAGGCTTGATGAATACATTAAAGAAAATTGTTGATAGTGTACATTAATTTATATCTATTTTATACATAAAATGCTTTTTTTTTTCAATAAAAATAATTTTAACATTATTTATTTTGCATTTTTTTAAACAAACTTACTGGCTCCGAAAACTATAAAGACTGTCATGGCGTCTTGAATGACGACACGGCGTGACTAAACCTTTACTATCACGTGACTGACTATCAAATATTGCCGAATTTATTTTCCGAAAATATTATTGATCTTTGTTTATTTTAATAAATAACTTTGTTTGTTATTTCCATATTATTTAATCGTTAGAAACTTCATTCGCGAACCTGCGCGAACGTTCTCCCACCTTGCCGCTTTCTGGTCAACATGTTTGCCGGTATAGGTAACCATTTTTTAAATGTTGCATTAATTTTAAGCCTCCTTTAAGGTGATATCAACCTTGTATTCATTTTATTCAGTAGTCATATACACTACTATTGTACAGTCAACCGCATGACAGTAGTGACACTGAACTACAAAAATAGCCTTTACTGCTACGTAATAAGGGTGCTGTCAATGTCAAATTGTTACCACTGATGTGCGGTTGACTGTACGTAGTATTGACGTTACAACTTACGGATGTGTTTCTTGAACGCTGTTTGTTCCTTCTTTGCTAGAAGTAAAATATTTATAAGAATATTTATTGTTCAGAGATGGACATTGTTTTTAGAAACTGTTTTCGACAGGGTAGGTGTATATACAAATCCTACTTAGTTTCACTTTTTGCCTATATGAACTGCACGCTCCTGCTCCGAGTCAGTTATTGCGAGTTTCGTTATTTAATATTTTCATTTTATAATGTTAGTTGGATTTCATAAGCTGTATTATTACTAAAGATACATACAAACGTATTTTAAATATTTTGAGACATCTGTAAAAAATAAAAAATATTATTTAGACTTTTTTAGACAAAAAGTTAATAAAATAAGTTTTAAAGCGAGACCATAGTCGTACATTTTTTATATTCTTCGTCGGAATCAGTTTCCTCTGATGATGATGATGCTGCACGTAATCCCGACACTAAAACATAAATTCGTCATACTTATTATCAAAAAAAGTATTGTGTTAACGTGGTTAAAGACTAAATAGCTGGTTTTAGTATTATGTTATATACACACATAATTATAAATTACAAAAATCAATCCATGAAAATCAAACAAAGATACTGCTGATTTCTATAGAAATTTCAGCCAGTACACCTTTTTTTCTTGTGTAGGGGGAAAATGCACACTTATGCACACCGTCGCGGTATACGAGACGCGATGGATGATAAAATTGATAGATGTAGATATTTCTTATTTATATAATTATTTTATTTTCATATTATGTATGTATATTTATCATAAACATAAAAATAAATATATCTATTTGAAAAAAAATGTATTAAATTTATTAAATACACTTTTTTATACTTACTGAGCAAATCAAGGGACTTCAAACTAGATTTGCTACTACAATCTGCATACGTTAGTATAACAAGCTGAAATAAATTAATTTTTTTTCTAGTGTTAAATATTTTTGACAAAAAATACACACACACTTTATTTTTATTAAAATAAATAATTTTAAAACGTATCCAAATTCTAAAAATCGAACTCACAAATGTAAGACAATAGAACAAGTACATTTCAGCCGCGTTCGTGATAAGCACCCGCTTGTGATTGATTGTAAGTTCATAATTACATGCATTAATTGCGTTTAATTAAGAGGGCCGTTTACGTTCAGAAACCATTTAAAATCAAATATTTAGTACCGTGATGCTTTACAATTTTATGACAGTTTTAATTGGACGGAGGTTTGACGTGATTAATTTGTGCTGAAGAGGTTCCAGAAGTATTGTTTTAGTACGTTTTTGTCAGCTCTCTATGTTTGAAAAAATCAAAAACATATTTTAGGTAGATACCTACGCGGATTTCTTTAAGATATTTTTTATTTTAAGCCTAATTTGTTTTCCAATGTATACGCATACGCATATCATGTAAATTTTCTAATATACATTACATGTTTACAAATAGGTAATTTAGACTTTATATTATTACGAAGTAAACAGTACAGTACGAATGTAAACAGATTTATTCATTACATCTAAACAAATTGTGATACGTTTTCATGCATAAGTTCATAAATGATTAAGTAGGTAGATAATGATCCATCTCCATCTTAGAGTATATAAAAAAGTACAGAGCAACCCTACAGAAGTATGTACCGTGAGCATGGGTGTGAACAACGCGGCCCCGACATGAGCTTCATCCGCGATCATACCTCAATCGATTGCGGTTTAACTAGGCTCCACGAGCAAAAAAATTACATTTTAGCTTATAACATGGTTAACTGCTTTGTTAACATTTTCAAAAATGACTACAAAACATAGTTTAAAGAATGATATTTTAACATTTCAATGGTAAGACCTTCTCACACTTTGCACAAGGCAATGTTGTTGACGTTATCACTCTATATTTTTTGATGTATTCTAAAATCTCTATTCATTCTGCACAGCCAGCCATTGTGAGCACGTTTTTTTTTACTTCTTTACTAGCCATATCGAAATTGTTGTTCTATTCAGCTAGCGTTAATTAAGCCTCCATTCATAAATCAAAATAACAAAGAACTCATTATTTTTCATCACAGCTTTGTGGATAAAGTCTGTGTTTTTTTTCTTTACACTTGGTTCCTATTTCAAATACTCGAATTTTTTTAGTATGAGATTATTTCGCTTCCCTAATAAGCGAAATCGCACGGACTCCTTCGGCTTTATCACATCTGAAGGGAGAAGAAAGAGGTAGTCTGGGTCGACCACCTGGTAGATGTCGGTTAGTCGTCCTAGAGGACATGTAGATGGCTGGTAGATAGCAAGGAACTGCAAAGGTCTACAGGGAATGAAAAAATCTCGTATTGGAGTCTTAAACATAATTATTTTGGGTCGCTGAGCTAACAGAGTTCGTTAGAAAGTAATGTTATCTGTGAAAATATGACTAAAGAATATGTTAAAGTTACTTCTCAAAAAACACGAAAATGCCTCGAATTCAGACATTACAATAAACATCAGAATGTTACGCCCCAACTAAACTTCATGTAAAAATATGAACACGCATTTATTGTACGTCTTCACCTGTTTTATTCATCCATGACTTATTCAGTGACTCATTCAATATTCAAACTTTATTCACTTCAAAAGTGTGTATATGTACCTCCAATTTGAATTTGAGTAAACATTTTAGGAGGCTTAAAACTGAGTCTTAAGGGCAAGTAGGTTAGTCGAATTCTGAGTTGATCCTTTGATTTATGTAATTGAACTTTCAACTACCACCAGGACTCCGGCGATACCTAACAATTGATTAATTGATTTCCTTTTGTGAATCGGGAATTCGAAGACTGTAATCATGTGACGCTCTTATTTAAATAATGTGGAGTAATGTTAATTTAGAGGTAAGTATGACTGTTAACGTGACTCGGATAGCACGTTAAGCTGTTAGCCCTGGGCCTGATCTCTATACGTATGAGGCTAGGTTCAAATTGGATGATGGCTGAAAAATGGATTAAGCGGGACACGTCACCCGTATACAATATGAGGACCGCTAGGCAAGAGTTGCTAAACTTTAAGTGCCTGAGAACGGACGTCAAGATGCCGAGGCTGGCCCAGAAAGAGTTGGTGGAATGATCTGGACGCGTTCCGCGAAAGCTGATTCTAGGTTCAAGATGGAAGAATTTGAGGGTGGTTTTTTTTCCCAGTGAAACTTAATAAGATAACAAACCTTATTAAGTTATAAAAAAACATTGACGTAAGTAACTACGACCTATTTCCCAATGAGTATTGAAGTAGATGCCAATATTCAAGTTTAAATTGCCTCTCTGAAAGTTGCAGACCAATTTACGTTTGATATCATTTCAGTAAACACGTATTGATCTGTTGTATTTAATAGAGCAACGCCCACGAGAACCAGTACAGTTTACTACGAAAGTGTTTTTGTTTCACCAAAATTAAATAAAGGGGGTAGAGCAAGAATGGGCCGGCTCGATTGGGGTAGTACCACCCTCTTACAAAATATAACTATAAATTAAGAAAATTAAAAAACCCCGACACAGAAAAACCTCTTTTTTTTTTGCTAAGGACACTCGATTAAGTTACCATTCAAATAAAAAAAATGGTTTCTAATAAAAATATTCGTTTGTAAGCTACGATGCCACAGCCAGACACATAGATAGACGTCAAACTTATAAAACCCCTCTTTTTTCGTCGTGGGTTAAAAGTTACTGTCAACTTGCTGTTGTATTTTGTACGTTCAGCGAGAGCACCGAAGGTCTAATATCCCCTTCCTCCCACATCACTAAACTTTCATAATCTCGCACAGAGTCAGCAACGCGAAAATGTTTCCCCTGATGTTGCTAACCATCATGGTGTTACATGAGCTTGTTTGCCACCTCAAAGTATCTAGTATAAATAAAAATCACAGGTACCTAGTATAAATAAAAATCAACACTAAAACTATTGAGCAACTATGACTGATGTTGTGTAAAACAACGAGTATTTCTGGTCTCCAAAGATTATTTTGGTTTTTCTCTGATCAGTTTTAATAGATTTGCGTAAAATTATTGTTCAGAAACTTTTGTGAGTAACTGTACTTGAATTTGTAGAGTACATCATTTCAAGCCTGTTTCTCATGAGAGTAGGTAGAAAACAAATTTTACATGCTTTTGGAGTCGTAAAAAGGTATAATTATGTTCTTTTGTTTCTTTCATATTCATGCATTGCTGAAACATGCGTAACGTTGTTGTAAGTATTCTGTGGTACCTACTACGCACCTATTCTTTCCTTTTCTAAGGCGCGCCTCCGAGGGGACGCAAACGAAGGATGAGAGGAATCAGACTCAAAGGTATCTGATTTTTAATAACCTTTGTCATCTCTTTTCTTAAAAAATGCTTAAGTACTTGAAGTATTTTATGGTTACTTACTACCAGGAATGTAACGTTGCCTAAACGCGTAGGTACATATCAATAATTTTCCTAGGGCATTTTATACAACCGTTTTTTTTGTAGCTTTATGACTGGGACATTGGACATTTTTTATCTATGGTGACTAAATTCACTTTTAATATAATAGGTTATAGACACAACAAAAGGGGTTTGAACATTTTTGTATGGAAGCTGACATAGCTATCCGCCGCCATTTTGATATTCTTCAAAGTTACGACGCACACGACAAAATTACTATTATCATTTTTCAATCTTTAACAGAAAAAATCGACCATCGTGAGACCATAAGACTAAACTATCCAAAATAAACAATAGATTCAGAATCATGAATGACTAGTTTTTGCTCGTGGCTTAACTCGCGCTAGTTTAGAATTTGACAAAAAATTTAATCATGATTCGAAAGGCAGGTGGCACCATCTGTTATCATAAGAACATTATTGTTGTTTTTCTCGGGAACTGTACTTTTTTCGGGATGGAAGGTATCCTATGTCCGTTGACACCTGTACACCTGACAATGTATACGTACCTATGCAAACTTTTGTTTATATTTATAATAATATGAATGATTACCAAGCTTCGCTGCTACAATATTACTTATAGTTTTCCTTTTCATGTAACAAACATCAAGATACTGACATTTAACAACCCCTTAATTCAGCTCGCCGACCCTTATATTAACCTGCGAGGTCCCTAAAGAGCACTTTATGTGAGAAACGTGCCCAAACTCCGCGAAGCTAACGTAGAGTAGCTGCTATATGAGTAGGTACCTAAAGTACCGGTGTAGTGCCGCTGTCACTAGTTAGTACCAATTTCTCTTTAGCATAAAACTTCATATTACGCTTTCACAATTTTCTGCGAAAATTTTACACAGTGTGGTTAAATTATCTGAAAATATTTCGAGTATATGGAAAAATTTATATTCGTAATGAAAAATGTACCTATAGAGTATTTATGCTTGCGATGCGACTACTAAAGTTACGATCAGATTAGTTGGCAGAACGGCTGGATTAGATTTCGGGTTCAAATCCTGCTCGTAATTAATTTTTTCTTGCATTTTTTTTTAAACTTGAATGTATGTTTGTTATAAAGAGTGAAGGTCTCAGTTTCGAACCCAAGGCACTCCCTTCTGACTTTTTGTAAGTATTGTAAATTAATTATCATTTTCACCGAGCCTCGGAGAGCACATAAAGCCGTCGGTCATGCGCTTGATTTCTCCCTGGTCATGTGAGATAGCTGTCCCA
Organism: Protodeltote pygarga; assembly: GCA_936450705.2. Classification (NCBI taxonomy): domain Eukaryota; kingdom Metazoa; phylum Arthropoda; class Insecta; order Lepidoptera; family Noctuidae; genus Protodeltote; species Protodeltote pygarga. The sequence continues at coordinate 13,727,067 of OW388250.2, read as the reverse complement.
TTGGATAAGAGTGATGGAATAGAGAGTGCTCCTGAGGTTGCGCATACACTGGTACATTATATCTTGTTGCGACGATAGCCCATCTCCATTGATATTAGCCGCTGAGACCGAAATTAGGTTAGGAGGACATTATAAAAACCGTCTACACAAAAACAAGAGGAGTAATGAAAAAAAAGGACTTAAGAAACTGTTTTCGCTTTCAAAGAAAAAAAAATCACCACAACAATATTTTCTTCAACACCGTCGCATTTAGTAAAGGAATCGTCAAAATTTTCTTAAGAGACTTCGCTATTTCAACCGCCGCCGAGACACGAATAATAAAAAGGTTACACTAAGTAGAAATGGTGAAGCGAGAAATACAAAAAAATAAACCAAATACCCTAAGGTAAACGTTTTAGGCCACGTTTTAAGTTGAACTGAACCCCATAAAATAAATGTGTTACGTAATGCCCTCTGACATTGAACTTCGAGCCTTGATAGTGTAAATCAGTTTCTGGTCCTTTTGGACGCGAATCAAAGGACCAAGGCATGGATTATGTATGAAAGATTCTACTATTTGCATGGGAATTGCTTACTAAATAATGATTATGACCTCGTTTCAAGTCATATTATCTTGTCAAGGCTACGTATTATAACGGCTAATGCCCCATAGTTGATATAATGATTATTTATAGCAAGTAATAGCCTGTTAACCTTTTCATGGTAATGACATGATGTTCAATGTATTATGATAAAATTGTTAGTTGGTATGGAAATTATAATAATTAAGGTCAAGTACCTAGACTAGTAGGTATGTACTTAACACCCTACTATCGAGAATAATAATGTCTTCATGACCGGATTTCGGTCACAGCGGCAAATTTCAACGGAGACTAGCCAACTACGCAGGAGATGCCTGTGTTTGTGCACAAGTGTGTGCGCTGTGTATGTGTTCATAATGATGAGTTTAATGACCCCTTTTAAGGATGCTGGTGTTTTATAAATAACCCTGTATATGTTTAATATATAAATGGCCGTAATCTACACGTGCCTATCACATAACCACAGAAACCTATGCTCGAATATAATCCATTTGGTACCTCGGCGATTTCTACAATAGTATCGAGTTTCTCTTTGTGCTCAGACGTTTAGTTTGCAGATAATGGTCCTCAGTCCTTTGTCATGTAATCCGCTCACAATTCTGTTCCCAGACTCTAGATTAGATGAGCCTAAACAACCTTTCTATGGAGGTTTACTTTAGTTATTATTTTCTTATGTTTAATATCGTAATGCTCCAACTTTTATGGATTTAATAAAAGTTTTGCCAGCCATGTCTACCAGCGAAAAAATTGTTATTAGGTACCAAAAGCAAAATTCTACAAGAGACGGAAATCCGTATCCAAAAATTTTTTTTTGAACGTAACTGTTTTTTTTTGTTTATTATAAATTAAATAATATATGTATCAAGAAAGTACCATGATTTTTAGTTTAAATTTAAACTCAAGTCAGTCTAAAATATGGATACGACCTTTGACTTAGCAGTCAACTATCATACCACTGCCTCTAATATAAAAATACAAAGATACTCACTAGAAAAAAGCTTTATTTTCACTAAACTGAAAAAAAACTTCATTCTTTATCATTTATCCTCCCTACGTAAAAAAATTTTTCTTAAAAAAATATTGAATAGGCTATTATCTTGTTCAAGCTCTCTTTAAGACTAAAACCGTGCGATATTTTTATTATTTTTCTGTGGCACATAAAATCACACAGAACATATCACTAGAGATTTAAAATTCGCTATCATTGGCAAACCATAGATTATTTAAAGAATTTCGCAATGCGGCCTTTACTCTTTTTAGAGTTCCGTACCTAAAGGTGTCAACGGTATTACTTAGTATTTGCCGTCTGTTCGTAAGTCTGTCATAAGTTTAAAAACGACTTTATCTTTGAACCGTGTTAAGTAGCAGAAATGTTCACAAAATATTTGTTATTATGGCGGATTCGATAGCAAAAATTAAATTTTCTAAATTTAAGGATATGATACAAGAAACGCATTGTTTTTTCAAACATTTTATTGTTTTTTTTTACTAAAAAACCTATAATACATACAAGCTTCAAACTTGGAGTGACCGTAGTAAACTCCAAACTAAACAAAATATTTATAATAAAAACCAGCCAAGAGAAAGTCGACTTCGCACCAACCGCACGGAACCCTCGGTACAAGAATCCGACTCGCACATGCCTATTTTTTTATTTTAGTTTAGTTAAGAAATACGAAAACGTCTTTTCGAAAACTTGAAATTTTTGATGATTGTAATGTATACGTCTAGTCAGTTCAATTTTGCTTGCAGCGCCCACTTATTTATATGGCTGGTAGAACATTGACATTATTGGATTCTTTTTATTCATACATACGACTGTCTGAAAGAATGAAAGTTTATGAAATCATATGAAAACGTAAATAAAAAGAAGTGAGATTAGGTATGAAGCTTTGGATTTAGGACCGTGTGATTTGTATAAAAGCGAAAGGGACTTACGAATAAGTATGTATAAAATAAGTAAATCCGCTTTATTGGGCACAATCTCGACAGCTTAGGACATAAGTAGATACAGTTCTTTACATAAACACAAGTAATATCTTAGTTTACTGTTTGCTATGTATTTAGAACATTGTTTTGAAATGAATAAGCTTTCATGACTCTTTCGCTCTAAATTTGACAAGTCAAATAAGCAATGGTATGTTAGGACGGTTGGAAAGTTTGAAACTCGCAATTGATATTTAAATCCACTGACTGGCTGAATAACGATTAATTATTAATGTACTTATTTAAACCTTCTCTCAAATCAGTTCTTTACTATGCAGGAAATAGCGCGCCCTGCAATGGGTTTGTACATGATCACGAACGCAATGTAGATCCTAAATTAAGTTATTGCAAGTTCGTGCAGCGATACGTGCTAATTCGAGAGGTTCGTGCTATGACGCGCAGTTTCCAGGATGTTTTGCATAGATTGAACTATTAGGTTAAGCCGCCTCATTACACTCCAACATGCAAACACATTACGCGTTAAATGGAGGCAAAAGGCAAAAAAGCATCTAACTAGACTTAATGGCTGATACTTCCTGTACTGCTACGCAATATGCCTTTCGAAGCAATAAAAATAATGCCACTAATAGTGAATGCTCCACTGACTGACCACGTCAAACATTAACCCAAGTGATAGTGACAGCCATCGCAGTACCAGAACATCACTAGCACGTCGTTTTATATGAACTACTTATTAATATTTATTAGGAGGAGTCGTGATAGCCTAGTGGTGGTGACCGTTGACTGGTAAGTCAGAGGTCTCGGGTTCAAACCCCAGGCGCGCACCTCTGACTTTTCGTAAGTTATGTGCGTTTTATAAATTAATTATCACTCTCCGTGCCTCGGATAGTACGTTAAGCTGTTGGTCCCGGCTGTCAATTGTAGATCTTTGACAGTCGTTACGGGTAGTCAGAAGCCCGCAAGTCTGACAACCAGTCTTACCAAGGGGTATCGTGTAACCCAGTATCTGGGTTGTGGAGGTCTGATAGGCAGTCGCTCCGTGTAAAACACTGGTATTCAGCTGCATCCGGTAAGACTGGACTGGAAGCCGACCCCAACGTAGTTGGGAAAAGGCTAAGCAGATGATATTAATACTTTTTGTGAATTTTTTACATGTTTTAGCACATGTTAGCTTATTAAATATAAATATTTAATAAGAAATTTGAAAAAACAACTGATACGGATGGGATTCGAACCCACAATCTTCGGCGTTCCGTGCCGTTAGAGCGTCAGCACGGAACGCCGAAGATCGTGGGTTCGAATCCCATCCGTATCAGTTGTTTTTTCAAATTTCTTATTAAATATTTACAGATGATATTAATATTTATAACACGTACTTCATCAACTTCCAGATTGTAAATTATACAGAGCGGACTACAAACAGAATTGCGGGCTTCATTCTTTGTCCAGTTAATTAAAACCCAATTAGTATATCTCGCGTTGTGAATTCCGATTTATTATTGAGATATTAAAATGTGTAGTCCTTCTGATGTATTGATTTTTAAGAATATTTATCAAGTCTTGATATCAAGTATAATTATGGCTTTGCGAATGTAGTCTATTTTGTGTTTAAGGAAGCAAAGTTTGTGTTTATTCTGTATTCTGGTACCTACTACGATGTTAGGATTATTTTCTGAACTCGAACTCCAAACGATAATTTATGTTAACAAAACTATGTCACTTTATTATTCTTATTACCTTAATTTATTCAATTATAATACATACTTATTTTTTTTAATTATATAAAATTATAATAAAAAACGAATAAATTATTTACATATCAAATATGTAAAAAAGTAGCCCACCGGTATTGGGAATACGGTCCAAACTACCGGTGGTCTGAACTCCAGAGAGTTCTATAAATAGTATTATTAAGAACCAGTTGTGTCCCACGGCAGGCAAAGGCTACTTACTCTTTCCTCTGTCCGCTTTTGCCAACAACTTATAAGCAATTTCTTTTTACTCGGTTTAAGAAGAATATCGTATTTGAAAAAACTACGCAAGTAGTTAATATTTAATAATTGCACACACTAGAACCTAATAATACCTTGCCTAATAAGACCCATTAAAAAGTTTAAAACCAAAACACTACACAATACGAACGATTTTCATCGACTATTTTTATTTAAAAATCCCATATTTTTACAAAACAAAATTCCAAAAACCAGCATTCAAATGAAATCAACCCGTCAGTTACAGAAATGCTAACAATATACATTTATAAATAATATAATCTGAAACGCGTTCGACTGTGACAGTCGGTTGACGTTCGATCCGGAACGCGTCGAGCCGTACAGAACACGACGACACCTTTTATATCATATCACCGGCAATTAATTATTATGGACGATTAAATACTTTATTTATTTTGTTTCTAACGGGATTGTATTGATTTCATAAGTGTATTTTTTTATATTTATTTACGATTGATTAGTTTGATTTGATTGACTCTAACTTTTTAAATTCATGTGCGTATTAAAACATTAATTATCACTAGCTAAAACGGTGAGGGAAAACATTGTGAGGTAACCAGCACACCTGAGAGACTTTTCAACTGTATGTAAAGCCATGTCAGAAGCCTACGGGCGGTTGAAACTCTGACACAAGGTTGTTTATCAACCATACGATAAAAAAGAAGATTTATGATTGATGTAACTAGTTATAATAGATCTTTAAATTTTTTTTAGGATTATGTAGGTACAGTCAACCGCATGACAGTAGTGACACTGAACTACAAAAATAGCTTTTACTGCTACGTAATAAGGGTGCTGTCAATGTCAAATTGTTACCACTGATGTGCGGTTGACTGTACTTTAAGTAAGTCGCAGGTTTAATTCCTGCTCATTTTTTTTTTCTATACCCCCTTTCACGCATCAATAAAGTGACGTATTTTTGTTTAGATTTAGTAAAAAGTTTAAAACAAGAGAGTGAAGCTGCGGGAAAAAGCTAGTCATAAATAAATATGACCATCAACATAACGAGTATATTTTACGCGCGCATGACATTTGAAATAAACATTTTATGGACAAGATAAACAGCTATCTTCCGATTTATTGTACGTTATCGTACCCGAGAGGAAACATAAATCTTTTCTATCATTTCGCACTAAGCGCCGACCATTTTGAATGGATTCCCCCATACGTTTGGTTTGACAACGCCAATAAATTAAGTCGATCGCTCCATTTGGCACTTTGACGGACGTACGCAGTCTTTGGCCACTGTTTTGTTTATTCTAGACACACGAGATATGATTTCTTTTTCTTTATTTATTTACTTATTTGTGCCACGGTTCTCTAAGTTTGTAAAGTTAGCTCCGGGTGGCATTTGTACATAAAATAAAGAGTTCCTACAACTAAAACTTCATAGACTTACTTTCACTATTCAGTTTAAAAACTGAGTTTAATAAAACTATTTTCAGTCCTACGCAAATTGCTGCTCTGAACTCAGTTAAACGCTTGAACCGAGTTTAAGTTGAATTGATCGCATTTAGTGTCAGTGTTGAAATCGGCTCTTAGAGATCCGTGGCACGTGCTGTACGTACACGCCAACATTTAAGCTAATCATCTATACTTATAAAATGGTAACGTGACTGACTGACAGACAACGCACAGCCCAAACCGGTGGACCTAGAGACTTGAAATTTTTAGACAAGATTTTTTAAGTACCCTGGGGGTGCACTAAGGAAGGATTTTTGGAAACTCCACCCCTAAGTAGGTAAAAAGGGGGATAAGAGTTTGTATGAAAGTCCGTCGTTTTTAAAGTTAAGTGTATGAAACTTGGTGTTCAGCTTTTCTGTTGATGAACAAAAGACGAGCATAGGTTTTTTTTTTCAAATCCTCCCTTGAGTGGATAAAAAAGGGGGTGAAAGTTTGTATGGAAGATTCGTTATTTTTTAAGTTACAGATGTAAAAATGAGTATTAAGCTTATGCGATAAAAATAAGAAAGACGTGTATCAAAAAATTTGGTATTTTTTACCCCTAAGGAGATATAGGTAAAAGGGGGCAAAAGTTTGTAGTTATGAACATCCGTCATTAAACTTGATAATTAGCTTTTCGGTTAACAAATAAGACGCGTTTTAGCTTTTTGATAACTCTGCCTATTGGGGGGAAGGGGGGGGGGTTAATATTTTGTGTAAGAAATTCGTAGTAACATCAAAGTGGCATAACTATGCACGTATATCTCGATATTCAATCGGGGAGAAAATATAGAAGATGAAAGTTTAAATGAAATTCTGCCATTTTAAAAGCTGAAGTCATTAAAATAAGTAGGTATACCTACACGAGAACTGCTGGACCGATTTTCATGGTATTTGATTTGTTGGATTAGTCTCTGCCTATAATAGAAGAATCGAAGAAAAAAAACATGGAATTATACCCCTTGGGTATGGTATGGGTAGGGTAGGGTAGAGGTAGAGTAGGGTAAGTTAGGAATAGAGGGGTAGGGTAGAGGTAGAGTAGAGTAGGGTAGAGGTAGAGTAGGGTAAAGGGAGGTAGAGTAGGGTAGAGGTAGAGTAGGGTAGAGGTAGAGTAGGGTAGAGGTAGAGTAGGGTAGGGTAGATGAGGGTAGTGTAAGATAGGGTAGAAAAAGCGTAGAGGTAGAATAATTACGCGTACAAAGTCGCGCGGGGCATCTAGTTTTCATTATAAACTGATCTCGCTTTGTATAAGCTGTTTGCACAACAAGATGTCAGCTTATGCTCGAAATGTATAGCTTGATATGATGCCATGCTGCACGTATTTTAGTACAAGAAAAAAAAATCTGATATATTTTTTTTATTGATAGTAAGTTAATAAGACGAGAAGTTGGTAAAGGTTGGTAAAGTAAGTACATACACGTTTCATCAGTTATGTAAGTCTCATAACTATAATATTAATAGAAAGTCTTTGCTTCGAAATTATTTAATAAGAAACTCATAAAAACAGCAGACTCGGGCGGGACTTGAACCTGCGATCCCTGGCATGCCGTGCCATCGCTTTACTAACTAAGCTACCAATTCCTGCCCGCTTCATCTCTTTCACTCGACTATTACTGTGACTATGCCAGCACCTAAGATAACTTAAATGTAGTATTTATACCTAAGCGGCCCTAGAAATAAGTTTGCATAAAACACTAAGTTATGGAACAATTTATTTCACTGCGCTCGCTCTGAAGGTGAATTTGCAATTCCACTGCTTCTGAACGTCCGACCTAGACTTGTTTTTAATCGAGAATTCGCCAGTTGCCCGGATTATCCAGATTTATACAGGTATTCATGTGAAAATGAAGAGAAACAACTGGATTAACCTAAATAGAGTGTTTGTTTTATCTGTATTTTTATTGTGACCTAAATATTTTTTGTTTTTAATTTATGACTGTAATAATTATCTTGGTTTTGATTCTATTTGATTATCATTATTTTATAGTATAGTGAGTCGTTATAGCCTAGTGGTTTGACCAAGTATAACCGAATATACGATGAGAACTCATTTTCTTGAAGAAGTAATTATAAAATAATGTTTACGGCTTTACTCACGGGTTGATATCGGGGTTTTGAACTTAAACCGAGTCCATTTTCAAGAAGAAGTTTGATGAAGTAGTTGCCAGAACAAAATGTAATAAAATTATTCAATACAACACTATTTCACAAGCTATAGGTACTGTTAAAAGCGTAGCAAGTCAACGGTACCTAAAACCCGCAACCAGTACGTAAAATCAAGACTAATATAGTTGCTTAGTATGATCGTACTTTACATGAAACTTAGTTATCTGTCAGACCGTGACGATAAACTTCTAGCTCTTGACTACCGTAACGAGTTATCTAATAAATTACAAAGCTTTGAACTCCTAGCTACGAGGTCAGTCCACCCTGAGTAAAGTGAAAATGTTAGTCATCAAAACAAAGAAAAAGTAATGAAAATACAAGGTTTTACACATAATTAGTTACCGACCGAAATAAGATTTTCAGGTGAAACCAAAACTTACTTAACGCTTTGACTGCCAGACTGCAGACACAATGCAAATTCTATTGTTTGTCGGACACCATGTGTCCCTCATGGCGTTTAATGAATTAAAATCAGCCTGTAACTGTCCCAATATAGGGCAAAGGCCTCTTCTCATACAGAGAAGGATTGAGCATTAATCACCACGCTAGCTCACTGCGTGTTGGCGATTTCAGACTATTAAGTCCAGGTTTCCTTACGATGTTTTCCTTCACCGTTAGTCAGTGGTGTCTTAGATTAACTAAGAAAGTACATATGACATAGAAAAAGTCACATTGGTACATGCCAGGTTCGAACCCACACCCACACGCTTGCAAAGCGGGTCCGTAACCAATGCGCCACCACGACTCTTACTTAGACATGTAATTTATTTTAATAGTATCTTTTCACCTTTTTTCAATATCAAATATATATTTCATTAGTTTTTAGTAATTAATCAAATCAATGACTTGATTAGTCGAACTTAATACGAGTGGTCGGTCACTACACATAATATCGTCTCTCATCTCGGTATCAGTATGAAAGGAGGCTTAAAATGCAATATCAATATAGCTGAAAGCCATATTGATATTACATTTTCACCATACCATTGGCATTATCTGAATAATATAGATACTGTTATTTCCTAGGTACAAGAATATTTACGTCAAATAATTAATGTAGCTACAGAATGAATCTAATGGAAACGTAAATTACAGCGGTCGATCCCTCAGGGGATAATAAAAGTTGAACCTTCATTGTTGCTTATAGCTGTTCACCAAATTAACTAATGTTTAATTAAATTTTCCCGTTTTTATTTTTGTGTTACGACTTAACTATTTCCCTTCAGTCGTTTCTTGTTAATCTTGATAATGATTCTAACCCCTGTAATGACGCCATCTTTTATCGCCAGTAAGTTTTCAGCAGCCCCTGTTAGGGTGCCAATAACTGAAAGCTGCTTATTGGCGCCCAAACTGGGGCAGATGGTTTGCTATTGTAAATATACTTTTTGGAACCTAAAAATATTATTATATAGTATTGATTATTTACTCTTTCTTACTCATTATTAATCCTACATAATAGACAGCGTCCCTCTAATAAAGTCTTTTCTATATTTTGCTAAAGGTATGCTTGACCTATCTTTGTATTATGTATAATATCCGCAGTTAGGTTATAGATGGTTAGCGTATTACCTACTAAATGTGTTTATATATTCTCGAACAAACATTTTGAAATATACAAAGGAATAAAAGCCAAATAGAAGATAATGATAATTGTTCAACTACACTTGAGAGACTTGTAGACGACGGTATTATGTTCTTCAATGTGAGTTTCATTAGATCAACTTAACTAAAATTTAATGATGATTCACAAATGTATTTTGATATATTCTCTAATTAGGCGCTCCTTAACTCGAAAATACCTAATTAAAATCCTCAAGGGGCTTCTGATAGCTAAAGATCTTTAAAGCATTAATATGTTTTTACTGGCGTCGTGATAGCCTAGTCATAATATAACCTTTGACTGGCAAGTCAGAGATCTAAGGTTCGAACCTAAAGCGCGCACCTTAAGGCTTTCATCATAAAATAACTATCGATATTCACTTCAACCACTGACTTCGGTGAAGAAAAATGTCATGAGGAAACCAAGAAGTCTACCGGCGGATTAAACTCTGACTTTGAGTTCTTCATACGATAAAGAAGACCATAAAATAACATAATAATTTAAATTACTACGTCTTTTAAACACCGCATACTAATATATGAGTCCATACTACGTCGTTCCGACGCAGATCACGTAATATGGCCGCCAGGCTACGTGACGCGCCCTCCGTACATATTAGATTTGCGTCCATTATGTGGACATATTATGTCCTGTCTGTTATAGCCTGTTTGTGGAATTAAATCATTCCGCTTTTTATCCGAATTCGGTGACAGTGTGGAATATTATTAGGTAAGTTACAAGAACCCTTTCGGTATAAACTAAGGATGTTATGTTACTTTTAATATAAGTTAAAACATGTGTAATTAATACACTTTGACTGCTACGCCGCAGACACAATGCAATTTTTATTGACCGGCAGACACCGGTGATCGGCGTGGCGTTCAAAGGTTTAAAACAATATTGTGAAAAGGATGTTTTTACTGTAATGCAATATAAAAGTGTTGTATTGTTAAATAGAAATAAATAGTTAAAATTTATCATGGTGGCTGTTGAGTAAATCGACCGATAAAGTGAAATAAGACATCATCAATTGAAATCGAAAGTAATTGGAAAAGTAGGTATACAAATCCAAAAATATGTTTTTAAGTTTTTGTTGTTTTAAAAAGACAGATTGGGTGGAGCTGCGGTCTGTTTGCAGAACAATGAATGGCATATTTTACAAAAATAAATTGGCCGCAAAAATAAAAGAGCCATTTGCCGTACCGTCCAACAAACAAACATTTTAAAAACAAATTACTTTGCAGCCCTGTCATTAAAAATTACCGACGACAAGGGTTCTTTACCGACCTTTGTTTACAAAAGGGTAGAGAACCGTGTCGCTTAAATAATACATCAGTTAAATTAAACATTACTACCCATTAGAGTACAAGTCTTAGTGGTTACAGTTAGTCAAGGCTTCTGACACACCTAATCCTTTGAACAGTTCTAGCTCTTAGCGGAATCTACTCAGTATATTCTTGAAAGCGCGATCGCTTGTAAACTGTCATGTCATGCCTTGTAGTTTAAAATGGCGTATAAAAGGAATTTTGCAAGTCATTTAGTATTAAAAACATATGTAAAACCATACTTTTGTGAAATAAAATAATTGATTAACGTCCTTAAACGACCACAATCCCAATTTACGATGTTGAATTTTCCTTCCATATTTAATCCGCCTCAAGTTGCCCACTGACTTCTTTCTTTATCGAATGGTTGATAAACAACTTAGTTTAGACCGCCCGTAGGCCTTTGACCCTCTGACTTTTCGTAAGTTATGTGCGTATTATAAATTAATTATCACTTACGCCGTGCCTCGGAAAGCACGTAAAATCGTTGGCTTAGCGCCTGATCTCTCTCCGGTCGGATAGCCGTCCCATCGGACTATGAGACTGCACCTGTGTTTGCGTACACACTTGTGCACTATAATATCTCCTATTAGTTGGCTAATCTCCGTGAGATTGGCCGCTATGATCCTAATATGAAATTAGGTACAATAATAAAAAATAACCTTACCTTATTTGCTAACGGGACTAAACAAAAAACAGTTTAGTCTAGGCTGTAAACAAAACATTAGTTTAATTGCTATAACCTCTTTACTCTAATAAGGCTGATTACACACCCGTCAGTTTCAATTAAAACTTTAAATGAATTTCTACGGCACCTTTGTTCTGGTTGTAATTAAAAGTTGTCTCTGCGATGGAGTGATAGCGTTATCTCGTCTATCTTACGTCAGCCAGGCTTTTGCACTTTGCATGCAAGATAAATGAGTGCCCTACAGCTAAGCCATTCAGCGATGCATGTAGATATTATGTACTTTTTAAATGACTTCACATTGGCTTTGATAGTTTGACGTTATGTGGATAATTTTAAGTAGTTGTGATAGCCTAGTGGTATAATCGTTGGACTGCCAAGACAAAGGTCGTAGGTTCAAAACTCAGGTACGCACCTCTACAGGCAAGTCGAAACCTGGCGGGGGTACGGTGAATGTGCAAGCGAAAACCGTATTTTCGCTCAGAGGTTTGTGGAGGAACACTGTGTGGTTTTTAGTCTGTGCGAGTCAGACATAACCCCATCGCCATTCCTTGGTGATAGGATACTCATAAAGAAGTTTTCCACACGACAAAAAAAAAGATACGCACCTCTATCTTTCCCAACTGATGTGCATACTAGAAATTAATTTTCACTTATTAAAATAGTGAGGAAATACGGGAAATGAATCGTGATCCTATACGATAACTATGTTCTCAGCGCTATTAGTGCCACAAGACACCAACGGCTGATTAACAGCAGCAAATCGAGCAAATTCTAATTAAACTGTACTTGTAAGTAACAATGTTAGTTCCAGTATTTCTAAGCAATCCAATTCTAAGTTATAACTCAGTATAAATTGGAGCTGTCGACCTACTTTGCTAGGTTTAATTACTTTGTAAAACTTATTACACGACTCTTATATGATATCTTAGCTATAGCTAGAATTTAATTAAAGGTGTCAGGTTCAATTTTATCTATACTAATATTATGAAGAGGTAAAATTTGTATGTATGTATGTATGTATGTCAGGGGTAATCTCTGGAACTACCGATCCGATCCTAATAATTCTTTCACCGATAGGAAGCTACTTTATCCTTGAGAGCTATAGGCTATTTTTTATTTAAAAAAAAATTAGTTTTCAGTAAAAAATAACAATATCTGCGATTGAAGTCAGAAAAAAACAGGCAATCTGGCTGCATATCAACATGTATTTACGGGAAAAATTTAATTTAACGCGGACAAAGTCGCGGAGAACAGCTAGTCTTATTACACGACTCTTATATGATATCTTAGCTATAGCTAGAATTTAATGAAAGGTGTCAGGTTCGATTTTATTTCTAGATTGCGCGATTGTGAGACAGAAATTTGTACCTGTTAGGATACCGTATGGTATTATCACGAGTTGTTGATAGATTTGTGATGACAGTAAAAGTAGGTATGGCGCACTTTACTCTTTAGGACCCGAGCTGCAAGTTTTGTAACGTCAAAAGAGATAAGACTAACGTGATAGAAAGAGAGGAATATAGTTTTAGGCAAGCAGCGTTGTGCAAGCTGAAATGCAATTTATTGCGTTATAGCAAGAGTCGTTATTTATTTTGTCTTTGCAGAATGATCCTTCTATACCTATAACATTAGGTATTCTGTGGTAAAAGCAAGGACACATGTAGGAGGTAATAGAGGTTCATTCAATAGTAGCCTACTTGTACATTGTACTTGATCATTACAATGACAAGTCAAAGGTCACTAGAACACTATTAAATCTAATGATCACTTGTTTAGAATGGTGAAAGAAAACTTCACAAGGGTCAAAAAAGCTTGAGAAACGTACTCGATTAATTATATCCCATTAGACCAAAACAAAAGTGTTATCGCGACGGCCAACTTTCCGCCAACAACTTCTGGGCTTCCAACAACACACGGAGCCCACGTCAATATTATGGGCCAACTCTACAATACATACAAGCGTGACCATTACCCCCTGTACATTTATATTAGCCATATGCATTGGCCAATGGATATATAAAATGCTACCCTTTTCTTGCCACTTCGAAAGATAAAAGTTCCCGTATTCTATAAATAAAACGATTATAACTGCGATGTCAGCTTGGCGGGGTACAGTCGTGTGAAAAACGAACGGCTTGTAACGCTCACGCTGTAATATCGCGGACACTCCCATAATGTCGTCGCATCAGTTACAAGAGGGCGCGGCGTACTATCAAGCGGAAAAATGTTTTCTTTTAACTTGATAGGAGTGCATTTAAACAATGCTTAATAATTAACCTGTAGGTAGGTACCTATTATTAAACATTGTTGGAATGAACTCCTCCGTCAAGAAGATTATATAAAATGATTATAGATTATAGGTATAAAGATTATACATATTACATGTAAACACTAAAGTTCGAAATTGTAATTGTAACTAAAGTACAAAGAAAAAATGAGAAAGAAATTTGTAGAAAAAAAGGATGGTGAAGGAAATGGATGAAATGTGGAAGAGAGTTTCGATAACACGGCCGGGATCACGAATAGCTAAGTAGTAGATCGACTGGAGGCTTTACCCAGTAGATCACGAATTCAAATCCCGCTCATTATTACATTTTTCTTTCTACCCATTACGAAATTTTATCAAGAAGAAAATTGTCTTATACAACTAATTTAAAACAATTAGACTCGTTTTTAAAACAAATTTGGTTGTTCAGTTGCGATAATCAACACTTACATAAACACTTAGGCCACAGCTGGACAAAACACTCTCCAAATTTGCCGCATAACACTCGGTCTTCAAAATTGCCATCGCGTCAACAACTCATTAATTCGGATCACAAACATCCCTTTTTATTGTAACGCTCCATTACTGGAAAAAGGAGCGGTCCGCTTATTAAAAATAATAATGGTCGATAGCAACAGGCAACAGCCAGCTATCTACTCAATCTACGACATAAACACTAAGGAAATATTGATATACAAACAAATAAAACCTTTCAACTAAATAAAACATCGTTGTTTACACGTGTTTTGTTGATTAAATGAAGTACACATAGCCTTACTTTCTTTTATATTGATTAAATGTTTTGTAATCAACTGTACGTTTGACACCGACGGTTGTACCTAGCCACAATTTTATATTCATACAACTTTACACTTTATTTCAATAGGAATACCGTTTACAATACAATTTTGTTCAGTTCTGAGAAAATATTGGTATTCATTGGCTCTTAAATAGTTTTTACTATCTATCTCTCTTTCTAATATCAAGACTACTTCAAGGATGGAAGATTTTTAGAGCTATCAAGACGTTTTTTGACTGTACATTACTTCAAAGACTCCGTTATAATTTATTATTTATTTTTAAAGTTTATACCATCCTTACAGCCAAGATGCCAATACGATGCTACAACTACTAACATAATAAAATACACTATACACTACAACTGTAACACATTATACAATACATTTTTGTATAAAATAATTTATTTAATACACTTTATGATAATCATTTGGTTATTTTTTAAATATTAATGGATTCAAACTAACGAATATATAAAAGCCATCAATTATACCACTAGACTATCATTGACACTGCCACAATAATTATCCAAAACGATAAAAACAAACCGTAACAACGGCCATTACAAAATGTTGTAATATTACGGACGTAAATTATTTTTAATGATACTTTTTCGTGTTATCGGAAAAATATTGTTTTTGTTTTAATTAGTTTTTGTTTAATGTTGGTAAAGATAAGCGAATTTTGTTTACTGGATTTATTTATACTCTTCAGTAAGGTTTTAGCTAAAGCAGGTTTTTTTTTTTTTTTTAATTTTATTTGTTTGTTTGATTTTAACGGGCCAAAGGCTCTCAGGATGTTGTATCCATCATCATTATCAGCCATTATCAGCATGTATTAGTCCACTAAAAATCAAAATATTTTTATTCATGTAGACCATTAGGCACTTATGAATAGTCATAATTCTAATATTATATTTTGTAGTAAGAGTGACTTTAGTTGCCAGTTCTAAGGGCAGCCTACCCTTCATAGAGAAGAATCTGGCAAGAAACTCCATGGTTGCTCTTGTTTAACATATGTTGATTATAATCAAATGAGTATTTTTTAATTAATATAATGGCTTACAATAGAAGGCTTAGAAAAATCAAAATTCTGACCAGGGGACAATAATCAAGATAAGTTTTCCTGGTATGTCATATTTATTTAAAAGGAAGGAGGAAGGAGGGGAATACAGGCGTGAGTCTATAAATAAATAAATATTATTTCATGCTTACAAATTTCAGTATTTTGAGATTAATTAACTGATTTAAGCAAATCTTAAGCCATAACTCGCCATCGCTTAGATATTATAATACCTAGTACCTACAGGAAGATATCTGCTGACTAGCTATTGCATTATGAAAATAGAACAAACGGATATTATCTTATATTGTTCCAACGCCACGTAGGAAGCGTTCAATGTATCTCAGTCAGTTTCCAATAAGCACAAGTGCTATCCAGTCTATACCATTATCAACCTAAACGATATAATGTAATAAGGTCCATAATAAATGCAACGTGTGAAAAGGCTAAGAATAAAACACCTCAGGGCTTCCGTAGTTGTCGTAGATAGTCACAGAAATTATACGGGGGTAGTGATAAATTATTACGTTCCTAGAATTTAAAACGTGTGGGAATTTCTTTAACGTTTTTCTGGAAGTAAGGTGGTCAAGTGCAAAATAAAATTACTAATGCCAGAAACCTCTAGCTCTGGTGTAAACGTACACCAGTAAACGTAAACGCCTGATTGGATTCACATCGGCGAAGAAAATATATTACCACCGAAATGATAGATGATAGATAAATAATATAGAAACTGAACCAAAATGCATCCAACCGCGCGGTCACACAACCCACCTTTCAATCACGAACCCTTTACGTGGTCTCTCTCAGTTATAGCTCTAGGGATCTTAGACTGAGTAACCGGACTTCTAGAAAGACATGAAAGACCTCCACGCTAACTTAATTTAACTTACCTAAATGGTATGACTGTCGATTGACTAGTCAGAAGTCTCGAGTTCGATCCCAAGGCAACTTTTCGTTAGTTATGTGCGTATTATAAATTATTATTAACTATCAGTTGCTAAGACGGTGAGGAAAAACATCGTTATGAAACCAGCACACCTGGCAGATTTATCAATAGTACGTAAAGCCATGTCAGAGGCCTACGGGTGGTTTAAACTCTGACATCAGGTTGTTCATCAGTCATACGATAAGAAAAAGAAGTTATAAGTACACTATCCATCTATTTATATATGAATATATTTGAAACCAAAACCAAAAACTCTTACCTACATCATTTGATATCCCCTCATTAAAATGTTCTAGTTGACTTCAGTTTACAAGAAACTATAATGAGCTCCGTTTAAGTAAACTCCAGTGTTTTACAAAGAAAAGAGTTAAAAGTAAATTTGTTTTACATCAAAACTAGTATCAAGTTTACAACATCGTTATATTACAAACGCAAGATTTATAATGATGTAGCCTAAGTCCAGGAAATTTTTAATTTTGTACAGAATTTGTCTCTGCCATTTTGGTTATAATAACGTCTTCTTGACTGGATTTCGGTCACAGCGGCAAATTTAAAGGGGATGGACAATTGCGCAGGAAATATTAAAGTTTACAAGTTTAGTGTGAACACAAACACAGGATTCTTCCACTCATATTGTCTCACAGGAAGGCAATCTTAAATGACTAGAGACTAGGGAGTTCAAGTGCATATTCAACTTAAGTCTTTCTGATTTCAAAGTAGATGTACTCCATTGTAAACCACAAAAAGCAAATGATTGATCCCACCTGGTGATAAGTGGTACCACCAGGTGGTGACCCCACCTAACTAACTACTATTACGAACTTGTTTCATAATTTAAAAAAAACTTCTTTACTTCTTCTTTATTCAATGATTAATGAACAATCTGGGTCAGAGTTTAAACCGCCCGTAGGCGTCTGACATGGCTTTACACACCATTAAAAAATCTCTCAGGTGTGCTGGTATCCTCACGATGTTTTCCTTCACCGTTATAGCAAGTGATAATTAATTTCTAAAACGCACATGAATCCGGAAAAGTCAGAGGTGCCTGGGTTTTGAACCTTGGCACTTTTACTTGGCAGTGCAAATATCATACCACTAAGCTACTATCTGCTGAATAAAAATAAATGTTTTATTAAAACAAAAATCCAGCACCTATTTGAAACGAAGCCGAATTAGTAAAACCCAAATCAGTTTTTTACCAGCTTCGAAAAGGAGGAGGTTTTATGTTCGGCGGTATGTATTTTTTTAAACTGACATTGGCTATGTCGTAGTTTTTATATTTTTGCGCCTGACATAAAAAATGCAATTTAAAATTCGTTTTTCGTAGTTCCCAGCGGTATGAGTTTTTGTAGGTTATTGGCTTGGTCACTATATTCGGGCATATCGACAGGGGAGTGTGGCAAAATGAGAATAAGGTCGTATTATATTATTAATGCGAAAATGTTAGGAGGTCTACATTATAATAAATTCATCTGTCCAAAATGATGTAGAAATAGAACTTGAAATTTGATGGGTGCGGGAAACGATATCTACCATAGCTCAGTTGGTTAAAGCATAGTACGGCAAGTGTCAATGTGGCACTTCGAATACGGACCCGCTTTTCAAAGACGTGGATGTGGGTTCGACTTTTCCATGATAAATGTACTTTCTAAAACACCACTGACTAAAGGTGAAGGAAAATATCGCGAGAAAATCTAGACGTAATAGTCTGAAAACGCTAACCCGCAGTAAACTAGCGTAGCGTGGTAATTAATACCCGAACCTTCTCTGTATGAGAAGAGGCCTTTGTCCTACTGTGGGACAGTAACAGGCGGGTTTATTGATTTATTTTATTTTGACAACAAAAAATATTACTCGCTACCTTTGCTAGAACTTAAATTATTCACTCAAACTGTTGTGATTATACAATTTACCTATACCTACGTTGATCTACACTATGCATAGTCTTCTTCTGTTTTTTGTACAACACTTATACATCTTTATGACATAACCAAACATCGTTACCGATAACAAGGTCACTTGACTGAAAGCTTTCAGTTAAGAGTCTATTCAGAAGCCATCCCGTCGAGATTATTCGTTTGATAGGTTCTCGTACCTAATAAAAAAGTGTGTTATTATTATTATTTTATAGGTTAATCTATCACACAGTTCTTTGGTCATGTCACCCGTAAAAAAGGCTCAATGGAACGTTTGGTAGTGGCAGACAGAATGGGATGAAACTCCGTAGTTTTCTTAACGCGATTGTCAGGTCTGATTAAGGACACCATGCACGTTACCATGGATTAATGTTCTTGCAATGCCAGATTGAACCAAATCACAAGACGAAGAATCGAGACCAAAAAAATTTCCATCTAAAATAAATAGTAACCGACTATAAAGAAGAGGGACATACAGAGACAAAACTATCAATGTATTTATTTTAACTTTTCTGATTCGATAAATTCAGTGATATTCTCAATTTTTTTTTCTATGTTGTTTTTAATTTTTAGCCTAATGTGTACTCCCACTGCTGAGCTAAAGCCTCTTACAAATCCTCCCAGGTACTTTTTTCCCAGATCATATCTAACTAGCTACCACCACCCGCCACCGGTTATCCCGCCACCTCTTTTTGGGTCAACCTCGGGCCTCGGGGCGTCGCCGTCCGTCCTCAGAATTCTTTTACGAGTATCACAAAAAAAAACTTCTTCTTCTAGAAGTTTTCCTCTCCCAAAATCAGAATATTCTCTTGAAATTTATTCAGTGTACTTAACTCAATCACCCTACAGCCTTACATTTACTCTACATCAAGGATGGTAAACATCGATAGCGGTCCCATGAGAGAGCCGGAAAATAGTTCGCGCCAGAATATATTCGACGTGACAATTATTTAGCAGATAAATCCTTACTCGCTGAATTATCACATAGTTTCCAGAATATAATATATTTTAGGTACTTACCGTTCTTCAGGGAGGACATAAAACAGTCGGACGGAATTACTAAGAAATTCTATCGATCGGCAGAAGATATAGGGAAACCGTTTTCTCATAAATTCCTTGACAACTCAGTTGAGGTAAGATAGGTATATAGTTGCTTCTATGTAACAATGGTTGCTAGTTTCGGTCTGGGTGTTTGTGTATTGTGAAATTATGTCTAAAATAAACATAGTATAGAAAACTAAATTAAACAAAAACACCATTTTAAAAGATTTTTTTGAACATTTTGAAAAACTTTTTTACAATTCAATTATTTCATTACTAGCTGTCCCGCGCGACGTTGTACGCGTGATTATTCTACCTCTACGCATTTTCTACCCTACCCTACACTACCCTACGCTACGCTACCCTACCCTACCCTACCCCTACCATACCCAACCCCTACTCTACCTTACCCTACCCTACCCTACCCCTACCTTACCCAACCTCTACTCTACCCCTATCCTACTCTACATCTACCCTACTCTACTCTACACTATCCTACGCTACTCTACCCTACCCCTATCCTACCCAACTCCTACTCTACCCTACCCTACTCTACCCTACCGCTCTATTTCTACCCTATCCTACTCTACCTCTACCCTAGCCTACCCTACCATACCCAAGGGGTATAATTCCATTTTATTTTTCTTCGATTCTTCTATTATATTATAGGCGGAGACTAATCCAACAAATCAAAAACCATGAAAATCGGTCCAGCAGTTCTCGAGTATATCTACTAATTTTCATGACTTCAACTTTAAAAATGGCAGAATTTCATCTAAACTTTTATCTTCTATATTTTCTCCCCATAGTCATTGAATATCGAGATATACGTGCATTAGTTATGCCACTTTGATGTCTCTTACTAATACCGAATTTTCTACACAAACTTTCACCCCCCCCTTTCCCCCCTAATATAGGTAGAGTTTTCAAAAAGCTGAAACACGTCTTGTTTGTTAACCGAAAAGCTAATTTTTATTTTATATTTTTTTTTTTATAGACTCACGCCTGTATTCCCCAAAGGGGGTAGGCAGAGGTGTGCAGTACACCCACGTTTCGCCGACTGTGTAATAAGTCCCATGTAATAGGGGGCGAGCCTATTGCCATTAGCCGGGCACAATTCCAGACTCCGTGCTGCTACTGAGAATTTCCTAATGGAAAAAACCCAATAACACTTTGCCCGACCCGGGGATCGAATCCAGGACCTCGTGCTCAGCAGTCGCGCTTGCTACCACTAGACCAACGAGCCAGTCCAGAAAAGCTAATTATCAAGTTTAATGACGGTTTTTTATAACTACAAACTTTGGTCCCCTTTTATATCTCCTTAGGGGGAATAAATCCAAATTTTTTGATACACGTCTTTCTTATTTTTAGCGTATAAGCCTAATACAAATTTTTACATCTGTAACTTAAAAAATAACAAATCTTCCATACAAACTTTCACCCCCTTTTTTATCCACTCAAGGGTAGATTTAAAAAAAAAACAATGCTCGTCCTTTCATTTATCAACCGAAAAGCTGAATACCAAGTTTCGATCATTTAACGTTAAGAACGACGGATTTACATACAAACTGTTACCCCCTTTTTTACCTACTTAGGGGGGGAGTTTCAAAAAATCCTTCCTTAGTGCACCCCTACGGTACTCAAAGAATATTGTCTCAAAATTTCAAGTCCCTAGGTCCACTGGTATAGGCTGTGCGTTGTCTGTCAGTCAGTCACGTTACCATTTTATAAGTATAGATATTCCCAAAAACTTAAATAATTGATAACGTATTTTATATTTGTACGATAGGATTGACATAGTCGCAAATGCGTACGTAAATTCTTTAAATAAATAAAGATTTAAAAAAAAATTCAAATAAATAGTACAATAAATAATATCTAGACACGCGGCGGCCACAAGAACTTGAAACTCAAAATAGGTGGCCAATTCCTGCCCTCAAAATCAATCCAGAACGCTGGAGACTGCAGTAATGACTATAAAGTGATAATTACTTTTAAAATAAAATAAAATATATCGCAACATTCATATTTCTCTAGAGCATGCGAGGAAAAATTGCAAAAAATATAATAATATGATAATTGATTTGTGTGGTATTTATGTTGATTGGGTTTGCCTTTAATCAAAAATAGAACGATTTTAAATTCGTCATTTTTTTTTTCGTTTATGGCTTCAACTATTCGTACTTTTCCACAGAGGATTTATTTTTTGGACGGTTCTACATTTGAACTTGTGTTTGGATACACACCTAAAACAACGCGGTGCGGTGACAAAAATGATAGTGATATTCATTATGCATGTGTGTATCTGATCATTCTATAATTATTTTACGATGACAAGGCAAGTTCAAAAAAAAGTATAAGTAGTTTAACTAAGGCAAACAATTTATTATAGCTTCGTAGAAGTATAATATTAAAGCTGAACAATATTGTTAGCCTCAACTATAATAGTACTTTATGCAACTGTTGTATAATAAGGGGTATAGCTTGGCAAAAAAGAGTCTGGAAAAATTGGGGGCGCCACTGGCGCACTTTTCATACTACAATTCAAAATCAAAAGTTATTTGGTGCTTACATATTTCTATGACGAGTTTTTTGTGATTAAATATAATCAAATGAATCACGTAAAAGTTATTTTAGTACTCACAAACTTAGTTTTTAAGATTTTGATTTTTAGTTCCAGCTGTCACCGCCTCAGACTCTTTTTTGCCAAGCTGTATTAAAACACGAAGGTGGGTGTGATAACGGTATCACATGAGTGTTTTTTTTCAAATTCAAATTGAAACGCGCGTGAAAGACCATGTTCTTTTTTTGAAATTCATACATAGTCACGCATCGATAAGTAAGAATGTGGCTGTCTGCTAAAACCCTTTGCGCAAAAGTGATCGAAAAAAAATGAAATTCAGTACAACATTATATTATCATCCGTTTGGATGATTTATTGGTTCTTTTAATTGGGTTTTAATTACATTGGGTGTTTTAATGTTGGCAATAATGTAACTGTTTCTAATCTTTTAGAGAGGATTTAAAGTGGGAGTAGATAAAAATAAATATCATAACGTCGACGGAAAACACGGGCTGTATGGACTAGATTCATTTGCCTTTCCCGCGCTTTTGGATAAACTAAATAAAAAAATATTTAAAAAAAGCAAAGTCTTGAGCTGATCTGATCACGTTTTACTGTGCTATTTTTTTGTGACTCCGTTATATATATTACTTGACCCGCCGCTATCGTCTATTAGATTTTCGTTTACGCCTTTGATGTTAATATTCTGCTGTGCATATTGGACTTGTTACTCTGCTTACGTTTTGGATTCGATGTTCACGATGTCAAGATGTCTGAATTGTAATCTACTAATCAAATGCGAAGGCATAATATAACAACTTTAACACCGCAGTTACAAAATACATTGTCTGAATGGCTTGGTATACTAGAGGTAGGTATGCACCAAGTGGTATTTATAATCATAATTCACTTTACCTGTCATTGATATATTTTTTACTGGCAAAGTAACTACGAAAATGCTTTACTAACGTGAAGATTCCGGGATTGCTAATTGATAGTTTAAAACCAAGTTTACGGCGGCGGTGTTACGGACGCTCTTGAATTAATATCTAGTTCCGTTCGAGTTCGAAACTAGTCGAGTAATTGCGAAATCATACTGTAAGTAAAACTGGCTACTTAGATAACTTTAAGTAATTATTTTAAAATATATCTTTCATATTTTTCAGCTTCCCACAAATGGATTGATTTGTAATGCCCGTAATGTATTGTTGAACCAACGGTTAGAAGAAGGTACCTATAAATGGCAGAGTTTTCGCCACCCTGGTGTGTGTTGGTTGCGGACGCTCTGTTATGGGGAGCCGTTACGCTGTGCGACACCATACTCTTGAAGAAAACAGTCAAATAATAAGTATTTTTTTCTCATGGAATAAAAATAAAGTACTATTTCAGTGTTTTATTATTTCCCTTTCTTCACTTCTGCTCATGTGTAAAAAAACGTGTAAGAGAAGTAAAAGGATGAGTAAAGCTTGCTCTCTTTAGCCATATAGCTTCGTCAGCTGCTGCTTCACACCCACGGGGGCTGTGCAGCTACCCCAGGCACCGCCTCGCTCCAGCGTAAGCCGCGCAGCTACCTAAGGGGCGATATAGCGCTAGTGGACACACTATAGCGGCATCACGTGTAGGTAATTATTTTCAACAACGATACCAGGACTACAAAATCTACTTTTATACAATAAGGCATTCACTAACATCGGCTACGCTATGGCTTACAACCTTTAAGCAGCTTCTGCTCATGGATTCGCTTCAGAGGACAGGTCAACATAAAAACCCTTTCCATGAAAGAATGATATGAAATGATAAGTGGTGTGTCAATGGGTGTGGTTGTTTATCAGCGTCATATATATATACACATATACCAACATCTACAATATAGTTTACACATATAGATTTAGTTTTCGTCACGTACCAGTGAGTTTTTTCTGATGTTTTCTTTTTATATTAAAGTTCCAGAGCGTAGTGCCTTGCAAAAATTGTTAAAATGCAGGTTTGTAAGTTATTGCTATTTATAATTTGTAGGCGCTAAAATATTTTTTGGTAAGCAAATATAAAATCCCTCGCATGCTCTCTCATCGTAAAACTTACACAATTAAAAACTTAAGCTTGTAAACTATAACGTAACATACTATATGTGTCTACACATTGAGTATTTATTGAGGGCACAGCGCTATCCAAATTCTGTCCATGTATTTTGACTTAAGTGCTCTACCCTTCCAAGTCTATGTATCCACTTCATCAAGATAAATAAGTGTGTACAAAAGTATTCAGCAGCACAAACACAATTTTGTTATGTTATTAGTGAATACTAGAAAAAAAATAACTTCAATCATAAATCCGTTTGTCACAAAAAAAACAATAGAAAATAAAAATAAAATAAACAAGAAGAACACAAGAGAAAAATAAAAACTAATAATATTTAAATATGGAATACAAAAAAAAAGTAACAAAAATTCTCTTATATCTATAAATTTTTTACTTCGCCTTAAATCTTCTAGAATTTTCCGCTTCCAATGAAAATGACACACGGTACCTCCCTATTCCCTTTCAACCCTATCACAACATACATAACTCAATCGCCCTTACATCCTTATTACCTGCTAAGTGACACAAACATCGTAAACATCTCTATAGGCTTTCAGTTAACGGGGCGTTTAGAAGCCATTACCGGTCTAATCACCCTTTGATGTTCGATGCGTCATTGATTACATGCGAGATGGACGTCACTAGTGAGAGCTTTGATGAAGTTGCTTGTGTTTAGACATGAAGTAGCTTTCAGAATCAGATTCAATAGGTTAAAAGGTCTTATTCTAGCTTATTGTCATCTATTTGGCTGATGAAAAGTATGAAATAATTGACAACATTTCAAAATTGACACGACGCGCGACGCGACGCGACATTATCCTGAGTTTAAATTTTTTTTCATAGATTTTTTTCCGAGAAAATAATACTAAAATCAAAACTTATATGATGACGTCACTTGTACGGTAGAAAAAGACTGTACTTTTGCATAAGTATTCCAATGTTTTAGATAAAAACATGAATGATAAGACGAGTGATATACAAACAGTGACATACTGAGATCGGGTCACAGGAAACTAGGAAAGAAAGGTTAAATCGCTATCCTACCGTACATAATATGACGTCATTTGGCGCTTACGTCTTTTTCAAACACATCGAATTTCAAAGTTGAAATTATGAATGAAAAAGTACATAATTATTTTCGAAAAATTGAAAAATACGGATGTCTTAATTTTAGTTTAGTTTTTTTTTATATACCTAACGTTATAATACATGCATCTTAGACATATAAAAAGGGTTAATTTGCTCTTAATTGAAAGCATTTTATACATCCGTATTTTTCAGTTTTTCAAAAATCTGTCAAAAAAAGTCTAGAGTTGCAAATTGTACGTTACAAATGTAAAGGAATTATATGTTATTATATTTAATACACAACCGGCAGCCGAACGATGACAGCAATGTGCAGTCAACACGTCAAATATGACAGATTTATACTTGCACTTTTTGGAAAATCGCACTTATTGCTATAGAAGCAAGGTGCATAATAGTTTCAACAACAAACAAAATACGCTTAGGGAATATGGTAACTTGAATTTGCCTTTGAACTACTTCGATTTCAAACAGGTTGTTGACGTACTTCTCTCGTATCTCAGCGTAAATGTTATATGCATATGCTGCTCAGGACACATTGCAAGGGGCTTACTCTTGAAATACGAACCCGATTCCAATTCTATTTTTTAACCACTTCCGCAAGCAGAGGGGTGTTATAAATTTGACGTAGCTCCTAAACGAATAGGCCGAGTTTTATTCATTTGAAAGATTTGATCGAGAGTGTTCTTAGCTAAAAAAAAATAGAGGTATTTGTGTCGAAGATTTTTACCCTATAAAATGTTAATTCTTTAATTACCTAATAAAATACAGTTAAAGTAGATTTTAGAATTGTATATACAAAATTTTATAAAAACTTATTACCATGCAAAAGATGAAACAGAAAACAATGCTCGCATTAGCTCGCACCTACAATTACGTTCCAATGAATTCGTAATTCAAAAGTAACCCCCCAGGTCAAAGCCTTCAAATTTGGTCCTAGTCAAAGCTGAAAGCTTTTAAATTTAGTTCGATGCTTTTGACAGGTTCTAGGTACATTCAAGGCAGTGTGACAAGCAAAAGTTAGCGATAAAATCATAACCATTTTTTATATACATATTTAAAAGGAAAATATATATTTAATATTTTGTAAATTATTCTATATATAATTATGGAAAACCTTAGAAGAGGCTTCTGCCCAACAGTTGTTACGTCAGAAATGATGATGATAAAGTTTTTATTAAAAGATATTATTTGGTAGGTATCTATTTATGGTTTTGGGTTTACATTACTATATCCTAAATATTATTTCGATAGGATTTAGATTTTTTCGATTTTCAAATCTTTTTTTAAAGAAACAGTGAGTGATCAAGATTACATTTCAATCCAAATTCAAATGTGAAAATCGAATTGCTCGAGAACCCGACAACTGAATTCGCGCGGAAAAGTTTCGAACTCTACTACGAGGCTAAGTGGTAGACCGCTCGTCAAAAAAGGAATAAAATCGATAAAAGTTAATAGAAGTTGAGTGGTTATGTAACCATAGGTAGAACGAGTTCGATTTCAAAGCTTTCTCTCAGAGCTCAAAATATTCCTGGTTATTTTTTAAGGTGGCGCGGGCGTGCTGAATTCAACACAGGCTAGGTTTTTTAAATTCGTCAGATATCAGTAGCATCCATAGTGACCTACACCTAAGAGCTGATTTCACTATTGACACTAAACGCGATCTTACGAACGATGTTTAATTCGGTTCAA
Organism: Protodeltote pygarga; assembly: GCA_936450705.2. Classification (NCBI taxonomy): domain Eukaryota; kingdom Metazoa; phylum Arthropoda; class Insecta; order Lepidoptera; family Noctuidae; genus Protodeltote; species Protodeltote pygarga. The sequence goes on along the minus strand of OW388250.2, from coordinate 13,699,853 downwards.
TCTGCAATTATTATCATTTGCTAAAATGGTAAGGGAAAACAACATTTTTTAACGGTGTGTCAGAGGCCTACAAGCGGCTTATACTCTTACACCAGTTTGTTCATCAACCAAACGATAAAAAAACGTCGTTTCTTCCAGAACTCTAATGGATGCCTCGCATGTATACCTAGTTTTATAAAAAAATGTTACAATGTCAGTTTTAGCAAAAACCGAAGTTCAAGTTACGAAACATAAAAATAATTATTTTAATTTTCCACTTCACTTTACTGTCACTATAATGAGGTAGCCGTCGCTAAGCAAACACTATTATTGTGACAGCCATGTTTTAATAAAATATAATAATATTATGTTGTTGTAACCGCAAAGTCGCGGTGATTGACACGAGAATAATATATTCTGTTTATTCGGCCGAAAGTGGCGAATGAGTGAATGTAATAAGGATGTAATAAAGTCATACATGTGATAGACACCACTTCTATAGGACTTCTATACTTTTTTATAGGTGTATCTTTGAAATATCTGTTATCCTTTACTCAAAGTTAAGAGAGTGGAATAATTATATTTCAATAATTATATTGCAATCATTAATAATTATGATAAATTATTAAAACAGGTTCGAAATTCACACCTCTGACTTTTCCGATTCATTGTTCCTAACAATAACCTTGGATCTGGCACCTAGAGTCACTCTTATAAATAATATTATTAGAATTACGACAATTCATAAGAGCCTACAATGGTCTACATGAATAAAATATTTTGATTTCGATTTTATGTGCGTGTTATAAAATAATGATCACTTGCTGAAACGGTGAAGGAAAACATCGTAAAGAAACCAGCACATCTGAGAGATTTTTCAACGGTGGTTAAAGCCATGTCAGAGATTTTTGCGATTAAATAATCCGAAACGGTAGTTCATAAACCATACGATGAAGGAATTAATACGAGATTATTATATTGATTGAATAATCATCTAATTTTATTTACAAAACAAATACCTATAATCAATTATTTCATAATAAACAATCGACCAAAAAAAATAAACAAATACGCTTCAGAAATTTTAATACAAAGAAAAATATAGAATCATTTTCGATTGGTATTCTGGGAACTCTGCTTGTAGGTGTACCACGGTCGAAAAATATTGTATTCAGGACGGCATTGTGTGTTTCGCTTGTATATTTTTGTGTTCTCAATGAACGGGTTATTATTATTTTTTTGTCCATATGTACTATGAATATTAATCAAAGCTTACTTTTTTTACACGTGGAAAGCCCTTAGCTACAAAATAGCCTACTGTATAAAATATACACAAAATTGATCAAAAGGTTTATAATATTTTATTTCTATACTATTTCGGGTCTCATACCGTTAGTGTAGTGTGACGGCTTCAAAGGTCTATGGAAATTATTCAAGCTTTTTTAATTTCAAAGCTGAAGACGATTACTTTCTATTTGTTGTTTATCCAAATCTAATAAGTAATTCTATTACCATTTTCCTAAATAATTTAAATGTAGGTATTATGTCCTTACCTATATTGATACATCAATTCAGGTGTTCTTATTGTAATATGCAATAATAAATTGATTTCATTCTAAACTTGAGAGGAGGATAATCACAATACTTATTAATAGCTTAAAGTAGAGGACTCATATTATTTTTCATTCTTTCATTTTTGATCAAAATACGTAGACGAATTCGAGTTAACAACTAAATATCAACGAGACATACTCATAAGTGATAAAACGCCATACATCGTTACCATGGCAACCAAGTAATTCATTTATTTAGTTCGCTCACATTTGCTCGAGTATGGAGCTTAGAGCTCAAATTCAGTAGCTAAACAGTGAAATGCAGTATGACAAATGAAGATAGATCGGGAGTTGGATATACGAGTACTGTTCTGAGTGTTGAAACTCCGAGAGCTTTATCAAAACACGATATGGTTGTATTTTAGGTACGGCTTGTGTTTGTGTTTAAAAAAAAATCTAGCTCTAAATAACATCCTCTTTATACCTAGTGTTGGGAAAAAATCACCAACTTCTATACGTGTCGTAAAAGTCGACTAAATGGCAAAAAGGTCACAAACTAGCAGCAATTAACGCCTAAACTGCTTTTAAAATCAAAACAAAAAAAAAACATTTAGACAAATGTAGGCACTTATCTAATAATATTCATAATTCTAATATTATTATAAGAGAAGGAAAGTTAGAAAAATCCCAATAACACTTTGCCCGACCCAGGGAGCGAACCCAAGACCTCGTGCTTAGCAGTCCCGCTTGCTACCACTAGACCGAAAAGGCAGACTTTTTTATTTATCTATTATTTCTTTATTACACACCAGTTCACAAAGCATATAGGAAATTATTGTAACAAAAGTCGTTCAATGGTAAATTTGGCACCCCAAATATATCACCATATAATCACCAATTGATTTAACTCCCTTTAAATAAATACAAGTTTTTTTTTGCTATTAATATATTAATAACAAGAAATTTTACTCTTGTGATAAGGTGCAGATAAAAGCAAAAATGAGAATAGATAACACAAATTGGAGCTTTAATAGAACATGGTATAAATGGCTTTATGTTTTTTGACGTTTAGGAAAAGACCGTTGACCAAAACCCTTATTGTTTTGCCTAAAGCTATTTAAAATCTTTTGTTTTTTTTTTAGGATTATGTGTTAAGAATGAGTTATTATTATTTTAGCTCGGAATTATTCGATACTTGATTAAAAATCTCGATTGTTGATCACGTCATCATGAATCTAAACAAAACATATTTGTCAGAATCGTTGTGACATATTTTAATATTTAATACTCGACTAATAACAGATACTCCTACAAAGACTGTGAAGGGCTAGTTAGGTTTTAATGCTTCCAGTTTATGAATATCTAGCACTTACGCTACAGTAATTATAGTAATTTTAAATATTTCTTCGGCAATTGTACCTACATTCAAAGCCGAACAATTCTAGTGTAATTTAGCCCAACGTGTTCATATTTGATAATATATTTTCTAGACTAGCGGTATGATCATTGACTGACAAGCCAGTGGTCTCGAGTTCGATCCCAAGGCGCGCACCTCTTACTTTTCGTAAGTTATGTGCGTATTATAAATTAATTATCAGTAGCTAAAAAGGTGAGGGAAAACATCGTGATGAAACCAGCACACCTGAGAGGTTTTTAATGGTGTATAAAGCCATGCTAGAGCCTACGGGCGGTTTAAACTCTGACACCAGGTTGTTCATCAACCATACGATAAAAAGAAGAATACATTTTTCACTCATTTAAACCACGTTACCTAAACAACAATTTCGGTCGTTGTGTAGAAACTTTTACTTCGTTTTAGTAACAGTTTTTATACAGCGATCAAAATATTTGTGTGGGTAAACAAACCGAAACTTCCACCTTCAAGCAACCTACAAAGTCTTCAAGTGAAATAAACGTGGTGTTTTAAGTGTAAACCCTTAAAAAGCATCTCGGGTGCTAACGTAAATCTTATTGCTATAACTCAGCCGCATCGTACTCGTAAAGCTTAGTTCAAAACTCAAGGGAACGCGCCGCAAACCGAGACGCTGAGAATATTAGGGTTGAGACACAAGCGACCAGCGATTCATATTTGAACCTGTCAATTAGAATCTGTCAATTTGTTGAGCAAAATAAAATTTGTTATTATTAAAATATTTCACTTATTGTTTCTCATTATGATTTATTGTATATGCAGTTTATAAGTAAAGTTATAATTACTTATCTATTAATTTTATAAAATAAAATGTTATTCCCTTTTTTACATTTCCCTTAATTTTAGTTTTGGTATCTGTGAATTTCTGTCACATAGTTTTTCGTTCCGATCACAACATCTGTCATTGGCGTAATTGTGGGCATAAGACTTTCACACGCTATTCAAAAGAAGTGAATACTTAAAATTTATTAGCTAAAACAAACACCAACCCTGATTAATAAGCACATTAGGCACTGATTACACTTGCTGTTGCCGTTTGTTGTGGCGTTCTATGTTTGTTTTTAAGGGGATCCGAAATTTTGAAGTATGACTCTGACCATAATCCAGAACAATTTCTTTTACATATTTCAAGTTAAAAATTCACCTTTCCATACAATTTGGCAACTTATTAGAACAGTGCGGTTTGTAATGCAGCGTGCGGTGTGACAGGTAAATTTTCATAGGAGAAGAGAAACGCACAGCCTAAAATGCTTAACCAATAAACTTTAAACTTTAATAGTTTTTAACCTAGATATTCATTAAGAAAAGGTCTTAAATTCCACCCCCAAGGAGTAACATAGGAAATGAAAGTTTGTGTTAAAATTTTACTCATTAAATATTTTAAGTACTAATTTTCAGGATTTTTTTATATTTTTTAAAATGTACGCGGATCATGTCGCGGGCATGCCACTAGTAAATAAATTAATCAGCCTGTAACTGTCCCAATGTAGGGCAAATGCCTCTTCTCATACAGAAAAGGAGTAAGCATTAATCACCACGCTAGCTCACTGCGTGTTGGCGATTTCAGAATATTAAGTCCACGTTTCCTTATGATGTTTTCTTTCTCCGTTAGTCAGTGATGTCTTAGATTAACTAAGAAAGTACATTGACATTGAAAAGTTACATTGGTACATGTTAGGTTCGAACCCACAGCCATGCGCTTGTAAAGCGGGTCCGTAACTAATGCGCCACTAGTATTAAATAATAAATCTCGCTACTTCTTCACACTTTGGTCATAACAAGCCTTTTATTGGCATTTTTATAGTGGCAGAGCAATCGCGTCCCAACCACGTAAAATGGGATTTAGTTTGCCATCTGGACTAGTAAAAATTGTGTATTGAGGGTTTTTGTTATACCTGCTACATGGATATTTGTAACATTCAGAGGTTTAAGCTATGTACAATTTATGATAACATTTTGCTATGACTTTGATAAAAATAAATAGTGTTTTACTTTCAATTTGCAAGTTTGGATGTTTAAAACTATCACAGAAAATATTAGCAGTGATAGCCTAGTGGTATGACCGTTGGACTGCCAAGTCAGAGGCAGTAAGTTCGAAACGCACGCACCTTTGACATTTCTAATTTTTGTGCGTATTAGAAATTAATGATCACTTGCTAAAAAGTTCGTGAAGAAACACACCTGCGTCCGAAACTAGCCCAAAACTAGTCGGGCATTCCCGAAATCAATCCGTGAGTAAAGCCGTTAATATTTAAAAATATATTTAAATGTTCGGTTTATAAATTATTCCAGGGCCGTAAGACTCACGCTACATTCCTCGGGCTCCTAATTACGAAACGATATATTTTCCCTTTCATAAAATATCGCCTCGGGAATCTTGTTCGAACATGTTATCATTTGCTAAGAGCAAATAACCCGTGTTGGACCAGAAGTCAATAAAACAGCAGGATTTGTCCTTGGTAACGCTTGATCGGATCAGAGTTGGGTTGTTTGGGTCATGTTTGGGTACAGTCCCTGATGGATTGATATGGAGTTGTTGTTGTTAAACCCATGGCGTATGGCACACATGAGCGACTGATTGAATAACATACTAAAAGCTATTGATTGTTAGGAAAGGATTAGTGAAAATATGGCGGAAGATGAAAAAGAAAGTACTGATCATCTGGAGTATTATTTATGGCTACTTGTGAAGAGATTAACTACAGGTTTTAGTATTCCGAATATAGTTTCTTTTTAAGTACAGTTAGAGCTTAATAAGTGTTAACTAGTATGTCTGAGGTTAAAACCAAATTCCCGCACCTTTAATTTTTCGTTAGTTATGTGCATAAAAAGTCCAAAATTTTTGTTGAAAGAAATCATCATTATAAAAATGTGCGTAAATTAATTAAATTAAATTAATAAAACCGTGGTCCTATGCCTGATCTTTCTTAGGTAGTGTCGCATTGCCATCCCATCGGACTATGAAAGTGAAGAATAGAGAGTGCACCTATGGTATATATGAGACTTTCATGATATCTCCTGCGTAGTTGGCTGATCTTCGTAGTTGTCATCCTAGCCGAATTTAGACTATTATTATTTTTTTACTACAAAATATTACATGTTAATTTGGAGTTCATTTTTTCTTTAACAAACATAATATAACTTCAAAGTTCGATTCGCTACAAATATTTGATTTTTATCAAACTTCTTTATTGAATACTTTTCAACTTATGTTATACAAGATGTTTTTATCGTAAATGAAAGATTTAATGTTACGTGGAATCCATTAGGTTTTCTGGAGGCAATACTTGCCCTGAATTCGGTGCGAAAAATATACATTTGTGTACTTACAAAGTGGTGTGGAGGTACGGAACATGTAATGGGCTTTTTGTAGGTTTTAGTAAATGTTATGGTTCGTGTATACCTATTGTATAAATGTTGTAGACATTTTTGGGACTCTAATGGCAGGTAAATGGGAAACGTTTATAGTAATTGTCATGAATATGAATGGGTGTAGAAAGTTTATATTAATTCCAAATTTATAGAAGTTTCTCAAAGTTTTATAAGCTGTGATAAGTTTCTTTGGAAAGAAAACTATTTTATAATATTACATACATATATTTAAAAAAATACGGTGGATTAAGACCAAAATAGGCATACTCTAGTTATTTTTATATCACTAAAGTGGCAAATAAGTAGCTATGGTAAACGTTCGTCGTTACCATAGACGTGTGCAACATCAGAATGTTGTCGACCTGACAAAAGTCTTTCTCGTCTTTTTGGAGAACTTTTTTATATAAATCAGCGAACATACTTTTTTATATTCTGTATCTTTGTCTATGCCTGACTCTACAGACTAACGTAACATGAACCTAACAAATTGTACAACGTAACTAACGAGATCGTTAGTTTTCACATCACTATCCACTAACTTCAAGTTCTTTTTTAACTGCATTCGTTCCACTCAACTTAACCGTAATGAACAGAGTAAGCGTTAAAGTTCAATTACTTCTAGTACTTTCTTTAACTAATGTTTTTACTGCCTCATCATCTTGATATCACAAATTCGGTTTTTGATTGCAAAGTTCCTGATTTTAATCTTGGAGAAGGCAATTGTAAGTGGTGTTATCTATCAAGAAATGTTCGATGGAAAAATGTATTTTATTTGGGTTTAATATTTACACAGCCTGTATCAGACCACTGCTGGACATAGGCCTCTTCCATCGGCCCTTAATCGCCACCCTGGGCAAGCAAGTTGGCGATCGCAGTAACAGATAATTGCTGTTTGTTATACGGAAGGATGCCGCTACCCATCCTCCAGATTTTTCCCTTTGTCGCTTCTTACAACACCCGCAGGACGTGCAGGGGTGGTTCTATTCTTAGGCCGAAAACCACATGGCCCATTAAGTATCTAATATCATTTAATATTTGGGTTTAAAACGCGCCTCAATGGTTGAGAATATTATTAAATACGAGTATAACATCATTTTAAATTTTTTAATGATTCAAACTTCACAACAAAATCAAGCTATAATTTGCCGAATTAGCAGAGATACCTCTTAGGACACGGCACGTGACGCGGGATAAGTCCCGGTAAGCCCTTCACGTAAGGGCCCTGCGAGTAACGGGCCCGAATATTGATTTTTTATGAATTGAGAACACCGATAACACTGTTTGCTTTTATACTTTCGCCTGTTAGCCGATTTCTTTGAATATGTTTCGTAAAAAAATATCTGAATAAGTAATGAAGTTTTTTTTTGCTGAAATGTTGAGAAACAATGACTAATTCTCCAATTAATAATTAGGTATTAGGTTGGTGTTCTGCATGCTAATGAATTATTTGATTATAATCTTTCCAGAAGCTACATGCTACGAATCCTACTGTCCTACTGTTTCTGCTATCCTGCTAATATTATAAAACTGTCTCCGTAAACCCATCAAACATCGAGAAATGAGACACAAATAAAAGTAAATCAATTGTTACGCGTAGCCAGCGTCCTTGTGGTGGTTGAAAGGACACATAGAGTACCTTTTATTCTGCTCCTAACTTTACCCGGACAAAGCTACAGGCAAAAGATAGCAATAATATAATTGTAACACTGTATTGAATATTGATTATTAAATAAATTGCTGCAATTACGTAATTACATGTTTTACTTATCATTTATTTTTTTGTTTCAGGTAAATTTTTTTGGCTGTTTCCATTTGTGAGTAAAAAGGATTTTATGGAAGGTTCTATTAAAGTAATGAAAGTAGATTATCCGTTAGCGATGATAAAAAAAATACAAATAAAAAATAAATAAATTTTAGATTAAGTTTTTCTCTTTTTATTTTACTTTTAGTTTTAGTGTTAGTTTTAGTATTAGTTTTTAGTTTTAATTGTATTTTAATTTTATGTTTGTGTTTTTAGGCAATAAATGGAAATTTGCATAAAAAAAAAAAAAAAAAATATATTGTTTATTGATTTCTGAGCGGTCTTTTTTTTTGCTCACCTTACGGCTGGCAACAATGACTGCCGCCGGAAAATATCTGATTATTATTGAGTTATTTTTTATAGAAATAGATTCATAATAAATTATTCTAAAAACGTCTAAAATCGAAAACTTTAACTAATTCTGAGACAGACTCAATTCGTTACAAAAGCTGGCATTCCCATTAAACTTGAAACGAATGAACAATTGAACACAGATTTTTATAAAACATAATTATAAAAAAATATAAAAACGTATGCAGAATTTATTTAAAGAAATTAGCAACTTGACCGAAACGTCGAGGTTAGTTTAATAATGACTATTTTGAATTATCTGTACGTGAATAGATCCGAAATAATATTTAAAACATGAATAATAAGTAATCTCAGTTGGTCACATGTATGTATATAACGAGAATGATAGCGATAAAGCTTTCAATCTATTTTATGATACATTCTGCATGCTTTATCATCTTTACTTTACTTCATTCTTCAATAACAAAGCTGTCATTGAACAAATATTAAAATCAAGAATCTAAAACTATGAGACGAGAGAAGGAAATTAAAATTTCTGATAAAAGATAAAGGTAGTAAGTAAGCTGAATAGTAGCAACCTGTTTATGGCAGATATGAAATTGCTTTTCCCGTACCTCGTTCACAAACGTAAAATAGAGATAGATATTTAAAATAGAGATTTCTTGGTTGAACGATTTATTTATCTACATTGCAAGTACGGATTTCGTAGAATATTTCTTCATTAAGGCGGCTCTTCGCGCTAATCTGTCATCTCGCTCGAACATTGAAGTTGATTGAAGATATAAAATCAATTAATGTAGTTATGAAAAACCATTTGAAGGAGAACAACATTATAAAGTTCCAGCAAAATTTTTAGCTCAATTAGACACTAAGAAGTGGATTAAATTTAACTTGCAAGATTTAATTACAGACAACAGGTGTAGTAAATAAAACCTTGTAAAAATACTTTTTACTTAGGTGTGTAAAATTATCGCAATAGTTCTTAATATTATTGCAAAATATCGATTTCGTTTGACAGCTCATGTCGTGTTTGGTTCGGATGGGTTTAACTAAATCAAAGTTACGGATAATCAAGTCAAAATGAATCATCTGTATGATATCAAAACTGGCTATTTAACAGTATATTGCCAGAAAGGCGGTTGAGCTTTAATTAGCTATTCCAATGCAATCAGTTGGCAAAGAGATCGAATTCTCGTTAACTTTGGCTACAAACAAAGTTATCAGAATCGCAATAACCGAGCCATCGGAACCTACAAATTGGAATGCTCAGTCCGATGTTTCCGATGAAAGTACACTGAACATTAATTATGAGGAACTCAAAGGTATAGACGAACTAGAAGCAAGGATAAACATAGACAACAGCGCAAACATGATAGATACTGTTGGAATCTCTGCTAATAGAGCTTTGTGATTTAGAACGGAGTTAATTGAAAGCCGTCCAATATCGCGATTGCAAAGGAATTCTGATATAGACAGGAATTTGAATAGAATCGATAATGTTAGTTTTGGTGTGTTTATTACGAAACATGTTTTGTGTAAGCAGGATGAGATCCCGTTATATGTTTTTTCTTTTTCTCAGATTATTAATTTATTAAATAAAAACAAAATTATATCTACAAATTTATTGTACTACTTATATAGGTACCTAATTATAAAGTAATAATTATTTATTCACTAAATAAAAAAAAAATTAAAACAAAATACATTTCGTACTGAATCTTTATGTTAGCTGTTTAAGCTAACATGCTGTGCTTGACGCATTTATTTGATTTATATTTTCTTCATATCAAAAAATATTTTTTTTAATTACTTATTTTTAGTACCCATATATTTTGTTTGTTTCAATGTTTAATAGTGTTTTGGGGTTATTTTTTTGTAAGTAATTGACTTTTAAATAAGCAACAATTTTATTGACATTTAATTCCCTGAGAATTTAATTTTTCTTTGGCTCTGGTTATGATTCGAAATATTTTTATACGTTTACGAATGCATCCGTTTTTTATTTTGAAATGTTAAATATTTATCTACATTATTTATGATTCCGTTCCGTCCCATACGGTACCAACCGAGTTGGTCAGTCATATACGTTTTAACTATAGGTTATAGTCGGTTAAAATTTAAAAAGATATTAGATAGAAAGATATTAGATACTTTTATTAGAACCTTTTTTTAGAATAAATTACTACACGATAGACGTCGCGGTTACGTGATTTACCTTCTACGCTTAATGTCGCGGATTCGATTACCGCACAGAAAAAATATTTGTGTCATCGGTAGCTATTAGAACCAATCGGGGTATTTGTGTTTTAGTAACTTGTAATTATATTGTTATATTTATGTTATTATGCTAAATTCTTATAATAAAGTTAAGCTGTGTTGTAATGACCTAACATTCAAATTAAAATATTACATCCAGGCCTCAGATTATATTTATAAAAGTGTTTCCGTAGAAATAACTTAGAAAGAGAGAGCTATATAATCACTTAAGAGTAGATAGGTACTGCTCTGTAGCACTCCATCCTATAATATTCGCTCAACTTTTAGATATTGCAGACAAATTTATATTTTACTATATATTTTCAAGACCACTTGAAATATAGCTCTTGGCTTTTATATTATTTCTCGTCCTACCTTCATTATATAGAGAGCTCGTGTCAAACAGCTGTTTGATTGTAAGAGCGCACACCTGAAGACCTGAAGTGCTTATGTAACAAGCTCGACTAACTTAGTTCAACTTAAGTGCGGAGAAATATGAAATATGGAGCAACTTTACTTTGTATGAAGCCATTCGTAGCTAATTAGTTAATTAAATTTATATTTATTATATTTGCAAATGTAGGTACGTGGTATGGTAATAGAAGTTTTTATAATTAGTCGGATAATAGTAAGCTGTTATAGTCTAGTGGTACTGTTAACCAAATCAAGGTTCGATTCCCAGGCATGTAGGCTGTAGGTCTCGAACGGTAAGGGAAAACATCGGGAACATCGGGTCACAATCGCAGTTAGGAGAATCTATGACCCCCCATTTGTGGAGATGGTAGTTGCACCTGGCTACGTATAGTACGTAGTACTGGTTGTACAGTGGTTGTGTCGTTATTTTATACGTTTAAGTAGTTTTTGAGTTTATCCATTACGAACAAACAGACGAAAAATCAAATCTTTTCTCTTTATAGTTTCTTAATGTTAGTTTAGGTTTAGACGAGTCTAATTTCAATTAATTAGTTTAAAACTTAAAGACGAATCAGGGGGCTTACTCTGAAATCACGAACTTAATTCCAATTGTAATTTAAAAGCGGCGCAGGCGGGTTCCAGGGCGTGGTTGGAATTTTTCTTTGGAAAAATAACAGGACTGGAATTGGTTCGTGCTTCAAGAGTAAGCACCCTGGTCTTAGGTAAATAATTATAAGAATGAGCGAAGTAGCGTTGAGTTGGACAGGTAATATAAAAAATTAATGATATTGTTGTTTCAAGACACAAAAACTCCACATTATCAGCCTGTCGTTTTAAAATCTGTATTAAAAGTATTCTTCTCTGTATGAGAAGAAACCTTTGCCTTGCAGTGGGATAGTTACAGGCTTCATCTTCTTCTTATCGTATGTTTGATGAACAACCTGGTGTCAGAGTTTAAACCCCCCGTAGTCCTCTGACATGGTTTTACACACCATTGAAAAATCTTTCAGGTGTGCTAGTTTCATCACGATGTTTTCCTTCACCGTTTTAGCAACTGATAATTCATTTGTAATAGGTATGCACAAAAATTTCGAGAAGTCAGAGCTGCGCCTTGGGTTCGAAATCGAGACCTCTGACTTGTCAGTCGACGGTCATACCACTAGGGTATCAGTGCTATATGTATATATAGTTACAGGCTGATTTATTATATTTAAAATATATAGGTATACAAAAAGCGCAATAACAATAATTTTAATTTTTTTTTAAATATAGTGACGAGCAAAACTATCATCCTTTTTTCGTCTCAACGCTTCTTATAATTCAGAGAACGTTGTCTTCAAGTTAACTTAGGCATAGCACTTATAGTAATGGCCTAACCATCAGAAACATTAACACAAACAATGAAACAGAACTGTTGGTGCTTCAACTTCTACTAACTATTGTCGTTTGTTACAAATGGGGCGTGAATCAAGACGTTTATTTTGGCTCCATTACTTTTGATCGTATCTATAGATGCCCCATGTAGTGTTATGTCTTTTGTAGACATAGGTCAGAGGTCCTATGATAAGAAAAAGATATGGGCAAATTAAAAAATAATCACAATCACATGTTTTTTGAATTTTTTTTTTCTCAGTAATAGGTATATGAATAAAAAAATATTAAAAATATATATTTGATCTCAGGACGCAAAAATAAAGAAATGGTATTTTTGTTATATGGTCATGTCAAATTTGAAATGTTGTCAATTGGCGGTCTTATCGCTAATAGCAATTTCTTCCAGACAACCATTTGGAAAGAAATGGTGAAAATTTGTTTTTTTCGATGCTGTGGGATGTACCCTAAATCCTTATAATAGTCTTCTAGAAGCCAAGATTTAGATTCACCTATCAGCCACTTTCTTCCAACTTATAGACTTAAGATAGATGACTTCTTACGTACTTTAGCGGCCACAAAAGAAAACGGTTGAAATAACGAAGATAAGATAACAAGGACAATTAAAACTGAATCATGGTTTTGCTATTGTTTTAAAATGTAAAAACCATGGTATTATATTAGACCTCCTTTATAAGTACCAGCAGCCGCTATTTTGTCATAAAGTAATAATTTGAACTTACGGCCCAAGATCTAAAAACAAAACAACACAGCTGAGTAGAGTTTTAAGAATTATGATTACAATTATATTATAATTCCTCTCACCTGCTAGTAGTAGAGCTCATAATAAGCTGTTGGTTGATGTTGCAGTGGCGAGTCCGCCGGGCGGCGCGGGCGCACCGCGGGAGGAGGCGCCTCGGCCTCCGCCGCCTCCCGCACCCCGCAACGGCACCCCTCCCAGTAAGCACGATTATAGATCTATGGCGGTTATGGCGATTATGATTTCATTATTATATTCTTTTAAAAAGTTAGGGAACTTAATACATACCTACCTAAAGTAAGTCATTATTTGACTTGAGGATATAAATATCAGCTCTAGATTCGCTCCAGATAATCGTTAAAAAATTCAATAAACTCTTGATATTGTATCACAAATTAATACTAACATTGTGCTAGAAAATCTTAATAAAGGCAGATTGAACTTCAAATAGGATATTTATGATTGTACTAGCAATCATATTCTTAAGTTTTAAGTAAGGCATCAAAGTTAAGGCAAGTTGCCGTTAGGAGGCCTTTGTCCAACAGAGAATGCCTTTCGGCTGATGATGGTAATAATAATGATAAAGGCATGAAAATTAAATAGACGCTGTATCTTTTTCTTGCTTTAAATTATTTATAATATTTTATTTGCTTTAATTGAATAATAATATAAATGATTACTTTTAGAAGTCGGTTATTTTACATCATGTTTGAGGCAATAATTAACGGCTAGGTAAGTATTAACTAAGGGGCAACGATTTTAATTTATTCCAAGAAAATTAACTTTTTTGAATATAATAGGTATGGCTTAAAGTATCACTTTGGTACCTCTGTTAATTGAAGCCTCTCTCGTGCCAGTTAACTGAGGATAGAGTTAAATAACTAGATCAATTATTTTAGTAGTTTTATTCAATAAAATATTAATTAAGTTTTCAGGTTGAAATTGAAAGGGATAAATTAGAGTTTCCTGAAAGTTATTAAAGGGATTTGCGAGTTTGAAGTTTCAGAAAACGCTTTCTAGAAATGTAAATTTTTGCTTTGAACTTAATTCTACTACTTAATTAAATAATTTTAATCTTAGAATTTGTAACTTTTATTACAAACTACGCAAGCACGACTGCTGAGTACGAGATCTTGAATTCGATCTCCGGGTCGGGCAAAGTGTTATTGGGTTTTTCCATTAGGAAATTCTCAGTAGCAGCACGAAGTCTGGAATTATGACCGGTTATTGGCAATAGGCTCGCCGCCTATTGCTTGGAACTTATAATATAGCTGGCGAAAGGCGCCAGCCGCGTTGAACATACGGCGTGAACAAGGGAAACAAGGATTCGTTTTTATATAATACTAGCTGCCCCGCGCGACTTCGTACGCATGATTATTCTACTTCAACGCCTATTCTACCCCTACCCTACCCTAATCTACCCCTACCCTATCCTACTCTACCCCTACCCTACTCTACCCCTACCCTTCTCTACCCTACCCCTACCCTACCCTAATCTACTCCTACCCTACCCTACCCTACCCTAATCTACCCCTACCCTACCCTACTCTACCCCTACCCTACCCTAATCTACCCCTACCCTACCCTACCCTAATCTACCCCTACCCTACCCTACCCTACTCTACCCCTACCCTACCCTAATCTACCCCTACCCTACCCTACCCTAATCTACCCCTACCCTACCCTACCCTAATCTACCCCTACCCTACTCTAATCTCTACCCCTAGCCTACTGTACCGCTAGCCTATCCTACTCTGCCCCTACCCTAACCTACTCTACCCCTACCCTACCCCACGCTACCTCTACAAAATCAAAAACCATGAAAATCGGTTCAGCCGTTCTTAAAAAAAAAAAGTATCCTATGTCCTTCTCCTGCTTCTAAGCTACCTCCCTGCCAATTTTCAGCCAAATCGGTTCAGCCGTTCTTCAGTTATAAGTAGTGTAACTAACACGATTTTCGACTTTCTTTTATATATATAGATAGATTTTGTTTTAAAGATTTTAAAATAATTTAGAACTAGTCGCCACAACCGCCTTGTCTCGTGCACGTACCGTTTCGTCTGTTTTCGTTTATTTGTGGACTCCTGCGCATCCAGCACTTTTTACGCTTGCGACTCATTTTTACCCAAGCCTATATACACATTAGCAGATTTACATTAAAAAATTGTAAGCGTTTTTAATTATTTCAGTAACCAGGCAGTAAATTTAGAATTATATGTCTTACGCCAATGTGTATAAGAGCTATTTTTAATTATTATATATCCTTAGCTTTGAATTCGATAGGATTTCGTATAGGACTCATAATGACTACTCTTTTACACATTTATCGTGAAATTTATTTTTTACTATGTGGAAACATAGTATAGGTAAATAATATATTTTGTCTATATTACTTTTCATTTAATTATTTCGGTCATTGTAGTCCTAGAATTAATTACTGAAAAGCTTGCAACCCTTTAGAGTGTAGTATGCCTCTGATAAGTGTTGTTATAATCATTTATTCCGACTTGTATCTTTTTTTTTTGTTTAAGAATTGGAATTTTTACCTTTTTCTACAGAAACAGAGAAGGCTTTTTTTCTTTATATTATTATGTATGTTAACTTCAATCTGAGAGACATGAATACTGAAGTAAAATAGGTCCTGCTTGCCTAGCATTATCCATTAAATTCTTAGATCACAAAATAAATAATGCCAAATTTATATTAACAACTCAATGACATCAACTACCACTTTCTCTATAACTTTGATGAAAAAAAAACAATACAACTACAATAAAAGTCATAGGATGATGAAGCATATAATGCAGTTGAAACGTATTCAGTACGTGAACCAACTCCGAAACCGCACTTGGATACACACGGTTGCTTCTGACTTCACTCGTGGCTGGTTACAACCCACAAAGCGTCTTTGACGTGTTATGAGAACTGGTATAAAACGAGAATTAAAGCGCATATAGCTTGTTATTTGATCTTACTATCGTTTCAAGTTACATTGCTTGTGGTCACGGGAAGACTGACTTAACAAAGAATTTCATCGTCGTGTTCGGCTTAATGTTCAGTAAAACTTATCTGAGGGATAAGTCAGGAGTATAATGTTCAATTATTTATGTCTAATCTATGTTTAAACATCACTTACCATCAGGTGGACTCCAGGTCCAAAATATGTTATTTTTAAATAAAAAAATGTAAGCCATCGGTATTGGCTCCTGCACTAAATCTCAATTCTGTCATCGACATAAAAGTTTACAATGTAACTTTATGTTACAGTATTGAACCCACTTCGTCACATTTTGAATATAAAATCAACCGATATGTAACGTTAACCCAGATTATTAACAGAATACCTACTACAGAACATTCTGCCATGCATTGTATTTTAAAAGACTTATCATTACATACGTTAATATTTTTTTAAACGCAGCTTTTTAAAGTTAACCATTGAGAAATTAGACACTCAAAATTTCGTTTTAGTTAAATGACCAATGATATACTGTTAGACAATTATTTGTTAAGTAGTTAGATTATTATAATTAGATATACCTATGTGCCATTTACTTTGTATTTTTTTTTTCTTTTTATTAAATTCCATCAATTTAATTATAATATTTTAGAAATTTTACGACGAGTTTATATAAAGTTATCTAACGATTGAAATATCAATGTTTCTCTATTTTTACAATTTTCTCCTTATTTTATTGTTGTGTTGTGAATGTCTAATTTTCTACCATTGTTTTTATAGTTATCATATATCTTATGCCTCGCTAGGCCACCATACCCTCATTCCACTCCTCTCAATTTGCTTTCTGCCAATCCTACCCATAAAAGTCTAGCTTGTCCCGCCATCTCCTTCTGGGCCTGCTGCGACATCGTCTAACGTGTTGTTGGCTCCACTCGGTGGTTAGTTTTGCCCACACCTCGTCGGACAAGCGGCAGATGTGACAAGCTCAGTTCTATTTCAAGCTTGCGGCTTTCTGAAGAACGCGGGTGACCTGAGTTTTGGAGCGCAGTATACCGTTCCTTATAAAATCTGATAACCGGTCTCTTAAGATACTGCGCTCCATAGCTCTCTGGCTAATTTTAATAAATCTCTCTAAACTTTTTTTTTCTATTTATTATTTTTTCTTTTCTTTTTTTATTCTTTTAGTCTTTAAAGTAAATTTCTTCTTTCTTCGAATATTTGTGTTGTTGAACTTGCATGTATGTTTACTTCTCATTAATTACTTTGTTGACTATTCAAATAAATAAAATATATTCTGTGTATGCAAATATTAATTGGTAAATTTACATAGCATTTCATAGCATAGCATTTACTTATAAAGATTTATTGAGTTCTTTAAGCATTGAGTACAGTGAATATTAGAGCCACCAGAGAGTGCTGTTTGTATTACGTATCAAACAAATCACAAGGATATTTATTCGAATAGAATATTATTTATTATTATTTATGATATTTACAATACAAAATAACCGAAAAATCAATCTAAACGAATTGAAATCGAAGAATCAAGTTTTACATTATAGACATAGTATTTAGACACTGTATTAAAACAATTCTATAAAAAATTTAATTAACCACAAGTTCATAGGTTCAAATCCGAGCAGAATAGCATAGGAACGAATAGTAATTAATGACTAAACGAACTTACCTGTACTTAAAGTTCTATCATAATTTTACTGGATGGTTCGTCCGAAGAATTAGCTCTTTCTACAAAAAATTGTAACAATTTGTAATTATTTGTAGAAAACTAATTATTTATGTTAAATGTGTGTGTGTTATGTTAAAATACAAAAAAAAACATATTTTTTGCGACTCAGTATTTTAGATCGGTCGTTTTTTCATAAACGACGACATAAGAGCTTAGCACTTAAAATAGCCGCGTTTAACGACCGTTTTACTGTCCGTACATGAAAGGTAAGCTTTCTATCAAAATACGGATCTACCGTAAGATTTATTAGACACTCAGGTGCTATAGGAAGTTTTAAATTTCATAAAATATTTAATGGTATAACCGTCAGTCTTAGGGAAATAATGAACGATTTTTTTTTTAACTTGGAATTATATCTTATCTTATGGTAAAAGGAGGTATATAAATGAAAGTCACCGATGATATTGTTTAATTAAAAATACTAGTGCTCCAATCAGTGGTCGAAATTCGATCGCCTTTTTTTAAATATAATTTTTAGCTTTTTACACTTCTTTTCCATATAAACTTTTTCTATGCCAAGTTTCACACTCCTCCGTGCGCGCAATATTCTTAAAAGGGGGACCACAATTTTTGCTTCACATATTAATATTTATTTAGAATAATTATAGATTAGCGCTTGTTAAATTCCTTTATTACCAAAAACCTTTGTCAATATGGATGTAAATTGTTATACGAATATTATTTTTATTTTACTAGTTACAACATTTTTGTCGATAGCGAAACAAATGCTAATCGTGCGCTATGGATGCGGAAGTGATCCACTTCAAGCCGCCATCTCTTTCATAGTCTACCACATTTAACAGTTATGAGAAGTTTATTCTGTCGTATAACGTTAGGACGTAATGCAGGCCACACACGCTACGCATAAGCGCTACAATCGCACTATTTGGACTGCCACGGAGAAAAGGGTACCTATAGTTTTATTTTATTTTCTTAAACTGTACCGCACAAAAAGCAATATTAGAATTGATAAATTGTTATCGAAGGAAATTTTGTACTTTCATATTAAACTATAAATAGACACGCGTCAAGCGTAGTGGCATGATCGTTGACTGGCAAGTCAGAGGTCTCAGGTTCGAACAACACGTCCGTTAATGTACCTTGTCAGCTACACACGCTTCTTTTTTAACTGTGCAACCGATCTGCACAGATTAGTTAATAGTTTAAATCACAAAATCTGCAATGATGTATCGCTATCGCTTGCACAGTTTAATCGTAACGATACATCGTTACGTTCGTATCGTTACACAATTTAATCGTAACGATACATATATATCGTTACGATTAAACTGTGTCTAATAAGAATATAAAAAGTACATTTAAAAGTGCCTTTGGAACTAAATGGTGCGAACTCGATCATAGCGATTTTGCAAATCGTGTGTAGCTTTCATTTTCAGACTGTGGTCGTAACGAAACAATTACCATCTCATATTCACCAGTTATCTCTGTTTATAATGCAATTTTATTGAAAATTACATACATACTTCGTTACGATTTTATTATATGTATAGATAGTTTTCATTGTCTATATGTGATAGTTTCTCTGTTCAATTTGATTTGTTCCTCTATAAAATTCAAATGCTTATGCTTGAATTCTCTTATGTGCGTGGGTACAGTTTTACACTTATAATTTCACAATCCACAAAAACCAAGATTGAATTTATTTTCTATAGATCGTACATTATATTTGTCGCGACACTTTATGTAAGTCGTATAGCTTAACTGGTTCGCCAAGCGTATCGTCAAATAGATAATATACACGTAATACAAGTACGCTACAAACTTATTTAAAGCGTGCTACGAACTTTCTTCGAGCGTGCTACGAACTTCCTTTAAGCGTGCTACGAATTTACTATAACGAGCTACGAGCCTACGCTTGCTACGCGTTTGCTACAAGCGATCTCCCGGCTTTTTAGCAAGCTACGCGTTTTCTAGAAACATAATTACGCTTTGCTAATTACATAGTTACGAGCATGCTATGCTCTTTTTAGAGTTCCAATTCCCAAAACGAGAGCCTATTACGGGGACTGTCTATCGGTTGAAGTGATTATTCAGTCAAAACCATGAACGCCTTGAAGAAGTCAAATAACTACCAACTTTACTATATAGCGTACCTATATCACAAATATAAACATTTTGTTGAAGCGTGTTCATTGCTTATTCATAGAACTTAACCGCATACAATTCGGACGAATTGCAGTGGGCCGCTGCAATTCAACCGAAAATTGTTAAAAACACAAAGGATAAAAAAGAAAATAATATTGAATAAATAAATAAAGAATAATAAGTCGTCGTTGAACAAATGCTTGAAATTGTTGGATCCTAGTTATTTTTGGCAAAGTAAATGACAGTGCTTTTGTATTATAATGAATACACATCGTGTTTTTCTTTCACTAGGTATTTGTGTAAATTTATATATAGGTAGTAACTATATTTTACTGATAAAAGCTTATTACTATAATTTACAATCGCAATGGACGTCTAATATCAATTTTATGAAACAAATTTTCTTATAAATTTTCATCGTTTTCATTAACGTGTCGTAATTTTATTTAAGGTACGCGCAAAGGGTTTTCTCCTTCCGTTTATCTCTATTATTCGTCTTGTCACTTTCTAAACCATGTCGTTTGTCACAAAATCCATCCATCTTTTCTTTGGTTTCCTTTTACCCTTATAACCATCCACGTTCATACTTAAAACCTTTCTTACAGACAGCAGATTATGACAGAAAGAATACCTCTTTTCGTGGTAAAAACAATATCCCTTTGTATTTTAAGGTAAATTACATTTTGAAATACTGTTACAGAAAAAGCTACACAAAAATATCAAATAAAATTTCTAACTTTTTATAAAATAATTTCCACAAGTCACTGCATTCCAATTCCGACGAAACATTAAGAATACCAGCATTTCACTGGAAATAATATTCACTTCGCAATCAAATTAGAATTTCAATTTGTCTAGCGTCGGCAATGCAATTCTGTCCCTCCGACCCGTTGCTATGGTAACGGGCTAGCCAACAGAGTCTCCTGTATCTAGATTTGTTTTGGTGTGGCGAAAGTTAATGAAATATTTCATTATACGGTGGGAAATAACAATGTCGGGATTTTGCTTACTACGTGCGACACGGCCACTCTTGGTCGCTCAAGCTCCGGTCAAGGTTTTGTCCCGCATTTTGTAGTGCTAAAATATGGTGGACATAGAAGTTGCATCGCTATATTTGAGGAGAAATGTTTGACAGCCATCAGCTTTTAAATAATAAAAAAAAATACATTTAGAAAACTGATATTCATCTTGAGAACAATGTTGGATCGTCAGTTTGAGAATTATGTTGCCACAGATTGTTGTTGTTGGCTTCAATCTTATCCTAAACTAGCTTCGCCCGCGACTTTGAATTGCTGATTTTGGATTTTTTTACCCTCTATTTTACCCACTTAGGGGTAAAATTTCTAAAAACCCTTCCTTAGGGTTCTCAAGGAATATTTTTTCCAAAGAATTCTCTATGTCCACACCTTACTCCTCTGTTTATAACGACGAGGGCTTTTTTTTTATAACTCCCGCGCTATAATAATAGCACAAGCCAAAATAATCCCAGTCTTATTTAAAAAGTGGCCATCTTTTAATCCCAAACAACATTATCAACAATAGCACAGAAAACAATAGCTTAAACCATTTAAGTATCTACTTAATCAAAAAATAGAATACGCCAACAGAGAAAGATTTATTTTTACGAGTTTTAAAGAAAATTACTTTTGTAATCTGAGGCTTATCATAATTGAATTTGCGTACCTACAAACAGGAAAAAAGAAATATTTGAAACAATTGAATACTCAATTTTGACAGTTTCTGAATATACAAAAATAGCGGCGAAAAATAATCTGAAAGGCGGACCCAGACCCTCTATTGCCTAAAACAAATATTTGTGAACCTCACAAATATTTGCCTTATGTGGGTATCGTTGGATTTGAGAGTTATAGCGTTATTGATATCGAATAATATCGTAACGCGATTCTCAGTTTCGATAATTGAATTGATTTGTCCCCTATACATGAAACCGAACTGTTGCCGTGCAGAAGATCACATACAGTTGTCAGTTTCCTTTGAAACTATAATTTAACATTTTTACTTTGCAGTATCTAAAATTTTACTAATTTCTTTAAGCAAACAACAGCAAATTTGTTAGTAGGTCGGTAATATTATTCCTTCCTTTTTGCGTCTTCTCCTTGCGTCGGTTTCTTTAAGACTGAGGATCCATTTTTGTGGCAAAGAAAAGTGTGAAAGATGTGGGGAAGAAAAAAATGTTCCTACCGCATACCATAGTCCGAGGACGTACGGTTATGTGAAGCTCGCACCTACTAAAAACATCTCCCTCTTGCGTGTTCCTCGCACTGTGTCGGACGGGGCCGGGTACTGCTAGCGCGCTTCGTAGCCCTAGACTGAAGATGCTGACCGCCTCTAGGAAATAGCTTTTCCTGGACTACTTATTGCCGTTTAGTTCTGCTCGCAGCCGAATGTAGAGCATCATGAACGGTGGCGTTGAGAGTGCGAATTTGATCCGTCCAACTTGACCGATTCCTTCCCCTTGGCCTCTTACCTAGCACTTTACAAGTAACTATAAATTTCTCAAGGTTACTGCTCTCCTTTCTAGCAATGTGGCCAAAGAATTCCAGAATCCTGCGTAGGCAGATGATAAACAGCCT
The DNA here is from genome assembly GCA_936450705.2 of Protodeltote pygarga. Lineage (NCBI taxonomy): Eukaryota > Metazoa > Arthropoda > Insecta > Lepidoptera > Noctuidae > Protodeltote > Protodeltote pygarga. The sequence goes on along the minus strand of OW388250.2, from coordinate 13,677,197 downwards.
AGTTCTAATATTATTTAATTATTTTATGTCAAAAAAAACTTATTTTGAAGTAGTGGCAAATAGTTAATACAAAGTTATGAAGCTATAAAAAATAATTTTCTTTTCCCAGGTCAACACGGAAGTGTAATAGAAAACCGTAAGTATTTCATTCAAAGTACAGAAATAACCGACTAGCTGAACATTTAACACACTAACTAAAGCATAAAAAATACATAAACCCAAACTCTGTATCAATTTCCTGAAAAACAAATCAACGGGTATGAATTCTGGTGATCCGGTAAAAAAGCATGTGTATGAAGAACTAACAAACGTACTCCGCTGTGAATACTAAAAACGCACGTACGGCCGCTTGTATAAATGCCTTGTAAAATAACCTGACTGAACCGTGGAACGGATCGTGTCGATATTCGAAATATCGGATTTCAAAAATGTTTGTCCGTAAAAAAAGCGCAATTCTTTTTTTTATTATAGGTAGGTAGTATTGTTTTTTTTTCACGGCTTGGCCCGCGTGAACTCAGAACCAGAATAAAAAGTATTTTATGATCTATCTGAGTGTCAATATCTATTTGTACTTTTCATTTTGGATTTTTTATTATTTCCAAGCGCTTCAGGGGTGAAATTTACAAAGATCTTTCTAATGTTCTTATAAGGTATTTAAAAAATAAATACATAAGCATTCTATAAAGTATTTATACATACTAAGCAAAAACTAAAGTTAAAATATTTTGTAGAAAGAAAAATTGATTACAAGCGTAATTTGGACCCGCGATCTACTGGGTAAAGCCCCCGGTCGGTCTGCTACTAAGCTATTCGTAACCCCGCCCGTTTTATCGAAAATCTCTTCTACATTCAACCATCTCAGATTGTAGTTACATCTCTTTTACAGAGTACTTAGAGGGCTACTCTCTAAGTAGGTACTCCGTACAAGGGGAACATGTCTAACTTTACATTAGAGTAGAATGCTATGCAGATGTAATTTATTTTAGTTAAAAAGAAGGCATGCCTTAAATTAAATGAATTCTTTTATGTTTACGATTTAATTGAAACGCAAAAATGAACTGTGTATGGACCCTTAAGTTGTGTTGGTATGGAAGAGAGCTCACATGGAGTCGGAATAATTCAAACGATCTCTAAAGCCTTTTTATTAATTAATGGTATCCGGGGTTCTTCTCTTTTAAAGCTTAAAGCTTCAGAATTCAACTTTTTTTCTCAGTTCATCAGTTTATTTTATTAGCCATGCCCGAATTACGTTTTGAGAATTTGATTAATATAAAACAAATAAATATCATCTGCCAAAATAATAATTTACGATATACTTAGAATTCACATTTTAAAGAACTGATTCAAGGATACATGTGAGAAAAAAGAAGTATTCTTTATGCGAAACAGGCAGACATAAAAAAACACTTTTGCGTTTTAGTATTGAAATTGGACTTTTAGTACCATACTTGAGCAATGTGATTTAAATAGTATGAGACACTTTCCTACATTTTATGGCTATCACATGAAATACGGATTGTCCACGAAGATAGCAAATTTATGCTTGCTAGCAGATTATGACACAAGTGTGTGCGCAAACACAGATGCACTCTCATAGTCCGATGGGACAGCAATCCTATGCGGTCGGAGATAGATCAGGTGCAGGACAGGCTGCGAGGCACGGAGCAAGTGATAATGAATTTATTATTATGTTCAATAAGTTTTCAAACCAGAAAACTTTGCCAGAAAAGATTGCCAGTCAGCGGATATCCCACTTTGGATAATAAATATCTCTACATATCGCACTCTACATCTCTACATGTAACTAAGCCCACATAAAAATATGGAACCAAAACTTCTAGGTTTAATCATATAATACTATAACTAAATTTAATAGGTTTGGTATCAGGTTTATTACAAAGGCTCAAAAGACTAAATAAGTGTCAGAACTGTTGTGAAACTTCCCGTTTGTAGTAAACTGCGGCTGCGGGATCATTCTCTTCGTAAATTCTTAGTAGTAGACCGAAATATAAAACTACTAATAAAGCTATCACTTCGCCTCTTAGATAAAACAAAACTAGAGAAATGTGAGTAAAGAATACCTCCGCAATCGTACTTTAGGGATTTTCGAACATCATTATTATGTCACCTATTTTTCTCATGGTAGATACTAATATTCCGTACTAAAAACTACCCTTTGTCACTTCTTCAGCCAACGCAAAAATCACGTCGCAAAGACGGACATACAACAGACTTTCGCATTTACAGGGTTATTTGTAAAACACCAGCATCCTTAAAAGGGGTCATTAAACTCATCATTATGAACAACTATGGGAACAACTATGGGACCAACCCTGAAATCGCAAAAAAAATCTATATAATATTTTCTATATCAATCAATAGGCAAAGACTAAAAAATAATTAAGTACCATTTTCTATTCTGTTCCTGATACGATTTTGTAATTTAATTTTTGTTTAGTAGCTATGGAAATGAACATAGTTCTATGTATTTTTAAAACTTGGATTACAGTCGAATTTTGACCTATAATTGTAGTATATAATAGTAGTTTTAATTTAATTTCAATTTGAAATTCAATTTAATACTATATAGTTATTCTTTTGTTATAATCATAACTATCTAAGGTAAACGTTAGGTACGGAAGTTATTATTCCAAAAAAGTACGAAAATTAGTAGAACGAAGTATTATTTCACACCGTTATTCTGTGAGATGATAGTATTTCTACCGTAATTGAACAGGCCCAGCCCACTCGTGCTGAAACCAACATGACTCTACTACCATGCACTATTACATTCACATGTACACAGTTCAATAAATGAAACATACCTATTTTTTTCTTTTGACTAGCTGACTCCGCTTACAAAACCCAGATTGTTAAAATTTTAATCATTTTAATTGCATTGCTTTTAACAAACTCGCATGTTATTCCAATTTCAGTGTTTTTTAGTCTATAGTTGGCAATATTTTTGTTTTTAATTGTGCCTTTTTTGAAAAATTGATTGAAATGATTCTATAAAAAACACCTTATAATGTTATTAGGTGTTTCACAATGTTATTAGGTGTTATAACGGCAATATTGATTGAAAATCTAGTTTGTAGCAGTTTGTAATTAAGTTAAAAAAACATAGAATCACGACTATATTCCCCAGAGGCAGAGGTGTATGCAATACATTCACGTTTTGCCGGCTATGTTATAAGACCCTATGTAATTTGGGGCGAGCCCATTGCCATTAACCGGGCACAATTCCAGACTCTGTGCTGCTACTGAAAATTTTCTAATGGAAAAAGCCCATAACACTGTGCCAGATCCGGGGATAGACAGTGTTATGCTCGTGCTCAGCAGTCGTACTTGCTACCACTACATCAACGAGGCAGTCATTAATTAAATATCTACTTAATACAAAAATTATAGAAATTAAGAGTGCTCTCAGTAGAGTATGACAAGAACTGGTTTATGAGTGATTAAGTGAGTGAAAAGCTTTTATTCTTACTAACTTCGACGGCATACAAAACGATAGCCAATATTGTAGTCGAGGCCCTAAATAAATAACACGAACTTATAATTTTTTCTCGCGGTTGTTCAGTAGTAGTGTAAACGGAATTTAAGATCAATATTTATTCAAGTAATTGATGTTTACTTATTCTCAAAGTTCAATTAATGTAACTCAGTTCATCATTTTATGTAAAGGATCTTTTATTAGAGGAAATGTAATTACATAATTATTATTATATTGTTCTTAACAGTGAGACGACACGATTAATGGGTCGTGATTGGTTTCGTGGGTTAGGTTTCCGCCCAGAATAAATATTTTATTTTGTGTACTTGTTGTGATCGGGTGAATTCGGGTGTGATTCGGGTGTTCTCGGGTTTGACTCGGGTGTACCCGGGTGTGACTCGGATGTAATTGTGTGTAATTCGAGTGTTCTCCCTCTTAAACCTCTTTTTCATTTTTCTTTTATTTAGACTGGCTAGCTTAATTAACAAATGCATGAGCCATAGAAATATGAAACAATCTTTAGCATGAGCCCTAATTCCGTAGTTTTTACAGTATTTATCTTATCAATCGTTATTTTTGATAGGTTAATCAACTTTATTTCTTTGTCCACAGAACAAGGCGCCCTCACGATAGTGCGCCGCTCCTCAAGCCGCAGCAAGGCGGAGAGTTGTCCCACGCCCACTGATGAACAACTCGACTCGCTCGACTTGGACACCGAGCACTTGCCCGCCGTCGACACGCCCGACGCGTGTGACAAGGCCGCCCTTAGGTAATATTCACATACCTAACAAAACTCATTATTCATACATTTCAGAGCTACAGAATTATGAATAGTAAAAATAAAATCGATCAAGTGCGAGTCGGACGCGCGCACGAAGGGTTCCATACAGATATAATATAATATAATTTTAATCAAAACCTTTGGAAATATCTTCATACTTCAAATCTCTGAGAGTAAAATTATTTATTACGAAAATATTAAGGTTTTTCAAAGAATTACCCTATTACATCACACACCATGGCCATAGTAAACGACTTTGTTATTTTGCAAATTTGTCATTTTACAACTTTGTCATTTTGCGACTTTATCATTTTACGACCATGTCATTTTGCGACCTTGTTATTTTGCAACCTGTAACTTCAATTTTGGAATTATGACACGGACCGACAATGACCTTAATTAGGACAAAATATACCAGTCTATTTTTTAAACTGGTCCACGAAGAACGCGAGCATAGTTGCGGGCAAAAGCTAGTAAATAATAATTACATTATGTTCAACGGTACGTATTATATTAAAGGCAACGATAGACAAATCTTCCGTGTACATACTTGTGTTAGTTTAGGTCCGCTCTTAACTTCATAAGCCTTTTATACATTAAATAATCAAGCGCCTTTAATACCCCGGCAGTAAGATCTTTGACAAATAGCTTTCATGTAGCAACTTAGTAATTTTATGCTTCATAACAATCTTTTTATTTTATTACTTAGATACTGATGCATTCAAAGCGTATTTTGAAGTTAACATTTTGACTGCCAGAGCGCAGACATAATGCAAATTTGGTGGATACCATGTTTTCCTCCTTGCGCCATGGCGTTTAATGAATTAAAAATGTTTTGAAATGGAAATGTAATGAATTGGCCATTTTCAAGATTCGTATCTACCTTTGGCTAGTACCAAGTAAATATAGGTATATATTTTACGCAGAATAAGCGCTACGACGTGGGCCTGTAGAAAACAATCCGACGAACCAATACCAAGTATTATAATATTGAATTTCAATGGAAATTTCGTCAGCTCGAACCAGATCGCGATTTTATGCTGAAGGCTTTAGGCTGAAGAATAGAGTGTATAACTAGGAGAAGCGATCAGATCTCAGAGGTCTATGAGCACCTGAATTAATAGCAGTGATAGCCTAGTAATACGAGTGTATAACCTATGGACTGCCAAGTCAAAGGTAGTTGGTTAAAGTCACAACACACAGATAAACATAGGCACTGGATACAGTGCAAAATACCACCTGGTATGTCGAAGAGGCCTTTTTTAAAAATAATAATAAAACAACAAGCTATGTGCACGTTCTAAAGAAATTAAGTTTTTCTCCGTTAAACACTCCTGAATCTATTGTGTCTGGAGACGAGTACTCGGTATAATTTATAGTTTAATCCAGACAGAGCTAATGAAAGGCTTTAAGACTTGCTTTGTTCGCGCAGTAATAATGTTTATTTGTCACCGTGTTCGTAGCTACTGCTTGGATTTCTTGGGATTCTTTACAAATATACGTGTTTAAATTAAAACACACTACATCATCATCCTCCTCACCTTATTATTCCTAAACTTTGTTGGGGTCAGCTTGTAATCTAACTCATTTTTCTACGGAGCAACTGCCTATCTGACTTCCGCAACCTAAAGGGATACGATATTCTAAAGTAAGTTTAGTTGTCAGGATTTTATTTTATATTTTGTCATTAACATCTATGACACTCGTTAAAGCCAGAACCAACGGCTAATCGTGCTTTTCGAAGCTCAGAGCAGGTGATTATTAATTTATAATGCCACATAACTTACGAAAAGGCAATCACGACTTCCTACAATAACACACTACAATTATTCTTATAAGTTTTTTTTTAAATTTAAAACCATAAATATTTAATTTACTTCTGTGTGCGTTTGTTAAGGTCAAATCTTGTAAGTCAAATTTGAATTACTTCTCTAAAGTTTACTCTAAACTTACGACTTAATATTGTGCATGCTTGTCCAGTTCTGACAACTATACACTACAAAGATAGAAATAACCTGATGCTTTCTTCAACAAAAAAGCTTGGTGTAAAAACGTTATTTTAAAAACCTTATGAAAAACTACTGCTATAAAAGTTCTGTAACGTTATGTGAGCACGCTATAAATCTTATGAGACCAAAACCAATCGGAATCCGGTAATCAAAACGTGAGTAAAGCCGAAATAATACTTAATAAATTAGAGTGACTCAAGAAATTTTCTATTTAAAATAATTGCCAAAATTTTATCATAATAAAACACCTTTTTTTCGGGGGAAACCTTCAAAAGGCACCCTGCCTCCGGGGAAGAGACAGAGTAGTGTGGGATTCTTACCTCACTAAAACCACCCCGGTGATCATCATCAGCGCATGGAGGGAGGTCCCGGGTCCTCTTAAGAGACCAGCTCCGGAACCTTCCCTGCGCAAAAAACACCTGAAGGGCTAATATCGATAGTTCGAAAATTCCCCAACAAATCACTCGCATTCCCATTCTTACGAAATAAAGTTTGCGATACCAAATTGTCGGGACAATAAGGTCAATTATTCCAGTTGATTTAACCCGAAGTATCGAGGGTTGAAACAGAATTGGATTTAAATAGCTTATGAACCGGAATGAATGGTGTTGTTGATCGTAGTTCACGCTCGAGGTAAATGATTCAGAAGTTAGTGTTTCCATTACTTTTAGCTTCTTTTGTTTTCAGATATTGATATGAAAATTTTATTGGCTGATAATTTGTAGAGAAAATTTTTAATCAATGAACGATTTTGCATCCTAGCGGCGGAAAATCTTCAGGTTGTATACCTGATTTTAAAAGGACCACCTAAATTTTAGGAGGTAATAAGGTCCATAAAACTCACCAACTTTCCTCAGAGAACATATTATATGTCCAAATCTGAAAACGAAAATTTTACGTCTCATACAAATATGCGTCACGTGACCAGTTTCTTTGTGTCAATTTTGTGTCAATTTTCAGATTTCGCCTTATGTTCCTTGGGAAAAGTAGTTCAGTTTCATGACCTTATTACCTCCTAAAATTTAGCTGATCTTTAAAAAACAATTTGTGAGACTTTTTGTTATTGAAAAGTTCCGAAACTAAATTAATTATACTTCATGTTTTACTAGGAATAGTATACTAGTAAAGTTACTAGGAACTAAATTAATTATCCTTAAAGCAAGGTAAGTAACAATTGGCGACGTTACTATGGTTACCTTACAAAGCCCATATTGAAACACTAATCAGAAATTCCTGAAATTTCTCATACTACCCACAAAATCAATACAATACAGATACATTTCTATCACATAGGTACATACTTATAAAACAAGCGTATTCTCTGAGCTGCAAACAATAGTCATGATATTGGTCATTGTAGATCAAACGATTGAATGTAACGTGATTGTGTTCGCCTCAATGGTAACGATATTACAATACATAATATTACTTGTACATGTACATGTATATCTGTAATAAAGGCACATGGAGTAATATTACATGTTATGAAAAGTTAGAACGGGTATTTAAGGGTTTTGTTATGTTGGTAGGATACGAGACACGTGTATAATATATTAAGAATCCTGTGTTACTACAGAAACAGTTTTTCCTAAATTTCACTCTATAGAGATAGTTTTCTTAAAATAAAACATATATTTTAGTATATCTAATAAAAAATATCGTTTATTTAATATATTTACAATGAAACCTGCACTAGGATACCTCGTATTGCAGGAGTCAGGCCTACACTGGCGAGAGCGCGGTAAATACCCCCGATAGATCTGAAAAGGGACGGTTTTTAGTCTATACTAGACTAAAAACTACACGGTCAGTCGGACTTGGCCGTGATAAGGTACCCGGCTAAAAGGTTTTCCATACAAGCCGACCGTAAATATTCATAATAATATTTTGAATAATGAGTACTATTATAATAACACAATACAAAATAACAAACAACCTTTACCTTTATAAGCTATTAAAAAAATATAAGATATAAACTTTACACCTCTGTTGGACATTTCTCATATTTAGCATTAGTCTTTACTAGTTTGAAATACAAATAAAATACATGAATACAAATAGCAATAATACTTTGAAATTATTTGCTAAAGTAAAAAAGTTTGATCAAAGAATATAAGTCACTCCAAAACTATTCGACAAAAGGACAAAAACTTATTGTAGATCGTACTTTTATGTATTTCATTTTAGGACAGATTCATCTGTGACTGAACAATTTTTTTCATCAATATGATAGATTTTGATGATTACGATAAAAAATCTTTTAAAATACGCCTTCAAAACACTACATAACACATGCATACAATCATCATCAACATCATTAATTACAGACAGTAGACGGCCACTGCTGGACATAGGCATATGAACTAAGTGAAATTATTTGTTACAAGTGTTGTTGCTATGAGCCGATGAGGAGTTTCTTTTTGTATCACCGGAGCGCATCATCAGAATATGACAACATTTATATGGAACCACTTTCAAACCATTTTTTTTTCCTTAAGGTGAACACATGTTTTTCTTAATAAATGAAAATAGTGAATAGTCCAGCCAAATAATTAAAAAGTGAAAAAAATAATAGGCGGATGAAACCCATTGGAAAAGGAGGAGGATATTATAAAAATGAAGGGCAAGGGGAGGGGAGTTAAAGGATCGGCAGTGCGTAAAATACTCCTGTAGATGTCACCACACGCCTATATGGCGTTATGAAAGAAATTCGTAGTTCCAAAAACAAAATTACTCAAATCGACCTATTGTGTATCAACCAATAACTGTTCCACTTCCACAAAAAGCGCTTATCTATAGATAGACACTTCCACAAAAACCTCTTCTCTACAGGTCCCCCTATAAAAAATATGCAAAACATAATCCATTGCTCCGTTGCAGTTGCTGCGTGCAAGAAAGACATCAATAAACACAGTTTTGCATTTACAAATAATTTATATTTGTTTATCAGTGTATCGATAATAATAAAATCAAATTAATGATTTCAATAGACCAATAAAACGTGGAAAGCAATAAATTAGTTGAAAGAAAAAGACAACGAAATCGTTACCACTCAGGAGTGCGGGTCGATCGCATGTTCTCAATGTCACTGTTCTCTTGAATGAAATATGAGACTCGGAAAGCCTTTTAAAACATTTTCTTTGCTTAAAATGTTTTTGCTAAGAATTTTCTTTTGTCACGATATCGTTTTTTTGTATCTCCTTTATCGAGTTAGTCGGTTGATATCTTGTCTGTTAAACTTAAAGATATCAAGTTACTTAGATTATAATGAGCGAAGATCACAAGCAACACAGATCGGATTTCTTTTCTGATAATTTATAAACAGCTGTTTGTTTGCAAAATCATTTTGTTTAAAATATACTTAAACATTTTTGTAATAGAATATAATATCTAATGTATAAAAAATTATGTTTGGATATTAATTTTTCCGTAACAATTTTTTCGAAAACAATGAAAATTTGGTCTGTTTATGCGTCTGTGCTGGAAGTCATTGGGGGAGGCCTATGTTCAGCAATGGACGTCTTATGGCTGAAATGATGATGATGATGATGATGGTGTGTGTACGCAAAGGTTTCAGACAAAAACAAAAAAAGACGTTGCAAAGCATGCTAGGCATACAATTTAATGTAAAAAAAACATCATCATCAAGTCTAAATGAAATTATTAATTAAAAAAAAAAATTTTTAGAACTAAGATATTTAAGACACCTGAGCACCACATCTCATAAATGTACTCTGAATTCAAACCACTACATTTACGATGCAGCGCATGAGGATATATGCAAATAGTCAAGCATAGCTCTGAATAGGTGCCTCAGTCAATTGAATAGGTGCACCACCCAAACAACTAATACGATTAATAATTCTGTGCCCCGGTTTTACAGTTGCAGTTCGTATTATTTGAAAATATTTATCTTAAGCTGTGTCCCCAAGCGGTACCGTATTAAATCAATGATTTTTTTAAATTTATCGTGGCTAGATAGTCATTTTAAGAAAATCTATTCATTATATTTCAACATTATGTTGACTTCACATTGACCAATTCAAATGATTTTAAAATTGAATGTAATTGCTTTTTTTTTTGTTATTAAAGTAGGTACAACAAAATTTTTAAATCCGTGCGTATTTTGACCGAAACTTTTGACCATTACTCGAAAATTTTTTTGAACTTAGAAGTCAATTGAAACATAAATTAATAAATTCAAGCTAATTACGGTTAAGGCTTAGTAACGCTGATGTTTACCCTCATTGTACTATTTACAAAGGCGATAAGATTTTGGAATCTCTTGATTGCTTGTTACATGTATGTTATTTATATCTTCATCAATCACTGCCCCGGCGACCACGTCTAGACAAGGGTAGAGTTTACGAGACAAATTGTTCCTCTAACTATAATACATTTCAATTTTCACCATCATGCTCTGAGCCCGTCCGATCTTATTATGTTGTAATTCTTGATTCTTCACTCGCTTTTAAGGTTTTTTATTCCACTAAAATCCTTCTAATTTTGTAACTTAATAGCACCTACCTATTCTGTTATATCTAAAAGATTATCTTCAAAACTATTTAAAGGAGCTAAACGAACCTTTATCCTTTGCTAATCCTACCTAATATGATAAATACAAAATGTTTGTTTGATAGGCATATACGTTGTCAGGTGTACAGAAATGAACATAAGGTACCTTTTCTCCCGAAAAAAAAAAACTGTAACCGAGATAACCACAATAATGTTCCTATGATAATAGATGGCGCCACGTGCCTTGCGAATCATGATTTAATTTTAAATTATAAATAACGCAAGCGAAGCCGCGGCCAAAAGCTAGTCTAAAATACATTAAGAAGGATCGCAATTGTTATCAAAAGTATTTGTTAACAATATTTGGAGAAAAGATTGTAAGACTACAATACATTTTATTCAGCAAATATCTAAATAACTATCTAGATGATAAATGATTCAGCTCCCTTCAAAAAACTTTCAATACTACATTATATTTTACTTTATATATTTTTCAAACGACTCGAACTCATGATTGTCCATATTTTTTCAACGTTTCGTCTGTGTTGCATCAGCCGTGGTCACGGTGCGACTGAACTACTGCGAGATTACTGTTGGCAAATGCGAGCAGTTTTGTCAACTACCTTCATTTAAGATGTTGTTGAAACATGTGCGTTAGATTGGCATAGTACTTTACCTGATTGGTACGTTTGTTCTGAATCTGAACGCATATTACACCTAGTGAACAATTTCTTAATAAACTACACTACTCTCGATGAGGAGTGTAGTCACCTTCTTGATGTAAATAAAATACAATAGGTCAGAATAGAAATAGTATATGTCCAAAATATACTTATCTTATGAACTGATCTTAATGAACTGTATGTGAGTGAAAATAATAATATTGACACGCGGCACTTATGAGCTTTAAGTAAATGTTGCGCACGGGTTTTTGATGGCTCGACGAGAACTAATATAATATATTTTAATTTAAATGTATTGTCGCGTAAAATGCTGATTTAACAATTGTACGTTTACACCGTTTATCTTGTGATTCCAAGACGTTGAGGGATATAGACTCTTAATGACGCAATTAATACCAGTTTTAGGTTATTTTTCTTTTGTTACGGAAATAAATAATACCTGAAAATCTATGTCCTTTCTCGCTAACAATGACACTAAATCCATGTCCTAGTTTATCGCTAACCATTTTCCTACTTTCATCCATCAACCGTTTCGCTTGCTATAGAAGTTTTACAAAAAAAACGTCTCCACCAGACATTGTGAGGCATTCAAATTAAACCTCTATCAGTTTTGTCTGTCGTTTTAATCGGTCCTTTGGGTTCCCGATACGAGGCAACTCTCTATTGAATTTCGATTGCCGTTCGCGTGTTTTTTTACCTCTTTCGCTTCGGTGAATGGGACATCGTTTACATTTGTCAACCTAGTTCAGTGTTTTCTGAATAATTGTGCACGTTTGTAAATGTTTGATTTATAGTCACTGTTATTTTTTCATATACCTTTCAAAAGGTTTTTTTTTAATTCCAACATTAGGATTAAGACTTTTGTAATTTTTTTATAAAGTTTTTCATTTGAGACGGTGTTGAGCTGACAAATCTTAAAACTAATACCTACAGGTTTATATATAGAAGATTAACAAAGCCCATTATCATGCATAGTGGACATGACTACAAGTATTTATTTTTTTATTTTTACTTCATGTACAAACAGCAGGTCACAAAAATATTGTTTTCGTTGCAAATCGTACCACGACACTTAGCGCGGCGGGCAAATTGTTTAGCCACTCCACTACGACAAATGTCTCGTCAAAACCTTTTCTCTGCGATTCTTTTACTAAATAAAAGTTTCTTCGTAAGCCTCTTATACTTACACTAGAGCTAAAACGGCATTTGGAAAATCACGACACTATTATGACATTATCAGTTGACAGGCAGTGCTTACCTCTAATACCTACTTCTTAGTCACTAATAATACCGAAGACAATAGCAGTACAGACGGGACTGGCGATAACATTAAGTTGAAGTAAACCTAAGCAAGCTTGAATGAACTGGTGTATGATCTGATCTTAACTCATTAATGTGATAATGAAGGTGTCAACGTAATAAGCATGTACCCAGCTTCTGACATAGTGACATAGGGTAAATAGTTAATTATAATATACTAACAGGAAACAGAACAACCCCCCTTCGCCCTCCCCCCTGGGCTGGATGTTTCCGACTAGCCCATTATCATTCTACTAATATTATAAGTTTGAGAGAGTGACTGTGTGAACTACTGAACGGATTTTGATGAAACTTTACTTATAATCAGATTATCATACATACCACGCGGGCAAAGTCGCAGGTGGAAGCTAGTATTTCTATATATCAACGTTCTATAGGTAATATTTGATTTAGTAGTATTACATATAGAATATCATTCATACATTAATATCATCCCTTCACTTAGATCTTATAAATCACAAAATACACATTAAAAGTGCTTTATCCTGTCACTTTCCAAGACGAAATCAAATAAACGAGCAATATTAGATATCGAGAATCCCAGATAAGTGTGTGTAATGCATTAGGCGGGCAATCCAATTTATGTGGGGTAGTATGAACTAATATTGAGGAACCCTTCGTCGCTCACGGACGATTGGCTGTACTTAGTATGGAGAGGTCAAAATTAGGGTTGCTAGGTCAACATTGTAGGGTTAATACTAATATTAAAAGTTTATTTATTGTCTCTGTTTTATATTGAATAGAAATTCTAGTAAGCAACAAGTGTTCTGGTCACACTAGGGTCAATTTTTTTTTTTTTTTTTTTTTACAAGTTTTAGCACATGTTAGCTTATTAAATATAAATTATATTTAATAAGAAATTTGAAAAAAAAACAACTGATATACGCGGAGCGGTTAATGTCGGCACTGTATGCCGAAGATCGTGGGTTCGAACCCCATCCGTATCAGTTGCTTTTTTTCAAATTTCTTATTAAATAATTATATTTTAATATTATTAAAATAAAATGGACTTCGTTTAAATAAATTAAATTGAAATTCTTGATCTAAAAGACCAAGAACTTGAGATAAATAATTGAATCTACAAATAATTATCTAAAGAACAAGATAATACTTAAACTAATTTTCCTCCCCTATCAGGACATAATTCTTACAAAGAAGTACCTCCATAATTAACCGGGACCACTCCGACACATAAAGTATCACGTAATGAATTTCTTGCAATTAATTTTATTTCCTCTTTTGTTCACAGATTACGCTATCTCCTAAGACAATTGAATAGAGGTGAAATATCCGCAGAGACTTTGCAAAAGAACTTACAATATGCTGCAAAAGTCCTCGAAGCAGTCTACATTGACGAAACCAAGTATGTATATCAACTATTTTTTTCAGTTTTTTTGGTTATTGGTTAGAGATTAGTGATTGAGGAAGACTACGCTTTGATTTTTTGGTTATTCCTAGGGTTTCAAGGTTGAGGTTATATTAATAGTTAAGATGGTTTGGTGTTGGAAATTAAAAAGTTTGTCGCTTGCAAAGGAATGTACTAATTCATAATAATTAACTTGGTGAATCCGTGTTGTTTTCTTATACGTTATATAAAGGAATATTGACGGTCAACTAATTGATAATCATTTCTAACTTAGTTTTAATTCGTTTTTAGAGGATGTTTTGAAATACACCACGATTGATTTGTATTTTAGTTACCTACTTAAATCAAAGAACGAATTTTCTTAAAGTAAGAGCAGTATTTTTGTTTCATTAGATCCGATCATTGGATGTAAAATATTATCAAAATCAAAATTATTTACCTAAATAAATCGTGTTCCATTAAAGTCAGTAACTAAACGTACCGTAACTTTTTAATTAACATCAATCTAGTTCTGATATTTTACTGTAGCGAGTTTATTTACGAAACGTAGTCTATCTCAACAAACAAGTTTTATTGTTGAAACGAAAAATTCATAAATTCTATGTTTCAGATTTCTGTACCGGTATATTTTACGTCGTATCATAAATTTTGTTCATGACGCACAATAAAGTGTATTCATTTTTCGTGGTGAATGCGTTCAGTTTGCTTTGAAGTACTTCTTTTCTGTCATCCCCAGTTCTATTTTTAGTATCGGAGCTTTTTTGTTTGATAATAGTAGAATTAAACATGAATGTTATTTCAGAAAGGAATTCACTATTAAGAATGAAATTTTTAGAAACAAATAAAACCGAATTGTATAAAAAGATATGGTATGCTATGATATTTGAAATTTCTGTGCAATTACAAAACAAAATACTACACAACAGTGAATTTTATTGTTTTGTTTTTTACAATACAAAGCCAAACAAAGGATTTTATTTTTTTCTTTTGTTCGAATATAAAAATAATCTACAATAATCTACTGTTGGATTTTCATGGAACTATAGAAATGCATTTCAAATTTAAAGATATTCAAGAGTGATTGGATTTATTTGTTACCTACCTATGTAGAGCTCGAATTGATAACTCCTCGTTGCGTTCAATAGTTTTTTGTTTAGTTAAAAACTTATCTTCTAATATGGCAATTTCTTCTTTTAAATTCTAGGGTATGGGGGTGGTTAAATATTTGGAAGCTTAATATTGATATTTATATTAATTTCAATGGCAGAACTTTCCTTTTTATAATGCTTGTATTACAAGAACTTGTATTTGTACTAACAAAATAATGTGATATGAAGATTGATGTTAATGTTAATTTTACTGAATATTTATTAACAATACTGTGAACTTATGCATATGGAACTTACTACGTAATTTTTTTTTGCCCACTAATTCAGAAACAGGACTATGCATAGCTATAGTTTGACATTATTCTTCCTCATCACCTTTATCAGTAACATCGAATGAGTTGGTATCTATTTAAAAAATTGTTGTTAGCTTACGGCTCTCCGCCCACGACCGAGTTTTCCAGACTTTTTTGTCTGATTTTTCACACGGCCGTCATTTTACAGCTGTCGTTTTTGTTGTAAATCGATCTTCTTCTGTAAAATAATGAGGTTCACTCTTCTCAATAGCCACTGATAAAATAATATGTGCCAAAACGGGTCACAAAATAGGTGATAAAAATCGGTCAACAGAGCCTAAAATTTTCGTTAAGTCAAAAAATTCTAAATCACGAATCTGAAGCCAATTTTTTTCAGTAAAATTTAGTTACATAATGAAGAACCTACTACAGTAAATTTTAAATTAAGAAATATTTGAATAAAAGTCTAAGAGGCATCTACACGAGATCTCCGAATAGAAAATGTAAAAGAGGAAACAAATTAGAGCGGCCTTAATCACGACTACAAGTGAAGCAGGTTAATTAGAGAAACAAAATGGTTTGCTCTAGTACCCTTGAAAAATTCACGAATAAGGTCTCCCAACGTAATTAGACTAGCAAAGTATTTAGTGCCTTTAGAATTTCACTCCCTTTTTATATTAAAAATGAAGAACCAGCAATTTCCAAGGGCCGTTTATTTGTAGAATTTACGTTAGTCAGTCTAACGTATCTAATACTGTAACTGTTCTACAAAATTATCTATGGAACTAAAAACTGCATCCAATAGATATACAATTCGAATTTTATAGTACTTGTAAAAAACATTATCACGCGCAGTCAAAAATATTGTCTTAGCCGTACTTTTCTGTCTTTCATTTCCTGTCTTATAAAATTTCACAGTACGACAGTATTTTTTTTTTAAATTGAATATTGTAAGTAACTCTTTGCTTATATACCTACTTGTATTATATGATATGAATTAAAAACATATTTTTTACGCTCATTTCCTAGGGCATTATTTTCGATTTGCCGAGGCCTATTTTCATCTAGAAATCCAATTTAAATAAGCTACACACGCAATACACATCCTTTTAGATTTCAGTTTCTGGTGAAAAACCAATGTTTTCTTTATTTTTTATCTTGTAATTATATGCTTCTGGTATACAAAAATCATACAAGGCTCCTACTCACATCTGCCACAGAATCAACACTAGCAAAATTAAAAACAAATGCAATTACAAAATGAAAACAGAAAACATATGTTACATTCAGAAACGTTGATGTAATGAAATGCGCGTTGCCTGTATTGCAATTTGTTCAAAAGGGCATAATACTTACGTCTACACTATGCACCCATTTTAATTAATGTCCACTGTTATTTGTGAAACGTAAATATACCTTGTTATTCCCATTAAAATTTTCTCGTCTCATGTGCTCCTTTAGTGTTTGCGAGTCAGTTTAGTTGAGAGTTCAGTTGATAATTCAGTTGACCATTAAGTTGAAAATTCAGTTAATTCAGTCACCGGCCTTTCGTTGGCGCTTTGTACATAATATACATTTAAAAACGGTTGCTGATTTACATTGAGTCAGTTACCGACTTCAAATTCACGACAAGTTAGTGCTGACTGGCATCAAGTTATGAGTTCAGCGCATGTTTATACAATGCCTGTACCAAGTCTGCTCTGACTTGACTTGAATTTGAAGCCGGTCGACCTCCATCTTAATTTGTACTAAGGTTTCAAGAAGCATAGAAAAAAATGAAATACCTTCCTTAAACGTAAACGCCTTAATTTTAAATCTTAATTTTTAAATGTCTTTAAAGGAGATTGCCAATATATCTGTAAGATTTCAGTCAACACATTTCAGAAGCGAATGTACACAGTGCTTAGTTCCTAATTGTTCACTGAGTCTTGTCTTCATGCAAAATATTAACTTCACTGGTTAGTTAGTATACCCTAATATTACACAGGCATATATGTATACTTGTATAGTACAACACTCATCTGTAACAAGGAATATAAATCAATAGTTATGAAATATTCCCGGCTCAAGCTCGGCGCTGGGGTTACTCCTTTGTATATAACCAACGCCTTCAATAAATAAACCACTTCGCCTCCGATTTCCGTGTAACAGTGAATGATGAATGATCATAATGATAAATAGGTTTTTACTCAAAACTGAGGAGTTTCAATATGAAAATTGGTTTGTCTTGTGGTGTTTGAACACAAATATTGATAAATTGAATGAATGATTTTTTGAACTGTTGTATTTTTCACGAAGTACTTAAGTACATAGCAATTAAGTTGTATACTCATAATAATATATGGATTAGACATAAAAAAAATAAACTACCACTACAAGGTAAAGGCCTCTTCTCATACAGAGAAATAAGGATCGAGCTTCCAGATTTCATCACGATGTTAGTCAGTGGTGTCTTAGATTTACTAAGAAAGTACATATGACATTGAAAAAGTCAAGTCATTGGTACATGTCAGGTTCGAACCCAAGTCCATGGGTGTGGGATCCATGGACTTGTAAAGCGGGTCCATATGTGCTATCGAGACATTAAATTAATTAGGTATAAAGTTTCAAAATATTCATATAAAAAAAGTTCAGTAGAGCAAAAACAAACATAAGATTTTTTCAACGCGTGTCAATTTGTGTCAACCTGCTATTTATAACAGGTGACACAAATTGACACGCTAACTATGTTTTTTCGCAAGCATCGAGTTAGTGTCAACATGCGATGTTTTAAGCATATCCGGAATAAATTCACAACACTATGCACTCGGAAATTCAGCGTCACATTTTTGACGCTCGAATATTTAAGGCAAGCGTGGGTTGAACATGTCAGAATAATATTCTTGAAAACAGAATGAATAGATTTACTGTTTGGTTTTTTTAAAAAAATATTCTGAACAAGACACTTCTTTAGTACCTACTGGTGCATGGTGGGTTCTTTTTTTAGATTTTGGTCTGTAAGATTTTTGTTTCTTAATTTTAATAGATCTGAATTTAAATAGTGTAACCACTGATTCGACTCGGTTGTCGTACAAAGTCGTCGGCAATTGTCGGATTTTAAGAATTGTATCCCATCATTGAACATAAAGTTAAAACCTAATCTTTGTAGACTTATTTAACGATTAAATCTCTACCTCGAACCTAATTATATGAACCTAAAACAATGTCAATTTTAATTTTTAGTACTTAATAAAATATATTTTCCGACAAACGACACTCTGTCCTAATTGTGGGAAAGAATAGTCTTCATTATACTTAATAATTATAATTTGAACTGTAACCATTATTTTTGTTACGGATTAAAAATGATATTATATTGTTTAGTTGTTACCATGGGAATCCAAGCATATTTTCCTAGACAGGATGACGTCATCTGTGCGGCGCGAACGATGCGACGGCTGACATCCGACACGTGACGTAGACAGCTCCGATTGAAAATTGTGGTTTCCGAACGTGACCGCTGACGTTCAACACGGAATTGTAGAGGGTTCACTTTTGTATGTCACACGTGTTTTTTTTTAGTTGAAGCATAGCTTTTTATTGGCTATGATATAGATGACTATGGTGTAAAAGTAACCTGATGAGTCAAGGATGTATGGTTTTCCTGAAAGTTCTCTTGCAAATTATGGTTTTTGATTTTAAGCTGTGTAAAACATTATTTCTGTAAATAAATCGAAGTTGCTAAATTTTTCTTTATAAGCTCTATTTAAATCTTAAATTGAAATACTAAAAAATCTTTTAAATTTAAGTTTAAAATTTTGGTGGAAAGGAAATTTGTTTATTTTTTAATTGGTTAGAAACCTAGCACGCACCTCTGACTTTTCTGATGCATGTGCGTTTAATAAATTAAGTATCGCTAGCTAAAAACGGTAAAAAAGCATCATGAGGAAACCAGCACATCTGAGAGATTTTTCAACAGTGTGTAAAGCCATGTCAGAGGCATCCCGATTTAAACTCTAATACCAGGTTGTTATTAACCGTACGATACGATACGTACGACTGTAGAAACTAACTTTAAAAAAAAAAGAAAGGTGTCTCAAGAGAAATTAATATCTGTAGTAACACTTCCTTAACTGCTTTCCTAACATAACAGGTAAAAGTAATAAAAACCGTAATACAACCTAATGTTATAAAAAGTTTTACGGCCGTAAAAACGCTAAATAAGTATAGGTATAAAGAGCCATTCATATAACTTACGAGGTACCTAGTTAGTTATGAAGGTAGGTATCTAGACATTAAACGAAATGATTTCAACATTACGAGAAAGCATAAAATAAACTAAGTATAAAACAATGTGTTATTGTCATTTTAGTGCTAGATTTGGTGCTCAGATTTTAGTGCTAAATTTCAGTGTTTAAGGCGCCTCTTTGCGCTAATCTGCTATCTCGCTCGCACGTTCAATATAAAATCACTGAAACTAAAAAAAGCAACCCAAAAATCAAATTAAAAAGAATTGCAGTATGATCGGAACAAGTCTTCATACATAAAAAACAAGTTCCGGTCAAACTGATTTTTTTCTGTGTCTGAAATTGGGTCAGGAGGATTTTATTATTTATTATTAGGTAGGTACTAAGGTGGCAATCAAGGATACGGCTACTTGATGATATTCCGTGAGAAGGTTGTATTATCCTTCCACCCCCCCGGTCGATTCGACACATTCTTACTGATGGCACTACCATCATTTGAACGTCAAGTCTTCAAAATGGACTCAAAGTTTAAACTTGGAACTAGTTGCGCTTCCCCAAAATCGTCGCAAGTAATGCGATAAAAAACATGTTATTGAACTTGTTGATACTTGTTATTTAACCAGTTTAACATTTTGACACAAATTGTAGCAAAAGTACTTTAGTACGTTTTCATATTAAACTGTAGCAAACAAAGTAGGTGTAACGAATTGTAACACTGTTGAACAAACAACTAAGGGGTGTGCGGAGTATAGCGAGTGGATGATAGATCCGAACTGGTTATAAAATTTTAACATTTTGTTATACAACTATGTTACAACCTTAGAGTATGTAAGAAATTAAAGAGTGATAACGTCAACGACATTGCCTTGTGGAGCGTAAGCAGATCTCATCATGTTAAAATATCATTTTTTAAATTATGTTTTCTAGACATTTTTTCAAAATTTAACACGGCAGTTATATAAGCTGTAACGTTTTTGCTCGTAGAGCCTAGTTGAACCGCAGTCGATCGAAGTATGATTGTGGACGGAGCTCGTGTCGCGGCCGCGTTGTTCATACCCGTGCTTACGGTTCATACTTCTGTAGGGTTGCTCTATATTTTCTTATATACTCTAAGGTAAGTTAAAAACGATGTGGGAACGTCAAAAACATCTAACTAATCTTAGTAAATGATACTTACAGTGTTGTTTTTAAACATTTTACAGTGTGGCAGCACTATTACTTTACTATACAAAGTAAGACGAACATTTTGCAATAATTAATTAATTTTATGAGCTTACTTTTATTTGTATATAGGGTAAAATCAAATTATCGGGCGAAACTTTACAGGAATGTTAGGGATCGATAATAGAATAATAAAAAAATAAATTGAATAAAAATATTATCTATTCTATTCTACGCGAGGTGCCAAATGCCGATTAGAAATATTTTTATTTTATTAATTTTTTTGCGAATTTCACTTCAAAGCCGCTAGACCGATATATAAATGAATTATTTGAAGGTTTTAGTATCTGGATGGATTAAATTTACAATTGGATTCGGTAGATGGCACTACTTACTACTTATTATAAAACCTGCATTGCATCTGACATCATCAAAGCTCACAATTCTTCAGATACAAAATATATTTAGGGAATCGCAGCGCTGCATATCGCGATTCTAAATCGAATCTTGATTTCGTCGCGATCTTTTTTCGTAATGCGTGATTGATATTGTATTAATGACAATTCACAGATTGACGACGTTTTTCCCAATAATTTATTTTCGTAGTGCGCGATCAGCCTTTTTTCATAGAGTGATTGATATTGTATTAATGACAGTTCACAAATTAACGATTTTTTTCCCAACGATTTATTTTCGAAGTGCGCGATCAGCCTTTTTTCATAGAGTGATTGATATTGTATTAATGACAGTTCACAGATTGACGGTGTTTTTCTCAACGATTTATTTTCGTAGTGCGCGCTTAGCCTTATAAAATAGTAGGACTAACAAAAGTTATTAATGTAAATGAGTACTTTACTAATTAGAATTTGATAGGCCCATTTTGAATACTAACGTAAAATAATAAAATTGAATTACATACTTTTAAATGTGAAGCCTTAACAGTTAATAACGAAATAAAGGTAACTAGTGAATCTATTTCGGAGCAAAATTGGCTTTTAATTGTAACTCCAGTCTTAATAGGCACCTTTTATTAAATATTAACAATTGGACTTAGTAATTCATGATTAATCTTAATGGACTTAAAACGTTATTATAATAAATACTAATAGCTTTCAGAATAATAAAAGGTTTTAAGTTTAAATAACTACAAATTAATTAGCTTAAGTTACCTATTTGAAGACACGATTGGCGTAGCGAATCGCTTTCTGCGCTTGGTGTCACCGATTCGGTTCCCACACTGGACAAATATTTGGACATCACTCAGATATTGGTTTCGGTCTGAGTGATTATGCATTGTGAAATGATATATCAGTAAATAGTAACCACGAATCATGAGAACTAGGATTTTCTCCTGTATCGTGGTTTCGTGGATAATATTTACTAGGGCAACTTTTTTTTTTAATAAAAAAAAACAACTTAAATGTTTCTTGTGATTGTAGAAAAAATCATATGTACGATTAATGGTGCTGACGTCACCCTAAGATGTGTTTCCAAGTAAAGACTAATTTGGACACTGGGGCATTTACTCAGTAAGTCCATTTTCAAGTCAAACTCTCAATTACACAGTGGTAGACATTTGTACCTTTATTTATACAATATTGAAGTATTATTTCTACTAGACTGGTTTGCCCAAAAGTGACATGAGACGAAGAGATAAATAATACACAGGCAACTAATTCAAGCTATCGGTAGATACCTCCACCCACCTGTGTAGGTGTTGATAACGTCAGCCTGAAGTCCCCTAGGACTGTTGACGGTACTCGAATTTATCCGAGCAATCCTACTAATATTGTAATGTAATAAAAAAGAAAGAAAAAAGATTCGAGTTTATAAAAATGAACTACTTTTCTCAAGGAGATCGAAGATCGAAAAATCTAAAAATGAATGAATTCTACTTTTCATACAAACGTGTGTCAAGTGACCATTCATTTTGTATACCATTCATTTATAGCAGTGATAGCCTAGTGGTATGACCGTTGGACTGCCATGTCAAAGGTTGTAAGTTCGAAACCTGGCACTTCTGACTTTTCAGACTCATGTGCGTATTAGAAATTAATGATCATTTGTAAAACGGTGAAGGAAAACATCGTGAGGAAACCAGCACACCTGAGAGATTTTTCAACGGTGTGTAAAGTCATGTCAAAGGCCTACGGGCAGTTTAAACTCTGAAACCAGGTCGTTCACCAACCATACGATAAATCTAAAAATCATTTTTAAATTTTCAGATTTCGACTTATGTTTTTTGGGAAAAGTTGTGCAGTTTTATGGACTTGATGACCTCATAAAATTTGGCACGTCTTTAAAAATCTTGGTGTTAGTGTTTAACAGTGAACGTATGAATGTTACATTGTTATGTTCTGTGGTATTAAAAAGTAAAAGTTATTCACAATCAAGAATAGGTGCATTTATATATCCCTGCAAAATTATTAAACAGACTAAAATTCCGCAGTGTACAATTAAGTAATGCCTATCATATAATTTTAGGGATAAATTACCTATTAGGGTGCTCATTCATGTAAAATAAGATATTATCTTCGATAAACATATAACTCATAGAATATAAATGCGAACTACATCATCAAAAATGAAAAGGAAGTTATTCCCTACAGAATTGCTTATAAAATCTGTTTAGGCTGTTATATTCGTAAAAATCAAAGAACACAAGAATACGTCTAACTGTAGAAAAACCAATAAACGTAGGTACTTATTCATCTACTTTATAGAAGTACACACGTGTTACTTATTAGGTATACATAAAAAGACTTGATGGATATGTTATTACATAGACAAAGCTCATAAGATCAAAATGAATTTTCTACCAGCAACCCTTTATGGAAAGGTTTTTGTATGGCTCTTTTACTAATATAACAATCATTTACTGACATTACAATAACCACTACCATAATCTACCTCATTATGAATAAAAATTAATTACTAACTCAATATACTTTTTCGGTTTAAATAAATAATGTCTTCCTGACCGAATGTCGGTCACAACGACCAATTTCAAAAAGTTTAGCCTTCTACGCAGGAGATATTATAGTGCACAATTGTGTGCACATACTTAGGTGCACTCTCAGGCAGATCTGGCTGGACCAACGGCTATACGCGCTTTCCGAGGCATGTGCAAAAGAAAATTAATTTACAATATGCACATAACTTAAGAAAAGTCATAGGTTCGTGCCTTAGGTTCGCACCTAAACCCTCTGACTCGCCAGTCAGCGGGTATACCACTAGACTATCACGGCTAATCAATAAATACAACCCTATTTTTCTAAGATTTTCAGAACAACACGTTCACATTGTTTTTCGTATAAAAACAAAAGAATTTGATTCCAAAGAACTTACACGTTCCATTATTCAACATGGCGTCTAAAAAACAAAAGAATTTCATTAGGTACCAGTTCGTGAAGCACATTGTTGAATGAGAAAATTGGAATCTCAAATATCGTCCGTAAATTGGAAGCAATTTAGTCCTCTACCATAGGATCAGATTGCTCAATTGATGCTCATGTGATACTCGTTCGTGTATTAATTTAGTTAAATAACTTGATAATATGATAAATAGCTTGTTACGTTATTGATATCACAAATTTGTTAATTAACATCACCTGTTTGAATAGATTTTGCTTAGCTAAGTATAGGCACTTATTCGAAGCGTGCTAATTGATGTTATAACTACATAATATTTTTATTATTTCGAAACCCCAATAATTATTTTGTAATTTATTATAGACTAGCTTTTCCCGCGTGGCTTCGCTCACGTAGACTATAGAATATTTTGAATAGAATTTATTTATTTAAATCGAATTAATGTAATCTAGGTAGTACTGCCCATGAAAACAACTTGTACAGCTTTGAGTCGATGCCACTACTTTTAGTGTCATTGTATAAGCAGAATTACGTACAGGGCGAATGACAGTCAATTATAATGTCGGTATAGCAATCACAAATAGTCGCCTATAATAATAATCTAATTCTAAAAGATTTCCAAGGAATTTTCAAAGGAAAATCAAGGTACACTTTGGCAAAAAACAGTCTGTAAAAATTGGAGGCGCCACTGGTGCACTTTTCATACTACAATTCAAAATTTCAAGTTATTTGGTGCTTACGTATTACTAAAACGAATTTTTTGTCATCAATTATTATGTAATGACTCACTTTATGGCTATTTTAGTACTCACAAACTTAGTTTTTAAGATTTTTAGTTTTAGTTCTAGCTGTCACCGCCTCAGACTCTTTTTTGCCAAGCTGTATAAGGTAAGTTTTTCTTTCAAATATAAAAAAACAAATAAAATTGAAATATCGAATTCTAATCCGACTTATATTTGACATTCCAATTTTAAAGGGTAATATATTGCATCAAGCCAGTTTAAATCAAAAGCACTAAGGAGTATTGATATCAACTTCGATGCAAATCACCCCCAAAATAACTTTCTACCCCTTTTTAACCCCGTTAGGCGATGAGTTTAAAGAAAAGACGAAACACGTGTTCCATCAATTTTGTAATAGAATGTTTATGCAAAATTTGAAGTAAATTGAACCAAGGAATCATGTTGTCCCATACAAACTTTGCCCCCGTTTTTCTCCCTCTTAGAGGTCGAATTTCGAAAAATCCTTTCTTATCGGATCCCTACGTCATACAAAGAACACACCCTCCAAGTTTCAGGTCTCAACGTTCAGCGGTTTAGGCTGTGCGTTGATCCGTCAGTCAGTCAATCAGTCAGTCATTCAGGACAAAGCATTTTATATGTATAGATAAAAATAATGATAGGATTTTAAGACCTAATTTCACCAAGATGGAGGAAATTTACTCGAGAGTAAATTAGTAGTTATTCTATGAACTTTTACGAGAACGAAGTAATCCAAGAGTTAATATTAATATGGAGTGTAACATAATTACAGGTAAAGTTATTCACGAAAATAAAAACTGGTGAAATCGGACCTAAGAAATCTTCCTTCCTAAACTTATACCGCAAAACAAAATCTTGATACTTTTTTAACCTAAGGTAGCAAACAAGCATAAGGCCCGTATAGTGGTAAGCACTAACTACAATCTATAGAATCTTGCAATAGATACCATCACAGGGGTATCACTTAATTACTCGTTGCCAAACCTGTGCGCGATTCTGAATGAAATAAGAAATGAAATGGGAAATTAAGGAACGGGGAACATGGAAGGGAGGGCTATTATTAATATAATTTTCGGCCACCACTGTACGAAATGCAATAGTTGACACTAATGGTTGTTATTTCGCCAATATTTTGTATGGGGGTGGTATATATTACCGCGATCAAGCCAGCCCATTCTTGCTGATTAATGACTCTACCACCATAAACAAATTTTATAACTGATATAAATAAATTTGAGGTATATTTTTCATATTTCTATTTATCAGGCCGAGGCCCAAAGATAAACATAAACAATATACAATTTAATAATACCATTGTATTACAGTTTCAAGAAAGGCCCTAGGTTTGACGTTAAAAATAATAAATAATAATGTCATCATAAACAGCAATATAAATTTGTGCAAATCAAGTACAAAAATAACATCATTTAGGCGAGATATATTACCGGTACAAGAATGAGATTAAAATTCTTCAAGCGCAAAGATATCCCTCAGAGTAGGCGATTATTTTCAGAGACTAACAATTTACCACTACATGGGGGCAGTGCAGTGAGATCATTTGCATATGAATATAATATTTTGCATAGATATCCCGCTTTTTTTTTCTACATAATCCTATGAAAGTCAATTTGAATTTCAAATTGAGTTTTCATATGATTATGCAGAAATAAAAACGTTTTCAACAAAACTAAAAAACGTTTCAACCCATAGAGTATTCAAGAAAATATTAGAGTGATAACGTCAACCACATTGCCTTGTGCGGAGCGAAAGCAGGTCTCGCCATACAAATGTTAAAATGTCATTTTTTCAAATTAAGTTTTCTAGACGTTTTTCAAAATTTTACTCAGCAGTTAACCATGATATAAGCTAAAATGTAACTTTTTCGCTCGTGGAGCCTAGTTGAACCGCAGTCGAACGAGGTATGATCGCAAACGGAGCTCGTGTCGCGGCCGCGTTGTTCATACCCGTGCTCACGGTTCATACTTCTATAGGGTTGCTCTATTTTTTTCTTATATACTCTAAGTTTCAACCTTTCCGAGCATAGTTTTTGCATCGTTCCAAGTAATTGCAAGTTAGGTATAATTCAAAACTAAAATCAAATCAAACTTTAAAGGCTTCAACAACTTCAACGATCATGCTTCAAAAGAATCCTTATGAATCATCGATTCTAGCATAATTAAATTGAATCCAAGAAAATGTTATCATTAACACGTAATTTACTTTTTGTCTTTAGAAAAAACGAAAATGCTCCGATACTATAAACGCTTTTTTTATTTTAAGCCCCGGGCCTTCTGGTACTATGTTATTATATGAAATCATTTAATATGTAAGATCATGTTCGCGACGATTGTCTTCAAAGTTAACGATTCTAGGATGTATATAACAATGGCTGTGAGCAGATGTGTCGTCGCGCCGCCAGTGATTATGTCTAACGCAGGGATAGGAGAGTGGCGGAGCAGCCGCGGGCGCAGCAGAGCACGCTCCACATGCGACGCCTGCGCACCCCGTGCTGGGCGAGGTGCTCAGTAGAGAAACCAAACGAAGCAAAGTTAATACCGTTACAACACCGCCGACAATGGCCAAGTAGTCGCGCCTCCCTTCTGTCCAATCTGTGCGATTAGGTCTTTCTGTTCAGTTAAAGCTTCAGTTTTACAATACTCTCTCAGTTACCTGTCCTCCTGTTAGTTTAGTGTTTCCATCCAATTTATTTGCTGTTTTTTTTATCAATCTGGATTTATATCCAGAGTGGTAGTTTCGTTTTTAGGTTTTATAGGTTATTTTGTTTCTGTAAACAATGAACAAGTTACGTGATACAAAATGTTTATACTTCAACATTGCGCAACATATGGCACTATATACTTGTGTAAATCGTAACTTGTTCCACAGTAGTATAGTATTTTACTGCGTCTAGATTACGTTTAGTTTAGATCTGGAACTTAGTCCTGTGTGCCGTTTGGATCCTTTGTCGTTCTCCTCGTTTTTGTGATTGTCCGTCTTCAGTCTCCGTCTATGTTTGTCCTGTCCTAAGGCATGTTCACTTTTCATACTTGCGTCTGGGTGACCCTGTGTAGCGTTATTCCATTCCAAGCTTAACCTTTATGTTATCTTAAACGTTTTATTTTCTTTGAAAACATACCTGCGGTTTCACCCTTTCTTCGTGGAACCTTTTATAATTAGTTTCTGTACACGATGTTATTTTATAGCTGCTACCACTGCTTTCAAAACATTTTATATAAACATTTAGGAATCTTTATTTTAGGTATTTTGAAGAATAGCTTTGTTGATATTTTATGACTTTTAAATTGTATTTTATTTTAATTGTGTGTAATGTCTACCTTGCAGGTGTCTTGTTGTAAAATTTGAAAAACCGGCTTTGTTCATCGTTCCAATCACAATCTCAGTTTTATTATTGAGTAAAAATATTTTTATTACATTTATACACAATATTTTTTACATTCACCACTTAATTATATTCAATTTTAATGATTATTTGAAAACGATGAACAACCGGTTTTCAACAAGCTAAGCTCGTTGGTGATGATCCCGCTCCTTGTGTTATCCCTGACTCTGTCCCAATGACGGCGTGTTTTATTTTAGACCGGCAGTGGCGCGCCAGCAGTCGGCCCCAACCCTGGTGTTTAGGTGTGTCGATGTTATCACTTTTTATGCCACTCACATCACTTGAATCAAACCAGATTACTATCAAAACATCTATCAACATTATCGAATGCTTTTGTTAAATCTATTCTGGTTTCATCCAAGTAGTAATGACAATACGATCCCGATTAACCTTGAGCATCCCCAGAGATTCGCTTGATTTGTCGTGTGACTGTTTGATGTGCTGTATTGCTTTCCATTGTCTCGGAGCTTTGACTAATATTTAGTATAATACAAACCTATTATATACACGCAAATAACATGCTAAAGATTTTGTTAGATATTCCTTATGATAAAAGTATTGGAAAATAAAATATTATCCTTTTGTTCATCAACACATAAAATAAAAATCATGACGCACAATACTTAGAAACTTCCTTGTGATTTTCTAATCGGATCCTCCAACTGTTTAGAAATTTTGCTAGAAATCCTTAGGGACCCTTTTCTTGGCTTCGAAACATTATATAAGCGAGGGAACAAAACTTGAATAAAAAATACTTTTCGCTTATATTTATACAGAACGCCTTATATTTAGAAATATATAATGGAATGAATATGAAATAAGAAAATGTAAAATCTCTACAAAATCTTCGTAGGTAAATAGAATTACAAGATACCTACTGAATCTACTGATTAAAAACCAGAGTATGGAACAAAACTATAAACAACTTTGTATGTCGTTTAATATACAACTTTGTTAATAAGGGTATAATATTTACATTTAATGCAGAGCAGCAGAATTCAAGAGACGGCAAATATTTCTTAATTGCTTGGTAAGGTGCGAGGTTTCGGTAGCTCAGGTTAACAAGGAACCTAAATATATCTCTGGTTTTCTTCGTTCATATAAATCCAATGGAAAGCAATGTAACAGCATTGAAAATTCTTGAGCACGCTGCATGTAACATAGGTATCCTGTACTCTTAGATAGTGAACCCAAAACAGCATGCTCGAATAACTTCCAATATTGTCTTCTTCATCACATACGTTTGGATTGGCAAATAAAGTCACACATCGGAATCCAACACCCAATACCTGGAAAAGAATTTCTTAATTTCAGGACCTTTTTTTGTTTGAACTTATTTTTGCCCTAGACAAGAGGTATTTTACGAGAGGTCTGGGTAAAAAATCTGACTTATTGTTCTACAAAGCCCCACGCAAAAGATTGCCAACATTGTTCACGTCTTGAATGTTGAATGTATTAACTAAAATATGTCTGGTTCTAAATCTTTTTGGATGGGATTTTGTACACACTGTTTTTTTATCATGCAAATTTTGTACTTTAAAGATATCAACAAGATCACTTTTATCTTTGATAATTTTATTACTGTAGTTTAATTCAAGCAATTTATTGAATCTCACATAATATCATACCAACAAAATAGAACACGCGAATAGCGGTAGTGTTAGTAAGTTATTATGATTATATAACTTTGATATACTAACAATGTATAGCATTGTTCAGTTAACATTAGATATTAAATAAATATATGCTTAGAAATAGAGGTACAATAAAAAAAGTAAAAATAAAGCTAGTATGATTAAGAATGTTTAACTCATAAGATTGTTGACAATACTTATTAGTTTATTACAGTAGGATGAGAAGGTAACATTATTTAATTATGCAAAGTCTTTAATGTTAATGTCCAATCAATGTCAAATACTAACCTAAAACTAATTGATCCGACTCGAATCGGATTAAAATTAATTTGAATGGGACTCAACTGGCCATTAGGTAAAACGTTTAAATTGAATTGTTTTGATGATTGGCAATCGGTGGCCTTACAATGTCCTAACAGCTTCGCAGCTTTCAATGGTAAATGAAGCCAATAAAAATGCTAAAAGTTGCACCATGGAAACTTACGCTAATTTAATCGTTGGAGTGTAAGCTTAAACGATTCGCTTGTTTACCAAACATTTTCTAGGAACTAATTTTTAATTGGGTTGTGCACAGACGATTGGCTGACGAAGATGATGAGCTATCAGAGGTGCAGCCAGATGCCGTGCCTCCTGAGGTCCGGGAGTGGCTGGCGTCGACCTTCACGCGGCAGCTGGCGACGGCGAAGCGAAAGTCTGATGAGAAGCCAAAGTTCCGATCGGTGGCGCACGCCATCAGAGCAGGCATCTTTGTGGACAGAATCTATAGGCGGGTCACCAGTACCGCGCTTATGCAGTTCCCTCAAGATGTTATTAGAGTACTTAAGGTAAATTTTATCACAGTATTTTCTTTTATTTGCTCAAATATGTTGTGATTGGTACCCAGAGAAATTGGAGCCTTGAATTTACTGTTGGATTTGAATGGACTGTATGTTTGTTTTCCACCTTCACTACATAGTACCTATAAAACAAAGTCGCTTCCCACGTCTGTCTGTCCCTATGTATGCTTAGATCTTTAAAACTACGCAACGGATTTTGATGCGGTTTTTTATAATAGATAAAGTGATTCAAGAGGAAGGTTTATATGCATATTAGCGTAACCGTGCGAAGCCGGGGCGGGTCGCTAGTAGTAGTATAAAAAAAGGAAATGCTAAGAAAACCCTCAACTTATCACTCACTAATAGAGGTTTGGGGAGACTCCACAGTCTCTAAGTCCCGGGACTTCAAGACACAAGACGTCCCGGAACCCAAACCCTACTCGCTTAGACAATCGTTTAACCAAACCGCCAATAATAATAAATTTTTTCTTCGTCTTCGTCGTTTCGTTAAACATGAACATTATTACAATACAATGGCATTTATATAAGCCTCTTAGAGTTCCGTAGAAATACACTTTAATTATTAAATTTATTTGCGTATAAATTCTTGGAAACGGAAGATATTAAATTCTAAAGGCAAATGTGTAAGTGATTACTTATTTTCCAAGAAAATAATAATAGAAAGGTTCAGGGAAATTATGTGAAGGATTAAATAATTATATTTCAGGGAATTCACAGAAAGTGTATTGTAATAATTATGATGACCTTGGATGTCAAACACAGCTGTTAAACATGTTATTAACTAGCTGTCACACACGTCTTCGCTTGGAATTTAATGATCCCATTTATCCCATATAATTATAGTGTCGTTTAATATAGGTATTAGAAACAAGAGATGTTTATAACTGTAGTTTTTCAGGTTTCCATTATATATTCCTTTTTATCAAAATTCCATTAATTATAATATTATATTTTTTAGGAAATCTGTCACAGCACAGCACAGAGACACAGATATTATCAGTAAGTAGTAAGATAATATCTGTGTCTCTGTGCTGTGCTGTATCAGATTTCCTGTGTTCTATGGATATTATAGATTTTGTTTACAAAATTTCATTGATTTTAATTGAGTTATATTCAGTAACTAAGACTAGATTAAACTAAGATTAAACTCGTTGGAGCGCGCTCGGAGGACACTCTTCTTAAGGAAGTTTTGTATAGAAAAATAACAGGATTGGAAATGGATTGATGATTCAAAAGTAAGCAACCTGGTATATTATTGGTACAAGAAGATAAAGCAGTCGAATAAATAAAAAAAATGACTTGAGAAATTAATTAATAAGCAAAACAAATCGTCGTCAATATGGTTTTCTAAAATGTAAAAGCTCTTATCACATTACTGCCAGACCTAGTTATTTAATTAAAGAATAAAGACTCATGAGCTACATCAAGATGGCGGACAAATCTACTACCTAATCCAATCAAAGTACGAACTTAGCTAATGAAGTCGATGTAATAATGTACTTTATAGTTAATCAAGTACGGTTACTAGTCCCAGGTATAAAGTATTCACTATCCAGTAACATGGGTGTTACTAATTAACTTGTAGGTAGAGTGATTAATTTCTACACGTGCACATTTTTCTCCATTTAGTTTCAAGGTAAGTATCAAATAGTTTAAGTAGTAATAGTAGTTCCTGTTAATAAAATAAATAAATAAAATAAGATCTATTTATTTTCACATTACACAAAGTTACAGTAATAAACGCATAGAAAAAAAAATTGTGACAAATTTTGCATTTAAATAATAGTTAGTACTTTTAACTTAAAAATGAAACAAAATATATCTAAAGATATAAAAAAAAGAAAACGACATTAAACAAATATTTTAAGAACAAAGGAACAAAACAAAACAATAATGATGAAGACATAAATGATATTAAAACCTTAGGTTTCCAACCAGGTTAAAAGTATCACTGTGTTCAGACTTTAGTACTACTAGGAGAAGCAGGCATGTTTTTGAATACTAATGTCCTACTGACAGAATTTCGGTGACAGAGGCTAATCTCAAAGAAAATAAACCATTTACACAGGAGATTTTATAAAATTGTATTAGCTTTCTAATTCTCCAATATCTTTGACTAATCCCTTTCCCGCAAAGTAAAGATATTTATGATTTGACAATTTATTTTTTGTCTTTTGACGATATTATTATGGTGAAATTTTCCATTGTGTTATCTCTGTCCATAAAGAATATTCAACTCCATATAACTTTGTAATTTGTCGGATTATCTCAATCATTATACTTATCTTTTTTGAGTTTTATTTTATATTCTCAATATCCATATTCTTTTAAAGTCAGTATTTTCAGAATAAAGTTTCTGTGTTTGTTAATGAGTTCGGAACATTTAACTAAAGCTAGAGGCTAATAATTGTTCCTTGTTCCCGCACCACTTAGGCTCCACTCAAATTTCTCACAACCCATTTAATGTAATTAACATCTTCAACTCTTACAATTACAATTATAACGTAATTTCAGAACGTTCTAGAAATATAACAAGACCCCTTCAATGCTCCGGTCCAATTTAACTGATTATTTTCTGAATCCAATTTAATTATATACCTAAGCTTTCTAGAAACTCATTTCTCCTGTTTCAAATGTTAGAATGAAGAACTTACTGTATTTTTCTACTAGGTATATAGTCCAATATGTTTTTATAACTACTAATAAGGCGGCAAACTAGCTTACGGCCCACCTGATGGGAAGCGGTACCCCTGCAACCCATCCTCATCCTCCTAGCCTTATTATTTCCAAATTTTGTTTGGGTCAGCTTCTAATCTAACTGGATGCAGCTGAATGTCAGTTTTCTACGGAGCAACTGCCTAACTGACCTCCGCAACCCAAAGGGATACGATATTTTGCAGTTAGATTAGTTGTGAGGATTTTATGAGGATACTGACCAAAGATCTTCAGGACAGCCGGGGCCAACGGCTTAACGTGCTTTCAGAGGCACGGAACAGGTGATAATTAGTTTATAATACGCACATAACTTACGAAAAATCAGAGGGAGGAAATAAGGCACGCGCCTTAGGGTGCGAACCTACAACCTCTGACTTGCCAGTCAACTGTCATACCACTATACTATCACAGCACTCCCCCCTACAACCAATTCTACGTTTTTTTTTATTTCAGACACTGGACGAATGGTCATTCGATGTCTTCGCCCTGCACGAAGCCTCCGGTGGTGCGCCTGTCAAGTACCTCGGCTATGAACTCCTCAACCGATACGGCATGATCCATAAGTTTAAGGTACAGTATTAAACATTTAAAACCACATCTAATACTGTCTAAGAATCCAGTGAACAACAAAGATAAAACACAAGAATGTCCCATAGTTGGATCATTAATAAAATTTTTGAACTACAAATTGACGATTTATATTTTACGTTAAATGTCCAACACCACTGTGGCCGAGACGAAAATAATATCCGTGAAATCCATTTATAAAATGTTTTACTTAGCTTGACCTGTTTATTACATGGTTCCAATTTAGTAATCGATATTTTACCCCCTTCCTGTTGACAAATTGATCTGATATTTGGTACCTTTAGTTTTGATGACAAAACCGTTTTACGTAAAAAAAACATTTTTACTTATATTATTCTTTGAAGAGTTTGTAAGGCGAAATGATATAGAATCACCAATATATATTTAAAGTGGTAATGCAAAATAATTGAATATTAACGTGATTGATAACTTCGGATAACATCAATTCCTTCACAGTGGTGAGTTATCAATCAATTATTATGTTCAACACGTTATCAATCAAATTTCTCATCAATATTTTTAACAAATAAACAAGACTCGTGTAAAACGTGAGGGAAATGCTCATGAGAGCTTCTCGAGGCTTTTTCATCTGAATTTGTCGGCTTCGGATAATAAAGGTTGTCCGTAATTCATTCGGTTGTAAGGTATTAGGGATGTAAGGAAAAATAAATGTAACACATTTCTTTTTTAAGAGTTCAGTGACCTTTGTTATTTAATAGCGAACTTGCTTTTTAATAATCCTATAGTCTTAGATTATTAATATTCTTTTAAAATTTTCAAACTTTGTGTGTTTACTATAAAAGTTGCGGTGTCGAGATCAATATTAGTCAATACGATAATATTTTTTTTTTATAGACTCACGCCTGTATTCCCCAGTGAGGGTAGGCAGCGGTGCAGTACACTAACATTTCTACATAACTGCAGTACATAACTACCATGTAATAGGGGGCGAGCTTTTTGCCATTACCCGGGCACAATTCCAGAGTCCGTGCCCGACCTTTGCAGGACCTCGTGCTCAGTAGTCGCGCTTGCTACCACTAGACCAACGAGGCAGTTGATAATATTTATTATCTTCTAGAATCGCATGCCCAACATAAAATGTATTCCACAAATAGGTTGTCGCACTCGCCATAACCAACACTCACCGCGACGCGCGGCGCGCTGCGTCACTTTGTTGTGAGTCGGGCTGTAATAAAGCGGAAAGCGCACAAAACGTTTCAACGGGCGAACTGTATTGAAGTTGACAGGCATCTTACGCGTTTTTAAGCTTGTAGATACGTAAAAGCGAGTTGGTAGGCATTCTATAGGCTGCTACTAGCAAATTCACAGAAATAAAAATCCGTGACAAGTATGCAACTTGACATTTGGAGGTAATATTTCTTGAGTACCCACTCAGAAAGAATTTTTAGAAATTCCGCCCCTAAGCAAAAAAAATTTTTTTTTTTTTCTTAGCCTACTGTGTCCCACTGCTGAGTAAAGGCCTCCCCCATATCCTTCCAAGTTCTTTTTTCCTGCGCCACCTCGAGCCAGTCCTCGCGATAGGCGTCCAAGTCATCCCGCCATCAGAAGCAAAAAATAGGCGATGAAAAAAACAAAATTCACTCGGACAAAGTTGCAGGAGAAGAGCTAGTACATAAAAACTTAATAATAAATTAAACCCAAACCTGCAGCTTGGAAAGCATAGAAACGATATGTTTTTTATGTTTTTTACATTGTTTTGCTTATTAAATGATATCATATTTCAACTGAGGCGGGCAGGACTCGGTAGCTTAGTTAATAAAGCGATGGCACGACACGCCAGGGATCGCGGGTCCAAGTTCCGCCCGAGTCAGTGGTTTTTGCGAGTTTTTTATTATCACAGTTACAAATTAAACATACTGAAAATATGACTACAATTTATAGTAATACTTGAACTCTAAAACAAAAACAATAGGCCTCACAAAAACAATAGGCCTCACAAAACAATAGGCCTCACAAAAACAATAGTCCTTACAAAATTAATTGGCCTGATTTAAGAGACTCTGTAAAAACGTCGATAAGTTAAATGAACCTTCGTTTTGCAGGACATTAATCCAATTTGTCGGTTTGTTACTCCGGAAGTTTGAGTTTCTTTCCTTTCCTTTGTCTTATTCTTTTGATTAATTCCTAAAAAGAAACTCGAAAGATTCTTGCAAAATGATTTTTTCTTAGCAGTGGAATTGAAATTTAATGTTGGTTTAATTTTGTGTGTTTAGTTTTATTTCTTAGATAGAGTTTTTTTTTTAAACCATACCGGCAATAGGTACTACTGATAAACCATTACTTAGACGATATATGATTTTTACCCTTTTGGGAAATTTATTAAAATCTTGACACCACATTCTACGATTTTATCTTTTCACCGGTTAAGATATATTATCAGGGTTTTTACGTCGCAAACTAAAATTGCTACCAAAATAACTTTACATATTCGTATCTACATACTTTTTGATCTTGATACTTTATTTTAATGAGGTTATGATTTTGGGGAAAAACTCGTCGTACAAACTCTTGATGGAACTTCTAATAGACTTGCGACGCTAACTTTAAGTTTCAGATTGCGTGTTGACGGGAATATTTGAGTACCTCCTGTAGTCTTATGAAACGGGAAATTTTAATGAAATATTAATGTGGGATCTTATAAGTTTTATGTGCTTCATAAACAGTTCTCTTTGTATAAGCTACCAGTGTTGCCATAATTTTGAATGAATCTCCAAGGAATGTTATTTCAGAATAATTTTTGCGGAAGTTTTATCATTTAATTTTAACGTTATTGTAACTGATATTGCTGCAGAATTTATTTTAATTATGTATAACAATTATCAACGTGGGTTATTAAGCAGTGATAGCCTTGTGGTATGGTGTTAATTAGAAAGAGAATATATTATAGTAACACTAAAATTAGTTTAGCATGATATACAAGAGAATCAGCACCAATATATAGATTCCTTATACTACAAAACTGTAATAGTTGAAATCTAAGATTATGATCCGAAAATTATACTGACCTCATTCCTCACACTCCCAAAGGTGATCCATATGATTGATTTGAAATAGGATTACCGAGTGTCTAAGTTTAGAAGATAGGTAATGCTGCCTAAGGAATAGCTATCATTTGAATAAGTAGGCTGTCTGTTTATCTTTGACGACTTTACTTTGAAAGCAAATTATTTTGTTAACATTAAAATGTTCTGTATGTTTTGATTAATCCTAACGATATATTCATATTATAAAAGCGAAAATAAGTTTGTTTGTTTGTTACCTTTTTCAGGCCTAAACCACTGAACCGATCATCCTGAAATTTTGTAGGTACTTTATCACGTATACAGAAATGGATGTAGGGTATCCCAAAAAAATTTTTTTTTATACAGAAAAAAGTACTATTCCCGCGAAAAATATTCGAATCATGATTAAATCTGAAATAGTCTGAAATCGCCAACACGCAGTGAGCTAGCGTGGTGATTAATGATCGTACCTCTATATGAGAAGAGGTCTTTGCCCTACAGTAGGACAATTACAGGCTGGTTTATTAGCTATAATGATTAAATAAGAAAATTTTAATAAACCAATGATACGGATGAGATTCGAACCCACGATCTTCGACGTACCGTGTCGACGCTCTGACCGCTAAGCCACCGTATCCAACCAGCATCAGTCGATATTTCAAATCTCTTTCCACGCCTAGGGCGTGGTTTATTTGCAGTTAAGTAAATATAATAAAATAGTATAATCTATCTAATTAATTTATTAACTCGACTTGAAAGTATAAAATAAGAAAAAATGAAATTTTTTGCAACAGTTCGCATTTAAACTCTTGAAGCCGCCATCTTTACTGTACCCCTCTTTAGTTGTCGAGTCGTTCTATCACAGTTTATTGCTTCAGAGAGGGTACGTCTATTTTATTTCATTTAGGAATCACTTTACAACGCTATTCTCGGTTTCCCTATCCTTGTTATCTCCCAAGCGACTGAACCTATAAAAGTTGAAAACGATTAGTTGTTGAAAGAGATTTTAAAAGTATAACGGTTTGATATTGAGCAAGTCTCGCTTCAAAATTATTAACTTAATTTTTTTAATGATATAACATAACATAGACTTACGCCTGTATTCCTCAGAGGTGATAGGCAGAGGTGTACACCTAGTACACCCAGTACACCCACATTTCGCCGGCTATGTTATATATAAGTCCCATATAATAGGGGGTGAGCCTATTGCTATTAACACATAATTACAGACACCGTCCTGCTACTCAGAATTTCCTAATGGAAAAACCTATGAACACTTAGCCCGATTCGAGGATCGAACCCAAGACCTCGTCAGCAGTTGCGCTTGCTACCATTAGAACAATGAGGCGGTTTTTTATGCTTAATCATACTTAGGCAATTTCTTAAAAATATTGGCAAAAAGTTTAGCAAGTCATTCCCAATCACTGAAAGTTAAAAATGGAATCACTTATATTGCTACTTTTTGAGACTTCGGGCCATTTTTGAGATTGCGCGCGCAGATGTGTTTGATCAGTCCCATTTAGGCCGCAATAGTTCATGGAAAAACGAAAAATAATATTTAGTCTTGTCCCTTATTTCAAACAATGTTATGCGATACTCTTTTTTAGCCGTGATACAGTCAGTGACATTAATCCATAACCACGTTATGTTTATATTCATAACTACATTTCTCGCAAGACTAGTACGCACACTAATTAGTGTGCTTGGTGATATGTGCAAAATAATATTAACATATCGTGCTATTAAGTTTTATTACTGAAAAACAATATGTAATAAACTATGTTAATGGACTTTTGTCTCTGTAGGTATTGTACGATAAATCATATAATGGAATTGTAAACTCCTTCAGGCATGTTTGCCGATGTCCATACTGATGGTTTTCAATTGTAAATCTCTAATTGTAATTATTATTTACCAGGTGCCGCCCACAACGCTGGAGAACTTCCTCAACAGGATAGAGGAAGGTTACTGCAAGTTTCATAACCCTTACCACAATAATCTGCACGCAGCTGACGTTGCGCAGACAGTTCACTACATGCTGTGTCAAACAGGACTGATGGTTAGTATCTAAACACATGTTTTAGGTACTTACTTGTACACGTTTTTACGGGTGCGGTCTTACGGAGAGCTACAGTATCTATACCTTGTTTATACTCCCTTAGATCGGAACAAAACTGGCAATGTAAGTTCCAAACTAAGAGATTTTTTTATGGAAATCCAATTCGAAATCGATTATCGGTAGGTACCTTGTGCTCGATGTAGATGATTGCAGCAGTAATTTTTTTTTTTGATAAATCAGAACACAACAAAATTTTATCAATAACTTATAGGTACCATCTGTCAAATAAGCTATGCTCTGCTGTTGTTACATTATATTATTAAATATTATATCGGCGCAAACACAAAAGATCACCAGTAATTAAGTTTAGGAATCTGATTACTAGTTTATAAATCGTCAATTAATTACTTTGAGTTTATTATGATGTGTAATTAACGTCAAACAGCACGTCATTATTTTCCTTATTATAATTTCAACACTTAACCTAGGAACTGAGTATAAGTGCAAGCGCGCCGAGTCCTATAAATACGGCCGCACTGTCCGCGACCGAGCATTCGTAATCGAGCCGCCGCACAGTACGGACCTCTCTGGAACACTGTTACGCTGCCCGTTGAATATACGAAACTTATCAAGTACTCTTGAAGTTTTCTTTCGAAGACCCAGACATGAGCTATCTTCATCAAGATGACAATTGTGACGTCAGCGATGCTGACATCACACTTTTTAAACACGTTACGGAGGTCCCTCCTCCGTCATATGGCTTCACTCACGTATTGATTTCGGGGAATGCCCGACTAGTTTCAAACTACGTCGCCGCGTATACACTCGCTTTTGAAAATGGACTCCTTTTGAGTTCGAAACTATAGTGGGGCATTCCCCGAAATCAATACGTGAGTAAAGCCGTATAATATTTAATAGGTAATATATTCTGAAACTGAACATTACGTTAATACTAATTTTGTACTTAAAACTATTGTTAACTTGCTATGCAATCCTCATTTAACTGAAAACTAATTAGCAATTACATCGGCAAATAAAATGTAACTTACAAACTTAACTAAACTGTCCCAAAAACTTCTCGAAATCACTTCCAAAGTAATTTTGTCTAAACTTGCAACCAAGTTACGACTTGCTCTAAGTAGGATATTATTGGGCATTCTACCCCACCTGCCGTTCCTACGGCTCACTCCGTTCGCCTCCGTCACTCTCGGTGTGGTATACTGCCCAATAACATCCTACTTACGTTTGCATGACCTTCCGTTCCATCGGCTCACTTCGTTCGTTGCTTATCAATATATTTATTTCCTTTCACAGCTTTTAAATATAAGCATTCAGGATAGTGAATAGCATGTTGTATCCAAGGATCATCAAAAATCTCCCAATCTTCAATACTACCTCCACAAGAAAAACACATGACTTTATCGTTTACACCATTTCCGCAATAAAAAAATCCTGCATCAGCCATTTCCATTACCAATCTTCTTTGTGAATCGAACGTCCTCCAATAATGTCTAAACGAACATAATCGAATGTTATGATTGTTAAAAATTTCATATCGAGGACTATAATTTTCCATTTTAAATATAATGAAGTGAGTTATTTGTTAGTAGTACTTATAAAGATATATAATCTGATACGGCCGTACGTCCGTTCGCTTTAGTTACTCTGGGTGTTGTGTTGCTTACCTTAATTTACAATAGCAGAGTGGTATGTTGTTTCGCTTTATAAATATCGATGTAATAAATGAACCTAGTCATTATTAATTTAACCATGAAGTTTGTAAAACAACCACAGTCATTACACGTAGATAAAATTTGCGTTGAGTCTCAGAAGACTGATTCACGTCATGGTGAATTATTACCTAACTCAGTGCGATGCATTATTTGCGGACCTTCAAATTGTGGAAAAACGAATTTGTTAATCGGTCTTCTTATACACGAGGATGGATTGAGATTTCAAAATGTGTATGTTTATTCAAAAACCCTGCACCAACCCAAGTACCTTTTTCTAGAAAGAGTTTTGCAACGAGTACCAGGTATTTCATTTCAGAAATATCATGAAAATGAAGATGTACTAAGTGTACAGGATGCAAAACCGAATTCAGTTATTGTATTTGATGATGTTGCTTGTGAAAATCAAAATAACATACGTGATTACTTTTCAATGGGAAGACACAAGTACATCGATAGTTTTTATTTAAATCAAACGTATAGTAAAATTCCGAAACAGTTAATAAGGGACAATGCTAATCTAATCGTACTTTTCAAACAAGATGAAATTAATATGAGACATGTTTACGAAGAACACGTCAATACAGACATGACATGGATTGAATTTCGAGAACTATGTTCAAAAATATGGAGTGATCCCTACAATTACGTTGTAATTAATAAAGATTGCTCCAAAAATATGGGATGTTATAGAAATAAATTTGACACTTTTGTAGTCTTTGATTGAGAATACGAATATATAAGACCGTTACTTGAGCGTCTTTATTATTCTTCAGACGACACTTAACTAATTACGATCTAATTTACCAATATGGAAAAATCATTGAAAAGACAAATTGTGGATGCTGCTGACGCTGTAAAGAAAAAAGTACGTAAAATGAGGGATATGGAGATTGACAATGCACAAGCATTAGAAACAGTTTTAAGACCTGTAACAGAACCTCTTAATGTAATTGCTAGCATCAGTAAGCAAACTCCTCTTTTGCGATCTATAGAACATGAAGATGCAGATGGTTCGTTTATTAACGAAACTGTACAGAAACAAAGAGCTGAAAGCAATGATAATAATGACGATGATTATAGAGAAGTATATGAATCTGACATTGGCAGTGAATCTTCTTACGAATCCGTAGTCGATAACAATCGAGAGCGTGATACGTCATCCTGGTCCGTTTCTTCAGAAGCTTTGAAAGACATACCTTTTGGTGTAAGAGTAGAGGGTGATAAACTAATGTTAGGCTCTACTCGTATAATGATCAACGATCAATATATCATCGTTGCTGGACGTAAATACCAAAATACACCTGGTTTAAAACAGTTGCTGCTTAAAAAAGACACAGATTTAAGCATGGTTACAGACAGTGATATGCAACATTATAAGTCGATGCTACTTGATACAAATGCACATCGTCGAGACTATGAGCCCAGTAAACCAATAAAAAGTAATAAGGGACAAAAATATTTGCAAGTTATTAAGCCTCTCTTTAAAGTGGGCAAAGGATTGCCATTGACAAAAAAGTGGAAAAAGGACGTAGATTTTATTTACTGGGATGATCCAAATGAACTGGTGGAAAGACTGAAATTATTAATCGCATCTCGGGACGCTGGTAACACTGGATTAGACAATGAAATTATATCTATCATTGAAGAATTACGTGAAAGTAAAATTATAAATAAATAAATGTTGTAAATTTTAACGATTCATTTTATTATCAGCTGTTCAATACATCACACACATTACATATATATATCCTGACCTAGAGAACCATCAAACAGTCTTAAAATATGAATGTAGATAAATTTGGTCACTTTATTCATAAAAGAATGCGTTTATCAGAGCTATTTGAAATTAACGAAAACGCATTAGTAAAATCAGAAAGCGGATATTACGATTTGAAAACATCAAGATTAAAGGGACTTCAATCTCCCATAGAACTAGACGATGCTGCAAATAAAGATTATGTAGATCGATTAAGTGCTGAAACAATAAAAGAATTTAATAAATTGATAGGATCACTCCGTTCTCAAATTATTATAGATGCACAGAAGACAGTTCAGACTACTTTAAAAGCAAAGTTATCTGAGGTATTCACTCATTTGGAAGATAAGTTTTATACGAAAGCAGATGTTGACAAATTACTTGGCAAAACTGCATAATGGCAAAACAGCAAATCGTAAATGAAATACACAAGGCAGCCCGACGAAATTTTCTTCGACGTCGTGTTATTCTAAAGGGAATCGGTGACTTGTGGCAAGCAGATCTAATGGACATGCAAAACCTGAAAAAATATAACAAAGGACATAATTACATTTTGGTGGTGATGGACTGCTTCTCAAAGTATGCTTGGGCAGAACCGTTGAAATCGAAAAATAAATTAGAAGTTAGCCGAGCTTTTGAAAATATACTGCTCAACAGCCATCAAACTCCTAATAATTTACAAACTGATAAGGGAACAGAGTTTTACAACAACACATTTCAAACTCTCATGAAGAAGTGCAACATCAACCATTACTCATCGT
Organism: Protodeltote pygarga; assembly: GCA_936450705.2. Lineage (NCBI taxonomy): Eukaryota > Metazoa > Arthropoda > Insecta > Lepidoptera > Noctuidae > Protodeltote > Protodeltote pygarga. Next base: position 13,633,600 of record OW388250.2, on the reverse strand, counting down.
ATTCTATTAAAAAAGCTTCTATTGTAGAGCGATTGATTAAAACTCTCAAAAATAAATTGTATAAATATTTTAGTCTAAATGGAAACTATAAGTGGGTAGGCTCACCATTAGAAGATATATTGAAGACGTATAATAACACAAAACATAGCACTATTCAATTGAAACCGGTAGAAGTAAATAAATCTAATGAACTAGTAATAAAAGAAAATATTAAAAAAATTAACAAATGTATATCAGTTCAGTCGAAACCGAAGTTTAAAATAGGTGATTGTGTACGTATCAGTAAATATAAACATTATTTTGAAAAAGGTTACACTCCTAATTGGTCTACGGAACTATTTACAATAAAAAAAGTTAATAAAACCATACCAGTTACATACCACATAGAAGATCAACGAAAACAAGTAATACTAGGAACTTTTTATGATCAAGAACTTCAAAAATCTAATTATCCAGATGTTTATTTGATAGAAAAGGTTTTGAAAAGAAGAGGAAAGAAACTGTACGTTAAATGGTTAGGTCTTAGCAATAAAGAAAACAGTTGGATTGAAAAAGCTGCAATAATGTGATTAAATATAAAACCAAAATTTTTATAACAATCCTATCATTACGCTTTAAGTTATGCAAGGTGGTGGACTATTAAACAACATAATTAATAATCTACCGTTCGAGATTCATTTGCCTGGGTACAATTATTGTGGACCAGGAACTAAACTTAACAAACGTTTGGCGCGAGGTGATCGAGGTGTGAATAAGCTAGACGAAGCTTGTATGCACCACGACATTGCATATGCAAACCATACTGATTTATCCAAGCGTCACAAAGCAGACTTACAACTACTAAACATGGCTAAACGAAGACTTGGATCAAAAGATGCAGGAAAAGGTGAGAAACTAAGCTCATGGCTAGTAAGCAAAGTTATGAAAGCCAAACTAAGGACTGGTTCCGGTGTAAAAACATTCAAAAACTTGGTTTCGAAAATAAGGTCGAAAATAAAGAAACTCAAACCTAAAAATAGTAAAACTTTAATAAAAGTGGCTTACTTAGCCGCGAAAAAGCTATTTCCACACATTCGTCATCAAATTCGAATACCAAGAGTGATACCCATACCAAAAACTGGAGGGGTTCTGCCCTTAATCCCAATTTTTGCTGGTTTATCAGCTTTAGGAACTTTGGCTGGTGGTGCAGCTGGCATTGCAAAAACTGTTAATGATTACAAAGCAGCACAACAAAATTTGCGAGAAACGGAACGACATAATAAAGCTATGGAGGGCTTAGTCTTAGGCAAAGGTTTATACATCAAACCGTATAAAAACGGCAAAGGATTGTTTATACAAAATTCAAAAAACTAAAAATTAAGCTACCTAATCGGCCTCTAACTAATGTAGACATCCAAAAGTATGCAAGTAACATACCGCACTTTCGAGGAGTCTACATGAAAGATCAGTTACCGAGAAAGCCTACACAGATTGAATGTGGTATCGTGAACTTAGACGATTCCGAGAACGAAGGAACGCATTGGGTAGCTTATGCTAAAGTATATAAGTATTGTGAATATTTTGATAGCTATGGAAATTTGAAACCTCCAATAGAATTGATGCGATATTTCAAAAATTGTAATGTTTTTTATAACTACACAAGATATCAAAAATTTAATACTGTAAATTGTGGTCACTTATGTTTAAAATATCTGTGGACTTTTTGGAATAAAAATGTATTATAAAACATATGCTATTCTTTCATTCATTTCATTTGCAAGATGTCTCTCACTTTGTCGATAACTGGAAACTCATCAACTTTATCAACATACTATCCTAATACGTTACAACTGGATGGAGAATATGAGTGTGCCTTATTGCATTTTTCAACCTTTAATTCTATTCCAAATATTGATAAAAATAATAATAAGTTCCAATATGGCATCGATGAAATTATAGAAATACCGGAAGGCACTTATGAGTTGCAAGATATCAATGATTATTTAAAATCTGAAATAAAAAATGCGTCAATCAAACTACAGTGCAATAACAATACTTTGAAAACTAGTATATACTGTACAAAAGACATTAATTTTACTAAAGAAGATTCTTTTAGGAGACTGTTAGGGTTTAATAAGCAAACCTTGAAAGCTAATAAATGGCATGTGTCACAGTTTCCAGTCAACATTTTACCAACGACCGTTGTCAGGATTGAATGTGATATTGTTAGCGGCTCGTACATAAACGGTGAACCAAGTCACATAATTCACGAATTCGCTCTCAACGTACCACCTGGATACAGAATCATAGAAATCCCAAAAAACGCAATATACTTCCCGATCAATCAAAACAATATAAGCTGTATACATATTAGGCTACTAGATATAAACAATCGATTAATAAATTTGCGTGGTGAAGAAGTTCAGCTGTATTTGCATCTTAGAAAAAAATGATTGACCATAATAAATATGTGCATCAACAAATCAAAAATATCAGTTCTACTCGGACTACCTTTCCAAGAAGACCTCGTTTTAAGAAAAAAATAAAATTAACGAAAGAAAATAAGGCATTCCTCAGAGCAATCGGATTGTTAAAATGAATATCTTAGACGTTTCATCTGCTCCAACTTATGATAATACCATAGAAGGAATCGAATTTCATTCTTACAAACCTTATGTAACGAGTTTTAATAGAAATGACGAAATCCGCATACCTATCAACCAACAAGATCTATACATATTACCATCAGCTAGTACCCTGTACTTGGAAGGAACAGTTATCGTTAGCAAAACGGATACGAAAGACAAAGCAACTAGCATCGAATTCATAAACAATGCTCTACTTTACTTGTTCCAAGATATTAGGTATGAGCTAAACGGAGTGGAGATTGATAAAATAAAAAATGCTGGAATAACTACAACTATAAAATCGTTGATATCAATGAATGAAAGTGAATCAAAGATGTCTAATGCTTGGGGCTGGAATATCGATGGTATAAAAAATGTTAATGGAGGAAGTTTTTCTGTCTCTATACCACTCCGTAATATCCTCGGTTTTGCTGAAGATTTTAAAAAAGTCGTGATAAATAGTAGACACGAACTGGTATTGTTACGAAGTAACACTAATTTGAACGCAGTAAAACTTAACACTGGTGAAGTAGTGGATGACATTCACATTAACAAAATCATATGGCGCGTGCCGCACGTTAAAGTATCGGATAGAGAAAAAATAAATTTGCTAAAACTGTTAGAAAAAGATCGACCACTTCAGATGATATTTAGAAATTGGGATCTGTACGAATATCCAGCTTTACCTAAAACTACAAAGCATACCTGGTCTATCAAAACTTCATCTCAAATAGAAAAACCAAGATATGTTATTATTGGTCTTCAGACAAATAGGAAGAACAATGCAAGTTCTGACATGTCTCAGTTCGATCACTGCTATGTTCGTGATATTAAAGTGTACCTCAATTCAGCTTACTTCCCGTATGAAAACTTAAATGCGAGTTTTGCTAATAACAGAATCGCTTTAATATACGAGCAATACATAGGATTTCAACAGTCGTATTACGGACGTCGCCCAGAGCCCTTATTAAGTGAGAAACAATTTAAAGATTTGGCTCCACTGTTTGTCATTGATTGCTCTAGGCAAGCTGATAACTTGAAGACCGGTCCAGTTGTAGATGTGAGAGTAGAAATCGAGACTGATTCGGAAATACCAGATCAAACCACAGCGTACTGTCTCATTCTCAACGATTGTATTGTTGAATACAAACCATTAAGTAACATCGTGAAGAAGATATCATGAAGCCGGATACCATCATCGTAGAACTCCAAGGATTTAAAGACTTAAAAAATAATTTTATCGTCAAAGAAGTAGCTGTCGTAAATCAAGAGCATACGCAGACGTTCCTGGTAAAACCGCCACATTCATTCCATTTCCTTACTAAAGAAGAAAAGAAGGAAGTGAGGTGGTTAGAAAGAAATAGAGGAATTTATTGGAGTGAGGGCTACATAGACTATAAAGAGTTTCACCGCGTTATTTTACCATATTTAGAAAACAAAAAAGTTATTACTAAGGGTTTAGAAAAAACTCAGTGGATCAAAGACTTATGTGCCAATTGTGAAGTGATAGATATAGGTGAAAAGGGATGTCCTAATTTTTCAAGATTGAAAAAGAAATATTGTAAAAAGAATACTGAATTTAATTGTGTAAATCATAGACTGAACTGTGCTTTGAATAATGCAATATGTATAAAAAAATGGTATTTTGATAATAACATGTCTGTATTAAATTTATTTTGTTAATAAAATTCTATTCATTTAATTTACTTGTGGATTTTTTATTTAATCATTCCTAGTAACCTGATCTACATACTGTAAATTAGCTGTAGCAAAATGATGTTGGTTAAAATTTTAATTTGTAAAGTAGGTAAGTAAAAATATTTTAATGGAATATTTATACTTAATAAATATTTTTATCAGTTTATTACAAAACATGTGATTTGTTAATGTTTTTCTACTATAACTAATTTACAGTTCCTTTAGTTAAGTAGGTATGTCATTGTGTGTGATGCAAATGAAACGAAATATAATTTTAATACAAATTTTATTTCTACAACATATTTATTATTTCATTACTTACATTCATACAGCATCTAAATTTTAATTTTACAATTCTAAGTATTTTTAGGTATTTTATTTACATATAACTTACAAATAAATTTATCTAAAGAAAAAAAGTTTTTTGTTGAATAAATTTGATATTTATTTATGTACTATTAAAATCCTAACTTTACACTTACAAACTATTATTTATTATTAGATATTTTATTTACATTATAAGGGTACAAACTTGTGATGTATGAACTTAACATAATATTATGAATCTATATAATATTTATAATTACCTTATTTTTTCATTTTGTATTTTTTGTGTTTTTATATTTTTATTTAATTATTAACACTTATAAAACTACTTATATAATATTATTTTTAATATTTTTTATAAGGGTACAAACTTGTGATGTATGAACTTAACATACTTAATATTATGAATCTATATAATATTTATAATTACCTTATTTTTTATTTTGTATTTTTGTGTTTTTATATTTTTATTTAATTATTAAAAATTATAAAACTACTTATATAATATTATTTTTAATTACTAAGTATCTCCTATCTATATACAGTACATACTTTTTTTCTATTTTTTCATTTTTATATTTTTATTTAATTACATTTAAATGTACTTACTTAATTAATTTCTGAATAATTACATCATGGCTTAAAATCTAGGATCAATAATTACAAAATATTAATAGGTACCTTAATAAGAATTGTCCTAACTACCTCTACATTATATCACTACTTTTACCTTATAAAGCACTTCATAGAGAGCTAAACTAATATCCGTCATCATCACAAAGTTTTTTGGATATTTTGTTAATTAACGTAAGTGTCTGCTCCATAACATTGTCCACCGGTTCACTGACTACATACTGCGCACTTATCACCTCTTCATTTTCACTTGCAGCTTCATGATTTTCACTAATGTCCAACACTCTTATCTGGATCAAACGAAAACCTTTCTTCTTCTCATTGTTAACGACGTACGATTGACATAAAAACTGTTCAGATGATGATTTCCGTTTATGACACTCCCGTCTTGCTCTAGGCTTTTTGTTAGCAGACCGTGAGGTTTCTGGGATATGCCAACTTAAACTCGGAGTTGGGAAACCTTGTCCGTATTGGGAGAAAACAATGTCAGGCGAATCACACATTATTGAGGATCTGAAACAACAAAATAGTAATTTGTTATAATTAACAAACAAAAAAGGAAAAACATAAAAATATACAGATCAGAATAATACTTACGAATTATTTGCTTTGAACCGATGTGATCACTCCTACAAGTGACTGCGTAATGACAGAGTATCAATATTATGTATGGTGGACGAATGTTATAGTGTAACCAGAACCTGTATATATACTGTGAATTAGTTTCATGTTAAATTCGACAAGTTTGAACTTGTTTCCTTATGACCAGAGCCCACCACTTCACAAGCGCGAACACCTGATAAGCGTCATGTTTCTCAATGCCTCGCACCGCCCGCGTCGAGCGCGTTCGTTTCGTCATCAAAAATTGTATACCTACATAGGAATAAAATATTACTTAGTAAGTACTTGCTTTATTACTGCTAATCAATTTCATGTTTTGACAGGTTGGAGCTTGTAAATTCTTTGCGTTATATGGTCATAATTATGTAGGATTAGAAAGTAAGTACCTACCTACTTACACACAAGAAATTACTTATAAATTATATACACTCCAACAAGAGACTGCGTAATGACAATCAATATTATTTAGATGGATGAATGTTATAGTGTTTGAACTTGTATCCTTGTGTACCTACAGTGCCTTCCGCTTCACGAGCGCGAACACCTGATAAGTGTCATCTTTCTCAATGCCGCGCGCCGCGCCGCCGCGGACCGCGTTCGCTTTGTCATCAGAATTAATGGTATTGAGAGTATGCATAGTTATAAAAAATTACATAGTGAGTACTTATTTAATTACTGTAAATCAATTTCAAGTTTCAACAAGTTATGCTTGTAACTGCGTAACACATTACATGCGTCTCCTGTATGGTATTATATTTCACGCCGCCTGGGTTTGTCGATGGTATAGAAATTAAAGACATATTTAAATAGAGTACTACATATTTATTTACTAGAAATAAAATCGAACACTTAAGTATAATTATGTAGGTATGTTAAAATTATTCTAATTTATAATTCTATACTAACTATTACTACTTATTACTAATATAATTATGTTTATGATAAGTAAGCTGAGTGTAATTACAAATGTGAATAATTTTTTTTCACATTTGTAATTACCTCACCTTAACTATACACATTTTATTTGGGACACCTAGAAAATACGCATGTATCAATTATGTTACATCACCTTAAAAGCGACTTTGGTAACGTCTGAAGTTCTGAACCCGAAGTTGAATTTTCTTTCCACAAAGATACAATATATTACCAAACTTAATAACATAGGCACATACCTACCTACCTAGTATTTCTTAACTAATATTTAGACAGTTACAAGTGTTACAATCAATAAAATACCTGATACAATGATTCTGTTTTAGTTAAATTATAGTAATGGGTTACATTAATATAGTTGTATTACCCCAGGCTAAAGTAGATACCTTATCAGAGCATAGCAACCGCTTATCATCATTACTTGAAAGTGCTACTTTATTTACGTCCTGGGTGAATATTTCATGTTTTATAGACCTAAATAGAATATTTTTTTTGCGAATAACATCACAATTGTACAAAACATTTTTATAATCTATCATATTTAAATTTGCTGTTACAGATTTTTTTGTACCTTTTGCTTTTTTTATTGTTTTATTTAAAGTTTTAATACAATACAGCTTTGAGCGCAGTCCTACAAACTCTCGGATAATTTTACCGCCCATTTCATCTTTAAACAGGCCTGGAATCTTCTTATTAATAATTGGCAGGTTAAATTCGTTGTTTAAATCGTAGTTGCTAGTATCAAAATATTTCAAAAAATGGAGTTTCAAATCTCTATACACGTCATTTGTCAATTGTAATAAATCTATTTCTTGTCTATTCATTAATCTAAAGTCGGAATAGGGTAGGGATTGACACATACTATAACCGTATAAATTATTACAGTCTAAATAAATAATAAATGAATCTGGATGAGATGGATCGTAATTATCTAAATATCTGTTATTGGCTTTAACATGTCTTTTGGAACACATACAAACACCTCCACGAATACCTTTTTGTATCATTCTGAAAATTTCAATATCACTAATCAATTCTAATTGAACTCCTGTTTTTAAAAGCATTGCATCAAAAGATAAACTTGGTGCTGTGAGATAGAACGCAGGATCAAGATTATAGTGTTGTTTACAAGTTTTTCGAAAATTTTCAAATACGTCTGTTAACAATAGAACATCGGTTTTAAGATATAAATCTGTATACATACCCATATTTTGAATATTAAATACAGACCAAACGGACTGTGCGTGCTCATAGTCTTCATTAGTAATTGACTCATTAGTCAAGGAGTTATAAAAAATATTTTTAGAGGGCAAACACGTATCTTCATAACGATCCCATTGCGACATATAGTCATACGGATACACTCCTTTACGAGTAAGGAGATCGAATTGTTTTTTGTTAGGGAAATAAGATTTTAACAGTTTAAACTCTTGTTTTTTCATTGTATTAACCAACTTTTCTAAGCTGGTTCCTAAAAACTTAAAAGAATCTACAAACCGAACCTGGATGCTTTCGTTGGAGGAAATCGGAATAAACTTTGTAAATGAAATATAGTTTTCTTTTGTTTTAGGTATCACTTTAATAGGTCCAGAAGCTTCACCTAATTCTTTTATGAAAAGGTGACAATCGTAACCAGATAAATTATGAAAAAAAACCGGCAAAAATTTTGGTAATTTAAATTGTAAGTTACAATAACTATGAGCTGCGCCGCGATATCTACCAGTTAAATGACAATGATCACGAACTCTATCACCGAACAAGAAGTGTTCGCAAATGTGACACGTTGTCGCGTTTTCAAAGTCGTGAGCATTATCATCGGTGTAAATCATGGGAACATTATTTTTTAAAATATCATGAATTTTTTGTGCATCTTTGTAGATAGACTTTACAAAATTTGGTACACAATCCGAACCGCGATATGAAACGTAACGATTGTAGCGTTCGTCTAGCGCACACGTAATATGATAAGCGTATGCTACTGGCACGTGTCGCTGACGTGTTACAGTGCTTGCTTTAGTTGGGTCGGGGTCACAAGATTCGTACCGTTCAAGCATTGTTTCAAAATCTGCGTATATAACAAATGGTACAATTTGCTTTCTATTATAATTTTTAAACTGTATAAAAGAACCTTTTGGGGGTAGTTCTGTGGCAACACCTCCACAACTATGCGAACTAAGATCATCATTTGAATTAAAAAACATTAAACAATCATTACAAAAGTAAAGCTTACTGTGGTGTTTTGTTATTTGACTCTTAACAAGTCGTGGCAAGTCCTTAATGAAACAGTAATGTGCCAAATCGTCACTTTCTAAGTAAAGTAAATGAATCACCTTTCCTTTCAAGGCTTTTGGTTTGTAAAGCGGTCCCGTGACGATATTATTTTTTAAACCATAAATGTAAATACACAAATTAGGGTTATTCAATTCGAATCGCGCAACATCTGAGAAACTTAATGGAAATGATATATCCTTTACATTTAGCACGTTTCGAAAATCAGGATAAGATGATACTCTTTCAGGATGACTTTTAGCCGGATATAAAGCGGCAACTACTGACCATAAAAAACAATACTCATCGTTATTGCGTATATTAACACATGCTTTTTTCGATTTTATTGCAGCAGGCAATTCGATAAAGCCTGAGCCACGCAAAGGTTGATATTTGTTAACATTGACTTCCAAGTGAGAACTGTACAAGAAAGTCCATCCACTGTCACGGTCTTGAAATTCTTCTATCTTTTTTGCTAAAGTGTTTTTAACTTGAGATAATAATGGAAGAAATTCATAATTCTGATGCAAAGTAAAATTTCTTGTGGAAAATGATTTCATCTCTTGACAATCATTTTTTACCATCAAAAACATAGCAAAATATTCGAAATTAACTTTAAGACTAGTGTGTTCTTTAAGAGACATATCAATTAACGTTTTAATTTTGTCTTGAATAATATTTAAAAATGATTTTGGAGAGTAATTATCAGATGGATCGACAATTCTATACGAAGCTATACGATTACGAAATGCAGAATGTATTATTTCAACACCTTCGCAAAAATGTGAAATATTTTTGTTTTTATGATTAGTACTGCGTAGGTGACCTGTCCAGTGACTGCGCTCAACGGATGTATCACAAACAGTACAGAAAGGCATTTTTGTGTATTATTAGACCACGATAAAATAGATCAAGATTTAAATTAACCGTAAGATGATAATGTAAGCTCACAAAGATACAAATTCTTAAAGTTTTTTATAAGGTAAATACTTCTGGTTTAAGATATTTATTCCTCAAAAAGAATACAATTCACTTAGATTGAGAAATACATGATAAACTTAAACGATAAACTTATATTCTACGAGCGTAATTTGACGGTGCTACTAGATAGTAATACTTGTTCTAAAGTAACAAATTAAAAAATGAAGGTAGACACTAAAATTTGACATTAAAAAATGTAGGTAAACGATAAACTAAAGATACCATACTTTATTACGTATCGTTATCTGATAGTAATTGGCAATTATACAATAGCAATACTAAAATCTGGAGAACTCTTTCAAGATGTGGAACTACTTAATTGTATCGATATTATGGTGTCCCAATATTATTTAAATATAAGTACATACCTTAAAATTAACACATTAATGATAACATAAATATAAAATAATATTGATTCGATAAAAAATATCAATCAATCAATCAAATCAAAAAATATATTATTTTATATTTACGTTATCACTGTAAAAGACGGGCTCCGAGTCGTCGAAGAGATCATGAGCCCGTCTCATGAAAGACTGCAGTGCCTCCCACTGCGTCGTGTCCCGATTTAGTTGTACTTTTACCGCTACTAGGGCCTTTTTCCAACGTTCAAGCGGAACTGCGGAGACGGCATCCGTTTTGTTATAGACTTTTACCTCCACGTAAAAGTCTCCTTCGACGTTTGCCGTCCGCCGCAACTTTCCGTCGGCGACCCTGCTCACGAGAGATGATATCAGGCCCTCGCTCGGTGCTGGTTTTGGCCGATAGTTATCCTCCAGCCCGAAGAGGTTCTCGAGAGAGCTAGTCGTCGCCCGTTGTTGTTGTTTTTTACTGTAAAAAATAAAAAATATGTATTCATTACAATAACAACACCTTGAAGACGTACTAACAAAAAAGATGATGAATCGTACAAGGATTTCAATCTTCTTGGTTATAAGGATCTAAATCCAATAAGTTGAATACAGTAGTAATAGAGTACCTAATAAAGGTACATTTTGCCTCGATAGATGGCGCTATGGTTTCATTCAGACGAAATAATAGCACGAATGGTTTTTTATTTTTTTGAACATTGATGTGCAGTCATCACTAACCTAATAGAGATTTAAATACATAAATAATAGAAAATTACCTTGTTTTAGACTCGGTAGATTGTGAACTCGGAGTCTCCGCTTTACGCTTGGTGGAGGATTTTTTTTTTGGCACCTTTGCAACCTCAGCTACAGGTGCACGTCTGTATTCTGCCTCGGAGTCAGACCTGAAATCGAGCATACAACAATTAATTTTAAATTAAATTTCAATATTGCTGTAAATAAGATCAGATCATTTTAACATTGACTTGTAAACATAAGGACACTGAAATAATTAATTATTTTTATAAATTTTTAATACTTACGTACATTTTTAGGTAAATAGGTACTTAATAACTTCGTAGGTAAGTACTTGATTATAACTGAAGTGGTGGTCACTGGAAGACACTGGAGTGAATGTGATTTTTAATACAAATTAATCGATTTTATGTAAAGAAAAATACCATCTCAGCAAATTTAACCTCATTACGAAATTAAACCTTAAATCTTACCCTTACAATCGTATTACCAATTTATGTCAGTTACGTCCATTTTATTTGTTATAAATAAAGAAAAATACCGTCTCAGCAAATACAACCACATTACAAATTAAACCTAACATCTTAGTATTACAATTGTAATTACTAATTAATGTCAGTTACGTCCTTTTAAATCATATTAATACCATCAAAGGTAGCGTAACCTGGCTTTATTTATTATGTATGTTGCAGTCAAACTACAAATATATAAAACCATAATAAAATAAAGTAAAAATATAAAGTATAGTATAACAATAAAATCGTATAGTATAAGTTACACTTATGTCCTACAATTTTGATATTAAAAATTATTTTGAACAACCTCTAGACAAAGAGTAACCTTATTGTAACTACCAAGTCATAAAGACTACTCTAAGCATAAAGGACATATTTCAATAAAGTAATTTCTAAGATTAGTGTGCTGTACCGAAACCGATGTAAGTAGGTACCTATTTTAGGAACATAGACGATCGACAAATTTAAAACAATGTTTGCAACATAACTTTCTTATGACGATACAAAGGTTCCCAAGAAAATTACACACATGCACATGTACACCACATGCATATCTCACATACAACAAAATATGTACACTGCAAATAATGTTTATTGCAATTCCGCAATTTTACAGACTAAAGACTCATATACACCCACTCATAACAGTTGCCTGATACGGTCGATTCCGACGTCGTCATCAGGTATTTCATCAAAGAATACAATGTAGCGACACTGACCGGACTTATAGTTGGACGGTAACTATTAGTGTAAATTCACCTTAATCCAACGCGACGTGCGGATGTATAGTACCAGTACTTGTTAATTAATTTGTAAGTAGTGTCGTCTGAGTGAATTAATTTAATTTAAATTTCGGATGTTCTCGAGCCAATCTGGTCATGGGAAATAGAATGTGCGTGCATCTATGGGTATGCGCTATTTCTTACTTCTGTGGAGACATAGTGACAATCTGTCCCAAATTTAAGTTAAATACGATATCCTAAAATTCGGATGATCTCGAGCCAATCTGGACGCATAAACTGAGTGTGTGTTGAACCTATGTGGTAATTCGCTATCTCTAACTTTGCGGAGACACATGAGGCAATCTGCCCTGAAGTTTAGGTCATCGGTTCAGACGGTCGACGCATTTACTTGATTAATAAACGTGGAAAGTATTTTCATCTATATGAAACAAAATAAATTAAAATTTCGGATGTTCTCGAGCCAACCTGGTCATGGGAAATAGAATGTGCGTGCACCTATGGGTATGCGCTATTTCTTACTTCTGTGGAGACATAGTGACAATCTGTCCCAAATTTTAGTTTATTATATACGTTATCCTAAAATTCAGATGTTCTCGAGCCAATCTGGACGCATAAACTGAGTGTGTGTTGAACCTATGTGGTAATTCGCTATCTCTAACTTTGCGGAGACACATGAGACAATCTGTCCTGAAGTTTAGCTTACCATGTTTCATGTAGATTTGGAAATTGGGAATAAGTTCAGTGGTGAAGTGTGTAGTGAAACTATGAAAGAATGACAGTCAAGTAGTGTAGTGGAATAAAGCTCAAACCGTAAATCTGCTTTTGCTAACTAAGGTAAGAGATGCACAACTAGTTACAGACGACAGTAGGATGTTATTGGGCAGTATACCACACCGAGAGTGACGGAGGCGAACGGAGTGAGCCGTAGGAACGGCAGGTGGGGTAGAATGCCCAATAATATCCTACTGCTCTAACTTAAATTGGTGTCTGTCTAATTTATATTATTTTAGAACAATCAGCTGTTCGCTAATTGTATGACTTGTGCAGTAATAGCCTAAGTACATAGTATGATCTTTGACTGACAAGTCAGAGGAATGTTTAGTGCGTATTCAATTAATTTTCACCTTCTCCATGCTTTGATGAGCACGAAAAGCCCTCAGGTCGTGTCGAATTGTCTTTCCGTTGAAATGTCAGAGTAATCAGATAGTAGGTAGGATATGGACTCATATAAGATATACGAGTCTATAATACTATTAGATTACTCTGGGTTATATGATATAACCCCATATAGTTACAAATGAATGTAAAAAGTCACTGATGTCTGAATAAGGAAGAGAACCTCTTCTCTGCAAATAGGATTGCGAATAGCTCTGTTGGCAGAGTGCCTGGCACTTACCTACTCAGAATATCGCAGCTGCAAATCCAATAGCCGATCGCCGTCCACTAATGAATGTATGCCTCCCCCTAAGAGCTCCAACCATCCCGGTCTTAGGCAGCCCGCATCCTTTCACTGCTAGCCACCTTCTGCAAATCTTCAGTCTATTGTGCCACAGGGCGACTTACAATACGTTGCCTTACTTGTTAAAACATTAATTTCTTACTTTAAATTTTTTACCGACAGAACTGGCTATCAGACCTGGAGATATTCGCAACGCTAGTAGCAGCTGTGGTTCATGACTTCGAGCACACAGGCACCACGAACAACTTTCACGTCATGTCCGGCTCAGAGACTGCTCTCCTGTACAACGACAGGGCTGTGCTTGAGAACCATCATATAAGCGCCGCGTTTAGGTAAGTTGGATATTTTTTTTATTTAGGCTAAGCTCTTCATTGTGTGTAACTATTTATAACTATAAACGCGCTGAATACAACAATCCGTTCCATTCCATCACAAAAATAACTGATGCCAATCGGAAATCTGCCACACAAAAATAGAACTAGGCTGAACGTTACTGCCGCATGTTACGGACGACCAATGGGTCCAACTTAAAACCCAATGGGTCCTATTCCTTCAAAATGGCGAGCCACATCTTCAAAAGCTATATTATTATTATGATATTTGTATCGCTCAATTATCGTCACGTTCACAAAAAAAAACAAAATTAGAAAGATTTTGTAGGTATGTTTCTTTTACAATTCTCAAATTTGCTTATAAAATAAAATATGCTTCAAGAATATTACCTAAGCTTTTTTTATTAATACATCCTAATTAATGATCAAAAAAATATATTGATTTATTACATTCACTTTTTAAACGATACTCAATACAACGAGAATTTTAAGAAAGCAATTTGAGTGCGTTCAAAAAATGAAGAATAACAAAAGCAAAAGGTTTTGATGGAAATTCCGAGTCACCGAACAAAAGTCCCACATTTAGGTTGAAAAGTCGTTATAACGCGAAGAAATTTCCCCTGGGATACGAATGTAGCTATTTTTCATCTGAAAAGTGCCCAAAGTATATACAGCCGATACGTGATTGGCAGTTAGATATAAAAGTAAAATATTTTACTCGCTAAGGTTCCAGAAACCACATGAAAGATTTAGTTTTTGTAAGTTCTTAGGTTTGGATGTTACAATAGTTTTTTTTACTTCTGACACATAGACAGCTGTGCTCCACCCGACCAGACCTCCAATTCTGATTGACTACCATATGAGCTGTACTCCTAACTGTGGTAAATTCAGTGGTAAACCACCTATAAGACCTTTAATTCTAGTTTATTTTCCACCACAAGAGCGGTAAGGCCGGTAATCGTGGTAAACTGCGTAATATCTCCAACTCGGGTGAACGACTATCACATGAGCGGTAACGCCGGTAACCGTGGTAAACTGCGTAATATCTCCAACTCGGGTGAATGACCATTATGTCGGTGTTGACGATCATAATGGCGGTGCCTTAATGGTAAACTGTATAACGTATCTCCAAAACATGGTGGAACTCAAAATATAAATGCCACCCCAGATGGTCACTCATCCACGCTTTCAAGCGTCAAGCGCTGCGATCTTGATACTACAGCGCAGCGCTATAAGCGCCTTAAAGTATTAATACCTTTTATCCAAGCAAAAACTACGGGATAATATTCAAGGTTTCTTCAGTGTACTTACCGAGTACTTACAGGCTATTTTCATAGAAATAGGATACTTTATCTCAGAGCGTTTGATTGATGAACGATGACATCAGCTGAATATAACATGCAGGTTTTTTACTCTGCACCCTTTACACGTAAACATCGGGGTAATGGATTTTTAAAGGTTAGATCAGATATTTCCTCTATAAATATGAATTATTACGGATAAAATGGTAGTACCTAGATAATTTGTAAAAGGATTTGACAGGTATTCGGTGTGTATAAAATAGATACAAATTAGTTATAAAGCAAAACTATTTTATTACAATCCTTTTGTTAAAAAGTCTAGTCCACGACCGGTTCCGAATTTCAAATCAGACAAACTTATTTTTATCGCATAAGGATGGGTTTATTCGAGACATTTTTTATTTAAGCCAACATACGCGATCATGCGGTTAATGAGTGGAATATATTATATACCTTTCAGGTTGCGCCAAAATTTTCAGAACTATTAAATAAACTAGTTATTTTACTAAAAATAATAGAATATTTGGTCTTCCTTCAATATTTTAGGTTAGGTTACATTCGTTGTGAAAAGAGCCACTCCCCAAAATATTCGGTACACAGTTCAGATTCCCGTGGGAAATCAAGGTAATCGGGTTTAGCCGAACCGTCAACTAACAGTATAGGTTACTAAATAGACCTTCAACAGGTGACGCATAAGTTTACGAAACTTTATTTATTTACACTGTATTTAATAATAATTTAATTATTTTAAATTTATTGAGGAGACTAAACCTTAATATGCATAATATCCATTTTGTCTTCATTTTTTACGCCCAACAAGCAAAACATATCGCCCTATTTGGAAACATTTTAAAATCCTATATTATGTACCTGTGTCGTGGTGGGTACCTGTTGGTTTCGGACCCGCTTTGAAAGTGCGTGGGTGTGAGTTCGGACCTGGCATGTACCAATATGACTATTTCAATGTCATATATACTTTCTTAGTTAATCTAAGATACCACTGACTAAATTAGTGATACCAAATCTTGCTATTGCTTCACTACTAAGTTAAATCAGTTGTGCGATCCAACATAATTCCAATGTCGATCGATAGGATTTATTTTCTAGAGTATGTAAGCTGGATAATCTAGAAACCGACCCTAATCTACCTGTGAAGTTTATCATGATGAAGGTTTCGGTCTCACTGCTAACGGAATAGAAGTATTAAAAAAAGCGACAGTAAGTTTGAGTCGAGTCATGCTTTACTTGACAGTGAATGAATGAAAATGAAATGAAATGAAAAAAATGAATAAATACTCATATTTGAATATGTATGTTCATTTTCAAATATAAGTATTTATTCATTTTATTAATTAAAGGTCGAGAAATGGGATACAATAGGAAATCCATTGTTACATGCCACCGTGATGCCAAAAATCACTCGTAGGTAAAAGTTTTCCACACGACAAAAAAAAGATTAATGTTAAATAACTAGGTAGGTAAGTATCTATTAATTTCATACTGATGATTTTTTTGCACTAAACATTTTAGTTTCATTTAAGTAAATCTTTAACCGACTTCCAAAAAGGAGGAGGTTCTCAATTCGACTGTATGTTTTTTTTTTTTTTTGTTTTTTTTTTGTATGTTTGTTACGCGATTACTCCTTCAGTTGTGGGCCGATTTTCAAAATTCTTTTTGTAATCGAAAGGGTATACTCCCGAGGTGGTCCCATAGAAAAATTATCGTGATCTGATCATGAACTTACGAGATATGAAACGGAACTCCTCGTAGGATTATAGCAGAATTGTCGTAACAAGTAATATTGCTTTGTTTATACGCGCAGTCGATGGCTGACGAGCAAAGAGGAAGAGGGGGGATACGTGGTCAGCCCCCCCCTCCCTCCTATAATCATCCAAGATAAAAAATATCGTGTGAGGTATCGTTTGAATGGGCTTTTCATACGGATTTCAAATATTAGCCTCACAAAAGTCTGGGAGGGGGATTAATTTTAGGCACCACTAAAAATCGTGAAAAAAAAAAATTTTTAATAAAAAATAAAACCGACTTCAAAAGGAACTAAAAAGCTTGAAATAACTTTAAAACGTTTTGGAGTCGGTTCCAAGTCAAGTTCTAGCCTCTTTAACCTTCTCATTAAGAACTTGACTTGGAACCGACTCCAAAACGTTTTAAAGTTATTTCAAGCTTTTTAGTTCCTTTTGAAGTCGGTTTTATTTTTTATTATTTTCGTTTTCACTTTTCATTTTAACTGACTCTATCAGACTAAATTTGTATTAAGGATAAATAAATTAATTTAGGTATTATATTTTATTATTATTATACCTACTTACTTTATTAAATAAGAAACTTTCTCGCCGCGTTCGCGTCGCGCTAATTCAAACTGTCAAGTGGATAATACTTTAAGTCTTAAACAAAGGATTATTGTTGTTGGTTAGATTGCCCGTTTTACCTACAAACCAGCTGGGATATAGACCGCAAGCAAAGGCCTACTTACGTAAGGGACCTGTGAACATTAAATTGTATACTTAGTGTATTTGTATACTTACCCTTTGAGGATTACAGGCTTTCCTAACCGCTTCATTATACGCTAGGACTAACGTTACCTACACCAAGTAATTAATTAGGTAGCTTTTAATTAGGCGAATGCATTCCTCGTGGGACATTGTTAATTAATTATAGTTGACCTGTTATTTATTTAGTCGTATTTAGGTGTTTGTTTTATACTAACGAAAAGGCAAGTTATTTGTGTTTGTGTAAGTCAAGAGTTTTGACATTTTCTTTAGCCACTTAAGGCGCCTTTTCAGCATAAAGGAAGTTGAATGGTGAACGACAGGGGTGTAACCGAGTGGGAATGGCCGCATTCAATCCTAATGGTTTAGGTATAATTAATTAGGTTCAGTTGTTATCTATAACCAGGAAACACCCATTGAAAATAGCCACAGATAAATAAAACATTCCCAGATTAACTCGTCAGTTCGTTAGACTGACGGTGAAATATAGTATAAACATTTCAACTCGATTGAAATTCATAGCGAGTTGCCACTGTCAATTACTGCCAATCATTGTGAAAAACAGTGCCGTGGTACCCGCCTCACGTAACTTATGGCGGGAACAAGAAACGCGGAAAACAGACACTGGCGTCGATTCAGGAGCGCTAACGTAAAATAAAATAGTTCTTTCCTTTACTAATAACATACAAAGGAAAGGGATAGCGTGTATAACGCATTTAGTAAAGGTACCTAATGGTAGGTAAAGGTTCTCTTGGATATCGCACTAAATTAATTTTAATCTCGCTATAACTATCTCTTTTTCTAACACCAACGAAAAAAAAGCAGAAATGTAACTATCGAATGAGAGATGTCAAATTAATCATTATTATGTAACATTTTTTCGCAAAAAAGAATGCATAGTTTGTTTCTTGCAAATATTTCTAGTAGGTATTGCAGTATGAACAACCTGTAAAAAACACAAGTCACGAAGTATTAAAGCTTCCTATATACCTACTCTTTCGCAATTTAGCGTGCGGTCAGTGTTGACCTCATGGCTTGATAGATGGCTACGCTGTGATCGGATCGTAAATACTTTAACCCTTCCGTGATTTTCTCGCCAGATTAGACCCGTTAGGATGATGTTGCAATGTGGGCAATTGGGCATAATTGGGGAAAGAACGTTTGTTTTTTGAGCAAATATTGAAATTTAAATTTTTGATTTGTTTTTTAAATGGTTTTAGTGATTTACTTAGCTTGACCTGTTTAATATTTGGTTCAAATTTAGTAATCGATATTTCACCCCCTTCCTGTTGACAGATTGTTCTGATATTTGGTACACAGCTTTAGTTTTGATGACAAAACCGTTTTACGTAAAAAAATTGTTTACTTAAGTATTATTAAGTATTTTTATTTATGAGGAAAGTTAAGGCCCATTTTTTTTTCTCTAGCCTTCCAATTCTAATTTAGACATTGATTAAATCACATCTCAACTATATCTAATATGTTTAACCTCCATCACATCTTGGGACGAAAGGATTGGATTAGCAGTATTTTTATGAATTATGTACACGTATGATCGCATTAGGTGAGATCACTTGTTACGGTTAGGTACATAATTTATGGTAGGCTCATCTAATTCTTCGTATTTTGGTAGTATTAACTATGAGACCTACTATCAGTTTCTATGAGTGGAATATTAGTAAAAAAGTTATGCTACCAAATTAAGAGTGTCACGGAATTAGATGAGTTTGCTATAGGTAGGTAGGTACTTAGTAATGTTTTACAAAGAATTCGTTTCCAAATGGACATAAATTTTCATTTTTTTTAAAACGTGAAAAAACGAATTCAGTTATAGAAACTGCGAAATAAAGGTCCCTATTGTTTATTTATACAATTTCGCTTTGGTAAAAAATATTAACGAGCTCATGCACTAATCCAGCAGAAAATATTTTATTATTCCACGTTGCCATTTTATTTTTCGCTCCATTTAATGGTACGTGATCATCCATACGAATAGGGTTTCGATAAAAAACAATAACGTAGAAAATACAGTAGGTATACAAACCTCACTTTAATGCTTGCTAGCCAACTATATCTATCTGCCTAGCCTTTTCCCAACTATGGTGGGGTCGGCTTCCAGTCTTACCGGATGCAGCTGAATACCAGTGTTTTACATGGAGCGACTGCCTATCAGACCTCCACAACCCAGGTACTAGGTTACACGGTACCCCTTGGTAAGACTGGTTGTCAGACTTTCGGGCTTCTGACTACCCGTAACGACTGTCAAAGATCTACAATTGACAGCCGGGGCCAACAGCTTTACGTGCTATCCGAGGCACGGAGAGTGATAATTAATTTATAAAACGCACATAACTTACGAAAAGTCAGAGGTGCGCTTTGAACCCGAGACCTCTGACTTACCAGTCAACGGTCACTACCACTAGGCTATCACGACTCTATCAACTATTTTGCCAACTATTTTGTACTATATAGGTACTTCTATGTAGGTAGGTATAGAATAGGTAGGCTAGTAGGTACCTAAACCTCACCCATTTTATCTTTTTTGGCACCGGCGCGGCGGCGATACAAGCTGTAAAAGGTAAAAGCGCAAAGTATGACGTCACTTTATCTCCATAATTATCTGCAAATCCAGTTAAAACTTTAATGATATATAGGTAGCTGTAGCTATATCATTAAACTTAATAACTTATAACGACTATATGTAACACGACTACACGTGCAAATAACAATTTCAAGTAATAAGGACACCAATATCTATGAATTTTTATGATGGAATTAAAGCTTTGACACGGTTTTCAAACTACCTATCGATAGAGTTTACCTGCCATAGGTTTAAGAGACTGTGATTATATTCGATATTTACCTACATACCTACCTATTAGGTATACCTACTTATAGGTACATAGGAACCACGGGTAAAGCTAAGATGGTTAGCTGGAGGCAACTTCCTTGCTTTGGAGATCACAGTTATTTCGTATAATTACATCAGTCTATACTTATTATACCTAGTTACACTAACTGCTGTCTGCTATCTAATTTTGATGATACTCAACATGATACCCAACGACAACAATAAGTCGGCATTTAGAATCTCTTCTCCATAGGAATGTTCCAACTAAGAATACCTAAATTAAACACACCCAGAATCATTCAGCAAACTGAAACACCACAGAGCTTGTTTAACTTCAATTACTTTTGCTAAAAAGGCCTTTCTAAAATTCCAGGCTAATTCGCGATGAAGAGTGCAACTTACTCCAGAACCTCTCAAGGGAGGAGTTCCGCGAGTTCCGGACCTTGGTCATCGACATGGTGCTGGCCACTGACATGTCGTTTCACTTCCAACAGTTGAAGAACATGAGGTCACTGCTGACCCTCACAGAACCTACTGTGGATAAGTCCAAAGCAGTCTCCTTGATCCTTCACTGCTGTGATATATCGCATCCTGCTAAGGTAAGTCTACAACCTTCTAAAATCTTACAGGTTTGTGAAAGGGTTCCTCTGAAATCCACAATAACAAGGTCTAAAACACCAAAAAGGTATATACTTAGATGAATGTTATCCATGAATTCAACTATGAATGATAACCATGCGGTTTTGTCTCTAATCATGACTCATGAGTGCCTGTTGTTTTACCTAAATATTCATCAGAATAAGTGCCTAATTTAGTATCTATTGAAATTCGTAAAAAGATCTTCATTATAAGTATATAGAACTTTTTTCTCGATAGTTATACTTGCTACAAACTGTTTCAGAGATGGGACCTCCACCACAGATGGACAATGAGCCTTTTGGACGAGTTCTTTCTCCAGGGCGACAAGGAGCGGGACTTAGGGCTCCCATTCAGCCCTCTTTGTGACAGAAACAACACCTTGGTAGCAGAATCGCAGATCGGTTTCATTGAGTTTATCGTGGAGCCCAGCATGGGCGTGTGTGCTGATATGCTAGAATGCATATTGGGACCTCTACATTCCAGTAGCAAGAACGCCACGAGCTCAGCTGAGCCTATAAATGAGGAGAGCACAGGTAAGAAGATAAAACATTAACTTGGCCAGAAACTTCCCATTTCGTATCTAGAAAGCTGAATCCATAAAGTGAAATTTTGAAACTAAATATAATTTTGAAGAAGGTACCTACAATATAAAGAATATTTGTTGTGCTTAAAAATAATACTTCAAGATGATCTAAAAAAAAGGTGTGCAAGCGCATTCGCATGTTCGAAACCTATAAAGTGAACTAGTTCATTACACTGTTTTTTAATAGATGACTTTCCAAAACTAAAAAAGTGTGACTCGTTTCATCTGCAGATGCTAAAATTTAAAACGATTTTTCTGTAGACAGTTGACATTGTAAAAAAACCATTAAGATTATACAAAATTGATTCCAGGGAATGAAAATAGCAGCAAGTTCAAGATCAGAAAGCCTTGGGTCGCGTGCCTCAGCGACAATAAGAAGATATGGAAAGAGCAAGCTGCAAAAGGTACCTACCTACTATAATTACTATTTAATTTATATTTTACATTTAACTGATACCAGAGATGTAATTTAATATCTAACCTGAATTTGTGATTCACGCCCACATTTTGCCAATTATGATAATGAGTCTTATGTAATAGAGACAACAAAATGTTGCCAAAATGAAAAACCCATTATCACTTTACTTGACCAAAGATTCGAGCCCGAGACCTCGTGCAAAGCAGTCATGCTTACAACTACTATACCAACGATACTATAAAATCGGACTATCTGTTTTAGAGCTACAATACTGCCAGACACTTTTTGCGTCGTGGGTAAAAATCAGGACTTAATTTTACCAAAAAGTTATCCCTCGTATTCACTACGCAACATATTTCGTTATGTTCTCGATTGTGCAGACAATCATCATGTTGCCAGTCATTAATTTGCACTTTTGCTCTTGTGAGCAACATGTATGTACGACACGAGACATTCCTTTCGGTGGGAGTTGAAGATAAAAAATGTCGAATAGGATTTGTTTGTCAATTTTTATACTCGCCATGGAATTCTGTTAAGTTATTGGAAGTGGTAGCATTTGCACATAGAATACTCGCGTTTAAATGTCCCTAAATGGAAGAAAACATGTGAAATGCATATCAGGTTCTTTATTTTATCTCGATAAATAAATAATGTAGGTACTTGAAAAGCGACTATTTTATAAGAAAATTTATCCCGCAGCTTTAGTCTTAGAAATCCGTACGGATCCGACCATAACAATTGACTTTCTATTGTCAATACATTGCAATTGTATGTAGTCTGGAATCTCCCAAATATTTCACAAATCATTAATATTTTTCAGATGCTGAGGCCCGAGCTAAAGCAGAGGAAGAGAACAACAGTGTTCCACCGACTACGGAGGAATAATATTTAGCCTCATTTGTAAATAGCGTTAGATCTAGTTGTTGCAACATGTTCTATTCACTGTTGAAGAAAAGCTAAGCATACTATATGATATACATAGGTGTGCGAGCTTATTGTACGTTGCTAATTAACTAAAATAAAATTGTTGTGTGTAACGCACAAATATACGACTTGGAAGCACAATGCGAAAAGCCTGGATGTATAAAGATTCTCTATGTGGAAGACAACATAGTGAGCTAATTCGAACAGGCGACATACCGCCGAGCGGTACGCCAATAGTTTATATGATTCATTAATAATCGCTGCTAAGATTTTAGCCTAGCCTAAATTAAGTCTTAAAGCTTATAAATTTCCTACTACCAAGAATCAATAGCAAGTGGACAGAACAGTGTTTTATAAAGCTAAGACTTGTGGACCCAGAACGGCTCCTTGAGGGAAACTTATAAGTAAGTAACTCGCAATGGATTCTTGGCTGTATATTTAAAGATGTATTGATAGATGTCACTATTTTCTACTCATAATTGAAATATTAATGTGTAAAACTGTACTGAACTCATTTCAAATATAGTCGTTAAGAGCTAAATGTATCTGTAAGTAACTATCAAATGCTGGTGACGGAGCAAACAACATTAATTTATGTAATCATAAACACATGTGCACTTCTCTTCAATCAAACACTTAACTATAACTTAATGTAGCTTAATATTAGTGTAAATTTAACCCATATGATGAATACGCTTATTAATTTTAATGTTTCCGATTAAATTGGAGAGTCTTGATATTCTTGACCAAATGTTATTTAATATGAAATTATTTTCTAAACGATAACGCCATCTCAAATTCTAGTAAATAGGTAGATAGTACATTAGAAGAACTTCATGATACAAATTAAGATTTTTATCTTTAATATATACAACATAGCTAAGGATTATGTAGTACATTTCAAATATTTATTGAAACTTAAAGCTCGTGCTCAAACCAGATGGAGTCGAACTGCTTTCTGTCAACATCACCTACCTATTAGATCTATTAGACTGAAAGGTGAAGGCGTCACAGGCCGAGGAAGAACAGGAATACTTAGGTAGGCTAGAATTGAACATAACAAGCTTTTGTGAAGGACCCAAAGTAAATGTACCGTCCTTCGACTAGAGTATCTATTGACGAACGGAATAAAACATTGAATTTATTATTATCAAAGATATTAAATGATTTTAGGCCAAGTGTTTACTCACGGATGCCAAATTTTCATCAAAAATTCGAACTGAATCAGCTTAACATAGGAATTATTGTAACCATACAGAATTTGTGTGAATTCAATAATATTTCGAACGTATATCAGAGGCCTAGTTTTCCTGATAGGTATGTGGGACCATTCTCATTGAATATCAAATCAAATGAATCCATAATCATGATAAAGTTAGGTCCCTATTTGATTTCGGGGATGGTAAGGGTAGATTTATTACCAACTGGTGACGCTTATCGTAGACAAATTTAACAATAGATTTTTTTATATATATTTATCATCTATTTTAATTATTAGAGATTGATTAAATTCTGTATATTGTGCATTTAGTGTACCTAATAGTTCATAGGTACTAAATATTAAGAATAATCAATATAGGTACATACCTACTTAATTTGAAATGTAGTCTAGTAAATGCCATTCAGATTGGGGATATAGCTTTATAAAATTGTAGAATTTAGCATACTGAAGCCTTATGTACATGATTATTAACTGTTGTTTCTGTATAATAGCTTGAGGCAGCACAGAAGCAGTACCTATCTTAATATTGTTATCCTTCTAAACAAATGTAACCCACTTTTGTACAAGATATTGCTTTTAAATGTGACATAACATTCCGAATGTGTTAAGTTATATGATTGTCAATGTAATTAGCTATTTGAAGTTCTGTACACTGCTACGAATTAGAATAGTGAACAATATTAATAGTTAAGTAAATAATACTTACAATGATATGTTTCACAAAATATCCTGCTTAGTATAAATATCACTGATATTTCACTCCATTAAATCCCTAGCAAATATACAAACACACTCATGATAATATAAACTAAATGTAATTTATAAAAAAAAATATAAAAATCTCCTAAACTTTTCTAATATTTCCCACGTAAAGAAAGCATAACGCAACTTGCTAAGAAAATTTTCTATTTACCGTAAGTGCGAATGTATATGCAATGTTTTATCTTTAAAAAGAAAAAAATATATAATTTTATGTATGCAACACAAAGATCTTTGTATGAAAATGCATTTTCTCTCTAATAAAACGAAATCTCAAAATCAAATGGTTTTTTATCAACATTCTTTTTCTACATGTATAAATACTTAGATATATTTAAAAAACACCTTTTAGTTACTTATGTGTAAATTATATGTAAAATAAAATAAAGATTTTCGTAGAAGAAATGTTTACTTTGATACCCTTAATATTAATTAATTATACATGAGGCATGATAGTAACGATGCATGTAAGCATGTTCTTATATAGCTAAGAAATAGAAAGTAATTTTATATAAAAAGATTCATTCACTTAAAAAATAATAGGTAAAATACCTACCTACCTTAGAATAATAACATATAGAAGTGCAATCCGCGCACCGACAATGTCGCACTTCAATTGGTGGAGTACTGGTGGAGGACCGCTCTGCGCGGTGACGCCGTCTCAGTGCTTAGTGACGTAAGTTTCAGAACACAGCTCCGCAAAAAAAAAAAAAAATGCCGCCTTGCGCAGTGAAATTTTGCCCAAACGAATCAAAAAATATTTAAAAACATGATAATGTATCATACCACAGGTAAGTGTTACGTTTTACTTAAATATTTGTACGTAAATCTTTAATCAAAACAAATTATTTCAAACACAATTTAAAAAGACGCCATGATGTCGTAGTGTTGCCAAGTAGGGAAAAAAAGTTTACCAAATTTATTACCCAATAATTGAGGTAATTTTTGAAACTCATTATAATTATAATATTAGTTTTAGTATGTATACAACATTAATATGAGTAGGTATTCTAAAATATAGCAAACTTGCATAATAATATTGTAAAAAATTTAAAGTAAAACCAAAATGGCTAAAGCATGTATTGCATGTTTTTGCATAAAAAAACATTTAAAAATAAAATTATTCATATATTAAAACATTAGCATCATACTAATATTTACAATAAAAACCCTCGCTATTTTCCAAGTAAATATAAATTGAAATTTGGGGAAAAATTCCTACTGTTGCAACACTACCTATATGTCACCGAAACGTCAACGCTGTTTCTATGTGTGCGTGATTGAGACACTTTTAAAACGTCACTTTACAAGGAACTTACTGTCTATATGTTATTAGTTTAAGCTACCTACGTATGAAATAAATTCTAGTATCTACTAGAACAAAAAAATACACCTTAACGTGCGTACACTCCTTATAAATGCTGTCTCGCTCGCACATTGAAGATATAAAATCAATTAAGTTAAGGAGAACAACATTGCAAAGTCTCAGCAAAAATTTTAGATTGATCGAAATAAGTTTTCATAAATAAAAATGGCATAAATAAATAAAAATTCATTTGAAGCTATTTTTTTATTAATTAAAACTTATTCCGATCAAACTGATAGTTTTGCTAAACCTTTGTAATGTCATTCTCCATAACTTAATTTATTGCGATTTTTCATAATTAAGTATATTTATTGATTTTATATTTTCAATATGCGGGCGAGATAGCAGATTAGCCCTGTCCGCGCCTTAAGGCCGTAAATCACTAATAAAAACTATTATACACAATCAGTTGTAATCTACGCATATGTCTAATGTGTCAATATATTATAGACCTTATAGCTTAGCCCATAAGGTTTTAAACCCTATATTAGATTATTCTGCATTTAAGAAAGAAACAAGTGTACTAAAAGTTCACGTAGGGGAAATTGTGTATTTGGATTTTATTAGTTATCGAAGCTTAACGCTAATTTACACGTTGACGTGCTTAGAAATACATTGCACATCACTAACAGCCGAAGTACCAATTAAACTAAAAAAAAATACACATAGGTACCTACTAATAACAAATGTACTAGGTAATTACAAATTATGTAGTAAGCACGTAGGTACTTCTAGTTTTTTTTTTATATGCATAAAGTCAGGGTCAAGTTTACAGTTGATTTTCATAACATATCTGATATACCAGCTATAACTTTCTATTTAATTAATGTAAACAAACAATTAAATCTTAGATCACTATACAATAAAACTAACACGAAATTTGGGATGGGTAATGTAATGATAATGCATGATAAAAATGATGAACACACTGAATTGCTGGTGAGTATCTTAGTTCCCTAAAAATATTTGATGAAAAATAATTTTCTTAAACTATCCTGCCTTCATTATTGCTATCTCCTAGCTATATACGAACATTTTATGCTTAATAACTGAATTGCTTTGCAACTTACAAACTTTATGAGCGAATTCAGCAGTTACATAGGTATAGGTATTTTTACATTTTCAAAATGTAATAGATAAAAAATAATTAAAAGGATTTCTTTCAATATTTAGTCAAGTGAAATGATGACAGTGACACTAAAATACTATAGTGACACTAAACTCTAAATACCCCAGTCATTTGGTACGAAAAAAGGGGTTTACCTGGAAAGTTTTTAGGGAGTCTTGAAAATTGGTATCTTTATAGATTTTGATGTGCTCTTTCCAAATTTCGACTTTGCCACCTCGTAACTTTTGCGCATACGCCGCCATCTTGGAAAAATGGCGCCAAATTGCAGTTTTTCGACAATATCTCATTTCCTACTCATTTTACGATAAAAATACTTTAGACAACATTAAAGCTGAGAAAATTTCCTACAATTTATGCCGAAACAATATTTTTCTACGATCAATCGTTTTGGCATACGAGCGCCGCAAAGTATACTTAACCATGCGTTTAGGCTAAAAAACGTATTTCCATATTTTTTTATTTATAACTAACGGTACACGGCGCGTTTTTTTTACGACACTGCTGCTTGGGGCCGTGGACTATTTGCAAAAAAAAAAAAAAAAAAACGTCTCTCCCAACGCTTGGGGCAGGGGATCTTGGGGATCGCAAAGTAGTTGTTGCAGTTGTTCCCTTAGTCGCTTTCTATGTCACCCTTGGGATGTTATAAGTGGGTGCTATTATACTCTATGGTGGGGTAGGCCTAACCGATAACCGATTTAGCCCCCCCACCAGGTAGACCGACGACATTATTAGAGTCGTAGGTAACCGCTGGATGCAAATTGCAAGCGACAAGTTGAAATTCATTAGTACATTTTGCGGCGCTCGTACGCTAAAACTATTGATTGTAGAAAAATAATGTTAAGGCATAAATTGTAGGAAATTTTCTCAGCTTTAATGTTGTCTAAAGTATTTTTATCGTAAAATGAGTAGAAAATGAGATATTGTCGAAAAACTGCAATTTGGCGCCATTTTTCCAAGATGGCGGCGTATGCGCAAAAGTTACGAGGTGGCAAAGTCAAAATTCGGAAAGAGCACATCAAAATCTATAAAGATACCAATTTTCATGACTCCCTAAAAACATTCCAGGTAAAACTACCAAATGACTGGACTAAAATTAAAACAGAGCATTAAAAGCTGGTGTATGCAGTCCTTTATTTTGTCACAATTCTTTACTTTAATAACATTTTGAACTTACAACAAATTGATTAAGTACATTAAGTACAGGTAATTTTTACTTTTGTTAGTTTTTTTAAAAAAGTACAATAAAACATGGTACCTGTCTCGTTTTTCCTTACCTAACTAAAGTTGTATACAATATTGTAAACAAAATGTAATGTATTTATGATCTGCTATGTATCTAAAAAAAAAAATAGGTAACAAACTTTAAAAAAAATGCTGACTAAATAGAATCCAAGCTCAAAATTGCTTTTAATAAATATCTAAGTTGTATTTTTAAATGCACTTTTGGTTGAAAAGAAAGTTTAAGACTTTGATGAGTAAGAAAAAACAAGATTGGTAATATAAGTAGGTAATTGTCATACAGATATACCTGAATCCTGAGATTTACAACACAAATCAAGGCTAATTATTGAAAAATAACCCTTTAAAATAATAAATTAACTTAAAATATATTTATGAGTTCTACCGAAAACATTGATCTGTACAGACATAGCTCTAACATCAGTTTTCTGTCTACTACAAATTATTGTACCCTCTACAATATCACCCTCCTTAACTTCCTTACAATCTCTGAAATAAAATACTGTCTGCTTCCAATGAGTTGGAATTTTATGAGGTCCTGTTGTAAATTCTACTGCATTTGGCAGGTCAAAAAATGTATCAAAATAACCAACAAGAGATGTCAGCGTACCATTTTTGACAATACAAAGTTTGAATTCAGAACTAAAGTCCATCACACCAGTGTTGCAAGTATTAATATCTATTTCTTTTATAACACATGGTTCAGAAATAACACTTTTTGAAGCAACTATGTCAATACTAGCTTCCCGTACAACTTCAGATTTCATACAATTCATTTTATAACCATAAACGTTAGACCAGTAATCTATCAGTCTTTTGTGCGTATCTACATCACCGTTAGCAACAAGACTTATGTTACACCTATTTGGTAATAATAACCCACCAGGTTTAAGACAATGATCTCTTGCGTAAATAACACTGTCTAACATTCCTTCAAATAATAAAAAGTAACCCATCCATTCGGACACAATAATATCAACTTTCTCATCAAGCGTTGTATCTTCAAGTCTTCCTTTAATTAATTTAATAGCGTCCTGTAAATTATTTTCTCTTACTATATCCATTGCATGGTATATGATTTCAGACTGATCTAGCGCATAAACCTTTTTGGCTCCAGCTGACGCACAGAACATTGATAGAATACCAGTGCCACAACCAAGATCTAATACCACTTTATCTTTAAAGGTTTCTTTGTTATTTAAAATGGCATCTCTGTAAGATTCTGTGCGAACTTTGTCTGAGAGCATGTCGTAATGGATACCAAAATGAGCATAAGTACTGAAGTAGCCTTCATCACATTCAATTGGAACATTAGCTACGCAGTTCATGGTAACAACTGGTTCATCATTAGTTTTCAAATGGCCTCCTTCCACCATACTTTTCATTGAATCCTGCATTTTATTAATATCTTCTTTAGCATTCTTTAGGAGTGTTGCACTTTCACTTAGCTGTGCAGTTAAAAGTTGTATTGTTCTTTGTAGTTCAGTGAAATGTGCTTCCGACAAAGTCACTAGACCATTTTCCACATTAGCATGGTATGTTTTGGGTGAACTGGGCTTGTCAGTAAGAGAATCAAAGTCGTACATGAGCCACTCGTCATTAGCTACAGGTTTTAAATACTTTTCGTCATCCCACAGAGCGGTATTACACTTATTTATAACCTCTGGATTCGGTTTGTGCGTGTTAATGTAATTTATCAACTTTATATATGAATAACAATCCATATTAAACTTTGTCTTGAGCTCGTTTATGTCGAATTTATGAATTGACTTACAATGCGTAAATCCTTCATCAATATTCGATAAAATGTGCGTGCAAAATAAGCATGTTACCGTAGTATCGTTAGTTTCCATTTCTTGCCATTCATCTTCCTCAAAATTGTCTTCATCACTACTGAGGTCTGGCACGTCCGACATTCTAGCGTTTATTTAATTATTTAATAATAACACTTTGTATTTACAGAGAATACTGTCTACAACGATTTACGATTTGCAAATTACACAGAACTAGAGGTGTGACTAATATATTCGTAATAGGTACAGGTATCATAATACAAGCCACGTATATTCATATTAGGATATGCGACTAAAGAATAATAGGTTACCAGGTATTAGTCAAATAATAGGGTCGCGTAATAGCGAGGCGACTGATCGCGGCGATTCCGATTATTTCTGATCGCGCCTCGTGGCGACTCGCCTAGTTCCACTCGCTCGTCATCTCACTCACTCACGGTTGTCTCGGCGCCCGACCGACATAATTATTATGGAGACTATTACCGATATTACGCAGATATGCATAATAGATTGAGTAGCTATAATGAATCGGTTCACTAATATTTGACTAATATCCAGTAATAGGTATGGTATCCTAATATGCGTAAACTAATATATTCAATAATAGGATTACCCAAATATGACCCTAATATAACATCTCTACACAGAACATGTGTTAATATGACATGGATGGCATGTGACAGACGAGACACTTGACAGAGACAGACGACATTGAAATTTATTGACATATTTTGTCATTGTCAAAATAATTTTCGTTCAAAAACGTAGAGCCATGTGTACAGCTTGGCAAAGAAGAGTCTGATCGTCACTTGACAGCTGGAACGAAAATTAATATAAATATTAAAAACGTTTGTGAGTAATTATTTACATTCTAAATCTATAAATACACTCAACTTCAAAACAGAAAATAAAAATACACACAAACATAAATAAATTATCAATCATCTTGCGACTTGCAGTTGCGCACGCATGTCGGCGCGAAAATTTGTAACGCGTTGTCATGGCATCAATTGGAAACACAACAATGACAACAATCACACAACATGCGTTAGCAATTTAGCATTTATTACGTCTGTAGTCTGTGATTACAACAAAAACATCAACACAATCGAGAATCATGAAATTAAAAATATCTACATTCAAAGAACCGAAACATCTCGGAGTCGTTGTTTGTGTTAATTGGAATAATACAGAAGACGTTTTTTCTTGCGGGTAAGTTATTTCTAAGGTCAGTGATCGTTGAGATAAGAGATTTTAGTGAGAAGTAAGAGATTTTAGTGAGAAGTAAGAGAAGTTAGTTAATAATAGATAGAAGTGTCTCGTTACATTTTATTTTATTCATATTGCTAATTTGGCGTTAAAGCTACCTACTGCAACTGCAACTGAAATTCGGCTACCTACCTACCTTAGAGTATATATACAGTAGAGTAATAACGTCAACAACATTGCCTTGTGCCGAACGAAAGCAGGTAGCATCCAGATGCGTCTATAATTTATGGTTCACTAGTGACTTACCGTATACAAATTTATTTATCGATATAAGTTATCGTCGTAATAGTTGTCTGTAAAAGTATCGATAAAAAAAGAAAAAGTAAGATATAAAATATGTTTATTAAAAATTAGAGTTACTTACAGTACACACAAAAAAAACAGCTTACATATAATATACTATTATAATAGTGGTTTATATAACTTTTGCATAATGAGGGAGAGAAAATGAAAACACGAGTGTGTGTTTAAATTGTATCACACGAATGTTTTAATACTTAGTTAGATATGTGCAGTTTCATACACTTACTCTCATACATTTTTAAGTAGGAATAACAAAATTTTACTACAACATTACGTATGAATGGTGCCAAAACTAAACAACACCACGAATGCGCAAAAG
Source organism: Protodeltote pygarga (assembly GCA_936450705.2). Lineage (NCBI taxonomy): Eukaryota > Metazoa > Arthropoda > Insecta > Lepidoptera > Noctuidae > Protodeltote > Protodeltote pygarga. The sequence continues at coordinate 13,600,756 of OW388250.2, read as the reverse complement.
CAAGCGCTTCACAAGTAAGAGTTGGAAGTTAAGTTATATTTGTGATCATAATTATGTTTGAAATATGACGTATATTCATATAACTAAACAATAATTAATATATTATACATACTTATTAAACTACTTTATAATAAATTCTATATCTACTATTTACAATAAACCTAATAAATAAACATATAAATTAAATAATAATAATTCATTTAGATTTAAAAATTGCTCCATGAAAAGTAGTGAATGATTATCAAATAAATAAGATAATCTTTCACAGTTAAATCATCATCATAATTTAATAAATAGGTGAAATAAAATTATCGATACATCTATCGATACATTTATCGATACTGTCAATACCTCAGGTTCGTGAAGTATATTCGTCGCTGGCCCCGTGTGCCGGCCCCTCGCTGCATGCCCACCCCTTACGCCTTCTTCTCCCCCGCTATACTCGTGTAGGCTTGCTCTATTCCAGGGCTGTCCAAACTATACACCTTCGCGGGCTAATTAAATTTCATACAAAAGCTGGAGGGCCAGAAAAATATTTTCAGTTGCAAGACTGAAGATAAATAATTATACCAAGTATTGAGTACATGTTTTGACAACGAATAATATTATCCAAACTATTTGTGTCCAAAACTATTTTTAGATTAAAATGTGTGCCGCGGGCCGCATGAAAACAAGCCGCGGGCCGCATGCGGCCCGCGGGCCTTTGTTTGGACAGCCCTGCTCTATTCTATAAATACTCTAAGCTACCTACATTAAGCTAGGTGACAATAGAGGCCAACTGGCCAAGCGCTGTTGGCAACACTGCCCAAGTGCCCAGGCGGCAGGTCCACTGCAGGCTGTCTGTCCAGTGTCCACTGTCCATAGTGTCATCCAATGACCACTACCATCTACCGCGCCCGGCCGGCGCAGCGCAGCGCAGCCCTGCGCAGTAGACATTGCAAACACCTGCGCAGTAAACAAACACAAAACATGAAAACAATCAATAGGTACCTACATTTACATTACTGTGCGCAGGCCGCGTCTTGTTGGAGTTGTTGTTATTTACTCATAATTCGTTGAGAGCGTGAAAATTGTGTTTGTGTGAGCTGCATAACAGAAGTCAGAAAATGAGTTCAAGAAGGAATCGGTAAGTTTAGTTGGAAAATATTTACATAGAATTACTGAGGAATTAGCGTGAACTATGTGTGAAGTGCAAATAGATAGATAAATAATCGATACTAACACACAACACACCCAGGACGCAGCTAAAGAGCTTCGTTCTGGGTATGTTGCGCTTATTTTTCGTATTTATAATGTTTTTATGGCAAATTTGCTTGAATGAATAGCTATAGAAGCACATTCAGATATTGAAATTAATAATGTATTTATGTATAGATGCCCATTTTTATTATACCTACCTATTTAATTTATAATTAGACAATACCTACTTCTGCTCCTAATGGAAAGGTACCTGAAGAAAGATTAATATAAAGAATTTAATAATATAAATCCTATAATATAAAGAATAAGGGCAGAGCTTTTAAATTAAAAAAATATAATATTATTCTTTGTAGTATATTTTATATATTTTTTTAATATAGCCCTAGCCTTCCCAAAAGTATGTCTGCAATAGTAGGTATATTATACTCTAAGGGTCTGCACTTCAAATCTTAGGACAAACATACATCTATAATACACACTATTGGCACTCCATATTTAAGAGGAATGTCCCCAGAGCATGCTCTATAGAATAACAAAGTTGGATCTTAATTTAAAAAAAAATAGACAAGACCTTTCAATAATAAACATATTTTTAGATCTCTGATCTCTTTATAGATCTGTCTGTGGACTGTGGTTTATCAGATTCAGACAAAATCTAGAGATATTAAGGATATCCCATTTAATAAATAGGTAGAATATTCTTAATGTCTCTAGATTTTTTTTTTCAAAACTTCAATGATTTTGTTTGGGATATAAATCAAACTTTGTTTGCGTTTAACTTGTGCTGGGGGAGACACTCTTCTTAAACCCTAAGACCCTACCTTGAATGAAAAGTTTTCGGTTATAACAAATAGTTATTATGCATTTATGTATGTATGCATAGTAATACATATATATTAATGTAGTTATAGTTGAAAGTGATCAATTACTTTGGTAGAAATATAATAATTAATTTATGCAATTTTTTAGATTGGCGAGATTGCGGTGTACAGGCAAGTAGCTCGGGTCTCGGTCTGACACCTCGAGTCTAACCGAACAGAAACCCTACCGGTCAAAATGCCACACGCCGTGCAATTCAAATGTGACTGATGTCTAAACCAGAAGCAACTGACCCAAACACGTCCATACCGAGCCAGATGTAAATATTTTTTCATACTATAATATTATTTATACAAAAGTGTGTTGGTTTGTCCTTCTTCACATAGTAATGTAGCGATGGATTGATGAGTGTGTGATTATGTAAGGACTGAAGAGGTATAACCACAGGAGTGAAGTAACAGGAAAGAAATTAGGTATATAGTTATTCGCTTCATTATTTTGATTAGTGATTTAATTTTACCTTCATTTTTACAGGAATCATTAATCAAAGAGGAGATACCTGAGCAAAGCACACCTGGTAAATTTAAAGTGATGGATGTGCTTCTCTGGTAAGTTAGCTTTTTGTTTTCTTCTTATCATGCGGTAGATGAACAAACTAGTTTTAGGGCTTAACAACCCATAGGCTTCGGACATGGCTTTTCACACCATTGTAAAATTTGTTAGGTGTGCTGGTTTCCTTACAATATTTTTGTTCATTTGAGAATTAATTTCTATTATGAATATGAAAAGTTGGTGGTGCTTGCCTTGGTTCAAAATTTTCTAGTTCAACAGTCATGCTAGTTATCTTGTCATCACCATCTGCACTGCTGAGGTATACTTCCTTTATAGTACTTGATTCCAGTGCAGTGTAGGTTAGTTTGAAAGAGGTCAGTTAATTACGAAGGGCGAAACAATGATATGAGATCACAGATTTTAAACTATTGCTGTTTACTGACTATAGATAAAGGATACAGATAACCAAATGAAGAATAGAATTTTTTGTTTCGTTGTCTCTGGGGCAGGCCCACCTGGCCACTTCCTTTGCTATGCCCATATCAACCACATTGATTTTGGAATGTATGAAAACAATCCAAATTTTAAAATGTACCAGAATCTGAATGTATTTTTACATATTATATTTATTTTCAGCGCTGATGCACTGGACCGGGTAGAGGAGCTCAATATGTCACATGAGGAAGTCGAAGACCTTTGTGAGAATGCTGTCTGCCATGTCGGGCGGTGTGTGGATATGGGTTTGGAAGGTCTGAAATGTTGTATCAAAAAACTGATCACTCCTAGCACTACCACAGGTGGTGATCTTGGTTGCGCTGACTTTGATGGTTGTACCTTTGTAACCAAGGCTTTCCTTGCAGCTGCTGATGTTACCGTCATACCTGATGCTGACGTTCACCCGTCAATTTCAGGGGTGACGGCAACATCCAAGCAAGTGCCTAGGCGTGATATATGTGAAGGTAGTGATTTCTATAGTGAGTTTGACATAGATTCTTTCGAAACCACTTCCTTCAACGAAGTTATGAAAGACATTCTGGACAACGACGATGAGTTAGAGGAGCCACTCGGGGATATAATAATCAACATTGAACGGGAAATGGATGACGAAGCCGATCGTCTGCTCGGCTTATCGTCTACTTTCACTTGGGTCAAAGGATTTGACACGTTCAGGGGATTTCCCGAACAATTTTCAAGTCCTACCCCTGGACCAGTCAAAGATTACGATTCCGCCTCTGATGCCTTTATCGATATATTTGATAAAGATATCATAGGGTTGATAGTTCGTGAAACAAATCGTTATGCCAAGCAGACCATCGACAGTTTGAAAGAGAGAGACAACTTGAAACAAACATCTCGTCTGCCTGAGAGGACAAGAGATGCCGAGATGGGGATAGACTCGCGGACATTACAGAGTGAGCATTGGATATCGGATGAGTTACCAGGATTTAAGAATCTAATTTCCTTTAATTGCTACATTTTGCTGAGTAAATTTCAGCATTTTGTTGAAAATTCTGGTAGGAATCAAAATTTAAATTTGATTAAAACTAAAGAAATTTCTTCAACGTCACCGATGTCCCGAAGATTTTTTAAACTGTCCCAGGTAATTGAATATCTCGGTAAGAAATTCGATTCACTTAACAATTTAGGACGAAATATTTCGATTGATGAGTCTTTGACCATATTCAAGGGCCGGTTGTCTTGGCTCCAGGCAATACCTAAGTTCTAAATCTGAGCGGTTTTGGAATCAAGTCATATGAGCTATGTGAATCAAACACTGGCTATATGCCTGGATTCCGAATCTATTCAGGTAAGTCAAAGACCGTCTTTAAAAGCAGTCCTAGTATTTATTGTTGCTGATCTGGGGAGTATAACTATCAAGGTAGTTCTTGAATTTTTGCAAGGCCTTGGACAACGAAGACATTGTGTGACGATGAATATTTTTTTATAATTCTCCATAGTTGGCACGATTCCTCAAGAGTTTGGGTTTTGACTGTTTGGGAACTCTTCGGCACAAAACGGCATTCTTCAGTACAAATCGGTCAGGAAACAGGTAGGCGTAAAAGGAGGCGTGATGATAATTTAATCAGTTTGTTGGAGTGAATGATGAACGTAGGTGATCGTGAAGTATGAATGTAAGAGTGGTTGTGTGAACAGTGTCAGTGAAGTATGAACATCTTAATAATAGCTTTTAAATTTATTCTAAACTAAAATTCACATAATATTTATGGGCAAAAACTAAATAAAGTTGATAATTTTTAATAACTGTTCAGACAGTTTGGTTTCATGATATTCCCTGGTCAACGGCAACAGTGTGAGTGGTGGATTGGTTGATTGTTTATTAGATCTGAAATAGGTTTCACGTTTTGTTTTTCACGCATTGCGTTCTCACAATTCCATCAGAACAAAGATGGGCTTTTGCTGCTGTCCAATCACTAACTGCGGATGACTGTTTTTCATTGTTCTTATGTAAAATGTACCTTGTAAAGACTGGCTAAAGTTATTTCTACTGTAACAAGCTCATGTATCTCTTTATTTTAACAAAATATAAAAAATAAATACATTATTTGAAAGTATATAAACGTATTTTATTTGATTTGTTCTAATGTCTTATTTTGGAATTAAGCTATTTTTTAAATTACCCTAGTTTTATTTGGGGTGGTTGCCTCAGGATCAGGAATGTTGTAGGTACTCGATGCTTACTTTTTTAATTGAAACGGATTTTAGTAGGTGGTAGATTTTAATTGGAGTCATCATAATTCATTATTACAGAGACGATCATAACCTTTTAAAATGGAATCTGGTGAATAGCGAGTGTATAACAGTTACAACATTCCCGGAAGATTTTTATCCGACCGGCATGCATTTGTTTCCAAAGATCAGTGTTGGTGGGAATAAGCATCAACACGATGTAATTCTGATATCAACGGCTGATGGCAAGTTAGTAATATTTTTATACATATTTCACGGTAGCTAGTAGCAGCTTATTCTGTCGATATAATGCTGCTGGCCCTCTCAGTTGGTGCTGATGGTTTTTATTTTTAAATTACGAGTCATAAGCTGCCTCACACATAGGGCCAGCCTTACATGGTGTTCCAGTCTGGTATAAAGAGTTCCTGTATCGTTCCACTCAACCGTATAGTAACAAAGAGTGGAATGAACCTACCTAGAAATATCTTGGATACTTGGAAACAGATTTAAAGATCGATGCCGATATGGGGAGGAAACGCAAGTAGAGAAGAGAATGCTGGCCTGCAGGTTCTCTCAATGAGAACAGTTGGTACCTAGTCAAAACATGGCTGTAAACGGGGTCCCTGTAGATCAGATTTGCCCAAAAATTACTGCAGATCCAGTACAGCAATGTGCTATTAAGTGCTATACGACGCTATTATAGTGTGTCGATAATTGTTTGCCCAATTAGCCAGTAAAGATGTCTCGACACCTGTCGTACAGCGCAAAAAGTCTGCCTCGCCATTTCCATTATTATGTATTCATAAGTTTTAGGAACTGGTTTTAGATTCCACATAGTAAATCACAATGGTCGTATAGAAAAGACTGTAAACGCACATCAAGGAGCATGTCTTACTGCGCAGTGGAGTCCTGATGGAGCTGGACTTCTAACAGGTAAACATACATAGCATAGTTTTACAAATGAAGTAGGTACAGCAAAAATATGAAAAATTGCGTCGTTCGGGTCGGATATTAATAGCACATACTTGACAGGGGGTCCGGCTACTTTTGCTAATGAAGTGAGAAATATCAAATATCTATCGATATTGATATTCAAGATTATCAAAAATGTCGCACGATACTTATCAAAATATCAAAATATTTCAAATTAGTAATTAGGTACTAAAATGTCACCATATCTATATAGATAGAGATTATACTTCAATGACCACTCGAAACAACATAGTAACGAATTAAAGTAATAAATAGATGGTCTCATTGGTGAGAGTAGATAGGTGTTACAAGGTACCTACCTTTTTTCCAGTTTGTTTTCTGGACGAAATTACCTAATCAAGTGTCTTATGTCTAAAGGAATTAAAGCTTACTATCCCACTCTGTTTTCAGCTGGTGAGGACGGCTTCGTAAAAGTTTGGTCTCGCAATGGTCTCTTGCGTTCGACCATAGTCCAATCGGACATGCCTTGTTTTAGCGCTGTATGGAGCCCTGACAGCAGTGCTATTTTACACACTAAAGGAAATGCTCTTGTTATAAAGCAGCTAAATTCTAGCAATAAGATAACGAAAGTACGTATCACGAATTATTGCAATAAAATTTTATTTTTACTACCTAGCAGGTAGGTACTGAAGTCTAGTCAATTGAAGAATAGGTACTAAAGTGGATGTGAGTTCGAACCTGGTCTTTACAATTAATATGACCTTTTTCAATTTCATATCTACTTTCTTAGTTAATCTAAGACATCACTGATTTACGGCGAAGGAAAAACATCGTGAGGAAACCTGGATTTAATATCCAGCTAGGTTTCCTGTCTTCAGTATTCCTGTGTGTAGTCTGAAATCTGAACTAGCGTGCTGCTTGATCCTTCTCTGTATGAGAAGGAGAAAAAGCTTTTGCCTACAGTGGAATAGTTAGGTTTATTTATTTATTAACTACTTAAATACTAAGGTACCTTTATTTTTTCAAAGACCGTCCGAAGCCACTAAAGAAAAAAATAAACACTAAAAATACACCCAATAAAGCTCAAAATATGATTTTATCTTACAGTGGAAAGCTCACGAAGGCCTAATCTTATGCATTGCATGGAATGCGAACAACAATTTAATTCTTTCTGGTTCCGAAGATGGTTTCTCAAAGGTATCGTTACCTACCTTCCGTTAAGTAGGTACAGTCGGCAAAGGAGTTAGGTTAGCAGGGCGGCTGGTTAGGGATGAAGTTTTTTGTAGAAATGTACGTACATGTAGTTGTGTAAAATTGTTTTGTTTCCTTTAGGTTTCAGTCATACCTTTTCAGAAAATATGGTGAAATAAAATTATGTTGATAACATCTTGAAAAATTATAACCTTAACTAGCGCTCCTGCCAACCTAACTACTTTGCCGTCTGTACCATAATTTTCTTTTCAAGTTCTGTTAAAAAAATGTCTTTGTTGTTAGATTTGGGATACTTTTGGCCAGCAAATATCGGTAAGTGTGAAACACGACCAGCCCATCACCAGTGTCAGCTGGTCGCCTGCTGGTGATATGTTTGTTGTGGGCAGCTACAATCTCATACGATTGTGCAACTCTAATGGGGTAAGTTTAATTATTGGTACCATTAATTATTCAATCGCTTTCTTGTTTTCTTCTTTTCTTCCTTCTTGTTTCCTAAATTTGATTTAATCATTGTCTTCATTAGACTCCTTTTTTAATGTTTTAATCATTATAATAGGATCATTTGTCCACTTATATCCTTATCGTGTCATTTGTCGTTAATAATTCTGTGTTTACCTTATTGGTTTATCTGGCTATCTAGCTTCCGCCTGGAAATTCGTTCGCATTGCTTTGGGACGTAGGGCTTATATTTAAAAGCCCTAACATTATATGTAATTATTCATGCTTTTCTATCTTGTTATCGGTGCTATGCAAATGCTGAAGAAAATATTGGGTACCTATATTATTAATTTATTCTAGTGGTCTCACTGCTTGGACAGGCCGTCTACTGGAAGTATCTATAACGTAGCATGGTCATCGGACGGTACACAATTAGCAGCAGCCTGTGCCAATGGTCAAGTTTTATTCGCTCATATTATTGATCGGTAAGTATTCAATATTATTATGTTACGAATAGCTTATAGGTCGCGGGTTGAAATCCCACTCGTAATCATTTTTTTTTAGTTTCGAAATTTGCGAACTTACGTTCGCATAGCACCTAGGTACCAATGCATGAATACCAACTTTATAAAATGTTTATGTATTTATTTGAATATTTATTATTCCTACACCAATGAGCAAGGGAAACAGTGACAAAACGGCTAATTTATTGCGATAAATGGAAGAAGAAAACATTGCCCCGACTCAAAATAAGGACAAAGATAGGAAGATGATAATGAAGTACTTAAATATGTCTCCTTGTTAATACGAAATTACGAATATCGCAAGAATTATTGGGTTGAGTTCGATTTACGGGTTTAATTACTTAAAGATAGCCAGAGTTGTGAATTGAATCCATGTCGTGTTTTATATGAAGCTTGATTGGAGTCATTAGCGATTGTGTTAGACACCTGCAAGTTTGCCTTTTCACAATAGGATGATCTGTTAAACGAGATGAGGCAAGTCGGTAAATAATTATGGTTGACATTTTTCAGAGAATATACATGGAAGAACTACGCGTGCAATCAAATAGGTCGCAAAGTTATAGCAATAAAGAACATTATAACTGATCAGAATGACCAGCTTGACTATCCTGATAGGGTCATTCAGATAGCTTTAGGCTTCAACCACTTGGTGATAGCAACAGTAAAACAGTGTTTCATACATAAACTAACATCGTGGAATACTCCAGTGACGTTTGACCTCAAAGAAGGGACTATCAGCATGATTTTGCTGGCTGAAAGGTAATGTGTAGAACTTGTAATAGTTACTTTTTAGGGTTCTACTTCTGGTTCTGTTACTAAGGTTCCGCCGTCCTGTCCGACCCAGGGCTGTATCTTTAGAATAGTAGGTAATAGGTAGACACTTGAAATTTTCCGAGTGTGTAGGTGCTGCTATTGTCGCTATAGCAATAAATAATAAAAATAAAATAAAGTTAAAAATTAAACAGGTTCCCCATACAAGAAACGTATTTTTTCGGCGTTTTTGTGTGCGTCCGACTTGGACTTGGTTATTTTTAAGGGTTTTTCACCTCAAATGGAAAAAACGGAACACTTATATGATCACTTTGTTGTCCGTCTACCTTTCTATCAAGCAAGATCCTTCATCGCGGGAACGCGTGGAGATATTGAGTTGAACTTAAAACCATATACCTACTCAGGTCTACAGTCTGAAATTTCCAGATGTATATGCATCGTAGAAAGAGCTGGACTCTCAGTGTACAGTTACATGGGTCGTCTGCTTGCTAGCCCCCGTTGGGGTGCACGGCCTGAGTCACTGGGACGAGCTGCTGTATCACTGGGACCTGATGCTTTGGCTGCTATTGATCAGGGCGATAGGAAATGTAAGTTACATCATTCATAACATCTCACATACCTATCTAGTCTCGTGCGAGGACGAGAAATGAGATACGTCCTAGGACGAGAAATGAGATAGGCATATTAGCACCATAATTATACACTTTTGGTATACCTATAGCCGAATTATAACCTTCTCAGAACAATGTAACCAAAAATATTGTTGGCCATTTATACAATAGAGCAACCATGGAGTTTCTTGCCATATACTTCTTTATAAAGGATAGTAAAAACTTTTGCATCCCGGCGGAAAATGATAGGTAGGTACAATATTTAAGTAGGTACATCGTTTTCTTTCAGTGATCCACGTTTTCGATTTGCCCACCGGCCTCATAGTTCGAAGCTCAGCAGACAACACAGTGACTAAGCTGACTCACAAGATGACAGTGTCAAGTATCGCACTTAGTCAAACTGGACCGATCAATGAAAGACAATTAGCTCTATTGGACTACAACAGGGATTTGTATGTAGTCACTGTCAAGGATAGCAAGCCAAAGTTTGTTAAATTGGGTAAGTAAGATAGTTTGTGGAGTGCTTATTGGTTTTGGGATGGTTTAATGGTTTTAGGATGTTGATGGGGCTTCTGCGCTTCTGTAGTGCTTCTCAGATGTTCGCCAAGGTAAATGTAGATGACTTCTATGCCATCATGAAGAAGAGAGCCGCGTGAATGATAGGTACGATGCGCGGAAGTTCGAACAGTAGGTATCTTAAAATCCGTTCGCCAAGCATTGGATTAATTTGCACATGGCGACTAGTTGATCAAAACTTCACTTTCATAAAATGAATGTTTAGAAAGATATTGGTTTTAAGAGTAGTTTAGGGTATACTAACACTAACAAACCCTAAGTTCTGTTAACTATGGATTGTAATATCTGAAACTAAAGGTTAACAATAATAATTGGAGCGAGAGATATCGAGCTTCCGTAAAGCGACTTATCGCCGATCGACAATTCGTTCTAGTCTCCTTATTTTATACTCTTTGGCCTGTCAAATGGGCCAAATCTTCTTTTTCACTTTTAATTTACCATCCGCATTTTTTTCTGCAAATCTGGTTTTATAAAACAAGACTCTGTCTTGCCAGGTTCTCAAATCCTAAGCATATGTTGGAGCTACGAGACGGAGTTGTTGGTGGGCCTGCGAGCCAGTTCCGTGGTGGCGTGGTGTTGTCCGCGAGCAGCTATGCAACCTGACTGGCTTGCACTGACTACTGTCAGCAAAGATGTTGTGTTAGTATCCTTGTCATTATTTTATTATTGGTTAAATCGTTGTTTTTTAGGGTTTAATCTAGGAATGTCTAATCCGCGAAATATTAATAATTATTATTATTTATTTATTTCAAGCAAAAACATAAATACCTACTAATGCAGAAATTCATTAAATAGTTAGAGCATAAAAAGACACTATGATTATAGAGTCTACAATTGACCAATTCTTGGAATGTACATTTCTATAAACGACTAGTTCTACAAATGACTGATTCTACAAATAACTGATTCTACAAATGACTGATTCTATAAATGACCGATTCTAAAATTAACCGATTCTAAAATTGACCGTTTCTAAAATTAACGGATTCTATAAATTACCGCTAATACTATTGACTGAGTAGTAGGTAGTAGACCTGTAGTATCTACTTGTATAGCTTTGTCCTTATTAATTCTAGGGATCTAGGCAGAAATCCTACAATTCTGAGCGTTGAAGATGGCGTAGCACATATATGTCGCGGCAATGGCTCCATATTGCACCTGTCTATCGCAGCATTCCCTGAGAAACTCCTGAAGCATGTTGTTGCTAATATGTGGCAGGCTGCACTTCAGGTTTGTTTGTACTCTTGTAATGTATCTGCTTAGTATTAATTATTTCATCACTAGCCATCCAGTAGTGTTGCCATTGCCAATATCCTGCTTTTGGCGGGACGTCCTGCTTTTCAGCTCTGAGATACGTTTCCCTGGCACCCTGAGCAGCACCAAAATCCCGTTTTTTTCACATTTTTAGCCAACCATAAATGAATAGGAAGAAAATAGATATAGTAAAATCTTTGTTTGTTCTTATGTATGCATTTTTCTTTCGTCACGAATTTTTTGTCCACGTCTTGCTTATATTTTTTATTATATTAAGTCCCGATATTTTGAACAACGGATCTGGCAATACTACCATCGAGGCAGTAGATACGGCTGATTGAAGTAACTGGTGTTTATAGACCAGGAGTTTCTAGTTTAAGCCTAGTTGAACACTTTTTTATTCCGCTTCAAATAAGGCAAGGAATAAATAACTAATAATTTGAAAATTTGGTTACTTTCGCATAATGTCACTTTGTGCGAAAATGCCGTTTTGAGAAAATGCCGTTTTGCAAAAGTGACAATTTGCGAAAGTGACCAAATTTTTCACGATGTCATTTTGCGAAACTGACGTTCTCCGTCAAGACCTAAAAATGTTCTAGCTCTGTCGTACGGTTGAAGACGAAACTCTGTGGGCGTGCCTAGCAGTCCTTGCATGGCAGCATCACCAACTACCAGTCGCTGAAGAAGCGTTCGCTTTAATACGACAATATCATCAAGTTTGCTACATTCAACATCTAAGAGTAAGTTCTGGATAAAGGTCGTACTCATCTGTCAGTCAAGATCTCAAGTCGGCAATCAGTCACGTCAACAAATATAGTGGTATAGTAGAATTTGTAGGACGTCAGCCCTACACATCATTACGTCACGACCACAACACACACCACCATGTTGATGTGGTGACATGATGTGACTGATGTGTGTGCTTGAACCGTTATACATTAAATAATTTTTAGGTACATATGATTGTTTATTGTTTTTTTTTGTTTTCAGAGTAACATACCGGAAAAGCTGTTAACTAATTAGAATTTTGTGGATATTTTGTTAATGACCTTAATTTTTCCAAGGCATTATATGGCCATAACATTTTGTATTAAAAAGTCACCTTAATTTGTTAAGCCAGTTACGTAGGTATACCTAATTTAGTGAACAAATAATTATGTTGAATTTATACTCTGCGGATAGCATGTGTAAAAAAGTAAAAATAATGATAAAGTATGTATGTATTTCTAAATTATTATTTAATAATTGTATTAATTTAGTTGTCTTAATAAATTAATTTGTACGTGTGTAGTTTTTTCTTTATACCTACCGCTTCAACAACAAATACTTCATCAGAATGCAGTATTTACTCTCCTACATAAAATAGGTAGGTATAATATGCGAGATGTAAGATTACACTGCATGCAAAAAGAAAATAAAACTTCACGGTGAATTTTATGAATATAATTAAGTAACAATTTCTTAAAACTTCATTTGTGTAACACGTTAAAATTCCAGTAAGGTCAAAACTTTTTAATTGTTATCTGTAAGTTGCCGTGATAATATTCAGGTTTTAATAAGCCTAATCAGAAATTAAAAGGGTTTTATGCGGTGACGTTAATTCAATCCTTAATTCTTTGGTTAATTTTCATGAAATTCAACATCAGCTTACTTTAATTTTATATCAATGCCGTACCTAGGTCTGCCTCTACAATAATATTAGGTAACATTATAATCCCATTTTCTATTTATGCCTTACCTAATAAATAATCGTAAAAATTCAGTAGTTATACATAATACAAAAATCACGCGTAAATGCGTCTAATACTACCTATTATAAGTTGTTAAGCCTTCTTCATACAACAAGTTCAAGTGAGTGAGTAGGTATCGAGTTACAAAATAGGTGTTCATTCTCAATCTCGTTTATCCAGTCATTCATTTTCATTCAGTATTGCTGTCAACGTGATATGCGTTGAACGCGTGTAGCATACTTACATCCAGTCGTAAAAAACTTCGATACACAAAATAATATTACTAAATATTCGTAATAAAAACTATAGTTATCACTAAAACTAAATATAAATCGCTATAAAAGTTCAATGTTCAGTGACTTTCTAATACCGCAATGAGTGTGAAGCGATGTCCTACATTAAAAACTTTAAGTTACTGATACGAAAGAAAGTTTTTGTTGTGTGATGTGAAATGTGGAAGATGGGAGGTCTGAAGGTGAAGATTGTGTTGTTATTGAACTTATTATTGGTTAGTGGTGACGAGTATAACAATGAAGTTAGTGAACATTCTTTGGAATTGACCCAGTCATTGAACTTGGCGCGGCAGGAGTTGATACAGGAGACATGTAGACGATTTCCTCCAAGATATAGTTTAGACGAACTACCTACTAATCAACTGGAGCATATTTTGATCGACGACGATCACAAACTTCTGTACTGCTATGTGCCTAAGGTAAGTTATTAAGGTACAATAAAATATTAACAAAGGTATCTTATTAAAATTCTTATTATTTATTAATAACAAGTCATCTACATCCTCCTAGCCTTATTATTCCCTAACTTTGTTGGGGTCGGCTTCTAAAGCTGAATGTTGAATATCAGTTTTCTACGGAGCGACTATGCTTATTATCTGATCCCCGCAACCCAAGGGGGACGATATTCTAAAGTTCAGATGTCAGGATTTTATGAGGGTACTGCTAACTGCCTATAGGTATCGACTGTCAAAGATCTTCATGACGGCTAGGACCAACGGCTTAACGTGCTTTCCGAGGCACGGAGCAGGTGATAATTCATTTAGAATACGCGTATAGTTTCCGAAAATCAGAGGTGCTTTGGGTTCGAACCTGAAACTTGAGACTTGCCAGTCAACTATTATACCACTAGGGCCTAGCTATCACTGCTGCGATATTTATGATAATAAAACAAAAGCAATTTTAACCTGAAACTATTTGGTTACCATTGCTATTTAAATCCTTTTTTATTTATATATTTATATAGCACTGATAGCCTAGTGATATGACCGTCGACTGACAAGTCAGAGGTCTCGAGTTCGATCCCAAGGCGCGCATCTCTGACTTTCGTAAGTTATGTGCGTATTATAAATTAATTATAAATTGCTAAAACGGTGAGGGAAAACATCGTGATGAAACCAGCACACCTGAGATATTTTTCAATGGTGTGTAAAGCCATGTCAGAGGCCTACGGGCGGTTTAAACTCTGACACCAGGTTGTTCATCAACCATAAGATAAGAAAGAAAGAAAGAATCCTTTTTTTTAAATTTTCTATCGATTTTTTCGTTTGAAAGATGTGGAACAAGATTGTTAAGGAAAATACCTAATTGGAGTAGGTATGAGGTATAAATGTAGATACCATAACTGTCTTATGTAATAATATTATTACAAGCCTTATGATATAATCAGGTTTTTAACTTATGATAATTAACTTCCTACTTCCTAAAGATGAACTTGATTTAATTCAAGAATTTTTGGCCTTACTATACCGGTAGCTATTATTTCCATTTAAAAATACCTAAAACCTGCATACCTACCTACCTTTGTACTGTTGATTAAATTTTATTTCATAAATTTGGCGGCATATAGACAATAATGTATTCTGTATTCATGCCGAATTTACTTGTCTAGCATTGATAAATCTGCAAGTTAAATGGCTGTAACTGAGAGACAGACATGACGAAACTAGGGTTTACCACGAAACCCTAAAAACTACAAGTCCACTATAAATAGGTATTTAATAAGAAATTTGAAAAAACAAGGTTAGAGCGTCGGCACGGAACGCCGAAGATCGTGGGTTCGAATCCCATCCGTATCAGTTGTTTTTTCAAATTTCTTATTAAATATTTATATTTAATAAGCTAACATGTGCTAAAACATGTAAAAATTTCACAAAAAATATACAAGTCCACTAACTTGTTATGCTTTCTAGGAAAATAAAATGGTAGTTTCAGATGTACAGTTTTCGTAAAAAATAACCCTCTAGAGTATCTCTAAGTACCTGTGATAAATTTTTAATTATAATTCCATTTTCAAAAACTCAAAATACTTTTGTAGGTGGCCTGTACAAATTGGAAAAGGATCCTCATGATACTGACAGGGAAATGGAACGGCACTGACGTCCTATCAATAACGGCCAGTGTCGCTCACACCCCAGGAATGTTCCGGAACATGAGCACTGTGAGCCGGCCAGAGAGGGACTACATGTTAGAAAACTATCACAAGATGATTATAGTAAGAAATCCATTCGAACGGCTGCTATCAGCATTTAGAAATAAGTTGGAAGGCGATGCCCCAAGTGCGAGGTATTTTCAGGTGAGTTAGACACTTTTATTTTTATTTCCTACTAATAAATTAAAAAAATGTACAGGTACCTGTGCAATTTATACGCATTTATAATATTAATTGGAATTTTTAAATTATGTTTGGGAACCACAACCTATAAGTGAACCTATAATCCGTTTGAAATAAGATTAGATAAATAACGGCCGAATAACGATAGTTAACGTCTTATATTTTTGTCTTTTGTTTGCTATGGAGGAAGTAGAAATTATGCTGTTCTTACTCCTCCTTTTACTTTGTTTTGGACCAGAACAACATCTTTTAAATCAGGGCTGTCCAAACCAAGGCCCGCGGGCCGCATGCGGCCCGCGGCTTGTTTTCATGCGGCCCGCGACACACATTTTAATCTAAAAATAGTTTTGGACACAAATAGTTTGGATAATATTATTCGTTGTCAAAACAAGTACTCAATACTTGGTATAATTATTTATCTTCAGTCTTGCAACTGAAAATATTTTTCTGGCCCTCCAGCTTTTGTATGAAATTTAATTAGCCCGCGAAGGTGTATAGTTTGGACAGCCCTGTTTTAAATCACCCAAGAGTCCAAAACATTGACGCGTCGAGTTTTAAACTTGATGGCAAAAATGTGTGGAACCACTCCCAAAAATACTAGACAGTCTTTAGACACCCCAACTCACAGGCTATGTATTTGTCTCTGCAAATTTCTCGGCGGCTAGACTGTTTAGTCTATTGGTCTCCGCTGAGCCTTTGAATGTAGCTCATAAGATAGCGGTCTTAGATCAATAGCCATGACCGCAGTCGAATCTATATGCCAACAACTGAACGGGCTATTTATATATTGCTTAATGAACTAATAAAAATCATTTGCCGATTAATTAAAGCTGGTTGTTTTTTAACAAGATAAGACGTCAGTGGTTCGTTGTCTAAAACTCGTTATTTTTTCTTATTGCGCATAAAATTGTCAAAAAAGGTCTTTGTCAATTTAGGCGCTACGTTCATGCCGTGTCACGATCAATGAGCATTAGGTTTCGAGCATTTGAGTAGTGGAAACATTGAATCGAGCATAACAAACCTAGCACGAGCTCTGGCTTTAGTAAGTAAAACGTCGCGTAACAACGTACAACGCTGGTTACAATTAACAACACTAGTAACAACGCTTATAGTAACAACGAAAAACACTGGCAATAACAAACAACGCTCTGGTTACATCTCAAGTACCTACTAAATACTATCCGGTAAACCCTAACGACATAATGCTACGACTATAATACTAAAGCGGAAAGTCTAAATTTTCTTAAATAAATATTTATAATAATTTTTTATTTTCAAAAAATTCATTTTTTTGTTCCCCTAGCTTGTTTCATGTTTTTTTTTTCTATGAAATATTTTTGGTGTCCTCCTAGGTATAGATCAAAGCAAATAATGGAAAAATAGAGAAAATAATAGCACTTGTGAAAGCAATGTCACTTGTACTACTTTATTTATGTTACAAGTGCGCACAATAACACACCATTCTGATAGTGACATCCGTCAAAAAGTAAATATTGGTTGTGTTTAAAGGTCAGTGATAATAAATAAATCAATTGTTTATGTAAACAGATCTTTCTTAATAGGGTTGCCTACTGTGAAAAAAGTATACATATCACCATAAAGAAGGTTCTTAAAAAAAAAACACGACATGTAAAACAAAATTACAATCAGTCGCTTAATGCCGAAGTTGTTCTAAAATTCTGGAAAGGGTTTTAAAGGTCTAGTGTTCTTAGTTAAAAATTTCATCATCATCATTTCAGCCGGAAGACGCCCACTGCTGGGCATAGGGTGCTCATTAGTGCATCATGTACATGATACAGAATAATTATTATAATTATTTCGGGTAGGTAAATTCACGCACAGATACCTAATTCAAAATACAGTCTATGAATTAATATTTTTATAGCCTTTGTAAAGAAAAGATCATAAGTACAGAGCCATCCATTTTCAACCCCTCTGTTTGCCGTGGTTTAACAGTGATGAATTTATATTTAAATTAAAAAATCTTTGTCTTAGGATCGCGTAGGCCGACGTATAATCAAGGCATTCCGAGAGAACCCTTCCAATGAATCTTTGGAGCTGGGACACGACGTGACTTTCAAGGAGTTCGCGTTATTCCTCACCAAGCGATCGGCGGAGATGGCTGACGTGGCAAACAATGAACACTGGCAGCCCATCACAAACCTGTGCCATCCTTGCCTTATCAAGTACACTTTAGTTGGTGAGTTTATTTTTTTACAACTTTTTTATGACTAATTTCGGTGCCAGGTCTAATGGCGCCTTTTCACTTTCGTCGAGGTCAGGCGAGGTAGCACGAGTACAAGAATGTAGATGGGGTTCTTGCTTCATCATACCTTCCCGCGCCTTACCTCACCGAGATTTACCCCGCTGCGCCCCTCACCTTGCCACGTTGACTCTCCCACTGAGAAACTAAGCAACTGCAAGAGTGTATAGGTATAGGTACCTACTGCCTGACAGAAATTTTTCGCGTCACCTCGTAGTACTTCACCTTGTTGAACATCCCCTCGCCTTAACATCACCGAGAAAAGAGTGAAGCGGCGCCATAAGACAGATACTTATTAGATATCATTTCCCTGGAACTCGTCGAACTTTCTGGACGAAGTCATTTTAGATTCTAGCTTGGTTCAAAGAAAAGAGAAAACAAAGCGTAGCTGTAGATGGAAGTACGTACACTATAACGTTGCTAAGTATAGTAAGTGTACCTATAATGTCATTATTATTCAGCGCCTCAACGAAGCGCGTGTTTGAAGTTTTTGGCGCGAGCCACACTGAAGAGACGTAAGGCAAGGACGAGGCACAGACGCGCATTTCTGCATACATTTTAAAAGAGTCTGACGTGGCCGCGATTTGAAATGTATGGAGAAACATGCGTCCGCGCCTTGTTCTCGACCTACGTCTCTTTGGTCTGGCCTGCGCCTTTAACTTTAGGAATGTCTAACTGTTTGTTAGTAGATTTTGGTTTGAAAGAGTATAGTCTCTGATTGGTCCCATATACCTAAATATTATCATGATCTGATCACAGTATAAAGAGCTCTTTCCCTACAGTAGTCCAACGAACACGTCTAGACAGAGCAATCGTGCGGGGTGTGTGGGGCGAGGGACGGAGGGGGGGCCGCGGCTGTCAGTACCTTTTTCCATACTCCATTCGGGTACTACACCGTCATTTGTTTTTAGTGGGTGGCACATTTTATTTATTTTAATTTTGAATGTTGATTCAATTTTTCAACGGGTGTGTTGATTATAAATAATTATGACATTAATTTTGAGATCCAAGATGGCGGATACAAGTTTTTGAAAAAACTCAATATGGGTATCGTTTTCGAGGTTTTCAGGAGGGGTGATTACGAATTTGACATTAATTATTTAGACATCCAAGATGGCGGATACGAGTAAAAAAAAACAATATGGGTATCGTTTTCGAGGTTTTCGGGGGTGGTGATTACGAATATGACATTAATTTTGAGATACAAGATGGCGGACGTGAGTTTTTGGTAAAAATC
This sequence comes from Protodeltote pygarga, assembly GCA_936450705.2. Lineage (NCBI taxonomy): Eukaryota > Metazoa > Arthropoda > Insecta > Lepidoptera > Noctuidae > Protodeltote > Protodeltote pygarga. The sequence goes on along the minus strand of OW388250.2, from coordinate 13,581,323 downwards.
AATATGGGTATCGTTTTCAAGGTTTTGGGGGGTGGTGATTACGAATTTGACATTAATTTTGAGATCCAAGATGGCGGACGTGAGTTTTTGGTAAAAATCAATATGGGTATCGTTTTATGGGTTTTCGGGGGTGGTGATCACGAATTTGACATTAATTTTGAGATCCAAGATGGCGGACGCGAGTTTTTAGTAAAAGTCAATATGGGTATCGTTTTCTAGGTTTTCGGGGGTGGTGATCACGAATTTGACATTAATTTTGAGATCCAAGATGGCGGACGCGAGTTTTTAGTAAAAGTCAATATGGGTATCGTTTTCTAGGTTTTCGGGGGCGGTGATTACGAATATGACATTTATTTTGGGATCCAAGATGGCGGACGCGAGTTTTTAGTAAAAATCAATATGGGTATCGTTTTCTAGGTTTTCATGGGTGGCTTTGTACTTGGAGACCATGCGGACTCTCAGATATCGATTTTGAAAGCAATCGGTCCAGTAAATAAAAATTTCAAAATGGCGGCCACCTTTTCAATTCTGACAACGGTTATGTACTCGGAGACCATGCGGACTCTCAGATGTCGATTTTGAAAGCAATCGGCCCAGTAAATAAAAATTTCAAAATGGCGGCCACGTTTTCCAATTTTGATAACGTGTTATACATACTTACAAAAAAAACACTATAAAAACATATTTTTGTTTTTAGTCCTGTGTCAACCCTAACACTTTTTACGTCGCGACGAATGTCTAGACGTTGTCGGCATTTCCGAAAACATCAAACGCGTCGACTGACTATATGATGTTTAGACTATGATCTGATGATGAACTTCGGAGATACTGAACGGAACCTCATCGCGGACGATAGCGAACCTCTCGTAACAATGTTCGTAATTTTACCGAATACCGACATCTGAAAAAGTAGGGGTTAAAGGCTTTCCCTTTGAAGTCAATATGCCATTTAAAATTTAATAAAAAAAACAAATTTTTGAAACGTTAGGAATTGATGCTAAGTTAAGCGAGTTCCAGATCAAAGTAACCCAAGCCTTGGCACTGATTCGAAAACTAACGTTTTTATGTTATTTGTAGTGTCTTGAAGTGGCCTATTATTTTTTTTTTTTAAAGTTTTACGCGGCTATTCCTTGACAATAACTATCCATCCAAGATTCTTATTTCACAGATACAAAATATCCGTGCCAAATCTTGTACTATACAACTTCATAAGTTATCTACTTACGCTCGATTTGGGTAAAACATACACGGGTGTAAACTGTAATTCGAGATTTTGAGCTCATAACGTCATAACTTGCAAAGTGCATAAATTTTGAATTGATTGCAAATCGGCACGTGTTGATTGGCCTTAATTTACCATTTGACACATGCTACTGTATTTTATAATATGTTAGATAATGGCTATCTTTAGTGTACTTATATGCAAACTGATTGCCATTTTTATGTTTTTATGAAGTGTTGTTCGAAGCAAATCTGTTCAACATTCGAAACTTATACCTTCCCTATCATGTATACAGATGGCAAAGCTATTAGGTTAGCAGGGTTCCACTATTTAAGGATAAAGTTTTTTGTAGAAGTTTGCACGTGATTGTGAAAAATCGCTTAGTATTGTATCATCATCATTGCGTATAGCATTATCAAATGGTATCAAATGTTAGCCATTTCCATCCAAGCTTTTCAGCCAGCCTGTAGCGGCAGGTTTGGGTTTGTGGGCTTCCGACATTGCACCGGGAAAACAGCGAAGTGGGAATTCGTTTACCACATGGGAAAGGGTCCCATGAATACATATAGGTAGAAAGGCACATGGTTATGGTGATCCACAATCGTACTGTGGTAATCCTCATAAATGGGGATTGGTTTTGTATAAATTTCAGTTATACCTTTTCAGAAAATATGGTAAAATGAAATTGTATTGATGACATCTTGAAAAAATCACAAGCTTATGTTGCGCCCCTACCAAACCTAATAGCTTTGCTATGTGTAAAATTGTACATTTTTATGTTTTGTTAGCTTCTAATAAATCAGTCGATAAATTATTTTGATAAAACCTACTATCATTAGTTTATTACTAAATTGTATGCGTGCGAAAATGTAAAACAGTAACTTGAGTTATTTAAAAGTAAACATAACACATAACAAACCTTCATATTTACTCTCATTAAATGTGTAAAAACTTAAATGCAAGAAATAAAGAGCTAATTAGCCACACAACTTGTTAAGAGTGCAATAATCCTATGATACAACAATGTGTCATTAAAAAATTACAATGAATGTAGGTAATACGAACATAGCTATAGGTAAGTTTTTTAAATCTTACCTATTACAAGCATACATTATATTATTAAATACTATACTCACGGATCAATACTATAACGGCCTTACTCACGGATTAATTTCGGAAATGCCCAAAGATATTGGAAAGAATATTTCTATGGAAATGCCCGTGGTCCGCCCGAGTGAGGTCCGCAAAGCCGCATGCCGCTTTGACTACACTCGCTCGTGAAAATGAACTCCGTTTGAGTCCGAAACTAGTCGAGCATTCCCGAAATCAATCCATGAGTACAGCCGTTATAGTATTAAATAATACGTAATTAGTATGACTCACGAAAGTTATTATTCTAAAATATTACAAGCATGATTTCATGTTTACGACCTAGGATAAAAGACCTCCGCTAACTGTGCTGAATACGTAATTCTCTTTGACATTCAACCATCTGCATCCTAGACAATAGTGACATCTACGCAAGGTGTGGCCCGTACGGCTTTCTAGAGGGCTAGCATGTCACATTTGCAGTTAGAATACTTTGCTATAAGTAGCATGTACAACATAGTACCTACCTATGCTAACTGCAAAGTTAAAACTTCATAATTAAATATTTAAAGCAAAGAGTAAAGTTATGTGCGTTTTATAAATTAATTATCACTTTCTTCATGCCTCAGAAAGCACGTAAAGCCGTTGGCTCTGCGCCTGATCTCTCTCTGATCGTGTCGGAAGGCCGTCCCATCGGACTATGAGAGTGAGGGAATAGAGAGTGCACCTGTGTTTGCGCACACACTTGTGCACTATATATCCTGCGTATTTGGCTAATCTCCGTTGAGATTGGCCGCTGTGATCGAAATTCGGTCAGGAGGATATTATTATATGTAATTAAGTTCTTACGTTATTAATGCGAAATATTTCAATATATTAAAATATTAAATCTATGGAGAAGTGAATTCTATAGTGAATATAAATGATGTGATTCGTCATCAAATGAGCACCTAATTATCAATGGGATAAGCAGTACGATATGCTAGAGGACTAGCATGACTAATTTTGCAGTTAAAATACTATGCTATAATGTAAGTTATTGCTTACAAACGTTTGTGTATATGCGTTTTAAAAATATCATAAAATTGTCAAAACAACATAATTATAATTAATTGGTAATTTAAAATTATAATCAAACATCAAATCTATGGAGATAATTAATTAGGGCAATAAGAATTCAAATTATGTGATTCATCAACAAAAGATTACCTAATTACCTATCACTTGTGTTTTGTCGGGTCACTATTTTCCGACTTTGTAACGTCTGGTTTACTTATTTTACATTCACGTGAGTGATACGAAAAAATCGTTATCTATTAGAAATTGTTCATACTAATATTGATAAGGATCATGTTTAATTTAGCCGGGTAAGCTTAGAAATATCAGCCATAGATTATTATCGGTTTTAAATTTTAAAGAGGCTCTTTTATTGTGACTGCGCGTAGCTAAAAGAAGGGTATTATATTTAGTGTCTTAGTTATGTAGTACCTCGACTGCATCTTTCCGGAAGCATCATTATCGCTATATAATTTAGTTTGTCTTTTTTGAAGAAACGCCGAAGCTAAGTCAAGCATAAAACTCACCCAAATGCTATCCTGACTTTTCTAAAGTAGGTATATGTGTTATCACCCATTCTAATTTAAATTTTGTGTTGAGGTCTTTCATGGGCTGATAAGACACTTGATCAACAGTCTATAATAGTGTCAAATCAAGGAAGTTATCAGTCAGTCGGTTTACTTACTTCGTCAGCGTTTAGATAAAACGTTATAGATAAAAATATAATCTAAAGCTATTGATCATATTGTGACGATTAGACGTATGCAAGGCTACCGAATATTTCCAAATTTACCGACATTTTAAATATCATAAAATAACAACAGGAGTGTAAATAGTTATGTTTTAATAATACGCATAATATTTATACAAAGTTATTTGTAAAACACCAGCATCCCTTAAAGGGGTCATTAAGCTCATCATTATGAACAACTTTTAATATGGGACCAACCCTGACATCGCAAAAAAAAATTTAACTGTTCCATACATTTTGTTGAGTCATGTGAACATAAATGTATGAAACAGCTGTTTTTTTTTGAACAAGTAAATTTGCAGCGTTTAGGTTATTTTCTCTCTACTGTAGCGTGTTTTTGGCTCGTGGTAGATGGACAATCATGAAAATGATAGATGACGCGATTATGATTGTAATTGAGTTAATACAATTAGTGAACAATTTCTTATCTAGATTTGGGCTATCAATATGATTGATTGATGTATGGTTTTATAAATATTGTCTTAGGTTTAGTTAAGGTGGGTCTGTATTAAGAACTTTTTTTGAACTAAAGTTCCTACAAAAATAAAAAATAACAGACTTTCCTGCCCTTAACTTCGATATGCAGTGTTATAACACTAATATAAATAACTCATAATATAATAATATTAGTGAAGGAAAACATCGTTCGGGAAACCATCACACCTAAAAAAATCAACCATTTGTACCACTGTGGTACGGCATCCATGTGTTAGTATTTTAAATTTCTTAAAGTAACGAATGATGCAACAGCAGATAGTATCAGGTGATTTATTTTCGCAGTCATGAAGAGTAATTAAACTAGATTGGGTAATAAATATCAATCAGGATTTTATGTTGTCCTCAGTCGAGTGCCTTGATGTTCCGTGCAGCAAGGATGAATTAATTGAAATAAATAAACTTTAACTTTTAGGTGTGTAATAGATATTTATAGTTTCATTAATTCTATACTTTAAAAAAAATCAAAATTTAATTTAGGAACTTTTGAACACGGCAGTTCATGTTCTGAATTCAAATATGTGTATAAGAAAAGTTCAAATATGAATAAGTAAATTTGTTTTTTAATATGGTCGTAAGAAACATTTACATTCCAGAAAATTTTAGGATAGAAAATTTTATTTTAATCGCATTCATTCTAGATTTCATTTTTCCAATTCTAAGCGTAGGTATTTTAGTTTACCTTGACATTAAACTTTTAGGATTGCGTCTGTACCAAAAAAAGTTATTAATTCTGTTCTTGCAAAGACGATTAAATTTGTATTTGCAACCATATAATTAGCTAACACAACCCAAAACTATATAAATTATGTACCTACCTACCTTCGAATTTGTAAAGCCTCAAAGCGCGAACGAGTGCCGGACGATAATATATATAATTTGAAGCTATGCAAAATATAATTCTATGACGGCAGAGGAAACTTGCGTGCGAAGCGGATGTCGGTGACCCCTTAGGAATACACACGTGGAACTAATAAGCAGTATATAGCTTGTGTTTGTTCCTGAATAGAGTTACATCTGTATTTTTTAAAGATTTTTAACCGGCGAAAAAAAACTGGAGGAGGTTATCAATTCAACTACGTAGCTATAGAAAGGAACTCCTTATTGGTCAACAGCAAAATTGTGTTAATACAGCGTGTAACAGAAGTCCGAAATAATACTTAAGGGCATGTATGTGTATCATGGAGAGAATCACCTGTGAAAATATTGAATACAAATGAGGCATTTTTTTTTTAATAAAAATATTTTTTTCGATTTTATTTCCTTCAATAGTGACAGATTTTATTACCCTACGTGTGCCTAGAGCTTACTTATAGAATTTATTAAACGTAAATAACCGGATTCGTGTTGATTGACCTTTCAGCTGATTTCTAGGGCAATATTTGAAAGATTTTGTTGAAAACTTTGACCGTGGTTTACTCAAGTATTGTTTGGGGTTCGGTTCCAAAACCTATGCTCAAGGATTGTTTATAGGGTACCTTATACGCCCTTAATGTATTATTTCGGACTTCTGTTACACGCTGTATAAGTGTACTTAGGTATTTGTGTGTTTAATTTAATTTATTTGTTGTTTTGCTGGCACCGACTCCAAAAAAATCTAATTTTTGTAAATATTTAAATAAATGATAAATGTTGTAGGTACTTAGTTAAAAATCATTAATTATTGTTTTACCTTTTAGTTCCCTTTTTTGTCGGTTATTTTTTTTGTTAAAAAGTTTTTTATAAACGTAAGTTCAACAGTTTTGGCGACACCACTTCTATTCAAAGAGATTTAACCTTGCAACTATCAACGGCACGGAGATGCGTAACAATGGATGTCCTTTTGTGTCTCATTTCTCGAAGTTTGACATGTTAAAGTGTAATATAGTGACAGTAACAAAATTGTTATACGAAAACTTTGGTCTCGTGCGTTAGTACAGTTAGAAGTACAGTCAACATGAAAAGTAGCTTAATATCTTAAACATCCAAAATAATCACAATTAACAAGTCATACCTAATAGTCCTAATAGTAGGTACCTATAACACCGTCAATATCAAAAGTAGCTTAGTGTCTAAAATTTCGTAAAGTACAGTAGTTACATTTACATTATTAAATACATCTAAATGTATATGGTCCCACATGATCACACAATATTTCATAATATCTACATACCGTGTATGTATATTTTTTTTTCTTATCGAAAAACTTTTCAGATATTAAGTAAGTACTGCTACTTTTAATGCGGCTTATGCCATGTCACAAGCAGGTGTCCCTAATTATGACACGACGGAGACAGCTGACTTGATGCCTATTTATAGGTAACAAGTTTTAGATTACGATTTTGTTCGCTTTGTCTATCGCCAGTATAAATTTGATTGTCTTTGCTTCTATTCATCGTTTTTTTTCACGCTTACGTTTATTTAAAAAGTTTTTATCTACATTTTTTGTACTCTGTTGCAATCAATCAACGTTACAGTAAATGTGTATGTAGGTAATTTATTTAATGACACATAATTATTAAGTCGAAACAGTTCCTTGATTAGGGTCAATGGAATCTTTATAGCAGAAGGTTTATCTAGGTACTTTACCTATAGTTGCAGACATATACATAATTATAAGGCCTTACTTTATTAATGCGAAATACTTATAACTTTATGAAGTGAGCATGAGTTTATTATCTAGTTTTTTTAATAATTATCAAGTGAGTATCCTTATAAACTTTCTTGGACAGATGCCAATAATTGTGTCGTAGTAGTTAGCTTACTTCTGTTTCCTAGTATTACAAACCAGATTCTAATAAAGTAAGCAATTTTACTTGTTTTACTGACTGGTTTGTGTTCAATTGAGAACTCGTGTGAAGTGTACAGTCGAGTTCTGAGTGTATCCTAGCGTAAGGTTTATAATTGTATGAACATATTAATTTCGGTCGCTCGCTAATAAAAGTAAAGGATATAATTTAATATCACTTAAATATAAAAACGTTCACTCAAAGAGCTAATTGTAATTTGCTAGGTAGGTACCTATCTAGTCTCAATATAAATCTGATTATCATAATATATTATATTGATTTTAATACGTATATTTCGGCCATGTAATGCCTAAGAAAAATTAGAGGAAAAAAAAAATAGATCATACTTGACACATTGTGCACAAACGCAGTCGGAGGCAACCTTTAGGTAATACTCTTCTGTGTTTAAAGAGAAAGAGAGTGAATAGTTATTTATTTATTTAATTCATGCAACATGTACATTGGCGGACTTAATGCCTTGGGCATTCTCTACCAGTCAACCATACCATACGTTACAACCATAAGTTAATGAATAGAGAGTGAATAATATATTATTCCTCCAAAACTGTGCGTCAATTTGGGTATTACCATAGCTGAGGTTTTGCCTGTAACCTTCATGTTAGCAAAGAATATTAGATAAGTAACTATAACTTACGTTAGTGTCGTAATATGTTCGCGTTATCGATGACACACTTTAACTATTTATCTTTCTTGGGAAAAAAAATCGAGTCATAATACCATTCAATAGAATCAACGTTTCAATATAAGTTTTTGAACTTTTGGGCAAGTTTTAAATTCGTCTTAAAATATCAGTTTACCAGATAAACTTAAAAGTCGGAAGTGTTTTTTTTACTTATGTAATTGTCTGCCATTATTACTGTGATATTGCCTTGAACTTGTCATAGCAACGTAATTTGTTTTTACTTAAACTTGAAAGAATAGAACATCCTTGAAAATATTCTACTTACATTCAACCTTGATATTGGCAGAATCATTGTTTTCCTGATGTAGGTAACCATAAATATACTAAAATTAAAATTGGAATTATGTATGGGACAAGAATATATTTTTTTAAACCTAAATAAAATTAATATTCATAAAGAACAAAATTTTTGGTTTTATATTATATTTTATTTATATTTATATTACTTACCTATATATTATTTACTTATATTTTATTGCTTCAAGATCTAAATAATAAAATTAGAGACTTACGCGTAAATTTAAATCTCTTGGCATATTTTTGGTCTATGTGTGGGTTTGATCACGCAGGTCTTAGACAAGCTAAAATTACTAATGTCTTTAAATCTGCTTCAAGACTCCGGTGTCGGTCGCATTTCTCTAAAACATCGTTAAAACTTCTGTGAATATTCTAATTCAAACTCTGTTTTCTTTATAGGCTGTATTTTGTATAAATATTTTTGACGGGTTGACGAGTTAACAACATAATCAGTATCATTACTTGCCTAAAGTAACATTACCTACTTCATGGCCAATAGTTTTTCTGATGCGTAAAGTTTGGTTACGTAACCAACCAGTTCTTGGAATCAAGATTTATGTTCTTAACCTTGCGATCATAAACGATGATTACTGATACTTTAATCGATGTCATTCGTGTTAATTAATTTTATTGAACTTTGGTATTTACGGTTCCATCGGGACCCTACTAAGGCTCCGTTGTGCCTCCGTCTGTCTCAGGGATGTATATTTTACTTGAAATTTTCACAGTGTATAGGTATTACTATTATGGCCACTGTAACAACAAATAATAAAATAAAATAAAATAAAGTTGATAATTAAAAGGTGTCCAAAGGTGTAAAATAATTAAAAGTTTGCAAAGTCACCTTACGTCATCCCACAATGTGTGACTTACTTACTGGTGGAGACCGAGAGCATTGTGTATTATTGATTAATTAATAAATAATAATTATTTACAATAAAATAATTAATTAATTAACATTGGCTAAAATATATTGATATTTGTTGGGTGTCAGAAAAAAATAATCCGGGTTGCGGGAACGTGATCAAAATTTCATGATTCCTTTTGGTCGCGATAACCGATATCCTCGCATGCGCAGCCGCGAGCATCACCTAGTTATTAATCAATCATTTTCAAATTATGTTTTTTAAAGGTCCTTAATCATAACTTGTTTTTATTTTAATTCTATAGGTTCAATTATAAGTATAGGTTCCAATAATTATAAAACATAAAAACGAGACTTTTTACCTTTTCAATATTTCGTTCGTTAAGTAATTGAGTTATTAGTATTACTACCGAAGTTATTACGTATTACGAAGGTATTACGAAGTTATTATGAATGAACTTGAAATTGTTATGAAAGGATTTCCTAATTCTTTTATTGTTTTAAACTTACAAGGTCTTGATGCATCTTTTTAGATTGTCTTTGATCTTAATTTAAGGTTAGTATAAAAAATGTAATGCATGCCGTTGATTTTTTTACTCCAAATACTTAATACATTTAAGATGTCCTAAGATTTGCTCTTTAAATTATGTAAGCTATGTAAGGAAAAGAAAACTTAAGATTTTATTAAAAGTTGGCAGTACTTATAAAGAAATCTTAAGATTTTTTAAATTCACAATGTAGCAATGAATAGAAAATTCGATATAAAATAGAATAATAATAAAATACTTTGCGGGAATCGAGAGTTTTTCATGATTCTAGGATATTTTTTTTTCATATTGATAAAAAATGCCACCCCCGCCCGCCAACATTTTTACCTTCATCATCATCGTCAATTCAGCAATAAGACGCACATACTATGTAGGCACGTACGCATATACTAGGAGGCCTATGGCCTATGTGCCACATAGGCCATAGGCCTCCCGCAATGAACACCACAACAACCGGTTTAGCGCTGTAAAATCTGAGTAGTGTTTTTTTTAATTTGCCGTTGCTCCATCGTAAACCATCGCTTACAATGATTGAGTGCGTGGACAAACATATTCCATTTTCATAATAAAAAAAAAGTTTAAAAAGTGCACGATGTCTCTACATTTTCGAGTCCATCAACCATAAAGATTGAAAGAAGAATAGTTCAACTCGCCAAACATTTTATTTTGATAGAGAAGGAAGTCGCGAGCTTATTGCGTCATGCATGATTTGACGGCTGTTTTATTTTTGGTCTGAAATTGGATTGGTTCGATGGCTTGTAATTTTTGGCTATCCCTCAATGTTGAATAAAAAACTCAACTAATTTTTTTAAACACAAAAATGAATTACAAATATTTACTTAGTTTATATTTTAGGTTGTATTTTAATTAAGCTTTGGATTACTTACAGTAAACTATTAACAGTAGACTTAATAATCTTTTTTGATAATGACTGAAATCAGTCTTGTACCGGTTTCGCTTCAAACTTATTTAACTAGTTAGCAGATCTATTAGATTAAAATAATAGGTTATTTTGATAGCCATGCCTGTGATTTCATAGCTTGCTGCGTAATTATTACTTAAGTAAAAAACCTCAATTGAATTCATCCCAAACCTGTTATTTGAAGCAATAAATACCTGTTATTTTTAGTAATAAATAACTCAACACATAGTTAAATCTTAGTTCTGTTACGGCTAAATGCCGATAAAGGTTACACTTAGTTTTATTAGCCAGCTAGATGTAGAGGAGTAGATTAGAGGAGATAGAGCGATTTAAACCAAGCAACAGTGGTCTATCTCTGTCTCTGACTTTAGCTCTATTTTGACCTTTGCCTACGAAACCTAAACTGTTTTGTGATCGAGTTATTTAAGGCATCCCGAGTAGGTTAGGTTAGGTTAGGAGACCTCGGCTTGTAGCCGTAACAAATAAAATATGCTCTAGAATTGTACAAATTCGCAATTGGCCTATGTAATGTACATAATTATTACATAGGCCAATTGCGAATTTCTATTATTCTAATAGTATTTTGTAGAGGGAAAAAGCGCCTTATGCATACCATCCCGCTCGGGGTATGCTAGATGGTTTTGTCGCTCTCCGGCCTAGAAATGGTAGGCGGCCGGCATACCAACTATATTTATACCACAGACAAGTATTTATACCTGCATGAAACTTTTTTGTAAATAAAAAATGTAATATGTAGAATAGGTTAAAAATACAATCGCACTAATCATTATAAATAATTAGATTGTGTACCTACACATAATTAAGTTAATGATGTTCCTACATAAGCTGATATGTAAATTTCCAATAATTCCTTATTAATTTAACAATCGTTCCGCAGTCGATTATCAAAAATTTTAATTAATGCATTAATTATTTTATGTATTATAAATAACTGACTTAACGCATTCAGAATCACCAGTGGCGTGCCTTGCACGTAACAATTTGGCAAGCCCAACAATATTCTTAAACATATTACATACCTACATGTTACCCGTAGGTCGGCCGTTTCACTGAGCCACGTGAATTATTCTCTTATATATTCACAAAACCATGTATTACCTCTATTACTGCTCTATCATACAATACATAAAATCATCCTCCTACCTTACCGGTTGTGTTCATCACACATAAGGTTGCATGTGTGGGGCTAATGGAATAAAACAGAGATACTGATGCTAAAAGCTTCTGTCGGCTACCAGATTACCTAGCTTTTGTATACTTAGTTAAAGTAAAAATATATATATATTACGTAGTATGTATTGTTATACATTACAATATTGTACTATAGTTCTTACTATATTTGTACTATTTTAGCAAGCTGGGCTTGTCAAAAATTGTATGTTAAGCACGACACTGCGTATCACATATCTATATCTACACATTAATATTATAATTAACGACTGTAGTAGGTAAGTTCATGACAAAAATATTGATGTATTACCATGACCGTTACATTGGGGTTGGGGTCAGACTGCATAATATGCGAAGCTATGCCCGAACTCTCACGATTGCTATCAAACAAGACATGACAATGACAAAATTGTCATTGAATTCTAAAGAACATGATGTAAGGATTAATTAAGAGAGAAAGATCAACTTTTATGATATTAATAACATAACATAGGTACACAAGTATGTATAAAAGGTGTAGTGAGGGTAAATTGTATAGAATTACGAAAAGTAACGAGGGATTTTCCTGCGAAAAGATTAAAGATTTTTTAATAGGCGTCGTTTAATAGGCCGATAGTCGTTTCAGTCCATGGATTCATATCCAAGAGCCAACACCTTAAGAGGCTCTCGTTGGATCGCTGGATCATGGGCTTGGTGCAGGTGGCGGTACCCCTGGACAGTGGACACCGAATTGCATAGTCAGGAGGTTCCTCTCTCTGCCCTATACTAAACCCTGACCTTGTACGAGTATCTTGGACCCGGTTCTCGATTCCGGAGGGCATATTTTATATTTTTAAATATATTTTTTTATTTTGTGTTGTAAAAAAAATATTTTATATGCAAATTATTGAGAATAATAATTAATTTTATTTTTGTTTTCTAATATTTCTATAATATAGCTGTTGAAGAAAATACCTACCTACATAATTATTTAAACAAAATTGGGCAGTGGGCACTAACAACTCGGATCAACTGTCAAGGCTGACCCGCGGCTGGTCCGTTCACATCACTCCATTATACGAGTTCAAGTTCCTATTCATAACAATAGTCTTCATTCTATTCATATAAGAATCGTTGTTGTCTAAAATCTTGTGTAAAGATTTGTATTGGTGGAATATTTTTGCAACTATTAAATTCAATTCTTAAAGCGACTAGTTTTCCTCGTAGTTTTGATCTCTCCCAAAGACGAACTCTAGGTAGTTAGTTTAATTATTATCATTTGTACCAGAGACATCTAGAAAGGCTAGTTACATACGGCGAGGCCGAGGCATACGGGAGGGTTTTTCCAGTCTCTTATGCCAGCTCCCTAGCTACAGCTGTGGCAGTGCCACATCCGTTTCTTAATATGTCTAGACTTAAATGAAAAAAAAAAACGGGAAAAGGAAGAAAACATGATGCAGGAAAAAAGTATAACATGAAAATACCTAATAAGAAACTCGCAAAAAGTTCCACCCGAGTCAGTTGTTTTTGCGAGTTTCTTAAATATTTCCATTTAATAAGCAAAAACATGTGCATAAACATACAAAAAACATACATAAAGAAAAAGTATAACATGGTTGAATAAAATCAAAATCACACGCTTTATTGAGATCAATCTCATTTCACTCAAATTCAACCCGAATTTAGGTATTTTAGGTATTTTTAATGCTATTATTTTTTGTAGCCCACAACGCCAAATTGGCTGTTTAGATGCTAAAAGTGGAACTTAAGGTGTCCCGCTCGCTGAAAATCGGGACATCTAGCAACACTAGCGAGCGAGCTTTGCCGCTGTTGTAATGGCTCCATATATTACGTTAAGTAATACCCCTACGGCGACGGTGCTCGGGGTAGCACTGGTAGCAGATAAAAAAGTCCCTGAATGTAGCTTAATTTTGTGTCTTTATCTCTGTCAGTACAGTCTTTGCATTTATGTGGTACCGACCAATTAAGTAGTTCATATTTTTATTTACACAGTTTACGACTTCATTCAAGTTTTAAATCTACATTGTGAGGAAAATCACATGTTCATTAGCCATTATATTATTTGACAGTTGCAATAAAAATATAGGTACTTTGAGCATAGCGTGATCTTCTCAGTCTAAGAACAGATAATGAGAGTATATTTGATCATAGTTTTTGCTAAATTAGGCAAGGTTTACCTGTTAATAAAACTCAAAGTGTGCATAGATCAAGGTTGTCTCAACATTCAATTTGACTTATAGCTTCTGTGTGACGATTCTAGAGGCCTTTTGTAACTTTTATAGTAAATTTCACGAGGTACTACTGAACACCTTTGCAGTACCACGGATAATGTTTTTTCCAGAGGTATCTACTACTAATAGGACAACTAGTATCATGGGCCCTAAAGGAGAATTTACGCCTGTTTCTTGAGTAAATAAAGTTAGAAGTAGGAAAACAGTTATATCCCTAATTCCACAATGCATTACGACATACCTAGACTAAAATAACTATCTGTATAATCGACATTAATATTAAACTTTGATGTGGGCTTCCTCTTTTTATGTGCTCTGTGCTGACCTAACCTACCTAAAAGTAAAATGTTATATTAGCGGATAAAACACCGGTCTTTTTATCGACTTTTATAAGAACATGTATTATATCTATTTCCTTAAATATGTTACAAACAAATGTTGCATTAAGGCAATTATTGCTCTAAGCCGCTATCTCGCTTACTTATTAAATGTATAAAATCAAGACATCACTTTGATCGGAATAAGTTATCGAACATAATGAAAAATTGTTTCAAATTAATTTATATTTAGGCAATTTTTATGTAAGTATGAAAACTTGTTACGAACATACTGAATTTTCGCTCAAACTTTGTAATGTTATTCTCCTTAACTTAGTTTTTTCCGATATTTCGTAACTATATTCAGTAATTTTATATCGACAATTTACGAGCGAGATACTTAGCGGTTTAGACCGAACTTCTTCACGGCTACGCGGCAGGCTGTAATAAATCATTCCCCTCTTGTTTTTGCTACAAAACGCTCTTCGTCGGCTCTAAATTTTCCGTAGGCAAATCTTCCGTCATTATAGCTGGCTATAAACAAATACCAGTAATTTGTCGTGATTAACTCTTATAACTGTACAATGTGATTGTAGTTCTACGCTTACAAATATCACGCAATTTACGAAAGTGATCTCTAGAAGTTATAGGAGAATCCTGTTCTGTGTTCTGTGAACCGACGAAAAAAGAGGGGTGTTAAGTTTAACGTTTGTATTTATGTAACTGTGAGTCTGTGGCATCGTAGCTCCCAAACGGATGAACTGATTTTGTTGTTTTTTTTAGTAAAAAGGTAACTTGATCGAAAGTGGTTTAAGCAAAAAAAAAATTCTGCAGTAGCTATTGACTAAATTGTTTAATTTAGCTTTAGTGTTACCAATAATAAAAATTACGAGACCTATAGAAATAATAACTCCTTTACTGTAAAGAATACCTAAAGTAATATTCCATTCATCATGCTGACGCTAACACAGCATAAAGATTATCACATAAAGTAATAACCAGGGTTTACTGCTTTACCTGTCCTTTGAATCACGGAGACGGCCAAAATAAAAGCCAAAAATCGTTACCCGTCCACGCCCAGACCACAGCGCCACGTCCGCTATCAAAGAAAATTGTGTTGCTTATTTCTAGAATTCTTAACAGATTCTGGTACTTTTTTTACTGTCTGTAGTCTTCTAAGTTTTATTTTTAATCATCAACACTACCTAAGATATCGTATATCCAGTTATTAATCTAACTGATCAAAACCACATCTAAGCAAGCAGTTATCAAGTATAAAAACTCCTTTATCCGCAGACTATATAGTTTTTTTGTCCTCCCTATAGAACCAGCTTGGCGGTTACGTCATAGCGTCTAATATCAAATAAATTTTAAAGATGCCTTCTTTCGGGTCCGTGGTTCATTGATCCTGAATGTTATTACAAGTCCTCGAGTCAAAATGATTCAATTATGCATTCACAGCATTCTAATATGATGCTGATGCAAAGTCATCTTGTCAAAAAGCCTTACCCTATTTGTCTGGTCTTGCTCCATTTTTTATCTAAAACAATTTGAAAAGCAAGCTTACTTTGCAATTTAAAAAAAGTTGTTCCGCTAAAGCCTTAATATTTTTTCCCTAAATGTGCAAGAACCATGTCATGACACAGTATGTGGTCATTTGGACCACATGACGTGTTCTCCGCTTTAATGAGGTTGCACGTTGACAATAAAAAATCCCGGGGCCACGGTTCTTCTCTAAATACGATTTCGTCAGCCTGATTTCGAAAAAATCTTTTTAGAAATTATTTTATCAATTAGCGGCATTGAGCTGGACACGAACTTGGAGGATTGGCTCGTTAAATCTTCGAACAGAGCGGAGTGGAAAGGGAGGATTTGTCCTGCAATGGGAAAATTTTAGCTACTTTAAAATATATCAATTGCTTTAAATTTCTCGGCATAAGTAAACATTTGTAAGGAAACTCAACATCAAAAGACTATCGAAGATGTGTAAGTTTTAACGATTGCCTAAATTCCGTCCGCTTTGCTTGCCACAAACAGATATCTATCGGCAAACATCTTGACAATAATGAGCAATAATCGATTTTTAGGTATCTTCGAAGAAGGGGCGAGGAAATTTGTACCGCGCCGTCGAACGCCATTGGTGGTTTAGTCGCGAAACTGCGCGATCTTTCTCTCACTATGCCGCTTTATGTTCCATTTGTTTGCCGGTATCAAGAAGCTTTTTACAATGTTATATCTCAGAAGATCTAAGTATATATTATATACCAGTGCGTTTCTAATACACCAATTATATTTTCTCATCTAACAGAAATGTCTATTATCAGAAATGTTTTAATAATAGTTTATTCTATCAGTTATACATCTGTTGATCTCTAATAACTAAAAGAATAATTTGCTTGTCTAATGTTTTGAAAGAATTGACGTCAGAGATTTTTTGTGTAGCTTTTTTAATGAGTAAAATCAAACCATTAATTCTTACCCTGTAATAAATAAGTCTATTATTTAGTATAGTGTATTCTAGCCGACATAATAATTAGTAAATGTCAATATTTCTTAAGTTTTTTCTAAATAATAGTGATCTTCAGTACCTATTTTGAAAATTCAAAGTAGTGTCCTCTTCTAAAATATAATTTACCTTAACCTTTAATTAATTGTACAGGATTATTTATAAAACCTCGCTAGCTCACAGCGAAATTATAATTATAAAATAAATTAATCTTACCATTATAATAATTTAAAGTTTGTTATTCTGGTTACGTTTTTTTTCTTTTATTTTCAAGCTAATAATGGTATCTTTTTGTTAAAACATTTACAATTACATTTGTGATATTATAAACATATTTTGCTGTAGTGATAGTATATCTACTAAACAGCAAACTATTATTCTAACAGCGTCCAACAAACAATTGCCAAGTTAAAATACACGTGACATTGTTATGACCTTTTAAATAATTGTTGTAACTACGCCATCGACGTCATCTTACGTAGGTAATTATGTTTGCTATTCCATCATGCCACATCCAACGAAAAAAAAACACAATAACTCATACAGTTGTTTACGTATCATATTAGAATTTCGTATGGGTTTAGGAAGAGATGTCATTTTGTGAATATCGAATGCATAAAAATACTTCTTTCCAATATCTTTGATCGAATGAGTAGGTGACGTCACCCTTTTTTGGACCTCCTAAAGCCTTGCGGAATTCAAAGTCCTGATAAGTTTGTAGGGCATTACTTAGTAAACTTTGCAAGAATTTAACTTTTATAACCCCGTTGCTGGGGTTTATGAGATTAAGCACCTTTCTCCTACAGGCGTAAGTGCCTTGAAATGTCTTATAAATCAATTTCATACTTATTCGCTTGAGTTCTCATAAAATCTTTGGAACATTTTTCGTGGAGTAAACGCTACATGAATTTGGTAATGTATTGATGTTTGTGGCAATGATCATTGGTATAAATTTGGATGCTAAGATATACCTATACGGATATGTAATAAACACCAAACATTTCTATACAACAGTTAAATTTGCTAATTGCGACATAAAATGTGGTTCGTTAACCACTCAAGTCCTGAGGCTATGATAGTTATAAATTATTTCTTAAGGTATTGTCTAACCGTAGGCCAAAGATCACGGCTCGAGGCTATAAAGATATATTTGCAATAACATAACAAATAAAATATAATGTTAGATTCAAATAATCACTCTACTATGTAAAGGAATTCATCCAAGTATTTCTCACGATGCTATCTTGTGTCAAATTTCTACGAATATTTTTAGTGCCTGGCTTGATGAATATCTAAATTTTCGGGACGCCATTGCCAGACAGAGAAGGACAATCATACGTTATTGTAGTGAGATAAAAAAGGACAACAGTATACTTTTATAGAACTAAGTTTGTGGTATCAAAAACATATCCTATTATTTATTCTTGAGACCACTATGTGATAAATTAGCGGTAAATTTTTTTTTAGTTATGTATTATTAATCAGGCGTCCCCGGCCTTTGTTCAACAGTGGACTTCTTTCGGCTGATGATTATAATATTTAATACATAATACCTAAATAATAAATCAGCCGGTAACTGTCCTACTGCAGAGCAAAGGCCTCTTCTCATACAGAGAAGGATCGAGCATTAATCACCACGCTATCACACTTGGGTTGGCGATTTCAGACTGTTATTAATAATTAGGTACTAATAATGGTAATTAATCAAATATTCAATTAATTGTTTGTAAAAGTATAACTAAACGAATAAACGATTCTTTTGATAGCCATAATGTTTCTTTAGACCGTTGACATAATTTATAAAACATTCATTCATTGCGAGTAGTACTTACCTATTCATCGCGCACTGAGGATTTCATACAAGTTAGGCATTTATTATCATAGTTACGAAAATGATGTAAGGCATTCATACAATATACCTAATGATATTTTTAAACTCGTTTAAGTAATATGTCTCTCGCATTTGACTGTTGATTGACATTCCCATTCTTCTGTTTCATTCTATATTCAATTATAAGTCGATTAAAAATAATACCTACAAAAATTCTTACACAAATAAGTACATAAACATCTTTATAAAATACTAGCGACCCGCCCCAGCTTCGCACGGTTGCAATATACATATAAGCCTTTCTCTTCAATGCCTCTATCTATTAAAAAAAACCGCATCAAAATCCGTTGCGTACTTAGTTTTTAAGATTTAAGCATACGTAGGGATATAGGGACAGAGAAAGCGATTTTGTTTTATACTATGTAGTGATTTATGGAGACTGCGAACGCTTTAGTGATGATCATTAAACAGCAGAGCGACGAGGGCTTTGCCCAATAGGTCGTTGGCTCAAATCCCGCTAGTAAACGCATTTTTTCTTCCTACAAAATACTTACCCAAACTTTTTAATTTCCAGGTAAATACGAGACCTTGCTGGACGATTCGCTGCTAGCTCTGAATACGATCAACGCATCTCACATTCAGTTTCCCCGCCTGGCTCACACTTCAGGCACCGCTGAAAAGCTGCATACTTACTTCTCACAACTAGACTTACCTCTCATCAGAAGATTGTACAAACTATACAAGCACGACTATAGGATATTTAACTATGATTTAGATAATATTGTAGGATTCGATTTAGGGTAAACTGGTGGATATCCTTTAATTTATTTATGTATAATTTATACATAATAAAACGTACAAGGTGGACCTAGCCATGGGCATTTTATAGAGTCAACCTTTGCGTGGTGCAGAAGAGAACATGATAAAGATCGGAATACTACAAGGTGAAACCAAATAAGAGAGTATATTACATTCTAATAATTTACCTACATAATTAGGTATTATGTAACCATATACCTACAAATATAGGATTAAATCAAATTAGTGAGCGAAACTGCACAGGATGTAGAGTATCGATAATAGTTTACATAAACAATAGTAAATAAAAAACAATAAGTATTTTTCTTTTGTTTTTTTTTCTATTATTTATGCAATTTTATCGATACCTAGCGTGCCTGAGATTTCACTTACTAATTAGATGTAGCCCCCATTATAATCTTACAATAACCATGAACGTTAAAGTGAGTCAACTAAATAGGTACATGTTTGAAAAGAGAAGTAAGTAAGTATTAGATTATGATTGGAATATGATATTAGAAATTACTATTAAGTAAGGCACATGTAATGAAGACTTTTGAGATGCATTGGCTGGGCTGGCGATGACAGCGCCAACTAGGGGTTGGCGCTGTCATCGCCTTCTAGTGGTTGGCGCTGTCATCGCCTACTAGCGGTTGGCGCTGTCATCGCCTACTAGCGGTTGGCGCTGTCATCGCCAACTAGCGGCGAAAACTAAGTCCAATTCCAATTCCAATTTTAATAAACTGGCTCCATCGCAAAACTAAGTCGGATGATACTGACTGATTGCAATGACAATCATGACAATTTCGTAATAAAAGTTGACAGTCGGCCGCTGGTCGGTCGGTCTGCGATCAATTCTATTTTTTGCTACGTGGCGCGCATTTGCACCTAGCCAATAACGATCTAAGAATCGCATGGTTACCCTATTACCGTTATTTTCAAAAATGTATCATTATTAGATATAATTGTATAAGTAATTAGGTACATGAAATGTACTCGGTTATCTATGGAATTGATAGAATTTACAAATTTTGCCGATGCTCATCTTAAATGTGTAGGTACAAAAGATACAAGTGATAGGTCGTTAATGATAAGTACAATGTATATTAATTATGGTTTTTTTTTTTTTTTTGTAATAATTCAAAAAATTACCACTGATGTGCTTCACTGTACATGAGTTTTAAGCCTAGGTACCTTGTAAGAGCAAGCGCTTCGGCAGACGATTTTAAAATCAATGCAGTTTATGGTCACCTATCTGAAAATTAATTTAATCTTTCAAGGGGCAAAAACAAGTCAAAAAAAGTAATTATTTACAAACGCTGGCGTTCTCGCTCTATAAAGATTAAATTACATCGATACATTTAAAATCTTCTACCGGTTTATCCGCCAGTGAGCTCTGGCCTTTAAGTGTTTTTACAAGTACAGTCATAGACATAAGACATAGCATTTAAATACAATATTTTAATAAATAATAATATTTAAATCTCTAAGTCCAATATTTCTGTTTGTGATTTTCAAGAACAGTTTATTTATATTTTTTGTCCTATATCCTATACAAAGCGCTTATATTAATCTTCTTAGTTAAATTGTATTGGAGATGTACGTTTTCAATATTCATATAAAGTAGGTATATAATTGAAATAAGATTAACTTTTGTTCAAGAACAGGGGTTCTCAAAAAAAATATCCTGTAATTTCTGTACCATCTATACTCCGTTTAAAATAAGATTAGATAAATAACTGCCGGATAACGATATTTTTATATACTTACATATTATATATATATATATTTGCAATAATTACATTTTAGTGTATTTTTTAAGTTAGGTATTGTTATTAAAGTACACAACTTTGTATTTAATGTAAAATAATAAAGTTTTATCTGCGCTTTCATGGAAATAATGACGTCGTTATAACGTTATTTTTCTAATGTTATTTTGATCAGAGTAAGTATCTCATGAAAAAATATTTAAAACGAGTTCTCTCCGCATGCGTTAATTAACGCATGCGCAGAACTCGAAATTTGTGAAATAAAAATAATTATGTTAAATCCCATGATGGTAACTAATGGTAGTTTTATTTAAATTTTGTGATTTAGATGTTATTTAGCATGTGTTTAGCGGTTTAAAACTGCTGTGTTTCATTATAATTTTGTAGTCTAGTAAGCTAGAATTGGAGAAAGTACAGTACTTATATTTAGGTGATAATTTTACGTGTAGCGTTAATTGGTGAATGCGAGAAAGTGTTTTTATTATACCAGGTAGGTAAGTAGATACTCGTATGCATGTGGCTAGTGCATAAAACTCTTTGATTTAAAATAGAAACTGTTTTTGCTTTAGTCAACATTAAGGTTTCCTTAGTCATTTGCATAATCTAATCTAATGCAAAAAGAGGGTAAAATAATTTAGTGAGCGAAACTTCACAGGCATTTTAGTTATCAATAAGAGATTACATAAATCAATAATAAGAAAATTAAACAAAATAAACTTCTTGTACGGTTTAAAACATAGCTCTATTCTCCAGAATTAAGACTTAATATTTGTACTTACGATATCAATAAATAATTTCTATTCTATTCTATTTTAAAAATAATTTTTATTCTGTTGTTTGTTGTGCCGAACAAAATAAAAAACATGTTAATTTTTTTTTTAATAATGTTATAGTAGGATGTTATAACCTTCTCAATACCTAGCATGCCTATTTCGCTCACTAATTTGATTTAACCCTGTATATAAAAATCAATTGCCACAAATGTTTGTTTGTTATTGTTGGCACCCTTTGGGTATGGAACCTTAAAAAAGGTACCTATAAATCTTTATAAAAACTATATTTGATGTAGGTTTGTTATTGAGAAAATTCAATATATCTTTACGATGATAATCATGCTGTAGAAGTAAAATAGTTAACCAATTACGCGTTCAATTAGTGTTATAGTGTTTAGAACTCTAAAATTAAATTGTTATGAATACAAGCACGATTTTAACTGCACGTTACATTGTTTGAAATGTACGTAGGTACGTCCTTATTAATAGGACATACAAACTGCAATACAGTATATACCTTAAAAAATATGATACAATTATGAAATATGAATATTTGTTTGTGCAGCACGCATTGATATTGGTGTCCGATGGCCGAGTGTCCAGTGTCTTTAGGCCTAATGAGAAGCAATTTTCAAGCTGCTAATTAGTAAATAGTGCTTATTATTATTATTATCTTTTCCCGCAGCTTTGCTTACATTTTTATCGAATTTCCTAATTTTCTGAGCAACTTTTCCATGTTTTTCCCTAGTGTCCTAATTCGGACTGATATAAACATGAAAAGGCAAATCGGTCTAGCTTTTCTCGAGTGATATGCTTACCAACGAAGCGCATTTAATATTTATACTTACTATTTAAACAGTTTTTTTTCCGAATTTTATTTTTTTCCGGGCAACTTTTCCAATTTCCAATTTAAGGTAATGAGTACAAGTATAAAAAGTGCCAAATAGTACCAGCTGTTTTCAAGTGATGCGCTTACCTGGAACGGCATTTAATTTTTATGTAAATAGAAGATTGCTAAAGGTGTAAGTGCTAGAGAAGTTAAAATAGTTTTTATAAAGCACTTACCTATTTATGCGTACTATGCCAATATAAGTCCGAAATTTTTGTACAAAAAAAATGGGATCGCTCTGCAACTAACGAGATTACGAATAGCATAGTGGCAGAGTGACTGAGGGCTTTTTCCAGTAGGTCGCGAGTTCAAATACCACTCGTAATCGATTTTTTCTTTATATAAAAATTTCGAAATTAATGTAGGTATTTATTTACCTACTACTCTATGTTTTGCATATTTTTTTCTTTTCTTAATTAAATTTAGTTGTAAAACTGCTGTCAAAGGGTAACCAATCAAAATATATTACATCACTTGTGCCAAATAAATTGTCACTCATCTATTTTGCAGTTACATGGTATTTGTTTTTAACAATCCATTAATTTCGTAAGTGTAAACTTTGCATTTTCAAAGAAATTAAGCTTGATAACAATTTTTAAGCATGATGCAATATTTAGGAACTATCTTTTTTAAATAAACAGGTATCTACCAGGTAGGCGTAAAGTAATTATAGATATTAGATACCGGTGATTTCAATTTGTTCCGTCTTCATCTTCATCGTATGGTTGACGAACAACCTGGTGTCAATGTTTAAACCGCCCGTAGGCCTCTGGCTTTGTATGCCGAAGGAAAATTTGATGATAGGAAATCAGATGTGCTAGTTTCCGTCAGCGTTTTAGCAAGTAATCATTAATTTGTGCCGTGAAACATGACGTCATAGACAAATATATAAAAAAATCCATGACGTCAGATTTACCATGCACATGTGATGCTCCTGATGTTGCAAGCATCCACAGGTTATGGTAACTGCTTACCATTAGGCTGGCCATCGCGTTATGCTTGGTTGCCACCATCGTAGTATACTTAAAAAAATGTTTCATAGAAATAATATTTCATACAAATTATCCGTCACAACACATTAATAAATAACATTATAGAAGCAAAACTTTAGAAAAGATAGTTATATTGCGCAGATCTAAGAAAAAGTGAACGTCGAGACGTATAACTCTTGATAGGGACAGCTGGAAGAAACTGCGTCGATAGAGCGTATAAGCTTTGGACTTGATGTTGATGAGAACATGTTAAAATCACCGGTAGGTGGATAGAGCCTGTTTAAATTTTATATTCCAAGAGTCGGTGTGTTTGCATTTTCTATATGACCCGAAGTTCTAGAAATTCAAATTGCATAGAGCGTTGTTCTGTTATCATTATCAATAGTTTTTCGGGTCAATAGTTGTTGCATTATCGATAACGAGTTTATGTAACCCTTGGACAACGCTTGCCATTTTTTCGCGTATCAATACCAACATCAAATATGTATTTTATACACTATCTTTTTGTTTAAAACAATGCGTTTATAGAAATCTTGTAAAATGTTTCAACTTATCTTCTATCAGACTTTATCTTAATATATTTTACAATAAGTACCTACGTAAATATAGGAAATAAACAAAATGTTATATCGACAATGACCCAATTAAATATTTGTATTTTAAATAGGTATTTACCATCATTCTGATACTCAATAATGGTGCCTTAGGTAGTAAACAATACGGTCTTTATTTTATAGCCAGTTTATTTTATAGATTAATCCTACTACTATTATAAAGGCGAAAGTTTGTAAGTATGGATGTATGGATGTATGGATGTTTGTTACTCTTTCACGTAAAAACTACTGAACGGATTTGAATGAAACTTCACCACAATATAGCTTATACATCAGAATAACACATAGGCTACAATTTATCAACATATCATGCGGGCGAAGCCGCGGGCGGAAGCTAGTATTATATAAGTGTGTTATTCTGGTTATTTAAACAAGTGTAAAAAACAATTTTTATTATACCTAGTATACATTACTAAGCATATTTAAAGAGAGCATCGGTGATGACTTATAAGTTATTATTATAAATAATATTGAAATATAGAGGAAAATGAAAAAAAGATAGGAATAGGATACGAGCAGGGTTTGATACTTTTACCAACTGAGCTATCAAACAGTCTTGAGAATACGTCTGGATAATGCAATTGGCAATTTCTACAAATTTGTCAACTCACGTATACATAACTCAGTGTTCGATAGATGCAGGCAGCGATGCGTTGCTCATCTGGTAAGAGTATTACCACGGTACGGAATGCTAACGGGTTCAAACCCCACTCGTATCCTTTTTCAATTACCTCGATTTTTTAAGGCATGGCACATGGCATATGTATTAAAAATTAATGTTACGATTAATATTTATACTGTTTTTACTTACTCATTTAATTTAATAATGCAAAAGAATAAAAAAATATAAAATGAAAAATTCTAATCATGAGCAAGATCCTTGTTTAAATCGGAATTTTGTTTTCTACCTACAATAATTTCTAATTATGTTTTGGTTGATTTTTGTAACAGTGATAATTTAATGTCCATAAGAATTTCCTTGAAAATACAAATTTGCGTTCAAATTCTGTATTTTTTTGTTTTTGTACACCTGACAACGTAGTAGGTAAGTAGGTACCTAGGTATATGTAAAATTTCAGGATGATCGATTCAGTGATTTAGGCGTGAAAAGGTAACAAACAAGGGGGCTAAGCCAAGTTGACTATCTACAATCGCTTACGCTATAGAAAACGAAAGAAATGTATAGGATTATCGTTATGTCACGTGGTCAAAACAAACGAATAGATTAATCCTGTGCATTTCTTTCGTTTTCTATAGCGATAGCGATTGTAGATAGTCAACTTGGCGAAGCCTCAATATTTACTTTCGCATTTATAATATTAGTTAGGATGAGGTACCTATTCGCCGATCAACTCTGGAAATACGCCATTTACGATTGTAAATGTTACGATTGTATGTTAAGACTTCTGGAGAAATAAATGCATTGGGTGGGTCGAGTTTGGACATGTTGATTGTCTGTGTTTGGTGATAGCGAACTTTTTGTAAATTAATATTATGATTAATATTGTTCTCAAGTAAGTGAAATGTTATGTTTTTGACGTGACAACGTCTTAAATTAGGTTGCGGCTGGGAGTCACTTATGAAAAAGTGTAACGCTCG
Organism: Protodeltote pygarga; assembly: GCA_936450705.2. Lineage (NCBI taxonomy): Eukaryota > Metazoa > Arthropoda > Insecta > Lepidoptera > Noctuidae > Protodeltote > Protodeltote pygarga. Next base: position 13,555,097 of record OW388250.2, on the reverse strand, counting down.
GTAACGTTACGATGAGTCACCGAACGAGAGAGAGGCCCGCCGAATGCCTTGCGTCTCTCTCCCACTCAACTATGACGTTGTCACGTAAAATCTTCGCCCGTAAAACCGACTTTACAGGCAACCATTTTTTTTTTAAATTGAGAATAAAGTTTCTTTAAACCTAAATAATTAAAAATAACAAGGCTCTGAAAGTAACAAATTTTATTTGAAAATAATTAGCTTAATTAATACTTAAGGTTGTTAATATTTACACAAAAGTTATTATGAGTAAGGTAGGTAGGTAGCGGTGTGATTTTTTTTTTGGATTTAGCCACTTATTTTAATCTACAATGCTTTACGTCAATCCCTATCTTCTCATAGGGCTGGAGTTTTGAAAAACCCTAAATACGCGTTGCATATTTTTTATTGAATATTTTTTATACTTAGGTACAAGTTTCAATACTTAATTCAGATCAAAAAAAAAACCATACCAACTTTACCAAATGTAATCTCCTCTTAGAGCTTAAATTTCGCAAAATATTTTTTTCTTAAACGACGTCCACTTTATAAGCCTAAGCTAAATATAGATAGATACCTATTGTGTTATTTAAATTTCATGTTTCTAGCTCAAGCAGTTTGGGCGTGGCGGTGATGAGTCAGTCAGTTCCTTTTATATACCTAAATAAAAAATCTTAGATGTGAATATTGACTGCAAGCATTTGCATGAACTTAATACCTACAATATAATTCCACAGATAGTATTAAGCACACTACATACAGCGTGTAACAGAAGTCCGAAATAATACATTAAGGGCGGATAAGGTACCCTATACACAATCCTTGAGCATGGGTTTTGGAACCGAACCCCAAACAATACCTACTCGAGTAAACCACGGTCAAAGTTTTTACCAAAATTTTTCAAATACAGCCCTAGACATCCGCTGAAAGGTGAATCAACACGAATCCGGTTATTTACCTTCAATAAATTCTTTAAGTAAATATTAGGCACGCGTAGGATAATTAAATCTGTCATTATTAAAGAAAATGAAATCAAAATAATTATTTTGTATGAAAAAAATGCCTCTTTTGCATTCAATATTTTCACAGATGATTCTCTTCATGATATACATACATGCCCTTAAGTATTATTTCGGACTTCTGTTACACGATGTATAGATAACAGATTTATCCTTAGAGTATAGAATCTAGATTTATCCGACTTCGAATAGTAAGTATAAACCTAGAGTGCGAATCACTATCATTATAATAGTATACACATTCCTTCCACATTAGAACCAATGACATCATCAGCTGTTCCCAGTGTCGTCTCACTCTAGTAATTAATGTTCAAACCCTTATAATTTTGTAATATTTTTTTGGAATATTAAATTATTTTTTCATGTAGCTATTATCTTATTTTCTTGAAAAAATAATAATTAAATATTCCTATCCTATAATAAAAATAATCTCTCATTCAATCTCTCACAACATTCCAATTACTCTTTATTAATACCCTGCCTTAGTTTTAGAGTTATGTTCAGTATGGTTTTAAGTGCTTAAGGTCTGAGATAATTCTGTCCAATGACATCTTCAGGCAGCTTGCAGTCTTTCCACGGTTCTGAGTGCACGGAGAACGGACCGGAGCCAGGTAAAATCACTGTAAAATAAGATTCTTCTTTATTTTTTTCTGATTGATAAAGTCCATTGGTACAGTCAGCAAAGGAGTTAAGTTACCAGGAGCGCTAGTTAAGAATGAAGTTTTTTGTATAAGTTTGCATGTGTTTGTGTAAAATTGTTTAGTTTTGTTTAGCCGAGAGTCGTGATAGCCTTGTGGTGGTGACCGTTGACTGGTATTTGGTAAGTCAGAGGTCTCGGGTTCGAACCCAAGGCGCGCACCTCTGACTTTTCGTAAGTTATGTGCGTTTTATAAATTAATTATCACTCTCCGTGCCTCGGATAGCACGTTAAGCTGTTGGCTCCGGCTGTCAATTGTAGATCATTGACAGTCGTTACGGGTAGTCAGAAGCCCGAAAGTCTGACAACCACTCTTACGGAGTATCGTGTATCCCAGTATCTGGGTTGTGGAGGTCTGATAGGCAGTCGCTCCATGTAAAACACTGGTATTCAGCTGCACCCGGTAAGACTGGAAGCCGACCCCAATATAGTTGGGAAAAAAGGCTAGGCAGATGATGTTTAGTTTTGTTTAGGTTTCAGTCATAACTATTTTTTTAAATGTGGCAAAATTAAATTGTATTGATATCTTCAAAGAATTACAACCTTAACTAGCGCCCCTGGTAACTCCTTTGGTGACCGTACATGCCAGGTTCGAACCCACACTCCCACAGTATAATAAACATACAGTATGAAAACTACGTATAAACGCTCGAAACGGCACACTCACACAAACATAATGCTTAACGAAGAGACCCAAAGCGAACGTCGCGGTACCCGCAGTATCAACGAACGCGTCGTTGCGCATATTTATGTGAGTTTGCCGTTTTTGAGCGTTTGTACGGTAGTTCTGCAGTTGCACTGTATGTTTATAATACTGTGCCCACGTGCTTGTAAGCGGGTCTGTAACCAATGCGATTATAAGTAGATACTAACTTAATGTTCGCCGTTATGACTAGGTATTTGTAAAACCTCACCTGTGATTCCCGGTGCTAACGTAATGTTATATATGCCATCATAGAGGACTAATCGCCAGTTGTCGTCCAACGAGGCTACGCTCAGTTTAATGCTGTTTGCTGATATATCTAGCGTCAGATTAGCACCTAGGTATTTAATGCCTGAAACAAATATTTGAGATTAATCAAATCTAATTAGAATAAAGAAGGTAGATCTCTACCTTCTCTAGACTGGAGTAATAACTCATCATCTGCCTAGCCTTTTCCCAACTATGTTGGGATCGGCTCCCAGTCTTACCGGATGCAGCTAAATACCAGTGTTTTACATGGAGCGACTGCCTATCAGACCTCCACAACCCAGATACTGGGTTACAAGATACCCCTTGGTAAGACTGGTTGTCAGACTTTCGGGCTTCTGACTACCCGTAACGACTGTCAAAGATCTACAATTGACATCCAGGGCCAACAGCTTAACGTGCTATCCGAGGCACGGAGAGTGATAATTAATTTATAAAACGCACATAACTTACGAAAAGTCAGAGATGTATTATCGGAATATGTGAGAAAAGGAAATAAACGTATATACAATCAAAGTTGTTTAACCAAACCCCAGTTTAAATAAACCTTGGACCACCCAGGGTTGTACATGGCCTTGGGTTCGAACCCGATACCTCTGACTTGCCAGTCAACGGTCACCACCAATAGGCTATCACGACTCTCTGTAGTGATAACTAATAAATAAAATAAAGAAATCAGCACAATAAAATTATACTGTTCCATCTTCTTAATTGTATCTTTATCTCAGCTGAAACTGCAGCAAACTGATTACCGATATCTACTAATTTATCTAAACATTGATTAATGTAGGTACCTCTAACGGTGAACTTAGTAGCATTAGGAGGCAAGCGAGGCCTGTTTATCTCCAGCTGGTCCAAATGTATACTGACACCAGCATATCCATAGATCAGGGTCTGCAAGAACCCTCCCATGCCGGTGAAGAAGTTTGTAGCGCCTACGTCTGGACGACGGAGTTCACTCCATACCTGTAAAGAGGATATACCTAATAGTTTCGATTATGTTACTAAGTAAAATAACAATATGTATTCGCAAAGAATGTAAGCGGTGTTGGTTTTGCGGCCTGCGATGGAGCACCTTTCAGTTCTCAGTCATAGATTTCCAATAGTCAGTCTTCGAACAACTAAGGCGTAGATTGAAAACTTTCAGGGCAGGCTCAGGCTGAGGCAGTTAAATCAGTTACGAAGGTTTGGGGATGTCAAGCAAAGACCCGAGAACCTGAAGACCTTAACTTGCAAGGCAATAAGTGGAGAGCAAGGCCGCTACCAAGTTTGACTGTTGTAAAAAAAGATTTGAAAAACTGCAAATTAAAGAAAAGAAATCCAGAATAGGGGAAAGTGGGAAACTGGACCCCGTTTAAGAAGGACGGAACAAATGCTAGAAAGAAGTCTTAGACTTCCAGTTTAATTATCTAGATTTACCTTAAATGGCTCTCTAACAAATCCCTCATAGCTCTTATTGAATAGAGCATCAGCTTTACTGTCGTCGTCCAGCTGAAGATATCCAATGGTGTGCATGCTCCAGGTCATAGCTGGTCCATTCTCGCGAGTCATTGATTCGTAATATTTCAGGTCATTTAGACGTGTAGAACTGAAAACAAAGGCTTTTCAGACAAGAAAACAATACATTTCATATTTTCATTTTCAACAGTGTTGAAATATCGGGAGCTCAATAATTATTGTGTTTAATCACGGAGAATATCCCGTAAGTAATAATTTAAGTATATCAAAAGATACATACATATTCATAGCATACTGCAAAGGAAATCCAAGTAGAATAGCATCGGCTTGTTTAATCTTATCCCCCCTCTCGTAGCCTGTGAACTGGGGGTGATAGTCGAACTCTGAGTCGTAAGGCAGCGCCAGACTCCAGGCGATGTCTGCCCATCTGTCAGGATCTTTAGCCATGTAGTAAGACTTACAGAGGCATGAGACGTATCTGGAATAGTCAACAGGGATCTTGAACTTTAATAATTATAATCACAGTTTTGATTTTATTTAGCAAAGATTGTCAGCATTATATTTCGGTTTGCGGGGGTCAGATAGAAAATCCCTCATCTAGTTAGATTAGAAGCCGAACCCAACAAAGAATGCGAATAATAAGGCTTGGAGGATGTTCAGGATTATACCTATTCGTTATATTTATATCACGTTTTCTAGCGTCAAACACCAGTGGCGGCCCTAGGAAGATGCGAGTGTATGTCTATCATTATAGAAGGAGCACTGAAAATAAAGATCTTGTTGCACAGAAGTGTTTCATAGTATGCTCGAACCGCTAAGAGAATGATCTAGAACTGCCACTTTAAGTTGAAGGGCGCAACTGAGAAGTGCCTTAACACATTCGCTGCGGCAAGAATTTTCTACGTCAACTCCTCAGTGCGATGTAAGGCCTATCAACACGATACCCTAACTTTCCCCCAGTGCGATTATGGGTAAATAAGCCTTGTAAGGTAGGGTTTCATTCTAACTCTTATATCTAAGCCAATACACTTCAAAATCGTTGTAATTTGTCAGTAAAATATTGTCAATGAGTTGACCTAAGCCATACTGGCGTCGCCCGTAGCTCCAGTGAAAACTCTAAGAAAATTAGAAAATCAAATGCAAGGTTTATGGACCAATAACCGCACTGATTTTTGGCCAAAAACTGAAATATTTTAGTGATGGGAAAAGACACAATCTCAAAATATCGATTGAAAAGTATTTATTACGATATATTATTTTGAGAATTATTTTTTTTATTAACATTTTGTAAAACCTGTAAAGTACTGCCTGTACTGGGGCTAACATAGATCGAAGTTTCTGATGCTTTCCTCAAATGCTCTGATTTTACATGTTTTGGTGTAGATTCTAAATTAGAACTTACATTCTTAGTACTGCTCAGAAAAGTGGAACTGGACGGAGATTCTTGAATTTCGGTGCTAATAATTTTACATTTGTTATTTTTAATCGGCAAACTATTATTTTGATCATCACTCACTTTTGATTCATTTTGAAATGACAATTCGAGCATCTTTCTACATCGCTTATTAACACGGTGCATTTTTAATGGTAATAATTTTCCAAGACTTTCCACACGCGAACAAAACAGAACTACCCGGAAGAGATGTCAACACAACACTATTAAATTTGCGACCAATCAATCAGTGCGATAATAGGCAATTCGGCATTATGCTTGAAATAAGGCCTATATACCTTATTCCCGCACAGAAGTAACGTTTGTCCTCTCCAGTGCGGTTAAAGGTACAAAAGCCTTATGCAGTTTTAACCAATCAAATTAGTAGCTATTGATGAGTTATTGTCAAATATATATCCATCTTTTTTTTTCATTGATAACTCTTCAAGTTACAGCTCCCGCACCAGAGGGAGTTCGCTATATTTCGCCGCCGCACTGGCGGCAGGTACATGCATAAGGTTTTTGGTCCTTGTACCGCACTGAGCGTGTTAAAAAAATCTCATCGATTAGCGCGATAGCGTCTAGGGCGCTGCCACGAACGCTCGCACTTCTAAGAAAGTTTTTAAGGGGCGTCACTATCAAACATACCATATAATTATCAAAGATATTTGCAAACCCTAAAACTTACTGGGCTAAATAAAGCGAATATCCAGCGACAACATTTGTGAATACCGAGTTATTGACGTTCTTGTGGTCTTCATCTGGGCCCATCACATCTGAAAATTAAAATATTTTATACTTTACATCGGTAATATCAAGAAGATTTAAAGAACAGAATGAAAAAAAATTGAGTAGGTATATGGACACTTTAATCATGAAAATGACAACAAGCAGGTACAAAAACCTGGGTAAGTACCTGTCAAGATAAATCTTGTTGTAGCTGTTGTTGTTGCGGTAAACCCCAAAAAATATCAACGTCAGTATTTGGATACTTTAAAGAAAATCTTAAATTACCTACCTAAGGTGTCTATAGCTAATACAGTTTACCTAAAATAAAATAAGTTTCTATACAAGTATAGGTAGATAACTACCTACATGATAAAGGTGAGGGTAAAGGAGAATGTAGGGCAACATCAAATCCATTCTCTCAATAAACTAAAATATAGTTTTTAGAACAACTCTCTCTCCCAAATCTTTTTAGATGAACTTACTTGATATGTCATACAGGCCAGTGCTATAGTTGATCACAGCTCTAGACGCCCAGAAGTCTGCGATGTTTGTTACGATGTCACATCCACCATGCTGAAAACAATTGAATATTAATTAAGTGGCTTCCTAGTTTCATAATAAGTAGGTACCTATTTGTATTTATACTTTAACGCTTTGAAAGGACTGACTCGCGGAAGATCAGCTTGGCTCGTTAACAAAACAAAATACCAACATTATACGGTTAACCTAACATAATAACCAACCAAATTGCTGTCACAACAACTAATCTCAACGAAGACTACCCAACTATGAAGAAAGAAATAGAGAAAGAAACAAATAATATGCACAGGAACGAGCGACGCACAGGTTTTTTGTTCTCTCCGAGACTCGGTAAAGTGGTTTAATTTTTTTTTATACCATTGCCTACCAGTATCTATTACAAAATCTCAGAAGTTGTAGATTCAAACACAAATATACATTTGGATATGGACGTACGACACCTGACTTGTCAGTCAGTCAGTCAGTCATACCACTTAGGCTCTCTACAGCACAGAACACTCAAAAAAAAACAGTATAAAAATATGTTCCTATGTCATTATGTGTAGGTACCTTTAGCCACTCCTCATCCCGAGTGGTAGCGAGGTACTGTCGAGCAGCAAACGAAATACATGCAGAAATGTGTTGCTCGAAGATCGCCACGTCTGGACAACATGGTTGGGTTACCTCCACGCCAGTGTACGCGCTCTCCCATGGGAATCTGAAATAGACAAGAAAATCATTATTTTTCACAGTATAGTCGGTTTGAGAAGTAAAAGAATAGGGAATTTCCTAATTCAATTTAGTTACTTGTAAGTAAAACATTTTCCCGTTCTTTTTCGCTCGTAGTAACGACTAATTACCTACACAGTATTCTCTTTTATTGTGTGACTGCTTTAATAATTGAACATGCGCAATTTTTAGTCAGACTAAGAATGGAAAAGGGTAACAAGGGGTTTACTCTAGAACTACGAATCAAACCCTGCTTTATTTTACTATGGAAAAATCCTTTTGGCTGCGTACATAACCAAAGACCGATATCGTAACAAGTTATTATCACAAAAGAATAAATATTATTTTTTCGTAAGAACTGCAAATTCCTTAATCAAACAAGAAACGCTGAGCGCATTGGCACAAGCTTTTCCACCAACATTGCAATTATTTCATATAAATTGGGATTGGGTTTGCCGTTCAAAAGTGACCTCCAGCTTCTGTGATGTTCTTTTATCTTACCTATATCCTTTATGGCCAGTGTTCTTGGCTAGTTTAGAAGCCACATACGCAGTATCCAGCCGATACTGCAGCAACTTATTTGCGTACTGAGGATACAGCAGCAAGATGGATGGGAACATCCAGGTCTCGGTATCCCAGAAATTGTGACCTAAAATTATACGTCATGATGTGGTAAAAACGCTCATGGAGTAAATGCACTAAGCTCAAGCTCAGTGGAGTTAATAAGCTTGTGAATACACTACTTGGCTCCATTCTACCAGAATAAGACCCAATGCAGGAGCTTTGCTTAAATTGCGTAATTACAAATGATTATGAAGATCTTCATAATCATTTATTCGCCGCGGTTTTGTTTTCATGATGTGCCAGGGAAATCGGCAATTTGAATTATTTGATCATGGATTGGAATTTTGGAAGTCCCAGTCCAGAACATCGCGGTTTGGAAATCTCAAGGAATTAGAATGTTTTTACCCAATTTACTTGCAATTAACTTGGCTCGAAGAAATTCGTGTCGTTAATAGAACAGTCGAAAATTGATTTTCTAAAATGGTCATGATTACCTTCATAATCCTCAAAGGTGCCTCCTCTTGCTAAACCTGTTGGACTAAGCCCGAAGAACCGATCGAGAGGTTGAAACGACTCTTCAGAAGGTAAGGAACTCAGAAAATAGTACCAAATTCCATTTACGATCTTTGCCTGAAATGTAACAAATATTCGATTTGGTCAAAAATTATAGATCTGGGTAGCTGCACACATAGTCGATTCGGCACATTCGGTTCGGTATTTTAGAAGAAATTTTATCGGGACTTCTTCGAAAATACCGAACCGAATGTGCCGAATCGACTATGTGTATAGCTACCCTTACTGAGTAATTATGGCAATACCAGCTGTGCAATGTCACTCACCAACTCCAAATTTCCTTCAATATCGATGCCGCCCTGCTGGTACAGCTGCTGCCACAGCTCCACGTGCTTCTGGAATAACTTCTCGCCGTCCTCCTGCAATACTATGCAAGCGTGTAACTTTACCATATGAGGACTTTATATTTTATCCAAATAAGTATGATTATATATATATATGTATATATTAGGCCTAAATCGTTTGCAAAGGCCTAATATATATATAGATATATAATTATATATACAAAGAAGAATATAGTAGAAGTAGCTGTAACTAGAACGAATTTAGGTATGAATCTTACTGTCTAACGTTTTCATTTGCATAATAACAGAATTAACAGCACCCTGAATCTAATGACTAGTGAGTAGAACTAATCTAATTTAAGCGCTGTTGTTAATGCAGCTGTCACGAGTCTTATGAATATCTTGACTAGAAAATTGAATGAATAATTAGAACAATATGATTTGTCTTAACAAGTAAGAAATAAGCCCATCTTCATAAAGCAAGTAAATTAAGTCACTAATTACCTTTAACTAGCTCCTGTCTCGCGATCGTCTTATTTTTGTCTGCTGTCATCGCGAAGGTGAAGACCCTGGAACCATGTTGTGGTACAACCAGGAAATCAGGTACTGACGTCCAATATGCACAGACTTCGACCGGCAGCGGTTGATAGGTCAGGTCTTCAGACTCTATTGTCTCCCCGCAGGCCCTCCAAACCGTCCTGCCATCAATTATTTCTGGTACTGGATCCTCAAAAGCGATGTCCTTGCTTTCTGGTCCAGGTATGAGTTTTATTGGAATCCAGATTTCTTTGTTGACAAAATTAGGGTCTGAAAAAGTAAGTAGTAAAAGTGCCTGAACAAAATCCATTAGCAAATTGCAATGCAGAGTTAATTCACAAGATAGCAGGAGATTAAAAAAAACATATATGGTAAAAAGCTAATTTAAAACATTACTTTAAATTAGCTTTTTACTATAAAATTTGACTAAATAGTAATAAGTAAGTTGTATTGTTTATACAAATTGTTGTTAATTTAATTAATTTAATTTCCTTAGTTCCTAATTGTGCTTTTTTATTATGGCGGATCTCGCTCATTAATGTGTAGTACTAAATATTTAGGGTATAAAAAACTAACCATAATGCGTCTTGGATTCCACTTGAATCTGGTTTACAATAGCCCTTGTGTAGAATCTGTGTGCGTATATTCTTTGTGTTACCACCGACCTCTCTCTATCGACTCTCACTTTGAACACCCCCTCCTTAGTATCTAAGCTGTACACCGGGCTATAGGGATGGTGAGTTAAGGTAGAATTGAGCCTGATGTTAGCCCAAGCTGGTATTCTTGCACGATGACTGTATCCAGCACGGCCATTATAAAGACCGTTCATATAGACAGTGTCACTGAATACATTTGTAGCTATGTGGCCATTTCCGATCGATGCCATGAATTTGTCGTTTGATGGGATGCTGAAATTTTTGTCAAAGTGTAATTCATTAAGTTTTCAATTTGCAGACACAATTAAAATTAATGAATAAACCTCTTCTTTCTTTCGTTCCATTATTTTACTGGCCGATCAGCCGTTCTAATATTTTTTGCTTGTTTTTCTTTGTGATTAATTTATTACATACAAAAACTCTAATATTGATTATTAATACCATGTTACGATCATGTAATGCAATAATAATTAGAAAAATTTGAGGAAATTGTCAAAAAGATAGCATACGAGCAATACGGTAGCTCAATTCGCGCGTTTTGTTCCCACTCGCATCCTATCTCTTTTTAAATTTCCTATACGTACGTATATTACTCTTTAATTGATTATCAAACAAACATGATGCGATTTACATAAAAATTTAATCTGAAGGTACTTTAACACTACATAGTTGTTAATTTTGCGCTTAACCCTTTAACCGCTTGGCTAAATATCAATTGCCGTGCCTTTAGTGCCCGAATATTATTTACCGACTCGTTTTAGTTGTAACTAACTCGGTAAACGATATTCGGGTATACTACGAAATATGAACTGCGTGGTACATCACACAGTTCATCATAGGACAGAGATATAATAAAAAAACCATGAAGTTCTCTGTCGGATAAATCCGACACAAGCGGTTAATGGATTAAAAGAGCAATATTATTATTACAAATTTAATGCTTACAGCTTTTTACTAGGCGCTCATAATTCTTCTAACATTATAAATGTAAAAGTTTGTGAGAATGTATGCATGAATATTTTTTACTCCTTAATTCAAAATCTACTAAACGGATACGGATGAAACTTTACAATGATATTGTTTAAACATCAAAATAACAAATGAGCTACCATTTATCAACATACCACGCGGGCAAAGCCGTAGGCAGAACCTAGTATGTAATATGTATTTGAAATATTTACAGAGAACGACTGTATTAAAATAGATAGAGTTTAAATTATGCTTACAATAAGATAGATGATATAATAGATAATATAATAAATAGATACAATAAGAAGATAGAAGATAGATAGTGTATTAGATTCTCGTTAGGTCAATATATTTCCCAATGTAAGGGTCGTGGTGCATTCAAAGCTTTAGGGCATTATTAATAAACCTTTGTATGAACATTAATTAAGAAACGACTTGCAGTAATTTATCCATTGAATTATCTTGTTGATAACGAACATCGTAAAGAACACAATTAGTTCATAGATAGTCCTTTCTAATGAACCTTAATTTAAAACGAATCAGGCAAGTATACGAGTAATATGACTATGAACAATACGAGTAGAATGACGATGAATGATGAGGATGAATCACCTGTATGTCGCAAATATATGAGCTGCCGGACTTATATCTTCTGGTTCCTCAACACTGTCTTCGGCAGCGCTATGGCCGCCCTTAGTGGTCAGCACGATCGTCACCACAGCTGCCACCGTCAGCAACCCCATCATTGCTGCCACCTGCTTGTTGCGCGCCAAAAAGGTCCACATTCACACAAAAGTTAAAAACTCCTTGACAACAATGAAACAGGCTGAAAAACGCCACACTTAAAAACTTTAAATGTCAAATTCAAAACTGTCAATTTTAAATTTTGAATATACATAAATAGAAACTAATGCGCAGATATTGTTCGTGTGCGAGACGCTCGCGTGCGCTGTGGTCAGTGACAATGTATAGATTACGCGACCTGTGACCTACATGACACATTTTTGTTCTACTAACTATATTAACATTTAGGGTCATCACTTTGTCTTTATTGTTCATTTTATCAAGTAAGGTCAAATATAAATACTCGTAGTCAAATACATAATAGGTATAAGTACAACTCTTTGTCATTTGTCAATAACTTTAATTGTCGTATAACGTAATTAATTAACTGATTTATTCTTACAAATAGTTATTCTGTTTTTGGTTAACATGATTCAAGTATTCATATTAACATATTAATGAAATAATCGAGCATAGACAATAATATTAAAGCTTTTTTTGACAGCCCTAAACATAGACCATTTGTTCCGACGTTAATTCAATTGGAGCTTCCTTATTACTCAGTTAGATACTCTGCTTACCATAAGCCATCTTAAGATTGGATTAATTGCCCCAATGCCGATTATATCATGTAACATAGAGCGTGTAATGTTAGGTGGTAGAGCTATATAAAAATAGATCGTCGGGGGTACCACCAACCCTGTCACAAAAAAGCGTGAAATAACAGTATTCGTACTGTTGTTTCATTCGGTTCTCAATCTCCCCCACCCTTCCATAATCCCCCTTTCTTAATTTCGCGTCCCGTTCCATAATCGCGCACTAGGTCGCAACGCGCAAGAGATACCCAGGGGTATCATTTGCATAACCTATAGACGCTTGCACAACGGGGTGTTGCAAACGACTAAAGGTTACGGTAACCATAAGACGAACCGGTTTGTTTGCCACCTTAGTATAGTTTAGAAAAACCGTTAGTGTAAAACAACCATAAATAAACTCTAACTTGGTGTTCTTCTGAATAATTAAATTAAATCTTTACTGAATCTCGTCTTATAATGGGTCAAAAAAAAATCTCTCATCCAACGATAGGGTTTAGGCACAATCAATATTTGTGAAGTACTTTACTTAATTAATATTAGGGTTAAGCGAAATTAGGCTGTGAGCCTGTGACGTAGTCGTAATCGGATTAAATGACTTTATATTCTGAGGCAAGAGCAGTTGATAATTAATTAATAGGCTCATAACTTATGAATAATCAGATGTCAAATTGAACCTTGGGATCGGACGTAAGACCTCTGACTTATTATTATTACCTAGCAGTCAACGGTTTAACGTAGGTTATCTGTGCACTACATAGGTACTTCGAAATAAATGTACATAATACATATTTGTAAGTAGTGATAGCCTAGTATTTTCGCCATTGGACTGCCAGGTTAAAGGTCGTAAGTTCGAAACACAGACATGCACCTCAGAGTTTTCGGATTCATCGAAATTAATGATCAATTGCTAAAACGGCGAAGGAAAACATCGTGAGGAAACCAGCACACCTGAGAAATTTTTCAACAATAACTAATAAGCCATATGAACCATTTCAGAGGCCTATCTAAAGTAATACTTAAGGTAAGTACTATTATTATTAAAAGATAGGCTTATCTGTAAAAACATAAACAATGAAAATTGCTAATACTTTTTAAATGACCTTGTAGTTTATGATCTCAGTGCATTAACCCGACAAGCGTTATTTTTAATTACATTATCATAAATGTCATTCATAGTTAAGTTTGATCGTACGATTGGTCTGGTTTGCTCTGGCGCAGCAGACCGTGTACCCTCTAGTTACGCTCTGGTACTTCGTATGAACTGGTGAACACTTTTTGGTAACGATTCGCTCGTTACTCCTGGGCACAGGTGTCATAGATCAGTTGGTTCACTATTATAATGTTCACAGCGGTTGGGCAATGTTTAAAATAGGTTTGTAATTTGACAGATGATCGATTTATCGAAGGTGTCAAGTGATTTGTTTTAATAGTTTTAGTTTTATCAGCTGACACCGTTTAGGTGTGATTTTTGACAGTTTTATTGCTGTGAAACGTGTGTACGTTTTTGCTTAAATACCCAATATCTATTAGGTAATACCTACTAAAAATGCAATAAATAATAATAATAATAAATAAATCAGCCTGTAACTGTCCCACTGCAAGTCAAAGGCCTCTTCTCATACAGAGAAGGAAGCTCACTGCGTGTTGGCGATTTCAGACTATTATTAAGTCCACCAAGTGAGGAAAATATCGTAAGGAAATCCCTTTTGATGTTTTCCTCACCGATAGTCCGTTATAAATGCAATATTTTTTTAAATTAGCTCTTAAAAACTCTGAATTTTTCAATCTCATATTTACTTTCTTAGTTAATCTAAGACACCACTGACTAACGATGAAGGAAAACATCGTAAGGAAACCTGGACAAAATAGTCTGAAATCGCCAATACGATACGCAGTGAGCTACGTTCTCAATCCTTTTCTGTATGAGAAGAGGCCTTTGCCCTGCAGTGGGACAGTTACAGGCTGATATTTTTTTTTTTTTATTTTATTATAAAAACTACATATTCACATATTTTAGCTTGTTAATGTACTAAGTGCTACATAAAATCTCCGGCGGCACCGGCGCCAACCAACAGCGATGCCTCGTCTCTTGTGTGGAACAATTAACTAAGTACTAGGAGTACCTAGTAGCCAATCATCAACCAAGCGTGGTAATTAATTACTTAAATCATTAAGTCGACATGCACATTATTTTTTTAAAGAATATAAAAAGGTTTTACCTTACTTTATCTATAAACCGTTTTCTTCGTACACTGAATTTAGTTTAAGTATTAACAGTTTTACGATTTGAGTTATTTATCACAACAAATACTTGCATCAGCGCACGCGCAGGTGTCTTGTTGTATCAATATTCACTACAATACTAGTCTAATATGTAACGTGAAAATACAACGTAAGTAATTATTAATATTATTATGATACGATAACATTAATCAGTCACGAATCGCCCAATGGTTGTTTAATAACAAAGTCACTTAATTTGATAATAATTATGTTATGGGGTATTATTATTATTATCTATTAGAATAATAATACACGTTGAGGCGTGATAGCCTAGTGGTGGTGACCGTTGACTGGCAGGTCAGTGAGTGGTCTCGGGTTCGAACCCAAGGCGCGAACCTCTGACTTTTTGTAAGTTATGTGCGCTTTATAAATTAACTATCACTTACTTCGTGCCTCGGAAAGCACGTAAAGCCGTTGGCCCTGCGCCTGATCTCTCTCCGGTCGTGCCGGATTGTCGTCCCATCGGAATATGAGAGTGAGGGAATAGAGAGTGCACCTGTGTTTGCGCAAACACTTGTGCACTATAATATCTCCGTTGAGATTGGCCGCTGTGACCGAAATTCGCACAGGGAGATATATTAAGTATTAAGTATTAGAATATTGTATTGAGTATTTGTATTGCACATACAACCCATAGGTCCCGCTCGGGGCTAATTAATACCTCACTATTATTTAAGGTTGGTATAGCCTTTCATTAAGGCAAGGATATAATATTAGTAAGTAATTATAAACTAAACCAGAACATAAAACTTCAACCTGCTCGAATTAATAACTTAAGAATCAGTGAGATATGATTGGACCAAGATCTAGTGTCATTACCGCGCAGACGCGGCGGAGCGTGGCGCCCTCCGCTCCGCTCCGCTTAGCAGGACAACCACCTCGGTGTGGAGCTAAGATGCCAGCGCCATTCAGCGATCTTACTATTTTAATGTTAGGTTATGGCGTTAGTTATGAGGTAATGATGATGATGTAGGGAAGAAGAAACCAGTTTTAAACTTTAAAATATCTTTTATTGTAAGTGCAATGTATATGTATGTGTACGTTCGGGTCAAATGTCAACTGAATTTTACAGCAGTTATCCTCAACCGATTAATTTGAAATTTTGCCTATTTACGTTTAGTAAAGATGAAAATACACTAAAATGATAGAAATAACCTCAACGGATAGTAGCAAAATTTGGCTTACATCTACGTTTAATTTTGATATTGTAATACCTATAAAAGCTGGGATTAAAAATGTTGCATAAAAAAAACTTAAAATTAGGTATGTGGTTAAGTCATCGTTTTTGTTTTAGGTTAGTTTGGTATCAAGTAACTTGACACCATTAGCCATATTAGCCATATTTTGTCCGCGGCTATTTAGTCGCGTACTTAATCCTGTGCTGCTTTTATTTGAAGAGGTAAAAGTCTGTGAAATCAAAGACTTTTTATAAGAAAGTACCCAATAATTAAAGCTTCTAGACTGCTACGTCTAGGATGGTTGTATTTAGAATTCAATATGAATAGTATAAGCAAGATTATGAATAGCTTGGTTGTGGAAAATATTTTCTATCTTTTGTCTTAGCGACCCGCAGCGGCTGTCTTATGACGAGAAGCTTGCAGGTTCCATTCCAATCTTGTTTGTAATCAATTTATCTTTTTATTAAAAATATATTTTCGTTCAATTAGTCAGCTCACGTCCCGAGCTAAACGCGTATATATTAGATGGTACTGATAACTCCAACCTGCCGATGTTAAAACACAAGACAGAAGGGTGTAAATTAATGCACTTTTGATAACATCAGCTACTTAAGATTTAGCAAACAAGGAACCTGTCTCTCATATTGTTATCATTTCGTATCTTTGATTATATTTAATAGCATTCGAAAGTTTTTTAGTTGTTTAATATTTAATCGTTATAAATCTCATTGTGTTTATCCAGCAAAATAATGCCCTTGAAGGATTGGACCTTGAGAATTGTAAAATTAATGACACAAATTCTTATTTAGCTTAGTAGCATAAGCCTTCTATCGCTACATTTCATCTATAATCTGTACGTATGAGTACTGTATACAAAAAATCTAAGATACTTAGATAAATACTTATAACAATGTCCTCCTCGTCGAATTTTGGTCACAGCGGTCAATCTCAACGAAGATTAACCAACTATGTAGGAGATAGTACACAAGTGTGTACGCAAACACTGAATGCTGAATCAATATGGCTCTCTAACAGTTTTGTAACTAGCCTGTTATGCGCCCGGTGCGATCTTCTCTAAGTGCGCACATGCAGACCAAAACTTGGTCCTGATCCGGTCATTTCCAACCTGGGAACCCCTAACCCCACCTTATTTAAGGAACTGCTTTCTAAAAGCAATAGGTATTCAATGTACCAAAGCTTGCCTCGTACTTAGTACTTAAATATAGTAATCTATGCTTAAACTACGATCAACCATCAATTTCCTTCCAACTTTCTTAGAAAACAATTTGATTTAAGAATCAAAACAGTAATTTGGTAAGTACTGTATATTGTTAGCTCCTTGTCCGTTACGGTTGGTTGCGCGTGCGCGTCACGCTCAGCGGCCGTGCCGGCTCATGGCAACAGGTGCAATACTCCGACGCTACTTAAAATTCTCTATTTCTATTATGTTAGCTTGCCCTTAAAGCCCTCAGTTGGTTTTATAGCGCTTTGATGAGCACCATATTCATCTTTAGTGCGAGCCATGCGCGACGTAACAGTTACATCCGCGTCACTTGTTAAGTATTTAAGCGTCGCGCCTGCGTCGCTAGATTAATCATCTGGATATATTTTATTTAGGGGAAGAACATACAAGCAGGTTAGTAATAACCAGTACCCATAGGCATTCCCAGCATCAAAGCCCGAAGTCGGCCTTTTTTTTGTAGAAAAATGTAGAGCTACGTACATAATCTAGCAAAGATTATGTACGTAGCTCTACTTTTTATTCTTTGCGTTTGGTTTATAAACTAACAAATTAACCATCAAGAAGACACGGTATTACGCTGTAACCGCAAACATTTAAGCTGTCAATGAAAATATATTTTAAATCAATTAAATAAGACATCGTATTTGTAAGTGACTGACTATCGACAAAATTATCGTTTAGTGAAACTTTCTTGGCGGGTGGAATACTCGCTTAACGATACTCGCTCATAGTTCAGCACGAAGTGAACAGTAGCAAGCGCGTTTGTTAAGCACAAAGTTTCAAAGCTTAATTGGTTTTTCCAATTGTACATTTTCAGCACTAAGATTGAACTGTATAAACAAATATTACAGAGGTCGCCACTGAACGCTTTTCTGAAAAAATCTGGGCATTGAATACGGCATGCGGTAAAAAG
Source organism: Protodeltote pygarga (assembly GCA_936450705.2). Classification (NCBI taxonomy): domain Eukaryota; kingdom Metazoa; phylum Arthropoda; class Insecta; order Lepidoptera; family Noctuidae; genus Protodeltote; species Protodeltote pygarga. Next base: position 13,536,968 of record OW388250.2, on the reverse strand, counting down.
TGGTGCGGACAAAGATATTCGAGAGGAGGTGTTACATAAAGTGTTCGCAGCACTTAGAAATTTATATTCTAGGGCCGTTAATATAACAATAGAGTTCATCAAAAAAAGTCCATCGATTTGTTACCTGGGGCGCTACCAGGAGCGCTCGCACTGCTAAGATAATGTTCTAGGGTAGCCACTGGAGTCATTTATAAGAATTGCTGTATTTATTCACACAGCATTTTGGATAAATTTACTCAAGTGGAACTCTAAAGTACAATGGAGTCGATTCTAAGTAATACCTAAATCTGAATCTATTCAAACGCACATCTCTTTCTAGTACATCGCTTTAGTAGAGGCTAGAGCTATTGTATGCGTTTTTTTTACTTACAACTAGTTAATTTTACGTTGCCAGAATCATGTCTAAAATAGATTGACACTATCAAAAGTCTGTTACGTGCGTGAGAAATAGGCAAACGTGACACGGTTTTTAACGTTTCAAACTTCAACTCGCTGTAACTTTTTTTTTGTTTTTTTTTTACGACAAAAACCAATTTAAACCTCGATTCTCTCATCTCACCGTTTTTGCGATTATCAATCCTAACTATAATATTATAAATGCGAAAGTAAGTTTGTTTGTTTGTTTCCTTTTCACGCCTAAACCACTGAACCTTAGAGTTATATATGTTACAGTCAAAACCCTTAACCGGTCAAAACTACTTTTGTCTGGCAAAATCAGTCAAAAGTACTTTTGACCATAGGCTTTCGTCAATAGTACTTTTGACTGAAATAACAGTCAAAAGTGCTATTGCCCAATGAAGCTGGTCAAAAGTACTTTTGACCAACTGATTCCGTCAAAAGTAGTTTTGACTAGTCGTGTCAGTCAGTCGTGTCAGTCGGTTATTTTATCATACAAAGTCAATTCTAAAAATAATTGAGCAGTCCAATAACTGAATGAGCGGTAAAAATGATGGAATGAGCAGTTCAATAAATAGTTCGGCAGATTACAATTCTGTGTATGGACTTTAGGGCACCCCGACTCGGACAGGTTAGGTTAGAAGGGGATGGCGGGGTCGTGTGAGCGAGCGAAGCGAGCGAATAGACCTCGCCTTCCCCTTCGTTGTTATTTTTTTTTAAAACCACTCCGTCAATTATATGATAAAGATTATTTTTATTATTTTATTTATTTAGATTATTAGCAAATAAAATCAATTTTATAGCTTACCAAAATTATCGTTTAAATGATAGCCTATCACAAAAACTATTTTACCACACGTAACTGCTCATTCAATATTTTGTACTGCCTCTTTAAATGAGTGCCCTTTAATTTCCACTCCTAACGATTAAAAGTAATTTTGACTGACTATCTAGCGGTTAAAAGTAGTTTTGACCAGGAGCGTCAGTCAAATCCACTTTTGACCGCAAATTTACAGTTAAAAGCACTATTAACCAATGATTTACCGGCAAAACTACTATTGACCAACCTGTGCAGTCAAAAGTACTTTTGCCTGATTTTGCCAGTCAAAAGTACTTTTGACCGGCTAAGAGTTTTGACTGCAACATATATACTCTAAGCATTGAACCGATCATTCTGAAATTTTTTATATACGTTTTCACGTGTACAGAAATGGACATAGAGTACCTTTCATCCCGAGAAAAGTACTATTTCCGAGTAAAATAACAACATAAAAATAAGTTTCTTATGATAATAGATGGCGCTCCATGTTGGCTCCAACATACTACGCGGGCGAAGCCGTTGGCGGAAGCTAGTCTTATATACTATTGAATTTCGAGCTATCGAGAAACAAAGTAGATTTTATAGTTAGTTTATTTATTTAAACTTAACGAGCTTTGCCCGGACACCAAATGTAGTTTTTAATGTTTCTTGGAAGCTATTTATTTGTTATTGCCAGCTTGTTCTTAAGTAATAGGTTGACTTACAGCTTGGCAAAAAGAGTCTGAGACGGTGACAGCTGGAACTAAAAATAAAAATCTTAAAAGCTAGTTTGTGAGTACTCTAAAAACTTAAAAGTGATTTATTTGATTATATTTGATGACAAAAAATTTGTCATAGAATTAAGTAAGTACCAAATAACTTGTAATTTTAAATTGTAGTATGAGAAGTAAGTAAGTAAGAAGACTTTTATTTAGACTTATTTGAGAGGAACATTTCCACCATACATCCATCGTGCTCCCGAAAAGATATCGAGATGCACGTTTTTATCGACAAACATTCAGCCAATTTTCACGAAATATTCAAATAAAAAATTTAAGGGTCAAGCAGTGATATGACGGCTAATAAAGGCTGAATGGAAGAAGAAAACCTATTGCGCCGACCCTAAATAAAATTAGGACAAGGGCAGGAAGATGATGATCTCAATAAATTTTAATCTATTTTAAGACCTACGCGAATCAGTCTATCTACCTATTAGTGAAAATGGTATAAAAAATTGTAAGTATAGTACCTATTTTATAGATTGGCCTTTACAAACAGTCAGGACAGACGATAGACAAATTTGGTGGTGAATTTAATTTTTAGTAATATATAGTGATAATGACAGATAGTGAGTGAGTGAGCTTGTAGTGTTGTGATGCCCGCGATGCTCTCTTGTTTTTTAATAATTAGGTACTAAGGTTATTAGTAAGTGGTTGTGTGGGTAGATATGAGACAATCATAAAAGTAGTGAGACTTTTATAAGCATGAATTCATTACAAAGGTAACAGAACAATATCAAATATCTTGGTGACGCACATTAGATTGGACTAAACTATCGCAAGTGGGTGTGCTGACTAACGGGTAACTAATGGGTAATGATGGCTGCCCACTGCAGTGACGATGATGAACTGTCATACACTCATTAGATCACTTACTTACATCATTTACCTAATGATTGCGTACTAATCATAAACTTACAAAATAAACAAAAACTTATACTTAACTTAAAATAAAAAATCGATTAATTATTAGAAGAGAAAATTAGGTAGGTTAAGGCTCGGAAACTCACTAATTCTATCCTATCTCGCTCGCACATTGAAGATATAAAATCAATGAATCGAAGTTTAAACCAAAATTTCAGCTTGATCGAAACATGTTTTCAAATAAGAAAATAGCTAAAAAATGATTTTTTTTTAAGCCAGAGTCAGAGCCAGAGTTTTTAAGCGAGAGTGTGCTGGGCTGTGTCCACAGCGAATCCGCAGTGGTAGCAGACAGGGGTCTCCTCCCGCCTCGCCACTCGGTGCAGGTATGTCCCAAAGCAACCATGCCCGGACAACATTTGCACCAAGCGGAAATGCGCCACCACGACATTTTATATAAATATTGTGATGGCGCAAAATAATATAATATTAAAATAGGATTGGTAATCCGTATAAATCATGTCAGCTGCAAACTTCTGAACAGAAACAGCCGATAGGACATTCATTTGATGCTACGTATAAGCAAGATACTATCTATGAATGCAATCTTATTTTGTTGATTGAATTCTTGAATGAATGCGTAATGATTTCTTTTATCTGCTTTATTATCGTCCATTAAATCTTCAATGTTTAGGTATTGATTTATAGGCTCTATTTTTTAGTCAAGGCACTTGAATGTACATAAAATGCTCTTACTAAGTTTATGAGGGTTCAAAGTAAGGTACACATCAAGGGCATTTCCAGTAGAACCTGACATCTTGTTGTACGAAGAGTCTGTACAAGGCGAGGTCAGTTCAAACTGGATTTGTATAGCTTGATGTGTGTGTGTACAAAGCGTCATGTACATAACTTTGCAATGTTTGATGATTTAAAACCTTATAAAAGGTATGTTATTTAAATTAAAATAAAGGCATTCAGTATGAAGCCATATAATAAAGTATCAAATAGTTTAGTTTTATTATGGTGCTGAATATAAAAGATGTATGGAAACCGGCTGGAATTATAAAAACATAATTAGAAATTGAAAATAATATAAGTAAACAATTTTTTTACGTAAAGCGGTTTTGTCATCAAAAAAAGCTGTGTATCAAATATCGGATCAATATATTAACACAGGAAGGGGGTGAAATATCGATTAAGTACTAAATTTGAACCAAATAAGTAATAAAGTTCGTACCTACTAATTAAATAATAAAAATTTCAAAATGTGGTAGGAACCAATCATAGAAATATTAAACTTTGGAACCAATCCAATTTGATAACTGCAGAAAAAAAAAACAAAAAATAATAGGTACTTAAAGTTGTGGATCGGAAGAAATGGAAATCATGAAGAAAATCACAGCTAGCGATTGATTTGCAATCAAGAGGTCCTAGGTCCATATCTATCTCGTTATAGATTTTTTCTTACAACAATAATTTTAAAGTTTTGGGACCAACCAATTTTGTGCCAACGATCAAAATTGTTTGTCATTGTATTTTTGATAATACCACAAACAATATTTTAAATTTTACTATTTTAGTACCTCTGTAAAGTTAGCGTGTCACATTGTTTCTCAGATAACAGATAAACTTTGTTATAATTTACAACAATGACTAGTTCACTCAATTAAGTATTTTACCTATTTTACAAAACGCAAACACCCAGAACGGAACAAATATCTGAAGATTACATATTAAATGTTTGTAGAAATGTTTGCCTCATGCGAAAATCGAAGCCAAGTGCAGAAGGCAAATTAATTGTTACGCCAAACGGTTCGTCGAGTTGCCATCGTCGTGATTAGGTACCTACCTAACTCCATAGTGCTTGATTTAAGACAGTAACCTATTTATTAGGTCTAAGAATTAATCACAGCCTAGCTCACAGCACCAAACGTTTACTACCAAACATAATACATTTGCATACCTATAACCTAAATGCAACAAGAAATATCACATAAACAATGATTAACCTATTATAATATAAATACAAACCTTCTATCGGTACAACTGGCTCACCTGACATTTCCCCTATTACCGAGGGAATGTTGCCCAGAAGAAAATCAATAATTACCGCTGGTAACCACAATTGCGTGTGTACCCGTTCAATGCAGGGTGCGCTTAAATAGGCTGTCTATTACACCGAAGCGTGAAGGAATATTTCGAATGTCACAATTGTGTCTATAATATGCTATGATAGTCAACTAGGATACTGAACATTATCAATAAAGCAAATGTTATGCGATTTTGTCATACTCATTTTTATTTGACAAAATCATTTATTACGTAGTTATCAGCTGCTTGAAACTAACATGCCATTGGATTTTACTGGGTTTAAAATACTAATTATGTACCCACTAGGTTATTGTGATGATTTGCTTTGAGTTTGAGGTGTTTGGAAAAGCCCAAAAAATGAATAAAACATAGTAAAGTATGAACCAGTTTTATGAGCTAGTATAAAGGCTGTAAAGCACAACAGTTTGATATTATTACTTTTTCTTTGGTAGAATTCGAGAAGATAGTGAATTATTTGTCATCTTTTGTACAATTATAGATATTGTTGTATTGGGTTACCTGTAACACTATAGGCATAGTAACTAAATTACAATACTTGTTGGGTTTCAATAATTATAATATGTTAATTTAATGTCCTTGAATTCAAAATTTTAGCCTCTAAACCATCTTTTAGAAGACATTTAGCAAACTTACCAATAATTTTTCGCCGATAATCTGAATGCTCTTTCAACAACAGTCCCAATTCTTGTCAAACAACATAGAAGTAATAAATATTATTAATTAACAATCGTTACGTTACGGTGTGAACGCTGCCATGTCAATATATCGTAGCACGTGCGGTCGGGTTGCTCGTTAAGGCTGCGTAATGAGCCGCCCATGTTTATGAGAGCACCTAATACCACGCGTCTTATCCTACATAATTTACGCGACTATCGATTCGCGGCATATCGATTCTTCTTCTTATCGAGTCAAGACCCTGCTCAAATTTTACTTGCCCAATAAGTGGCAACCTCAATAGCCCTGTCCGTCGCCTCCTTAAGGTCCTGCTGGGTACACATTGTCGTACAGGACGGACAAGAAAGCAAGTGTGGCATGTCCTGCACGGCTGTTCCGCACTCGCACTGTACATCAGTCTCATCAATCATGCCCCACCTAGCCAAATTATGTTTGCAGCGACCCACAAGCGTCCGAAGTCGATTAAGCGACTTCCATATGGGCCACTGCGATTCGTGACCAGGGGGCAGGTGTTCTGCCGGGGCAATTGAATGTGGGGGAGACGGGTGTTTTTTTCTCCACAGTTCGCATCTCACATCTGTAGTACTTCTCTCTGTGATAGCAACCGCATTTCTGAGAAAGCTTTTGCGACTTTTAAGGCGAACTCGTGGAGGCTGGTGACCGTACAACGGGTGGCGAGAGTCGGTTTCCTGCTTCTTTTTTTCCACCATACTGGCAACTTCGCGACGCACGTCAGGTGGAGCAATACCTGCCAGAGGGTACATCATATCTAGGGGCGTCGGTTTTAAGCACCCTGTTATGATGCGGCAGGTATCATTTAGCGCTGTTGTTACTTCCCCAGCATGGGCAGAACGGTGCCACACTGGGCACGCAAACTCCCCAGCAGAAAAGGAAAGAGCCAATCCAGTTGTTCGGAGGACCTGCGGCGACGCTCCCCAGCCAGTGGTTGTAAGTCGACGTAGCAGATTATTGCGCGTGCTGACTTTGTGTTTGGTGTTCCGGCAGTGAGCCTTATAAGTAAGAGACCTGTCCAAAGTTATGCCTAAGTAGCGTGGTTGGGGGCAGTGTTCAATATTGATGCCTTGCCAGGAGATGTTGAGAGTTCTGTTTGACTGGCGGTTGCGAAGATGGAAGACGCAGGACTGGGTTTTGGATGGGTTTGGTCTTAATGCGTTTTCATTATAGTACTTTCCTAGTACCTGCAGTGCATCCGTCAGTTCTTCTTCAACCTCTTCAAAGCCAGGCATCTGAGCAGCCAGTGCGAGATCGTCTGCGTAAAGAAACCGTTTTGTTTGTGGGGAACAAGGCTGGTCATTTGTGTAGATATTAAACAAGGCCGGAGCCAGCACGCTGCCTTGCGGAAGCCCGTTTTTAGTGTACCGCCATCTACTTTTATTGTTGTTGAGGTGGACTTGGAAGCGGCGGTTATTTAAAATCTCGCTTAGTACGCGAACGAAGCCAAAATCTTTTGTTATGTCGTTAACTTTTAGTAGTAGTCGTTTTATGTTAACTGTATCATATGCTGCCGAAAGGTCTACAAAAACAATACCTGTGACATTATTTACCTCAAAACCATCTTCAATATACTGTGTAAGTTTGAGGGTTTGGTTAGTGCACGATTTTCCGGGTCTAAAGCCAGCCTGCTCATCAATAAGCTTTGGTTCTATAACAAGTGTGAGGCGATTCAATAAAAGTCTCTCAAATAATTTGAATGTGTGGCATAGAAGAGAAATGGGGCGATAACTTTTGGGGTCGTTTTCACATTTTCCGGGCTTTAGGAGCGCTGTGACCTTTGCTTGTCTCCAGAGTTTGGGGATCTTAATATCTTTGAGACAGGAATTAAATAAAGCTAGTAACCACGATACAGCTACTGGACCAAGATGTTTAATTTGTTCAACGGTAATATCATCTGATCCAGCAGCTTTACCGGATTTGAGATTTTTTATTCCCAGGATAATATCTGTTAGTGTGAAAGGTTTGCTAATGCTTGTGGTGTTATATTCTGGCTCGGATAGCTTTTTAACTCTGGGTAAGCGGTGCGGTGGTTTGCCGTTGAGAATAAGTTGGTGAGCCACTTGGTTGGCAGTAACTAGACCAGAGTTTGAAGCCATTGGGGGGTTATCGGTTAACTTTCGAATTGTTTGCCATGCCTTTTTACTGTTGTGGGTCATGTTTATATCTGTAACTAATGTCATCCATTTCTTTTTACGGCCTTCACCAATGTTGTGCATTAAATTTTCGCCTATTTCTAGGGTTTGATCGGAAAATGGATCGTTACAGTATGATTTTTCGTACTCTGCGAGAAGTGAGGCTGAATCCTTGCTCAGACCTGGGATGTATGCTGTACGACAGCCACGTGGGATATGTTGACGGGATGCTGTCTTTACTACGTCTACAAACTTCTCGTAGTTAGCTGATACAGGATCCAGATGTTTAAGTTTGGAGTCTATTACATCGGAGAACATCTGCCAGTTAGCTTTTGAAAAGTTGAATCGACGTCTAAAAGGAACAATTTGTGGTTTGACTATTGATTCAATGCAGCAGCCAATAGGTCTATGTTGGGTTCTTGGAATAGGTTGGAGTACAGTCTTTCTACACATTGAACTGATGCTACTACTAACAAATATAAGATCCGGGTTGTAGCCGCGCCGCCATCGGCCGCTATTAAAAGATGATGGTAATTTGGCATCATGGATTAGAGTCAGGTGTTCTGCTTCTGCCCAGTCTTCTAGTACTGTGCCGTCTGTATTATTGGAATGATAGCCCCAGGTAGTACTGTGGCAGTTGAAATCGCCAATGATGACTTTTATGGACCTGTTGTGGAAATTATTGGTTGGGCGGAAGTGGTACGGTTGATTTGGTGGTTTATATACTGAGGTTATTGTGCAACTTCCGGTATCTACAGTAATTATTTCAATTTGATCGACCGACGATGTGTCCGTAGATTGGATGGAAATATTTGGCCGGGCAAAAATAGCGCTGCCGTATTTTGCATGCGGTGTTTCGGCAATGAGGGTCATGCCAGGTATTTCTGGTCTAAGTTGTTGGTAGTCGCGGTGTGTTTCTTGGACACATAGTAAGTCGCAACCTGATTCCTGGCATAAATTAGCAAGTAATTGTGATTTAGTTAGCGAAAAACCTTCTATGTTGATTGAAATTATTTTCAGAGCTGGTTTGTTGTTAAAGCTATTTGTGTTGGCGGTTGGAGTTGCCGTAGTTGGCGCTGAAAAGTGCCGTTGAAGTTGGGGTCGACTTTGACTTTGAGTTTGGGTCATTGTGTTGAGGAGATTAGTCAGCCTAGACTCTGCGTTACCGAGACTAGCTGCTTCCGGGGTGCGCCGCGTGGAGGCTCTCTTCATGCAACCCCAAAAGCGGCATATCGATTACTTTATGTAATCGATTATAGCAAGACATGGCATTGTTTGTTTAATTTTTTGCCGGTTCTACTTTGAGGGTGGGAAACTAGATTGAGAAGGTAAATTAATTGGTTAGTGATTTTGGCGTGGAAATCAATTTTGGATAGTTAAGTACCTTCAGACTTTTATAATTTAGATATCTGTGTTGAAACGATTTTATTATATGGTCTTGTTGTAAATGTAAAGTACTAATGTTGCAGTTGTAGCCTAATTAGAATGACCGTTGAGTTGAGTAAGAGATGCGTTCTCCCGGCCTTAAGTGCGAACCTGAGACTTCTGACTATGTGTTAGTGTGAAATACTGTCAACAAAGAAAATTCAGGCAACTTATCTCGGTTACGTCACAGAATTGTATGTGTGCGTAAGTAGGTACCTATACCTTTAAGTGTCTAATTCTGCGACTTTCGTAATTTGGTAGTATTCACTTTGAGACCTACTATAATTTTCTGTAAGTGGAATTTCAGGTAGTAAAAAAGTTAATGCTACCAAATTAAGAGTGTCTCGGAATTAGATGAGTTTGCCATACTCGTATAATCAATATTGATCTAAATCGATATTAATTTAGACAAGCTGTGGAAGATGGTTGTGTCGCGGCGTCAGTTTAATGATGAACGTTTAACTTAACTAGAGTTAAGGAATGTTGGCGCACTTGCGTGGGATAGTTCTACATGGTTATGTGGTTAAGGGTAATTTCTTGGTCACTTGATAAACCTGTGCGATGTGCAATGTGCTTAGTAACAAGGACGTTCTCATGAATTTAGGAATAAGTAACTAAAAAGAGAGGGGCAAAAAAGAGTCTGGAAAAATTGAGGGCACCATAAACTACAACTTAAAAATTACAAGTTATTTGGTAGGTACTTACATATTTCTAAGTCGATTTTTTTGTCACTAAGTATAATCAAACGATTCGGTTTTATGATGTTTTAGTACTTACAAACTTAGAATTTAAGATTTTTATTTTTAAAATAAAAAGAAAGTACTACTTACTATCCTTTGCCGCTTTGAAAAGATGATACAGGCACCTACCCCATCAAATTTTTCCCTTATAGTAAATAATATATTAATAATATATTATTATATATTAAGAGTTGTGATAGCCTCGTGGTGGTGACCGTTGACTGGAAAGTCAAAGGTCTCGGGTTCGAACCCAAGGCGCGCACCTCTGACTTTTCGTAAGTTATGTGCGTTTTATAAATTAATTATCACTCTCCGTGCCTCGGATAGCACGTTAAGCTGTTGGCCCCGGTTGTCAATTGTAGTTCTTTGACAGTCGTTACGGGTAGTCAGAAGCCCGAAAGTCTGACAACCAGTCTTACCAAGGGGTATCGTGTAACCCAGTATCTGGGTTGTGGAGGTCTGATAGGCAGTCGCTCCATGTAAAACACTGGTATTCAGCTGCATCCGGTAAGACTGGAAGCCGACCCCAACATAGTTGGGAAAAGGCTAGGCAGATGCAGATGATGAGTAAATAATATATTAAGCAATAAATAATTTTATAGCAATTACAACAATTGATACAGTAAAAAGATTAACTTTTATACTTTAAACTAAAGTTAAGGTGAAAGTCACCTAGAAGTAGATCTGATCAAAACAAATCCGCAAAACAATTTCTAAATAGTAATTTACAGATACCTGAGCAAGAACTTAATCTGGATATAATTTCCCACAAATGCACAAATATTACCGAAGTCAGATAAGTTCAGGCGATGGCATATGACTCATGCGACTCAAATGGTAATAGTTGGTCTTACTTGGCATTTGAAATAACTAGAAAACGTCAATTATTGAAACCAGAATACATCGAAATTTGATTTTGTATTATCATGTCCTAGTTTATCAGAAGCCTGCATAGAGCCTAGAACAAACTGTAGCAATAGGTTTTATTAACAATAGCAAACAGTACAACATACTCATTCAATGCATTTAGAACTCAGCTCAGCTAATGTTAGACCTCAGGAGAAATGAATGCATTGGGTGGGTCGGGTCGGGACATGTTGATTGTCTGTGTTTGGTGATAGCGAACTTTTTGTAAATTTAAATTATGGTTATGGTAATCATAATTTAAATTTCTTGTTATATTTTTATTGAGAATAAAGTTTTTTAAACCTAAACCTAACAGTGAACTGCATGGATATAGCTATAGCCATAGCCATAGATAGGCAAAGCCGGCGCAATGTGTACACGAGCGTAATGTACACCCACAGCATACACCTCTGCCTACCTCTTCTGGGGAATACAGGCGTGAGTCTTTGTTATGTTATGATTATATCGTAGACCACCATGCTAATACCAAAAGAACATATTAGAAGTTAATTACAATGTGTAGCCAGTAAAACGTAATCTCATCTTGAAATTAAGAGCACCGATTACAATGAGCCATTTAATTAATTATAAGATAGTGGTATCGGTTATGTGGTTTGATTTTGAAAGAGTTTTTATGTAGGTATAAGGCCTAACATTAATAACGCAAAACATTTTAGGAATAGATTTTATTATTAAATAATTCTAATAATAAACTTTATAGTGAGTGTCCGGTGGGTTTTGTGGGTGGTCGCGTGCCCGTGGGCAATTTAATACAACTAAGTGAAATAACATAATTTTAATAAAAGTTTTCACAGACAAAATAGAATTACACATTGACATTAAGTACATAATTATAGAAAAAAAAAGAAAATAAACTTAAATTAGGTAGCGAGCCGGTCGCCCGACGTTACGGCGCGGGCGGCTATATGACCGTACTGGCGACATCGCGCGCGTCGGGACATCGTCATTAGACGAGCTGAGTCGACAATTCTGACTCTCCTGAGGCGCGGGAGAGCGCGGGTCAGCGAGAGCGGGAAGGTGCGTTTGTTTAAACGGGCGCGTTATATCCTCCCCCTCCGAGTCACTAAAACGACCCGTTGGTGGCTCGGCACTAATAACATTACGGGGCCGTCCACGAAGGCGCCTAGGCTGTACTGGCGTCGATACCTGACCCGACGTATTGTGATAGGGTCTTAAATTGGAAACGTGAAACTTACCTAACTTTCTTGAATTTAAATCGGTGATTTCGTAAGTGGTGGGGCTAACTATGGCACAAATTTTATAGGGCCCATCACGTTTCGGCATAAATTTTTTGGTTCTACCTTTGGCAGCATCGCTAAGAAGATGAGTCGTAATTAATACTAAATCGCCTACTCTATAGGTGGGTAATGGCTGTCGAGTCTGATCAGTTATCAGCTTACGTTGGTCTTGCTGTTGTTCAGCCCTATCTCTTATTAAATCCCAACTATCTAAAAACTTACGAAGATACGGAGTAATTTGAGGCAGAAAATTCTCTTTATCTAGAATCGCCCGTAAATCAAGCTGAGCATCGAATGGAGTGCGCATCTCTCTTGCAAACATAACCTGCGCAGGACTTGCTCCCGTGGTGGAACACGTAGCGCTGTTCATTGAGAACCTAACTGAAGACAAGAATTTTGGCCACATACGATGTTCGTTTTTAACTAATATTGAGAGCTGTGTACGTAAGTCCCTGTTCTTTCTTTCTGCAGGGTTTGCTTCGGGATGGTAAAGGGGAATTAAATTTTGCTTAATCCCTAAAATAAACATGCATTGTTGCATGGTGGCAGAAATAAACTGAACACCGTTATCTGATATAATACGACGTGGAAAACCGTATCTGAGAAAATATTCATTGATGAGGACAGGCGCACAAATTTCGGCGGTGGCTTCAGTTAGAGCAAAAAGCTCAACCCACCTAGTGGCAGTATCTTCCACCAATAATACCCATTTCTCACCGTGGTCACCCTCCGGCAACGGTCCAAATAGATCAATGGCGAGAACTTCTCCACGCTGATTTAGGACTGGCGTTTGTAGGAGTCCAGTAGGCTTTTGGTTGGATGCCTTGTAGCGCTGACACTCCTCGCAATTTCTTAAATAATCTATAATATACTTGCGCAGCCCAGGAAAAAAATAATTTTGCCTTATCCGGTTGAAAGTACGTTCCGCACCTTGGTGACCGGCTGTGGGAGCATCATGAAATTCTTGTAGAATCTTCTCACGCATCGTAATCGGCACGACGAGCTGTGGCTGTTCAGTATCTGATTCTGGGAGAAAACGATATAAAACACCTTGGTTCATAACATAACCTCTGTCCACCCATTGTATATCAACCAGTCCAGGGTCTTCAAGACAGTTAATAATTTTAGCAACCTCTGGATCGTCAAGCTGCTCCTTACGAACTTCAGTGGGACTGAAACGTGGCATGTCGACGATAATATTACAAACATCGCAACTTTCAAGGTTGGTATCGTCGCACTGAGGACGGCTTAATGCGTCAGCCACAACATTGGCTATACCGGGCGTATATTCGAAACGAATATCATAACCTTGCAATTTCATAGCCCATCGAATGAGACGCCCATTAGGCGTTTTGAGCGTTAAAAGCCACTTTAGTGGTTGGTGGTCACTTTTCACAACGACTGGGTGACCATCAATATATCCACGAAACTTATCGGTAGCCCAAACTACTGCTAGGGCTTCCTTCTCGGTTGTGGTGTAATTTTTCTCCGCAGAAGTTAATAGACGACTGGCATACTCTATCGGTTTTTCTTCGACACCTTCTCCTTGCATTAAAACAGCCCCTAAGGCATAATTGCTAGCGTCAGTTCGCAATATGAACTGTTGGGTATAATCGGCTTGTATTAGTATGGGTGCCGAGGTTAACTTATCTTTTAAACATTGGAAAGCTTCTTGTTGTTGATTATCCCATTTCCATGACTCATTCTTACGGGTAAGCTGTGTTAACGGTTGGGCTACCTGGGAAAAATTAGGGATAAACTTCCTGAACCAGGAGCATGTCTGTAAGAATGATTTCAGATGCTTTAAATTTTTAGGACTGGCCATCTGCAGCACTGCGTCAACCTTACTGGGATCCGGTTTGATACCGTTGGGGGTAATCACATGCCCAAGATAATTAATTTCTGGACGAGCAAAGAAACATTTCACACGATTGGCTCGTAAACCGAATAAACGCAGACGATCAAATACCTTTTGTAGGTCTTCCAGATGGCTGGTAAAATCCTGTGATATAACAAGAAGGTCATCCAAGTACGCTAGTAATACGACACCCTGTAAACTAGCGCCGGAACGGAATCGATCAATTAACCGTTGAAAAGTGGATGGCGCATTCTTCAATCCAAACGGCATGCGCGTAAAACGGTATGTGCCATACGGCGTTATAAAAGCAGTTTTATCACGATCAGCTGGGCGAACCTGCACTTGCCAATAACCAGCTTTAAGATCAATTGATGACATGAAACAATGTCGTTTTGTCAATTGAAGAAGCTCATCTATGAGCGGAAGAGGATAATTATCGGTTTTTGTAATAAAATTTAATTTTCGATAATCTACGCAAAATCTAATACTTTTATCCTTCTTTGGAACTAACACAGCCGGAGAGGTCCACGCAGACTCGCACTCCTCAATGATACCGTCCTCTAGCATTTTATCGAGTTCAGTTTTCATTAACTGCTTCTTAGCAGGTGTGAGGCGATATGGCGGGACTGATATTGGCGGATGATCTCCGGTATCAATATGATGTTCGGCGTACGGCGTAGGTGCTCCCCCTGGTCCGAAGACATCCTCATTGCTCTGTAAGAGAGATGCTAATTTGTCACGATCAGCAAAGCTCAGCATCGTACCTTCATCATCTCTTAAAAATTCGGCAGCAGAACAAGTTGTGTGGTTACTGGGATATTCATATTCTAAGGGGTACAATTCTCGTGACCCATGAAAGTGCCACGTGGACGAAGAAAAGTCCATTACCAAACCAGCTGCCAAAACAAAATCTATACCTAACAAAGTATCGTTATCTTTAGCATCTGGAAACACGAAAAATTCTAAATTGACACTTTTACCTTTTACTCTGACTTCTAATGTCGTAGACAGCATTTGGCGTGTCAATGCTGAACCATCGGCGAGCCTAACTCGCATAGAACCTGTAGTAAAGGGTTGATTGTGCTGTTGAAGTAGCGCGTAGAGTGAGGCGCCAGCTACTGAACCTCTAGCCCCGGTATCAATTAAACCCCTTCCGCGGATTCCAAAAATCTCTATACCTAAGATAGGCCGACGCGGTACTATATCTTGTTCAGAGGTTAGTCCCGAAAAATTCATGGTCGCCCTACTTTGTGATGGACCCTGTTGTAAACGGAAATTATTGTTACGATGTTTATAACTAGGAAACACTGAGTCCAATTCATTAAGTTCGTGTGTGCGGTTATTTGACTCCCCCTGTTTATTAGGACGAGGCGATTTAAACAAAGAATCAGTTACAGGGCATGTACTTGTATTATTAAGCAAAACAAAACTCGGCTCTGTAGTGTGCGTTGTGTTTACATTAACACCATTAGAACGCTTTGGATAAGCACTACGAGTAAGATAACACAAGTCAGGTACAGACCCAGCACAAACCTTATCGTAATGATTACTTACCTGTGCGGGCGGCTTACCAGTTGATGCAGGGGAGAAAGAGCCTCGCGGTTGCGTATTAAAATCCACTGAATTAAAAGTAGAATTACATTTACTACAATTAGCGCGCATCACCCCGCTCTCGCCACACCCGTAACACGATATATTTGGCGTAGTCGTATTGTTTATGTTACTATCGCTTTGTTTATTTAACAATTTCCGACACTGTTCACGATTATGTCCATAGTTCTTACAGTAAACACAATATCGACTTTTAAAATCTGAAGAGGTCTCAGCGTCTACGTTGGACATACGTTGTTGACGTGACGAGATCTCCGCTGCTGCGGATGCTGAAGGTGGACGGAAGCTCTGTGCTCGTTGCGTTGTTGACCGCGTAAGCGCCGGTGTCGACGACTTAAGTTGTGCGCGGGTCGCGGCGGCAGCGGCTCCCTTTGAGGTATCGGTACGGGATTCTTTACTTGAATCCTCGATACTCCTTGCTTTTTGAAGCAGTTCATTAAAATCTGAGAATTTTTCTCTAAGGAGACGTTTACGAATGGAGATAGATAGCAATCCATAAACCATATCCAACTCCACCTTCTCGGATAGATCACCTCTTGGAAGGTGAGCAAGGAGCGCTCGGGCTCTGGCGACAAATAAATCCGTTTTTTCATGGGGTTGTTGGCCGTTTGCGAATAAATCAATATATATTCGATGAGGAGGGCGGCGGTCTCCAAATGCACTCCGAAGGTTGGATATAACTTCTTCCCAGGACGAAGTTTGATGTTTGACACCCTGCCACCAGGTTGCGGCAGTGTGTGATAGAAGCATCGAAAAGCCTTTAACGGCCACGTCGTCGGGAACATTGGCTGCTTCTCTGTATGACTCGACGGCATCAATAAAACCTTCAACTGACTCGTCAGTGCGGCCGCCGAATAGAGCTTTGCAGCGGCTGAAGTTGCCAGTTGGACGAAGATCGATGGCAGGAGTCGCCGGCTGTCGAACGCTTTCGAGCAACTCACGAAAAGCTGTGACCTGCGTGCGTTGGAGGGTGGAGATCAGCTTCTCTACTTCTTCCTCGCTGTATCCCACCTTGGACGCTGGCGCCTCTTCTTCTTCCAAACCACTCTGTCTTCTCCTAGGCATTTTGTTGGCACTGTTATCACTTTATAAGTCAATGTTATGCACTTATTGTATATTTGCCCCACACGTGCGGCGCCATTTATAGTGAGTGTCCGGTGGGTTTTGTGGGTGGTCGCGTGCCCGTGGGCAATTTAATACAACTAAGTGAAATAACATAATTTTAATAAAAGTTTTCACAGACAAAATAGAATTACACATTGACATTAAGTACATAATTATAGAAAAAAAAAGAAAATAAACTTAAATTAGGTAGCGAGCCGGTCGCCCGACGTTACGGCGCGGGCGGCTATATGACCGTACTGGCGACATCGCGCGCGTCGGGACATCGTCATTAGACGAGCTGAGTCGACAATTCTGACTCTCCTGAGGCGCGGGAGAGCGCGGGTCAGCGAGAGCGGGAAGGTGCGTTTGTTTAAACGGGCGCGTTATAACTTCTAATAAACGTAAAAAAAGGGCACGGCCGTTTATGCTGTAAAAAAACGTATATTTTGACACTCGCAAGGGAATCAAAATTTATAGGGTACTTTCCGTTGAACTAGAACTATGAAATTTGTAACGTAATATATTAACTTAGCTTATATAATATATATGGAACTACAAATACAGAAAAAAACTAAAAATGTTGTAATTAAATCATAATAAATATAGTCTTCATACGGAACCCTCGGTTGGCGAGTCCAACTCGCACTTGTCCGCTTTTTTTATTAAAAAAAATGAGTTTGCAACCTCTTTTTACAAATTAAACAGCATTACAACAAACTCAACCCAACCGTATAAAACCAACAACAAAATAAATAATTTCCTACATTGACAAGTGACAAACGTACTCACTCGAATTCCCACCGAGAGGTGTGAAACTTTATTTTATAATTGGCGGCTTTCGAAAGCAAATGTTCCGAAATCCGGACATTTTCGCTAAATATTCGCGACGAAACGTTGACGACAGAAAGCCGCGATCAATTAGTAGATCAATGGTATTTTGTATTAATTTATTCCGTTATTAATCGGATTTGAAAATTAAGAAATAAATAAATAAACCAGCCTGTAACTGTCCCATTTCAGGTCAAAGGCCTCTTCTTGCAATGCAGTTACAATTATTTCGATACAGAGACTCCTGCGCAGTTGCACTTATCACTTTATCAGCGAATCCATACATTACGCCTGCGCAGCCGCCGCGCGCCGCTGCCGTTTCAGATACAGCAACTATGTACCACTTAACTACATTGACTTGTAAAAAATCTTATGAGCTTTTTTTACTTGTGATAAATCTTTATGAAATACTTTAAAATTACAGACTTAGTAAGTAAGTGTTTAAGAAATAAATCTAGACACTTGTCGGAAACTACATACAAACGCTCGAAAATGGCACACTCACACAAACATGGGCAACGACGCGT
Source organism: Protodeltote pygarga (assembly GCA_936450705.2). NCBI lineage: Eukaryota > Metazoa > Arthropoda > Insecta > Lepidoptera > Noctuidae > Protodeltote > Protodeltote pygarga. Next base: position 13,518,941 of record OW388250.2, on the reverse strand, counting down.
CATCGATACTGCGAGTACCGCGATGTTCGCTTAGGAGTCTCGACGCTACGCAATATTACGCATGTTTGTGTGAGTGTGCCGTTTCGTTTTTATGTAGTTTCCGTACTGTATGATTATTACACTGTGCTATGAGCGTGTAGTTAAGATATATGTTCACAACACCTAGTGTTGCACAATGACAAGGATTTGTACCGCGACTGGTGACCAACTGTCTTGTACGAACCACTTAAATGATTTAATGTGTTCTAACCAAATGTAGTTATGAGCTTGCGCAAAAGCTGTGTCAAGTCAATTTTAATTCTAATCAAACTATAGGCCTTCAAAACTGGGTACCTATCACACTTTTAAAATTGTAATTTCTCCTAAATTATACAGGAGTTACAGTTTTCTATCAACTTTCTTTATAGCTCTTATAGTATATCTTTTGATCCTTCTTGTTTCGAATTTTTTCTTGTAGGTACCTATACTTTAAAAGTTATAGCAATTTTAAAAGTTTAGTACTAAGTTTTGAAGGGTAATGTAGTTCCAAAAGTTTGTCAAAAGTAAAGCAAAACATAGGAATTTTAGATGATTGTAGTATTCATAAAAACGAGAGGATTGTATCTTCTTTAATGGTCGATTTGATAGATAGAAAGTGGCATATACAAAGTTGCCATAAAATACTAAATTAAAGTATAATAAGTAATGTTGTATTGCCATCTAAAAATATTAGATAATAGGAATAGCTCAATAGGAAACGAAGAGACAGTTGAAAAGTAAGCTAAGATTTGAAAATTGAGCATAAACAACACTATAGTTTAGTTGCTATGATCTAATAGTCAATAAGGTGCAGCATTGAGCTTGATACAAATTTGTCGCAAGGCGCGGCGCAGGCGCCTGACTGTCTTGTCCGGTGCAACTGTAGACGTCTTGTCTCCTAACGTGGTACAATATAATAAAATTCCTCTTGCTTACGTAGATAATTTGAATTTCGTAACTTATTTTAGTAAACACCAAATATTTGCACGACTTGTCAAGAAAACAGCAATTGTTTGTTGACATCATCCTCCTAGTTAAATCGAATATAAACAACGGTCACCATTGCCGAAACCGGCAAGGAAATATTTATATACCTACATAGATAGTTTGGGTATATAAACATTATATAGGTACCCAATTATATCCAAGTGGCAAGTCAAAGGTCGTAGGTACGAAACCCAGGTACGCACCTCTGGCTTTTCGAATTGATGTGCTTATTAGAAAATAATTTGCACTTGCTAAAACGGCGAAAGAAAACATCGAGAAGAAACTAGCAAACTTGAAAGATTTTTCAACGGTGCGTAAAGTCATGTCAGAGGCCTACGTGCGGTTTAAACTCTGATACTAGGTTGTTCATCAACCATACGATAAAGACGAAGAATTTGATCAGCCATTGTCAAGGTCTCAGATATTTTTTTCACAAACATTGACTCTGTATAAAATCAACCACCATCAAAACAATTTGGACCAAGTTTCAAATAAACATCGCGTCCTATTTCTGAGCTCATAAGTCCTACAGACAAGATCGGTATATGTTGCTTGTGAAAGCTAGTTCGGATCGGCTGCAGGACACAAATCATGGTAAGCAACGCCCCGCTTACACAAGAGCTAGGAAACGGGTCTAAGATGTCGACTAAAAAAGTTTTGTTATAGGTACTTAATTTATTGCATTTTGTCGCGAATATTTCGGTAATCAGAATTCAGAATATTATTGAATTAACGTAAGTATTCAGCTGCATCCGGGACTGGAAGCCGACCCTAACTTAGTTAGGAAAATTCTAGGCAGATGATGATGATGATGCGGCGAATATTTCGGAATTAATTTGAAAATTATATTTGACAATAATATTTTCAAAGCCTCAAAATCAGAAACACTTAAAAAATTTAAAAATATTGACACAATTAAAACTCTTTTTTTAGCTAAGAACACTCTCGCTCATGTCATCTTTCTTTCATAAAAAAAAAAACTAAATAAAAATCGGTCCATTGGTTCAGAAGCTTCGATACCATAGACAGTACACTCCTCTTTTTGCGTTGCCGACGCTAAATATAGTATATAATATGTCTAATACAAATAGATATACCTAATTATAACAATTTTAATTTCTAATTCGAAATTCGTTTTCTGCATAAAATTCAAATTTTTGTACAAAGACAAAATGGATTACGATACCAGATATTTAGAGGAGCACTTTAGCGTTCGCTTGGATACATAAATAATAATAACACAGCCTGTAACTGTCCCACTGCAGGGCAACCGCCTCTTCTCATACAGAGAAGGAAATACCTAAATAATTTCTAAAAATCTTTGAAGTATTATGGACTTTTCTACATCGTAGTAAATTCCAAATATGGACGTCGTCGAGGGATTCTCATAACAATTTGTATGAAGCAACAGCATTGGCGAAAGTGACTGGCGTCTATAACTCTAGCCGTTGAAGTACTGAATGATTTACAATACTGTTATTGTTTTGAACCAATTTTGAGTTAATAGAATAGTTACCCACGCTTTCAGTAGGTATATTTATATTGTTAAAATAAATTGAAATATTTTAAGCATAATTTATCTTTTTCTTTATTAGAAACATGCAATGACATCTTAAAATTCATGTGCCTTTTCATTAAAGATGTAAAATGCACCCATCTCGCTAAAAAAACGGATCTGTTTAAAAAATACTAAGTAAATAGTGATGTAATAAAGATCACAAACTAGCAAAGATATAGCCATAAAAATATTTTCTTCCAATATCTTTGGATGTAGCGATGTGTGTTGGACCCAAGGTGCTTCTAAAGGCAGGCTTTGACTAAGCTGGTTTCATAGGATATTGTATAGAATAGGTAGGTATGTAATATTTTATAAGAAATAAAAAAAAACAGTTTAGTTTTTTTTCTTTTTTTTTATACACATACATGATACAGCTATAAATTACTTACACAACTAACAATGGATGATTACAGCTCATTTCCCAAATGTCTAATCAAGTAATTATACTTACTGTAATATGAATTTTAATACTGTATTTGTCCAATTGAGATTCTAAATTACCATTCAAAAAATTATAAAATGCTTCTCGTGACTAATCTTGTTATTATATCGACGCAGCTTTGATTTGAGTTTTTTAAAGAAGGTTCTAATTTAGTTATGGCACTTCTAGTAGATTTTTTTTGTCTATGGTCCTATCAAAACCTTTATCTACTAGCAATCCCGCTGACTTAAAAACTACCACGTAGGTACCTACCTAAATTAAATGAAACTCTAATACAACAATAGTTTCTTATTAAATTCAAAATATCGTATAATAGTTTAAGTACCTATATTTCAGGTCAAAGATCAAAGTGTAAAAGTTCTAAGTAATTCTGATATTTTATTCAAAACATGATATCTGCATCAAAAATATTCAGATTTAAGCAATTATTCGGCCGTTTAGACATAAAGATAGCGTTTTAAGGCGTGTGAGCGTTATCTAAACGTTTTGTGAAAACAATAAGGCCGAGGTTTGGTGAAACCAGGGCCGGATTAAGGTTTGGGATTCATAGGCACTGTGCACAATACTTTGGGGCCCCGCTTATTAAAAATTGGACAACTGCAAGTTATTCTTCTGTACCTAAGTGCTGTTCTTACATTTGTTACAAATTCAACAGAAATAAACCAACTGCGCAGGAGATAATTAATTGCACAAGTGTGTGCGCAAACACATATACACTCTCTATTCCCTCATGCTCATAGTCAGATGGACGACTGACGAGACTGACTAGAGCCTGGAGAAAGATTAGGCGCAAGACTTACGGCTTTACGTGATCTTTGAGGCACGGAGCAAGTCGTAATTAATATAATAATACGCATATAACTAACGAAAAGTCAGAGGTTCGAACCTGAGACCTTCAACTTGCCCCTCAATAGCCAGTGCTAGTATCGCTGCACATAATGCTTTTAGAAGAGTATTTAACCCATAGAGTATTCAAGAAAATATAGAGTGATAACGTCAACCACATTGCCTTGTGCGGAGCGAAAGCAGGTCTCGCCATAGAAATGTTAAAATGTCATTTTTTCAAATTAAGTTTTCTAGACGTTTTTCAAAATTTTACTCAGCAGTTAACCATGATATAAGCTAAAATGTAACTTTTTCGCTCGTGGAGCCTAGTTGAACCGCAGTCGATCGAGGTATGATCGCAAACGGAGCTCGTGTCGCGGCCGCGTTGTTCATACCCGTGCTCACGGTTCATACTTCTATAGGGTTGCTCTATTTTTTTCTTATATACTCTAAGATTTAACCAGTGTGTCCTGCCGATTGATTTGTTTGATTTACGGTGCTAGATTCATGGATACTAGCTAATGGGCTAAACTACAAATGGAAAGTCACAATCATAATAGTTATAATTTTTACAATATTTTATCGTAAATAACTAACCTCAGTTTTTTCCAATAATTATAGCTAATTATTTTTGTTTTTTTTTTGTCGACCCTAAGGGGCGACGCAGGGCCAAATACGTGCTTATTTTTCCTTTAACTTAATCCGGCACTGTATGAAATAGACGCGAGGCAATCAAACTTGCAATAGAACGCTTAGAACCGGAACACAAGACAGTTAGACCGCTCTTCTCTAAGTAACGGTCTCACCATTTGCAGTACTTTTTCTTTGTGCTCGACTACTAACAGTGCAACCGTGTTTAAACTCATTCTATTCTCGTTCGTTTTTCGATTTTGAATTAAGTCTGAGTAGAATTGATTTTTGAGTAGAATTGATTTTTAAGTAGAATATTGTAGTACAAATATAACGATTTCATTTAGATTAAGTATATTGAGTCTTTAAGTCCAGAAGTAATCTTTCTAGTTTGTTTAAAAATAACAAAATATTGTTACATACCTATACAAATATAAAAATTAATCACATTCACAATCAATCGCATCACTTAGGAACGGCTCTTGTGATGTGGCAATTTTTTTTTAAATACCAATTCGTCTAGATAAGGTTTTTAGGGAAATAACAAACAAACTTACTTTCGCATTTATAATACCTATTAATTATAGTTAGTATTCCAATCCAATTTTGTTCCTTACACAATCCATTTGGAAATGCTGTACGTCTACAATTATTATTAGGCGATGCGCCTTTTCCATTAGAAAAGCAATTACTCCTAATGGATAGCGCAATTTTATGTTTGTTTCAGCATTCTGCTGAGTTAACAACTTTTTGGCTCCATATTTTTTTTACGCAAATGTAGTGTGGGACGCCCTAGGGCACAATTGCCTAACGGAAGAAGGTAGCTGGCAGCAGATGGCTGCGGGTTGCCCAAGACTGCTGAGCTCTTGATGATGATATTCACTGTTTTTAAACGGTTTTACTTAGCTTGACCTGTTTAAATTCAAATTCTAAATTCTAAAAAATGTCTAAATTCATTTGGTTCAAATTCAGTAATCGCTATTTCATCCCTTCCTGTTGACAAATTGATCTGAGTTTTGATGACAAAACCGTTTTATGTAAAAAAAAATTTACTTAGTGATATTATTATTATTTTATTTCATTTTTGTTTTTTCATCTTTTTAAATGCTTAGTAATAATAAATATTACTATGATAACCAGCATGTCCCTCTACTGGGCTGACTGATCTCTGTAAACCATAATATTAAGTTATTAGAACGGTGTTTACTTTAAGTATCGTACTTATAGGTTAGGCTTCAGGCGACTCAATACCCTGTGTTATAAATCTAAGCCGTATCATAAAATCTCAAATAACTACTGACTACCGAAGTGTACGACCGTTAGACGGCAACCAAGATCGGGGATAATACTAAAAATAATTGTGGACTTAAAATTATGATGTTTTAGTTTATAAAGGTACCTATTTTTATTTAATTGTTATGTAAAAAGTTTATTTTGTAATTTTTTTTCATCATATTTGCTCGTAAACAGCGCTATTACATGTAGGAAAAGCGGGCGGTAATGCGCTCTATAATCCCTGAGAGTCACTCTTATAATAAAATTAGAATTATGACTATTTAAAAGTGCTTAAAATGCTCTACATGAATAAAAATATTTTAATTGATTTGATTTTGAATCTTATCCGGTATCAAGACTGAAACAAGAAATCTCGACAAAGACCGAGACCTAGAATTATTAAACCAAGATTAGAAGAAGCGCTTAAAAAAAGTATTATATTAATAAAGTTAGATATATTATCTTTAAATAAACGTTAATACCTCGTCTTTACTCAAATAGTCAAGCCACTCTATTACGAATATTGCGTGGCCTAGTTCACATTTTTATTGTACATGTCCAGTCGTTCATCGTTATGTAAGAACAAAATTAATTTGCCCATAAAACGTAATTAAAAATAAGAGGGTAATTATTCCTTGAGCGATAAACGTATACGCAGTCGATGTCGAAGAGTCGCAAAGCGATATAACCGAAATGCTAAAATCTATTTTTTTTTTTACTTTATTAAGTGTGACAGGTCTTGGTGAATGTATTATGGAACCTTTTGTAATTGGAGAGCGAACAAATATCAGAGAATTTCCACATTCCGCGTTCATAAGTGTTGTTTGTACTGATTTGTTCAAAAAAACCCCCACTCCATGGGTCTGCGGTGGGTCCATTTTGAATACAAACATGATATTGACAGCAGCCCATTGCTTAGCTGGTTGTGAAGAAAACAGCGCCGTCGGCGTCTATGTGGGTCGCTCTGACAGAAGAAAAGGAATCAGATCTTCTATGTCAAGTTTTATTTTACACGAAAATTACCAAGCCGGTAGAACCAAAGATGATATAGCATTACTAAAAACTAAAATTAATTTTAAGTTTAATGAAAAAGTGAAGCGAGTAGCGTTGATGAAAGATCCTCCATATAATGAAAAAGCTCAGGTAGCCGGATGGGGATCAACCGATGTAAGATTATATTTTTCTTTGGCACGAAACTTTTTAAATTATAAATTCATATCCTAGTGTGGATTGGATTCTATGTAATACGAGCTGTATACGCCGTGGTTCCAATTTGACCTGATTGCAGGGCCACCTATTGGGTCCAATTGGGTGAATATAAACCATCCAGGGATTGGTCTCTGGATAGTTGGCGTCAAATCCAACAATCATCAAAATTGGTCCAATTGCTTTCAAGTGTTGCGCGGACAAAAATTTCTGGCAATTGATTTTTATTTTTAAAGTTAATATATTTATAACCTCGTGGAAGTTGACTTCTGAATTGATTCTTTTAGGAAAAGAAGGTGATAAATCCAGACAGTATTATCTATATAAATCAAGATGTGTGGAATAGATCAAAATGTTTGGAAAAAATCAGTACGTTGCCCGACGGCACAATTTGCGGTGTTAATGGTGAAGGCTCTACTAGTTGGTAAGAAGTTCAAGAAACTATACCATTACTATTAATATTGTGTACATATACATACGAAAAGTCAGAGGTGCGCGCCTTGGGTTCGAACCCGAGACCTATGACTTGCCAGTCAACGGTCACCATCACTAGGCTATCACGACATTAATGTCACTTTATGATCTCATGTATTATTTATTACGTAAGTGACTGTTATTTGTTGTAACTGAACTACTGAGGAGGAAAGAGATGCAAATACTTATGCATATTGTGCGAACAATCCAAAAACCACTGTAAAAACATTGTAACATAAAACTACCACGACACAAAGCTATTAATGACAATTCATCTGATGCGATGACGTGTATGGCGCGGTTTCAAAAATTTTATTTACTCATAAAACAGCAATGATTTGACCAATCAAAAAGTTAATTAAGTTGAAGTAAGTAGGTAAGTACGTAATCAGTTTAGAACATTGTAGATGTTGCTACTCGGAACGAGAAAAATGTTTACATTAATAAATTCCCTTCTTATTGTGAGTGTGATAAAATTTATCGATTGCAAAATGGAGTCTTACATAGTGGGTGGAGAAAAAGGGAAAATCGAAAACTTCCCTCACGTCGCGTTCATGCAAATAAAATGTTTAAATAAAAAAACTGAAATAACTAAATATTGGCTTTGTGGGTCTTCTATTTTAAACAGTTATGTAATATTAACGGCAGCACATTGCCTGTACGATTGTACCACTGGAAGTGCAATATTTGTGTCAGTTGGCAACGTGCATAGAAGTAAAGGGACACCACACAATGGAACAAGTTACATCCTTCACGAAAAATATGATGACTATAAAGTAATAAATGACATAGCATTGGTAAAAATCGCACCTGTTATAAAACTCGGCAAGTATGTAAAACGAGTTGCTATTTTATCGGTTCGTCCAACAGTGAAAGAAGCTGAAGTATCTGGTTGGGGACTCCTTAACGTAAGTTTATACATGCCTCTAATTAAAAAATTCAATTAAATTTATAATCTGTATTTCGATGCGTTCTATGTAGGTATAAGGGCCAAAGTGCAAAATCATAACTTTTCAATAGAGGCTCTCAAAGTTTCAATTTGATACATTTTTGACATGATAAAACTGAAGCTTTAGAAACTGCATATTATTTGCTATGACACTTATGTCCAATGTTTATGCTATATTATATATGTATATCAATAATTATGTTTGACCCTTGTACCTTTATAAATATGCTACATAAGCCCTTTTACTGCAAACATAATCACTGTTTCTACGGATCAATCTGTATTATTTAGGGCACAATATTGATTACTTATAGTAAAAGGAAGCACTTTCCATCATATAGCGAAAGTCGCCAAATTGTTACTTAGGCCCTTATTCCTACATAGGACCCATCGAATTGTATGTACTAATACATCGACGTATTACCACGGATACGAAGAGTATCTGTGTTAGTGACACTAGTGATTTTACGCCTGGTTGTACTGAACATGCTACTTCTTGTACTAAATTTGGACATACTTTGGACCATTTCAACATAGCTACTAGCTACTACTACTTCTGACTGGTTTAGCAAAACTTAATTGGAGAGGTGGGGAGGGGCAAATTCCCTCCCAACGTGCCCCCCTTCCTTAAATCAATGTCAGCAGTAGAACATTCGTATACTATTACAACCCCAATAATGATATATAGGTATTATTATTATGCAGTTTGTTAATAGGGTTTCATAAAATGTTGCATACTTATATAATTTTTTTTATTTATGTTTTATTTGCTACGAGTATTTAGTTAATATAGAAAGAGAATGTACAGGTAATTCTCATAAGCTTTTATTTTACTTACTTTCCGTCTGAAACAAAAAAATATTTTCGATGCCAGTTATGACAAATGCTGCTTACAAAGGTATTATCATTTTTAATTTTTTTTTTGTATTTCAGGGGCTTGACAGTCTCCAACCTATTAATTTTGTAACCTAATTTAATTTTTGTACGCTACCATCCTTTTTAAAATTCGGTTGTCGCCTCCGAGACGTAATCTTATAATTATAATAATGAAATATTAATAGGTACTTACTCATGTATTTTGAAATATTGTAATAGACTAAATAAATAAATACCTTTTAACTATAAAAAAATATAGTGTAAAAAATGTGTCCTATGGAATTCGGGAAAAATGGGAAAATGGAGTGTCGATACGGGATCGAGTACTTCCTATTTTATCTTTAGACAATCTTGCCTGGCTTTATTGTTTTATCAAGCAGTAGGTACTAAATGCGGGAGCCCGAATTCGAATAAAGTCACTCGAACTCCCGAATACGGGCAAGGACCAAGTGTAATTGCGTCAAAATGATGCTTAGGACTTACAAAATTATTTATAAATTTGTATTTTAATTTTATTTATATCAAAAAACTTTTAAGCAGGTAGTATTTGTTAGTAGGTGAGTATGTTAATTTAATATTTGTAAAATTAGCGCACTTACCTAATAACTTATATTTTCAGGAAAAAACACTCGAGCAGCCGAACTACCTTTATTACATAAAACAATATGTGTGGGATACAAGGTCTTGTCAGCAATATATAAAGACCTTACCTAAGGGCACGATATGTGCAAGCAATGGAGACCCCGACATATATGCTAGTGGGTAAGTTAACTGGCAGTTTCAAGATCAACCTTCTGTTAATAATAGTACGACTATAGGAACCCCCTAGAGGTTTATTCTGAATCACGAACTCAATGACAATCCAATGTCAATTTTTAGTTTGCTTTGTTTAAAAATTCTTTTAATAAGCAGATAATAATATTAATAACAATATTAAAGTAAAGAACTTATACATGGTTATTTGTAAAACACCAGTATCCTTAAAAAGGGCCATTAAACTGATCATTATGAACAACTTTTACTATAGCTATGGGACCAACCCTGATATCGCAAAAAAAAATCTGCTGTTCCATACATTTTGTTGAGTCATGTGAACATAAATGTATGGAACAGCTGATTTTTTTTTGATCCCATAGTAAAAGTTGTTCATAATGATGAGTTTAATGACCCCTTTTAAGGATGCTGGTGTTTTACAAATAACCCTGTATATATTTCCTCGTGTGAGAAAGGTCCTAAGTACGTTAGTCGTAACACTTGCAAAGTTGCAACCCAACAGTAACACATGACACTAGATTGCTCTTGCTATTTTTTTAAAATAATCAGTTTTTCAATTGCAGTGGTGACTCCGGCAGTGCTTTAACGGTACAGAGTTACATTCAGATCGGCATTGTGTCATACAAGGTGCCGAAAATCAGCAACAGTTTAATTATCTACACAGATACCAGCTACTTCTACGATTGGATTAGAAAGAATTCAAAACTAATCTATTGTTCTTAACTATAATTTTTATCACCTTATTAAGTAAATATAGTTGGACCAGTATTATCTTTGCTCTCGTTCATGGATACGTGGGTTTAGCGTGATGCACGTATACACCCATTTTCTAATACACCAAGAAGTCTTCCTGTGAATTGCTTGCTTCTGAAACACAAGGTATAAATTACTGACAGAAGAAAAAAAGCAGAGCACAAACAAAAAACTGCAATCAAGACCGAACAACATATTATTATATTCAAACTACAAAGCAAACGTTAATAAAGATATTCGTCCCAGGACAATGGCACAGCAAATTGCATTAGAAGTTTTATCACCTGTCGGAGTAGAGCTTGTATGCTGAAATTATTGACATTATAAAAAAGATTACTACATAATATTATAAGACTTTTCTCTAGTTTAATTTTTCCCATAACTTTTTCATCGTAAAATGAATCGGCAAATAGATATTATTAAAATACCGTTATTGGGCGCCATTTTTTCAATATGGCGCATGGCGGCGCGAGCGGCAAAGTTACGAGGCGGAAAATAGAAAATTTGTGAAAATAGGAAATTTCGACGAAATCAATCAAAACTTCCGGAAAAAAATCCAGGTAAAACTTCTAGATGACGGGACTATTACCTATGTTGGCCTCACGAATCGTTTAAAGACAACTAAATAGATAGGGAACTAGTTGCGCCCTATTTTTGCCAAAAAAGTGGCAATGAGGACACAAAAGGGAACTTATTCTAGTCTGTGAACTAATAACATACTCCTGCAATATACTTACATGAATATTACCTTAATTCAAGTAACCAGGACTCAATTGATCGTCAGTAATATAAAATCTATGTTAGTAATTCATTATCATCTAACAATATTTTCACCGCTACATCCTCTCATGAGAAATGGCGCAGCAGTGACTACTTAGATGCAATTCAGTCTGCTTCCAATCATGCTTAGGATACTGTTAGAGCTGATCTGCATCCTGCGCACCAGAACGGCACGCCTCTTACGCATTGTCGCGTAGAAGCAAAGTGCATTCGCTAACATTTCCGATGCGCTGCAGAAGAACCCCACTAGCATTATAAATGCATTGTTGAACACGGAGAGCGTTGTACGATATTTGAGTTCTAACCCACAGGCTGCATCTGTATAAAGTCGTACAATAAGCTCGCAAAAGCATGATCTTTACAGCAAGTAAGCAATTTGCAAATCTGCGACTCAGCATTTTTGCTGTAACTGAGAACTACCGCCGTTTACGTTCAATTTCAGCATCATCTTTGAGGTCAGGGGTAACTTTGCAACGTTGTTCCGTTGTACAATAACTTGTCGCGTATCCGAGGGCTTAAATCATCTTTTATAGATGTGAATAGGCCTGAATGAATGAATCCGAGGGTGCATTCACTCACAGGAGTATTAATTGAAAGACATTTTGCCAGGACCAACGATTTAAATGAATTAATATGAATTATTTTAAATTTAAGTTTATTGCACCAACATATTGTACTCTAAAAACAAAGAAATAAATAATAAATTAAAAATATTTACCTGATTAAGGTGCGTTGGATAGGTACAAACTTTCCTTTAATTGAAAAGTGATGCCGTATAGCTATTGAATCACTTCTGTAGCGCATTGTAAATGCAATAACAAGAGCGATTCGACGTTTGTTAACGGAACGCGCTACTGAAGCGCCCAAAAAGTCGCCTTGAAAAACTTAGGTTTTTTAAAATGGTCTGGCCATTCATTTAGAGCCTTATACCCTGTACTTTTTAGACCAACTGTACCCCTGATCAATTTTTTTCATTTGCAGGGGTGACTCAGGCAGTGCTCTCATAGTACTGGGTTACATTCAGATCGGCATCGTGTCCTACAAGATGCCATCAATCAGCAAAGATATTGTGGTGTACACAGATACTAGCTACTTCTATGACTGGATTATAAAAAATACGAAACGACTTTATTGTGCCTAGATAAGTGACATTTATTGGATATATAGCAGAAAGATAGTTATAACTGTAATATAAGTATATTTCTAGTAATATTATCATACTCCAAATGAAAGTTGTGTTTTAATCAAGGCTTAGTCGACGGATTCGTAGTCTGAAAAAACCTTACAAAAACTTTACCTTGAAATAAATGACTGAGGCTTTATTCGCTCACTTTGGTCACTTACGAGTAGGTATCTACACTCCATCTCTTTCAAATTTAATCTAACCGAGTATCTCTAAACTAATAAACTAATATATCAGCAAAACAAGGCTTTTGTGCATAAGGCCTTTTATGCATATGGCTTTTCACGCAAGTGTTTTCGCGCAAATGGTTTATTGCGTTTATATCTTTTTGTAACTGTGAATATTATTCAAGTGTCGTACTACAGATAGCGTCTTGCAACCCAAACCCTTCTCAACGTGTTACCTAAGCCTAAAATCAGTCTGCATCCTCAAGTCTAGTCTTCTGATATAAGGCTATATTCCAAATGTAAACGTTTTAGCATTTTGACCAACTACGCTTCTATGGATATTGGATGTATTGCCTGTCAATTAGACGCGTTCAATCGTTGGCTTTTTAAAAAAAAAGATGGTATTTACACGGGCAACTATATATTTAACTGTCACTTGGATATGTCAAAAAATGGAAATTCCAAAACAATAGGTTGGCGATAAACCTTTGAAAAACAAGAAAAAAAAAAAAGATTATATCATTATGAGTATGTATCATAATTACATCAGGAATTGGGTTTTTTTTATAGCTAACTAACATTAATTTCGGGCGGAATGTAAATACAGGCTAATAATTAAAATAAACAACTCTCTGTTGCGATTCTTTTAATATTAACTTAGATGTCAATTAACGGAAATTATATATTTATGTATAAATAATATATAATAAGCAACTTTATATATACCTAAACCTGGAATTAATAATAATTTACGAACCGTAAAACATATAAGAATATATGGTGTTGCATTAATTTTCTATTGCTGACATTAATTTAAGAGGGGTTAATGTAGGGGGTAATTGGTATATTACCCTTCTGGTGAGGAGGAAGTATCCCCTCATCTCTGTTTTTTTGCTAAGGGACCCTTTGGGTCCTTGCTTTTAGTAACTTGTAATCTTAGTATATTTCTAATAATTTTTAATGATAATGTTGAAATGGTCCAAAGTAATTCTACCACTCTAGTTCTAATCTAACTTAATAAATCATATTTTAGCTTTCTTTTTTTTCTATTTGTGGGAGCTTTGCTCACAAAACCAACCCAAAAGTCGTTTCGACAGCAAGAAGTTGGACTTTGTGTTAGGTTTTTTCAGACCGTAAACACAGAAATGGGAGCCCCGCAAAGTCCGTGAAATAAATATAGCGTCCTAATTCTGAATCCGTGATACTCTTAATTTGATAATATTATCTATTTTACTTCCTGAATTCGACTTACAGAAACCTTATAGTAGGGCTCAAAATTAATACCACCAAATAAAGAGAGTCACGGAATTGGATGCGGTGACTAACTGATTTAAATTATTGTTTTTACTTTTATTCATTCACGGACTCTACGTTTTAGTATTTCCTAGTATAATTTTCAATCTTATTCGTATAATTAAACTACACCTTCCCTACCCTACCCTACTCTACCTCTACTAAACCTTACTCCTTCCCCACTTTACCATACCATATCCTACTCTTTACCATATCTACCTTACCATGCTCTTTACCATATCCTAGGCTACTCTAGATGGAGACAAATCCAACAACTTAAACCCCATGAAATCGGTTCAGCAGTTCTTGAGTTATAAGTGGTGTATAGCCCGATTTTCTTTTATGTATAGACTAGATTGATTTTATTATTACTATTATTTTTTATTGCGCTCAATTGAGGAGAGTGTAATGAGAGTAGGAAGGCCTTTGCCCAGCAGTGGGACAGTTTAGGCTAGTAATAATAATAATAGGTATAGATTGTGAATTGCAACTTTAGCCAGCATTTGTTACTCGGTAAATATTAGGTTTGCTCGTTGATGGGAGTCAGTGGAGGTATAGCAATTAGGTAATTAGAAGCAAATTGCTTTTTTCCACTATAAAACAATAAATACCATTTCATGACCAGTTTAATTATATGCTAGTCATACCTGTATAGTTGACAAAGCTTGCTGTATGCATACATCAGGCGATATCTACTGTTACTAGTCATATTATGATTATAACACTTAATATGATGATAATATGTTTATATTAACCTTTATTGTTATCGTGAATGTGATAAACTACATCAATTCTGAGATGAAACCGTCTATGGTCGGTGCGGAAGAAGCCGATATCAAAAAAATCCCTCATTCGGCGTTCCGAAATATTCGCTGCCCAAGTGATATTTCATTTATCTGTGGAGACTCCATAGTGAATCAAAAGATTTTGCTGACTGCAGCACATTGCATCCACGACTGTCGTCCTGAAAACCTTTTAACCGCGAATGTAGGCCATGAAAATAAATACAATGGCGAGGTTTTTCCTGTATTCATGTTCCTGGTTCATGAAAAACTTAACCCGGCGAAAGCAACCGCTGACATAGCATTGGTCTCACTCAAAAGTCCAATAGTATTAAACAAAAACGCGAAACAAACAGTGTTTATGCGTGATCCACCGACAAATGAACCAGCGCTAGTAGCTGGGTGGGGTTTTATTGATATAAGTTTATATATTTCTTCCATTATCAATTCCATGCTAAAGCCGTAGCGAATATATTGGGTCATATTGATATATGGTGGAGAAAATTATGTGCTAACTCAAAAAACAAAGGAAATACGCCTCAAGGATACTTATTAAATATTTTCCTGGAACTGAGATACCGTGGTGGTTCACATTGTGAATAAGGTCATCTAAAACTTTATCCATACATTTCACTAGAATTTGTTTCGGTCAGCCGCGGACAGTAATAGAAATGATTTGACACGAAAGCGTGTCATGTTTGTATGATTTTTTATACCTACGAGTATATTTTTTTTGTATATAAGCCACTGATGAGCTTAAATGCACCTTTATCAATATTTTTTTTAAATACGGTAAAATTTCGACCAGTAAGCGACCTCTAATATAGCAAACATATATATATATATATATATATATAAGCAAACATAACCATTACCAGTACCTCAGAGAAAATGGTACTTCAGTACTTCAGTACCATTTTCTCTTTTATTTATAGGTATATATTTTTGTACTACTACATCAAGCTACTACAATCTGTCAAATTTCTTTAATAGATTTTCAACTTTCAAACTTAAGCATTAAGTTCAAAGTTTAGTGGGAAAATTGTCAGTTCTGGACATTAAAAAAGATAATAATAGATACACAAGACATACACTTTTAAAACAAAAACAAATACAAATAACTGTCGGCTAAATTTTTTTTTTTTTAATTTTCAGGCATTTACTAAAGAGTATTCTGAAATTCTTATGTATATAAAACAATTCTTGTGGAGTAGATCTGACTGTAAGGTAGTGTTGGGACATATACCTAAGGGCACTTTATGCGCTTCTAGTGGTTATAAAGATATTTATACCAGTGGGTATGTAAAGCTTAAGGCGCCTCTTGCGCTAATCTGCTTTCTCGCTTGCACATGGAAGATATAAAATCAATGAAAAATTCAAATAAACCGATGGAAGGATGTTCTCCTCTCTAAAAATTTCAGCTTGATCGAAACATGTTTTTAAATAAAAAAATTGCTTTAATTGTTTTTTATTTGAAGACATGTTTCGATCAAGCTGAAATTTTTGCTAGAACTTTGTAATTGACTTTAATGTGCGAGAGAGATATCAGATTAACGCGAAGAGGCGTCTTAAATTATTAATAGTTGATTGGATTGGATTATGGATTTTACACCGACCGTGTAGTTTCCGGCCAAAGAATAGGACCACTACTCCTCCCTCAGGTGTCGTAAGAAGCAATAAAGGGAAAAAACCCGATGCGCAGCAGCATCCTTCTGTCATCTGCTACTGCAATCGCCAACCCGCTTGCCTAGCATGGCGATTATGGGAAAATACCTCCAATGAGCGCACAATAATGGCGCACATTAGGAGAGGCCTATGTGCAGCAGTGGACTAAAAAGACTGATGATAATGATGAATGACTTTCATTTGTGTTCAAACTGGTGTCAGACTTGGAACTCCACAGATAACTAATTGATTTTTAGTCTGTGTAAGTTGGACATAACCTTACGCCTTTGGTAATGAGCCCACCCATAAAGGGCTCTCGTCTACAGTGTGAGTCGGACGTATTTTTTTTTTACATTTACTTAGAGGTTTTAGGTCTACAGTCCCTTGAAGTTGTGATTTTTCACAGCTTCAAAGGACTGTAGGGACTGTAGTTAGTATTGGTTTTAATTTTAACTCAATACCTGCATGCGTTTCCGTGATAAAGGGTCTTGACAGATAGACAGACGGACAACAAACGTTCCGTTTTTTTCCTATTATTGCATAATTGTTTAATGGGCCGACGGTCGACTATTCTCGCTGCGTCTGTATTTATTTAGTAGTTATAAATTATAATTTATTATTATTTATAGTTATAAATTACAATTTATTGTTATTTATGACAACTTCATGTTATATTTTTTCATTTTCAGGGGTGATTCTGGCAGCGCTTTGATGGTGCAGGGTTACATTCAGATCGGCCTTGTGTCCTACAAGGTACCGTCTGTCAGCAGGAGTGTAATTATCTACACAGATACCAGCTACTACTACAAGTGGATAACGAAGAGATCTAAAGGACTTTATTGTGCAAAACGTTCAAATGAATAAATAAATAATTTATAAATTTCTTATGATTATTTCGTATTAAATTATTATTATATAAATTAAAAACATAACCCTTCCTTGGCAGTCGGGTAAAAAGACCCATCTACGATCACAGAATAAATAAATAAATAGAAATAACTAATAAATATATTACAATTAAATTAACCCAAAACAAGTTCTAAGTTTTTAACTAAGGTCCTATTTATAGATTTAAAATGCGATTCATAGGTAAAAAGAACCTGGACAAGTGCGAGTCGGACTCGCCCACCGAGGCGAGGGGTCCGTAAAAATTGATAATTGAAAATCTGTTTTGAAGCATAAGGGCGGATCATACTCACTTACCTACTACTTGTAAGTGTGATCGGCCCTTATGCTCCGATTAATTTAACTCAATTTATTAAAAAATATACTTTCTGCACAGTATGACTTTTCGCCCTTGAATTTTCTCGACATTTTATTAATTATTGTGCCATTCAGGACGAAGACAAACCCAACAAATAAGAGATGATAAAAATCTGTTCAGCCGTTCTTAAGTTATAAATGATGTAACTAAGTAACCCAAATTTGTTTTACATATTTCAACTAATTTAATAACAAAGTCTATTACACATTTTTCAATTAGACACCAGTTTGTCTGGAGTTGTTATGAATACTAGTGGTTCAGTCAGTGGTCGAAATTCGACCTGATTTTTCTGCACTTCTTCTCCATATAAACTTTTTCTATGCCAAGTTTCACACTCCTCCGTGCGCACGATATTCTTAGAAAGGGATCCACAGTTTTCGCTTCACGTAATAATATACCTGTAGATTATGCAATGTCCTATTTTCCTATACCTACACGCCATAAAATTATATCAATGCAAGTAACGTTTCGTTACACAGAAATTTTATTACCCTATAAAATAATTTATGACCTTTTAATTGAAAGTTTAATTAAGTTGACAGTTTTTTGTTGGCATCTTAAAAATCTCAGTTGACATAGCTGCACAGTGACACGGCGACATGCTTTTGTTAAAAAACATATTTACTTTTATCATTGTGGATATGATAAACTTTATTGATTGTAAAATGGAACCTTACATAGTTGGTGGAAAGAGAGCTAAGATCAATGAATTCCCTTACAGCGTATTGTTACATGTGCGGTGTCGTAGGTCTTTTATGTGTGGCTCGTCTACTGTGAATGAAAAGATTTTGTTGACAGCTGCGCATTGCGTCTACAATTGTAAAGTTTCTGAGCACCGAATTACTGCGTATGTAGGCCATGTAGAGAAATACAAAGGTAAAGCTATTCCAGCATTGAGTTGGGTCGCTCATGAAAAATATGAGGATGACACATTATATGCTGACCTAGCGTTGATCGTACTTAAATCTAAAATAGCATTTAACAATAACGTAAAACGTATAGCACTTATGCCTCATCCACCAATGGGTGAACCAGCTACCGTAGCTGGCTGGGGATACGTCAATGTAAGTTTTTTTTCTTTACCTTGTCATCCAAAGCAATACCATTTTATTACTCTAGTTTCTGTAAACTCCTCATATTTTTTATTTCTTTTTTTAAATATTATTTCGAGTCTATTCGTGCACAGATTGCACACAAGTTGCATTGACCGTGGTCATGAGAAAACTGTTTTTTGGTTAACCGAAACGTCGAGGTTAGTTCAATAATGAATATTTTGAATTATATCTGTGCGCGAATAATATTACTGAAAAATTCTGAAATTATAATTGGCCACTTAAAACCTTTTTTTTTCTAAATTTCCTAAAGAATTTAAATTTGGAAGCAAACTTATGTAATCTCGGCCACTTCAGTGATTACTTTTTATTCCTAATTTATTTAAAATTGTTGATCGAAGATTACCTACATGAGCCATTTAATAGATACTTCTAGAATATACCGCGAACGAAAAATGTCGTATCTTAAAGTTGGGCAAATGGTGGGCAATCGCCATGCGCCTAATCATCCCATCTATCCCGTCAATGCTGTATCGATGTGGACCTATATTAATGGAGACACGAGGAACTAAAAATATAATTATTTTATAAGAAAATTTGAAAAAACAACTGATACGGATGGGATTCGAACCCACGATCTTCGACGTACCGTGTCGACGCTCTAACCGCTGAGTCACCGTACCCCAAATTTTCTTATTAAATAATTATATTTAATAAGCTATCATGTGCTAAAACAAACTAAAAAAAAACTGTGCTAAAAACATGTAAAAAATTCACAAAAAAATTTAACTAAAAATAATTAACTTAGGAAAATTAACTTAGTGATACTGATTGCGTTTAAACTTTCAGGAAATTAATAAAGAAAGTACAAATTTCCTATGGTACATCGAACAATTTGTGTGGAAAACACAGAACTGTAAGCAATTGTTTCGGAACATGCCTAAGGGCACTATATGCGCCAGCAGTGGAGATGAAACTATATACAGCAGTAGGTAAGTTCAATAAAGTTAATTAAATATTAAGCATCTCCTGATTTATCGAACTGCATAAGTAAAAATACAATATAAAACCAACTAGTTATATAAAATAAAATAAAATTTAGGATTTTAGCAATTTTAGGTTCATAAAAATATGTTTTAATTTGTTTGCGGTGCCTAGGACTAATATTTAAATGGTCCGCAAAGTATTCTGGTAGTAGTAGTCTGGTAGCTGGGCGGGTATCTCTGCGTTACCGACCAAAGTATTTAAGCATAGATAGGTTTGTTAATAGTCTGACCATTCTCACTGGGTCACGACAAAAATTGTCTTGACTGACTCACATTTGTATGAGAAGTTGAATTTTCGTTTTCAGATTTAGACCTATGTTTCTTGGAGAAATTTATTCAATTTCAAGGACCTTATTTCCTCCTAAAATTTGAATAGTCATTAAAAATTCAGGTTGTATAATAAATCAGCTTGTATCTGGCCTTTATATTCAACTTGTCACTGTAGGGCGAAGACCTCTTCTCATATAGAGAAGAATCAAGCATTAAATATCACGCTACCTATAATAATAGAATAATTTATTAAAAACTTTTACTACATTACATAAAAGGTCATTTAAAATCACGATAAAGTTTAAGTTAAAAACTCTAACTGAAATTACCCTCAATTTTTTTCGATAACTTCCTTCCTTGCAGGGGTGACTCCGGCAGTGCTTTGGTGGTGCGGGGTTATATTCAGATCGGCATCACTTCCCACAAGTATATGAAGGATCATCTTAGAAGTATAATAATCTACACAGATACCACCTTCTTCTACAATTGGATTACAATGAAAACGAAACAACTTTATTGTAAAGAATAATGTGCTGTGCATGTAAAGCTTGCCGACTCCAGGACCTTCACATTTATTGTAAAATACCAAGGAGGTATTTTTGATTTGCTTCCCCCCAAAGCTAAGCTAGATATCCACCCTCCCCTTTACGTTCCCAGTGCTCTTGTTCTACTAATAGAACAAGGCGGAATTCACGTAATTTTTTGTCCGTTCTGTTCTACTTCAAATAATCCAATCAGTTACGTGCTGCGGTAGAACAAAACGGAATAAAAAAAAATACCATATTCCGTATGGTTCTATTGATTTAAAAAAAAACAGATTACGAACAGAATGGTATCAGTAGGTACTAGGATAGCAGAATTATGAAGAAGATAAATATTTAGGAGGTGCACAAAATTTTGTACACCGACCACACACGCGCTGGGTACGCCCATTATTTTATTATTTTCAACCATTATCGTCCAACTGCAGGGCAAAGGACTTCCTACCCTCCTTCCATTCCTTCCGGTTAAGCGCTTTTTGCAGCCATTCCTCCCAATAAGCATCTAGCTCGTCCCGCCATCCCTTTTGGGCTTACCGTGACGTCGTCTAACGCCCGTGGTTATTATTATTTGTAGCCTATATACTGTTCTACCGCAGGGCTTAAGTCTTTCTCTCCTTTTTCCACTCATACATATTTACCGCTATTATGCCAGTCTTTCCTAAATGAGTCTGAATATTTTTTTTTATCATACTTGCTCGTAAAAAGGGCTATTGCATGCTAGCAAAATGAAAGGTAAATCTAAAATACGATTCTAGAGCATAATAATTTTTATTGAAATCCTTATCGTAAATGCAATTATGCAAGTTTAAGCCAGGAGTTTGAATACTCGACGAATAAAAAATATTCATCGTCGTGTTATGAAAAATTGGAAACAATTCGCTTAAAAACCGAACAATATTAATAGATTTTTAATTAAACATTTATTTAGATCGACTACCGCTGAATTGTATCCCACGAACTCCTAACAATCATCAGGAATATACGACTGTATACGGACACAGGATACGAAAATACGAAACAATTGTTTGTTCAGAATTTCAGAAGTGACCATTACCTCCGTTATTTATTAAATACCTAATTTATTAAATTTTACATTAGTTTTGTGATGGAACCAATTTATTGTATTCCTAACACAATCTACAAGTTACCCAGAATACTAAATCCTATAAGTATAGCTCTTTGTCAAACTTCAAGGACTTCTAATGCTAATCAAATACCATATTTGAGTACCTTTCATGCGATTGGGAAGAAGGCAAGTGAAAAAAAGTAAATGATCCTTCTCTTAAATAAAAGATCACAACTTCATAACGATAGTCGAAAGGCTATGCGCCTATTTTTTAGCGGAAAATGTTTGAAATCTATATAAAAAGACACTGAAAAAATAAATAATGTATTCCAAATATGCTTAAAACTCAATCTCGCAAAAAAAAATTCTCTGACCAAAAAGCCTTTCAACAAGCGATGAGATCTATCAATGTCCAATTGATCTTCCAGTAGAAATACGAACCAGTAAATATAAGAATAATTTATTTATTAACACTAATAGAACGTTTGTGCAAAAGCGTGCTGAAGTGCCTTAATTAGTTCCCTGGCTGATTAAGGAATTTGTTACTGTTGCATGGTCTTCTTCTTATTTTATGACTGATGAATATCTGGTGTTTCGGGTTCAAAACCATAGGTCTTACAATGTTTTCCTTCACCGTTATAAGCAAGTGATATTTTTTTATACGCTCATGAATTCAAAATGTCAGTGGTCAAAATCCAGGCAGGGTTTGAACGTGCAACTTTCAACTTGGCTGAGCGACGACGCGACGGTCATACGTGAAGAAAAACCAGCAACCAGCACACCTAAAAGATTTTTCAACCGTGTGTCAAGCCATTTCAGAGACCTACGGGCGGCTTCAACTCTGACACCAGATTGTTCACCAACTATATGATAAAGAAGAAGAAAAGAAAGAAGAAGCTGTATACTTTTTAATACTTCTAATAAGTTAGCCGTAATTCTTTTTACTGATTCCACAACAAAGAAAGGCGTTCTATACGGCTCTTCCGACACATGACAATATCCTAAAGGTAACATCTGAAACTCATACCTGATAAAGTAAAGTAACTAGTTATTCCAAACGTCGATTATGGTAATAGATAACGGGGTAAAATAATGGCAAATGAATACAACAGTTAATTAACATTAAGATAATTAACTGCTGCAGCTGATGCTGTTGTGTAACAAAAAACTAACATTTTATTTGGTCATAAAACAATGCGACTTAAAAGATTTAACGATTTAGGTACACATTTGAAATCAATTACTGTAATCGAACGGTGATATTACGTGACATTTTGAAATGCTATATCTTTATTTACTTATTATTTTGATAGTGGTATACTCAACACAATGTAATATACAGCCTTTCGTTGTTCGTGGAAATAAAGCAAAAATATCGCAATTTCCTCATTCAGTATTTATATACATGAATTGCAAAAATTACCAGGGCATTAAGAGCTCGGTCTGTGGTGCATCGATTGTAAACAAAAAAATAATACTAACAGCAGCGCATTGCTTATCTGAGTGTAAACGTGGGAGTAAGGTACACGCATATGTGGGGCATGCAAAGAAATATAGAGGTACGGCTTCTAGTGTATTTAACTACCTCATTCACGAAAATTTTGATATATCAATAGCGCTAAGTTATGACATAGCACTGGCAAACCTGAAAACTCCATTTAATTTAAATGAAAACGTGAAACGAGTTGCATTAATGCGGAAGCCACCGTACACAGAAAACGCTCAAGTGGCCGGTTGGGGAAGAATAAATGTGAGTTTATTTCTGTACACTGTTGACTACTCCTGGTGTTGCTAGCGTCTATAGGTGTGACCTGCTTACCACCGTGATAGTATAATTAAATATTCACATCAAATCCACCTGTATCATAACGAGTCTCGCTTGTGTCGCGTTCCGATGCGGACGTGTTGTTTACGTAGTATTTAAATCGATAGCGCGGCGCAAGCTGTCGCTCGTATTACTCGCCATGAGTGAACTTGTGGCAAATGAGCTGCTGGCGTTTTTGCAACAGAAGCTGGACGTGATGGACGAGGTGTCCGCTGTCCAGATCTGCGCAACTAACTTCAGTGAGGATGACGTAGCGGCTGCCAAGCTGTTGCTGTACACCGTGCTGAACAAGCGCGACCGGATGGTGTCCCGCAGGCGTGACGGGACGAAGAAAAGCATACAGGACATCATCACGCTTTTCAAGGAGACGGACCCTGACGACGTGCCCACGTTTGTGGCGAAGGAGCTACACAAGCTTCCTCCCGTCACTTTCGACCACGTCGATGTAACGAGCCTTCTGAAGGACATTGTCTCTTTGAAGGCCAGTCTCGCGGATGTGCAACGGAAGTTAGATGCATCGCAAAACACCGTCGCCGATTTGCGTAAGGAAGTAAGCGACTTGCGCAATGAAGTGGCAGTAACTAGGTCATCAGTTATTGCATCTAATGTAAACACGCGTCGCGGAGCCAACCTCGATTTATCGTCGTCAAACTCCGCGTCAGCAGTTTCGCCGCCTGCGCATTCGCCGATAGTCGAGCCTGCAGAGCGCCCCGCCCGCGCTCCCCGCAGCCCCGCACCGGTCACCGCGGTTCCTACGTGCACAGCCGCCCGTGCCCCTCGCCCCGTACCGCTGCCAGTGCCTGCAGCCCCAGTAAAATCGCAGCAGCGAAATTACGCCAGCATCACCGCGAGCGCCCCTGCTGCTCCAATTACAAAGCCCGTGCCAGAAAAGGCGACGAACCGGGCTAACGACGATGAAGGGTTTGTGCCGGTGCAAACAAGGAAGCGCCGATCTCGCACGAACAAGAATCGATGCGGCAAAGCTCCTACGGAGCCTGACGTGAGTTTGCGTGCCGCGAAACCGAACACACCGGTGTACATCTCTCGCCTGCACTACACCACCAAGGCAGAGGACATCGTTGAGTACGTGCGTCGAAAGACCAAGTATATACCGAGGGTGCAGTTACTCGAGTCGCACCGGAATGTTAACTTCAAGGCATTCGTGGTGCGAGTACCGAACTGTTTTCTGCCCCTCGTTATGGAAGAAGACTTTTGGCCACAGGACGTGGTGTTCCGGCGCTTCCGCGGACAAGTACCACTGGACAGCATAAAGACATAGTGCAAAGTGAAGTGTCACTAACATAGCTTTAAGTTTTATTTACTAACGACTCTGTATTTACTTTATATATGTTAGTTTGTAAGGTATATATCTATGGGCCATGGATGTCTGAAAATAAATGAATTTATTATTATTATTATTATTATTATAACAAAAACAAACCTCAAAATATTTAAAAAACAATTATCCCAATAAACTAAACATTTTATTTTATTTATTTATCACATCACAGAAATAAAGCAGACGAAGAAGTCACATAGGTGCATCAAAAACGACGACGAACGAACGTTGCTTCGTAAACGATTGAAATTAAATTAAAACGATTAAACGAGTAAATAAAATGATTAAAAAACCTATAAATTGTCTACATATCACGCCTTTCTATTTAAGTATCGACCAAAATATTTTGTTCACCCTCAATAACTTAACTGAGTTTTAATGTTTACAATAACTCCTTTCCTTTTATTCAATTTATTATATATCCGCTATGATTGTACCTAAGATGTAAAACCATGACTATGTACTTATTACATTTTTACACATAAAAACATTTCAAAGAAAATCTCACTGTTGCAAACCTATAAACCTACCTTACTATTTAATATTATTACGGCTTTACTCACGAATTAATTTCGGGAATGCCCGACTAGTTTCTAACTCAAACGGAGTCCATTTTCTAGAGCGAGTGAGTGAATGACTGAACTAAACTGAGTTAGAATTGAACTGAACTTGAATGAACTCCGTTGGAGTTCGAAACTAGTTGGACATTCCCGAAATTAATCCGTGAGTAAAGCCGTAATAATATGTAATTGTATTAAACACGAAAGTTATTATTGTTGCTAATCTGTCTATGCGTCAAACCAAACCACTTGTGTGTGAGATAATACCTACAGTTATGCTGCTAAGTTGCATAACTCTAGGTAATATCTTAATACGTGATTAAATTCAATACAAGTACATTTGAGAGGCGATATAAACTGAAATTAGTTAGATATGGGGTGTATTAATTATATATATTTTCAGGACTCTCCCATAGAAAACACTGATTGGCTTATGTACATGGATGCATATGTCTGGAATAGAAAAAAATGTCAGGAAATTATACCAAAGTTACATGAGGGCTTTTTATGTGCCAGCAATAACGACTCCAACACATATACGAATCCGTAAGTTAATTAAAATTAAAATAAGACGTGCTAAATCATCCTTCCAGCCGTATTATTCCCTAACTTTATTGAGGTTGGCTTCTAATCTAGATGCAGCTGAATAACAAGTTTTCTACGCAGCGACTGCCTATCTGACCCCCAAAACCCAAAGGGATACGATATTCTTAGGTTGTATTAGCATAAAATATATCAAAATATTAAATAATGAATTGCTGATTCGTACCTGATTTCAAAATAGTCAGTGCTTCCTTGATTGTAATTTGAAAATTCTCCACAGAGAACTAAAGAAGCAGATTGCTGACAGAAGCTGACCAATTCAGTCAGTACTTCCTTGATTTAAACCTGAGAATTCTGTCTTGCGATTGGTGATTTTGATTTTGATACGTAAGGAATACCTTGGAATACCAATAGACATTACCACACGCCCAAGGCGTAAAAAGATATTTGAAATTTCGATTGATGCTGGTAGGATACGGTAGCTTAGTGGTTTGAGCGTCGACATGGTACTTCGACGTACCATGTCAACAATCTGACCATCGTGGTTTCGAGCGTAAAAGCAGAATATGCTCCTTTTTAAATGGGAACATTCGAGATGTTATTATGATCAGTTGAAAAACATTTTGAGCAGTTATTTAATTTAATGGCGGTTGATTAATTATTGCGACAGTAAAACATGGACAGTAATAAAAAAATAATTAGCCGGTTATTTTATCATACAATGTCAATTCTAAAAATAATTGAGCAGTCCAATAACTGAATGAGCGGTAAAAATGATGGAATGAGCAGTTCGATAAATAGTTCGGCAGTTTACGATTCTGTGTATGGACTTTAGGGCACCCCGACTTGGATAGGTTAGGTTAGAAGGAGATGGCGGGGTCGTGTGAGCGAGCGAAGCGAGCGAATAGACCTCGCCTTCCCCTTCGTGGTTATTTTTTTTAAAAACCACCCAGAAGTAGGAGCCCCGCGAAGCGGGGCTCCGTCGATTATATGATAAAGATTATATGATATAAAGCATAAGGTCATACGAATAAAATTAAATAGCAAATAAAATAAATTTTATAGCTTACCAAAATGATCGTTTACTACCTACTTTAACACCTAATTGTTTATAGAATTGCTTAGAATGCGATATCTTACCGACAAATTCCGATTTATTACTGCTCACACGTAACCGCTCGTTTAATATTTTTTACCGCCCATTTAATTATTTTCCTACTCAATTATATATTCACTGATCCATTTCATAATTTTTTATTACTCATTTTTGTTTACTTTACTGCTTAGTTTGAACTGCTGAACTAGTTATTAAACGTGCCATTTATAATTTTTAACTAACCAAAACCGCTATTTACAACTGCCTCTTTAAATCAGTGCCTTTTTAAATGTATTAGCATAATTAATGTAAGAATATAGATAGATCATTGTCTCAACCAACGATTTGTCGCTCTGCTCGATTATTCTAGCTGCCTCTTCTTTTTCATTTGCAGTGGTGACTCCGGTAGCGCTTTGGTGGTGCGGGGTTACATTCAGATCGGGCTTGTGTCCCACTCATACCCAGGACTCAGTAAACATTTACGAATATTCGCAGATACCGGCTTCTTCTACGATTGGATTACGATTAAATCAAAACGACTTTATTGTACAGGACCGTAACCATTACCTGTTATTTGTAATAAACTATTCTTTTTCATTCATTCATTTTCATATTTTATTAAGGCTTTGCCCGTGTTAATTTAGAATTTAAACTTCAAATTCTAAATTCAAATTCTAAATTCTATAATTTATACCTATATATAATAAAAATTATAATAAAATATATTAAAATCTAAGGTATAACTCTGTTGTTCATCAACCATACGATGAAGAAGAAGAAAGGAAAGTAGCAGCCGTATGTCGACTTTTTACCGAGTCCACAAGAAAGAAAGGCGTTCTATACGGCTCTCTGGATAAAAGCCAATGTACTAAAGGTGACATACCTGATAAAAGCAAAGTTACTAGTTATTTCATACGCCGGTTATGGTCGTAGATAACGGGGTAAAATAATGGCAAATAATTACAACAGTTAATTAACATTAAGTTATTTAACTGCTGCTGATGCTGTTGTGTAACAAAAAACTAACATTTTATTTGGTCATAAAAGACTTAAAAGATCTAACGATTAAGGTGCACATTTGAAATCAGTAACTGTGGTCGAACAGTGATATTACATGACATTTTAAAATGCTATATCTTTATTTCCTTATTATTTCGATAGTGGTATACTCAATACAATGTAATATAAAGTCTTTAATTGTTCGTGGAAATAAAGCAAAAATTACACAATTTCCTCATTCAGTATTTATATATATGAATTGCGTAAATGATCAGGGCAAAAAACAAGGAGGTTCGGTCTGTGGTGCATCGATTGTAAACGAAAAAATAATACTAACAGCAGCGCATTGCTTATCTGAGTGTAAACGTGGGAGTAAGGTACACGCATATGTGGGGCATGCAAAGAAATATAGAGGTACGGCTTCTAGTGTATTTAACTACCTCATTCACGAAAATTTTAAAAGTTCACTCTATTTTGAACTACGCTATGATATAGCATTGGCAAACCTGAAAACTCCATTGAATTTAAATGAAAAAGTGAAACGAGTTGCATTAATGCGGAAGCCACCGTACACAGAAAACGCTCAAGTAGCCGGTTGGGGAAGAATAAATGTGAGTTTATTTCTGTACCTATACTGTTGACTACTCCATAAACCTTTTAAATCTACGAATGTTACATTACAAACTACCTGTTTGACCACATATCTGTACAAAATTTACTGTCATAATTATTAGCACCCACACTTTTGTTTGTGTCATCGTATCCTAAAGTATAGAAGAATACCTACTCCAATTTTTATTTCTTCTTTTTTACGGTTCCATAATAAACCCCGTTTTTGTCGGTGACTCTGCCCAAGGAATTCCATAAAGATTTCTCTCCGCAAGAAAACAGTTTTAAGCAAAAAATTATAATTAATATTTGTCACGACCGTATTGACTATACCTCGAATCATTTATAATCTACGACCACGTTATTCGCTCCGTAAACGATTGATTAAATTAAAGCAATTAAACGAGTAATTAAAACCATAAAAAACCTATAAATTGTCTACATATCACGCCTTTCTATTTAAGTATCGACCAAAATGTTTTGTTCACCCTCAATAACTTAACTGAGTTTTAATGTTTACAGTAACTCCTTTCTTTTTATTCTATTATTATGATTGTAAGATGTAAAACCATTACTGTTTAATACATTTTCACACATAAAAACACATTTAAACGTTTCACTATGAAATAATTATTTAAATCTTGGGAGAAAATATTACTGTTGCAAACCTATAATTTATTAAAATAATACAATTACGGCTTTACTCACTGATTCATTTCGGGAATGCCCGACTAGTTTCGAACTCAAATGGAGTGAACGCTGTATTATGTGAGAGATAATACCTAGAGCGGCTAAGTTGAGTTGCATAACTCTATATGTATTATCTTAATAGGTGATTAAATTAAATACAAATACTTTTGTGAGGCAATATAAACTGTCAAATTAGTTAGTTAGTGAGTGTGTTAATTTAATATATATTTTCAGGACTCTCCCATAGAAAAAACTGATTGGCTTATGTACATGGATGCATATGTCTGGGATAGGAAAAAATGTCAGGAAATTATACCAAAACTACATGAGGGCTTTTTATGTGCCAGCAATAATGACTCCAACACATATACGAATCCGTAAGTTAATTAAAACATGATGCTATAATCATATCAAACAATGAATAGCTGATTCGTACTTGATTTCAAAATAGTGTAGTATGTAGTAGTGTAGTAGTTTCAAAGTAGTCCTTGATTCTGACCCGAGATTTCTGTCTTGCGATTGGTGCATAACGTCCTCCTGACCGAGTTTCTCCTGGCCGACAGCGGCCGTTCTCAGCGGAGATTAGCCAATTATGCATGAGATATTGTAGTACACAAGTGGGTGCTCAAACACAGGTGCACTCTCTATTTCCTTACTTTCATAGTCTGTTGGGACGGCTATCCGATACGCAGGACCAACAGCATAACGGGCTTTCCGAGGCACGGAGTAAGTGATAATTAATTTAAATACGCATATAACTTACGAATAGTAAGAGGTGCGCGCCTTGGGTCGAACCTGAGACCTCTGACTTGCCAGTCAATAGCCATACCACTCGGCTATCACGACTCAAATTGTTTTTCTGAACTTGTACTAATTCTTATTCTATATGTAGAATATATTATGTATAGAATATGTTATGTAATAATTAAAGTGGTCCATAAAGAATTGTTGTACCAAGCACTTGTTTGGACATGCATGGAGTACTGGGAGCTTACTTTTGAATCATAAACCCGATTACTATCCTATGATTATTCTAAACGAAAATGCCAGAAACAGCGCGCGCTTCTCGAATTGGCAAGTCACGCAAAGTTTGGTTAATAAACATGAAGGTAATCTCGATCCTGAATAAAATAATAAATAAAATAATCATAGCAAGATACGAGCTGCGACGACGACGAAATCGAGACGCGCGTGCCAGGCTGCCAGAGCGCGCTGTTTCCTGGCTGATTAAGGAATATTTGTGCAGAGAAAAAAGAAGGATTGAATCGGCTTTGTAAATTTTGACCGTTTTCTTCTTAAAGATGGTTCAGACAAGAAAATGGCCAGCCTAAAAGACTGAAGTCTATTAAGACACTGCTCATTATCAACAACGTAGGTATTGGTAGAAACATACATACACCCTTACATACAGTTAAAAATTGGTATTACAAAAGAAAAAAATATCTCTTGGCTTTCGGAAAATCTGACACCAGATCATTTATCAACAATACGATAAAGAATGAAGAAGAAATGAAGAGGCAAGCGCGCACAAAATGGTGCGCGCTTGCCTGCATGCTTGCATGTCATCGACTACCTCATCGCTTATCGTAGCGGTGAAACATGTAACAGCAATAAAATATATAATAAATACAAATACTTTTAACTAGGTACGTGTTTAGAAAATAAACGTAATATTTGTAAAGCTAGAAGGATTCTGGGTAAAAGCAGATGCTCCTTTTTTAATGTATTAGCATAATGAATATCAGAATATAGGTAGATCATTGTCTTAACCCACGATTTGGAATTATTTTAGCTGCCTCTTTTTTTTTTATTTGCAGTGGTGACTCCGGTAGCGCTTTGGTGGTGCAGGGTTACATTCAGATCGGGCTTGTGTCCCACTCATACCCAGGACACAGTAAACATTTACGAATATTCGCAGATACCGGCTTCTTCTACAATTGGATTACGATTAAATCGAATCAACTTTATTGTACAGGACCGTAACCATTACCTGTTTTTTGTAATAAACGTCATCATCATTATCAGCCTGTATTAGTCCACAGCTGAACATAGGCCTTTCTATCTAGCCTTTGCAGCGGGGATCGAAAATTTGGAGTTTGACTTAGATAGAGAAAATAAGCCATATTCTGTAATAGTATAACACATATAATTATATAATACAGGTTTATTGATATTAATCTAGTGAATATGACCATTGGACTGCCAAGTAAAAGATCGTTAATTCGAAACTCAGGCTCGCATCTCTGACTTTTCGAATTATGTGCTTCTACTTGCTAAAACGATGAAGGAAAACATCGTGTGGAATTCAGCATACCTGAGAGATTTTCAAACGATGTTTAAAGCCATGTCAGAGGCCTACGGGTGGTTTAAACTCTGACACCAGATTGTTCATCAACCATACGATAAAGAAGAAAAAAAGAAAGAAGAAGCCGTATGTCGATTATTACCAAGTCAGCAAGAAAGAAAGGCGTTCAATACATCCCCCTCGACAGATGACAATATCCCAAAGGTGACATCAGAAACCCATACCTGATAAAAGCAAAGTAAGTACGCCAGTTATGGTTGTAGTTATCAGGGTAAAGTAATGGCAAGTAATTACAACGGTTAATTAACATTAAGTTAATTAACTGCTGCTGATGCTGTTGTGTAACAAAAAACTAACATTTTATTTGGTCATAAAACAATGCGACTTGAAAGATCTGAAAATTGAGGTACACACATTTGAAATCAGTAACTGTGGTCGAACGGTGATATTACATGACATTTTAAAATGCTATATCTTTATTTCCTTATTATTTTAATAGTGGTATACTCAATGCAATGTTATATACAGCCTTTCGTTGTTCGTGGAAATAAAACAAAAATTACACAATTTCCTCATTCAGTATTTATATCTATGAATTGCGTAAGCGACCAGGGCAAAGAACAACCACGTTCGGTTTGTGGTGCATCGATTGTAAATCAAAAAATAATTCTAACAGCAGCGCATTGCTTATCTGAGTGTAAAAATGGGAGTAAGTTACACGCATTTGTGGGGCATGCAAAGAAATATAGAGGTACGGCTTCTAGTATACTTAACTACCTTATTCACGAAAAGTATAAAAGATCAAGTAAACTCTGTGACATAGCATTGGCAATCCTGAAAACTCCATTGATTTTTAATGAAAACGTGAAACGAATCACATTAATGCGGAAGCCACCGTACACAGAAAACGCTCAAGTGGCCGGTTGGGGAAGAATAAACGTGAGTTATTTCTGTATACTGTTGACTACTCCATAAACCTTATAAATCTACGAATGTTACATTACAAACTATACCTGTTTGACCAAATACAAAACTTATAGTCATAATAGCTCCCGCACATATTCTGTGTTGTCGTGTCCATAGAAGTATACTCCAATTTTTATTTCTTCTTTTTAAGATTCCGTAATAAAACCAGGAACCCCTATAATTTCATCATATCCGTCTGTCCGTCTGTCATAGCAATTTTACTTGCAGACAAGAAAATAAATGTTTATACCACCGACAAAGTTATGCAACAAAATTTACTAAAAATACAATTTTAAGGGGCGACCCATAGGCGTAAAGTGACACATCACTTAAATAAAGTAGACGAAGAAGTCACAGAGGTGCATTATACATATAAAATATAAGAAGTGACACTAACACATGCATCTTGACTACGGGTTAATAAGTATTTCTTTCAATATCAAATTATTTTGTAAGTTCTCTTAATTATTTAACAACAACAAAAAAATAAAAATGTTAGGTGCGGAGACAGTTCTTTCTTCGATGCCCGCCCCGTGTCCATCCAAGCCTAGAACGTCTACAGTCTAAATCGGCGGCCTCCGATCTGGACAGGTCTAAATCATGGCAGTACGGCACGGCACATAAAGAGACCATCGCCTTCAAATTCGATATCTCCAGCTCCACCAACATTGCCAAAATGACAACTGGTAGAAAAAAGTTTTCCAATTACCCAGGATCCGTCAGTGGCTTTATAGTCTTAGGCGCAAACGGTTATACATCCTTCTGAGAAATACCACCCCTATATTTCTGGAATATATTCTGTTTTTGTCGGTGACTTCTTCTGCCCAAGGAATTCCATAAAGATTTCTCTCCGCAAGAAAACAGTTTTAAGCAAAAAATTATAATTAATATTTGTCACGACCGTGATGACTATACCTCGAATCATTTATAATCTAAGACCACGTTATTCGCTTCGTAAACGATTGATTAATTAAAGCAATTAAATGAGTAATTAAAACCATAAAAAACCCATAAATTGTCTACATATCACGCCTTTCTATTTAAGTACCGACCAAAATGTTTTGTTCACCCTCAATAACTTAACTGAGTTTTAGTGTATACAATAACTCCTTTCCTTTTATTCATTTATGACTGTAAGATGTAAAACCATTAATTACTATTTAATACACTTTTACGCATAAAAACACATTTAAACGTTTAATTATGAATTAATTATTTAAATCTTGGGAGAAAATCTTACTGTTGCAAACCTATATTATTAAATATAATTACGGCTTTACTCACGGATTCATTTCGGGAATGCCCGACTAGTTTCGAACCCAAATGGAGTCCATTTTCAATAGCAAGTGAGTGAGTGACTGAACTAAACTGAGTGAGAACTACACTGGCTTTTGAAAATGGACTCCGTTTGAGTTCTAAACTAGTCGAGCATAAGAATGAAATTAATACTTGAGTAAAGATGTAATAATATTCAATAATATTAGTATGACTCACGAAAGTTAATATTGTTGCTAATCTGTCTATGCGTCTAACCACACCAAATATAAACATGAACGCTGTATTGTGTGAGAGATACTACCTATGGAGTTATGCGGCTAAGTTAAGTTGCATCACTCTAAAATATGTATTATCTTAATAGGTGATTAAATTCAATACAAATACTTTTGAGAGGCGATATAAACTTGTGAAATTAGTAAGTTAGTGGGTGTGTAAATTTGATATAAATATTTTCAGGACTCTCCTATACAAAAAACTAATCGTCTTATGTACATGGATGCATATGTCTGGGATAGAAAAAAATGTCAGGAAATTATACCAAAATTACATAGGGGCTTTTTATGTGCCAGCAATAATGACTCCAACACATATCCGAATCCGTAAGTAAATTAAAGTTAATTTAAACATAGTGCTATCATCATATCAAACAATAAATTGCTGATTTCTAAATAGTCAATGCTTCCTTGATCCTGATCTGAAATTTCTGTCTTGCGATTGGTGCATAACGTCCTTCGGACCGAGTTCCTCCTGGCCGACAGCGGCCAATCTCAGCGGAAATTAGCTAACTATGCACAAACACAGGTGCACTCTTTATTCCCTTACTCTCATAGTCTGTTGGGACGGCTATCCGAAATCGACACGTGCGTGCTAGGCTGCCAGAACGCGCTGTTTCCTAGCTGATTAAGGAATATTTGTGTAGAGAAAAAAGGAGGATTGAATCAGCTTTGTAAATTTTGACCGTTTTCATCTTAAAGATGGTTCAGACAAGAAAATGGCCAACCTAAAAGACAATGTCTATTAAGATGGTACGGAAGGTACTGGTAGAAACATACATACACATGTAGAAACATACATACATACAGTTAAAAATTGGTATTACAAAATAAAAAATGCCTCTCGGCCTTCGGGCAGCTTAAAATCTGACTCCAGATCATTTGTCAACAATACGATAAAGAAAAAAGAAGGCAAGCGCGCACCATCATCGACTGCCTCAACGCTTATCGTTGCGGTAAAATATAGGTATAATTAATATAAATACTTTTAACTACCTACGTGTTTATAAAATAAACGTAAAAGTACAGCTAGAACAATCCTTTTTGAAGAATTCAGTATTAGCATGAATATCAGAATATAGGTAGATCATTGTCTCAACCAACGATTTGATGCTCTGCTCGATTACGCTAGCTGCCTCTTCATTTTTTTTCATTTGCAGTGGTGACTCCGGTAGCGCTTTGGTGGTGCGGGGTTACATTCAGATCGGCCTTGTGTCCCACTTTTACCCAGGACTCAGTAAACATTTACAAATATTCATAGATACCGGCTTCTTCTACAATTGGATTACGATGAAATCGAATCAACTTTATTGTACAGGACCGTAACCATTATCTGTTATTTGCAATAAATATAATCATCATTATCAGCCTGTATTAGTCCACTGCTGAACATAGGCCTCTCTATCTAGCCTTTGCAGCGAGGATCAAGAATTTGGAGTTTAGAATTCGATAACGAAGATTAGCCGTATGCCAGCCGTATGCTAGGGGTTATTGGCTTTAACCAGGAGGTCACGGGTTCATATCCGATTCTCACACCTCTATCAGTGGCCACATAAAAAAGATTTGCTACGTACTTGTCTTCCATTGGTAGAATGCGAAAATCGTTCGTGACTATAATCCATTCACAGTCCCATATGGATAACAATTAATAAAACAATTGACTGAGCCACATATTGTGGTTCAGTGGACAGGGAATGTGTTAAATTTGGTTATTTTAAACCTAAGTTGTTGCTTCGCCTTGGAGTGACCCTTCACACAGTTCATTAAAAAAAATTACATAAAATGAAAATTTAATTAGGTCATAAAACTATACGACTAATTAACGACAATTTGATCGATTCAATTTCAGTTTCAGTATCGGCTGTCGCAAACAAACGGTGATATTACATATTAATATTTATTATGTCAATTTTTTTTCTTTTTTTCTCTATTATTCTGAATGTGATGTACTTCATCGAATGTAACAAGATACCTTTAGTTGTTGGTGGATCTAAAGCCAAAATAAGTAAATTTCCTCATTCTATATTCATTGATGCATGGTGCATAAGTGCAGAGAGGAAATCTCTTTCGCCTTGGACTTGCGGTGGATCCATTGTAAACGAAAAAATTGCACTAACAGCAGCACATTGCTTAGAAGGATGTTATCGTGGAAGTGCTGTGGTCTTGTACGTGGGCCATGTTCAAATGTATGAAGGTAAAGCTTCCACTGCATTTAATTACCTACTTCACGAAAAATATGACCAACAAACGTTGCACGCTGACATAGCGTTGGTAAATTTAAAAACACGATTGAAATTTAATACAAGCGTGAAACGAGTTGTACTTCTGGGACAGCCACCGTACACAGAACGAGCTGAACTGGCTGGTTGGGGATTAATTGATGTGAGTTTACCCATGTTTATATCTACAAAATCATAACAACTTCAATTAAAAGATTAGTATGATTATTTTTTGGTTGGTTGGTTATTTATTAATTATTTGGTGATATGCACAGTTAACATCGATTCGAAACTTGCGAAAGCTTTATGAGTGTAAATATTTTCCAAGTGTTGTGGTGACGTGGCGCTTTGGTTTCAGATCAGGCATTTTTCAATAACTAACGGTGAAGGAAAACATCGTAAAGAAACTTGGACTTAATAGTCTGAAATCGCCAACACGCAGTGAGCTAGCGTGGTGTTGAATGCTAGATCTTTCTCTGTTTAAGAAGAGGCTTTTGCCCTGCAGTGGGACGGTTATAGGTCGGTTTATTATTTTTCTCATTTATTCTTTTACAATAAACGTTAAATACATTTTTAATTATATATAAAATATATAAATTTATTTATTATTAAATATATATAAATCTAATCTTAATAATCTTCTATATTATAATAAAATCGTAAAGGTCGAAAAGTCTGTACATTGAATGTATTTTTGCAAAAATCAGCTAGGGAGGCTAAAAATAAGCAACAAACTATAAATCTATTTTTTTTAGAATTCTTGTCTGTCTGTCTGTTTGTTACCTCATCACGCAAAAACGGCTGAACGTATTATATAGTATAGTATAATGAAATTTTAGGGATAAGTAGGTATTAGCTTACCTTAAAAATTGGTCTTTGGTTTATCAAAATCGGTCAAGTATATCTTGAGATACAGCTTGATCCCTCTATTGTATGTAGTTTCCTAGAACGTAGGGGTCTTGATCCACTGGCCTTTTAATCCCGGACAATCCACTGTGCCGATTGTGATGAAAATTTACATGGAGATAGCCTGAGACTTGGAGACAGGGATAGGCTATAGACTTTTAACCGATTTCAAAAAAGAGGGTTCTGATTGTACCTGAAGTATTGCGATTACCGACATCTTTTTGACTCCTCTACTGTGTGCAGTTTCTTGGAACGCGGGTTTCTTAATCAACTGGTAAAATAATATTAATGTTGTTGTGATTAATGTTGCATGGTTTTGTACAAATTTAATTGCTTTTTTATGTTTCTTTCAAACATCGCGCGTCGGCGTCGTTCGTTGTCTCTCCATGTTATTTTTTGACTTTCACGCGAACGAAGTCGCGGGCACAGCTAGTTTATTATATTTTCTAAGGCGATAATAATTATAAACAAGGAAAATAATAGCGACTGGGGGCTTTACCCATTAAGTCGGGTGTTCAAATATCGCTTGTACCTAATCGCTTTTTTCTAGCTACAAAAATTTCAAATTTCAGTAAAATGTCTTAGTCGAGGAGTACCTATGTCATTTATTTTCCAGGATATTAATGACAAGCATACTGATCAACTTATGTACATACAACAAAAAGTGTTGAAAATAGAAGAATGTGAGGCATTACTAACTAGTTTACCTGAAGGCACGATATGCGCAAGCAATGAAAATATCCTTATATATGCTAGTTCGTAAGTAATATGCAGTAACAATGAAGTAACTTTAAATTCAATATTCTATAATAGTTCTATTATTTATTTATCTTTGCTGTGTCCGATTTGGGTCCATAATAAAACCCATTTTTAAACGGTTTTATTTAGCTTGACCTGTTTATTATTCGGTTCAAATTTAGTAATCGATATTCACCCCCTTCCTGTTGACAGATTGATCTGATATTTGGTACATACCTTTAGTTCTGATGATAAAACCGTTTTACGTAAAACAATTTTTTTACTAATATTAGTATGTTTATGAGGTCTTTGCCTTACATTGGGACAGTTACAGAACTGTATTGAAGAATATGAATATGATATTTCGATAAGTCAGAGTTCTTTCTATTTGAACATGAGATCTGTTTTGGCAGCCCTATGGTCATATCAATTTAATGACCATCTCAGTTAAATCTGTTTACCATAGTACTCTAACTACAAAGACAGACATGTTAGCCTTCTTAGTACTTCATATACTTCGTACACCCTTTGAGGTGGATGTAACTACCATCTGAGAAGGTTGAATGTAGAAGAAAATTTTGACTCACGGGCGGGGTTACAAATAGCTTAATGGCAGAGCGACTGGGAGCTTTGCCCAGTAGGTCGCGGGTTCTAACCCCGTAATCGTTTATATTTAAGCTATCAGTACTCAAACGAATGGACTACTGCTTTCATATTTAAAAATTGTTCAGCCCATTACCTACTTACACTACTTAATTGTTTTAATAAAAGTTGTGCCAACTTGTCTTGAGACTTAGCAACATCCATGCACTGGCAGAAAGAGGGCTTTAAAGAGTTGATCATAGGCATAGAGTTGTCACAAAAACTACATAACCTTTTTCCCCTGAGTCCATTCCGTCACCGCACAAGCAGTCCTACGGCGACACGCCCGCGTCATCGCTATACCTACGCTTGATACAATCCTGAACCAAAAGGCTTTATTTATCTGTGCACCGCTAAGAAGTTGAACTCCTTGCCTCAGTCTGTGTTCCGGGATAGATATATTTTATGAACCTTAAAGTCAAAAGTGAAAGCAATGGCGCGGAATGGAATGAGAATGGAAATACTTTGAAGAACGAATGATTCAGACTACCGTACAAACAACAGCTTAACAATTTTTCAACTAAATTTTGCCAACTAATTTTTCATTTGCAGTGGTGATTCCGGTAGCGCTTTGATGGTGCGGGGTTACATTCAGATCGGCCTTGTGTCCTACAAGGTGCCGACTGTCAGCAGGAGTGTATCAGTCTTCACAGACACCGGCTTCTTTTACAAATGGATCAGAGATAAATCGAAACGACTTTATTGTACAGGACCGTAACGATAATCTATGTAATTTATAATAAATAGCCTTAGGAGGACCGTAACTATTACCTATGTAAATTATAATAGGCCTTAGGAGGCCACTGAAAACCAGCGCTGCGGTGATAAATTTATCACCTGAGTGGCTTCGTTTTCGCTTTTGGGCAGATGATACGCAGCGCGGGCGTAATTCAGAAACTTTAAAACTCTTTTGTTGTCATGTTGTGTGTGTTTTAGTCGTCCGTCTTCCATGATTTTGATCTTTTAGTTTGAGTGTTGCCACTCTAAAATTTTTATTATGTTTAGATTTTTCTTTTTTTTTTTTATTTTGATTTTGTTTTTGCCTTATAATATATTATTTTTGGGTTTTATACTATTCTGCCCAGTTATAAATAAATGAATTTTCTTTCTTTCAAATACCTATTAATAAGTTTTCCAACTTTATTGTTAGGTATCGTTTTTAAATTGCGTGAGATGACTTTCATAGCCATAGCACTAAATGTTGGTAAAAAAGCAAACAGAAGAAAATTGAGAACTGCCGCGGGAAAGTGTGGAAGGTGGGAAGCTAATTCGTCGACTGGACCATGAAAAACTATATTAGTGCTGATTCTCTTGTATACATCCCGCTAAACTAATTTTAGTCTATCTTTATCTCTTTTTAATAACCACCATAGAAAAAGGACAGCAAATTGAACTATCAAATAAAATATAGTTTAAAAACTAAAACCCGACTACTTAAAATCTAAAAACAAGCTTCTTCGATTTGAAATAAAATTCTGTAGTCGGAGGCCACCAAATTTACAAAGTATTTACCCTTGGAAGAATATCTAGTATTTACCTATAATACATTAAGGCCTCCGACTACAGAATTTTATTCCAAATCTAAGAAGCTTGTTTTTAGATTTTAAGTAGTCGGGTTTTAGTTTTTAAACTATATTTTATTTCAATGATTTTTAGTGGAAAAGGAACCAATATAATTCACTTTAATCACAATTCTGTAGAATGTGGTACTTCTTAAATAGGTCATTCAATAGGTTATTAAATGTCATGTATTTTTTAAATTAAACTTATTTCGAAGAAGTATATTATATACATGAAATGTTTTTCGTGGGATATCATCATAGATAGAGTATATTTAACTAAAGTTCGAGGAAGTAAGTAACATGGAGTTGATAATACCTGCTCTAAAATCCCGAAATCATAAACATTACAATTAAGAAATTAATTTTGCGCTTTGAATACATTTGAACTAAATTATTATAATGATTATGTTGATTATGTTTTTGAGTTCGGTAACGGATAATGTAATACTTAAGTAGTTCGGTATTAAAACTGATAAATTAATAAGCTTTTTATTTTTGTGAAATTTTTACATGTTTTAGCACATGTTAGCTTATTAAATATAAATATTTAATAAGAAATTTGAAAAAACAACTGATACGGATGGGATTCGAACCCACGATCTTCGGCGTTCCGTGTCGACGCTCTAACCGCTGAGCCACCGTATCCCATCAGAATCAGTCGAAATTTCAAATCTCTTTATACGCCTAGGGCGTGTGGTAATATCTATCGGAATACATTACGTATCCGACTCAGTGTTCCAAACTTTGCAGTTTTAGAAGGCACCGATGCGATATTACCAATTGTCTTAATATTTTATTTATTAAATATTTTTCAAATTTCTTATTAAATATTTAAATTAATAAGCTTTAGTTTACACACAAAATTAATTCTAATAAAAACTAAAGGTCAAGCCAGTCTATGTTTATAAAATCCTGGGATTTAATTGTTATGTTTACAATTCCGGGATTTTTGAGGAGGTATTTTTAACTCCATGTTACTTCCACAAAACTGCAAACCAACGCCATCTAGTTACGAAAAAGAAATCTCAATTTAATTAACATTATTTTAAAATTTAATCATAATTTAATAGGCAGTGATGTGTAGAAACTTTAATTTAATTAGTAAATATTTATTGTTGTCACGTTTTCAGATTGTATACGTTGTTATAATTACATAATTTATGACAGTCGTAACGGGTAGTTTGATGCCTGATATTCTAAGAAGTGGTCCAGAATATATAGATAATATAATAGATATTCTGAATGTGCTCATCAAGACCTTGCATTTGATATCAAACACGATAAATTTACCTTAACTTTATTTTTTTCGAGCTGACTAATTTATTTTTTAAATCCGCCTTATTTGATTTTACGAGATTTCGTACTTATATCCTATAACCCGCAGACCATTAAGACGCATCGATAGACAC
This sequence comes from Protodeltote pygarga, assembly GCA_936450705.2. Classification (NCBI taxonomy): domain Eukaryota; kingdom Metazoa; phylum Arthropoda; class Insecta; order Lepidoptera; family Noctuidae; genus Protodeltote; species Protodeltote pygarga. Next base: position 13,477,106 of record OW388250.2, on the reverse strand, counting down.
CTTATTTTCTGAATTACAATAAATAGTTTAGGAACTACGAGGGAACAGATGAACAAACTTACATATATACATGTATGTACATTACTAGCACTTGCCCGCGACTTTTGTCCTTTAAGAGATCTTTGTCTTGCCAGTTAAGGGTCATACCACTAGATTGACACGATACTATAGATGGATATATATTGTCAATCAAGAAAATTAGTACCATACACACTTTCAACAAAAAAATCATTAATTTATTGGTTGAAACATAATAATAATAATAATAATCTTTATTTCCCAAAAAAGGTACAGAAAAGGAACTATGTATAAAACATTTGATGCTATATCAATCTGTAACAATAAGTTAAACTCTGCCTCTTAAACTAGGATTATCCTGTATCTTAAGGGACAGTGTTCCGCGATAAGGGTCCAAGATTTTATAAAAATGTGGACTGTGTCACTTGACTTAAGTACATGGGAGAAAAGTTTTATTTATATATCAAATCATAAGTGTAATGTGGTGATTAAGTGAATGCGAATAGGTGAGTAGTGTGTGGTGTTAGGGTGTGTGTGTGAGTGTGTGGATGTTTGAGTGTAAGTGTGGTGTGTGTATGTGCGTGTGTAGGTGCTTATATGTGAAAGTGACGAGATTTTGATATGAATGGTGGTGTTAGTGTGTAAAAGGGAAAGTAGTTGATGTATGTGCAAGCGTATATGTATGCGAGTATAGAAGTATTTATGCAAGCGTAGATATGAGTGCGTGCTTGTTAGGAGGTATAAGTAAGTAAAGACTCCGTTTCAGTGTAGTCCTGTTTGAGAAGCCATTCTGTAATTTTTAATTTTAGGTTGTGTTTGTTTAGGTCTAAGATATCTAGTGTTTTATGAATCTTTTTGTAAATGTAGGTACTAATAACATAGAACTGATGCTTTGCGAACGTGGTCCTGTGTTGCGAGCCTGATGGAATGTTCGTGCGCTTATTTGGGTTTGACGGGGGAAGGCTGCTATGTTTCCTAAGGACAGATTGAAGCACAAAGAGCTGACGGACTGTGAGAACCTTGCAGTCTGCGTACAGTTGTGTTGTTGGGTATCTATAAGGCTGATAGATCATTACTTTTAGTACAGCTCGCTGTGCTCTCTCTGCCCTCAGGATGTGAGTTTTCGCTGCAGCACCCCATACAGATATGCAATATCCTATGACCGATTGACATAGGGCATAATACACCATTTTTAATGTATCAGTATTAGCGGGGTTACGGAGGGATTTAAATACATGTATGAGGCGCAGAGTTCTCGTGGTAACCGCAGCAATTTGTTTTACCCATGTCAGTCCGTCATCTATGTGTACTCCTAAGTACTTAACGCTGTCACTTCTGGTAAGCGCTGGACAACGGCATGGTGTCGAAGTGTTTGTACATGCGTGGGCAGTAATTGAAAAACTGTTCGACGGTACGGTCTGTCGCCTAATAGCAAAGGGGATGTAACAGGTCTTACTCAGGTTTAGGGTCAGAAGATTTAAATTGAGCCATTTCATTACTTCCGCCACTGCCGACTCAGCTGTAGATTTGACGTTATCCCAATTTGGTCCATGAACCAGTATCGCAGTGTCGTCAGCATAGGTATATATATCAGTATTTGGGAGGTTTAATTTGCAAAGGTCGTTGACATATATTAGAAATAAAGTGGGGCCCAGTATGCTGCCTTGAGGAACGCCGAAGGTAACAAACTCCTCGTCACTGAATTGGGTATCAATTTTAACTCTCTGGGTTCGCTTCTTGAGGTAATCTTTAAAAATTTCGAGTGATACACCACGTATACCTATACGTTCAAGTTTTGAGATAAGGATGGGAACAGAAACTGTGTCAAATGCCTTTGAGAGATCTAGAAATATACCTATAGTTTTTATCCTTTGATCTAGATTTTTTGCAACTTTTTGTGTCAGGTCTAGCACAGCATCCTCTGTTGAAACACCAGCTCGGAAACCATACTGGTTGTCTGCTAAGATTTTATATTTGTTTAAAAAATTCCTGAGACGATTATTTAAGATCCTCTCGAGAATCTTGGAGAGAGTGGGCAAAACTGATATAGGCCTATAGTTATTGACACAGCTTCTGATCCCACCCTTGTGTATAGGATGGACCAGCGCCTTTTTAAGAACATCTGGGAACACTCCCGATTGCAGACAGCGGTTGTATATGAAAGTAAGTGGCTGTATTAGAACGTGGCGACAATTTTTCAATAAAAGAGGCGATATTCCGTCCCATCCAACAGCACAGTCACTTCTTAGCTGTAGAATAAGCGACTCTATTTCCGCTTCATCTACTTCCAAGAGTGCAAAGGAGTTTACAAGGGGGGTGACTGGGCTATTGATATGAGAGGGAGCGCTATTCTGAGGTGACGACGCCATGTGTTGTTGGGATATAATATTGCCAGCCAACTTTTTACCTATGGTACTAAATATCTTGCAGACTTCATTTACAGAATCCTTAGGGTCATTGCGTAATTTTAGGAGCTCAACAGGGCTTGCACAGATTTTAGTGGTGTTGGTTATTTTTTGTATAGCTTTCCATAAATACTTAGGTTTATCATTTGCTTTCTCAAGTTCACTCTTTTCATATAAGGTTTTTAGTTTCCGGAGTAGATTATTGCAGAAGTTTCGGTAGCGATTGTATGTGGTCATAAGAATAAGGTTGTCTGGAGCTTTTTTGGACCGTATATGTAATTTGTCTCGGTGTCTTATACATTTTAAAAGACCAGGAGTTATCCATGGTTTCATGGTTCTTTTTTTCCTAGGGATTTTAATTTGAATTGTGTGATTCGCAATGGCAAGTTTTACTGTGTCTATAAGTTTATTCATGGATATGTTAGCATCCGTCTCCGTGTAAATACCTGAGAAGTCGGTATTTTCTAGTTCTAGTCTAATTGCTTCATGGTTGAGGCGGGTAGAGAGATAACGTGTTCTGCGCTCAGGGCTTGCGCCTTCGATGTCAAGGAGAATCGGTTTATGATCAGTAATATGGGATTCTAAAACCAGTGTAGTCGATAGAAGATTAGACTTTAAAAATATGTGATCTAGGCTTTTTTCGAGGCGAGTGGGAAATTCATGAGTGGGTAATAATCCATAAGAAGCATTTAGGATGAGGTAGTCAAGACATTTGTTGTCCTCATGACGATTTTTTAAATCAATGTTTAAGTCGCCCACTAATGCTATATCTGAGCAGGTGGAGATGGAATCATAGACATTAGTCAAACTAGTCTTAAAGTTATGAAAATCGTCGTTAGTCTTATATGAGGGAGAGCGATAGACGGCAACTAATGTTAACTTATTTCCTATTTGACAGATGAGACAAGTTCCACCCATAAACGTTGGTTCCCAAACATTTGATTGCAGACCTAGCTTTGTGTAAATTATAACTCCATCATTTTGATTTTGATTTAATGTAGTTGAGTGGTACTGAAAGCCTTCTAATGTAGGTAAGTTAACAACTTTACTAAGCCAGCATTCTGTGAGAACTATGATATCAAAGGTTATTTTAGTTGAGTGCAATAGTACTAGAAGTTGATCAAAGTTTCTGTTTACACTACGGATATTTAGGTGCAGCAATTTAATATCGCTACCTGAGACGTTGACATAGTTTAAACAGTCTTCTGGATTACATATAAAAGAGTTGCCAACTGTAAGTTTGTCGAGATCATTATTTATATTGATAGAATTAGTCATTTTTAATAGGAAAAATATCAGTGCGTGAACCTATTGTATGATCATAGATATAATATGTAGCGTTTGCAAATTGTACCACTAGATAAACTTTGTAACTTGACCTCGTTGAATGATTAAGTAATATTAAGTAACTGGCATGGTGAGTGCATTGCATGTATGAGTTTTTTGTGATAATTAAGAATATTGTTATGTATGACATGTGTGTGTGTTTGAGATTAGAGTTTTCTGTTCTGTGTAATGTTTGTGAAAGTGTGGTTGTGCTAGTAAGTGAGTTTTGATAACATAGTAATATTAAGATGACAATTTGAGTAAAAACTGAACAAAAGAAGCTAAACAAACAAAAGAAACTAAACAATATAAAATTAAAATTGATTAAAGTGAGTTTTAGGCATAGTCACATAATTTTGCTTCCTAAATCTTGCAGGTGTTTGTCCGTGCTGATTAAGATCTGCTTGTCCCCCTCTTGCTTTCGCAGAAAAATATTCCCGTTTGCGATCCAGCAGAACGAGTATTTGTACTTTTTGGCGAACTCACGGGATTGGTAGAATAATTTCTTAGTGCTAGGCGATAGTTGTTCAGCGACATAAATCGGTTGGTTTTTTCCCGGTAATCCGATCTGGCTGGTGTTAAGTTTGCCGTCTTTTCCCTTATCCTTGTTGAATGACCGCACTGCGGCTAGGAGTGCCAGTTTTGTCTGCACTTTGCAAAATTCCGCAATTATTGGACGAGGAGTATCAGAAGAGTTAGACTTCCCTGGTAGACGATAGATGTCGCGTAAGTCGGGTTCGGGGATTTGTATTCCAACAGCATTCCCTATACTCTGTACTGTTTTAATGAGACTAGTGTGGTTTTCCGAGTGTTCTTGAGGTATATTTCTCAGTTCGACACCCGACGAGCGGGACTTGTGCTGCAAATCTGTTATCTTTTGTTCAAGGCTTTCTATGTACTTTTGCTGTTCTTGTCTTTCTTTCCTTAAGTCCTCAACTTCTTTTTTCAGACCTTCGAACTTTTGATTCATAAAGGACATAGATTTCTCAATTTCTTCGTTTGACCTACGAATTTCATTGTTGGTGGCTTGAATCTGGGTATTTTGTGTCTTGATTTGAGCAACCTCAGATAATAGTTTCGTAATTAAGGTAGTCTGTTCCGTTAGTGTTTTTGTGACGGTATTGTCTTGCAGGTTATCAGAAACTAAATCTGACTCGCCTTCCGAGGAGTTCTGTTGTCGGGGACGCTTATTTTTATTACGATTTTTATTTACGTAGTCGCTTAACGTCACGGCCGCGTTAATGTCAGGTTCGGATTGTGTTTGACTCTGGCTCATAATGTTTGTATGAGCTCTTGGTGTTTTAGGTGGAGTGCGCTGGACACTTGCCATTTTAGAACACAGTTAAACGGGTAGTAAATAGATTTGTTACTTATCTCAAGTGCTACTCAAGGTGACCATTACACTAAATGTAAGAAATTCAATGTTTTTGTGACGACGGCGAACAGTCGGAGCGGGCCAAAACAGACGCTGTATACATGCAGTGTGCACGTCGTAGCCGATAAGCCGAGCGACGTAAGCGTAGGCAACTCGTAGCACCAGTCGACGTAGCAGAGACTGACGTCGTGAAACATGCTACTACTCTGTTAAGGAATTCCTAAATGATAAATCTCTTCATGGTCGTAAATGTTTTGGTTAATCTCGGTGTTTTGTGATATTATGTTGTATGTTTCAATAATCGTCTATCAATAATAATCAATAGTATTGTTAACAATAATCTTGAGAACTATATTTGTATGCCTTGCAAGACTAAACATTGTGGTACCTACTTATATCATTTTATCCTTATAACTTTATCTACCTATGTTTCACAAATAAACAAATTAGAATTAGAATGCAACTGCTATCAGAAATGGTTCAATGTACAGGGTGGCCCAGAGAGAAATGCACTTTTGAAAACTCAAGGAAATAAAACTGTATCAGTAGAAATTAATTTATTACAAATAAAATAATTTTAAATGAAATTTATTTTTAAATAAAGGTACTTTTTAAAATTTACATCGTCTAGGTGATTTCCTCGACGGTTACAGCATTCTTCCAATCTGACATCAAAATTTTGGAAAACTTTCATTAGAGTTATCCTCGAAATGGATTAAATTTTTTGCCGAATGTTCAACTTTAGTTGCTGCAGAGTTGTTAGATTATAAGCGTATACTCAGCTCTTAAGGCAAACCCACAAAAACAAAGTCTGCTGGAGTGAGATTGGGGCTTCTTGGTGGCCAAGAAATGTGACCTTTGTGTGAAATTAATTTTTGCGGGAAATTGCCTCTTACCACCTCGATGTTCTTATTTGAAGTGTGACACGTAGCCCCATCTTGCTGGAACCAAGTGCTCCTGTACGATTCATTCATTCAGCTTTGGAATCTAAAAACTTCTCAGCGTGGCAGTATAGCACTCTGAATTGAGGGTCACCGCTTCGCGCGTACAGATTGTCGAACTCGCTGAATGTTTTCGTCGGTCCGTGACACTCTTTGGCGACCTGAAAGCCGCATCTTTCACGACGATCCTGTTCTTTTGAATCCTTTAAACCAAATCAACTTAGTGCTTGGACACTCACTGATGCGTCGCAACTCGAGTTCAGCAAGGTATAGCCGTCGAACAGTCATATAAGATCATGCATTCTCATAGAATGCGCTGATACAGACCGCGCGCTGCTCTAACGTGCTACGAGTTATGGTGACTAAAATAGCAAAGCCTGCGCTACACACTGGTACCACTCCCGCACCTCACAATTTTGTCGTTTAGAAATGCGCGCAAAATCAAAAGTGTGTTTCTCTCTGAATAAAATGTTTAGTTACGAATAGCTTAGTCAGCAGAGCGGTTAGTGGCTTTAAACAGGAGGTCTAGTGTTCATATCCGATTGTCACACCTCCATCAGTGGCCACATAAAAAAGATTCGCTACGTACTTGTCTTTCATTGGTAGAATGCAAAAATCGATTTTTAATCCATTCACAGTCGGGTAACAATTAATAAAACAATTGACTGAGCCACATATTGTGGTTCAGTGGACAGGGAATGTGGTACGTGGTCACACCCCCCCTCCCTTATTTAATCATCCAAGGTTAAAAATATCGTGTGAAATATCATTTGAAAAGACTTTTCATAAGGATTTCAAATATTAGCCCCACAAAAGTCTGGGAGGGTGAATTAATTTTAGGCACCACTAAAAATTGTGAAAAAAATTTCATAATAAAAAATAAAATCAACTTCAAAAGGAACTAAAAACTTTGAAATATTTTTAAAACGTTTTGGAGTCGGTTCCAAGTCAAGTTCTAGCCTCTTTAACTTTCTCATTAAGAACTTGACTTGGAACCGACTCCAAAACGTTTTAAAGTTATTTAAAGCTTTTTAGTTCCTTTTGAAGTCGGTTTTATTTTAAACCTAAGTTGTTGCTTCGCCTTGGAGTGACGCTTCACACAGTTCATTAAAAAATAAAAATTAAATTGACATAAAACGAAAATTTAATTAGGTCATAAAACTATACGACTAATTAACGACAATTTGATCGATTCAATTTCAGTTTCAGTATCGGCTGTCGCAAACAAACGGTGATATTACATATTAATATTTATTATGTCAATTTTTTTTCTTTTTTTCTCTATTATTCTGAATGTGATGTACTTTATCGAATGTTATAAGAGACCTTTAATTGTTAATGGATCTAAAGCCAAAATTAGTCAATTTCCCCATTCTATATTCATTAGTATACAGTGCAAAAGTGCAGGGGGCAAATTGCTTGAGGCTTGGAGTTGCGGTGGATCCATTGTAAACGAAAAAATAGCACTAACAGCAGCGCATTGCTTAGATGTATGTTATCATAGAACCCCATCAGTGGTTTTGTACGTGGGCCATGCTGTAGCACATAAAGGCAAAGCTTCCACTGCATTTAATTACCTACTTCACGAAAAATATGACAAACAAACGATGCACGCTGACATAGCGTTGGTAAATTTAAAAACACGATTGAAATTTAATAAAAAAGTGAAACGAGTTGCACTTCTGAGAAAGCCACCGTACACAGAACCAGCTGAACTGGCTGGTTGGGGATTAATTGATGTGAGTTTACCCATGTTTATATCTACAAAACCATATCGACTTTAATTTGATGATTACTATGATTCGTTTTTTAAGTCTCGTTATTCATTCAAGTTAAAATACGAGAAAATATTTACAAAAAAGGCTTGGCAGAATCATCTCAATTGTGTGTGAAGTCTGAAAATGCCAACACGCAGTGAGCTAGCGTGGTGATGAATGCTAGATCCTTCTCTTTGAAGGGGCTTTTGCCTTGCAGTGCGACAGTTACAAGTCGGTTTATTATTTTTATTATTACCTATATTTCTAAGTTATTTAATCAGTACAAGAAAGAAGATATTTTTAGAGTTGTGGTAATAATTATAAACTAGTAAAGTAATAGCAAAGCTGGGGGCTTTACCCGTTAGGTCGTGTGTTCAAAATCGCTTGTACCTAATCGATTTTTTTTTGTACAAAAATTTCAAAGTTCAATAAAATAACGTAACGTAATGTATATTTATTATATATGTATTTGTATTGATAGGGCTATGTATGTATTATATATATGTATGTACCTAATATCACCTTAAGGTTGACTGGGAGAGAATGCCTGTGGCATTAAGTCCGCCCCTATACACTGATTTTTGTACATAAAGTTTAAATAAATAGTTTTTGGTCGGTTGGTTATTTATTGATTATTTGGTGATATATAAAGTTAACATTGATTGCTAAAGGAAATTTTTTCCAAGTATCGTAGTAGCGTGGCGCTTTGGTTTTGGATCTGGCATTTTTCAATGACATTACGGTGAAGGAAAACATCGTAAGGAAATAGTCTGAAAATGCCAACACGCAGTGAGCTAGCGTGGTGATGAATGCTAGATTCTTCTCTGTAAAGAGGCTTTTGCCTTGCAGTGCGACAGTTACAAGTCGGTTTATTATTTTTATTATTACCTATATTTCTAAGTTATTTAATCAGTACAAGAAAGAAGATATTTTTAGAGTTGTGGTAATAATTATAAACTAGTAAACTAATAACGAAGCTGGGGGCTTTACTCATTAGGTCGTGTGTTCAAATATCGCTTGTACCTAATCGATTTTTTTTGTACAAAAATTTCTAAGTTTAGTAAAATAATGTAGTCGAGGAGAATGTAAACTTTTTTTTCAGGAAATCTCTAAGATTGGGACTGATCAACTTATGTACATACAACAAAAAGTGTGGAAAATAGAAAAATGTAAGGCACTACTACTTAGATTACCTGAAGGCACGATATGCGCAAGCAATAAAAATAAGCATAAATATGGTAGTTCGTAAGTAATCTGCAGTAATAATGAAGTTACTTTACGACCAAGCAACGTCTTGACCATTTTTCAACTAATTTTTGCCTACTAATTTTTCATTTGCAGTGGTGATTCCGGTAGCGCTTTGATGGTGCGGGGTTACATTCAAATCGGCATTGTGTCCTTCAAGTGGCCGCATATCAGCAGGAGTGTAGTAGTCTACACAGACACAGGCTTCTATTACAAATGGATCACAGATACATCGAAACGACTTTATTGTACAGGACCGTAACCATTACCAATGCGATTTATAATAAATACGTATTAATAAGTTTTTCGACTTTATTGTTAGGTATCGTTTTTAAATTGCGTGAGATGACTTTCATAGCCATAGCATTAGATGTTGGTAAAAAAGCAAACAGAAGAAAATTGAGAACCGCTGCGGGAAAGTGTGGGAAGTGGGGAGCTAATTCGTCGACTGGACCATGAAAAACTATATTAGTGCTGATTGTCTTGTATACATCCCGCTTAACTAATTTTAGTCTATCTATATCTCTTTTTAATAACTACCATAGAAAAATGACAGCAAATTAAACTATCAAATTAGAGCTGTCAAAATAGTCTACGTCCTTGCAATTGACGTCAAACGATACCTCTATGACATGCCGAATAAATTCTCGTTGATATCACGCAATGGACTAGTTTGATAGCTCTAAAAATCTTCTATCCTTTTCTAATGATCTCTGTTGACTTTAGTACGACTTTATTGTGTTATGTACATTACTAGCACTTGCCCGCGACTTTTGTCCTTTAAGAGACCTTTGTCTTGCCAGTTAAGGGTCATACCACTAGACTGACACGTTACTTATAGATGGATATATATTGTCAATCAAGAAAATTAGTACCATACACACTTTCAACAAAAAAAAAATTAATTTATTGGTTGAAACATGCTACTACTCTGTTAAAGAATTCCTAAATGATAAGTCTCTTCATGGTCGTAAATGTTTTGGTTAATATTATGTTGTATGTTTCAAAATTGTTAACAATAATCTTGAGAACTATATTTTTATGCCTTGCAAGACTAAACATTGTGGTAACTACTTATATTATTTTATCCTTATAACTTTATGTACCTATGTTTCACAAATAAACAAATTAGAATTAGAATGCAACTGCTATCAGAGATGGTTCAATGTACAGGGTGGCCCAGAGAGAAATGCACTTTTGAAAACTCAAGGAAAAAAAACTGTATATGCAGAAATTAATTTATTACAAATAAAAGAATTTTAAATGAAATTTATTTTTAAATAAAAGTACTTTTTAAAATTAAATTTACATCGTCCAGGTGATTTCCTCGATGGTTACAGCATTCTTCCAATCTGACATCAAAATTTGGAAAACTTTCATTAGAGTTATCCTCGAAATGGATTAAATTTTTTGCCGAATGTTCAACTTCAGTTGCTGCAGAGTTGTTAGATTATTAGCGTATACTCAGCTCTTAAGGCAATCCCACAAAAACAAAGTCTGCTGGAGTGAGATTGGGGCTTCTTGGCGGCCAAGAGATGTGACCTTTGTGTGAAATTAATTTTTGCGGGAAATTGCCTCTTACCACCTCGATGTTCTTATTTGAAGTGTGACACATAGCCCCATCTTGCTGGAACCAAGTGCTCCTGTACGATTCATTTATTCTGCTTTGGAATCAAAAAACTTCTCAGCATGGCAGTATAGCACTCTGAATTGAGGGTCACCGCTTCGCGCGTACAGATTGTCGAACTCGCTGAATGTTTTCGTCGGTCCGTGACACTCTTTGGCGACCTGAAAGCCGCATTTTTCACGACGATCCTGTTCTTTTGAATCTTTTAATCCAAATCAACTTAGTGCTTGGACACTCACTGATGCGTCGCAACTCGAGTTCAGCAAGGTATAGCCGTCGAACAGTCATATTAGATCATGCATTCTCATAGAATGCGCTGATACAGACCGCGCGCTGCTCTAACGTGGTACGAGTTATGGTGACTAAAATAGCAAAGCCTGCGCTACACACTGGTACCACTCCCGCACCTCACAATTTTGTCGTTTAGAAATACGCGCAAAATCAAAAGTGTGTTTCTCTCTGAAATCTCTCTCTGAATAAAATTTTTAGTTACGAATAGCTTAGTCAGCAGAGCGGTTAGTGGCTTTAAACAGGAGGTCTTGTGTTCATATCCGATTCTCACACCTCCATCAGTGGCCACATAAAAAAGATTCGCTACGTATAACTTGTCTTCCATTGGTAGAATGCAAAAATCGATCGTGACTTTAATCCATTCACAGTCGGATAACAATTAATAAAACAATTGACTGAGCCACATATTGTGGTTCAGTGGACAGGGAATGTGTTAAATTTGTTTATTTTAAACCTAAATTGTTGCTTCGCCTTGGAGTGACGCTTCACACAGTTCATTAAAAAAATTACATAAAACGAAAATTTAATTAGGTCATAAAACGACTAACTAACGACAATTTAATCAATTCAATTTCAGTTTCAGTGTCGGCTGTCGCAAACAGACGGTGATATTAGGTACATATTAATATGTATTATGTCATTTTTTTTTCTTTTTTTCTCTTTTATTCTGAATGTGATGTACTTCATCGAATGTAACATGAGACCATTAGTTGTTGGTGGATCTAAAGCCAAAATAAGTCAATTTCCCCATTCTGTTTACATTGATGTATGGTGCAAAAGTGCAGAGGGGAAATCTCTTTCGCCTTGGAGTTGCGGTGGATCCATTATAAACGAAAAAATTGCACTAACAGCAGCGCATTGCCTAAAAGGATGTTATCGTGGAAGTGCTGTGGTTTTGTACGTGGGCCATGCTGTAATACATAAAGGCAAAGCTTCCACTGCATTTAATTACCTACTTCACGAAAAATATGACGAACAAACGATGCACGCTGACATAGCGTTGGTAAATTTAAAAAAACGATTGAAATTTAATAAAATCGTGAAACGAGTTGTACTTCTGAAAAAGCCACCGTACACAGAACGAGCTAAACTGGCTGGTTGGGGATTAATTAATGTGAGTTTACCCATGTTTAAATCTACAAAACCATATCGACTTTAATTTGATGATTACTATGATTAGTTTTTTAAGTCTTGTTATTCATTCAAGCTTAAAATACGAGAACATATTTACAAACAAGGCTTGGCAGAATCATCTCAATTGTAACCTGTTATATATTTATTATATATGTATTTGTATTGATAGGGCTATGTATGTGTATATATATGTATGTACCTAATATCACCTTAAGGTTGACTGGGAGAGAATGCCTGTGGCATTAAGTCCGCCTCTGTACACTGATTTTTGTACATAAAGTTTAAATAAATAGTTTTTGGTCGGTTGGTTATTTATTGATTATTTGGTGATATATAAAGTTAACATCGATGGCTGAAGGAATTTTTTTCCAAGTGTCGTAGCAGCGTGGCGTTTTGGTTTTGGATCTGGCATTTTTCAATGACATTACGGTGAAGGAAAACATCGTAAGGAAATAGTCTGAAAATGCCAACACGCAGTGAGCTAGCGTGGTGATGAATGCTAGATCCTTCTCTTTGAAGGGGCTTTTGCCTTGCAGTGCGACAGTTACAAGTCGGTTTATTATTTTTATTATTACCTATACAGCGTGTAACAGAAGTCCGAAATAATACTTCAAGGGCGTATAAGGTACCCTATAAACAATCTTTGAGTATAGGTTTTGGAACCAAACCCCAAACAATACTCGAGTAAACCACGGTCAAAGTTTTCACCAAAATCTTTCAAATACAGTTCTAGAAATCAGCTGAAAGAAAAATCAACACGAATCCGGTTATTTACCCTCAATCAATTCTTTAAGTAAGCACTAGGCACGCGTAGGACAATGAAATCTGTCATTATTGAAGAAAATAGAATCAAAAGAATTATTTTATATGAAAAAAAAATGCCTCTTTTGCATTCAATATTTTCACAGGTGATTCTCTTCATGATATACATACACGCCCTTAAGTATTATTTCGGACTTCTGTTACACGCTGTATTTCTAAGTTATTTAATCAGTACAAGAAGATATTTTTTGAGTTGTGGTAATAATTACAAACTAGTAAAGTAATAACGAAGCTGGGGGCTTTACTCATTAGGTCGTGTGTTCAAATATCGCTTGTACCTAATCGATTTTTTTTGTACAAAAATTTCTAAGTTTAGTAAAATAACGTAGTCGAGGAGAATGTAAACTTTTTTTTCAGGAAATCTCTAAGATTGGGACTGATCAACTTATGTACATACAACAAAAAGTGTGGAAAATAGAAGAATGTAAGGCACTACTACCTAGATTACCTGAAGGCACGATATGCGCAAGCAATAAAAATAAGCATAAATATGGTAGTTTGTATACTTACAGATTACTATCTGCAGTAATAATGAAGTTACTTTTAATTCAATATTCTACAGTTCTATTATTTATTTATCTTTGCTGTGCCCAATCTGGATCCATGATAAGACCTATTTTTAAACGGTTCACCCGTTTATTATTTCGTTCAAATTTAGTAATCGATATTTCACTCCCTTCCTGTTGACAGATTGATCTGATATTTGGTACATACTTTTAGTTCTGATGACAAAACCGTATTACGTAAAAAAATAATTTTATTAATATTATTATGTTTATGAGGCCTTTGCCCTACATTGGGAGTTGGGACAGTTACAAGCTGATTTGTTTTCATTTATTTTATTATGTTTAATCATCTAATTAACATTGTGGAACTGCAATAAAGAATATGAATATGATATTTCAAGTTTTTAAAGTCAGAGTTCCTTCTATATGAACATGACATCTCTGTTTTGACAGTTCTATGGTCTTATCCATTTGACCATCTCAGTTACATCTGTTTAGCACTGTACTCTAACTGCAAAGTTTGACATGCTAGCCCTTTAAGTACATCGTACAAGGGGTGGATATAACTAACAAAAAAGAATTTTGTCAACACTGCACGGGCGGGGGTTACAAATAGCTTAGTGGCAAAGCGACTGGGGGCTTTGCCCAGTAGGTTCGTAATCGTTTTCTTCTATGCTATTAGTGAAATATATGCTCAAATGAATACTTAAGTTGCCTGCATTAGTAAGTAACACCAAGCACAAGTTTGGCCATGTATGGACTACCGCTCTCATGAGATTATTTAATAAGAAACTCGCAAAAACTACTAATTCGAGCGGGACTTGAACCCGCGATCCTTGGCATGCCTTGCCATGCCATGCAATGCCGTAAACGCCAGGGATCGCGGGTTTGAGTCCCGCCTGATATAGTTGTTTTTGCGGATTCCTTATTAAATAATTTCATTTAATAAGCAAAACATGTGCATAAACACGTAAAAAACACATGAAATAAACTACATAACCTTATCCAAGCCCATCTCACAAGCAGACGTACGGCGACGCGCCATCGTTTAACGGTTGATACAATCCTGAAGCATAAAAGGTTTATTTATCTTCGCGCCACTAAAAATTGTTCAGTTTGTGTCCCGGATAGATATAATTTATTAACCTTAAAATCGGGTCCTTGATGGTGCGGGGTTACATTCAAATCGGCATTGTGTCCTACAAGCAGTCGCGTATCAGCAGGAGTGTAGTAGTCTACACAGACACAGGCTTCTATTACAAATGGATCAGAGATACATCGAAACAACTTTATTGTACAGGACCGTAACCATTACCTATGTGATTTATAATAAATACGTATTAATAAGATTTTCGACTTTATTGTTAGGTATCGTTTTTAAATTGCGTGAGATGACTTTCATAGCCATAGCATTAGATGTTGGTAAAAAAACAAACAGAAGAAAATTGAGAACCGCTGCGGGAAAGTGTGGGAAGTGGGGAGCTAATTCGTCGACTGGACTATGAAAAACTATATTAGTGCTGATTCTCTGGTATACATCCCGCTTAACTAATTTTAGTCTATCTATATCTCTTTTTAATAACTACCATAGAAAAATGACAGCAAATTAAACTATCAAATTAGAGCTGTCAAAATAGTCTACGTCCTTGCAATTGAAGTGAAATTAGACGATACCTCTATGACATGCCGAATAAATTCTCGTTGATATCACGCAATGGACTAGTTTGATAGCTATAAAAATCTTCTATCCTTTTCTAATGATCTCTGTTGACTTAAGTACGACTTTATTGTGTTATGTACATTACTAGCACTTGCCTGCGACTTTTGTCCTTTAAGAGACCTTTGTCTTGCCAGTTAAGGGTCATACCACTAGACTGACACGTTACTTATAGATGGATATATATTGTCAATCAAGAAAATTAGTACCATACACACTTTCAACAAAAAAAAAATTAATTTATTGGTTGAAACATGCTACTACTCTGTTAAGGAATTCCTAAATGATAAGTCTCTTCATGGTCGTAAATGTTTTGGTTAATATTATGTTGTATGTTTCAAAATTGTTAACAATAATCTTGAGAACTATATTTTTATGCCTTGCAAGACTAAACATTGTGTTAACTACTTATATTATTTTATCCTTATAACTTTATGTACCTATGTTTCACAAATAAACAAATTAGAATTAGAATGCAACTGCTATCAGAGATGGTTCAATGTACAGGGTGGCCCAGAGAGAAATGCACTTTTGAAAACTCAAGGAAAAAAAACTGTATATGCAGAAATTAATTTATTACAAATAAAAGAATTTTAAATGAAATTTATTTTTAAATAAAAGTACTTTTTAAAATTAAATTTACATCGTCCAGGTGATTTCCTCGATGGTTACAGCATTCTTCCAATCTGACATCAAAATTTTGGAAAACTTTCATTAGAGTTATCCTCGAAATGGATTAAATTTTTTGCCGAATGTTCAACTTCAGTTGCTGCAGAGTTGTTAGATTATTAGCGTATACTCAGCTCTTAAGGCAATCCCACAAAAACAAAGTCTGCTGGAGTGAGATTGGGGCTTCTTGGCGGCCAAGAGATGTGACCTTTGTGTGAAATAAATTTTTTCGGGAAATTGCCTCTTACCACCTCGATGTTCTTATTTGAAGTGTGACACATAGCCCCATCTTGCTGGAACCAAGTGCTCCTGTACGATTCATTTATTCTGCTTTGGAATCAAAAAACTTCTCAGCATGGCAGTATAGCACTCTGAATTGAGGGTCACCGCTTCGCGCGTACAGATTGTCGAACTCGCTGAATGTTTTCGTCGGTCCGTGACACTCTTTGGCGACCTGAAAGCCGCATTTTTCACGACGATCCTGTTCTTTTGAATCTTTTAATCCAAATCAACTTAGTGCTTGGACACTCACTGATGCGTCGCAACTCGAGTTCAGCAAGGTATAGCCGTCGAACAGTCATATTAGATCATGCATTCTCATAGAATGCGCTGATACAGACCGCGCGCTGCTCTAACGTGGTACGAGTTATGGTGACTAAAATAGCAAAGCCTGCGCTACACACTGGTACCACTCCCGCACCTCACAATTTTGTCGTTTAGAAATGCGCGCAAAATCAAAAGTGTGTTTCTCTCTGAAATCTCTCTCTGAATAAAATTTTTAGTTACGAATAGCTTAGTCAGCAGAGCGGTTAGTGGCTTTAAACAGGAGGTCTTGTGTTCATATCCGATTCTCACACCTCCATCAGTGGCCACATAAAAAAGATTCGCTACGTACTTGTCTTCCATTGGTAGAATGCAAAAATCGATTTTTAATCCATTCACAGTCGGGTAACAATTAATAAAACAATTGACTGAGCCACATATTGTGGTTCAGTGGACAGGGAATGTGTTAAATTTGTTTATTTTAAACCTAAATTGTTGCTTCGCCTTGGAGTGACGCTTCACACAGTTCATTAAAAAAATTACATAAAACGAAAATTTAATTAGGTCATAAAACGACTAACTAACGACAATTTAATCAATTCAATTTCAGTTTCAGTGTCGGCTGTCGCAAACAGACGGTGATATTAGGTACATATTAATATGTATTATGTCATTTTTTTTTCTTTTTTTCTCTTTTATTCTGAATGTGATGTACTTCATCGAATGTAACATGAGACCATTAGTTGTTGGTGGATCTAAAGCCAAAATAAGTCAATTTCCCCATTCTGTATACATTGATGCATGGTGCAAAAGTGCAGAGGGGAAATCTCTTTCGCCTTGGAGTTGCGGTGGATCCATTGTAAACGAAAAAATTGCACTAACAGCAGCGCATTGCCTAAAAGGATGTTATCGTGGAAGTGCTGTGGTTTTGTACGTGGGCCATGCTGTAATACATAAAGGCAAAGCTTCCACTGCATTTAATTACCTACTTCACGAAAAATATGACGAACAAACGATGCACGCTGACATAGCGTTGGTAAATTTAAAAAAACGATTGAAATTTAATAAAATCGTGAAACGAGTTGTACTTCTGAAAAAGCCACCGTACACAGAACGAGCTAAACTGGCTGGTTGGGGATTAATTAATGTGAGTTTACCCATGTTTATATCTACAAAACCATATCGACTTTAATTTGATGATTACTATGATTAGTTTTTTAAGTCTTGTTATTCATTCAAGCTTAAAATACGAGAACATATTTACAAACAAGGCTTGGCAGAATCATCTCAATTGTAACCTGTTATATATTTATTATATATGTATTTGTATTGATAGGGCTATGTATGTATTATATATATGTATGTACCTAATATCACCTTAAGGTTGACTGGGAGAGAATGCCTATGGCATTAAGTCCGCCTCTGTACACTGATTTTTGTACATAAAGTTTAAATAAATAGTTTTTGGTCGGTTGGTTATTTATTGATTATTTGGTGATATATAAAGTTAACATCGATTGCTGAAGGAAATTTTTTCCAAGTATCGTAGTAGCGTGGCGCTTTGGTTTTGGATCTGGCATTTTTCAATGACATTACGGTGAAGGAAAACATCGTAAGGAAATAGTCTGAAAATGCCAACACACAGTGAGCTAGCGTGGTGATGAATGCTAGATCCTTCTCTTTGAAAGGGCTTTTGCCTTGCAGTGCGACAGTTACAAGTCGGTTTATTATTTTTATTATTACCTATATTTCTAAGTTATTTAATCAGTACAAGAAGATATTTTTGAGTTGTGGTAATAATTATAAACAAGTAAAGTAATAACGAAGCTGGGGCCTTTACTCATTAGGTCGTGTGTTCAAATATCGCTTGTACCTAATCGATTTTTTTTGTACAAAAATTTCAAAGTTCAATAAAATAACGTAACGAATGTAAATTGTTTTTTCAGGAAATCTTTGTGATGGACACTAATCAACTTATGTACATACAACAAAACGTGAGGAAAATCGAAGAATGTAAGGCACTACTAACTAGTTTACCTGAAGGCACGATATGCGCAAGCAATGAAAATAGCCGTATGTATGCTAGTTCGTAAGTAATCTGCAGTAATAATGAAGTAACTTTTAATTCAATATTCTAGAGTTCTATTATTTATTTATCTTTGCTGGGCCCAATCTGGGTCCATGATGCTGCTGGGAACATGTGCATAAATATAAACATGTAAAAACACATAAAATAAACTACATAACCTTATTCCCCCAAGCCCATTCCTTAATCTCACAAGCAGACATACAGCCACGCGCCATCGTTTAATGGTTGATACAATCCTGAAATAAAGCTTATAGGGTTTATTTATCTGTACGCCGCTAAAAAGTGTTTAGTTTGTGTCCCGGATAGATATAATTTATTAACCTTAAAGTCACAAGATTGAAGAACGACAATTTTTGCCTACTAATTTTTCATTTGCAGTGGTGATTCCGGTAGCGCTTTGATGGTGCGGGGTTACATTCAAATAGGCGTTGTGTCCTACAAGGTGCCAACTGTCAGCAGGAGTGTAGTAGTCTATACAGACACAGGCTTCTATTACAAATGGATTATAGATAAATCGACACGACTTTATTGTACAGGACCATAACCTTTACCTTATAGTTCATGACTCCCGTTCTCATTCCATAGATTAAATTAAAAATAAATAAAAACCTAACATAATAAATAAATGTATAATTATTATTATAATAAATACTTACCTATTTTGTAATAATTTTGATAAAGATATTTGGTACAATGGGGTTAACATACGATTATCTGTGAAAATAAAAACTTTTTATTATACAAATATTTAAAAAATAGGTATCTGCTAACGTTATTTAACTATTTAATAAAAAAAAATACGTTTCGAATTGAGAACTTGCTCTTTTTTTGAAGTCGCTTAAAAATGAATCCTTTCCCTTGGTCACGACTCACACCATAAGTTCAAAGCAGCTGGATCAATTTTGTTGAAATTTTTATGTGTGTATGAGTCTGGATAGTTTATATTCACAATTGGACGTATCGTTACTGTACGTTAGGTGTCAGATAGTTATAAATAAATATAGATTGAGAAACCTATCTTTAAATATTATTATTAGGTACGCAAAAATGAGTCCAAAGCTCAGGCTCTATGCCAGAGCAGCTTGCGTTGGCGCGGCATACGAAAGTTGCGGGTTGTATGGGTGCCGTTGAAGCTGAATGGTAGCTGGGCCGCGCAGCCGCAGTACGAGAGGAGTGCCGGTATCACGGTGCGCCGCTCTTCCTACCTTCCGCGGTCTCGGCGGGGCCGCCCGGCCGCAACCGACAACGACAAAACATGTGCTCGCACGTAATTTACAAAAATATGGAGGTGTTTATAAACTCGAGACCTCAAATAGATATTATGTATGTTTATAATTATAGACCAACTGCGGCGCAGCTACCACTTTAACCAATTTATTATTTCAAAGTAGCCCCAAAGAGAGCTTAAAGAAACTAGCACCTAGTTGATATAAGGCACAATAATATTATTTTCTGCAATATAAAGATACCTTCTACTGTCATTATTCACGTCGATGTGCTGAGGCAATTTATCATAGGGCCATGAAAAATTGTGCCATACGAAAATAACTTCTATCGCACTAAACTTTAAACCACTATCTCGCTCGCACATTGAAGATGCAAAATCACTAAATATGTATAGTTAGTTGTGAAAACCGCAAAAAAGGAGAACAGTATCACAAAGTTTCGGCTAAAATTTCAGCTTGATCGAAACATAATTATTTTCAAATACTTATAAATATGTGTCATGGAAATGAAATGTCAATGGAATATAGTTATGAAAAATCGAAACAAACCAATTGAAGGATAATAACATAACAAAGTTTCAGCAAAAAATTCTTGATGGAATCTTATTTTCGAAAGATGAGGATTTAATATTAATTTAAAGTGATTAACCTACGCAATTAGCAGGGGTTTCTAACCGGTGGTCCGCGGGAAAAACTAGTAAAATAATATTTATCTTTTTAGAACTAAAAAACAGTTTGGAAATTTTCTACATTAGTAACTTAGGATTATATTAATACTAAGAGGCTCTCGTTAGATGGCTGGATGAAGGGCTTGATGCAGAAGGCGGTACTCCTGGACACGGCTCGCATAGTCAGAAGGTTCCTTTCTCTGGAGCCCTGACCACCGGTAGCTTGGACCCTGTTCCCGATACCGGTGGGCTACTATATATTTTTTTTTATATATATTTAAATGTATTTTATATGTATTGAAAATAAATAAATGGGAATACTATATTAGTACCTCAATAATATTAGTGCTGATAAAGATGGATTGATCCAACATCCAAACTCTTACATAATTTAGTAGATTAGAAGATTTTTGACGTAGAATTAAATTTTCATGTAGCCATAAAATAATACGACTGTACCTAATCTAATTAAAACGATTGCATGAGAAACGAGTTTAACATCGCGGTAGCTGTAGGCATTACATAATATTATGTTAAAATTACATCTTTATTTTCCTATTAAGGCAATGGTGATAAATTCTATCGTATGTAACATGGAGCCTTTCATTGCTGGTGGATCTGAAGCTGTAATAAGTAAATTTCCTTATTCAGTGTTCTTAGATATTAATTGCTCGAACAATGTACAATCACATTGGATTTGTGCTGGATCTATTGTAAACGAAAAAATTGTACTAACGGCAGCTCATTGCTTAGAAATGTGTGGTCGTGGTAGTGAAATACACACGTACGTGGGACACGAGCAAGTACGAAGAGGAACAGCTTCCAGTTGTGTGAGTTTCCTTCTTCACGAAAGATTTAATGGTAAAACAATGAACGCTGATATAGCATTGGTGCGTTTAAAAACTCAATTGAAATTCAATAAGTTTGTAAAAAGAATTGTATTGATGCAGCAGCCACCGTACAATCAAGAAGGTAAAGTGGCCGGTTGGGGATTTATTAATGTGAGTTTGTTTCTGTCATTATTTTCTCTATAATTTGTTATATTTTTTTTATTTTTTTTATAGATCACGCCTGTATTCCCCAGGGGGGGTAGGCAGAGGTGTATGTAGTACACCCACGTTTCGCCGGATATAAGTCCCATGTAATAGGGGGCGAGCCTATTGCCATTAACCGGGCACAATTCCAGACTCCGTGCTGCTACTGAGAATTTCCTAATAGAAAAACCCAATAACACTTTGCCCGACCCGAGGATCGAACCCAGGACCTCGTGCTCAGCAGTCGCGCTTTCTACCACTAGACCAACGAGGCAGTCAATTTGTTATATCTTTTATCTATACATATAAAATGCTTTGTCCTGAATGACTGACTGACGGATCAACGCACAGCCTAAACCGCTGAACGTAGAGACCTGAAACTTAGAGGGTGTATTCTTTGTATGACGTAGGGATCCGATAAGAAAGGATTTTTCGAAATTCCACCTCTAAAAGGGAGAAAAACGGGGGCAAAGTTTGTATGGGACAACGTGATTCCTTGGTCCAATCTACTTCAAATTTTGCATAAACATTCTTTTACAAAATTGATGGAACACGTATTTCGTATTTTTTTAAAACTCATCGCCTAACGGGATTAAAAAGGGGTAGAAAGTTATTTTGGGGGTGATTTGCATCGAAGTTGATATCAATACTCCTTTAGTGCTTTTGATTTAAACTGGCTTGGTGCAACGTATTAATATTACCCTTTAAAATTGGAATGTCAAAATAAATTTATAAATCGGATTAGAATTCGACATTTGAATTTTATTTGTTCTTTTATATTTGAAAGAAAAACTTACCTTATAAGTACCTTGATTTTCCTTTGAAAATTCCTGGGAAATCTATTAGAATTAGATTATTATTATAGGCGACTATTTGTGATTGCTATACCGACATTATAATTGACTGTCATTCGCCCTGTACCTAATTCTGCTTATACAATGACATTAAAAGTAGTGGCATCGACTCAAAGCAGTACAAGTTGTTCTCATGGGCGTACTACGTAGATTAAGTATATTAATTCAATTTAAATAAATAAATTCTATTCAAAATATTCTATAGTCTACGTGAGCGAAGCCACGCGGGAAAAGCTAGTTTAGTTATAAAATTATTAAGTCCATTACACATTATTGATTTTGTTTTGAATAATTTTGCATAGACATTGGCAGGTGTACAAAAATGGGCATAGTGCAACTTTCGTCCCGAAATAAAGTACTGTTCCCGAGGAAAACAACAGTAACGTTCTTATGATAATAGATGACGCCACGTGTCTTTCGAATCATGATTGAAGAAATTCACGCTAATGAAATTGCGGGCAACAGCTAGTATGATATAAAGTGCGGATGACAGCTGTCATTTTCGCTGTTTGCGCTTGTAAGCTGTATACTGGCAGCATCAATTTTACCTGCCCTCTTAACATCATTTACTGACATTGGTGCTTATTCTCTTGTACATCCCGCTAAACTAATTTTAGTCTAACTAACCTCTTTCTAATAAACACAGACAGCAAATAGAACTATCGAATTAGAGCTGTCAAATTAGTGTACGTCCTTGCAATTGACGTGAAATTAGACGAGACCTCTATGACATGCCGACTAAATTCTCGTTGATATCACGCAATTGGACTAGTTTGACAGCTCTAAAAATCTTCTATCTTTTTCTAATGACCTATGTTAGAAAGAGAGATGGCGAGTCTAAATTAGTTTAGAACGTGTGCAAGAATTAGCACCATTATCTACTACAGCAAACGAAACAGAAAGCAACAAACAAAGCTCAGAGTGATAATAACAGCTGTCACCTACACCATGCGCCAACGCACACAGAATAAGATATTTGAAAATACTTTTGAGAGGTTACATTTTATAAATATATTAAATTAAATGAACTGGTGAATGTTTTGACTTTTTTTTATAGATTCACACCTGTATTCCCCAGAGGGGGTAAGCAGAGGTGTGCAGTACACCCACGTTTCGCCGGCTATGTTATAAGTCCCATGTAATAGGGGGCGAGCCTATTGCTATTAACCGGGCCCAATTCCAGACTCCGTGCTGCTACTGAGAATTTCCTATCGGAAAAACCCAATAACCCTATGCCCGACCCGGGGATCGAACCCAGAACCTCGTGCTCAGCAGTCGCGCTTGCTACCACTGGACCAACGAGGCAGTCATTTTATTTATATTTTCAGGAATATACTAACGAGCAGCCCGAGTACCTTATGTACATAAAACAATCAGTGTTGAATACGGAACACTGCGAGAAGGTGTTTAAACGATATGTCTTACCTAAGGGTACAATATGCGCCAGCAATGAGGACTACAGTAAATACACTAGCCGGTAAGTGATGTGAGATTTAAAATAAAACATAATGCCAGAATTATAGCAGGTAAATAAAAAAAAGCTTATCGATTGTCTGTCAGATGCATTTAGGCACGTGTTCATAATCATAGCAGATAAATAAAAAAAAACTTATCGATCGTCTGTCAGATGCAATTAGGCACGTGTTCATAATCATAATCATACAAATCAGATAAGTAATTAAAAAAGCCTTATATCAGATCATGCTTTCTTTTTTCGCATGTGTTTATAATCATAATAAATCAGATAAATAAAAAAAGATTAGGTTCTTAAAGATTGTCAGCCAGATCATACATTTTGGCATGTGTTCTTCAAATCAGACAAATAAAAGAAACCTATAGAATGTCTGTCAGATGCATTTCAGCACGTGTTCATTGAAATTATTAAACTAAATTCATCAAGCTTATTCTATCACCTTTGCGCCTGCGCTTCTATCATGTGATCCGCTAAGGACTAGGATATTGCTTGACAAGTGTGCAAGACTTAAACCAATGAAGTAATGGGCTGTACAATTAAAT
Source organism: Protodeltote pygarga (assembly GCA_936450705.2). Classification (NCBI taxonomy): domain Eukaryota; kingdom Metazoa; phylum Arthropoda; class Insecta; order Lepidoptera; family Noctuidae; genus Protodeltote; species Protodeltote pygarga. The sequence goes on along the minus strand of OW388250.2, from coordinate 13,452,843 downwards.
TATCTTTCATTGTCTTCTTTTTTTTATTTGCAGTGGTGACTCTGGCGCCGCTCTGGTGGTGCGAGGTTACATTCAGGTCGGCATTGTGTCTTTCAAGATTCCGACTGTAAGCTGGAATATAGTAACCTTTACAGATACTGGCTTCTACTACAATTGGATTACAAGTAAATCGAAACGACTTTACTGTAGTGGACCATAACCATTAGCTACTTATGTAAAAAGTTACGCTTATAATATAAATTTAATGTTTCGATGAAGTAACAGTATTTTTACGCAAAAAAATAACACTTTTCTCGACCCGGATATCGAACCCAGGACCTCACTCGCAGTCGCGCTTGCTACCACTAGACCAACGAGGAAGTCGATTCAATAAAACCGTTCATATGCAAGTAAATAAAACGTTTAAGTACAGTAAGGAGTAAACTACAGTAAATTAAAAAGTAAAGTATCGAGCACTACAGGAAGACCGGTGTCGGGAAATGCTAATTGTGCAGATAAGAGCCTGCGGGACATGAGGAAGTGACGTCACACACAACTGAGTTGACTGATACTAAACTAGTAATTAGTTGCGTTGTAGGAGGTTCCCGTATCTGTGTTTGACACAATACATCAAGTTGTAACTGAAAGGTTAGATATGCGCAGAATAGTCAAGATGGTCTACAATATATCAAAAAGAAGTATGTACAACAAAAGTTTCGCAGCCAGTCGGTAACATACTATCCTCAGAAAATACCTACTTCCATCGCACCAGTGACATAAATTAGAATCGAAAAAAAATAAAACCATAAATTTAAATGATTTAAAACGAGTAGGTATTAACAGTGTCATATCAGATTGTTTTTTCCCGATGCAACTTTTGCTGATGCAACTCAGCCGAAATGTCCCTATGACCACGGTATAGTATGACGCGATGAATACTCGTTGTAAAGCAAAAATAATAAAGTTATAATACAGTTTTTAATAGCTAAAGATAATAGAAGGAGCTAATTATAGTTATAAATATGTTTTTCCAATTCAATGAAAGGATTGTAACAATCATAAGCTAAAAAACTTAATATTTTTTAGTATTAAAAAGCCTGAATATAAAACTTTGTACCTACTAGATAAACGGTCTAGTATTTAAGATGTGACTTTTACTGGTATATACCAAAACTCAATAAGAAAAATTAGGTTTTTAGACTATTAAAACGTGACTCCTAGACAGTCACCACATTTCAATCGCATAATGACTTGTGAGTTTTATAGAGCCATCCTTAAGTCCTTACGTCTTTTGACTTTGCTTAGTATTAGCTTAGTGCTTACAGTCCAGCAGGAAAGTGAAACATGCGTCGAACGTGGTTCCGGTAACATCAACTTTGGCCCGAACATCCGATCGTGGGCCATTGTGTGTTCTATATTTGTAACTCCCACGAGATAGGCACACTGGACCAAAGGGACCACTCGATAGAAAGGAAGCTGGTCTTATTTTGGAGAGAAAATTACGCTTCGATATGGTAGGTAATGTTTTTGTACCTGACAGAGTATGCCCCGAGCGGATGGAACTACCGTGGCGTAACATGAGCATATTCGGTGTTAGGAATGCTATGGTAGACGAGATTGTAATAGTTTTAGGCTCACCAAGAACTGTAGCCGTTGAGTAACTGTCTTTGAATAGCTTCAATAGGTTAAATACTAAATTGTAAACCAACGATTTGATATTCTAAGCATAGCACTGTCATTCACAGTGTTACAAAGATGATGAATTCAAGTATTTTTAATCCAAAAAAGTGATATTTTTTTTAGATTAATATAATGTTTAATGCTCAAACCTTTTCTATAATATAGAAAAATGAGAAAAGGCCTTTACTTTTTACGGGATGTATGATTGTCTCGTAGTTATTCGGAATCTGAGAAAACATAAATTGTACATCAAGTCTTCTCCCGGACCTTAAATTAAACAATAAGCATAGAAACGAACTGTCTAACTCAAAGCTATCTATCTGTTAATAACCAACACTCGAAGTTTTAGCGTTAGTATCGTCGACGGACCATAAATAAGGTCTTATCAAAAGAACCAAGTGCAGGCCTACTTGTTAACACGTGTCCAAACGATCGATAAAACGCTGATCGATAGGGGCGCACGCGAAAGTCGATAGGCCCACCGCTTGTCTTGTCTCACCACTATTACTAGCGAGCGCTTACGACTTTCTACGTGTCGAGCGATACGTCAATTGTCCTTACCGTTGTCGGTGATTGTACTTAATAAGGGTTAACTAATAGCTTTTGTGTTTTGTTTTATCGATGGTGTACGCAAGAGCAAGGCTGTGCAGTTAGGAATTGGCATATAGGTAGATAGCGTGGGTGATCTGTCTGATGTTTAAGGTAAATTCATTGGAAAGCTTTGCTGATTATAGTAATATTTATTGCGATGCTTGATGAGTTTTATTGAACATGCTTGTTGTTTTGTTGTTTCCGAATGTGAGAACTGAGAAAATATCTGTTTTTGTCATGCTTTCCAATATACAGATGAATTGTTGGTATTAGTACCGGTAGGTATTAGTTATAAAGGGATATAATGAAATATTTGGCAATTGGCAATTGTAGCAAAGATCATATCATTCTCATCCGCCTTAGATTTGATCGATCTATGACAGCAATATAAATATAATAAAAATTACAGAAAAAAGGTAGGTAGCAGTTTTAAATAAAAAAGATGCTCCTAAGTATACACAAGCTAGAAATGGGTCGGGTATCCATAACCTTAAGCATTACCCAAGGTGGGGCAGGTATGGGTAACTTCCTCACTCTGAAAATCTTATTTAGTAAATAATACCTCCTACAGCCTGTACCATAGTAATTCTTTTCCGCACTTTGCAGTTTGCCCCATTTTAGCTGGCTCTCTTACTCATTTCGCCTTCCCATAACACATCAGCTGAGTACGTCACATGCCATAGGGGTAGAAAAATTCATGACATACGTGCCGAGTCATACATTCTTTAGAACCTTTTTTTTTATAAAGGATAGCGCCCACAAATCTCCAATACAAGGTCTATCAGTGCATACGAGGCTTAAGATGTCTAACTTCAGTGCTTAGAACTAAGGCTTGGTGCTATCTCCTTATAAAGAACATGGGTATGTAAGTGTCAACTGGACATAGGGCACGATTAATGTGAACCGCGCCTCGACAGGACATGTTGTGTACACCATACATTACAAGTGTGTATATGGTGTTTGCAATAAAATTACACGTTTCATGTTTGAATTGTTTACTTAGAATCTTAGGTGTTTAGAATTATTTTACTCTCATCGTATGAGCATCGGTTTTACAATATGAGAGTTTTTATTATGGTGTATAAGATAATTATATAAGATAACTTCAACTACAAACAAAGCTATATAATATAGCTATATAGCTACTACACTAGGTATATAAGATAACTTCAACTGCAAACAAAGCTATATAATATAGCTATACAGCTACTACAAAAGTATATGATATGTACCTATATTTAAGGTGCGTACCTATGTTTAGTCGACTCGCATTGTTCTCACATAACACCTCAGAACAATGTACTTATCCAAAAATATTGTAAGCCATTATTTAAAAGAGCAACCATAGAGTTTATTGCCAGATTCTTCTCCATGAGGGGTAGGCTGCCCTTGGAACTGGTAACTAGAGTCACTCTTATTAGAATTATGACTGTTCATAAGTGCCTAAAATGGTCTACTTACATTAATAAAAATATTTTGATTTTGATTTTGAAAGCACCTCCTGTGTTGGAGTAATAATTTTCTAGATACTGTTTAATTATATATTATTTTAATTATGGGTTGATTTTGCAATTACCCGTTTTGTATCGAACTCAAACGGAGTTCATGTGCAAGTGTACACTTCGAAACTTCACACTTTAAAGCGATGGTTGAGCTTTGTTTTTGTTTTTTTTTCAATTTAGAAAAATGATAAAAATGGCTATCTGGATTGTATAAATAAGATAATAAAGAGAACATAAGTTTATTATACTTAGGCACTGTCCCACCTCTTACTTGAAAGTTCCTATAACCTTACTTAACAGATAGATCCTTTCATACAAATTCTATTAGTAAATAGAGCCAATCCATAGACTGTGAAACAATGCCTTTGGTTCTTTAAAAATATTTTTGAGATAACACTATAGGTAACAGAATCATTTAGAGTGACTCTGACAAATTTATGTACATCGACTACAAAATATTTTTCAATTAAGTAACCACAGCATTATTAAAAGTGGATTACTTACATGCAAAAAAATATATACTATATTTCTCGATGTGTGGTCGCCTTGTGATGGATAACTTAAAAAGTTAATTCAAGTCATGCTCTAAATGAAAATTAAAAACATTCGCATGTGCTCGAATAAGCACAACACAAAGATAAACAACAGCGATCTTGTAATCGAAAACGGACAGCGATTACATATCCATTAACTCGCTGATTAAGTTTTAAACTCTGGTTACCAACATTTTTTGTACACAAAAGAAATCAGGTGCCAAATACCTACAATAAAAACAAAAACAAAACGCTCTCGTTAACCGAACGTTAACGTAACGGTGTAAAAATCGACCGTATCATTGAATCGTGTTGATCTTAAGAAAGATCTTTTTAGGTACCTATCGATTTCTCTGACACACAAAAAGTAATCGACTCAGCGAAAAAACGAGTGACTTTTCGAGTGTCCCCGTCTTAAGTTTGGTAAATGTCAAAAAAAGGTATGGAGTGAAATCGTTACGGTACCCAGTGGCTCGAAAATGTTACTTTCCACTTTTTCATTGAATATTTTTGAAAAGAATCTAAGAAAGGCATCGAATCTACCTCTATTATAAGCCTTCTGTTAAAAAAGTCTATTCATACATCGATTACACGAGCAGGGTTACGCACGGCTTAGTGGCAGAGCGACTGGCGGTTTTACCCAGCACGGGTTTAAATGCCGCTGGTAACGATTTTTTTTTCTACAAAATTATTACTACTATTTATATTTGATATTACCATGTACAGAGGGTTTAAAGCGCAATACACACCAAAGAGGCTGATACAGCCGCAGGCATCAACAGTAACTTGGTACCGACCTTATTTGTAAGTAAATAGGGTTGCCGACACCATGTAGCCGGGCTACGTAGCCTACTTTCGTGTGTATTGGGCTTTAAAACAACAGGACCTGTTTAAAAAATAACAATCAGTCGCTTAATGTCGAGCTTTCTAAAATTTCTAAGTAGCGTGAGATAATTCTTTGTCTTCGACATTAGAACACAGATATTATGATGTCCTCTCGAAGTGCCATCTCTCGTCTTAATCAAATTATATTTAAACCATTTTATTTTTATTTTATAAATACCCAATTGATAAATAAACTTATTTTATGTTTGTAATTTTTTAATATTTATATAATTTGTAAAAAACATCAAATTTTTTTGAGAGGGTGTAATCGGTAATTTAAAAAAAAAACCCTATTGAGGACACCTATGAAGTTTTAAATGACTATTTTTCTCATTCTAGATGAGACAAATTGTTAAATTTATCAAGAAAAATGATTAGATCTAAAAATCTTATCTGGATTATTACACCTATTGCATACATAGGTACATTCTTAGTATTTAAATGATATCTAGGAACGTAAAAAGCAAGCAGTACTTGTCATTACATCTACGAGTAAAAAAAAAATCCTTATTATCTGGAATAGTTTCCACATCACGATTCGTTGACAATCATTATTAAAAATGTCTATAAAAACACCACACAGAAACCAACAGTAAAACTGGAAAGTGCATAAAATTGTGTTCTAGTTTTTTGAAGCAAAAACTTTACAATGACCGTACTTATACTACTTGTAGATAAAAAGTAGCTTCGAAGCGCTTTCTAAAGACGTGATCTGAGGTGTAACTCTGTAGCTCATACATTGAAGAAATCTGTACAAACCGCAGCTATTGAAGTTGGATTGCAGGCGAGGGCGGAGCGCTGGTAGAGATGAAGTATTCTATTGAGCTTGATTGAGTAACAAACATCATCACAAACTTATTTAAAATATTAGTAGGGACTTTATTTGCATCAAGATTTAAATTAATAGATAAAACAAAACTATACATATATATACAAAACTAACTACATTAAAAAGAAATAAAGAGAAATAAAACCTTAGTCGAAAAGAAAGCTAATAGGGTAATAAGATTTGAGAATACATCTTTTTGGTACAATGCAAAAGAGACAGTATGAAATTTCATATATTTATTATTAATTTATTTAATCTTGTCTAGTATGCGATAGAAATTAGCAAATAATATTTGTATTACAATATAATATTACATATTATGCATTTTGTCGATAGAAATACGCAATATCTTTGATTTGAACTGAAAACAGCATTACAAAAACAGCGCTACATTACAAAATTATTTATCATAGATCAGCCTTATTTTCTCTTCTCTTGATTCTTATTATCATAATCCTTTGTCTCTTAAAATAACAACGACTTCTTTAAAAAAGAAACAAATACAACAGTGCATTAATTTCTTAGCAGAATTGAGTAATTAAGTATTCCTCTTCTTTTGGCAGTTGGTTAAAATAATGCATTCTGGGTATTAATGCTTATTACTTCTAATAGTACTCTATCTCCAAATAGAAACAAGAAAACACTGCTTCTTGATAACAGGATTAAGTAATGAAACATAACATACAAATAGACAAAGTAAATAATAAATTCAACTACTTTATTATCCTGGGAAATATTGATATTGAACTACTAAACTATTTATTATCCTAAATTGATATGATAGGCCTAACAGTATCACCTATATTGCACAACTACCTGTGGGTGATGTATTAAAAACGTCAGTTATTAATATTTCAAGCCTTTATTGCGTTTGCTCTACCTACAAGTTCAATTAAATAAGGATTAACCTGATTATAAACCAGGTAGACTGCACTAAATTTTAACGATACAAAAGATAATTTAGATGATTTCCTCTCGTTGTTTGATTTACCCGTATTACATCAAGTATTTTCTCCCACTGGCAAACAGGAGTTCTTAAATCAAACCCCAATTTATATAATTAATTGTATCTAAATGAGACTAAGAAAAATATAAAAAAAAAAAATTCCAAGCTGAAAAATTTGGAACATGAGACCAGCAGTGCGTAAGTACTCCGGTAGATGTCACCAGATGTCACGCCTTTAAGGCGTTAAGAAAGAGATTCGTAATTTCAACTGAATCGGGCGGGAGTCGGTAGCTTAGTCGGTAAAGCGATGGCATGGCACGCCAGGGATCGCGGGTTCAAGGGGAGCCCGAGTCAGTTGTTTTTGCGAGTTTCTTATTAAATAATTTCATTTAATAAGTAAAACATGAGCTTAAACATGTAAAATGTAAAAACATAGGTACATAAAATACAATATTCAACAATTGTTTTCTTGCTTGTACTTTTTAAAAGTAATAGAAGTAAATGACAGATATTTATAAAATTTTTCCAACTCATACATTTTAAAAGCAAAAATCTGTTTTAGCTGTGAAGCTATTCTACAACAATTTTAACCCTTAACTGACATATTTTTTTAATGTTACATAATATTATAATTAGAAAAATCCTTCATTTTTCAGCTGCTTTCGTTTTGTATGTGGGAATAGATACAGTTGTATCGCCCAGCACCAGTGATGCCACTAAGAGACCACGGGACTATCGTAACGTAACCCGTGAATTCTTCCAGTGCCATTGCCTGTGCATGGTGCGAGCTCTTCTCTTCTAATCTTCTGTCTTCTTTCCTCTTGTGGTTTGAGTATCTGGTTATTCTTTTTTCTTTACGATACGTCAAGTAATCTTCATTATAAACAAAATATATAGATGGAATGCCTCAAGGGGTTAGCAATGGTCCCTTGTTGGTCCCTTGAGGCATTCCAATGATCAAACACGAAACTTTGAGTCTATATAATTTAAACAATTTCTTTTTTATTTATTACAATAAATAGCTAGGTATTATTCGCATTGTTTTACAATACTTATACATTGATGCTAATACAAAAGTTAACCCTAAAACAGTCAAGTTATTAATAATTTAAAAATACCTATATTAATTGTTTACATTGACATTTCAAAATCTGCAAGTGGGATGAAAGACACAGATAGAGAGCTAAGTAACATGTATAATCTCAGTACATCTTCAAAAAAAACCTCTTACTTATTATCTCATCATTAATCTTGAAGTGAACTCTTTTTACTTTGTTTTGATTGAACCTTTCAACTTGGCAATAAAAAAACATGTTGTGTTTTAAAAACTAATTTTATGTAACATGTGTTATGATTGATATTATCAGTGTTGGAATTATCTAAACAATCTTGTTCATTGGAGATCACATATCAGTGTAAAAACGGCAAATCATTTGGTTTAACAACATCCCAATTTAGCACTCAGTCTACTGGTTGAGATAAGGTTGGTTAACTGGTTTTTAAGCAGGTTAATGACGAATATGGGCCCAATGGATTCAAAATATTGTGATGATAAGAGCGCTAATGATACAAGAACATTAAATCCTGAAATTGATACAGTATTATTCATCTTCGAGCCATTATTACCACACTCAATCCAACATTGTTTAATTCACAAAAGCAATGTCAGTGGGCTCACTTCTGAACTACGAATAGACGAAAACTTAAAAATTCCTAAATTAGTCGCGAACATAAGCACGCGCTTTTTATATAAATTAGTTCGAATATAAATTTGAATTGGAATTGGTTCGTAGGTCAAAAGTAAGTCCCCAGATAAAGAAAACTCAAATTTTGAATAATATAGCTTTTCTAATTGCTATCGATGGTTGATATATTAATAAAAAATGTATAATTGTCTATCAAAATTCCAAGTAGAATGCATTAAAACTAGCTTTAACTAGTACTGTTAAATTAGCTCAATGTTTGAATTAACTTCAAATGAGCATAAAGTAGGAAAATCTAATATATTATATAGCACCATTTGAGAAACAATCAGCTAGCTACTGGTTATGGACACTTCTCAATAAAATCGGTTTAACTATGTTATTTACGACCGCTCAGTACATTGGGCGATTCTATGGTTGTGCTTAGGACACATGCAGATAAACGCTACAACGGAATATTTAAATTAATTTGTGTTTTGTTTAGGTTATATGGTAGACACCATTGTTATGATCGCGAATCAAAACTAGATTAGATTGGTTGATGAGGTAACAGGTGTCTATAAATAAGGGATTTAACATTGACTTGCTAGCCCTTGGCATTGGGAAACGGTGTTATGGATGATGCGCAATGATGAGGATTCTGGAATATGAGGAATATGGATGATGAAGAATCGTAATATAATTCGACAAATTTTAAAGCAGAAATAATATACCTACTATTAGGTAGGTACTTTTGAACCAGTAAAATCGATATTCCAGATAGGTACCTACGTTTAAATTTTCTATTCTTTCTCTAAAAGTTTTAATTTAAACTTCTAAATTTTGTAAAAAAAAAATACGATAACGAGTTGTATCTGAGCCCGCGAACGCTACTGTCGAAATTTTCACCTATTATAGTATCAACCATGTATCAACTACCTCAGATCCTGCTCGACTTTTTTTTCTTTTAATAAAAATTTTAAACTATATTCATCGTATTCTTTAGAAAAATGTTTATAGATTTAATTTACAAAACCCTCTTTCTTCAATAATAAGTTACTTTCGTCCTTACCTACATTTCCATTAAACATTAAGAAATTTTATTAACCATAACTTAGAAGCACGTCTCACAAGATAGCAAACAAAATTACACAGGTATAGTACCAACAGAGGCTAAAACGCGCCTGCGTGCTCAAGCCCTAAGAGATGGTAATCCGCCGCGCGCGCAGGTTGCAATTAAAATTAATGAATGCTACAAGTGTCGCCGCGGGTTACATACAGTAGTACACATCTGTTTTACTTGTATAGCAATTAGATGAAAACGGATGATGAAGTAATCGATTAGAAATACTAATACTAAGTTTTATTTAATTTATTTAAAATAAATAAGGTTGTGAACCTATCTAAACGTTATCTTCTTTTGATTGAGATGTTAGAGTTTTATTAGTGTAACATTAGTTAAACTTAAGCTTTCCCGCAGTTAACTTTTAGCCTTAAGAAACTATTAAGATTTACTGCAATTAGGTGTAAACCTGTAACGAATATACATAAATACAATACCATACCTATACTTAATACAAGATAATTATGCTAGGATACACCTACAGATAGAGCTAGTGGTGATAGAGATGAAAGTCGTGATGATTAAAGTAAATAGACGAATTAGTTACTCCTGTACAAATCCTATCGCTTCACAAAGTTTAGGAAACTATAGCACTTTGCTCTCTAGTGGGACGACTATTCTATTGTAAGTGACTAACGAAATACATGAGCAAGGAAAATTGCAAATTCCAGAACTTATTGAATAATACCGATCATTGAGATGATTCGTTTTACAGCAGTCCTTAAACTACCACTCTACTAGACGGAAGTATATGAAGCTAAATATAAATTGCCTTATTATAAACTGCCATAACTAAAAATATGATAAATCCCGACAATAAAGTTTCCAAGTGCCATCAAATATATAAAAGACCAATCATTTAAGTAATCATTTAAGCATTTAAGTTCTTTTTGAATCACACATTTAAACCACATAATATTTATGCTCTAACCACATAATTTACCAGCATAAAGCCGATATTAGTACTATGTGTGTAAAAATTAAATAAACGCCAGGTGTTTCTTAGAAAACGATGCAAAACGCGATAGATGAAATCGCTGATACTTAAAATACCGACACGCGAAGAAAGTTTTATATCTCCTGACTCATGTTGGATCTAAATTGAATCAAGATATAATGGATGACTGTTACTCATTTAGATTTATGTGCTTGGTTCCTGTTAGTGGCCACAAATTCTGATATTGATTAGAAGATATTGAGTGACGTCTACAACGTTTTTGACGCCATCTTATTTCCAACTGAGATTACATATTTCATTAATTAAGGACATCGAAGAAGTTTTAGAAAATCAATAAGAAGCAGTGACAAAGGTTCGAGCAACCTGGCACGACTCCTCTGACATCAGATTAATCTCTGACTTTTCAAAGTCACGTATCAAAAAATTAATTTATTACTAGCTAAAATGGTGAGGGAAAATCAGCTTGTTAAGGAAGTTGCAACGTTGCTTAAAAACTAGGTATATAATATATTTGATATCAACATAAAGAAAAGTTTAAAAATAAGACGATGTGTAAAAAAACTATCAGTCACCTAATTCCGAAGTTACAAGCTTTCCAATAATTCTGAAGAGGGTTATTTCTATCATTTCCCGTAAAAAAGGTAGGTATGTTACACGAAGAAACAGTTCTTTGTCTTTAACATTAGGACATCGTCTATTTGAATTGCTGTCACAGTCTTACAAAGATTTTTAAAACCTTGTAATTTTTGTGAACAGATTTTTTGAAGAATTAGGTGATAATGCAAAAAAAAGTAGTCAACATACCAGATCAGATTTTTCAACAATATGGAAGCCATGTCAGAAGCCTACGGGTGGTGGTGGTTTAACTTTGACTCAAAGCTATTCATTACCATACCATAAAAGAAAGGGAATTAATCGTTAAACAAACAAATGACGATAGGATTGAAGTCTGAACTAAACGATTAACCTAAAGCGTGTGGTTAAACCTCATGTGGGTCGTGGGATGATCTCCACACAAAACAATTTTCTTTTATCTACAGAAACGGTACAAATGGCTGTGGACAAACACATAGGTACATACACTGTGAAATTACAGGTCTAAATCTTAGAAAATCTTAGTATTGGACAAGGTTTTTTAATAAATTAATAGTCGTTTAATTAATCTTTAAAAACAGGTAAGTAATCATATGAAATCCTAGGTTATCGTCGTCACAATCAAATATTTCCAAGCAAATCTACCGCCGTGATTTATGTGATTAATTAATTGTAGATAACAATGCGGTCCTAGATAATCTAACTATGTATTCACAAAACTATCTATATCTATCTATTTTGTAGCACTAGTATCTAATATTGACCACGTCAGTGCTTATCAATAAATCTATTGGGATTAAATAAATCAGTGCAAGCCGTGCCGGTATCTGGCAATGCATCTCGGTGCCCTGTAATTGGGCTCTCTCCTCACTCTATTTATTTAATAATACGCCTCTATTTCCGCTGACAACATCGAAGATCTATCTCGCGAAGAAATGCAAATAAAGCATGCTCTTACAGCCCCCAGGTACAAAATAAAACTTTATAAGTTAGATTTATCGCAACTTATACTGCCGTTAGTAAAGAAGTTTAACTTCAACCAATTCTAATCTACTCTAAATGAATCTGTAATTAATCGTCAAATCATTAAATTTTCAATTACTTGTGGATAGTCTAGTTTATAGTCTTTACTCGATAACTTTAAAGTTAACATGCCTAAGTAATTAGATTATCTACAAATGATTGCGTAGTAAAGATTAAGAATTTCCTGTTTAATAATAATTAGTTTTAACTGATATACATAAGCGTCAATTATTCTTCGTTCAAATTGCTCATCAATACAAGGTGTAGTAACATTTAATTATGTGATAAGCTATGTATATTGTGTAGTCAAAATTAAATAATACCTATAAGTAAAGTTTTTTTATGCAAAACGGTTTTGTCATCAGTACTAAAGCTGTGTACCAAATATCAGATCAATCTGTCAACAGGAAGGGGGTGAAATATCGATTACCTAAATTTGAACCAAATAATAAACAGGGCAAGCTAAATAAAACCGTTTAAAAAATCTATTATTATAGATGATTGATTTTTATACTCAAAATACATGTTTCAGCACTATCAAGGAAACATGCAGATAAGTCAGAAGTAAGGTAAATCAGTAGTCAGAAGGATTCCTCGCAAAATACCTATTTTGATCCAACAATTTGTTCAAAGCCTCCTTACCCACATCTGATACCAATAAACTGCGACCCTATATTATGACAACACCTTTCCGTGACAAGTTGTTGATTATTCCAATTAAAACAAATGCTATCGATTAAAGCAATTTAAATCGTTCCATGGGAATCGTGGTTGCATTTCCCAGTGGATTAGCTCCACGGAGTTCACTCTGCAGTGCGAGTAACAGTCATGCTGAGATTTAATGCTCTGCTTACGTAGAGCGACTCACGAACCACAACCCCGAGTCCTTAACACACACCGACAAGTTAACGTTACCTCACAACTGAAGTTAACAAGTATACCGAACGCAAACGCGTCTGTTGAGATGCAAAATTGTTGTGGGACTAACAAGCGCTGGGAAAAGAAAATTGGCAGTGAATTGAATAGCAATAACTAAGTGCGAATTTGCATTGTCCGTAGCGGGTTGTCTCCGATCGTTATAAATAGATCTATGGCAATAAATAAACGTTTTATCTTATCGTTAAGCGGACGCCGATAAATCTCAGTGTATCTGATAAAGTGGTTTATTTATTTATATTTAATCATAATCTGTCATTAATATTGTAAAGCACTGTTAATGGTAACAATAAAATGACATAAATACCATTATTGATGGATTTATTTCCAAGACAAGCTTCTTCTATAGTGTTGGGATATAAAGTCTCCTATATCCCTGCACAAGAATAGTGAAGCTTTGTAACAGTGAAATGTTTTTGGAAGCGGTGCAGTGGTTCCAGAGATTGGTTCACAAACAGACTAACAAATTCGACCTCTTCATATTTAGTGTAGATGTAGATTCTCTAGAAATGGAACTAGATGACAAATTGCACGACACCATTTTGTTTAATGTCGTAAACTACATTCAATTAATCATAAATATAATTCCGTAGTTAGTGTTCAAATGGTAAACATTTGAAATTAATATCCAGTTACGTTAATGCGACTTTGTTTTTGCTACTTTCTTTCATAAAGTAAATTACGCACGCTGCGCAAGAGTGAGTAAAATACGTTCTACGCAGTTTTCTATTACCGCGTAGGTATCCTAGATTCCTAGTACACTTAGACAAAGAGATAGAGAGTACAATTATCAGCAACAATGCAAAACATAAAATTTGCGGTGTCCTCTAATACGGCAAGTAAGCCAACTTGAATTTATCTCATTACAAACTTAACCGTTCCCGACAGCGGTTGTCACAAGCTAAAATATTTCCATTGTAAACAACCCGTTTCCTGATACGTCTGTTAAATTATTTGCAGTGTTTGGTAATAAAATTGAGGCGAAATTGTGCGCACGCGCCGCAGGAGGGAGCAGCGCACACATTACGTGACACGAAATAAATATGCATCAGAAAGTCCACACTTTATAGTGTAAAGCTAGAAAGTGTGTTGAATAAATTGTTGCACATAGATTTCAAAGTAAATCCTTTGAAATATTTCATTTATTTTTACTGTGGAAATCATTTTAAGTAAATTTTTTTTATGTGATTTACGAAGCCTTGGATGAATTTTCGTAATTTTATCGATTCTTTGATCCGGTAAGAATATTTTTTAATCTTATTAATCTCAAAAGCGCTTCATTTAAATTTTTTCAGTACCTGAACCTTTTGATGTTTTTGCAGTACACACGCCGTTTTACTGTATGTTATCTGCGTTTCGAATTAGACGTGTATGAAATAGCTAAGATGGAATTCTTAATACAAATCTACGTGTAAATTATTGTGAAACGGTGAATTTTGCATACCGCTACGCAGTAACGGAGTGCATCTAGGATTTAAGACTGTGGCTTATAACATGTTTATTACATGCATTATACATAGAAACATTTTTAGAATAATTCTTGCAAGAAAAAGAAAAATTTCATTTTGGCATGACAACGGCGAAGACCATGTCCCTCTATCTCTTTCATTCTATTTTTAAAAGGCATTCGAAATAAATCTCCTTTAGATTTCTCCTAAATCTTCATTAACTAAGCTATTACCTAGCTCCTGAACTAATTTAATTTTCCATATACATCGATAAAATATTATATCCAATTACGTTCCAATTAACATTCTTCTTTTCCTTACTTAGTCTTTGTTTCGTCGTCTCGGTTCGTGACCTCTCGTTTGAATACGGTTTTCTCAACAATTACTTATATGCAGTTTCGCCCTGTCCCCGATGATACGTACTTTGATACTGTTGCATCGTTATTTTCGTACTGTTCTCAAAACGTTCACTGACGTCAGGTTTGTTAGAATACACTGCAATTGCGACACACATTCGTATAATTATTTTAAAGTTCTTGGAAGAATTGTAGAGTTGAAGAATCTTGTTAACTCTTAAACAACTGGTTGGGTGTGTTTCTAACTGTTTTAAGATTCTGTCTTGAATAATAAAAATAAAGTCTACGTTTCTCTACCCAAGGTCCAAGAAAAAAAAAACTCATGGAGTTTATTCCACGTCAGAGGGCGCGACAGGCCGGGTGGGCGTCCCAAACGCTACCGTGTCGGGTGTGCCGGTGGGGGCTAATTAATTCGAGCGGTGGCGGTGCCCCGCAGGCGGCCAGCTCCCGGCCTACGCTGCGCCTGACCAACTGTTTGTGACCAAAAAACATAATTGCTGCAGTCAAATTATTGTTTTAATGGCGTTTTAGATAGAACTTTTTGTTCTAATATATTTGAAAGCTTATTATAAATATTTGTGTCACCTATTTCTGGCAACAAATTTAAATCGTTTCTCTGGTTAACGAGTTACAAAATCCTGCTTATCATAAAATATATGTGTGCTAGAATAATAAATTATTAACTTTATAAATCATCGTTAAACACTAATGAGAGCCCTACGGTTGTTTCGTTGCCCTTAAGGGGCAATGCGCAGGAGCAAATCATTAAACACCAGGAACTAAGAAGTTGTTCATTCATAATTCAGTTTAACGTTCGTTCGCGTCCCCGCGGCTAATAGTTATGAGCATTGATTGAAAAATATTACTGGCCAGCAACGATTTATTTGTAAATTGAAGAATTTATTATCTTCTTGACGAAGAAGGATTTCAAAATAAGGTCGTTGATCTCTTTAAGCTTATCATCAACCAGTACGTAACTATTAATTATTGCCTATCCTGAAAAATATTCTGGAATAGATATTACTAGAGAAGTTAGTCTATATTAAGCCATTTCCAAGATTACTAAGACACCTATTTTAGTAAAACATCACACTAAAAGATATAACTAATCTATAAGGACTATATTCAAACAATCAAGTTTACAGTAGGGTAAATAAACATAGGTCTACTCTTACAGATTACAGATATCTAATTTGCCTTACATGGTGCAGTACTGACGAGAGTTTCCTAGCATAAGGCTTGTCGGTTAAGATAGGGACACATCGTTAGAATAAGCCCTATTTCTTTAACGAGAACCGTATCATAATAATTAGGTAGTATGTTTTTATCACAAACACTAACCTTATTAGACTTTAGCCTTATTAGACACTAGGCTATCTGTTTAGTAACAGGTACGTTTAGTAACAGGTTACTAAACGAACATTGCAATGATAGCCTAGTGGTACCGTTGACTGGCAAGTCCAGAGGTCTCAGGTCCGAACCCAAGGCACGCACCTCTGACTTTGCGTAAGTTATGTTCGTATTGTAAACTAGGTAATTATCATCTGCTTCATGCCTCAGAAAGCACGTTAAGCCGTTGGCCCCGGCTGTCATAAAGATTTTTGACAGTCGATATAGGAAGTCATACCATCATAAAATCTTGACAACTAATCTAATTTCAGAAAATCGTATCCCTTTGGGATTCGGAGGTCAGATAGGCAGCCGCTCCGTAGAAAACTGATATTCAGCTGCATCATTAGAAGCCGACCCCAACCATGTTTGGAAATAATAAACCTCATATTATGAAACTATTAAGTTACTCTTTACTTCATTATTCAAAATGGGACAGCAGTTTAAGCTTAGGCTTCATGACTTTATAAACAAACTTTCCTCTTCTCTCTTCTTCTACTTTCCTCTTGTTTTATATTCCTTAACACAATGTAAACTAGGCCTTAAAAGGTTTATTTGAAAATGTTAGACTCCTCAACAATTTGATCCGTGTCGTGGGAGACCACACCTTACCTACATTCAGAGCCATTTTGAATTGAACTATTTTTTTTTTGATGTTTCATAGTTTCGTTCTGTGTTTATTTAGTAAAACTTTAGTGGCTAATAGTTCTATTTTCTCCATACAAAACGATCTACATACAGAAGTAGGAAACTATAATTTGATTCGAATGAAGTCGTGAAACATAATTAAGTCTACCTTACGTTCGATTCGATTGCTTTCTATTATGTGAACAGCTTCGAAGTGTTCATACATTAAAGTAAATAGTAAACTCAAATGAAGCTGTTAAACATAAACTGATTTACTTCAGACCATTTAAATTTAATTCGTTTTATTTAGAAGCTCTAGGGGAAGGGAATACCGAGAAGGAGTAGGTAGTACAATTGAAATAAGGCGTGAAGGCACGGTGACAAAAGAGATCAGACTAAGTAAATAAATAAAGTAAGGAAAGTAACTATTGCTCCACCGATAAGAGTTTAGCTCTGAGGTAAGAAGAAGAAAAAGATTTGGAATCCGTAATAGGTACTTTTATCTAGATATTGAATAATAATTGTAAAGTGGTGCGTTGTCACCGCGAGCATTCAACAGCGAGAGTTCACACGTTGTCCAAATTTATTTTCGCAAGTCAGACAATCTTCCCATAAAACCGTTTTAGTCGATAGTCCCTACACATCGACCGAAATGGTGTCGTGTTCGAGAAAAAATTAGAATTGTTCATTTGAACTTCTTCACCAAGAAAACTTCGTGCTCGTACGTGTAGGTAAGATTAAAGCTTGACTCAATGTAATCATTGCCCGAATTCTCGTCGCTGAATTAGGTACGCGTGAACGCTTGCGGCGAAGACGCCACTTTACGAGCGTTGTTCATCGGAAAGTCCATTCTGCTCGCGTGCAAGCATTTTCAAGCTTGACTCAACTTGTTGACCGCTCTAATGCTCGTAGCCGAATGCTCATTTCATGAGAATGCTCGAAATAGTAATGCATTTTCCAAAAAAATACTCAATTTGAATTATAGGTAGCCGTATCACCTCTGACCCGGTGACCAAGCCGAAAACTAAAATAAATTGATAAATATAACACATCAATCAAAATGAATCGTTACTTAAATAGAACTCCAATTTTATTTCACTCGTCAAGACAATCTATTAAAATATTTAACATAGTTACACACCCGATCGATATTGTTTAGTAATCGATAAATCTTCAGTTTTATAGGGGCGATAGACACTCCACCAATAAAACTTAAAAGTCGTTCACCGATCGATATTGTAAATTAGTTCGCTGTCAACACTTACTTAACATGGTAAATGTGTTTTATTTTACATATTATGGTAAACAGATACACATTATCATTTTAAAAGAAACATTTTTTTTCAGTTCATAGCAGCTTATTGTCAAAAATGTTGCCACACTGTGGTTCTTATTATAATTATGTGAAAATAATGTTCCTACTTTTAAATTCACAGAGAAATTTTAATCGCTATTAAAATTACACAGTCAATATTGCTTGATGAAAAACTGAAAATACAGTCAATATATCACCACAACACGTATTTTTCACACAAAAACAGTAAACAATTCCAAAGCACTTGTTTCTTTGACAAATTGCGTCTGTTTTGTCGCGTAGTCGCATCCTCGGAACTTCGAACGCGGCGCGCGCGCAGGTCGCCGGGACGAGTTCCACAGGTTGTATGAAACTGGTTTAAATATTCATAGAGTACGTGAGCCAACGGCCGCAAGACTATGCCGATGACATAATGAATCCGAATAGATTTATTGGATTCATTTGATATCGATTTTATTGTGAACTTGTGATTTAAGTTGCTTTTAAATTAAAAATGTTGTGTTAATTAATTTTATGGAGTTTTGAGTGGTTAATGCTTGCTCGTAATTTTAATTTCGGATATAATTTGATTGTTTTATCGTTAGCAACATTTCAAGATTTAATGCAATGTTTTCGTAATATTGCGTAATTACAAGTAGGTAAGTATTTATCATTTACTAGCTATCCGCCTCGACTTCGCACGGATTGTCTACTGCCCGACGACCTCCTAAACCGGAGTGTTTTATCGTGTATCTTACAAGCTGTTCAATTTATTATTGTATCGACGCATATTGTCGCGGCCTTTTAGAAGCTATTTATAAACTTATTTACAAGGAACAATTATAATTCCTTCGTATCTAAATAACTTTCACATAACTTAAACGTTTTAAGAGGAAATCTCTCAAAAAGCATTTTTATCCGGCTTGATCGACCAACATCATAATAATAAAGCCAATTTGCATAAAACACTTACAAATTATACACACAAACCTTCTTCGAGAATCAGTATATTTATAATATCAATATCTATACAGTAGTTTCTACAACAGAACAGTTTCTACGACAGAAAGACGTGGCGGGGGACTTTTTATAATAATGTATGACGATGATAATGCCAATTAAAACATAGCTAATACAACCTACGTACAAAGTCAAGATTTTTATAGAAATTAATAGCTTCATATTTACACCTACAGATGTGACATTACGTTCACATGTTAGATGTCACTGTCAGTCGGTATAAAGTCTAAATGATTTATTATAAACGTCTACGTCCGTACACAAGAAGCTATGAAGAATTCGTTCTTAAGATAATATGAAGATAACAACATCAGAAGAACGTCTGGCAGACGAAAGATGATTTAAACAAAATCTATCTTTATTCCTTTATCGTATGGTTCATGAACAATCAATGGTGTCAGAGTTTAAACCGCACGAAGGTCTGACATAGCTTCACACACCTTTGAAAAATCTCCCAGGTGTGCTGGTTTCCTTATGAGGTTTTCCTTTACCGTTTTAGCTAGTAATATTTAATTTCTAATTTGCACATAAATTCGAAAGTAACTAGGTTTCGGACCTACGACTTTTTGACTTGGCAGTCCAACGGTCATACCACTGGGCTATCACTGCTTCTAAATTAATTATAACAAATAATAATTTTTTTACCTATTTCAAATGTCGGGTGACATTCATATGACATGATTGTAATATTGCCATGTAAAAAGTTTCGATTGAAGCTCAGGAATTCAAGATCATCTTTCGTCTGCCAGATTCTAGCCTTCTTTTTCTTTTTTTATTGCAGCAACTCAGCCTATTGTAATTGGCTACGTATGCTAGAGTCCAGTATTACTGTGTTGGAAGAAGTTAGCCTTTCCGGTGCAAAGCATGAACGATAGTGTGGGAGAGAGACAGCTATAGTTGAAGCTCACGTCGGACATGCATTGATAAATTATAAAAAAAGTACTTGGTAATAAAAATAATTGAATGCAGTCATTTCTACTCAAAAATAAGCATAAGAAAAAAGGTGTTATACCTATTGAATGTTTTATTTACATTACAGCGCAGTGTATATTTATTTATTTTATTTACATTAAAAACGAAGGCAAAATTATCCAATGTTGATGCTATTAACTTCATAAATTATGATGCGATCGGCGCGGGTGCCTCGCAACAAACTCGTTTTGTCCCCTACTTCCATTTGTAATAGTGTCACTTAAGAAATTACGTCCGCTGTCACAACTAATTTGACAGCCAATAATGGAGGCGTTATCGACAGCTTGAATTAACTATTATGTATTAACATAAAATTTAAACAAATAAAGAAAAAATAAACAAGGCACTTAACAGGAGGAGATTTGTGAACTTTTTGCGTCATTACATCCAATTAATTAAAAAAGAATTAATTGCCGCATCAGTCGTTTCTTTTTTCGTCGCTCGGAGTCAGACACGACCGGTTTCGCGAAAATACATGAGCGACGATGCGCGGGCGCATGACTCACGCGCACATGGGCCGGTAGGTACTACGAATGAACAAAATTCTGACAGATAAATTATTCTCTTTATCAAGATCAAGGACTGCAGTCGTCATTTCGTCAACACGTGAAGCTTTAATTGTAAGCAATTTGCGGGACGTGGTGTAATTTAATTAAAACTTATTTTTAATGGCGGATCATTATTTTTAGGTAGACTGACCGTTTCACAGTTGAAATTGGACGATGCGTTTACAAAGACTAAGTCTTGCTTAGGGCCACAGAGTTGCCAGCATTTTTTACCTATTTTACAGCTTGCACTTCAGGAAGTGTGCGGAGGAACTTCAATATCTTATCCCTGAATCATCAACCAATCATCCTTACGGTAATAAAAGACCTTATCTGGTAGATATTTCTTGTACTCGGACCAAAGAGTTCTCTTCTACTATCCTCATGCACACATTTAAAGAATATGAAATACTCGTCTGTAATTCCAGAAAACTACAATGGTAGTTGCTAACTGTTAGAAACGTATATATATTTTGACACGTAATGTACTGTCTCTATCCTTTCGGGTGTGTTAAAACGAGTCAGATATATTTCCTCTCACCAAAACTGACAGAATTTGCTCAGTGTTCAAACTCGTACTAAGAACGGTTCGTTGTGAAACACAAGCCTTAAAAAATAATAAAAAATACTAGTGTTTGCGTTAGGTAGTATTTTTGCCCTATCTAATTTAGAACTTCTTTGTTTAGATGGTAATTAGAATTGATTAACATCACTGAAACTCAATGGAAACCTTACCTAGTAACATTCGGCTCCAAATAAATAGCTAGACAACAAAAGAAGTTGGTCATTTCTTGTTTATTTGTATCTAGGTACGTGACTAGCGAACTTAGTCGTACTGAGTATCTAATTACATTTAGATTATCATTTATCTTTAGTGAGCTCGAATTCTAGATTAGTAAAGGTAGATGTGGATCAGTTTCCACAACTAGATTTTTGCCTAAATTTGGTGGCACCTTTTGAAGTAGGTACGTTGCACACAGGTCAAATATATGTAAGAGCCTATCAAAAAGTAGCAAGCGATTAGAAGTTATTACAATTTAAGGCGCTTAGCGCCTCTTTGCTCTAATCTGCTATCTATCCCGAAGATATAAAATCAATTAATATAGTTACGAAAAATTTAACTAAACCACATTACAAAGTTTCAGCAGAGATTTTAGCTTGTCTGAAACATATTTTCAAATAAAAATATAGCTTTAAATGAATTCTTATTTTATGCCATTTTTATGCATTCCAGAAAACTTTTAATCACGGAAGCGAAAATTTCAATTATATTATACACTTCATTTCTTTATCGTTTGAAAAATTGTCTGCAACTTTATCGTAACTACAAGATGGAGTAGATTTGACTCAATAATTTGACAACATTCCAAAATGTTTATAGTAGGTAAACAACCGGTGAGAATTATAGCTTTTTACGATACACATATTTGCATAATCCTATTTTATTAATATCACAAACAGTTTAGATACCCGAAGAATTTTTTCATCGAGTTTGTTTCGACAAGTTGGTAAAGTTATAAACCCGTGGGAATTAAGACTTGTATAAAAATTTATTGTTATTTATATTTAAAACACAATTATGACTTTTTGATTGGTGAAAGTTTTAATGTTCATCAACTTGTTGTATAATAACAACTTTATTTATTTTTGCCGGTTTGTTCATTATGTAAATACAAGTTCACAGTCCAATAACTTCGTTTTATTGGCAACTTAACTTTGTTTAGTGCAAACATACAACTTTATACGGGCGTACGATAATGTCATTGTCGTTTTAAGACACGACGCATATGTTCACATGACTCTATTATCGAACTACTTCTATTAAAGAACTACAGAACTTAAAATATATTCATTTCGGTTGTTGACGAGAATTGTTTAAATTGAAACAATTCTTTATATGGAAAATACAAAGGAAGTTTGATTGATTGATTGTCAACAGGATTAAGATGAAAATAAAGCGATGAACAGTAGGCTGCAAAAGTGCATGGACAGGAGAAAAGAATGTATTTGGTCCTATCTCTTGTGTGTTGGTTTAAATACGTATAAAATCGTTGATATGCGATACAATCTGCTTATCTCTATCGAATATCATGATTTTATAATTATGTATTTAAACCAAGACACAAGATACAGGGCAAAATACATTACGTCCTGTCTATGCACTTTTGCAGCCTTCTGTACCAATTCATTATAAAAAAAGCTCCTGATTTGTTTTTATTTTTATTGAATGATATTTATTGTAAAACCTCATGTGTCGTATTAGTAAATTATCTCCTAAATGTGATTTCAAAGCGCTGAACGGAACTCATTTGACAAAATGGCGCTTCCAACCGGTCTTCTGCCCTCTTAAACTTGACGATTAGTTTTCATAATTCATTTATGGAAATGGCAATATGTAATTAGTAATAAACTTAATTGAATAGATAACAGGCAGCGAAGGAGTTGTCAGGCGTGTTAATGTTGTATCTCATAAACTAAATACCTACATATAGTTTATTAAATGCATTTAGTTTTCATAAGGGTTTAGATGCTTTTAGTTTGTTCTTTAAAGGTTAAAGATTATAGTCGTTAAAAACAAGTACTCGGTAGCTGTGTTTCCCTTTAGTTAGTCATAGTCATTTATTTCTGTACAAAGGTTTTTATGTATTCTTTCATAGTGTGTAAAAACTAAAATGTTTACCTACTGGTAGTTTCATATTGTAATAAGTACGTATGGATTGACATAGTGACAACGTACTTACCTACGTAAATCCCGTAAATAAATAAAGAAAAAAATTATCAATACTGATTTATCAGTATTGATAGTTTAAGAAACACTATTTCAAAGTACATTTTGTATAAAAATATTTTATTCTATCTATGATACTCTTGGTGTTGCAGCTTGACTCGGCTTCCAGAAGAGTAGTAGAAATAAGGGCAGAATAACAGGCTACATAGGTTGTTCTAGCTTTAAAATAAGAAGCGATAGTGCTTGACCTATTAATACAATAATCTATCGATATCATCCCGTAAATTACCGCATCTGGCAACCTGGATTTTTAGTCGATAAAAAAATTCTATTCGATTAGCGTTTAGAAAGATTTACAACCTACTAACATTGCCTACGTGATTGTGTTTAAGTGTGTTGTCTTCAAGTGTCCACTTGACACGAGAGACAAAGTTGATCACAGTTGGCTTTCCTTTTTGTATCTTGCATGTCTGAAGAGTTTAGCAAGGAAGAGACCACTTGTGCTTGATTAACATACCGGTATCATTTGCGGTTAATGTTCTATCAATCTTTGATACATGAATATAATTTGCCTATTCAGTTTTTATGTTAGAAATCGTGAGAAAGTTCGTATATTTATTTGAAAGAAAACAATCAAATGGGTCTGTATCTCTGATGGAAAAACATTTTTATTTCCTTTTTCAAAATACAGGCCTAATTTTATATTATATTTTTATATCTAAGTTTAATTAATATGTAATAAGTTACGTAAATTAATATTACTTACTAATAACTTGGGTACCTACGTACTAATTAGAAAAAAAAATACTAAGGTACTAATTAGGTACTGTGTTCTTAAATCTTTAGAAATTGGAATCACGTTTATGTTTAAGTTTCTTCATGACAATGCAACTTAACCGATACGTCGAGGTTTGTCAAAAAATATGAATTATCTGTGGGCGTAAAGACCTAAAACAACATAAACAAATAAAATAAAATTTCCCTTGAACAGTACCTATTCCAAAAAACGTATTATGATGAGATTCCTTAACAAATCCATCCTAAAACTGTAATAACTTATCATATTTTCTTAAGTCTAAATTCTACAATGACTCGAAGTTTAAAAGAAAGATGGCGTTCCTCTCGTACAAAGGTCGTGAAGCACATACCTACGTCACTAAGCGACGCGGGGTCAGAGGGCTGCGCTGCGTCGATATTTTTCTAACGCAACCAGTTAATTGTTCGTAGACAGTTTGACAGCTAACCAGCTGTGCTATGTAGGCGTAAGCTGCCTACGCCACTTTAAAATACACCCCAGTTATTCTTGGATTTGTTTTCTTTTAATTTTGGAAATTGTTAATTGTGATAAACATTATTTTTCCGTTTTAATTAAAGAAACTCCAGCCAATTTGCAAAAAGTGCAGAAAAAAAGTTGCAAAATTTAAAAAAAACTTTTTAAAAAGTGTTTCTGTCATCCAAATGCCAAACTGGCAACACGACCGCAATAAAACTAACGCACTTCGCGTATAATGTGGGCTCTAATGAACTGAAACATTAGTGTTTTTGGGGAACACATTGAATGCACGTAATGGTAATGGCCTGACAGCGAGGCGTGAGAATAACCGCTAACAGTCACATTACTGATTATCTACAGAGCATTAATGTGCCTTGTTCACATTTTATTTTACCCACAATTAATTTAAAATAAACTTTTAAAAAATATCGGTTGCTTTTATCTTTTTGGAATAGCATCTATGCGTTTGGTTAGTAAGAGTGCTAAATTAACTGTTATATACTAAAATAGTAACGTTATAAGCACTGCTAACTGTAAATTCATTTCGCACGAGAACAATACAGCGTCTCTATATTTACTGACTGATAAATGAAAAGCGTCGTGTTTGTGTACGACGTTCAGTATTGCTTTACCATTGATTTGCACACATTCTGAGGGTTGAATTTATAATTTATGAACTTTCTAACGACTGTGTTGTTTCTTCTGAGTAAACAACCAAATTGTTTTCTGTTAATAATTATTGTTCTTAGTTAAATAAAGTCCAAACAAAACATAAATTTAATTTTGGCCTAATACTTACGTTGAATTTGATAGAAAAGAATTTGAAAACGACAATCTTATTTAATATTTTTGCGTATTGAATTATTTAAAATACTATCGAATAATGGCGTTATTTAAAGTCCCCGCTAACCTACATGGTATTAGCCATAAGGCGTGCCTCGAAAGCCTGCTCCGGAAACCATGAACTTGGAGCAACCGGTGTGTACCGGTGCGACAGGACGACTCGTTTCCAAACGGAACAACCAATTTCGAATGACGACAGTCAACTATCGATATCTGGATTTACCTGTTAGGTAACATCACTATCACTTATAATAAAGTTTGTACGTCGGGCGTACAGATTGTTGTGAATAGGAGAATTAATTTAGACAAGCAATAGCTTATGTTGTCCAGTTATTTCCATCAGGTAAGGTGGTCGATAAATATTTGTACGGTATTTATGTGTGAAACCTCAGCAAATCACCGTTCCATTGCAGGAAACGGCAGGCTGATTACGGTATTTCAAATGTAATGGTAATGGGTAACATAGTGTTAGTCATCCCCATCTTATTCAAAGACATTCAAATTTATATTAGCGATAGACCACACAATCAAAAAAGTGATGTAAAATTACTACCTAGTGGTAGTAGTAAGGTAAAAAATAAGTATAGTAAAAATTACGCCCTCACGTGACAGCGTGACCTAGGTTTTTGTATGCAAATATTGCCATTGTCCGCTCTACATACCTTTTTAAATCTCTTTGATTGTATTGAATAGTATATCCCTTAGAGTATAGATGTATATCCCAAATCTATTAGATCGAAATTTGATGGATGGGTGGATGAGATGTAAGAGTAATGAGTAAGATGCAACTGTCAAAATTATATTCATAAGATTCCATCCATGATGCACTTTAATTTGTCTACAAGCGAAGAATATTCGCCATAAATGCAATCTTTGGCGGAAATAATCAAAATAGAGTTCACTTTACTACACGCATAGTATGTATAAACACTTGATAAATATGTTTATGTATTTATAAATAATAAGTTACATCTGTATAACATTGTACTCTGACTGCAAAGTTAGACATGCTAGCGGCTAGCCCGTACTTTGTACAAGGGGTGGTGGAACTACAATCTGAGCCTAAAGTCGCGATCGTTATGAAATGGTTGAATGTAGAAGAGAATTTCGATAACTCGGGCGTGATCACGAAAAGCTTAGTGGCAGAGCGATAGAGGTTTTACCCAGTAGATCGCATGCGTAAATACTTTATAAAAATGTGAATGTATTTATAAATTGTAGTATTTTTCATTTTAGAATAATAACTTTCGTGAGTCATACTTGTAATATTATTAAATATTGTAGTTCGGTTGTAGTACGGAGTTCATTTTCAAGAGCGAGTGAGGTCCGCGGTGCCGCCGCGTATACCCTCGTTCTTGAAAATGGTCTACGTTTAAGTTCGAAACTAGACGTGCATTCCCCGAAATCAATACGTGAGTAAAGCCGTATGATATTTAATGATTTTCCAATTTTCTGCATCTGCTAAATTTGCAAGAGCAACTAAGAAACTTGATGTAAATGCAACTTTAGTCGATAGAGAAACAGTGGTAGGAAATGTAAATATGTCAATCACTCTTGTGTAACCTATCAAGCACTACTTTAGAGTGTCAGTCTCATTTGCTTAACATCAATACTTGATAGCTATTCTAAGGTGCTGTCGATCAAATATAATTTCTAGAGCAAAACAAATTATAACAACCGTAATAGGATATAAATTTATACTTGGTTGCTATTTATATGATGCTGGAAGCATTTTGTAATAATCGGATTTGTGTTGCTTTCACACAAATAGACCACGTCTAGCTACGTAAAGAAATATATAACTTTATCAAAATGTTGTCCTTGACATAATGAAACAACTTTTTAACGGATATAACTCGCGTTTTTATTTTGATAATACAATCCGGCGACCACGAGTGCTGCAAAGCACTCGAAACATCAGGATTGTATTATCAAAATAAAAACGCGAGTTATATCCGTTAAAAAGTTGTTTCATTATGTTGAGTGTTCACGAAAGTTTGAGACTATATTATGTTGTCCTTGAGTCACTACAAGGGGTGAGATCTGAAAATCAGCGCTGGACGTTTTGGCGTCTAGCATATAGTATGCTTAGATCGTGACCCATTCAGCATGGGCATTGGAGTATAAATGGATTTCTTTCTTTTCTTCTTTCTTTTAGTACCTAGTTTTTTTATATGGTTTTCTGTTCTCAATGATTATGCCCATTTGCTAAATAAACGTTCTTACTAGAAATTATATGTTGGTTTAATAGAATACTGTGGTCCGCAAGACAAATGCGCAGCTGATCCGTCCCTGCCAGCCTGAGTACGCTTATGCCAATAGATAATAAGTAAAAAGGCTTAAACGAACTTAGCTGACTCACACTAACTGTCCCATCATCACTAATATTCACACGGCCACATGATTATCATCAAACTTACAAAACACGCGTGGGTGAATAATTGGTGTGCCCACGACTTTTTTATATGATTGACCTGACCTTTATTGCAAGCGGTAAAAATTGAATACATCTTGTTTAGATACACATTTATGGCAACATTAAAGTAACTGTCATTATAATTTGATATTGGAATTGATGGACGTTATAATGAGGTTCTATAGAACATTTTCTGTTGAAAGAATCTTTTGGCACATATTTACTTTTTCTTTATGGGGATACTAAATGGTGGACTTTGTAGTATTTGGTATTTTCTGCCAGTGAACCTTCGCTTCGGGTTAAAAAATATAATTTTGGTCGGTAAATGAGGAGACCTCTAACTTTTCTTTCTTTATCGTATGGTTGATGAACAACCTGGTATCAGAGTTTAAACCACCCGTAGGCCTCTAAAATAACTTTTTACACACCTCTCTTTGTTAAAAAATCTCTTAGGTGTGCTGGTTGCCTCGCGATGTTTTCCTTTATCATTTCAGCAAGTGCTAATTAATATCTAATACGCACTACGTATCTGAAAAGTCTGAGGTGTGTGCCTGGGTTTCAAATCTACGACTTTTGACTAGGCAGTCCAACAATTATACCACTAGGTTATCACTGCTGTTGTTCTAACTCTAACTTTACCCAAATGCGGTTTATTTTATATCAAGCTAGTTCGTTAAACACATACAAGTTATGGCAATCAATTTAACCAGTATACTACAATAAAAACTACGGTCACGGATAACGCAACTAACGGTAACTAATTAACGGAGTGGTTGAACCACTGGTTACCGTGTCCTGTAAAACAACAATCGAAATACGGAGGTACTTTACAATAAAAATGTTCAAACATTTTAATTTTATTTACGAATTTCGTAGAATGTGATAGAGTAGCCCGACGATAGATATTAAACTATGACTGAAATGGGATTAGCTAGGAGGCATGTAGTCGATTACGATTACGTTTTCTTTCTTTATCATATGATACCTTTATCGTATGGCTGCTGAGCAACCTGGTGTCAAGTTTAAACCATTCGTAGGCCTTAGACATGGCTTTACATACCGTTAAAAAATCTCTCAGGTGAGCTGGTATTCTGACAATTATTTTCTTCGCCGTTTTAGCAAGTGATAATTAATTTCTAATACGCACATAAATCCGAAAAGTCAGAGGTGCGTGCCTGGGTTTACGGCCTGAACCTACGACCTTTGACTTGACAATCCAACAGCTGGTTTTACTTTTTATTACCAATAGGGTAAACTACCCAATTATTGGCTCTAGCCGCTAAGCCATATGATAAATAAAAACTCTTCATACGTTATTTATGTACTAGTGACGTCACATATAACTGTACATAATATATAATAATTTAAGCAAAACCTATCCCCATTTCATCTTCATCATTGATTAATGTCAATTGAAACGACATCTTTGGCCAGTTTCACAAAATAATATTGATAAATTGATTGATTGATAAATAAATTTATTGGCTATTAAAAGACGTATAATAATATGATACTATTAAAGTAATAAATTATAATTGCCGGATAAACTTGTTGATAGGAATGTCACAGCCGCAGTAATTACATTTAGTAACACCTAACTAACCCTGACATCAAGAAAGAGTAAGAAAGAAAACATTCTTTATTTGGCACAAACAGAAACTTAAGCACATAAAAAAATATTGCTAAAAGTGCTAAAAGGGTCAGCCGCTCAGCATAATGCTAGCTGGCAGTAACACTGCTCAGCCAGCGCTGACTTTCAGCTGCTGCCCAAAATGGGCATATAAAAGAAAAGAGTAGGAACTTTTTTGTAAATAAACTCAACAATATTAAATGTATAATTTACACTATTCTAAAATTGTTTTTTACAGTTAATTATTTAAACATTTATAAAAGTATTTTCCTTACTTTCTTCTGTCAAAACTAATCGTCACTTTTAGGTTTGATATCGTTATGCTCAGGGTCTCTCAGGGTACACCTGCGTCTTAACGGGATAACTATCACGCTATCTCTGTTGGAAACTATTGGGTTGATAAAGACAGGAACACATTTATTGCGTTAATTATAGCGCTAAGACGTAGTAAGCCAGATTATTACTAAATACTAATCCATCAATAAATTTGTGTTTTCAAATATGTATTCTCGATTCCTATCGCAAATTTATAATCGCAATTCTTCTTTTTATCGTTTACAACCTGATGACAGGCCTGATGTAGGCTTCTGATCTGATTTGCACATTATTAAAAACATTTCTCAAGTGTGCTGGCTTCCTAACAATGTTTTTTCATCGTTATAAGCAAGTAATTATTAATTTCTAAGCATAATACGCAAGCTACCTTTGACTTCGAAGTTTAACGGTGTACTAGGCTTTAACTAATTTATCCATACTAGGCTGTATGAGATTATAAAAAAATATAATCTCATAATCTTTCCTATCGACGGATTAAGTTTTAGTGCAACATCAAACTTTAATCAATTAAAAAGAATCCTACGGTAAATTACATTCAGAAAAAAAAACACGGAAATTGTTCCAGCTAAAATTTACTGTTGTCGTGTGAAATTCTACCTTAATAAGTACTTAATCACATATACAATAGTTTCCAGGAATAAAGTTACATTAGTGTATGTTTAATGCTCTTTCCCACGTGTTCACGTTTAGGTGCGCGCGCATAAAAATGCGCGGGTCGTGAACTCCGAGTGACGACACGACGACACACTTGCAAGCGACATTACAGTTATATTTGAGTAGTTTTAGTGTTAAAATGCATTTCTTACCTATTATTCTTGGTTCTAGGAACTTTTAATCGTTTTGTAGAATGTAGAGAAATCACTTTTAAAGGTGTTTTGTTTTAACCAAATATTGGTGAGTCCATGCGTCTATCCTGAAACAAAGAAAACAAGTAATTAGATTTAGAAGGCCACAAATTGGTGTATTTTTTGTGCTGAAGCATGTGTATTCCAGGCTTATTACATTCATCTTTATAAAAACATTTACCCACTATAGGATCAACACTGAAATCGCGCAAAAAAGATCATTTTTTCCATACCTTTTCGACAACGTAACTCTACCAAATGTATGGAATAGCTAATTTTTTTCTCGATTACAGGGTAAAAGCCGTTCTTGAAGAAAAATATTTCTTCGCAAAAAAGTGTGACAGCAAATTCTACTATTCGTGTGTAATAAAAGAGATATTGCATTTATGACGTGAACTTTCTTTTCCTACCCGCAATGATTGCAAACGTTGATGGATATCGGAGAAAATTTAACTTCAGCTAATTTCGTGCAGAGAAAGTTTAATCGAATCCAATCGTTTCGAAAACGGAATTCGATTTGAACACGTGATTTTGCTATTTCGATACTAAAATCGATGTGGCATCGAAAATGTAATCCTTCATGGATTAAAATTGTGTCTGTCACTGAAGTTTTCATATTCACCATCAACATCATCATCAGCCTGTATTAGTTGTGCGCTCATTACCACATAATCGCCACGCTGGGCAAGTGGATTGGATTTTATCATCCTCCTAGCCTAGGCTCTAAGCCAAAGATATTATTTAATATTTCTATGCACTAAGCTAATCAGATGCAGCTGAATATCAGTTTCCTACGCAACGACTGCCTATCTGAACTCCGCCACCCGATACGATATTCTAAGGTTAGATCAGTTGTCAGGATTTTATGAGGGTACGGTCAAAGATCTTTATGACAAACGGGGCGAACGGCTTCATGTGCTTCCGAGACAAGGAACCGTGGCGAACCTCTAAACGTGCTTTCCGAGGCACGGAGTAATTGATAAATTTTAATACGCACATAACTTACGAAATCTCTTGGGTTCGAATCTGAGACCTTTGACCTGGCAGTCCAACGGTCATATCACTAGGCTATCACTGCTGCTAAAAAACTATTCTAAAATTTCATATTAACACTACTTAGTCGACTGTAAAATCTAACACCACATGTCGACATGGAATTAAGTTCTCAAATTAATTCATCCGCTTGTTTAACTTGGCCGATTGGTGGCATCACAACACCTGTCAGCCTGACTGGTTCGTCACGCTTCAGTGTTGCCTACCTCTTTACAAATCAAGGTCATGAACCTTGATTAAGCTGCCATGTTTAATGTGCGGATTAAAAAATGATGGATAAGAAGTAGATGTTAAGTTGATGTATTGGCTGTTGGGATTAATTTGTCAACGATTTAAGTTCTTTTAATAGTTTTATCAATCTAAGTTGACGTTAGAGTAATGTTGCGAGTGACACAGTTATCAACAAACACATTAATTAACCAAACAATTTGACTATTTTACTAACCACAGAATAAGTAAGTAATCATGCATTTAAAATAAGAACTAACATAGATAAAATATTATTCTGTATTATCTATGATTCAACACACATCAAGGCCTGTGCAATAAATAATGACGTTTAGAAAAGTGGGGGGAAAATAATCTTGACAGACAAAAAGTTATTAAGGATATAAGAAAATTACAGAACTGCTAGAGTGCAAGAAGTTCGAAAAGTACGTGAGCTCATGAATCATTACTTGCATGCATGACCAGACTTAAATCAGTTTTTCAGTTTTGTACAGCGAACAGATCTCCGCTAAATACAGAAAAGTCAAAAGATCAAGCATCAAGGATGCGGTTCGATATCTAGCGATCCAATCCTCACGACTATCTTACACTTAAAATCTAAGATCTGTTAACAAAATAACTTAAGCATTCATATGCCAGTAAATATTTTTAATTAATTATTAACTGACGAAGGCGATAGCGCATTGATTCAAGTAAAATGTCACATTTTGAACCAAGAATCTTGATCTTGCAACCCTTTTAACTTTCAAAGAAATTCATGCATTTTTCTACGTAATCAATCATCCATTGATATTTATTCAACAAGCGCTTTTTCGAGGAATATTGTTATATCAACTTCGAATTAAAACGATAATTATATCATGTCTTTTGACAGGCGGCAAGAAAGCTCGGTTTTTAAAGGAGTAAAAGTTGATTAATTTAGCTACAGAACCTCAAATAACAAATTATCTTTAATATAGGTGTAGGCAAGGTTAGGTTAGCCTACTACCTACTAGGTATTTTTACTGTAAATTCAAGCTTTTAAAGTAGCAAACAAGCATTGAGCCAGCCTGATGGTAAGCGGTTCCCATAAACTAAAGACACTTGCAACACCAGGAGTCCGGTGAATGCGCAAGCGAAAATCGTATTTCCGCCCAGAGGTTCGTGGAGGAACACCGTGTGGTTTTTAGTCCGTGCGAGTCGGACATAACCCCATCGCTAGCCCTTAGTGGTGGGGTACTCATAAGGAGTTTTCCACACGACAAAAAAGAAAAAAAAGGAGCATCACTTAACCATAACCGATCCCGGGATCGGTTATGCTTAATTAAGTGATATTCCCTTTCATAATCCCGGGATTATGAAAGGGAATATATTGAGGAAGCGAGATTATGGTAGTCCCCCATTCCCTTTCTCTTCATTAGGCCTCTATTGCTCTCTGACCATACATAATACAGGGCCCTATTCCAAAATTCGAACGACGAAGCTTTAACCGACGGATAACACGTTTGTTCGTTAAATCACCTTTTATTCGATTGTTTTTAAACACTTAAAAACAAGCGAAAGAACTAAGTACAATTAAACAGTAGTTTGCATTAGGTGGTAAGATTTGCGTAATATGATGGTCTTCGTTATGGAGTTCCGATTCGTAACATCGACGACGATCGATTTTGGTAATAGGACCCCAGTACCGTTCGAACCGGTGCGAATATTATTATTTTTTCTGCGATATTTTATGAGAAAGTAGCATAAAAATTGTTTTTTACTGAAAAGAACCTAATTAATAAACCAACCGTTGCTTTAATTATGTGTAGTGCTCGCGAAAACCTAGAACATTAGCAAGAAGCTAATTACTTAGATTTAATATCAAATGTCATCAAGTTGTCAAAGGTCATTGATATTTAATTTTTAAACAAACCTAACGCCCATACATGAAACCTAATCATGCAAAAAATATAATCCCCGTAGGTATGTAGGTGTTGAATAAGAATCAACATACTTACATGAAACTTAATGATTACAACACAAAAAGATGTATTAAATATAACCCTAAGGTATATTTATACATTCAGAAGTTCTGAACCAAATTCGCGAAATCAATCGCATTGTTTTTGAACAAACTTTTATCTCAAATTTATTCCCTTAAAATTTGAATTTTTCCGAATCCTTTCTTAGTAGCTCTACGATATTCAAAGAGTGATATTAGGTATATGACATTCGGTCTGATGATAACTATGATACTAGTGATGGTATGATACATAGAAATATTCTTTCCAATATCTTTGGTATGATACCTACTAGTAGGCAAGCATTGATTCATTCATTGAGTACCTACGGTCAGTGAAGAGAACCGGGGGCCCAACGCACCTGCAATGATTCTGATGTTGGTATCTATGGGTGGCGGTCTTTTTGTAATCGTTTTATATTGAAGCGGCCCAGAAAATAGAGACGCTGACTGCGCGACTGGGCGGAGGTGATCACTTATAATCACCGTCTGTTCGTTTGCGTAAAAGAACCCCCCCCCCCCCCCCACAAGAAGTCAGAAAAAAATCCTTTATATGATAAATTCATATTTCAAAAGGGAATGTCGTGAACAAAACTCGAGAGTAAGTCTTTGCAGCATAGAAAAGACAAAAGTATAATCCGTTCATTTAGAGTTCCGCGCGTATTCTGACGATCAATCACTCGACTTGAAACCACTTGGTAATCTTCCCGGACCGTGTGAATGCGGTCACGAAGTGACTCGGAGGCGGTCTATATTTTATGGACGGTGTTGTAACTCTATGGGAAACGTACCAAAACGATGAATGATTAGAACGTTCGCCGTTTCCAATATGAAATTTGATTTTCGAATGTAACCGTTCTTGAATTATGCCCTTAGGTGGAACGCAAATGCACTGATGCAAAAGACAAGACGTGAACACAATCGCTTTTCAAAATAAGAACTAACTAATTTGCAGACAGTTATTTAGAACTATTTATTTTTTTATGGCCCCACACATCGCCAACAATTTTATTTGGAAAAAAAGAAATCCTACAGGTGTATAATTTGTCATACAATTATTTTGGTCGCGATCATATTTATATATCTCATAAACATAAACAAGGATTGCTTATTATCATTTAACTGAAAACGAGCTCCTGAGATCAACATCAACATAAATGAGCAGGATGTTACTGCCACATCCGTGCTGACGACCAAAATTAAGTATACAGTTACAATACTTTTATAGCATTCATTTAAATTGGTAATGTAAAATTATTGACGCTTTACTTATTCAGATGAGGCGTTAAATACTCGTTGAATAATGAAACTTGACAGGGGACGACAGCGGCGCCGGCGGCACCGGTTTCAATTTATAGTGAATTAATCAGTAGTTAACAATAACAAAAGTTTGGTTTGACAAAAGTTGACAAATGTTTGGGTCATTAGTCAAAAGTGTCAACCGCGCTTTATTGGTGTGAAGGATAGTTGACGAAGGCCAGCGTGGTCGGGTCAGGTCTGTGCGTGCCAAGTCGCATCCGTGGTGAAGTCTAGGCTGCTGATGTACGACCACGCTCCACGGATATACGACGCGAGGCGAGAAACGGCCAGCACGCGAGAACTGCATACACAGGGACGTATTTGAATTGGTAAGAGGTGCATTGATCACATCAATCTTCGATACGCTTTTAGTGATGTGTTGACGGCGCGAATTGGTATTAATGTTTATTGCTGCAATATTTTTATAAAAAAATAGTACAATGAGTTTAAACTTAGTAGGTAAGTTTATTTACTTTGATCATAATTAGGTCTACCTACGGATACCTGTTTGGGCAATATGATGAATGTAAGTTCCCTAAATAATCCTAATGAAGATTTACATAAACAATCGTAAAATTAACATTATGTAGTAAATTCAAGTTTAAATATTAATTGATGCAAATCTACCACAGCCCTTCGATTTCGCAGCATTATCTATCCCATCTTTAACTTGCATATCGATTTTCTATGTGCATATTATATGGGCCTGTCTTTTCTGCAGTCGGGGGACATTAAGTGTAGCAGCGACGTCATCATTTAGCGTGCATCCGGCATGCACCTCGCACGTTAGAGTGCGGCCCTGGCAGTCACGTCCATAGACGAATGAACGCGCGATTGAGAGAGCATTTTGACTCCTAAATGAGTTCGTTCACACGGCACAGGTTCACGGTCGCCTGTCTCTGTTTAGGATACTGATGTAGGATGTGCTGCTGTGACTTAGTCATTAGTGTATTTAATTTAAGGTAGTAATTACTTTATTGTTTATACCTTGACAATCGGGAAATTACTGAATTGCTAATCTCAGTGAAGAATACATTAAAATTCAGAACGTGTGTTTTACGTAATATACTTAACATATCCGGTTTTGATGACGCAAATAATTATGTAGATGTCAATAATAAGCCAGTTACTTATTAGTTAATAAAAGTTCGTTAAAATACCTTAAATACTTTTACAAATTTGAAACATCAGCAGATCTAGACTAAGGGCCTTAGATTGCATAAATTTTACCAATTATTTCAGATAAATGATACAAGCCATTTTGTCATCATTTTTGAAATAGGTAGGTAGCTTGTGGCATCAATTCCAGTGACATAGTAACATCGGCCTTAGGCTCAATTTACATTACCGCGAAACGGAATGGAAGCGAAAAGAATTGGCCAAAGCATAATGAATTTTAAGTCAATTCAGCAACGAAACAAAATAGATAAGTAAGTCGCGCGTTTTCCAGGGAATTCTCGCGCATTCTCGGAAATTTCCACAGCTGCCGTTGGCGGAGATAGTTTGTACGTTACACGAATGATATAAAACTCATTATTCCAATTCCATCCACTTCCATTCCATTCCGTGGCGGTGTAAATTTAACCTTATAGCGAATAAACTTCGTCGAATAAAGATCCCGACTTTCGTGATGTCGTCACAAATGATGTAGCATTAATTTTCTAACTTTTTCATTTCATCATCCCGTCATCTAACTCAATCAATGAAATTAATTATGAGAAATCTAAGCAATTATAACTTGGAAATTATGTTAGTGAGTGTGGGTTACACTACACGGTACATAATTCATTCCAATCACACAACAAACATTCTAATTTAATTACTTAATTATTTTTTTTTATAAATGATTCAAAGTTCACTGCCCTTTGACTTTTGATTGTTAATCACATGCATGTCAGAATTTTTCCTCTAACATATTTCACCAAAATTCTCGCGTGACTGAATTTTGAACTTAGCTTCGTAAATTATAATATTAAATGTTTTATAGATCTGATAAACAGCAAAATATTTTATATAACATGCCAATAATAATAATGTCCTCCTGACCGAATTTTAGGCACAGTGTCCAATCTCAATGGAGATTAGCCATGAAGCAAAATTAGAACACACACAATTAGTAGTAGTAGTAGTAGTTACAGTATAACAAGTTATAGTACACAAGTGTGTGCGAAAACTCAGGTGCACTCTCTATTCCCTCACTCTCATAGTCTGATAGGACGGTAATCGTACACGACGCGGACGGGAGAGAGACCAGGCGCAGGGTCAATGCTTTTACGTGCTTTCCGAGGCACGGAGCAAGTGATAATAATATAGTCTCAAACTTTCGCGAACACTCAACATAAGGAACAACTTTTTAACGGATATAATTCGCGTTTTTATTTTGATAATACAATCCTGACGTTTCAGGATTGTATTATCAAAATAAACTGACGTTTCAGGATTGTATTATCAAAATAAAAACGCGAATTATATCCGTTAAAAAGTTGTTTCATTAAGTGATAATTAATTTATATTTTACACATAACACATAACTTAGGAAAAGTCACAGGCGCCTTGGGTTGGAACTGAGACCTCGAACTTGCCAGTCAACGGTCATACCATTTAAGCTATCACAATTACTCAAGATAAAAAAATATCATGATAAAATCTCAAGAAAATAATGCCAGTCTTAAATAATGATAAAAAAAAAATTTAATGCACGTACCTACAAGGTATAAACCTGCAGTAGCACGAGCGGTTGACCGACATCGATTTACATAATACGCCATTACCGAATATCATCACGCTCCCTACCAATCGATCGAGTTTCAACAATCGATTCGACGATGAGAATACAAAATCGAACTTTAGGAGGAAATGGCACCTTTTATTAGGCTTATTTGACATACAATTTGAATTAAAGTCACGTCATAAAAACTATATAGAAGTAAATAATATTACCTTTCTATTTTTCACTAAATTGACCACTGAGCGTGAGAAAAATGATAAAAATCCGGTTTAAAAAAATCTCTGAATTACTAAATTACTGCATGATTTTACTAAGGCACCTCACCTCAGACGCGAAAACCTGGCTAGCCAATCTTGATATAAAAAGAGCAAATACAGACACACAGGAAAAGCCATAAGATAATAATTTTAGGGCACCGAAAACTTTTGTATAAATAAAAATACGGACACTGAATAAAATACTGAAATCAATTTCTGAAGAAATTATGGTGTATTTAAAGAAAGTAGATTATGAGCCGATTTCACTACTGACACAAACTCAAACAATTCAAACAAAACAACCACTTGCATTGAAAATCGCTTAACCGTGCTATTTTCCTTGTTTTTATATCTTTTTGACTAATTTTGAAAACAAATATAGTAATTATTTCTTCATCAAATCATCTTCAATTACATCAAAATTCTGCGACGTCGTTATGTACCTAGACATAATGTCCCACGGTTTCTCAATCGTAGCAGGGTTTATGACGCTCTCCCCATTGTCTCATGTTCCCAGATCGTCTCTACTCGTGAAACCAATACTCCACAGAATTTATAACTAATAACAGCTTTTTCACGTAATTGCAGACAAATCTAATAAAAGTTAAAATAACTAATTAAAATATTTCACAATTATGATTATGTGTGAAGTGTTTAATTAAGAAATATATGAAGCTACGAAGGAAACTATCGATTAGACTGAACATAAACTTTGTGGGGAAAAAATGATTCTAATATTAGAGATCTAACACCTAATTAATGTCCACAATACTCGCATCTACTTCGTGATACCATTACAAATGGTTACCAACAAACGAAAAAATATTTTTCTCAGTCCAAATACTAGGAACCGAATACCAACAGAGGAAGTAATAGATACCTATGTTCTATAAATAAAGGTATTAGTCATGCTTCAGACTATTATTTCCTCGTTTATCAAGATCGAATCACGGTCTGTCCACAATGTTGGTACTGTAATGGAACCCAATTTATATGAGCAAACAATATTTGGTGACTGAAAGAATCTCAGATGAGTATTTCATTTATATAAATAAATTTTATTTTAATTTTATTGGCACCATTGATTTCACAAATAATACATTACCAGTAGTCAGGGTTAAAGATAAACTAATAAAGTAGCAAAACAAATAATGATCTAATTAAAGTTACGATTCATGATAAAAGTTTGAACCAAGATATTATGTTCTGATACAACAATCAAATTTTATATTCAAACAACGGCTACTAAAAAGATTCAACGAATGAACTTGCTAACCACAAAGTAAAGTTTATTCAAGCAGGTACAAAATTGTAAAATTTAGACCTTATTTTTTTGGGATAAGATTTAAATTTCAAATTCTAGAGGCAAATCCTTGTGTTCGAGTACAAATCGTGGACAATAAACATTATTTGAAAGCAAATACGGCATTGTAGCTGATTCACTGTTCAAACGTGGTTCAAGCATTTCCATCCAGGGGCAGAATGCTCGGCATTTAGCCCAAATATCCTAGTGGTGCATAATTGCATAACAATAAAACTATTGTATCCGAGTTTCTGTGGGAGATTCTCTGTGCATTCCTAAAATTTCCAACTCTGTTCCCACATTAACGAATTGTTGTTTTAATAACTGAATAGTTTTGGAATTCATTTATATGCATTCATTTAGAGCGATTATTCAATCTGATTATATGAAGCTGATTATAGTTTAAAAAAACACTTTTTGTATAACTTTTAGTCAGGATATTTTTATGATTCCATTATTTGGATAGGAAGAACATAATATTTATAAATCTGCTGTAGATACCTTATTGATGACGTAGACAATATTTAACAGAAAAAAGACATAGGTACCAAGGTAAAATAATTATATTGCTTTGATAAAACTGTTCTTTATTTTCTAAATAACCAAAGAGAGATAGGTCTTTGTTTCTAACATAATCAAGTAAATCTTATTAATTTTTAATTCAAGAATTAATAGTAAAAAGCTACAAATACAAAAGCAATGAAAATATCTATTAAAAGATTGGCATAGAATAAATTTTATAGTAGTTAATAATTACAACTTGCCTGTTTTAACTAATCAAAAACGGGAAATAAGATATTTCCCAAATAAACTGCACAATTTTTACACATACTTGGTGACTAAGAATGTGTTAAAGGTAACTTAAAACACACAACATCAAATACCTTGTAAGGAAGTTATTTAGCTAGTAAAAAGGCAGGCTACAATAAAATTTCCTACAGCAAAAGTTTACGTTTCTCAAATCGGAAACAATAGTATTTCTGGCAGTAGTCATTGCTGGACATTAAATCAGCCAATATCATGTTATGTGAGCAGCTTTTTCTATCACAATGACATTGCTAATCGTCCACAAAGGCGGTGCAGCGGCGCGTCGGCGTCGTAAAGGCGGCGCAAGAGTGTAAAGTTATTTTTAATGTTGGTACGAGCTGATGTTTTAGTTGGCTTTTCTATCATAATATTGTACAGCTATATTGCCGTATTATTACTGTACTAGGGGTAAATGTACCTACTATCTTGGGTAGTTGAATGTGGATGAGAATAAAGAATAGAAATAAAGAATAGAATAGAAAGATATCGTCAGCGGGGTTACGTTAAGCTTAGTGGTAGAGCGACGGGGCCTTTGCCTAGTTTTCGTTGCTGATCCAAATCCCGCTTGAAACGATTTATTCTTTCTACTATTTCGAACTTTATGTACGTATAAATACTTTATATAAATGTTTATGTATGTAAAATGTTTGTTTATGATTTTCTTCCCTTAGTTAATAAATTTTTTATTTTGGATGAGTGGTCCTTTTCACTTTTTCCATTACCCATGTACAGTATATATTTACACATGTACCGACAGTTTTAATGTCTGTATTTGTATTAATTAACATAATAGTTATTTCGTTGTTTTGATTATTTATTTTAAATTAAAATAATTATTTGTTAATAGTTTTTAACGTCAAATTATGAAATCCTAAAAAGCGTTTCTCCTTACAGTTTAAAAAAACTATTGTCTTTTCAGCACTGGAATAGACGATGGAACTTAATACGTTGCAAATTATGTCACAGCAACCGTAAAACCTGACGTCACAATCTTACACATTCAATATTGACTGTCAACAAACAGTTTGCCGCGGTGTTCTCTTTATTAGGTAAATGTTTAATATGCCTCTGTCTAATGAATATCAATGGCTTAAGACAAATAGCTGTGATTCATCGTTATTGTCTACGCTGTGCCAACAACTTCGTCCATATACGTTAAATCTTATTTAATCGTGATGACTTATTTAGAATTATATCTATCAACGTCATAGTTTTAGGCTTTTACAGCTTTCAATGGCTACTACTGCTGAATTTCATAAACATCACGCTCTTCTAATTTTAGTCCTATAACTCTTTTAATATACACCATCAAAAAGGACAGCGAATTGAGCTACCAAATTAGACCTTTTGGATGACCTTGCAATTGACGTGAAATTAGACAAGATCTATGACATCCCGACATGTATTCTCGTTGATAATACGCAAATCTAAGACTAGTTTTACAGCCCTAAAACCTTCTATCCTTTTCTGATGATCTCTATTAAAAAGAGAGATAGGGAGTCTAAATTGGTATACATAAAATTAGTATAAAGCATAATATATGTAAATTAGCTCCACTGTTATCATTTTTAGTCACATCAATGAGCCTGTATTTTGTGAAATTCACTTCAAAGAGGTTTAAGTTTCTGTTTAATACTGCTTTAAACCTCTGCGTTGATAGATAAGTCAAGAAAGCCTTTTAACTATTAAGATTAATACGTTAGTAGGTACTTACCAGAGCCATGCACAGTCAGTTCCTATTACGAACTACGTACGCCTTAGGCAAATGGTAAACTTTACAGTTGTGCTAAGGTTGTTAAGTTACTAATATTTTATATACCCAGCTTTCTCCGGTAAGTATAAATGGAACTGAGATCAATTATACCAGATATACTCGATATACGGACAAACCTTAAAAACGCAATATAATATATTAATAAAAATATCCTCTTGACCGAATTTCGGTCACAGTGGCTAATGTCAACGTATTTTTGTGTATTTGGCCATAGACGCAGGAGAAATTATATAATCATTGTCAATCTTTCTATCCATATCGTTTTTGATTATCCATTCATTATTCAGTTACTTTCATACTTAAACTCTTCCCACAACATGTCTTTCATCCCTCCGCATCACATGTCCATACCATGATAAAATAAAAAAATACCAAAAATGTTTTCTCCTAGACTGTTCCTTCGTAAACTTAATTTGCGATGTTAAGAATTTTTTTAAGTATAATATGATTTATACCTTTATCTACTTATGGTTTAAGATATTGTTTTCTTAGTTTTGGTCAAAATTTAATTAAAAATATTGATTTATTTAGTTATTGATTTAGTTCTATGAGTTCTAGTTAAGTTCTTGATGTTAAGTTTATGATAAGTTAAGATGTTAAGTTTTGCGATGACGTCCGTTATACATTATGGTGTACTGCGACCTATAAGGTAAAGGACGGTAGAGAACAGTTGGCGGGCGGGTGCGCGCGCACCTGCACGGGCACATGTCGCCCCCCACCCGGCGCATAAACACGTGCCCTCTCTTTTAAATTATTTTTTTTATTTTATAACGGATCTTCATATCCTGGCTAGATGCTGCAGCTGAATTTGAACTCCACCTTTTAACCCTAAATTCTTCTTTCAAAGCTGTTACTTGAGTTTTATACAAAAGATGTCACTGCGCACGTGTAATGTCTCTTCGTGAATCTAGTTACTGAGGTCATAAAAGGGTTCTTCAAGGTTGTCTATTTAATATTTGTTATTATAATACGCTGCCGGCATTGACAAAAGTTTTTTTTTAAAGTAATAACAAGGTTACCAGTTTTTTTTTATAATATACTAAAATACGTTTTGGGTTTTGTTATATTTTGGCTTCTGAATTTAACGATAGCATCCTTTTATCGACATACCTACAACAAAATTTTAGTAGGTACATGGAAAAAAGGGGGGACTAGTACAGGCGGATAACTATGTACCGCCCATTATAGGCACCCGCAACACCAGAATCATTGCAGATACGTTCTCTTCACTGACCGTACGAAACCTTAGAGGGTGATATTCAAATTAAAACCAGCATGGCTCTATCACTATAAAACTTCTATTGTAAAATACAAAACACTAACTTAGTGATAAAAATGTAGTTCAAGGTTTAAACTTTCTATGTTACATTGATAAACTCAATTAACGTGGAGTCATGTACTAGAAAACACGAGAACTCGTTGTAGACCACACCATACTGACATACATCAATGTCACAGTGTAAAAAAAATAGTAGGAAAACCACGCAAAAAGTTGGCAAACTGGTGGCAACAGGTAGCTGTCGTTATTAGCTAAATATTACCATTTTACGTGCTGCTATTTCTATTCTGTGGCTTAACTAGTCAGTAATAAGACTGATTAATGGAGGCACACTATTTGATGGGTGTTAAGTTACTTATAAGTAACTGTTCAATGATAAGTTTTACAACTAATTGGAAGTAGTCATCGATTTGTAAAGAGTTGGTCTGATGTGTAGGCAGAAAGTGGGTACTTGTTATAACTTAATAAATTGTTAACTTTTTTCATAACTAACTTTGGCCAATTAAAAAGTTTATTTTACAGTTTTTAGGATTATAATTTAGTCTATGGTTCGCTCAATAAGAACTTTTTGACAACTATAATGATTTTTTTTAATGTTACGGCCATGTGCTCATTATGAAAAATTGAAATATAACCAGCCCCATCTCTATAATTATCTTTTTATGTTTTCTTAATAATTAATAATTCTAGATATCGTTTTAATTTCGTCTGCCTGTGCACTTATTATATTTAAAAAAGCAATCTTAACTGTATTTTTCAATACGCTATAAAATTAGCAAAATTATACATT
Source organism: Protodeltote pygarga (assembly GCA_936450705.2). NCBI lineage: Eukaryota > Metazoa > Arthropoda > Insecta > Lepidoptera > Noctuidae > Protodeltote > Protodeltote pygarga. The sequence continues at coordinate 13,408,361 of OW388250.2, read as the reverse complement.
CGAAATGTCATAAAACGTCGTAATCGAAGTTCTTTTTACATTTTAATGTTATATTTCAACACTTAAGTAATACTGGAACGCAGCAGGTAACCATAGCAGTTTAAAAATATAAAGTAATGATTTTAAATATCGAACTAAAAAAAAAAACAAACAATAAAATCGCTGCCTGTAATCGCAAGCAACCGTTACTGTCAAAATTAAGCTTTAAACTTATTAATTCTCAACGGGAGACTAGTAATAACGATTGTAATATTATTTTTGTATAACATTAAACACATTTTATAGCCGATAGGGCAATAGAGTAATACAATACGTTGATGATGTATACCTGTAGGGTTTCCTTTCTAAAATAATAGATATAAAAGGCATTTATAGATGAGCCATCGACCTCACGCGCCAATCCAAGAACGGGATTCAAATATCGAATGTCGATGGCGGCTGGGTTCGAGCGCGGGCGATGATATTAATTTACTTTTAAGCTTTCCTTATTAACTTTGCTGCTGTGTTATATAATAACCTCTACAGACTTAAAAATTAAAATTAATACTTACAAAGTATTAAATTTCGCAATCGTAATGGAGTTTTTTGTTTGTACAGATAATAATATTGTTTGAGCCGAAAAAATAAAACTAAAGATAATTAACCAAAATAAAATATGGCTGTTAGTACCCATAAGACGGTAAAGTTTAGTTGCCGCATTAATTTTTAGCACCTGCATCGCCGCCTGGTTCAACTATGTATAATTATAATAGGTGCTATAATTGTTTTAGATCGGATAATTGCATGGTTGCTAATTTTATCTTAACTTAATTTTTTTCGCGATAGTTGAACTTTTTTGTAGCTTCGGGATGTATTCGACAAAATTTACAAAATTATTGAACAGAGAGTGTCCATGCTAAGTTTTATTTTTGTTTTTTTTTTCTGAATTAGACGCCCTACTATCAGATTCATGCTTAAGCATTATAGAATACAGGTTATAGAACATTAATTTAAAAAAACAACGCTAACATTCTCAATAACAGTTGCGAAATATAATTTTGTCGATGCGTCTAAAAATATATGCCTATTGCATATGATGAGATTTCCTACCGTTGCTAAAACGAAAAACTTTGAACTTTGAACAGTTTGTCATACACATTGTAGATATTTAAATGCTTAATCATTTGTTTCAAGTATTACATGCAAAATTGTACATACTTATAACTGAACGCGTCAGCTATTTGTGACAAAATGCGCATAACAAGGTATGTACCTAATAGAAAAAAGACTAAAAACAATAGAAAAAAGTTGCAATTATAAAGACTAAGTGGTACTTAGCGGTACTTAGATAATACCGTTGATGTAAAGATACTACATCATACCTAAGCTATTGTTTTAGATTTTAATGTTTATGGTAGTTATAGCTATAAACGTGCAGATAGAGTCAACTCTATATATAGTAATAGATTCACAGACACATTCTCTAAGCTGAAGAATGCTTATCATCCTTATCAAAACACAATATAAGTAGTGGCACTTTTAAATCGATTAGACCAACTTTAGCCGAAGAGTCGTCAAAATTTACACGTAAAAATCTGATACGCTATAAAATTATCCTAATTTATAAAATATTCTATTCTCTTCCAAAATTACTTACCTACATAAACCGAAATATACAGCAAACGGAGACCTTGGACTTCGATTAAACTACCATAGCTGGCACTGAATTCACAAAACCTCGATACAATGTAACTAGTCCTCAATCCATTGCGGCACAAGTTTACACTATGCACTAACACGAACGACTGACCTCTTCAATGTACAGCGCTGAAGGGAACGAAATCGCTTCGGAATGTAAGTTGAAAGTGTCGTGGTAGGGGCAGTCATCGTTGCGTGACGACTAGGTACGTTCGGATACACGTCATGGCAATTACCATGTCCCTCGATTATCATTCTTGGCGAACCATTCTATTGAGCATTTTTGGTTAAAAACTTGAATCCGTGTGTTGCAGAGATAGGATGTCTGTGGTCGTCGGAATTATTTTTATGATCCAAGGGGCAGTCATGCAATCTACATACCTTTTAGGTGGGGAAAACTTTAAACTTAAGTTCTCTTTTAGCTCATTTAATGCAACATTAAAACTCACCAATTCTGAGAAAAGGTTCTTTTGTTTTCATTAAATTGAATTAATATAAAAATAATAATAAATTTATTTTTGATGACATATTTAAAAGTTGAAGCACACATCGTCATCGACAATAGGTATATTTTTAAAACCAAATGGCCAGCAATTCTGTGTTCTCATTTCAAATTGTATGACAACTATTTTTATTGTTAGTGGCCAGCGTGACAAAAAATAAATGTTTTCAGACTCACATCTTTGTAATGAGTTAGGATGACGTGTTTTATTTCATGGCACTATATAAAATTATGTGGACTTGGTTTCAATAAAAAAACTTGTTATAACTTACCGGAAAAACTCGGATCGTAAAGGCCCGTTCCATCGTAATGTTTGTAATTCCAAAATTCTGTAACAAAAGAAAAAATGAATTAATTTTTATGAAGAAGAAGAAATTAAGTGCTTTACTAACTTAACTTACTTATTGACTTTACTTACTTAACTATACATAATTATCGTCAGTCAGAGTCCAGTTTACACCTATCATAATAAAGTAGAGTCGACTCTATCAAAGAGTTTATTTCCATTTTTAAACAGATAAAATAGTCAAAAATCGCAAATATAGTAAAAGAAAATAGCACTTAAAGCATTATAAGGCATTAAAAGAAAACATCCCTTTACCACATTTCACAGATCACGTATAATTTTCGTTATAAAAATATTTTTTGTGTCTTTCTTTATTTTTTCGTATGGTCGATGAACAACAGTTTAAACCGCCCGTAGGCCTCTGATATGGCTTTACACACCATTGAAAACTGTATAGGTACTAGTTTCCTCACGATGTTTTTCTTCGTTCTAAAACACACATGAATCTGAAGTCATAGGTGCCTATGCGAACCTATGACCTTTGACCTGGCAGTTCAACGGTCATACCACTAGGCTGTCACTACTGATCGTTTTTGTGGCAACCATTCATACAAATCCCCATACAATTTAATACTATATCCACGTGTATAACAGTACTTACAAAGTGCACACCGCCACGCGTCTCTATGTAAATATTTAAACTTCACGTTCATTGTTTTATAAATCTACTCAAGTAGTTATGTAAATGTTAACACCAATAGAAAAACTTTTACATTGTAAGAGAATTGAGGAACGGCGTTTTTTATTTGGGCTCATTTTACTATTTTGGAATAAATAGGTATTTATGCCTGCAACATCTGATTTTGATTATTTAAATTTGGATCATCATACATAGTGTTTGCTCAAATATACTAACTGAAATAAATTCAACGGCTCAAAGTTCCCGCTATCGAGCTAAATAAAATGCATCATAGACGAGATTTACTTTAAAATATCGTGAGGGTAATTACAATTATTATTTTGACCTGAACAAATAATATTTGTGTTGGGCCAAAATTGCAAACAATTAAGAAGTCAATAGTTCACTACCTATTTAGAACAGATTGACAATGAGACAAATATTACCAAGTCTCTGTATGACCATTATAGCAGTAACTGTAACCTTTTTAAAGAAACCGTAACTTTTAAAATGAACCAGAAACAATAGCCAACAATATTTTCTTAAATTTCTCAACAATACAAAGGCGCGAAACTGCTTGTTAAACGTCATTAATTCAAAATTGGAATTTATCGCTCACTTATAGGCTCGCTTCTGACGGTAGGCGCATTGTGATGCACTCGCCACCTCACTACCTATTGTGCTCATCTGATATCTGCCAGCAGCTTTATTATCAACTGTCTTGGGCAGATACTCCATTGTGGTCCTCTAATTTTTATTTGAAGTACTATCGTTTTGTTTGAAGATCTTTTCGCAGAGGAAATAAGTATAGAGCCAAAGATATTTTTGTTTTTTTTTTAGACTGCACTGTAGCTAAAAAAGTCTACATGCTTAATTTTAAAAAAAGCAATAAAAACTCATTTTACATATTTATCTGTTCTTTTTCTATAAGTACTACCATCTCTACATTATTTCCAGGCTGACCGTTAATTACAAAGACAATTAATCTTTATAAGTTGGATAATTTGTTACTTACAGAAATAATTATCATATTATGTTCACAAGTTCTAACAGTAGGAAACACGTACCAATAATAATAAGATCTTATACATTTTGCTTCACAAATCAGTAGTTCATTACAATAGCTTCCATTCAATAAATCTAAGGCTGCGCGGGCGCCGACAACGCAGTGGAAACAAAGCTTTGTCCCGAGGCGTACACTACGATCCCTGTAACTAATAACGCATTGTATTGTGGACTAACTGTTTTAAAGCTTGAAATTTGGACCATAAATCCTTTACTTGATCCAATACAATATATTTTGAGTTACAGAATAAGATTGGATTTTCTTAAGAAGATTTATAACGCAATTATTAGAGGTTTAGAACTGGTGCTGGCCTTGGCATAGAGTTCATTTGTGTGTTTTATTTAACGTTAAAATAATGATAACTGAAATGGTCTACTAACAAGTTTAAAAAAAATAGATTATAATCCATAACCCCGTTAGAAATAGCTGTGATCGACTATAAATTTATAAAATAACAGGCAACAAGGAAACGCCAGAGAGTTTCGCGCCATTTCTTTTTTTTCTTAATTTAAAAAGGCGTGAGTTCTCGTGTGACCTTTCCGCGGCTGCTTCCGAACGCGGCCAGGTTTTTGCACAAAAATGAATGGCTACCAAGGATAGAAATCTTTCTCACGGCAGATGCCATGGGAAATGAATTGTACTGACGCGAGTTGTTGTATCTTTTAAACACTTATGCACTGAGTTTTAATTTTATTTTTGTTTCTTGAATGCGATAGTGCGATGATACATTTTTGGTTTTTATATTTTTTTAATTTTTATAAAAAGAATCTGCAACAAATATTGAACCAAAATTCAAATTATTGCTGTTGGTGACAATGGTGGCTGTAAAACATTGAATTGGAGAACATAATTTTTGCGCCTGGCTATACCTACTAGCATCTTAGCGTAGAGGTTGGGCCGGGAATTTGGGATAAAAAGTATTCAATGTTAATAATCTAGATTTCTGCAAAACCAGTTCAACGTTAGACGTGATTGAGTTACTGAGGAATTAACAAACATCCAAATATTTCTATATAAATATTCTGTTCTGTGTCACAATTGGCTTTAAGTCCATTAAACTCAGTTTTATAATAAACTTATCATAAACACAAAATAAATGTACCTACCTACTTAATTCAACTTAGATAAAAAGAAAATATACATTATTTGCTACTCTAGTTGCTTGTAGGTATATTTTTTTCAAGAAAATCGTCTAAAACCGCAGCCAAGCTAGATGCACTAGTGGGGATAGCATAATTAGGGGAAGTGGTGGGGCAGGGTCATTGACCGCGGAGGCTCCGCTGATCCCTCAACAGATGGCGTCACCGGCGGAGTAGTTCCGTTTTTTACTGATCCTCACTTTGTCTCCCACGTTCAATTCTTAGGTAGGTATAATTATGAAGAATTTGAGTTTTATTGCTGTCTCATACTGTTTGTATTATTGACGTGGCTTAAATTTATGTACAGCTTATCATTGCATTTTAATAATTAATCTACCTCATTAAATATTAAATTTTTGATATGACGATAGTTGCTTACAATGATATAAAATTGAACTTTGATATGACACGTGTCAACATGACATGTCATTTGCCTAATAAAATCGTTATTTTTTTTAAAAACGTCACAACTTTTGTACAAAGATTGTACAATCACAAAAATACAATCCCTCAAGATAACTCAAACGTAATCATATTATTATCAAAATGACGCAAAATGAACTCAACATTAACGCTCGCGTTACATTTCGGAAACACCTTTTGTTTCCGAACACGATTCACAAAATTCACACGACTCACTTCAAAAACAATTACAAATCTATTGTACATTCAATAACAGAAACGTCATCGATATACAAAAGTTGATTGGTAACATACGATGCTACGGACAATTTACTAATACAATAAAATAGTATTCAATCGGCTAGTAATTTCGATTGTGATTATACCGTGCTTATTATGGCAATTATTACAAGATACAGATAATGTCTATTGTGCATGTAAATTAGCATATTACATCATACGTCGTCAGACGTGGGAAAGTAGCCTGTTAGGGATAGATGGTGAATGCAAGTGCCCGATTGGTAGTTGATTTTGTGTTTATGAGAGACCCGACTAGATTATTAATCTCTGAAACTACTTCTTTCATTATCGTATGGTTGATGAATAACCTAGATTCAGAGTTTAAACCGCCATTAGACCTCTAACATAGCCTTACACACCTTAGGAAAGTCTCTCAGATGTGTTATTTCCGCACGATGTTTTCCCTCACTGTTTTAACAAGTGATAATTAATTTCACACAATTTAAAAGCGTCCATGAATCCAAAAGACAAATATCCGTGCTTGGGTTTCGAACCTACGACCTTTCGACTTGGCAGTCCAACGGCTCAACACCTCTAAGCTATCACTGCTTGAATGATCTGAATCTACTGAATCGATTCTAAAAATTATTTCACTATAAAAAGCTTTAGGTACTAATAAAGTTCTAATTGAGAGCTAAGCCCTAATATAAATTTATTTCAACTCAGAAACATTTATTAATTACAGTAAATAATCTTATATTATTATCTTTATTTTCTTTAGATGTTTTGTTAATGAGTGTACGAAGGGCTTAATGCCTGCATTCTTTAATAGTCAACCTTAAAGGTAGCCATTAAAAATACCTATATAGTTTTATTATCAATCTAAGACCCAGTCTTTTAATCCCTAAACATAATAAAGATTAAAAAAAACACCTAAGTTACTTGGAAATCATTCATCAAGACCTGTGAGAATATCTTGTTAGTCGCCTGAAGGTCTGAGTCACTTCAGATGTCTTTATAACATCCAAAAAGCATGTTTCGTGCGTCTTTAATGATAGAAAATGTGGGCACCGCGGGCAGTTCGTGTAATGAATATTTAATGGCATGAAAATATATTGTGACCAGCCAAAATGTAGTTCTATCTATGTTAGGTCATTTGCAGTGATTATTTAGATTGTGTATTTTAAAGGTACAGTCAACATCTAAGGTGCTTAGACCAAACTCCATAAGTCTTTCCATACACGCAATCCTAACTTATTATTATTATCATTTATTCAATTGAATTACATATTATACAATACATTTTTAGATATACATATTATATAAAAAATAAAAATATACATTCAAAAATATCAAATATAGTAAGCCTGCCGGTATCGGGAACAGGGTCCAAGTTACCAGTAATTATTATTATTAATATTAAAAATGCGAAAGTAAGTTTGTTTGTTACCTTTTCACGCTTAAACCACTAAACTGAACGTCAGCCGAGTAGAGGATAGAGAGAGATGACGATTGCTCCACCGCGCCGGCAAGAGTCTAGCTCTTAAATATAAGAAGAAGAATGAAAATGTCAGCTAGTTAATAATAAATATCACAAACACTCATTGACATCTCAATTTATGTCATATACGTCACTTTCCAATGAAAACTGTGAATCATTTGACATTTATGTGTAGGTAAAGTTAAACGTTGATTATAACCTCTTATGTATTCACGCGATGTTTATAAAGCCCGTACATACCATTCATTTTGATTGACACTCGATTATATGATTAAGCGGTGTAGTGATAGCCTAAGTGGCCCGTTGCCTTGTAAGTCAGAGTTGCGAAGAAACCATTGACTTTTCTTAAGTTATTTGAGTTAATATTACATATTGATTAGTCTCATAAACTAAATTATCGTCAGTGTAATACGCGCATGAATTCAAAAATTCAGTTGCGTGCTTGGGTTTTGAACTACTTGACTTGGCAGTCCTACGATTATACTTGACTAGGCTATTTATTGTTGCTTAAACTTTGTACTTGGCATGCGGTTACCAAAGGTTACGGTTATGCTTACCATCATAAATATTCGAGAAAGATTTAACAGTTTCAATAGTCAGTAGTACACCATTAACATTGGAATTTTATTGCGAAGGTATACGTCAGGGCTTTTATTAGTGATAGTTTGACATGTGTCAACTACCTAGTGTTCAACAAGTTTAGTAGGTAGCTAGGAACCTAAGCTCAATTATTAAATTATAGATTTAATAAATAAATAATATTTACTAAATAACATAACTATATTAGTTTAACATAACTATTTAGGGTTTAAAGTGTAACATACTAGACTTAACTTTTTAAACATAAACAAAAATCACTTATTAATGTTGTTTATGATGTAGGTACAAAACTAAAGCATAGACCACGTGTGCTCCCAATTAAAGGAATCATGCGCAGTCAAAGTATCTATTCCGCGTATCGTTAACCAATGTCAGGAAGAAACTTTGCCGAGATGCCGGTGCCGGTTAAAAGGGTTAATCTAACTCCGAAATTTAAAAAAGTTTGTTTGGTTTCATCGGGAACACTAACTAGATCAAGACCACAGTACAACAAATATATTTATTATTCTGTGTCAAAACCTAGTTAGATCTAGTTAAACTGAGACCAAACCACTTCAATTATTTCATAGTGCCAGTGCGCCCAAACACAGATCTCTATTCCATTACTCGCGAAGTCCTAATACTAATACTAAAACGGCAATCCGCGATGAGTGGAGGAAAGATCAGGCGCTCTTGGTCTATGGTTTTTCCGATGCCAGTAGCAAGTGATAATCATACTTCTTTCTTCTTTATCGTATGGTTGATAAACAACCGGTGTCACGTCGCACACAATCGGTGTAAGGGTAGTTTAAACTCTGACATCAGGTTGTTCATCAATCGTACGCTAAAGAAAAGAAGACCGTTTACATTGTAAAACTTTAAGGCCCAATTTTTCCATTCACTTTAAATACAGAGTTTAATAAAACTAGGTTCAGCCCTACGCAAATTGCTGTTCTGAATCCAGTTAAACGCTTGAACCGAATTTAAATTGAATTTATCGTATAGAGTCAGTGGTGAAATTGGCTCTAAAAGTGGCGATAGAGGGACAATCATTGACACATTGAAAACATTTTGTACAAAGACATGTTTCCGTAAAAATCTTTAATTTTCGTTACTTCAAAATCTTTAAAAAAAATCTATTTTCAAACGATTACAATCGCAGTGTCTAATAAACATAACCTGTTTAGAATCAACTGAAGTATTGTATGACGCCGTGCGTGAGAGCTGGCTTCGTAATGGTATCATCCGGTCGCAAGTAACCCAGCCGCGTGGAAACGGACATAGCATAACATCGCGATTATTATAACTCTGCCTCTAAGAAGTTAGGTTAGATTAGGTTTTTATTGTGAAAAAGGCGTGTTTTACCACGCACTTGATGGTAAGCGGTGTTGTGGGCTGCGATGAAGATCACCTACCCTCAAAGCAGGAAGACAAGTGTTGAGCAGTATCGTCCAGGCTTGAAGATAGAATATCGTCTTCAAGATAGATTTTATCCACCATCGCCTGGACACGACAAAATCGGTTGACGGTAAGGCTTTGTCCGATGGGTAACCTGCGACGGCCAAAGCCTACTAGAAGTTCAAGCTAATTGTTTGTGACGTCAGTATCTATATTTAAGAATACTTCCAGAGTCTGAGTACTTCAAATTGCGATTGAAAGTTCATAAGTCTCATAGACGGAATCGGATGGACCAAATCTACCAACCCATGGTGTAATAATATGCTTATGTCTACTACGTCATTATTAGCATTGTCATTGATCGACATTCCAGTATATTTATCGCCGATGACGTAGTCTTTGAACTATCACATGACCTAGCTGTCATAGAAAGAGAATGCCAGGCTTAGAGGAAAAATTTTGCCGTTGTCCATTCTTCCAAGATGCCAGGCATATTTTGAATCCTGTCGGCCCATAATTCTGTCGGTTTACATGCTGAATCATGTACAACTGAATTTGAAGTCATTACAACGTTGAAACTATGTTATTGTTTTATTAATTAGGTTGCTAAATGTCTTTGTGTTGAATGACCATGACCATGATTAATGACGTAGGATTGATAGAGCAATCGAGATTATGCTATAGTTATGTAGCTTATGTTAATTTTGTCGCTAATCGTCGCTAGTGTAAAGAAAAAGATCGAGGGAAGGACAGCACACTTAAAAGTCTTCGATGGTGTATCTTTTAGATAGAAGTATAGAGCAACCTTATAGAAGTTTAAACCGTAAGCACGGATATCAACAACGCGGCCGCGACACGAGCTCCGTCTGCGATCATACCTCGATCGGCTGCGGTTCAACTAGGCTCCACGAGCGAAAAAGTTACATTTAAGCTATGGTATAAGCTTCACGTATAAGCACAGGTTAACTGCTGTGTCAAATTTTGCAAATCGCACTAAGCAATGTTGTTGACATTATCATTCTATATTTTCTTCTAAACTCTAAGGTGTATCCTAAATCCATCTAAGACGCCTTAGGGTGGTTTAAACTCATCATGTTGTTCATCAACTATTCGATGAGAATAAATTGTGATTTTGAATTGTAAATGAAATTTTCCTATTTGAAACTTTTCAGCTACAAGAGCAGTCAAGATTGTATACCCAATTAATGGCGATAGATTTATCCGCGCTCTTGATTAAAAAATAATTAAATATTATTTATAGTATGAATAGTTTGGTTGTTGGTCAGCCTTATCAATGAGGAATAAACACGTTATAATTATAAAAAGTTTCTTTACCATTATCGCCAATCTCAACGGAGATTAGCCAACTACGTAGAAGATATTATAGTGCACAAGTATGTGCGCAAACACAGGTGCACTCTTTATTCCCTCACTCTCACAATTCGATGGGACGGCAGTCAGACCGAAGAGAGATCAGGCGCCGTGCCAACGGCTTTACGTGCTTTCCGAGGCACGGAGTAAGTGATAGACTATTATTTATAACCTTTGACGGAATTTGACAAGAGGAAATACGATATAGTATGGTGTATTAAAATAATACACCCACAAAATATACAGGGTTATTTGTAAAACACCAGCATCCTTAAAAGGGGTCATTAAACTCATCATTAAGAGCTACTTTTACTATGGGACCAACCCTGAAATAGCAAAAAAAAATCAGCTGTTCCATACATTTATGTTCACATGACTCAACAAAATGTATGGAATAGCTGATTTTTTACAAAAAAAACCCTGTATATTCATAATTTCTCGGATTTTACCTACTCCCGTAAACATCGGCACCAGCACCGGCCGCGGCGCTCAATTATAATGCATGTTTACAAGTGTTAAGTCTTTTTTATTTTCTCATGTAATTGATGTAACATCTTTAAAAAAAAATTAAGACCATAACAAGGCGTACGAAAATTCTTAGTAACAGAATAACGAGATAGACATAAACAAATTGCTTTAGATTAAAACTAAATCAAACAATGCAATATCTCTCGATAACCTAACGATCTTATCACTATAATATTCTTCTGAGCTTGTTAAGTTACAAATACACATATAATTATAATTAGCTCGTGCGCCGTACATCATGCGTTTGCGCAGTTAACCGCCCCGTTAAAGTACCCCCCGTTAAAACGGTTGCGATAAAAGCCGTTCCGGTAAAGCTTGTTCGGTGTCGATGTTTACGGGAATAAAAATTCGAGAAATTATGAATTTTTATTTCTGAAAAAAAAAACAAATTTGCAGCTTTTTTTCTTTCTCTTTTATTCTTCTTCCACAATATATACACGACTAACATTTCAGGACCCAAATACGGTATTGTGGTCACCCACATCTCTAGAAGGTAGTTTGACTACTTTGAGTTGCTCTTCAAGGAACAGCCTAGGTGCTAGGTTTAGGTGCTATATTGAACTGGGCTACGAGAAATATTATTAAATCCTAGAAATGTAACTTTTGTTTTGTGCTTTGTAGTGGCTTTTTTGTTTTATTTTTGTGTATTTTATACTTTTTGTAGTGTAGTGTTTCGTACTTAGTTTATTTTGTAGTTTGTAATCTATATTTTTTTATTTCTTTTTTATGTAGGTAAGTTTTTTTTAATAAAGTCTAATATTTATCTATCTGTCTCAGTCTGTCTCACAAATGACACACCCTGAAATAGCTCGTGGACGCGTCTATTCATAAAACAATTGTAGTTTTAGTTCAGTGGTGCGCAAGTTATTTAAAACCCAGGTGTGCCCAAAGCAATGTAAGTACAACTTCTATTTAAACTTTTTGCCTACGAATGAAACGAGTTTTACATAGCGACATCATACTAGCTTATTTCATCTGAATCTAATAACATCCTTCGTAGAAATGGCTATAAACCACTGAAAATACTCGACGCGTTCAATTTTAACATCATAGAATGACCGCCAGCAGTAAAAGTCGATTAGCAATCGCCAATCGCCTACTAGGTTTAGTCGAGTCGTATCGATAAAAGCGAATAACGACCGCGTGCGCACATAAATCACTATCTCGGTCCCGATCGGTCGGTTAAACTTTTAATACGTTGTCATCGGTGAATGTCAAACGATACATCTGTATTAGGTACAATCGGATTTGTATCGGACGATCGCGACGTGACGAGAGTGTTTCGTCAAATAATCAAGTCATAAATATAGAACATTATAGATTGAGGATACATTTATTTGGTTTTTACAGCTTTTATATGGATGATATGATGCTCAGTGGCAATAGAATATACATAGGTATAGCCCACTTTTTTATAGAGTAGCGACTCTGTGTCAGTGTAAGAAGTCAAAAAATCGATCTTAGTTATGTCAATTCTTCAACTATCCCTAAACACAGTATAAAGTCACTGCACACACAGAGCACAGACATGTATAATCTTTTCAAACTCTATGCAAATAGTTATCTGATTAATATAGAAGTACTAAAATATATGTCTCTGTGTAGAAAGGACCTTATGGATATGTCTTCTATTTGTGTTACATACCTAATTTTCTTAATAATACACGCTAAAGATATTATCGGGTCGATTTTTAAAAGTTTGTGTTTACATGTCTGTGGTCGTGACTGTACCTAATTTGTTTCCTTGTTTATAACAATAAGTATAGTTAAGTGGTAGCCTAGCGATGTGAACGATGGTGCTATGTCAAAAGTTTGTAGGTTCGAAACTCAGTATCGCACTTCTGACTTTTCAGAGCATAGGTATGCGTCGTATAAATAAATTATCACTTGCTAAAACGGTGAAGGAAAACATTGAGAGGAAACGAGCACACCTGAAAGATTTTTCTACAGTGTGAAAAGCCATGTCAGAGGCCTCTGAACTCTGACACCAGGTTGTTAATCAACTATAGTATACAATAAAAAAGAAGACAAATAAATATTATAAAATTCGTTGATGAGTAATTGATACAAGCTGATACAAGTCACCTACATCCTATAGGTTTATAATGGGAGCCATACAAATCCCGTTCCAAACCACCCAAGCATGTTCAACTTAGTCTGAGTTCATTCACCAGAATCGTAAATTCTTCGACAACAAGCGTTTCAATATTACATAGACTAGCTACAATCGGACCCATAATAGTATGATCGGCATATTATATATTGTCAATATTTATAGCAAAGAATGCAACCGACCCGCCTCAATGGACAATGGCACGCCATAATTCCTGAAGCCATGGGAATGAGGTCAAGTTGACAAATAGTCAATTTTATTTACGTGAATCAATCAATAAAAGCAATAAAAGTTAAGAAAAAGAACTCTAAGGACGTAATTACTAATACTAGTGGTCCAGTCAGTATGTTTTTTACAAATTTTAGATTTCTGCACTTCTTCTTCATATAAAGTTTTACTATGCCAAGTTTCACACTCCTCCGTGCGCGCATTATTCTTACAAAGAGATCCACAGTTTTTGCTTCACGTATTAAATTAATGTAAAGACATCATCATCCTCCTAGCCTTATTATTCCCAAACTTTGTTGGAACGGCTTCTAATCTAACTGGATGCAGGTGAATATCAGTTTTCTACGGAGCAACTGCCTATCAGACCTCCCCATCCTAAAGGAATATGATATTTTGAAGTTAGATTAGTTGTCAGTATTTTCTGAGGGTACTGACTCTCTTTAACGACTGTCAAAGATCTTGATGACATCCGGGGCCAACGACTTAACGTGCGGAGTAGATGTTAACAAATTAGTTAGCTATACGCACATAACTTATGAAAAGTCAGAGGTTCTTGAAATCAGAGAGTCTTGGGTTCGAACCTGAGACCTCTGACTTGCCAGTCAAAGGTCATACCTTAGGCTATCACTGCACTTATACCACTAGGTTATCACTGACGTAATTACTTATATATTGTCATATAAATGAATGAGTTGCAAGAACACCTATCGTATTAATTCATTACATGAACATACGTAGTAGATACCCACAAGTCATGTATAATCTTTCGCTTGAGAACTCCTTTGCAACCTGTTTCCCTCATTTGAGACTACTTCCGCGGGTCTACAAGACATTCCTTTTCCACACATAAGAAATATTACTTGAATTACACATGTGTTGGATAACAGATAATGAAAATTGTGAAAATAAATCATTAGACGATGATTTTCTTTGTTTAAAAATTGCATTACCTAATTGCGAAAGGTATATTTATTTATTGTGTACATTTCACTTGATGTCATAAGACTTTATAATACTACTCTTGTAGGTGATATTTTTGTTGTATTATGTAATGTTGTGATATCAACGTCTAAACCTTTTTCTAATAATTATAATGTTGCTCTAGAACTTATTATTCATCGCAAATCAAAGACTTAAACTACTCCAAAAAGATACTACAACAATTAAGACTACTTTGAAGGAAAGATATAGGTATTAATCCTGTCTTACAAATTCAATGGGACCTTCAACAGTAGCCACAGAGTTCAATGAGTTCAGAGACCAACCCACGCAAGGATTGCTTGTCAATTTATTGGAAATGTTTCGACAAAATATAATCACACTTTCAAGAAGTCATTTGACACGTATTCTGCATGTTATTGGCAGTTTTAGTAAAGTTGACTTGATATGGCATACGATAAATATCGTAAAAAATAATTGACAAAATTTTTATCGAATATGAATTTCCATATTCGTAGTAGGTAAAAAGAGTGGGCATTGGATCTCGAGCGTCAATACATGATTTCACTTGAGACCTTATTTTGACACTAGGCGACTTGATGACAGCCGACTTATTACCACTTTACCATTAGGTTTTGCATTACTTTTTACTCGCTTTGTCCGGTCTATTCCTAGTATAAATTTGAATGTCTTTAACTTTAAGTCATCATCTATAAAAACCTCATCAATAAACTTTGACGTTAGATTTTTTTATGACATAATAATAATGTCATAATGTAGAGCTGGTAGAGCTATATGAAAATATTTAACCAAAAATTTGACATAGGTGAATCAGCCGTATTACTATTACCTAATAGTCATATTTCACAGAATAGAACAATATAGTCTCCCTATTACGAATCTTTAGCGCGAGAATGGATCTTTTATCGAATTTTTATCAAAAATTTATCAATATTAAACGTCAAATTTGACACAATTTAATGAACTTTATGTCAAACTTGTCGTTTATATTTGGAAAAGGTTTGATATAAAGTGAAAAACATCCGTGCTTGCACCCCTGATAATGTTCCTTTTCACGCTTGTATTTAGTACTTGTTTCTAAATTAAATTTTACAGCGTCTACCCACGTTTACTAACTAGAGGGCAGTAAACACTATCAGATAGCGAGCGTCATTAGCAGCTAGTCTATCCAGTGGCTTCCTACGCTTTCATTACCTTGCGGGTCGCTACCATGCAAGCCACCTGTCTAACTGTTGTGTTCAAGTTTGTTACTCTTTGGTTCTTTGGACTGGTATTTAGATTGAGTGGGTAAAGTGGAAGAACATAGAGCTACAATCAAATTCAAACAAAAGTTAAGAGAAAATTCTTTTTATTAAAGTTTGATCTTTATTATACATCGTTCTCATTTATATAAAATATTGAACATATTTGTGAGTCGTACGATTAAATTGTAAAGAATAAACATCCCTCTGATTGTTATGAACAACACCGGTTGTTATTTAGATGGAAAGGTAAATTCCTTTTTCATTAGTCACAGCTGTAGACAATTATAAGTTAACACTTACATACCACAATAAGCCAATATAGACAACATAAAACATACCAGCTATCAATAAGGCCACCTACAAACTTGGTAGCAATTGTTCCAGTTGCCACAGAGTGGCGAATACCGATACATACATAGTAAGCGATAATGCAGCGCGTTAACACGATGGCATGGCAAATTTTACGACTCTATTAGGCGTGTTCGAGTAAAGCGGTCCTTTTCTTCGCTACGTGGAAATAGTAAAATCCACCAATTTAGAACTTGTAAAGAACAGGTACGACCTATAGATTGTTGCTTAATTATTGGTTTTTACAAATTACTTAATAACAAAACTTTATACGTAATTATTTGGGAATGTGGAGTTCTCTTGATTAAATTGTGGTATGTTTTAATGCGTATCGGTTAACGTCAGAGTTTATGCATTTGCTTAGCTCATTCACTTATCTTTGTACTAGAAAAAGTATTGCCGTATCGATTTTTTTTAAATCTCTACAGGTGGTAGAGAATTTAACCTTTTAATATAACTAGCGAAATAAAACACCCATGTCGCACTTAGTTATAAGTAATGTGAGTACATAATCTACAATAAAAAAGTAATTATTTTTGTTGATAAATAGCTAGGAGATAATAATCTGAACCTACTGAAACTTTTCACTTATTAGAAAGAAATTAGAAAATCCTGTGACAAAATATATATATAAGGCCTTTGCGTCTATTGCAGACGATTTATGGCGTAATGTCTGCGAGACAAAAGGGTGATAAATATTAGTGTTGACGGATAGAGAGATGGAGAGAGAGAGAGAGAGAGAGAGAGACGAAAAAAAAGATAGATGGATGGACGTTACAAATAAAAAAGGTGTAAATACTGCTACGGCTGATAGAGATGAATGGAAAGGGAACTATTTCGCGCAAACCCCAAGTAACATGGAACTAGGGCTAGCCAAAAAAGTAGAAGAAAGAAAACAGAAGCCTACACTATGAGTACCACAGACTATATTCAAACGAAATATACGGGATAATTACATTGCACGCAATGAAGCAAGCTGTCATCGTACGAGCGACAGCTTGTTTTATCATAAATTTGTATATTGCAACTATATCTCAGTCTTTAACCCCAATGTTAATTTTCAAATGAGGCCCATTTGAGTAACAATAGCCTTCAGTATCTTTCAAAAGATATTTTCTAATGAGATAGACTCTCATACTTTAAAGTACATCGTAAAACAATAACAAAACCTTGATATTAGAAACTAAAATGGATAGGATATAAACGTTGTATCCTTCTAACTCAGTAAGTGGTCGATAAGATAACATTCGTATTAATTAACGTTAATCAAATAACCAAGAGCAATAAATACATAGTTTCTTTAGATTTATTGCATCCGTTTGAACAATATTTTAGCTGCAATATATCATTAGAGTTGTATAAGAATGAGTAATCATTACCTATATCTGTATAAAACAATATTATTGAGTACACATGGCGACTTAATAAGGTATACATTTCTAGTATAAGCTGACATCTTGTTGTACGAAGAGTCTATACAATGCGAGGTTAGTTAATACTGGTTTTGTATAGATTCATGTGTGCCATGTGTTGTGTATAGACCGCTTCACAAAAGAAGACCCGTAGAAGCGGTGCCAAAGTCTAAGAGCCAATTTCATCACTGACACTAAACGCGATCAATCAAGTTAAACTCGGTTCAAGCCTTTAACTGAGTTCAGAACTGCGTAGGGTTAAACTTAGTTTTATTAAACTCTGTTTTTCAAAGTGAATGGTGAAATTAGGCATTAGTAACTTTACCTAAACTAGTTTTACTAGACTTATCAAATACCTATATCATACTTTTTATTTTAGTTCCCATATAATCCGTGGAACTTCTTTGTTTCAAATAGACTCTACAAAAGTACAAAAAGGTACAAGGTAAAAAGGTAGGCTTTACTTAAGAAACCTTTTTGCCGCCAAAAAGTTTCAAAATAAAGAACAAAATGTTTGTGGTTCAAAACTTCCTTTTTTATCTAGAAAAGCTGTGAAATATTATTAAAATTTAGATTAAATTAAGATTGTTCATGGCTTTCGTTAAAAATAATGAGAACTGAGGATCATTGTTAAAAAAACAACAGTTAATTTTAAAATTTCTAATTAATTTCATTAAGAACGTTTATTACAAGCGTTTCGTGTCTTTAACTTTCAGTTTACTGTAAATTAAAATTATAGCAGAATATTTTTTTGTGCTTACGCAATTAGAAAGTCTGGAACACAGACAACTAAAACAATTATAGAATTAATTAATTTGTAAAATATTTGATGAAGAATTTTAGATGAAATTTACAGAACAGAGTCCATATTTTATTTCCTTTCCTAGATTTATGTTCTCATTAATCGAACAATGGCACCGTAAATGGTGTATGTTTCTCTATAAAATAATATCTAGGTTATTATAAATTTACCACTAGCTTGATAGAATTACAAAATCCAATTTCCATGGAAAGTAATCTTATTATTATTTACATTGTTTTTTCTATATTTTCTACGTCCAACCAGTAATGTTTTATACTTGGTAAAATACTGACTTTACTATGGTCGTGGCTCGGTATTTTCCACCTCTTCATAAATATTGAGTGATAAAATCGGTGATACTTCCAACTTAAACGAGAAACTACTCAATAACTCTCACGATGTAAGATACAATTTCAAACTGTGTATCAACTTTTTATTTTAAAATTAAGAACTTACATCAATGGATATTTTTTTCAATAAAAATTTTTCTTACACACAAAAGCTACAGCTTTAAGTCATATTAACTCGACTTGCTACTGCACTTAAAAAAATTGATCAATGACCATTTCACTAAGTAGTTTCGTAATCTATAGCCACAATTGCCTTCATTATAGATGATGAGATAAAGCATATTGACCGAATTTCAAACACACATGGACAATTCAACAATACGGGGCGTTGAATGGGCCTCTATCAAAAATATAATTGTTACCCGCGAAAGTGGCGTACGCAATATCCGTCAAGGAAATATCGACCATCAAACAATCATCGGCCAGACAAAAGGGCCGAAACAGTTAGACGGTGTGATGCAACGAGCCGAACAACGAGCATGTCATTGTGGAGTAACTATCTAAGTCTGACCTTCCACGTCTCTCCAAACGATCGCATTAAGGCATAGGAGAAGCATATAGATGATTTTTCACGGACCTCTGTCGGCTGGCTGTGAACGAATTTCAAGCATTTGTGGTGGCCGAGTAGTTTCTCCCAATTACATCGTCTCTAGCCGGCGATTGGCCGCTTCACGAGGAATCCGGCCTGTCGTGACTGTGATAAAAAAAAACTGACGCAAATTGTCGATACGCCTCGTGCACACAATTTCATGCTCCGACTTCTCAGCGAACAGTCTAGATTCGTCATATTTCCAGCAACAATACGATCACATGAAACTCGATTCCAACGCGAATCTGCTACAGATTGAATTAATTAATAGTTCCAAATCTGAAGCTAATGACTATTTAATGCGTGTCGGTAAAAAAGAACCAATCGTTCACTTTACGAATAGAGATTTATTCAATTGTATTGTTCTAATTGGTGTTTTTTGTAGACATTTATCATTGATGTGGCTGAAGGCATTATGGCACTGACACTGATCTTGTAGGCACATTAGTCTCGAGGAAAGGTTATGAGAACGGAACGTAACGCTTGCGAGCAGCGAGGACAGCCACGTCTCTTTATAAGTTAATTTCCCGTTATTTTATAACGTAAAGTTTGCTGATTGATGAGATTTTTTCATAATTTTTCTGTTCAAATTATTTAAATTTTGCTATCGGTGCCCAAAATTCAAGTCACTTCACAGGAGGCTTTCGACCAAGCGAATAACAACGAGATCGTCGAGTCATCGCGCTTCGTCACCGCACGTTCGATTTGTCGCAAACTACTAACGTTTTTGTGTTCAACTGGGTTGTCATATTTTAAATACAACTTGATATTATACTTTTAAGGACTGAATGTTGAATGTGATTGTGATTTTGGTATTTTAAGAGCATGTGGTCCCCATTTCTTGACAAAATTTTATTGACTTTATTTTCGAATTGTATCAAACTTATGGCCCGATTTAATTCAGTTTCTTCTTTTACTTTTATAGGAATCCCAAACACATTGACTTCAGGTTAGTCAAGTTCTTGAATTGCTTTAGCTTCGAGTTTCAAGTGAAGTTTTAAGTTCCCAGTCTTAAAAATAGAGTTATCAGCATTTACATAAAGTGCATTTTTCTCGATCTGATTTCGGCGATGTTTTCTTCCAATTAGATGTGGCAACCCAGCCTGATGGTTATCTCCGGACAATTCGTTCCGGGCGGGGGACGCCGCGCGTGACGACCGCCGATTAGAAATCTCGTCTCGGATGCCGCAACTCAACGTGCTGTCGATTGGCCAGCTCTAATAAACTGTTCATGTTCCTATTGGCTGGCTTTTTTGTGATTTTGTTTCTTTTTCGTGAAAAAAGGCTCGATTTATGAAGTTAGGTAACTTAGTTACAAATTCTTAGACGCAACTTGGTTTGGACCTGATCGTATCAAATTGTTTAACTGTTGTAAAATGTTAAGAAACGAAAAAACTTAACTATTAGTTTAATTCATTAATTAGTTAAATACTATTGTTACGTAGTAACTGTATTAATTATCCAAATGATGAATGTTATTTCAAAATTAATTAGCGAGAGAATATAAAAAATAATTCAACATTTACAGAGACACATTAAAGTGAGCAACATTCATCATTCATAATTAAGAAATACCTCAATATTAATAAATTTGTATATTTTTTAAATAAAGTGAAGTCAATGACCTTGGCATTGGAATTGGTTAGTTCAAAGTACCTATCTTCTCGATTTAAGAATAGTAAGTGGAGTGGAAGGATATAGGAATCTATGAATATGAACAAATTAATGTTATTGCAAAATTTATGCACATGGGCAAATTAGACAATCCTGAAAAAACAAAAACCTAATGTAACCCAAAATTTAGAAGCCTTATTATTTATGTAACAAGTTAAATGTTAAAAAACTATTCGAAAATTCTTTAACAGATAATGCTAAAGCGGTAGATCTCTTTATAACATGACTGGATATGATAAAAATTACCTGTGTCGAGAAATAACTTTGGGTTTATTTTCAAAATGTGGTGTGGTAGTTAATAATCAAGGCAGCAGACCAAAACGTTAGCAATAAAATCCTATTTGACTCACTGATGTAATTAGAGCATAATAATATAGTCAGTGATTTTGATACAATGTGGATAAAAGTACCTGATGGGGAAAATTTGGTAGACGAAAATAAGTTTATGAAAATTAGAATAGAGGAATTATAAAAAATACTTCGATCAACGAAGGAAAAATACAAGAGAGAAGAGATTGGAGATAAAGTCTACGAAGAGCATTTAACACATTGATTTGATGGTGCATATTTTGACAGCGAATTATGGGACTTTGGGCTCATTCAAAAGAAGTGGAGTGAATTTTTGGGGGACTTTTGGAGTAACAGAGTTATGTAGTTATATTGAAATTTTGACTGCAAGTTCTAGATAGCTAACAAACATTCCATCAACATCACTGCAAACACCAAACACAATAATATTTTATGTCTCTCATTTTGACGGAATAACTGAATACAATTTGAACTCCAAAGTAAAGTAAACCTCACAAGTTGTTTCCTTAATGGGATTTGAAACTTCGTTTTATTCCCATAAAGCTTTATTAAAATCTACATATCGATAAGAGTCTGCCGCCCACTCTGCCGTTGCCATGGTTACCTCCCATTTACTTCGGGTTATTTTGGTGATTCGTTCTCGTACAAGACATAATCGATTTGCCACGATTCAAAACCGAATTTTAACACCTGTATCAATTCTCCATAAATATTTTTCTAAATGGTCTCCGACACTTTGAGACTATCTTTTTTGAGTTTCGACAAGAAATCATGTTATTATGTAAGTAATTGTGCAGTTGGTGTGTTCTGTAGGTTGTGTATCTATAAATAAATATTTTACGTGATTGTGTTTCTTACCGGTTGTGTTGCGACACTTGACAAATACGTTTTTGCTCGTACATTTAAGTATCCAAGTTTTTGTTACTTTTTGCTACATAGTAACGACAATGACGAAACAATTCAAAACCTCGAATAAATAGAGACAAAGATTTTTCGTAAATCAGCTAAGCAACTAGGTACGGCAAATGACAATTTTATTAATTTTAGGACTATAGATAAAAGTAAAAAGGGTTAAGTGAGTGCAGCATTATGAAACAACAGTGCACAAAATACAAAAGAACAATGACCCAGATCCGCCAAAGATAACCATCGAAGTGACGCATGTGTGGAATCGATAACAGTAGTGTACACGCACGCACTCGCGGACGTTATCGAACTAATATTTACTTAGGTAACAGAAACACGCGAAACGCCGCGACCGTGTGAACGCGCCCGACTTATACACTCCACTAATTGTATTAGAGTCCTTAGACTTCGCTGAAAGGGCGAGCTCATTCAACTAAACGTCACGACACGATCGTTGAATAAAAAATATCATACCTACCTATTCACTGGCCAACAGCTGCACCGAAACGGAACGGCAGATGCGCGTGAGCAACCGACGCTGTTATTATAGAAACTACAAAAAGTGGTGGCCAGTTTTGAAGTAAGCGTGGATTTTTCACGGAGATAGTGGATAAAACTTACCGTCGGTCATGAGGCGATGGTGCGGTGGCAGCGCCGGCGCACTCACTAACAGCACACGTGCACGAATGCCGCGGGCGCGCACCTGTCGCGGAATGACTGGCCATTTCCATATTAGATAGTATTTATGAACGGGCGAGGCGCTCGCGCAGCCCGACGCGCCGAGGTGGACTGACTGCCGGCGCGCGCGCTACCTGCGCCCACCTGTCCCCCTCCGCCCCACCACCAGGAACCGGATGGTACTCCAAAACAAAACGGCCAACAAAGGACGTGCCGCGAATGTTCGCGCCACTGTCCGCTCCATATATCGAGGGTCGGCGAGCCCCCGCCGGCCGGCCAGCCCTGCGACTGTTTACTCGTGACACCTGACTCACGCGCCGAAAACCCAGCCCCCGTTGATCAGCCCGATGATTTACGATCGACTGATGCGAATCCGTTGTTTTCCTAACTGAACTGCCTTAAACTAATGATGACGTTAAAGATGCAAATAAAGCTACAGTAACCGATGATGAAGTAAAACACAAAGAAATGATTAACACGATGCAGTGCACACTTCGTCATCTGCTGAATTTGCACAATCGGAAAGAATGATTGCTTAACAGATTATCGAAGTACTTGTACTTGTAAACACAAACAATGGTTTAACACCGGGTGGACATCCGAGGCCGGTTCTGTCGTCCGTTTTGTTCATAACAGTGATTTGGTTACGTTTAATTTATTTACAAATCGGTTCCTGTGTTATTTGTAAACCATTGCCGGTGGACGCCGCCCGTTATTCATTCTTATCTATTGTATCTATAGCTGATATGATAACGGACTATGCAATGGTGCCATTATCAAATATTTTCGTGATTTCGTCCGCATTAGCTTTCAATAATGTGATCAGGCGATAACTGTTGTTAGTTGCAGTATTATTCTTTTTAAATTTTTCTTAGCTTTGAAACCATTGTAAGCAGTTATTCTAAATCAAATTTCCATTAATCCCTTGAGATCCAAATACTAGTACGCAGCCATTAAAATCTCATCATCTTTCGTTTTTTGCATTCAAACTACGTGTGTTGTTATGACCTCAAAGATTTTGTCCCATAATTACGACACATGTCCCACTTACTGCTAATCGACTGAACTTTTTTATTATTTTCATTTATGTACAAACAACTGAACTGAAGTGGGCTAAACCTTTAGGCAACAACAACAAACGTGAAGTGGAATTCTTGCTATCGTACTTACATGCAAATTATCGTCGTCATTTCCACCGGAACCAGTCATTTTTGTCATTGCTGTATCATATTCATAGTAAACCGTTATTTTTTTTTCTCAACCTCTACCATTAGAAAGTGATTCGCACTGTCTATATTAAGCATCGTATTTTGTTTTGTCTTTTTATTCCCTTATTTATATTTTCACTACATCATTGTCTAGATACCTCAAAACGTAGGTAACAGGACTCTCACTGGATTTGTTAATACTTATGGTGGCCAGTTCTACCGGGGTGGTACCATCTTTTCACAAATTATCATGTTTGTTTAATTAATTAGCTTGTTTATCACTAAGCAGAACAAAACGATTTCCCCATGATTGATGCAGAGGCCTTATGCAGTGCCTTATAGCAGAGATAGACTGAATGAAGAATGACCATTGGACAGCCAGTCAAAGGTCGTAGGTTCCAAACCAAGGCATACACCTCTGATTCTTCGGATATTATAGATATCCAAAGATATATATTATAGATACCAGATGTAAATAAGGGAAAACATCATGAGGAAACCAGCAAAAATAACAGATTTTTCTAAGATGTGTAAAGCCATGTCAGAGGCTGTTTGAACTCTGAAACCAAGTTGTTTATCAGCAATACGATACAGAAAGAAGACAAGCCTTAAGGAAAATAAGATATTGAAGCTTAATAGTTGATAGGCATTTGGTATGTTCCATGTTCATGCATCAGTGCCATGCGTAGTTTCACACCTCGTAAAGTTCCACTACTTCCTTCACATTTCACGCCACAGAGAACTAGAAAACATACACTACAGTTAAAATATTTAGTCTCAGCTGGAGTTTATCAGTTAGAATGTATACAGCGGTAGGATTTACATCAAATTCACTTAGTCGTGTTCGGGAAAGCGATAAACGCCGCATGAGGTGCGCAGACGACGATAGCGCAATACGTCACGGCACCTGCTGATAACAACGACTGAATGCTGAATTTTACGCACTTTTTATTTAGGTTTCAAGGAAAACAAAATAGTTACTTTTTATCTTTAATATTTTAAACTATACACTAAAATTAATTAAAAAGAAAAACTTAATCTTTATGACCGCTACCAATGGGCAACGTTCTAAAAACGCTGGCAGCTTTGCCACGTTGGATGGCAATGCTAATATATTTAAATATATATTATCTTAATTTAATTGCGGCTGAAAATTTACCGGTCTCTATAAATATTATCATAATATTTTGGTTCTCTATGAATTAATACATGAAGCGGAAACTTCGAATCCTGAATATTGCGCGCACGGCACGAAGTGTGAATATTAATGTATGGTGTTTAAGTGCGTTTATCATAAATGCACGTGTAGCTAAATGTATATCTTAATTGTAGTACCTAACAACTTATTTTTTATAATTTGGAGTTATATTATATATTCTAATATATTTAAAAATTGGTGATATCGTTTCTATGCCTTCTAAACTGAAAAGTTTGGAACATTGGCTACTGGCAGTGCGGAAGTACTCCAGTAGATGTCACCACACACTTTTAAAGCGTTAAGAAAGAAATTCGTAATTTTAACTGAAGCGGGCTGGGCTCGGTAGCTTAATTGGTAAAGCGATAGCACGGCATGCCAGGGATCGCGGGTTCAAGTCCCCCTTCCCCCAATCAGTTCTTTTTGCGAGTTTCTTCGGTTAATTTCAGTTATATTTTTATAAATCTGTGTAAATTAACCTTGCTGTGCCCAAACAGGGTCTATAATGATAGCTTCTATTTATGTTAACATGCATGCAATGCATTCGTAATGGTATCGTATCGCTGCATTCTTTAAAAAAAATTCAAGATCTTTATCCTGCTCCTCTCATTCAGAAACAATTTCCTATTTCTATGCATATCCGCATATCCGATTCTTCAAGTTTTTCTTCACATACAATTCTCGTTCATCTCCGAGGTATCAATGAACTGAGGGCACAGGATGTGGTACGTCCGCAGAGGGCATAAAAACTACTCGCAGCCTCCGGGACAAGGGAATCTGAGATCAGGTTGCAAGAGGAAATAGAATAGACGTATTTACAACCATCCATTAAATAAATAACTAAAAAAAATATGTAAAAATGATGTAGATAACTAATAATCTGTCATTAAGTTCCAACAAATTTTGTTTAATTTTGGCCGCGCGCAAACATATTTGGCGCCAACTGGCGTCTAATACGAGACATTTGAAGTCACAATGGCCGTATTTGTGTATATATGGATAATATTAATCAGAATTGATAAATGCGTTTGAGTGATTCGCACTCATATTGCAATTAATCTAAAAACTCCTGACGGATTTGTCAACAAAATATTTAAATCGACTGGTCAACATTTGCAGATTCTGTGTTTAGGGGTTATAAAACCCATAGCCGTACAATACATAATAATACCTAATAAAGGACACTGCATATTAGCGAGCAGCGTCATGATAACAAAATGATTCACAGCCAGTTATGTGTCACAGATAATGACGGAAAATATTAGAAATGCCTGCATTTGTTTTTTTCCAAAGTAACTTGACAAGAAGGTGCAAGTGTAGGCTTTGTTTAGAACTTTATGTGCGAAAAATCACAAGTCATTTAAAATGGAACAAATGCTACTCACCTACAAACACTTCTGATTTAGAATACTGTGTGTTCTGTGATGTAGCGAAATAACTAATAACAATTCTTTTATGGACTGTTCTAAGTACTTTACGCTTCTGTGGACTATTTTTCTTTGTTCTAATAAGGACTATTTTTTTATTTTGTTAAACTATGCTTTTCTGAATTAATTATTAGGTACATTATATCTATGTTTACAAATAAACGCTTTGATTAATTGATTGATTATGCGTCTGTGGACTCTTTTCTGTGTCTACTTTAAGCTATAATTGAATCTTGTCTCTGCTATTATACACTGTTTTCTTTTTTATGCTAATATAGACTTTTTTTTCAAGTCCTTTGTTCCCAGGTCAGCTAAATGTGTCCATAAGGTCCATAACTATCCTCCGCCCTATAAAGAGTACCTAAAACAGAATTTTCTAAGTTTTTAGTTAGTAATCGCACCGCTTTATTTGAACTTTTGAACATAGAGCTATGAACTAAACACATTAAACTTCTAAAATCATAGCAAGCACGCACACACATTTAAAGAACATAATGAACACAATGACGTATCCGTGTCTCTTCCGTGGGAACTAATGCGTGCGCACACAATCAAATATCACACATTGAGAAATCGTACCGTGTATCATATCACTTAGAAACTTATGTGCGAAACTGTCAATTGTAGCTATTGTAGTTTCAACCTGGACTTTAAGAAAGAAAGAAAATGTTTATTCCCCCTGGGCAGAGGTACATACAATAAATACACAAACAAGAATAAATTAAGATAAAATTAAAAATAAAACAAAACGTCAAAAAATTATAAAAAAACGTCGCGCGTCGTCAAAAAAAAAGTCTGCAAAAATAAATTTGACGCTTTGTATTATTTAAATGACTGCTAGAACTGTTGGAGATAGAGATATTAGCAAATGATAATTAATTTCTAAAACACACATGAATTCGAAAAGTCAGAGGTCCAACGGTCATACCACTAGGCTATCACGTTACAATATCGTAAATAGGTAGTATTAAAACAATATTTCGTAATACTTTTTTTTACTTCAAAGTAACCTTTAAAAAAACATACAATCGAATTGAGAACCTCCTTCTTCTTTGAAATCGGTTAAAAAGCTACAAACTCGGCACGACACTGTTATAGATGGGATCTAAAGAAAAACCTTCCACCTACAGTTTTAATAAACAACTGTTTTAATACCATGTTCAGTGTAATCAGCTGTTTCATGTTTTAATTAAGGTCACCTTTGAGTTTTAGTTTTTTGAGATAAGTACTAACATTGTACGGTGTCGCGTCTTTAATTTCTTTATCGAATAGATAAAAAATATAGTATAAAAACTAAAACCCGACTACTTAAAATCTAAAAACAAGCTTCTTAGATTTTAAATAAAATTCTGTAGTCGGAGGCCACCAAATTACAAAGTATTTACCCTTGGAAGATTATCTAGTACCTATTTACCTATAATACATTAAGGCCTCCGACTACAGAATTTTATTTAAAATCTAAGAAGCTTGTTTTTAGATTTTAAGTAGTCGGGTTTTAGTTTTTATACTATATTTTTTTTCAATGATTTTTAGTAGTAAAGAAACCAATAAAATTCATTTTAATCACAATTTTTTAGAATGTGGTAGTTCTTAAATAGGTAGATTTCTTTAACTGTCAACTTCGGTTCAAACCTTTAGTCAATGTCATGTATTTTTTAAATTAAATTTATTTCAAAGGTGTCGTCCGCGACTTCGAGCTATTAAAACATGGCCTCATATATTTCTTAGAAGTATACATGAAAAGTAGTAAGAAGTACAGCTTGGCAAAAAAGAGTCTAGAAAAATTGGGGGCGCCGCTGTCGCACTTTTCACACTACAATTCAAATTACAAGTTATTAAGTGCTTACATATTTCTATGACGAGTTTTTTGTCATTAATTTTAATCAAATGAATCATTTTTATGTTATTTTAGTACTCACAAACGCAGTTATTTAAGATTTTTATTTTTAGTTCCAGCTGTCACCGCCTCAGACTCTTTTTTGCCAAGCTGTATAAGTACACATGAAACCTTTTTTGTGGGATATCATCATAGATAGAGTACATTTACCTAAAGTTCGAGGAAGTAAGTAACATGGAGTTGATAATACCTGCTCTAAAATCTCGAAATCATAAACATTACAATTAATTCCCGGGAAATAAGAAATTAATTTTACGTATAATTATTTAATAAGAAATTTGAAAAAACAACTGATACGGATGGGATTCGAATCCACGATCTCCGGTGTACCGTGCCGACGCTCTAACCGCTAAGCTACCGTATCCCATCAGAATCAGTCGAAATTTCAAATCTCTTTCTACGCCTTAGGCGTGTGGTAATATCGAACGGAATACATTAATTTTCCGACTCAGTGTTCTAAACTTTGCAGTTTTTAGAAGGCACCGATAGATATTACCACACTTCCTAGGCGTAGAAAGAGATTTGAAATTTCGACTGATTTTGATGGGATACGGTGGCTCAGCGGTTAGAGCGTCGGCACGGTACGTCGGAGATCGTGGGTTCGAATCCCTTCCGTATCAGTTGTTTTTCAAATTTCTTATTAAATAATTTATTATATTTAATAAGCAAACATGTGTTAAAACATGTAATAAATTCTCCAAAATATTAATTTAACGTTTTAAATACATATGGACTAAATTATTACAATAAAAAGTCTTTATTATGTTTTTAGACATCGGTAACAGATAATGTAATACTTAAGTAGTTCGGTACTAAAACTGTTAAATTAATGAGTTTTATTTTACATACAAAATTAATTCTAATAAAAACTATAGGTCAAAGTCCAGTCCATATTAATAAAATCCCGGGATTTAATTGTTATGTTTACGATTCCGGGATTTTTGAGGAGGTATTTTTAACTCTATGTTACTTACTTCCACAAAACCGCAAACCAACGCCATCTAGTTACGAAAAAGAAATCTCAACTTAATTAACATTATTTTAAAATATAATCATAATTTAATAGGCAGTGATGTGTAGAAACTTTAATTTAATTAGTAAATATTTATTGTTATCACGTTTTCACATTGTATGCAGTGTTATAATCACATATATTTATGATAGTCGTAACGGGTAGTTAGAAGCCTGATATTCTAAGAAATGGTCCAGAATATATAGATAATATATACATATTCTGAATGTGCTCATCAAGACCTTCCATTTGATATCAAACACGATAAATTTACCTTAACTTTATTTTTTTCGAGCTGACGAATTTATTTTAAAAATCCACCTTATTTGATTTTACGAAATTTCATAAATCCTATAACCCGCAGATCATTAAGACGCATCGATAGACACCTTATTTATTGAATTACAACAAATAGTTTAGGAGCTACGAGGGAACAGATGAACAAACTTACATACATACAAACATACATACATACATACATACATAGACTGCTAAAATCATAACCCTCCTTTTTTTTGTAGTCGGGTAAAAATGAATAGAGTAAATGGTTCCGTATGAAGAATGCCTGCAACTTCTAAAATAAAGTGTCCCTTTAGGAGGTCAATCTATCCATGAAACTGAACAACTTGTAGAACATTGTACAACAGTTTGCAAAATTTGCAAAAAGCATTTTTGGTTATTCATACAAAGAGCGTCAGCTGATCAGCAAATTTGTATGGGAAGTTAATTTTTTTTCGTGTATTATGCAAACTGATGTTTTCAAGTTGTTCAATTTCGTGAGCAGATTGACCTCCTAAAGGGTCCCCACTATTTTTGTTACACATTGTAAGCCAAGTAAATTTTACTTAAATGTTAAAAAAAAACTATTTTCTTGAATCAAAATACATAAATAGTCTTATAAAGTATTTTATGCATACTATGCGAATATTAAAGTTCGAAATTTTTATAGAAAGATAAAATCGATTAAGAGCTAGTTATTATTATTATTATGAGCCAAACATTTCCCACTGCAGGGCAAAGGCCTCCCTTCCCTCCTTCCACTCCTCTCTGTTTAGTAGGCCAATCCTCCAAATGAGTGTCCAGCTCATCCCGCCATCTTTTTCTGGGCCTGCCGCGCGGCCGTTTTCCGCCCTCTGGGATCCACTAAGAGCTAGTGATCTTCTTTTATGTGAATCACTTACATGTATACCTACTAGCTATGTCAAAGTCCAATCTACTTATCTCAGACAGAGTCATTAAAAAAAATTAAGAGTGGCATAATATAAACTTTAAAACTGTAATAAATTTTATTATACCTATTATCTATTAAACAAAAAACATTTTTTTTTCTTTTATTCCCAATATATTCTACTCATACGAGTAGAATACTATATTTAGTTACAGTCCTAAAAACACCAAAAATAACACTACTAAAAACCCATTCTCAATTTTATTATTAATTTCTTTACCAGAAAATTTCTAATTTATTCCCAACGAACCCTCCAGTACATTGTATCAACACCTTGCGCATACGCAGGAGGAGGGGCTAGCAAATGTTCCCGGTCTTCAGGAATCACACATCTGCCTTTATATTTGCGCATGCAAGTACTTACTTAAATTAATGCCAGCGATAAATAGATTAAAATAAAAGATGTGATATTTTAATGTATTTATTTATATAATAAGTAATATGATTATAATTTACCAGCGCTACATTACACAAATAATATTTATTTATTTAAAGTAAAGCCACGTCACATATACTATATTTATTGCATATTAAAATTAATCCGTTAATTTGCTAATGTAGGTACAATTACAATTACGACGTACACACTTTTAATATCTTGGCTATATGACTTATAAAACATTATTATTACGTATCCTAAAAACTGTAATAGCAAAAACAGTTTTAATTGCAATTTTTTGCTTGATACGAGAATTTCTCAAAACTTTCAACCATGAAAAATGTTCACCCTGCATAAATAAAGACGCTACATAGGCGACCGAGCTTTACTCAGAGCAGAATGTAAAACGTAAAAACACTGAAATAATGAATATTCTCAAAAATTAGATGTAGCTAGATCGATTCACCGTCCCCCGCTAACCCAAGCCTGCCCCGCATACCCCAGCAGTAAATTTCATCGAAATCTTTAGAACCGTGTTTGAGAACATCATCTGCCTAGCCTTTTCTCAATTGTGTTGGGGTCGGCTTCCAGTCTTACCGGATGCAGCTGAATACCTGTGTTTTGCATGGCGCGACTGCCTATCAGACCTCCACTACCCAGATACCCCTTGGTAAGACTACCCGTAACAACTTTCAAAGATCTACAATTGACAGCCGGGTCAACAGCTTAACGTGCTATCAGAGGCATAGAGTGATAATTAGTTTATAATACGCACATAACTTAGGAAAAGTCAGAGGTTGAGGCCTTGGGTTCGAACCCGAGACCTCTGACTTGCCAATCAAACGGTCATACCATTAGACTATCACGACAGAACCATGTTCGAGAACGCGATTACAAATTTATTTTATATATTACTCATACTATCGTATAGGATAAAAATATTACCCTGTAACTATACATCCAAGGTACACAAAATTACAATATTGAGGAGGTTCTCTTCAATATAGGCTCTCTTCTAAACGCTTAACTCAAATTACATAATACGAAGTCTTCAGAAGTCAACTAATAAACTCCACACAATCGTGATATATTGACAATGTTTACAAAGAACCTTCTATAAATTACTCTTAGCTCTGTGCGTTCGGTAAAATAGGACATAAGGCTTTGTGATACCAATAATCCGGGTACCAGTAGACACAGAACAGAACTGCCACAGAAGTTCCACATTGCATACACTTCTTACACATCGATGACGACGTGACTTTTGTGATTCTTATGTATAAGGATTTAAAATACGATCACTAGTAAGATTTGGATTGATGATTATGCCAAGCCTCAAACTGGATTCCAAATTTTTGACGAGAATTAAAAACTAAAACAGCTCTTAATTTTATTTAAGTTCCTTTGATCGTTTATACATACGAATCGCAAAAATTACAAAATGTCACATACAAATTTATGCATACTATGCGAACACTAAAGTTCCAAATTGTTGTAGAAAGAAAAAATCGATTAGCGAGTGTGATTGCCTGATGGGAATCTGCGATCTAGTAAAGAAAATTAGAAGAGTTGCCAATCACTCTGCCACTAAGCTATTTGTAACCCCACCCGTGCTATAAATCGGGAAATTGGGATTCATTGACACTTCAAGAAGACAGAAGAAGAGAAGATAGAAATAGAATATTCATTAAGTATTGCACATTAGTTTCGGTTGCTGATTGCTGTAGGTAATCGTTTTTTAAAAACTATATGATATCGTAGGGCCATTTTCTCGTCAGTAGAGATACGCACACCCTTAATTAGGTTCCTTTTCCTAAACTTTTCAGGAAAACTAAGTCCTTTAGAGTTACGAGTTGAACTTCTGCTGGTTCTTCCGTGTGTCACAAAGCTTTATTATATCAATAATCGGTGTGGCTATTGGCGACGGCCCAACGGGTGGGATGTGCGGGCGGCGAGCATGCGCGTGGGCACATCTGCGCGCGCAGCTGGCCGTCGCACGCGCCGAACGCAACGTGGAACGCCAAACGGTTAAAAGGACAATCCGTTTTTTTATTCGAAGTAAATAAGGCTATAAAAACAGCTGTTTTTTATCACGATATGTGTAGGTAGGTACTTTAATAAGTATGCTTCTAATTGTAAGAATCATCTGCTCATAGGGCAACAATGTCTTTCGTTGCTAACGTTGAACACTAATCTTTTAGATGCAGTCATGCTCGTCGCAGTTCACTGTAAGATTCCCTAATAAAAAACAAATGAAGGCTTTTTCAATGCGAATACAATCTGTGCAAACATAATAATATCCACAATTTAATGATGAAGGGGGGTGTACCCCTGGATATGATTACAGAATACTACTTAATTAGGTTACTTATTGGAAAATACTTTTCAACAAAAGAAAACCGTTATAAACAGCTTCCTTTTTGTTTTACAATGATGATTATTTTAATTGGTACTTGTCCGGCTGATATAAACTCCATTAGCTCTCTAACTCCTAAGCAACTTTACACTATGCTAATTCTTTTTTTTAATTTAACCACACTACACACTTGATTTTTCTCCTGTATCACGACGTTATCATGTGTGATTAATAAACGTATTATATCGCAATGCACAAACACCGAAACTAATAACAGTGGATCATGCAAATATTTGTCTCGAACGGGAATCGAACTGGCGATATTTGGCACGGCAGGATAAACTGCGCCCTTGTTGTCAAATGTACATAGACATTATAATGTCCTTCCGTCCGAATTTCGGTCAGGAGATATTTTATGCAGAAGTGTGTGCGTAAACTCAGATGAACTCTCAATCCCCTCATTCTCAAAGTCGACGAAATCCGACGAAAGACGAAATCCGACACAATCGAAAAGACACCAGGCGCAGACTTTTTCACATATACTTAAGTTTACCCGCGACTTTCTCCGCAAGGATTTCGAGTCTTTCATCCTTTTACCCCCTTGTAGATGGATTTTCTTGCTTATTGCACTTGTAGGGTTCATAAGAAATATATCCTTCAAAAGACATGGCCGGAAATTGTAGAGACCTATACCCCAGAAGTGATTATGATTGTACAGCAATACAATCTATGTCATTCAATAGTACTGATTTTCTATAATAAGAATTACATAATTGCATATAGCTGAGCAGCTGTGGGTTAAAATCGTAAAGGTTTAAAATGTTGATTTTGTTACTTTTATATTAGTGAAATGAAATAAGACAGTAGAAATTGCCCAAATTCTTCTATTTTAATTATTTTTTCAGTAGTTCCAATGAAATATAATTAGATAGTAT
This sequence comes from Protodeltote pygarga, assembly GCA_936450705.2. Classification (NCBI taxonomy): domain Eukaryota; kingdom Metazoa; phylum Arthropoda; class Insecta; order Lepidoptera; family Noctuidae; genus Protodeltote; species Protodeltote pygarga. Next base: position 13,373,743 of record OW388250.2, on the reverse strand, counting down.
TTAAAGTTTTTTTATTTAATATCAATAAAATTAAAAATAGTTTCATTTTTGGACAATTTGGGGCAGATTTCGGCCATCACTTTTCAAATGTAGGTCTACAGGTTTAGACTGTGTCAGTCAATCAGTGATGCACGATTCTGTTTTATAAGTACCTAGATATAAAGTGTATAAGTACCTAGATATAAAGTGTATAAGTTTAGAAAGATAGGATAATACAATAAAGTCACTTTTAAAGGAAAATATGATAAAAATATTTTAAATATTATTTCAGATTTATTCGACCCAAGATTTATTCAAAATAATTATTGAACTGACCTCGACGTTTTCGGTCAAGTTTAATAATGAATACCTACTTATTATGAATTATCTGTGCGAAAAGACCTAAAATAATTTTAAAAACATGATTCCAATTCGTGAAAAATTAAAACTTCCTTATAATAACAAGTTTATTTAAAGGTTTCGTTTGAAAAGGGCTTTTGTTGAATACAGTAATTTTCAATTGTAACTTACGGTACCATACCTTTCGCATCCGCTGGATGTACTAATGGGCTTATTAGCGTAATTATAAATATGGCGCAATTACACCAGAGCGGAAGGCTTAGATTTTATAGTTTTACAATAAGGCGCAAATATGAACCAACCTAATTTTAAGAGCGGTGTCTCTTATAAGCTCTCTCTCTTTTGAGTGTAGTTTACGAGAGATTTGGTGATCACTGTGGCGTAGATATAATAATTTACGCAGTGACAGCCAATGATAATAACGTCCACCTGACCGAATTTCGGTCATAGCGGCCAATCTCAACGAAGATTAACCCTACTACGCAGGAGAGGACATACACACAATTTGACCTGGTAGGCTACGATACGATCAAGTAAAATTAGTACCACGGGGGCGAAGCAGGGTCGGATTTAAAAAAAATATAAACAAAAAAACACTTTTTTGTTCTAGTGTTTTACGAATCCGGATTATTTTTCATTTTTGGTAATAAAGCCATGGCTCGACCGTAATACCACCGCTTTGCTTTGGCCTCCGCTTCGAGGCTCTCATTGGCCGCCGTTCCGAGGCTCTCACTAACCGTAAGAAACACGTAACAACAACAAATACTGCTATTTCACGCCAATGTATAAGAGGGAGGTACTACCCCAGTAGAGCCGACCCACTTTTGCTAATGGCTCTACCGGCCCCAACTACACTAATACATCTTGTTTTATGGTACACCATAAAGTACTGCTTATGGTTTACAACGTTTTAATCATAGCTGTTAACACCAATGCGCTACTAAATTACCACATTACGGGTTAAGAGGTACGTTCAGCTTCGTTACTATGTAGATACGGGAAACCTCCTCAACACTTTTATGATAGTACCTAGGTAATTTCTCATTACACGTTCCTACTAGTGATTGACTAAAGTAAGGCCACCAAATGGCGGATCGCGCCCCCTTTAGACCGCCGCAGCCGATCTATTCTGTAAGGACCTTAGAATACCAATAAAATCATTATACTTTTTAAAGTACAACTTCAAGATTTTTTTTTTATTTAATTTATTAATGGGTTTTTTATTAAGAAATTCTGAGAGAGACACGGAGTCTGAGTCACGCTGCCTACCCCCTCTGGGGAATACAGGCAGCGTTGGCAATTTTTCAACCACGTGTAAAGCCATGTTAGGAGACTACGTGCGGTTTTAACTCTAACACTAGAATGTTCAAGTTCAAACATTTTTAAAGAGCACTAGAGTTCCAAAGTTAAGTAGAATGAGAAAATCGATTACTTCTATTTGATTTATCGAATCGACTAGGTTGTTCATTAACTATACGATATTACTTGGCTACATACATACATACATAAATTCACGCCTTTTTCCCATTGGGGGTAGGCAGACACTACAGAACGCCACCTGCTACGTTTCCTACATATTCCTTTTGCCTCGTCCACATTCATACATCAAGTCACTTGCTATATAACTTAGAAATAAAGACCATCTTAGTCACGTGTTTATTACAAAGTCTCATATCTAAGAAATTCTAATTGTAATCGTAACGAGTCCGGTGAATGATCTTAGCGTCACGGCGCATGCGCATGCTTAATTACTACAAACAAAATGGCCGGTGCTCTATGACTTCCTTTATCCAAACCTAACTACAATTATTTATTTTTTTGTCTTCACATAGATATTCTCTAAGCACAGTTGGTATTTTAATAAACGAAGATTCTTAGATTTTTAGAAAATTAAGAATTTTAGATTTGAAGATAAATATGAATTGTTTTAAAGTTCGAAATTTTTGTAGAAGGAAAAAGTCGATTGCGAGCGGGATTTAAACTCGCGACCTACTGGATAAAGCTCTTAATCACTCTAACGCTAAGCTATTCGTATTACTACACGTATTTTAGAGTACACGGGCAGGGCTACGAATAGCTTTAGTATTCGCATAGTACTTAATCCTATATTGCCAAATATATGTGAGAGAATGGTAATACCCCGGTAGAGCCGGTCCATTTGTGATAAAATCATCATTCTTATCATCATCCTCAGCTTACTCCAGCTCTCCCTATCAAGAGCCAATTCCTTGACTTCCTAATACGTCTTGATATTTACTTTTCCTTAGATCTGCGCTATAAAACGTTGTCATGGCCTATCTCTTCCTCTCCTTCCATCGACTTTTCCTGCTATAAAATTATTTACTAAGGTGACCTACCATCTTGCCTATTCTATACTAAATATCAGTATTGTCTTCTCTTTTCTTTTTTATAGTATTTTTTCGTTGATCATCCTTTCCATCCAGCTGATTGTCTCAATTCACTCAAATTCACTCAATTCACACATGACACTACCACCAATAAAATATTATTTACAAATATGCATAAACTGCACCTAGGCATCACATTCCTCCCCACCACTGATATCGGCTAGTAGAGTAAGCAGGAGACTGGTAGCGTTACCACGCTGGATGGAAATGCTGATTCTAACCTCCGCTCTATATTATTTAGTTAAGTGATGTTTTGGCTTTACTGTAGAAGTATAGCTGTAAAAGATAGCATTTTCTTTTGTGCCCGAGTTCTAAGAAAACTTTTCTTGTTTACTGAGGAAGTGTACAGATTGCCTGCCTACCGCCACGGCCATAATGTTCTAATTATAGTTTTTTGTGATTGAACTTACCTTAGACCATTTCCTTTTGATCTGAGCGTTCTTGTTTTGTCAAAGAAAATTGTTTGATTTATTCAATATGTTACACGGAGTAGGTACCTACCTACTTATATTTAATTTTTTAAATTATTTAATAAAATAGATTTATTAAGACAACAAGTCCCTAATATGTAAAAGTTCGTTAAAGTCAAAACTGAAGTACGTGCTTCTCGATGACACTGGATGCTAATGTTGGCGTCTAGTGTCGTCAAGAAATGGGTCCACAGTACCATTTTATTTGATATGAAAAGCTACTTAGGATAATTTACCAACCATGAAACCATTTATTTTGTTACAATTAAGATAGGTTAAAGTTAAGATAAAAGTGAGCGCATCTCGCCATCAAACGTAACAGTTTGGCGAGGATACATTTATATTAACCCTACCATGTAAAATGTTTCTAAAATAAAAATAAAAATATAATTAGTTTGATTCAGAATTTAGATTCTAGGTAAGACATAAAAAATATTTTGTTGTACTTTGGTGTACTTGACTAGCAAATTAAAGGCTAACAGCGTAGGTACTAAACTTTTTGTTAGTTATGTGCGTATTATAAATCTTCATCTCGGAGGGCATGCTAGCTTTCGATCCCGGCTTCGATAGATTTCCGACTATCGAAAATCATCATGTGAGCAGAGATCGAAGGCCTAGCATCCCACTTCCCTCATAAAATCCTGACAACTGATGTAACATAATAGGTATTAAGATGCCCTCTTTCATAAACCGCCTTCCACAATCCGCGTTGGCAAGCGTTGGCAACATACATGCATATGTTACCCCTGGAGCTACAAGTCTATATGGTTAAAACCCGTTCACCATCAGCCCGATCAGGCCGTATGATTCTTTGCCACCTTAGTCATCATCATCATTATCAGCCTGCATTAGTCCACTGCTGAACATAGGCTTCTCCCAATGCGTGTTACTATTATGTGAGCTCATTGGAGATATTTGCCCATAATCGCCATGCTGAGCAAGCGGGTAGGCGATCGCAGTAGCAGATGATTACTGTTACACAGAAAGATGCTGCTGCCTATCCTTCGGATCTTTCCCTTAGTCGCTTCTTACGACACCCGCGGGACGAGAAGGGGTGGTTAAATTCTTAGGCCGGAAACCATATGACACACGTTAGTAGTACAGAAAAAAAGTTTGGGAATAATTAGTTAATTAATTACACGTGAAATTAGAATTGGAAAGTAGCCCATTTTTTCCGGTATTTTATAACTGCCAAATAATAAACATTTTTGTAACATTTTATGATAATTGTAAACCTTCATAAGAGCCACATACACCGCTTACGTTCCAAACGTTATAGTTTGAATATCCCTCTTAATTAACAGTTTTAATTAATACTATTTGATATTAATTAGAGGAGTCAGCATAAGGCGACTAATTAGCTCGTTCGAGGGCTCTTGATAAGAATGAAACGTTGGAAAGCTCTCAATCATTTGATGATGATTCAGTTTATTAAGGACACAATGTAATAACGACATTAAGAGTTGGTTAAGTTCTTCTTTCGTTATCGTATGGTTGATGAACAATCTAGAGTCAAAGTTTAAACCACACGTAGGGCATTTGTTTAGGTAAGAGAGTAGCATTACCCCGATAGAGCCGGTTTGTGAATAAACCAGAATGATCTACCACTAATAAAAATATCGTATTTACAAATGAGCAAACGCTGCGCCTGGGCAAACAGTTTTCTTCCCCATCACTGATAGGTATACTTAGTTAATTATTCTTTGGTTTAAAAATGATGTATTCTTTGTTCCTTATAGTATGGTTGTAGAACAAAATGTTTACAAGCATTTTAGTTCTCTCTAGCATTGATAATAATCTGCGTAAAATGGCTGTGACATATATGAATAAAAAGACGGACAAACAGATGTTCAGACAAACAGACGGACATGCCAAACTGTAAGGGTGATTACTAAGGAACCCTAAAAAATATGTCTCAATTTTTAAAACTGCTACGAAAGTCGCTTGCGCAACTTGAACTATGCTACATCGGGTTGCCAGCGTCTACCTTCTTGAAGGTGTCTGTAGTTGGTGTATGAAAATTCAGTCAGGTAACTAATGTAGCAAAATAATCGACTATTTTTATTTTACGCACTTAATTTTTTAAATTAGTAACTAATCACAAAAAAACTTAAAATTTTAACAGGACTAATAACTATTAGTATTATAGTAGTAGTAGTAGTAGTACTGGACGCAGAAACTGTCAATCAACGTTCATCAACATTAAAATAAATTACCACCAGGTAGGTAACAAAGAAATCTGCTTCGAAAACTCAACTCAAAAAAAAAACGAATCCTCATCAAAACTGATTTAAAAACTGTTGCAATTGCCAATTGCATACACAATGTCGTGACACATAGCATTTCGTGAAACAATCCGGCGCAATGTGCCGAATCGGCGCGAATCGGACAGTTTCTAACAAGTGCGCCCGCGCCGTGTGAATGACCCGCACAGCGATGCAACGTGAACAATTAGGTAGGTTTTGTAACAGTTTTATATTGTTATTTATTAAGTTTTGTATTGTTGCTGGATTGGATTGAAATTGCTGCTGTTTGCAATATTGTAGAGCTGTGGAGTGTGGACTTTGTTTGGACTTATTATTAATGTAGGTAATTGATGCAGAATGGATACAAAATATCGATAAGCAGATGATTGAGAAATCTTTTTGATTTTTGTGCTAATACAAAGTTTTCTTTATATTGTGTAAAAGCAGGATTCGATTTTTTCAGGTACTTTCAGGTGTTCTTATACACTTTTTGTATGTTTCCGAGTCACATGGTCATTAAGTTATAGCGATAGTAGGTAAGCGGTGGAAAAATATACATTTGGTGTTTATTTGATTTAGTTTAATGTGGGACGCAGATTCACAAGAGCAGTGCTTCTTCATGAATTAAAATAGTTTACTCCAGTACTACTTTAAAAGACTTTACCCTTAAAGAAATCCTGCAGTTTATCATAGCAGTCCACTTATATTACAAAAAAAAAACAACACATTTCCTACGATAAAAAAAAAACTATATAAAGATATTAACCTTACGTACGTACCCAAGTACGTGCTTGCTAGCTGTCGACGATCCAGTTCGAACCCAAACTAAATAAACCCGGTAACTAGTTCCCACTTCCCAAACAAACAGAACGGTTCCCATCCTCATTACGGAATAAACATGAAATTTAAAACGACAATATCACATTTCTAAGTAAATTGACTACTTTGCGAACAGGGGCTTTGACCCCTCGACCCTGGCTACTGGCTCCAAAGTAATCGTAAATAACTTGTACAAAACAAACCGAATTACCTACAGATAAAAGTGAATCGCTTTCATTATTGTAATTTGATACTAAGTCGTGTGCTAGGGAGCCCATTACCGATCTATCAACACGTAGAAATATTCGAATTAAATGTGGCACTCCTGTGACAAAGAAATGTTTGGGAATATACTTATTGCTCAGTTAAAATAAAATGCAGATATAGCCTAGTGGTATGACTGTTGACTGGCAAGTCAAAGGTCTCAGGAGAACCGAAGGCACGCACCACTTTTCGTAAGTTATGTGCGTATTATAAATTAATTACCACCTCTTGCTTTGCTCCGTGCCTTGGAAAACACACAGACCTACACCGTTGAAAAATCTCTCATGTGTGCTGGTTTCCCCATGATGTTTTCCTTTACCGTATAACTAGTGATGATTTCTAAAACGCACATAAATCCGAAAAGTCAGAGATGCCCGGGTTTTGAACCTATGACTTTTGACTTGGTAGTCCAACGGTCATACCATGGCTATTACTGCTTAAACGTAGCTTAACGCACCTCTGTCTTTTCGTAAGTTTGAAACGTATTATACCTAAATTAATTATCAGTTGCTAAAATCTCGTATGAAAACAACACACCTGAGATTACTCAACGGTATGTAAAGTCATGTCAGAGGCCTATGGGCGGTTTAAACTCTGACACCAGGTTGTTCATCAACCACAGGATAAGAAGAAGAGGATCTATGAACCTTATTTTCTTCTTTATTTTAATAGAGGCGTCATATCTTTAGGTATCATATTATTATCTTTTCACATAAATCACTATTGCTACCGTTTATGACTATATTAATTAATTTTATGCTTGTTTTCACTGACGGACTCGGTGTAAACTGGTGTAAATCATTTTGCTTTATTTCTAACTACTACTACTAATAGCAACAACTAACAAACTACTATATCCTTCGAATAACTCATAAATGCAAATTTAAATTTGTTTTTTTTTTTCAATATTTAGCGATCCTAAACAGCCCACTTGTAAACCAATCAATACAATGCACATCACTCTTAAATGTTTATACCTTCCGATCCAGATAACAAGAGGATCTTAAAACACAATTAATGTAATCGATAACATTAACTACCGAATATATCCATTACTTAAATTACCATCGACGGCGGACCTGGATTGTTCGAGTGGTACTTTCATCAATTAGTACCAAATAAAAAGTTCACAAGTGCCACTAAAGTGTCCAGAACAAAAACGTCTCGGCATCACGAGCACAGAAACTGATTAAAATTTCAATCCGTGCCGAAACTCTTTAACCGTCAAAATGTGGCGTAAAAGATAAAAATCATGCGGTCGATGCACTTACCGTGAACTGCAAACTGTGATGTTGGATCGCTAACATACTTCGAATCTGATACATTTCTAAAGATTGAACAATTAATAATGTCGTCTAGTCGTCTATAGCTAGATTCCTAGATTTTTGTACAAGATTTTCATGTGGATTGGTAACTACTATATTGACAATGCTTACTAATATCCTTATTATTATTATAATTACTAATATTAGTTATGAAAATCTGTTTGTTGATGTGAAAGGTTTTTCAAGAAAATATACTTGACAGATAGCGGCAAGATACGGACGAATGCAACAGGCTTTGAAATAGCTAATACATAAGAGCAGTGGCTAAAATTCCAGATAGGCAATGATCAACTTTCGTTCAAACATATCATTGCCAATGTCGTGAGAAGCTTATCACCGTTTATCAGACTGTTTTAATCTCAGACTGTAATTGTTTCCCACATAAAAAATCAATCACGCGGTTTGTCCCGCATTAAAGAATAAATTGAAGACTTTTATTGCTGTCAGTGCTACTGTTACGCTGAAAAAGCTCTTTTATACTTCAACAGTAAGTAGAATTTCAATGAACTAAATTAAGCCATCACGTCTCATTATTTTGGAGCCATGCAAGCCTTGCGTGATAGGATTGTATCATAGTCCATACTTTAGTAGGTTGAGTAGTGATCTAAGTGTTTGTTATCTAGTTAATCCTTTAGAAGTTTATTGCTGTCACAAAAAAAAATTAATAATGATAAAAAATGTTAAACGTCAATAGATGACCAGAGATATAATCCAGCACTCTAATCATAAAAGGCATCGACAAGCGCTTGGACCTCCTTGGCGAGCGTTTCAACTCCATACGGCTCAAACGTAAAGGAATCAATAAGTTTCTCTACCATTGTTTTACTAATTTCAAGTCAGACTAGATTTTTAGCAAATTAAAATTCTAAACTCGGCTTTAATATATTTTTTTGCAAATAATAATTAAACAAAAATATCAAGTCATCAAACATGCAACACCCCACATCGTTACTTTTATAGAGTCGCAATCATCACGACATTACTCTGGATACATCCGGCCCAGGCCGCAGACGTAATATCGTATGATAATTTATACTTTTTCCAAGTAATGAGCAATGTTTCGGACGTCGTGGTAGAGACGCGTTTTAGCGCAAAAGTCACACCATTTGTTTGTAGGGCTGAACGAACTTTTTTAGTATTCACTTAATCTAAAACAGTCAGCACCTCCCACGAACATTCCTGGCCCCAAAGAAGTACATTCATTGCCTAATTTTGTGGGAACCTTTTTGGAAACCTACCTTACAAATCCATATTTTTCCATTGATTAGGTATATGTGGGTTTCAAACTTGACTATGAACGAAACAAAACAAGTTTGTTGACATCTGACATTGCTAAAATAACGTCAAAGTCAATCAAAACTCAAGCCAGCCAAGCTTGGGACTTGTCAACCCTGGCTAGTAAGTCAGCTTCAAAATAAAAGTAAACTGGTTAAGAGTTTGGGATTAATTGCCAGAAAGGCGGCGCGGGACGTTCCCACGGCTGCACCGATTCTCTGAGGACCGACATTTACTTGAATGTCGGTGACATGCTTAGTGGAAGGTTTAGATCGAAATTTTAGTGAAATTCTTGTCATCTTCGTTTTTAGTGTGTTTTAAAATTCGTTTATGAGACCGCTTTAGTCCTAAAAAAAAACTGCATTGTTTTTGTGTCAAACTATCAAATAAAATACAGATAAACAACAAAAACTTTCATGTTTAGTATTAGAGATCACCTCATTGAACTCCCACCTCTACATTTTACATTAAAAACATTATTTTATTGAGGATTAAAAAGGTAATTTAAAAAAAATATAATCAAAAATACCTACAACAGTACCACAAATGGATTCACAATCGAGTTCGCTCTTAAAACAATTATTGAATACCAAACTGCGTATAAAGCTAGTACAGAACGCAGACAACCGCAACCGGAAGAACGCTGCTTGGATTCCTTACTGAACAGTTCATTAGTTTCTTTATCACGTCGACTCTGCTCCAGATGGGAATACCTCGGATCCGTTCCGCTCAACGTCCGTGCCCAGTTGCCTACCAAAAAACCTTCACAGGAATGTCACTTACGCAACTCCGTGGACGAACATTTGTAAAGTAGGGTTGACTAAGGTGGAATTGTGTGAATGAAAAAGAAAAAATAATGTTTCTTGTCTTTGCGGATTATTTAGAAGCAGATTTAGTTAAATAGTAGAGTCGTCTTTATAGACTGAAAAAAAAAATTGCAATAAATTTAAGGTTCGATATTTCTATCAAGATTACGGTTGCGGAGGCTCCATACAACTCGAATCCTACCGGCTTCGTAATGAAAAATAATGCCTATCGACTCTGCCATTGGTTTTTCTTTAGGTTGGCTCTTGGAAAAATTCACACTGAATTGACGGTGAATTTTTTGTTTTTAGATCATAGATTCCTTTCTAAATTATAGAGTATTTAATGCAGATTCAATCGACAGCCAAGCTAGGCTAGTGGAGAGAGACTACAACAATGCTAATTTGCTCTTCCCCGACTGCTGGACCTACTGGTAGCGCAGGCGACTACATGGCAACCACGTGACAATTGTAGGATAATGATGAATGTCGTTGATTAATTTAGTGAACTGTTAAATTTGTAAGGAAAAGAGAATTTTAAATCATGTCACCATCAGGCAACCCTATACGTTGGCAATTGCTGATGGAATGCCATCATCTAATCCACACCACAGAGACTCACGCTAAACAATAAGTATAATACTAGCAAAAGTCTCCCAGACTGCTTGTTAAATATAAAATTACTCACTTCCTCCGATTACTTCTGTATTCTAATACATATAATTATGACAAGTGTAAAAAATTCTACACTGTGATCACAACAATGACATAAAAACTATATAGGATAATGTTTGCTTTCGAATCGTTAGTGATATCACGAAAAGTTGCAAGAATTTACTTAATATCAGAAACTAACTGACTGATATAACTATCAACGCAGAGTCCAAACCGCTGGGTCTAGAGATTCCAAATTTATCTTTATGAGGTTTATTGAGGTTTGGAATTTAGAAAAATCCTAAAATTTTCTAAATTCACCCTTACGGGGGTAAAACGGGGATCATGGAGCATATACTAACTGCTTCATGACGAGGATCCAAAGTTTGTATGTTGAAACAAGAAGTTAGACTATTTTATTCGAAAGTTCATAGGAGTACCTACTCCTATTGATAAATCAATAGAAAGTTTCAGGGTTTCAGGTTTTTTCAGAATTCAACCCCTAAAAAGGGGAAATAGTTATTTGGTAGATCTGAAAACAGGTCGTAGGCTATTTTTATTCCTCTTTACACTTTAAAAACTACAATCTAGAAAATATCTCAATCGCTTTCTAAAACCAAAATTATTCCTGGACCCTAGATATACTTAAAGTTCTCACAAACTTTCGAGCGTGTCGCAAATTACGCGTAGAATCCCACGGTAGAGCGTGAGTCAATCAGGCATCGTAGAGTACGATATCAAAACGATATTATAACGATATCATACCATATTATAACGATTGAGACTTTGTCTATTACTTACATATTTTCACACGCATGTTGACATCGCCAGGAAATAATTTCAGAGATAAGTAATATTTTAGATACTTTGCCACAAATAAACAATACTTAATAAAACTATTTATATATACAAATCTAACTACCTTAAAAATAAATAAAGAAAAATAAAATCCTTAATCTAAAGACCGCTACCAGTACAAGGCAACGTTCCCAAAATACTGGCTGCATTGCCTCGCTGAATAGCTATACTCAGCCTTTGGGCCAGGTCTAACAGCATTTAGGTCACGAGTTGCCTCGACCAAATTGTTAAGGACTACCAAGAATACAAAGTAGCTTCAACACACTTTATAGCTGGCGTAAATATACATAATGTCAAAAGCAATTTTTGGGATAAAATACTATTCATCGTTTGTATATCTCAGTCGTCTTCTTCTTCTTATTGTGTGGTTGATGAACAACCTGGTGTCAAAGTTTAAACCGCCCGTAGGCTTCTGACATGGCTTTACACACCATTGAAAAAACTCTCAGGTGTGCTGGTTTCATCACGATCTTTTCCCTCACCATTTTAGCAACTGATAATTAATCTCTGCTTCTTTCTTCTTTTTACACAGAAACTACAACGCAAAGTGACAAAATCAAAATGGCCGATCAGTCTTTTTACAGTGTACAATTTAAAACTTCCCAGTACGCGGATATTTGGTAAAAAAACTGTACTTGCAGCCAATGTAACTTGAAAACTGTACTGTTTGCAAATTCGGAAAAATGCAAGCGACATTTAAAATATCCTAAAGCGTAAGAAAAAGTGGCGAATAGCTACCGGTGCGCATACAGTTACCTTGTGATGATGAATTCCGTTATACCAAAATGATCTACATGCATTGCTGAACATTCAATCAGTTTTATACGACTAATGCAGAATTAAAATTACGATATGACGATAAACTTTATACAGTTTATTGACGATAAAGATAAGTTTCAGTTGTTTACGGTCAAATGGTTGATGATTCATTGGTTGCTATAGGAGACATTAATATTTGCGGTAATTATGTGTACTTATAATGAAGATTACCTTTAATAAAGTCTATAAACAACCAGATACTCACATGGCAACCGCAAGGATATTTAAGTTGAGATGGATATTTAACACCTCAGAACAATGTATCCAAAAATATTATAAGCCATTATTTAAAAGAGCAACCATGGAGTTTCTTGCCAGATTCTTCTCCATGAGGGGTAGACTGCCCTCAGAACTGGCAACTAGAGACACTCTTATAATAATATTAGAATTATGACTATTCAAAAGTGCCTAAAATGGTCTACATGAATAAAAATATTTTGATTTTAATTTTTTGATTCTGATGACCCTAAGTTGTTTTCTTTTATAATATTTTGTCTTTCTGCAAACAATTTACAATTATGTACTAAAGGTGGATGTGACTGTCTGTTGAATGTAGAAAATAATTTTGATAACATGGGCGGGGTACGAAAGCTTAGTGTCGAGCGACTGGAAGCTTTATAATAGGGAAGATGCACTATTTTTATTTTTGTTTTCATTTTAAAGAATTCCATGTAGAATAGACCACAAATATATTTAAAAAATTAAAACATTGCAATTTATCCGAAAAAATGCTGTTTTAAATTGACAGTTTGACAGTTCGCGGGAAAACGGACTTATGGTGCTGATGACGTCACTCTTGTCTTTTACTGGTTCGCCGTTGGCTTTCATACTTTTGCATATTTATTTAAATCGAATAAAAAATAGTATAATTTTATTTTATAAATTTACAAAAAAGAATAACTTAAATATTATATAGTTATTACATTTTAATTTTGGAAATACAGCATCTATCCAGAATTTCTATGCAGCATTCATAACAGATAAAATGCTTTTATCGTATATACAAATATACGGTACTTCTTTTAATTTTTCAAAGTTTGTGTGTGCTATACAGAAAAGTGATATTTTCCTTATGCTGAAAAACATTTGAAGTTGTACTTGTGCCCAATATTTTGGTGTTATTTTATTGTCTTTCACATAGGAAAGTATGGTAGGTAGCTTCTGTTAAGGATATTTCACCTCTACTGTGTAATTTTCAGCCGTCAGGTGTTGCACCAAAAAAGAGGGTACCTACTCGGCATTACGAAGAAATCCAGCTTCTTCAATTTTAATCTAAAATGCTGATTAAAATAATATAAATAATATTTATTACTACAAAGGCCTGGAACTAAACATACCTAACTAATTATTTTATTCAAAATATTTAAACTAGAGAAAAACTAATGATGTTATGTCAATACTAACTCTAGGTAAACACCTGGAGTCTGCTTTGATAAACCCAACTCCCATTTTTATTAAAAAAACGCAATTAATATTCCCATAAAATAATATTCACCTTTACAACCATAACGTCAAATAAGTTGTCAAAACAAGTGTGACGTCACGAAATGCTAATTCGTGTTTTAAAATACGTATTGTTTCAAGTCATTTTTAAATCGTAATTATTGTAAAAAAACAACAATATGTAAAATAAAAACGTTGCAGTGGCCTTTCTTTTATATTTTTTTAACGTTTTAATAATACAAATTCCATAAATATTACATCTGCATCTTCCCTATTCCTAGCACCTATGTGAGTATACAAATATAATAAATTTTGTATTCCTGAATACTCGAAGGGTTGAAAATGTAAAGGGTCAACGTTCCAATTTTATTATTGTTTGAAAATAATTATATTGAAAAAGCAGACCACGTCTTATAACCCTGTTTGTGTAAAATATAGTAAGGTGAGGCCGTGACTCATTAAAAGGCAAGGCATATAAACATTGATCAATAACATTTTGGTACAATAGACCATTTAGATTTTCAACCCTTCAACTCTAACACACTAAGTAGGTACGTAATTTTAATTAACCCTAAAGGTAATATCGCGTGAAAATATTTACTTAATCAAACCTATTCCTGTAGCCACTTTATGTAGTGGCGATAAAAAGTAGGCGTTAGGTATCCATTCAGAAAGTTCAATGAACTTCAGATGGCTTCGTCGACTCAACTCCTCGACGAATTGATTGAGAATCGAATAGTCGGACACAGATCGATTCGACGCGAATCGGGATGATACGATGTTAAATTAGAAATATTTAGAATATCTTTTTATTTAATTGTGTTGCGATACCTATTAAATTTTACTGGATTCAGACACGTAGAATGACATAAAACGGGTTGTGAACGTGGAACGTAAAGAAGTGAATGATCAATATCGATTGATAAATTATTTCAGCATGACTTCCGTACCGTAAACTTCGCAAAATTAATAAAAACGTATAAGTATGAGACGAGTGAGAGTCGTGATAGCCTAGTGGTTTTGACTGTTGACGTGCAAGTCAGAGGTCTCAGGTTCGAACCCAAGGCGCGCACCTCTGACTTTTCGTAATTTGCGTTTTATAAATTAATTATCACTCTCCGTGCCTCGGCTAGCACGTTAAGCTGTTGGCCCCGGCTGTCAATTGTAGATCTTTGACAGTCGTTACGGGTAGTCAGAAGCCCGTAAGTCTGACAACCAGTCTTACCAAGGGGTAGGTATCGTGTAACCCAGTATCTGGGTTGTGTATTCAGCTGCATCCGGTAAGACTGGAAGCCGATCCCAACATAGTAGGGAAAAAGGCTAGGCAGATGATGTATAAGTATGAGACGAACTAACGCTCCGAGAGTGATATCGGAAAAGCCAATGCACCAATGCCTCCCCCTCTGCGTGTAGTAAAATTCAACTTACGAATCGGTATATCCCAATCTGCTGCTTACGGGAGGTTTCGTTCGGCCGTGGCTGATTACTTACTACCCACCGGATAAAGCCCTGTCATCAAGTAACATTTTCGTGTTGCAACAGGTACCTATACCTATTGTTATTCGATAACACTTATCTGAGTGACGGATCAGTATCGTTGAACTCCCGTCCTCCTACTTTTAAAGCTACGGTCCACCGAAGACCTCAACACCGCTTATTATTGAATGGGTTCATGGTCTAACCGTTGCCCTTTTCAAAAAGAATTATAAAAAAAATGAAAAATGTATCTACAGTATTATTAGCTTTCCCCACCAATCATTCAAGTCTACAAGCCTTTAAATTTGTGGTCGGCTTCTAACCTAATCTGACGCAGCTGAATATCAGATTTCTACGATTCTAATTCATAGGTGGAATAATTTTAAGAACTTGTGCTGCTCTTGCTCTCTATTATAAAAATTAATTAAATTAATAAAAATATTATAATAAAGAAATAAGAGAGAATTGAGAGTTAGTTAACTTACCAGAAACTTTTGCTCAATTATTCTAGACATCTCAAATCAGAACAAAAATGCGGAACAAAAGAGCAATGTAAGGCGTCGAAGGCTTATTAGTGAGGTTCACAACAATGTGGCTATGATCGATCCATATCGAGAGTGATGACAGATTGACCGCTTCTCGCGTAATGTGCCGCGCGGAATGCGTTGGCGCAGTGATCTAGCGGCGGTCGCCATCGCCATTACATATGGTATGTGGCGGGAAATGCGATCGGTAATGTGTTGAAAGCTTAAAATGTGATGATGGATGATAGAGGTGTGATATTAGAGGAACGCTAAAGTGTATGTATTTATGTATTTATAAGTAAAAAGTTTCATCTACCGAGGCCGTGTGGTTTCCGGCCTAAGAACAGAACCACCCCTACTCGTCACGCGGGCGTCGCCGTCGTAAGGCTACAAAGGGAAAGATCCGGAGGATGGGCAGCAGCATACTTCTGTGTGTAAATCATCTGCTACTGCGTTTGCCAACCCGCTTGCCCAACGTGGCGATTATAAGCAAATACCTACAATGAGCGCACAATAGTGGCTCGCATTAGAAGAGGCCTATGTTCAGTGGTGGACTAATACAGGCTGATATAATGATATAAGTTTCATCTAGGATACAGCATTGTACTCTAGCTGCAAAATTAGATTTCTAGCCCTTTACTTATCCAACTCACATGGTCAAACCGCACGGTGTTCCTTGACGGACATCTTAAATTGAAAAATATACATTTATGTACAAGATACGCGCGAAAAACATAACCCTTCCTGGCAGTCGGGTAAAAATTGATGACGCAAGTAAATCCTTTACTCCCTGTAAAGGATTCACTTGCGTCATCAATTCTTTTAGGAAACAAACTCGGTACTTCGTAGGTACCTACAACCTCCTCATTGGCTACAGACCGAGCTCAAATACGACTATAATAAAAATGGAAATCATGGAAATTTCTAATAGAGTACTTAATTCATTTAAAACATATAAAATTATGCTCTTCGATGTAATAACATGGCAGGTAGAGCGTAAATCTCCTAACTGTATTTTCCCGTAAGTAGAGGTACATACACTGACTGATGTTATCTTGAATTAAGTGTTACAAGACCACTCTTGCACTATTTCTTGATTATATATTACTTGTAGGTATTAAGTATTTTATTGACCTAGCATAAAGAACCGCTTCATGGCAATACTTTAAGAAATCTACGTCCAATTGTCTTTCCTACATTTGTCTATGATGATTATCTTGAAAGGAACTGTCTATTTTCATGTATGATATTAATACGTGAAGCGAAAACTATCCATAAATCTCTTTTTAAGAATATTTTGCGCACTAAGGAGTATGAAACTTGGCATAATAAAAGTTTATATGAAGGAGAAGTACAGAAACCTAAAATTTGTAAAAAAAATAAGAAATACGGTCGCATTTCGATCAGTGACTGGAGCAATTGTTTATATAAATAGGCATAGACAAAATGTTTTTTTTCGTTTATTACATTTGGTTTAGTACCCAGTAGATTGACGATTTAAGACCTATTTCACTGGTTACTGGTAAGTACAGTCAGCAAAAGAGTTAAGTTACCAGTGGCGCTAGTAAGGATTAAGTTTTTGTAGAAGTTTGCATGTGTTTGTGTCAAATTGTTTAATTTTGTGTAAATTTCAGTCACACCTTTTCAGAAAATGTGGTAAAATTAAATTGTATTGATGACATGTTGAAAAAATTACAATATTAACTAGCGCTCTGGTAACTTAACTCCTTTGGTAACCGTACCTTTTATAAGACGGAAAATTCAAGTTTCATTATTTCATTTTGAAACCATTCATACAAACGGCAAATTAAAACCAAAACAAAAAGGTAAGATAATAATAATGTAGAAGACTTGCTCCTATTTCCGTAATCAAAATACATATCTTGAGATACACATTGTAACAATAATGAACGCGTGCGCATACGAAGCCGAACGGAGTCGAAGGGGCCCGAGCGTGACGGGCGCCCATCCAGTCATCTATCGAGATAATACGCAGATTACATCTAAATTACGAAAACGCACTTACATCGACCGCATTTGTTTTTAATATTGAATAGATTACTCAAAGAGGTATGTAGGTTCTTGTTCTGGTAACTGTTTTACCGAAAATTCTATGTAATTTAAACTACGAAGTGACAACCCTGTCCTAATGTAGAAAGAAAGAAAGAAAAAGGAAGGAAGAAAGAAAAGACATATAGGTTCTTCTTTCTCATCCATTCCTCTGACTGCTGAGGTATGTGTTTCCACGATGACAACATTTTTTTTAATTGTGTTTTTCCAGGTATCTCTATATTCAGCGGAATTGAGATCATCTTAAAGTGTGGCATTTAAATTTAGGTAATGGATACAAAATTTATGCAGAAAAATTTTAGTAGTTTAATTTTTTTATTTCTGCCATAAATGTAAATCAAATAAATTGGGAAAAGGGGATCCCTGCCATTTACTTAATCTACATTTCATCATCATCGGGAGATGTAGATTAAGTAAAATTGGAGGTCAGATAACTCTAAAGCTCGTCAAAGGCTAAAAAAAAGAAACAAAACGATTTACAAACATAAGAGAAAATGGTAGATACCATACTATTTTGTTTGTCTATTTAATGAAGAAGATAAGGAATACGATACGAAAAAGAAAATATTTTGCATAAATTAAGTAGTAGTTATAAAGTACTAATGTTAGTAGTGGTTGTTTGATGTTCCCCTAGATTACAGCAGTAAATTACTTCCAGATTTATGTGTCCAACTATTCTAACTACTGCAAGTAACGTTAATGCAAATAATCCTGTTTAAAATGTTCTATAAATTTATTAAGGTTATTCTAGGAAAATTTTTCACTATATAAAATTATAACAGAACAGGTTGCCTGTCAGTTAGCCCAGTCGTTAAAATAACCTGCCTACATATTTGCTTTAAAATTGTTACCACCTGACATCATCATAACTCATCTTTTAATTTAATTTTATTTTAAGAAAATTCCCACGCAGGACATAATATATTTTTCTTAAGATCATTCATTACATATTATTTTAAACAACTATTGTGATATTTTATTAAGTAAGTACGAATCGCTAACTTGACTGCTGCTTCATAACAGAACACGCTCTTAAAAATGGATTCCGTTTGAGTTCGAAACTAGTTCAACAATTCCGAAACCAACACCTAGGTAAAGATAAAAAGTACTTTATCAAAAGAAGTGCATTGAGAGCCTAGAGTTATGACGTGTTAGAAATAACTAACTACATATACACCTAGAAATAAACTACTTAATTAAAAAGATAAACTCAATCTAAACGACCGCTACCTGTAGGCATCGTTCCCAAAATACTGGCTGCATTGCCTCGCTGGATGGCTATACTTAGCCTTTGGGTAAGATACAGACCAACATTTTGGTCACGAGATGATATAAGAAATTAATTATTACTTGCTATTAATTAACAGTGAAAGAAAACACCGCGAGGCTTTCAGAGCTTTTTCAGACATCTGAGACATTTTTCAACTGTGTGTAAAACCATGTAAGAGACCTAACCTTTTAAATCTCGGAATTGACAAAGGCAAAAATGTTTCCTCTAAGTTTTAAACTCTGAAGTCCTACACCGAAATTTGAATGACGAAGGTCCGATTGACGGATCGCACGCTCATTTGTTTTTTTCGTTCAATAAATCGCCTTTTATTCGATTGTTTTTTTTTTTATTTGACAGGAAACGACAGACGAAAGCATTAAGTACAATTAAACAGTAGTCATTTGGTGATATGGTTTTCGTTTGATGGTTTTCCTTATTACTTTTTGATCCGGAACATCGAAGTTCAATTTCGGTAGTAAACCCTTGACACCAGGTTGATCATTAACCATACAATAAATAAAGAAGTATTTATTAAATTACATGTACCAATGTGACTTTTTCAATTTCATATGTACTTTCTTAGTTAAACTAAGACACCACTGACTAACGGTGAAGGAAAACATCGTAAGGAAACCTGGACTAAATAGTCTGAAATCGCCAACACGCAGTGAGCTAGCGTGGTGATTAATGCTCAACCCTTCTCTGTAGAAGAGGCCTTTGTCCTGCATTGGGACAGTTACAGGCTGATTTATATATTAAAGTAATTAATCACAATCTTAACATTATTTAATTTTTGGTTACAAGCTCTTTGCTACCGTTACAATATTATAATTATTTCTTGAAGTAAGGTTGTTGTGGTTGTTTACTAAACTTTCTCTTATTATATGGTCAGAAAATATTATCCTATATCAAAATCAATGTTTATGTATGAATTTATTTTGAATTATTTATAGGTACTTATCAAATATCTGGTTCATTGTTTCAATGCAAAGTCAATTATAAATCAGGGTTTGAACCCAAACTTATTGATTTTATTAAATTTTCTTCAACTTCGATGAAACTGAAACTTCAAAAATACGGTACGGTAAAGTACAGGCAGAACTAAAATGTTAACATAACTTCATAGAGTTCGCTTCGCTTGCATGATTGATATAATTTTTATAAAAACGACTGTTTTAAGTTAAGTCATTATTTCGATTATTATTTTATTTAGGTACTTGTTGTAATTTTAATATTTTATATACATGATATAACCTTCTACAGTTAAAGGAGTCTTTTCTGTTGTTGAATACATTTGTCTCTTGTTTTTTTAATTGTATTTTAAAACTATTGTCAAAAATATGTATTATTTACGAGTATAATCGACTTATCACAGGTTATTGGTAAGTTCCAAATACCTTACGTAACAGCAAATTTCATACAAATTCTGTTCTGTTTTTGAATTTACCTAGTATGTATAGCTTATTCTTAGCCTGTGAAACTGGTCCGAAAGAAAATGGTGGAAAAGATTTGCTTTTAAAATTTCCAAAACATTTTTTATTTTTAAACTGGCAACCCTAATGATGTTACCTGTGAACAGTGCTTCACGCCCTGTAGATTGCTTAAATGCTGCGAGTAATGGGCTTGGCTTGCACGACGCTATTCGGCCTAAATATACCAAAAGCATTTGAATGGTCTAGGATATAGGTACCGTAGATTAATTTTTTAAATCATAGTGAAACCTCATTATATTCATTTATGTTTACATTTAGTTTTTATTCATGCATACACACACATTCTTCACACACTATTCACTTAAAATCAACAAGGAAAGACCTTGGAAGAACCATCATGGAAAGACGATTACCTGTTTGACACCCGTGAAACCTGGGCTTCAAATGAAAATCAGCGTCAATTAGTATCTACCACTACTTGACATAAAGCTGATCTGGAGACCTATTTGGTGCAGCCGTGGGAAACAAATCTCATTACATTTTTTTTAAATTGTTTTTTATTTTCCTAATATTGTTTTCTTGCGTTCAAATATATTTTTGTTTCATTTCGTTTCTTATTAAATTATTTATCTCTGCCTCTCTCTATTAAAAATACTTACGTTAACTTGAAATTTATACACGACATTGTTTGAGTCTCGGGAAAAACTGAACGGAAGCGAAGCCGCAGGAAAAGCTAGTTTATAAATAAATCGATGAACCATGATTTAAACCCGAATACCGATTGAAGGTTACAAAGACCAATTGATTCAAATGGAATAATTAGACGCATATTTATAAAAAATCAATTTACGTAGGATATCTAAAGTCTGTTTAAATAAATTCAAATTTAAAAATACATTTTCGATCCACTTACATAAATATCAACCCTATTAGCCTGTAAATTTAGTTCAACTCAAAATATCTATAACCTATTGAAAAGGTTGGAAAAATGTTAAATTTGCCGCAAAAATAAACTTTAAAAACTTGCATTCAAAGTTTCTTTTCTAAAATCTGTTGGTCCAATAGTGTGAAAAGGGCATGTCACTCCGGCGCGGGAGTGTGATTAGTTCAGCAATTGTTTCTCGGCGTTTCACGTCACTGCTTATCCACAATTGACACCTGCGTAGTTAATCGGTCTTCCGATCTCTTGCTCCTGTATGTTTAGCTATATAAGTATTTGTTTTGTCGAATGAATCATGGAGTTGTATTAGGTATATGCCAGGAAGCACTTTTCTTCTTGGCTTCGATCAGCTTATATCACTCCATCGCGTCTAAGAATAATAAATATCACTACGTAGAGACGTGACACTCACCGTCCCCCGGCAATATAATATAGTCCCCCACTTCAAAATAGTTGGCGAGGTAGTAACGCAGTTCGGATCATCTCGTCTCTCAGGATCGCGTGCGCTTGTATTATAAGTATAATAGGCAGTTGTACCTACTTGTTCGTTTCTATGGAGTGTGTTCTATGGACAGCACTGATAACCTAGTACAGCACTGATAGCCTAGTGGTATGATTGTCGACTGACAAGCCAGTGGTCTCGAGTTCGATCCCAAGGCACCTCTAACTTTTCGTAAGTTATGTGCGTATTATAAATTATTTATCAGTTGCTAAAACGGTGAAGGAAAACATCATGATGAAACCAGCACACCTGAGAGATTTTTCGATGGTGTGTAAAGCCATATCAGAGGCCTACTACGGTTTAAACTCTGACACCAGGTTGTTCATCAAACACACGAAAAACAAACAGTCTCAAAATGAGATCACTGCACATTATCTACAGTTATTTTCCACCCAGTAATGCTTCCAAATGGTAAATATACCATATACCATGAAATTTACCAGAAAAGCGTGACGGGACACATGTTTTAACTCGTTACTTTCTCAATCTGAACAAATTGATCTTGATAAAACTGCGTTACAATAGAGGTTTACTATGTTAATTAAGACTTAGTTAATTACTAACTACGGTTAATTGAAAGGAAAATACAGAGCGATATTGACTAGGAGTGAAACAAAGTCTTATTAGTGTCTACAGAGTAGATTGATTAGCATCTGTCATGACACTCAAAAAGACTGCACTACTAATTCATAATATTAATTATTCAGTAAATAATATGCTTATAATATCTCTTTTATTTAATTTAAAAAGTTCGACTGGGGTCTATTATACAAACCTCGTATTGAAGCCACAAACATGTGTAACAATCTATGGCGCACATAGATTTAGAATTCTTCTTAAAAAAGTAGCACGCCAGTTTATAAAGTAAAAAGAAAAAGAAAACGCAAATGAGTTCTATTTCTGTACTTAAAAAGGCCTTTTTATAAGACGAAAAAATCGAATAAACGAATTTCTATCTAAAGACAAAATACATTAAAACATAACATAGACTCACGCCTGTAATCTCCAGATTATAAGTCTGGCTATGTTATAAGTCCCATGTTATAATATGGGGCGAACCTATTGCCATTAAACCGGGCACAATTCCAGACTCCGTGCTGCTACTGAGAATTTCCTAATGGAAAAACCCAATAACACACGTACTTAGCAGTCGCGCTTCCTACCAACGAGGCAATCGACGAAAGACAAAAAAATGCCACGCTTTTTGATTGATAACAAACAATTAAAGGAAAAGAAAACGTTCCTATCAGTGCATATCAAACCACAGCTTTCCGACTCCAGTCAACCACAGCCGAGGACTGGCTTCCGACCAAATGCCAACAGTCATCATCCACCCACAAAATTGATGATTGGGAACCGGTACAGTAGTAATGGGATTCTATTCCAATTTATTTTTGGAATTGCTTATTCAATGTTGAATGGGATAAAGGCATCTATTACCGTTGTAGATATCTATTTAATGGTGCTTTCTATTCGATATTTGGATTTCTCTGATAATATAATATTGTCTGCTGAATGGGATTATCTACCTGCCATGTACTAATGTGACTTTTTCAATGTCATATGTATTTTCTTAATATAAAACACCACTGATTTACGGTGAGGGAAAACATCGTGAGGAAACCTAGACTGAAATAGTCAACTCGCTGTGAGCTAGCGTGGTGATTAATGCTCGATCCTTCTCTATATGAGAAGAGGCCTTTGCTCTACAGTGGATAGACTGATAAATTAATTATTTATTATTGCACGTATGATAAGATATCACGAGCGTTAACATCTTATTAACCCAAATACATTAAACTTTAGACGTTCTAAGTATTGTCTCTGCTTGCACATTGAATACATCGAGCGAGCACAACTGAAAGGAAATGGTGCCTATAGTTTTTACAAAATGTATGTGAGTTTGGCTAGTGTGCTGTGTTAATACATAACTCCGAGTACGAGTTAAGTTTGTAGAATTCGTAAATGAAATTAAAAATTCACATCGAGCCTCAACATAATTACGTTTCAACCAGTACTTTTACATGCTTCATAATTTAAATTTTCCAAAGATTATCTCGTTGAGCGTCGAACGAGGCTCTATGTAGCGGCTCGTTACGCTCCACGGCTCGGACGAAGACCTCGGTGACAGTTTTTTGGACAGCTCAAGAAAAAATCAAAACGAATAAAAGCTACCGCTTACGAAATCACGAAAACTCGTGTCGGCAAAATTGCTTTAAAAACATATTTGTTTTGCTGTTGAACAAATTGAATTTACGCTAACGTCAACCCTATACGTACGTTGTTAGGATTGAATTCTAGTCGCGGAGATGTTAATTAAGTTGGTTCATGCGTCGACGGCCACAAATAAATTGGCTCCATCAAGCGACGGCTAAACGCATAGAAATTTGTCGGTAATCCCAATGGTTAGTAACACTTCTTTCCACAAAGGGCTTTCAGTTAGTGGCGCAATTTCGACAATAATTGCACCTTAATGTGCTCCCGTTCGAACGACGGCAACGCTCTTTCCTTTTATTCTATTGTAATGGACATTTTGAACTCAATCTAAGCAACCATTTTGATATTGTTATAGCTTTGACCATTCAATAACACTATTTTTGAACAAAATTATTAATTTGTTGACAATTAAAGTGCGTGCATCTGGAAGTCATTGGGGTCTCTATGTTCAGCAGTGGACGTCTTATGGCTGAAATGATGATGATGATGAAACTGCATGCTAAATTTCAATTCAAAATATTTATTTGTCTTCATTATCTTAACAAAATGCCCTAAATATTATATAATTATTTAATTTCGTAAGTTCGTAATCTAGGTTTTAGATATTTTGGTAGGTAACTTGATCTACATCTGTCTGTAAAATGGTCTAAATAGTATTCAGTGTTCTGCTGTTCAAACAATCTAATTTTTCGGTGGACCGACTGCACCGCCATTTTTATCCGCAAACAAGCCCCAAATGTCGTGGTTTTCAGTTTTTATTTGTGTCCAACATTTTTTTCTGGTTTTTATACAAGACGAATACCAACAGAAGCTATTCTTTATAAAATTTTCGTTCGTGGAGTGTCTGTGCGGTTGATGACCGCGGCTCGTCATGGGCGAGCGACCAGCAACTCCTGCGCAAGCCTCGCTCTTGCTATCACACGCCGACTTTATGATACATTATTATTCATTTTTGTGGATTAAGGATACGTAAACCGGATTGTTATTAATTAAAACATGAATGTGTAGTTGTATGAAGAATGTTTCCTTGCGATTGTTTAAATAACTTTAAGTAGGATGATGCAACATTTACCTACAGTTGATTATTACTCAACCAACATTAGGAACATAAAAATATGTGGCGTTTTCTAGTTTTCCATGACGATAGTACTGATAACCTAGACTTAGTACTTACCACTTAAAAAAATACTTTTCTCTTCACTAGTGTCGTTTAATTGATACCAGCATCAAGACGAATAACCAACAGTTGCGTGAACTGATCCAGGTTAGCGCCAAATTAGATAACGAGCTAATTTAGTATTTAATAAACTGTAGAGGAATTAAAATCTCATATTATTTCACTTACGGCCTCGTTGGTCTAGTGGTAGCAAGCGCGACTGCTGAGCACGAGATCCTGGGTTAAAGGCACATGAAAAATCTCTAATGCGTTGTTTTCCTCCACTGTTAATGCAAGTGAAATTAATCAATTTCTAATACATATATGATTCCGAAAAGTCAGAAGTGTGTGCTTGGAGTCAAACCTATGGCTTTCGACTGCCAGTCCAACGATCATACACACGATATTTTTTTGCAACTGAGCAGTTATTTACGCAGCTGTACCCTTACCACCGTTCATTAACTGTAGCAGTTAAATAATTAAAGTAACTGTCACTTCATTAACCACGGCAGTTGATATTCCAGGAGTATCGTTTATTTAATCAACTAGAACTAGATTAGCTATAGGTCTTCATTAGAAAAAGTGCAGTGCCATTTGTAGAAATGCCAACAACCGGGGGTTGTCGGGCGTCACGGCGGCGCAGGCGCATATTATGCACCCTCGTGTTACTAAATAGGTGTAACCTTTATGATGCTGTTGGAACTGGTTTGGTCACCTTCTTTGGAATGGGGTTGGTTGCAAGTTAAGGTCAGTATGAAGTCAACGGGGGAATGCTCGATCCCTTTTTAGGAATATTGCGCGCACGGAGGAGTGTGAAACTTGTCATAGTAAAAGTTTAGAGATATGAGAAAAACAAGGTCTAATTTTGACCACTGACTGAACCACTTCTTTTAAATGCCTCAAATTCACATACTTTTTAAACGCGAGTAAAATACACACATCAGCTAGTGCCTCATATACCTATTTCTATATTACACTAGCAATTCCATAAATCTTTGGATAGGAAACGTCCTATACTTTGAATTATACATCAAAGATTCAGCAAACCATGACTACATTATGCGTGTTTTTGCTTGTTCTCCTTTTTACGCATTTATATATTTATTTTATCTATTTTTTTTATTACCTACGTCAAGTTATATACATACTGAAGTGGGTAGTGTTGTGTTAGCCTAGTGATGTAACCGTTGGCCAGCAAGTCAGTGGTCTCAGGTACATGTATCTCTGATTTTAATAAGTTAAGTGCTTATTAGAAAATGATGGCACTTGCACCGTGCCAAAGCACGTAAAATGGTCGGTCCTATGCTTGATTTCTCTCCGGTCGTGTCGAATAGCCGTCCAATCGGACTATGAGCGAGAGGGAATAAAATACACCAGGCTATGCGCGTCTCCTGCATCGATGGCCAAAATTGAACGCTAAGATCGAAATTCGCTTACACACGGCAATTCGTCGCATGGAGAGAGATCCGGCCCAGGACTTTACGTAAAAAATAATAGTACCTAAGCATAGGGGTAGAGCTATCAGTAAGAATGGACCAGCTCGACAGGGTTAGTACCACCCTCTTACACAACCGATGGCACCAAGAGCCCAAACCCTTAAAAGCTATTTAAAAATTATTGCCAATACATAGTTTATAATAAACCCGTGATTCAGTTTTCTTTTGAAGTACTAATTCAAAACAATTTCTTTGTATTTTTTAATGAGTGCCAATAATTAGTGGGGTGTCAACATTAGGTTAAAATACCTAACTAGGTTTTCCCTATAAACCATCCCACTGTATTTAAGTAGATACTAAGCTCAGAGAGATGCATTCGTTATAAAGGTACTCTAGGGAGACACAATATAAGTAAAACGACTTCTGAGTAAATCTGTATAATTGTATTTAATAGTTAGTTCTGCTTGTTAGAAGTTAACTAACGTGCAAGGCACTAACTAAGTCAAGTTAATTTCTATAGGTACATTTTAAATCTAACAGTAACCTTTTTGATATCTTGTAGCTGTGTCTGTATCGAACCGTCTAATAAACCTAAAATAGAATAAAAAAGGATCTTAGTAATTAAAATTAATAACAATAGGCTGAAAGGATGGTCGGTGCGCAGGAGCGTCGACCTGCCACGCGCGAGCGAGCCGGCGCGCGCGCAGCCACCGTGCGAGGTGCATGACACCGCGCAGGTGGACCGCCCCGCACCTGCCTGTGAAGTGCCTCTAGACGCTCTGCTGACCTTTATGACAGAACTTAAAGGGCTTACGTAAGGGTAAATAGTCGGGAGGTTAGATGTAGTTAGAATCGTTACTAGGCCATGTGATGAGAAAGTAACCGTTATGTGCGTATAAGAAGCTAATGAACACTTGCTGAAATGGTGAAGGAAAACATCTAGAGGACACCTGAGAGGGTTTTCAACGGTGTGTAGAGCCATATGTCAGGTCAGAGGCCTACGGGCGGTTTAAACCAGGTTGTTCATCAACCATACGATGAAGAAGTGTTGACCTCGCAGACTTCGGTCATAGTGCAGCTGTTAGGGCTCTCGGGCAGACCAGCAAATGTGGTATAGTTTGAGGATCAAGTCCACATTCGCACCTCGTCGCTGTCTCCTCAATATACCGAGTTATTCATCAACTGGGCCGAAAGAATCTTGTCCGAACGGCCGAGTTGGCACCATTTATTTTTTATTATTTTTCTGTTCATCAACTCGTCCGAGTATCTGTAGTACAGTCTGTTCAAAAGTGCTTAAAGTATTTATGGTCAATAATATTTTGATACATATATTATTCACGGCACAAAATATTATTCTAGAGATAAAATCATGGAAATAGCGACTAAATTCTACACATCCTTATATTCCGATCATTCTCCATCTGCTACCAATACAGAATACAGTCTTCCAGATACCATTCCCCCTATAAACGGTTTTGAAGTACATAGAGCACTTAGAACTATGCGTTACGACAAAAGTCCTGGAGAAGATGGAATTACTACAGAAGCACTTAAAATCGGTTCCCCTACTTTGTTGCCCCATCTCACTAACCTATTTAACACAATACTACAATCCGGAAAAGTACCAGAGAAAATGTGTCACTCAAATATAATCCTTCTACATAAAAAAGGCGATAAAAGCGATATCTCCAATTATCGCCCTATAAGTTTAACATCCCACATTTACAAGACATTTATAAAAGTTGTCCACAATCGCATAGATGGGAAACTTGACCAACATCAGTCACCAGAACAAGCCGGATTTCGCCCAAGTTTTTCCACTACTGACCATCTTCAAACGTTAAATCAGATCCTAGAAAAGTTTACAGAATTTAATAAACCACTGTATCTGGCCTTTGTAGATTATACAAAGGCCTTTGACAGCATCAAACATTGTGAAATATTCCGATCCTTACAAAACCAGGAACTTGAAGAACCATATATTGACCTTTTAAGAAACATCTACACTAACAGCTCCGCAAATATTAAACTAGATAAAGCAGGACCATCTTTCAAAATCCAAAAAGGTGTTAAGCAGGGTGACCCGCTCTCTCCGAAATTGTTCACAAGTACCCTTGAGGAGATATTTAAAACATTGACAGCATCATGGAAGACCAAGGGTATCGAAGTCGGTCATAAGAGGCTTACAAACCTTCGTTTTGCCGACGACATAGTTCTTTTTGCCTCCACAGCTCTAGAATTACAGACAATGCTTCAAGAACTGAGCACGGCTGGCCTCAGGGTGGGACTCGCGATGAATCGGTCTAAGACCAAAACAATGACCAACAGCACTAAACGTAGGGTCGAGGTAGATGGACAGGAGATACACTATGTCGATGAGTATCTCTACTTGGGCCAGTTAGTTTCTTTCGAAAACAGACAGGAGAAGGAAATCGATCGCCGAATTGAAAACGCCTGGAAAAGCTACTGGTCCATGAAGACGCTAATGAAGGGAGAACTGCCTATCTCCCTGAAGCGAAAGCTCGTCGACATGTGCATTCTGCCCATCCTAACCTACGGTGCCCAGACATGGTCGCTCACCGAGTCGCAAAAGTTCCGCCTTGGAGTCTGTCAAAGAGCAATGGAGCGCAGCATATTGGGCGTTAAAAGAATAGACAGGGTACGGAATGCCACGCTGCGCTCCAAAACGGGGATAGAAGATGTAGGCAAAAAGGCTGCTAGGCTCAAATGGAATTGGGCGGGTCACGTCAGCCGTATGCATGACGACCGCTGGGCAAAAGTTGCCACACTATGGATGCCTGAGGACGGACAGAGACGCCGAGGCCGGCCCAGAAAGAGGTGGCGAGATGATTTAGACGCCTATCACGAGGGCTGGTCCGAGGTAGCGCGGGAGAAGGATACTTGGAAGGACATGGGGGAGGCCTTTGCTCAGCAGTGGGACACAGTAGGCTAAAGAAAAAAAAAAAAAAAAAAAAAAAATATTTTGAAATGAAATTTTTACAATCACGTTCCATAGGTACTTATATGAATTTTTCGTTTACACAAAAAACACTAATTACTCTCATATAGAAAGTCAAAAGAAAAAAGTCAGAACAATTACCGTATGATTTTTATAATTTAGTTAATAATGACCCAATTGTTTTAAAAATTGTTATATTTTTTATTGTTATTAGATTAAGTTTGAAATAAGACCTTATTTTATATTATGTTGATTTTTTAAACAAAGAAAATAAGTTGCATTTGATTTATTTATTTCTATGCGACAAAAAACGCAGGGTTTTCAATCATATAAGTACTTACGTATTTTTTGTTTTTATAATTAGTTTGTGTACTGTTTATCAGGCAATAGATAATTTAGTTAATAACTAGCCAAATGCTTTACAAGTTGTGATATTTTTTGATTATTTTTAGATTAAGCTTTAAAATAGACCATATTTTATATTATGTTGATTTTTTAAACAAAGGTGATATTATGTTAAATTTTATTTAATTTATTTACCGACGAAAAACGCAGAAGGTTTTCAATCCTATTCATATTTTTTGTTTTTATAATTATTTTGTCTACTATTTATCAAGCAATAGAAAATTTAGTTATTAAACTAGCAGAATGCTTAAAAATGTGATATTTTTTGATTATTAATAGAGCTTTAAAAATACTAATTACGTTAATTACTAATTAAGAATAATTTTGTTAATTTTTGAAACCAAACTGATATGCTCTACATTTATTCTAAGGCTTTCTTTGAGTTTTGTTTTTACAATTATTGTTTAGTATTCATCAATCTTTAAATAATTTATTCACATTAAGCATAATGCTCAACAAATTGTGATACTATTGATTAACATTAGGTTAAGTTTTATAGACCACATTTTGTATATACAGGCTGACTGGTGAGACACTAACAATACTGAAGGAGGGGGTACTCAGTACCCGATTCTCGTTATATTTACATCATAGAAAAGGTACTTAAGTTTTGAAAAAAATATTCTACAAATAATTTAAGTGTGGATAATTTTTCGCTAGGACGTGTCGCTGATAATGTTAAGTCGATGAAGTGGCCAAGCACGTGCTGTGGGGCCAGCCGCCCCCTAGTTACCGAAGGTAACGGTAACTGTAAATAAATTGTAAATTGAAATTATTTAATAAGCAAAACATGTGTATAAATATGTAAAAAATATACAAAAAAAAATCTTTGTAAAGTGTAAACGAGAATAGAGTACCGAGTATCCTCCTTCAGTATTGAACGTGTCTCACCAGTCAGCCTGTAAATATATCTTTTAAAATAAATTTATTTTATATAATACATTTAGTTTTATTAAGACATATTATTATTTTTATCAACAGTTTTGTACTTGACTGTACAAAAATACTTAAAAATTTTACGTCGGTCGAGTTGATGAACGAAAAAATTATTAAAAATAAATGGTGCCAACTCGGCCGTTCGGACAAGATTCCTTCGGCCCAGTTGATGAATAACTCAATATACCTAGCCCTAATCGCTCATATTAGACTTGCAGCGGCCTACTTGGGTTAATAAGAAACATATTATTGGCACATACATAATCATAGTAATATATCATACCGATTGTATCTTATACCGATTATGCGAAAGTGTTTGTTGATCTGTTAGTTTTTCCTTCTTTCAAGGAGGCGAGACAAGTCCAGAAGCCTTTTATAAATGTTTATGGACTCTACCCTACCACATACATTTTAAATATATCTGTGGACTCTACCTAGGGTGTTTGCAAAGTGAAAGAGGGATTTTCTTGTCTGAATGTAAAATGTTCTGTAAAAGAGATGAGTAATTGAGTTTTATTCTATTTTTTTTATTTTCTTGAATAATGTTTAATTATTTTTGTGTTATTAATATTGAATGATTTAATTTCGTGGGAGTAATGTTAAAAAGGTATCCATTAACCGTTCCCGGAGTACTTGTAAGTGACAACCTAAAGTGCATTAGGGTAGGTAATTAGATCCACGCGAGCAAAGCCACAGGAAGAAGATAGTACGACATCAACCTTACAGTACAGTCTATTGAATATTACCTATTACGCCTCTCGAAGACCCATCAAATTTGATGACTTGGCGTAATTTATAAAATCATTACACATGTCCATGGCATAAAAGGTACTTCGAAGAATAGTCACATGTGGTTTTTTAATTGCCGAGGCCTATGAGCTGTGAACCTGTGATAAACCGGAAGTATGAGTCGATCCTTTGAACAGATTATTTCTTTAGCAGCCGGCAGCGAGCAGTAACATCAGTTGAGTACCTATTTCAATTCATCGTGGGAATCCAGTGACGCTGCATTGTTATTTGACCAATTTCCATGTTACGATATAATAATGTCCTCCTGACCGAATTTCGGTCAGGAGATATTATTTATAGTGCACAAGTGTGTGGCGTGTATGCGCAAAAACACAGGTGCACTTGTAATCCAAAAGGACTACAATGCGACACGACCGAAGAGAGATTAGGCGCAGGACCAACGACTTTACGTGCTTTTCGAGGCACGGAGCAAGTACCTAATAATTAATTTATAATACGCACATGACTTATGAAAAGTCAGAGAGTCAGAGGACTTCTAGCTAGTCAGTCTTCTAGATAGCAGATAAACCATCTGCTGACATCGACTGCAAATGCTGTGTATTGAAATACACAAATAGACGAATAAACTCTGTCTCATTAGACAAACATCAGCATTTATCTATCTCTGAAAATAGATTTCTTCACAATTATCTAATTTAGTATCTAGTTTTTACAAGTTTCAAGACAAATTACAAATATCTAAACCTATAGATATTGTATAAATCAATGATCTTTTAGTTCAAAATACTCCAGCAATACCTACCGGCTTACCTAGCTCTTTTAATGAACCAAATGAATATTTTTGTCTTCTTAGAATTTTTAGAGATGGCGTGCTAACCGGGAGTGCTGCCTCGACTCGCCCATTACTGCGAATGACATCATAATAAAATTACCAAGTTGAATGCTCTCCCGGTGTATAAAGTGCGCCTTGGGAAGTAATCACAGGCAACCAACTGGTGGTCGGAGTAACGGATTCTTTGCTTAGAGTAAATCACCGTATTTGGGACGCAAATCATAAAATTATAATTTGTTACACGGTGTTTTGATTGTGGAATACGAGCAAGCTGTTCGTTATTAAATGTAATTAGGTAGGTAGGTATGTCTATGTAAGATTGATAATTAACCTTGTTAATTTAGTTAACACGCTTTATAAATATAGATATTCAAGATTAAGATTTTCATTATACTCAGCTCTCAGCATAACACCATGATTTGATATGAAACACGGTAAGTACCGGCTTATCACGATTAAAAGCTACGTAAATTAGCACGCCTTCAATTTACGTAGGTATAGGTACCTATTTTAATCTTTCATCCTGTATCCACAGAGTTATTAAGCGACCAACCAATACCTATGTCCGGCGAGCAAGAAACGACGGACGGCAACTATGCATAATATCCGATGAAATTGTGCATAACTAGTCAATGACTTATGACGAGCTGTGCATAATAACATTTTTACCACAACGCATCGTGTAGGTACTAGCCTCGGTAATTAGTCAGCTAGATATAATTAAAATTTATCGCGTCTTTCATTAGAAGCTTGGGCACTCGGCGTGGCGAACCAGCGGACCGCGTAGCTTTGTCTTGCTTTCTTGCACCGCGGCTTTTACATTCACTATCAACGGTAAATCTTGGCACCATACTGTTCAATTTATCAAATAAGCATCTTTCCACGCGACTGTTATGAGATAAATTTAAAATAAAGGAGCAAAATAACTTAGATACTTAATTGAAAAGCAAACAGCTAATAACTTATTTATCTTATATCTACCTAGTTGTATATAACTTGTAAGTTAACGGGTTGCCTGCAGGACCCATTACATTACCGTATCGTCAAACACTTCAATTTGGACCAGTTAGGTGTCTTGAACCTATTGCCGTCCTTTGGCGCCTACCTACTTAATATCATTCCCTGAAAATGATTCATATATAACGAGCGTTCGATGATCACACTCCTTGCAAGAAATATCATCAATCGTGTAACCGGATACATTCCAATGGATGTGCTGCTGTCTAAACACAACTGTCGATTGACGGGCACCGACGCGGGCGCAAGGAAAAATGGAGCATTAAATTTTGTGGCCAGTGGTCGGCATCACGATTTCACGGGCGCGGTAATGGCAGCCATTAGACGCGTAGCGACATGGAAAATGGCGGCCGACGACCCGACCGACGCGACTTATTGTAGCCAACGTGCTTTAATTTGAACGTTTTTAACGGATGTTTAGGAAACGAATGGTTAACCACGTTTTAAGTGTCATCAAGTGGGATTGTCTTGTACCTTAAGACTTGACGCTTTTAGTTTCTATCGGTAACTGCGCTGGGCACTGCACCACAAGCGCCTCATTGGCAAGGCGCCTGTCTTATTCAATCAGGTTGATTACCTACTAAGAGTCCGTGGATGGATAACCATTTTCTAAGATATTATTTTAAGCGTTTCTTTGCTTTGGAAGGCACTACAATTTAATATGATAGACGTTAAGCCGAATCATAGGTCATTTAATAAATAATATCATTAATTAATAGTCAATGCTGTTATTCTGGGTTTAATTCCCATATATTACAAACATTTATGTGGTCCACAGTTATTTGTTTCGGTCTGGGTGTTTGCATTGTGAATATGTCTGTAACTGTACCCAAGATACCTACAGAAAAAGCTTAATGTTAAGAACTTAATACTTACTGACTACGTTTAAAAAAAAAAACAAAAATTATAATAAAAAAATATTTTATTTAACCAGTTCAACAATAAAATTATTTACATCTTACTTATACAGAGGGGGTAACTTACTCTATATTTACAGAGAGTTATACAATGACATTGGACCCAGCATCTGCTTCGATGTAGAACTATTTATGTCCGTGCAAAACCACCCTTACGGTATTTACCTATACCACTCTTTTGTAACGTACCTTTTATCAATACGGTGACATTTGACTTTTGTTAAATGAGATAGTATGGATATTGCATTTCAGAAAGTATAGATATTATAGTATATTATTTTGCTGACGGTCCTAAATGCTTCAAAAAAAATAATTAAAAATAAAGTGCAAATTGAGTATGATAGTATAAGCTGAATATCGTGCTTTTAAACTTATAATATGTATACGGATCTCACAATTACTTAAACAGTTTTGCAATAAACAAATCTTTATTTAATTTATTTTATCACTGCGAACATTGACTACTGCATATTAAAAAAACACTGGTAAGTAATCATACATGCACACATCTGCCCACACAAAGCTTCGCGCAAAGATACACGCAGATGTAGCCCTTATTATCAGCTATATTCGCTGTCATTTCGTAATAGCGAAATAACTTCCAAAAGAAAACAATTAGAAGCAGAATTAATGCATAAATGTCTGCGACCAAAGTTTTGACACGCCTACTTCATGACGATACATCCATATGTGGCCACGGCATTATATTTTCTCGTCTAAAAAACCTTCGAGAATTAATCGGATTACAAAGGATTTCTGCATGAAATGCATTGGTTTATATTAAGGATAAGGCAGTAAATGCACTGTATTTGTTAAGGTTGCAGCTAGATTAAGGTGTTCAATCCGAAAGACCATGTTTCCTTACGTGTACCGTAAAATATAATGTATTCAGAAAGATGATATCTGTAGAATATGTTATCTGTATGTATACCCATTCATTGCACCTACCTACACATTTATTAGATTTTTTAAAATATCTGATTGCCGAACGCAACTTAGCTGCAGCAAGCTTCAGTGCATTGACTACAGGGCGCGCCACCGATGTCAAAGACTGTAAAGTTAGCTACAGGACGATTTATCTGACAGTATATAATTGCGATTAAAATAAAATAACCTAAACTCACGTCTGTGTTCCTCAGAGGGTAGGCAGAGATGTATGCAGTACACTCACATTTCGCTGGCTATGTTGTAAGTCCCATGTAATAGGGGGCGAGCCTATTGCCATTAACCGGGCACAATTCCAGACTCCGTACTGCTACTGAGAAATTCGTAATGGAAAAATCCAATAACACTTTACCCGACCCGGGGATCAAATTACATGCTCCGCACAAACTTCGACATCGGTGGTGGCGCGTACAGTATTTTACAAGAAATATTATGAAAAGCAATGAAAGTTCAGTATTAAATTATAATGCCATCTCAGACGATGAGGATGGAATGTCTTTATAATATGGCATTCACAAGTAGAGTATTTACAAAAATTTACCATAAGCAACTAAAACATACAATTATCAATCTTCCTAGCCTTCAATCTCTGGGGTCGGCTGTTTTACGGTCAAACTTTGTCCCTCTGAATTTAGCCTTCCCACTGCGAGAGCAAGACGCAAGGAAGCATGATCGAAAGTGAGACAGAGATAACGATACTCTAGTAGCTCATATCAGAGGGGCAAAGTTATAGTGGCCGCACGTAATATTTCTTTTACTTAATTATTTACAATTTACAATTAAGTACACACGCGTTAAAAGAAACTTAATTTATTTTACAACTGCACAAATCATTTTTGATCACAGATCAATTTTTTATTTTAATTTTCCTTGAAATATGACACATTAAATTTTTGTTTTTCTTTCCAACAATTTCTCAAGACCTAAATATATTCAGTTCATGTTAAAAAAAACATGATTGCCTTATTACAATTTAAAAACTTTGGCTTTATAACATAATATTGCAACATAATTTGTCTTTTGAAATTACGATATTATTTGAAAAGTAAAGAATTAATTTACGATTTTAAACAAAGTTTATATATTCGTATAAATAACTAAACGTTAATCTTAGAAGTACTGTCTGCAAGTAAAGTATACTTTGACTTAATCTATGACAAAGTTAATAACCGAAGCTATATCTTATTTTGTACAACACAAGAAAACAATGATTCAGTTCAATCTTAGATTAATTCATATCACTTACAAAATACCTTCACAATTATTATAAATAACACTACAAGCGGTATTACGTAGTACACTTACAGGCGGTTTTATCGAAATAATCCTCAATATTCTAACAACACAAATAACAAAACACCGAACAATTATATCAACATCAAATTGTATACTAAGACATTTTAAATAGATAATCTCTTTAGAAGTATCGACCGAGTAATTAAGACAACCTAACATAAGGCCCAAGCCATACAGAACGGACAAATAGCAGTGACATGGAGTAGGCCGTTCCATGAAAATTTCAAACGTAAAAGAAAATATAGAAAATAAGTTGCAATTTAAAACACATCGAATGTTTTGACGCGAGCGGCCGGATAAAGCGCATTTTAAATTTGAATTGCACTTTAGGTACGAAATTTGAATGTAATGCAAAATCTGTGCCATTTCAGTGCCAGACGTCATATCTATGTGGCTTACACCTAAGCTGTCTGCTGCGTTGAGCAGACAAAGGACGGAAGGCACTATGCACGTAGTTACTAGGCACGTAGCTACGTGTAGCGCTGCCCCTTGATTTTTCCCGAAACAGACCGGCAGACAGCTATCGGCAGGCATGTTCTGCTTAACGCAGCTGACGGCCTTAAGGCCTACTTGCACCAGTCAAAGTTTATCCCTAATACGGAAATTGCCTATTTTTTTTAAATAATACAAAAGCTTATAATCTCGGCATTTAAATATTTTGACAGCTGTCATGTCGCCACATTTTAAAACCTTTATACGTTTCTTATGTTTTTATGTGTTCATATTTAACAACTGTTACTATACAATTCTCATCTTTGAATCAACTTTGAATTTATTGTTAACGAAATGGTAACTGAGTGTTTAACTTACCTACATGGGTGGAAATTCTGAATGCTGCAAGCGGGCTTAAATAGTTTTAAAAGTATCAAAATTAATTATACAACAACCATTCATTTTTTAATTTAATTTAGTGCCTTTTAACGTGGAAATATTTGCACACGGCTACTGCTGGTTTAATAATAAAAATAAATTATTATTATTTCTGAAATAGCAAACACGCAGTTAGCTAACGTGGTGATTAATGCTCTATCCTCCTCTGCATGAGACAGTTGCCTTGCCCTGCAGTGGGACAGTTACAGTCTGGTTTATTTAATGATTATATTTATACTGTAGTCTTATGATGCTCTACAATCAACTGGCCGATTGAATCTCATACGAGATCGCAATATGGGAAATCATTTCGCTTGAACATACTGCTATAAGTCAATATTTTTAATACCATTCTATGGACCCACTAGCTAGTCCAAAAAAGGCACAAAACAAAAAAACTTTTGGCTTCGCATGCGTGCGCAGGAAAAATGCAACATATTTTAAACCAAATAGCTCAAATTGAGCGACAAAACTATAAAATGGCTTATTACAAATTCGGGACCGCGGAAAAGCTAGAATTTTATAAATGAGTATACCAAAAAGTATTCGACAGTCTTTTTGCAATGATATTGTCATGACAGATGACATTTTAAACATCGATTTTGAAATGGTAAACACTATCTGTCCGAGACCGTACTGTATAAAAAAGTTAAATCGCGTAGAAGCAGCATTATAGACGACCTACCTTAATTCGAATAATTTCACGAAAAACGTGACGTAATGTTCATTATCACTGTTTGTGTAACAACACAAGGTTTATAGGTTATAGCGACGTGTTTACTCGTCGCTATCTTCGTCCTAGCTGTCTATATGGTCGGGCTCCATCTTGGGGCTGGGTCGCATCACCAGTTTGTCCTCACCATCTTCGTTGTGCACGGTCTCGATGGTGAGCATCATTTTCTCGTCGCAACTGTCATCACCCGAGTCAGAGTACATTGATTGAGTTGATGTTGCCACTTCCTAGAATAGAGATAAAATATTGTTAGAATTTTAGTATCACGATTGTCAGGCATAAATGTGCCTCGGATAGCACGCTAAGCCGTTGATCCCGGCTGTTATGAAGATCTTTGACAGTCGATATAAAAGTCAGTACCCCCATAAAATTCTGACAACTGCTCTAGCTTTAGAATATCATATCCCTTTGATTTGCGGTTTTCAGATAGGCAGTCGCTCCGTAGAAAACTGTTATTCAGCTGCATCTGGTTACTTTAGAAGCTAACCCTAAGTTTCATAGGAAAATAAGGCTAAGAGGATGATAAGCACTACGATTTTGTCTTGTATCGTGGATGCAGTTTCAAACAATATACAATACACACACAGGCCGGAATCATCTGTCGATCGCACATAAATTATGTATAATTCCCGCGCGATAAATTATTAAACCCGTGATTCTAAGCACAGAAATCGAACCACTTAACACCAATTGTGTTGAAATTCATAAAAGCACTACTGGCGCTTTGGTTTTTCAAGGATAGAGTGATATAGCACACGTGCTTCTCTTCTAGCAGTGATTATAACTCACCGTGATTCTATTCTTGGTGTGTATGCGCACGTGTTTGGCGAGATGGTCTGAGCGCATGAACCTCTTCCTGCACTCCGGACATTCGAACCTCTTCTCGCCAGTGTGAGTTCGTCGGTGACGCTGCAACTCATCCGATCGAGTGAACCTGCAAAATAAAATTAATATTATAATTATAATATAGGTAATTTTTTTTGCGGAAAACGTTTTTGTCATCAGAACTAAAGCCGTGTACCAATTGTCAGATCAATCTGTCAACAGGAAGGGGTGAAATATCGATTACTAAATTTGAACCAAATTATAAACAGGGCAAGCTAAATGAAACCGTTTAAAAACATGTATAGAGGGGTCAACAAGGCCACTCACTCTCTCTCTCTCTCCCAATCTCATCACTGAGTTTGAATTTTCACTTACAGAATATAGGCGTGAATTAACAGTATTCGTCTGGTATGTTTCAGTTCAGTAAGAGTACGGGAGGCCCAAAAGAGGCGAAAAAAAACAAAGTTGTGAATGCCTAGGAGCGGCGGGGATCACTAGTAGTTACTAGTTAGAGAACTACTTACTAGCGTGGTAGTATTAAGCAGTAGGTATTTTAGCACTAGAAATGTCGGAAACCGAAAAAAAACTGTTTCCATACATTTCTCATTCTATGAAGAGAAACATTCTGTTTTCTGTAACTACCTACTATTAATTTATTTTGTAGAATTAACCTTGATTCTTTGTGGAAAATAATACCAACATTTCAAGTGTAAGATAACATTACCCTTAGCAATAACCAGATTTTTCGGGTGCACATTGTTGAGCAGTATGTTGACGCGTGATCACGACCCCTTCCTGCAAATCTTACCTCTATTAGGAGTATGGGATCCTTCTGGAGTTTCTTCACAAGAAAAAATAGGGGTTTTCTACTTACTTCAGAAGTATGAAGCGGCGGAACCTGCTTTCAAATATGCTGTTACCTTGGAAATGTTAGATGGGAAAGCAGTTCTACATATCACAAAGATCCAAAAATTTCTTGAAACAAAAATATAATATTACGCCTAGGCAGAGACGTATACTACACCCATAAGTCCCATGTAATAAAGGGCGAGCCTATAACGACAAGTGAACAAAATTCAGGCTGCATTCTGCCAATAGAAAGAACCGAATAACTCGACCCTGATCCCAGGGTCAGTCCTGCGCTGAACAGTCGCCCTTGCAACTAGATCAAAGAGAAAGAAACTATTTCATCTAATCCTAGAAATCTTTTTTTTTGTTTATGGTTTACCAACAAGCCTTGTAGTAGTGCCGGAGGTTCTATACAACTCGATTCCGGCTTCCCATTGAAAAATGGCACAGTCTATAATGCATACTGACTGTGGTAATATTACATGTTCTCTTGGAAAAATTCACCCTCCGCTACTGCCTCGTAGTGTTGTGTGTTTGTTTTTGTTGATGTCGTAGCCAAGCCTAGAGTATTCCCTAACCTATGTATAACGACAGCGAGTTCAGGTGGCTGCCATAACAAAGGTGCAAAAATATACCTAGAAACAAAAAATATTAATAAATGATACAAGTTGTATTAATCCATTCTTTTAATCAATAATATGATTATTTATTATCAAAATACATGAAATATCTTTTTTAGGAATAAAATCGACAAGATCGTTTTCTGAGATCATATCTCAATTACGATTAGTATACTACCACAACAATTTTTCTCGAAAGTCTTTATCCACTTTTAGTAAACATCACTTATAACATCGTATAAAATAAACATTTACGAACAACAATTTTTTTTTTTTGGCAAATGCGAGATCACATCAATACCTAACTACCAACTTAACTTTAATAATTATTATCCAATCGAGATCAAATCAATAACACCTACTAACATAACTTAAACAATAATAATAAACTTAGCGCACGGTAGTGTGTATGGCAAGTTTCAGAACTTCAGAACTTTCTGTCTTCAGAGACAAACACCGCCCGCACATCGAGCATTTTTTATAATTTTATACAAACCGCTTCAAGCCATTACTACCCTGTAATTCAGTACCTAATTAAGGTACATCAGTCAAAATTGTAGTATCTAGTCCGCTACGTTTTAGTTATAAACTACGAATTCTAAAGATCTTACCTGCACTCGCCTAACTTTAAAAAATAATTTACTAATTCTAAACTTGCCAAGATTTCGTAGTCATTTGTTAAAATCAATATAAATATCGTTACGAAAACCCGACAAATTTAAATTTATCATATAATGTTAAAATATGTAATTATTTTATGCTTGATGTGTGCGAGTACGATCTTTAGAACTTGATAGTATTTTGTTTTACAAAAAAATTGTGCGTAATCAGTAAGTTAAACATCTTTCCTTATTTTTTTTACATTTATGTTTTCGGTAGGACATCGTGCTAAGTCTAATTATTGTTTGATTGATCAAATCAATAAACTATCTTAGATAATAATAATCACTTTTTCGAAGAGAAGCGCTCTTCTTGATAGTGTGTTCTTAGTAATAACAGAGCATCTAACATTTTGTCTGAGAGGGAGCTTCGTATTTGGTTACAAAGGGAACCAACACACGCAAACGCTCTTTCACTCTCAATACTCGCAGGTCGAACGCACCGAATGTACTCATAAGCTTGAGTTAGATGCACACCTCGTTCGCCTCTATAACCATACGTGGCTATCTCTTGTTCGACAAACTTAGAAAGGTCGTAATCGGCAGTCGGATTCTTCTGGGATTCTTGGCATTCATACCGGTCTTCGTCAATCTGCAACTCAACGGTAGACGTGGACGAAGCATCATCATCATTTTCTTTGTTGGGCTCACTTGAAGGAGGCTTGTAAATATAATTAAGCTGGCATAGTAAAGTGGTAATTGTCTCGGTAATTTCATTAATACGGGGTCTATAAAAGGCATCGTCATGCTCTTGTCCATTGTAGTCTTTGAAATCGTGCAGGTAGTGGAAAACACTTGCTAATAATAGTCTTCTTTGTTTGATACGAATCCGTAAGTTTGTAGTAATTTGAGAACTCAAAACAGTTTTTTGTTTATCAAGGTCTCTCAGCATTAATCTTAGTGCCTTATCAGCTGTGTAAAGAGTCGCATCACGTTTGCATATAGTCTTAACTGCAAGTTTAACTACGGTTAAGCATTGATGAATCTCTGTCAGAGTTTGAATTTCGTCGTCTGAAAAGGATATGTCTGATTTCCAATCTGAAAGGACTTTTAAAACAGAGTCCTTTATCTTTATAAACACTCCAATCATATCCGACATACTAGTCCAGCGCGATCCACAATCTAGCTGCAGCTGAATGTCTGTGGTAAATACTTTGTTGACATATTCTCGCAATGCATCTGTTTTTTGAGGAGACTTTCTTATTGACCTTACAAGGCACCGAAGTTTTTCTACAACTTCATTGTGTAAGCTTAGATCAGCCTTAATAACAGGGGTGTCGATTACGAAACGACTATCATTTGTTGTAGCACCTTCGTCTTCATCACTTTCAGAATTAGAACTTTCGTCTGATTCATATTTACGATTAAATAGAGGCTTGGCTTCTTTAGTTTTGGTATACATAGTATCAATAACAGCTAGCTGAACACCATGCGCGAGGCACAACTGTTGATGACCTAAACAATAAGTCCCCATTTTAATCATTTCACTTGCGCCGTCAGTTGTCTGGCTCAAGACGTCATCGTCCAAATTCACATTAAATTCAGCAAGATAGTCTCGCAACATTTGAAATGCTGTAAGAGCAGACATTGATTTCGAAATTTTGATAAGCCCAAGAGTTTTATAGTTAAAACCGCCAAAAGCTTGGCTATGCAAATTTACAACCATGTAGCGTTTACAACGCAACGACACGGACGTCAATTCATTTAGGGTCAGAGCGAATTTATGTCCTGCTTCTTTTAATTCTTGTATTTTAATAATTATATCTGCTTTCAAATCTTCAGCTAGACCTAATATGATTTTCACAATTGTTTTTGGTGATTTAGGTAGTTCACTGCCTATTCTTTGAAATAGTATTTGCTGATCTTGACTGTCAGTAAAAAAATTGAAGGAGCAACCGTCCAGTGCTATCATTCGTGAAACGATCACCTCCATTGTATCGCGAGATTTGTGACGTAAAAGATTTTTTGTTTCCGTCGCCGCTGTTGTTGATGTCGATGCATGTAATGCTCGCATATGCACGCGTAAGCCAGCAGTGGCACCCCAAGTAGTTCTTAATGTTTTTTTACATATTTTACATTTTGCGGTTTGACCATCATAAGCACGACGAAAATTATTCCAAATGGTACTTCTTGTTTTCTGGCCGGAATATTTGAGTTGCTTGTTAGCTTTTTCTTTCGAAGTCGACCTTAAAGAAAAAAAAATCTTATAAACCTCTATGAATTAGGTATAAATAAAAATCATTTTAATAAAAAGTATTTAGGCAACGATTATTAGTTAGATTCAAAATCAAAGATATTTTAGCAGGCAGGTTACTAAATGACACTACCAGTAAAAAAAATGGAATATGGCCAAGACCATTTCAACCTGTAACCCGACAAGTTGTATAGGTATTTGCGCTGCATTCGTTTACGTGGCCCGTCGATAAATATAACAATATGTAATGCTTCGAACTTTAAATCTACCCTTTTTGTTCAAAAACAAGTGACTGTTATTTATAATTGCTATAGTCGGTGATTTTCTAACGAATTTGGTAAAAAATGTACAATCTGTTCATCGACATAGGTTATGTTTACGAAAAATCACTATTATTACGTGATACCAAAATCATTTCGGCCACATTCACTTCATTTGACGTATTTAAGATATTTTAACACTTAAATTAACACACAGATAGATTTAATAAAAGAAGTACTTACATTTTGTCTCGCATTTTATGTGCGCGGCCACTCCCGTTCGGATAAACACGGTGGGGTGACTGAGTAGTGAACGTATTGAATAAGCGGGAGGCGCGTCAGGGGCTGCGAGATAGACGCGCGCAGAGAAGGGTGCGGGTGCAAAATATCACTTCATAACAAAAACAATATTGAATATCGGAATTACGGGAAAACGGAACGTAAAAAAAAATAAACATTTGGTTATAAATAAATCCAGGTGCGTAATGTTGAATTGTT
The DNA here is from genome assembly GCA_936450705.2 of Protodeltote pygarga. Classification (NCBI taxonomy): domain Eukaryota; kingdom Metazoa; phylum Arthropoda; class Insecta; order Lepidoptera; family Noctuidae; genus Protodeltote; species Protodeltote pygarga. The sequence continues at coordinate 13,329,431 of OW388250.2, read as the reverse complement.
AGATAATATGTCAAAAAACTACGATCACTAGAAGAAAAACAAAATAGTAACAACTTCCCATTTTTAGAGACTATTAGACTATTATAGAGATTATATCTTCTATCAAATAACTGATACCTTTTTTACGGCCTGGCCACGAACTCGCCGCTCGCAGCGGCGGCTTAGCGCGGCGCGGCGAGTGGTAAGAACAAATGTACTAAAATGTTCCAACGACGCCACGACTCGGCGCTCTCAGCGGCGGCGGCGGCGGTTTCTCCATTCTCCATACTTAAAATGATTTGTATTGATTTCGTGCACTTCATCCGTCGAATTTAAAATATCATTAGAAAATATATGCCTAAATACGTCTAAATACGTGGCATGGCCATCGCGCCGATCGCAGACCTAGCCCGTTGCCGCCGCCTTAGACCGAAGTTGTGGCCACTAGGTTATACTACGTACTTAGATGGCAAAGCGGTTGCCATAACCTATGAAGTTTATTTTGAATATGACGAGTACACGACGTGTAACAAAAATAGTGTAGTGTAGTTCCCTTTTGGAGGCCAATTTAAGAGGGTTAAGCTTTCGGTTTTCTTAACTAACACTACCTGGACAACTATTACTTCGTATTTCGGTGCAAACAAGGTGCGCTCTCCTAACTTTTTTAAGTGCTTCTTATTTGAGAGTGGGGAAATAGAGAGAACAGTCACGAGTACTAATATCGATTCTGTCGAATGTCCCTTAATGAAATTCAAAGAAAATATGGAATTTGGTTAATACCCTCAAATGGCACCCTCCAATAACAGAATTAGTAGTTGTGGCACAAACCAAATTGAAATAACAGACAAATATCTATCTGACGAAAGAGATATCTGTGAATGCTTCAATGTTTTATTATTAAATGTAGGATCAGACTTAGCTAATCAGAAACGTAAACATTTCTTTACTAATAATTATAATTATCTACAAAGAAACATGCACGTCTCAAACAACTTTGACATCAACTCAACTTGCAGTAACAAAATAAGAAAGAAAGGAAAGACATTATTTATTATAGACATCCTAACTAATATTTTAAATGCGAAGTTTGTTTGTACCTTTTTACGCTGAAAGCACTGCCAAAAACCGATCATCCTGAAATTTTGCATATATGCTGTCAGGTGTACCTTTCATCCCGAAAAAAAAGTAGTCTTTGTAATCAGGATACAGTTTTAAATTCTAAATTAACGCGAGCCATGTCGGGAAAAAGGTAGTAAATCTTTATAAAACGAAGTAGCATAGAATAGATAATACAAACTTAAAATATAATACAAAAAATGCGTTGCAAAATTATAAAAAAACATACGCATCGAATTGATAACTTCCGGTTTTTAAAAAACCGAGTAAAAATCAAGAAGGTACTTTCCCTGTCAGTCAGAAAATCGTTGAAATCACTCCAATATACATGCACATATAAAGCAATCCCTGTTGGCTTCCAGGTTCCGTGTTTTCCAATATTTTCACACCGGTATTTTATGATCGTTTAGAAATAAATGTATTCAACAAAACTAAACTTTATTTACGACAACAATCCTTATTGTTTTTCATTAATAAAGTTTTATTTTGTTTGAAATATAATATCACACCAACATCAAACACAATAAAGCAGATCATGGTACCAAAATAAAAAAAAACATTTATAAAAAAATTGCTTTAGGCATTTTAAGATCTCCTAAAAGCTTTTGACACTATTAACTATAAATTCTTGTTAGAAAAGCTAAATAATATAGATATAACAGAGATTGCCACTTACAAATCATAATTATTTTATCACCGGTTGCAGATAGTCTGTTAATTGGTAAAACGTAAAGTACCCAAAATATACAGTGACGTTAGGAATATCACAAGGATCGATTTTAGGACCGCTTTTGTTCCAAGTTTTCTTTAACAGTATTATTCATTGAGTCTACCTAAAAGATTAGATTAAGATTATTAGTGGTGATACGAGTATTGACAGAATAATTACAGATGAACAAGCAGATTAAATATCCTTATAATAAATAATTCAAAAACAAACTACATTATATTATAGAAAAAAAAACAAAAACATTACAAACCTCTAATCGTTTCTGGTTTCAGCTCGATTGGAATAACTCGACCGAGTTGGTACATTGACATTCGTACTTTTGTGTTTCGTACGATCAGTGAAAGGACTGGAGGCCCAATCTGACCTCTTTTATATTAGGGTTATTCCCCTTTCACAATTCCGAACAAGGTCAGTAATGTAATGTAGTGATACCCCTGGTGTTGCAAGATACCTTAAGTTATGATGATAAACCTAATCCATCAGGCGGCCCATGTGGGCCTGGTACCTTAAGAAGTATAAGAAAAGAAAAAATAATCAAGCTGATGACTTGATTATTTTTTCTTTTCTTATTTTAAAGTGAATAAAGAATTATCCGTGCTTAAGACAGCCATCTAATTTGGAAACTACACATAAGATATATAATTCGCTAGTTAACTACACTTAATACCATTTAGTAAAAATTTGAGAGGAGGCAACCCAAACAAAATTGGTTCTGTTTTGGAGATAGCCGATAAGTAGTAAGAAAATCCACCTAAAAACACACAATTGCATACGACACATTAAATAAAAACGTACACACACAAAATACACTTAAATAAAAAAAAACACACAATAGACACAAAACTAACAAAACAACATTATGTAAGATATGACGATAATGTTGCGAAAATAATTGTGTTTCCAAAAAATACAACAGAAGCTAAATTTTAGAAAACACTGAAACACTATGTTACTAATTACACAAAAACATAAAAAAACTAACTACCTTCAACAAATTAAACATATAACCACAATTAGCTACGCTTGATCCATGTATTTGTGATTACAGAACTTGCTATAGTAGAAACATCCACCAAGTATGATGAGTAGTAATATTTAGCTAAATTATTTTACATTTACCCTCTTTCTAGGAACACAACTCTTTTTCTTGAATATTGTTTTTTTTACGCCACTTGGTAATTGTTGTAATTTAGATTGTGTTCTCATGTAATTGAATATATGAGAATAAAGATTCCTAATCAAGAATTACAATTTTGTCTTCAAAATATTGAAACAAATTTATCCTTCCTGAGTTGTAATATTCCGAATCAAACAATCCCGACGAAAACACATTTTACCATTCTAATACATGATATGCTAACCGAGTGAGCCCGTTTACGGCACCTATGGTACTAAATTAACAGGAAACAGGACAAAAAGAAAGGAAAGGTAACTAATTATGCTTAATCTGTAGTGGCACCCAAGAGAAATCTCCAAAATACCACCACATGAGAAAGTTAAATAAAACTAAGATAATATAACACTACCTTTTACCACAAAGCAGCCATTTACAAAGGAAGGATTGTTCCCCAAAATACTATCGTAGATGTCTCGGAGTTGTGACGTCATGTCATACAGCCCGCTATAATCTATCTATAATCTAAGATAATAACAATACCTTTTGTGACAAAACAGCCATTTACAAAGGTCGTTCTTCAAAATGCCATCACAGTTGTGAAGTCTTACCTTATAGTAGCCTGCTACGATCTATCTATATCTAGGATTCTAGGGGAAAATTAAGATGATATTACCTTTTGCCACAAAACAGCCAGTTACAAAGGAATGGTCGTTCTCCAGAGTGCCATCGTAAATGTGCTCGGAGATGTGACGTCTTGCCATACACCTTGTTGCAGCCCGCTATGTGACATACATGCTGCTTCTTGCGATCCATAAGGCGACTGCGAACAAAATAGTGTATGTTAGTGGTTGAGAAGAAGGCTGAGTGTCCAGCAGTGGACTGCAATAGATTAAGTTGGATTATGTTCTGTTTGATATTGATTTTAGTGTTCTCCCGTTTTTACTACGGAACGCAAAACAGGTTTTAACATCATGAAGTAATGTTGAAGATGACAAATTGTAACTCTTTTGAAGGCGCTGATTTAGTTAGGTGGAACCTCACATTTCACTTCGGGATGGCTATTTTGGCTTATTACACATTATGCCATGGCCGTCAGAAATGAATAGGCCGCCGATACAGAGCTCAGACAGCTTAGAACTAAACACTCACGGGGCCGCCCGGAGGCATTCCCTGGTGATATGCCTCGCGGCCGAGACGCCAGCAGGGTGTGTAAGAAGCCTAGCGGTGAAATGGATGATGTCAAGAAAGGCGCCTCGGCGTCGGCGCCCGGCCCGGCGGCGCGGCCCCGCCCCCGCGGGTCAGGGCGCGCCCAGGGCTCGCGCGTGTTTGCGTGCGCTGCCCCTATGCGCGGCATCGCCCGCGTCCTCACTTGAAATAAGAGAATGTATGAAAAAATACGTATGAAGATACGGGCCATACCGGCAAACGCAAACACTCGCGAAAGGGAACGCCACACCACACCAGGTTGTTAATCAACCATACGATAAGAAGAAGAACAAAAGTACTATTCAATCTATGTTTTGCAGGTGTCGCAGCAGGACACAACAATGGGGCGGCATAACGAATTTGATTTCTTTTGCGGAGACTGGGCATCAAAAGTCTGCTGGGAGTGGAAAGAAGATAGGGAGAACCCTGTAGTAGAACAGTATAGTTGCCAGCACAAGTCGTGAGCATTTCGGTCAAATAAGTCCGAGCAAAATTAATCAACACTTAGAGTGTCGATTGCCGCAGAATAACAAATCAAATCATTTATTTGTATGTAACACGCGCATGCTTTTAACTATTGCAATGTTTCCTTTAAAAAATCCTGAGCTGACAAATTTGGTAATCACGTGTTGCGCCAACCACTATACTGACAGAATAATAAGCAGTACTAACTTCTCGCCCTGGTCGCAGTTGGGGCAGGTGCAGGCGACCCGCTTCATGAGTCGCTTGCCGCTGGGGCTGGAGGGGCGCAGCTTGTTGGCCTCGCACTCGGCAGGCTGCGGCGTGGTGGCCGCGCTGCCGTTCCCGCTGCCCGCACTCACGCTGACTACTTGCCACTTGCCGGGTTCGTTAGGGTCCTGCTGGATTTGTTGCCCTGGAGAAAAAAGGATTATTTTCAATTCTTGTTGCGATTATATGTTGTTACTAGCTGTTGGTTAATTGGAAACCATGTCTATATCTTAGACCATTATTTCTAGGATCCTAGATAAATGAGAAGTGTTCAGCAATCTCGTTTTAAAAAACAACTATTACTAATTGACCTTGGCAATCACAAAATCTTCTCCAAGAAAAGTAGCTCAAACTAAACAAGATAACAAAGTATAGATATGTTGTATCATCTTTAAACAGCAGTTTTGTTTTATGATCAAGGTTGTGCAGCTGCGACTTTACTTTGTGACCAACCATGGGTATAATTCTTTCTCATTGTTAAATGAGATCATATAATATCATGGTATTAACATAGCTTTGATTAACTTTGATAACAAAAGCACATTTTAGGTGTGACGTCGTAAAAGTCGTTGAAATAGTCGTCCTTTTTATTCAACCTAAAGATATGAATAGTATCATGTTTTTTTATGTTTTCATTTAGATTTTGTGTTAGAAGTATCTATCTAAAGTGATTTTTTAATTCTTTTTATTTTCTCAAAAATCTCAAAATATTTCAGGGAGAAGAAAATATTTATTGAAAATAAACCTAATTTTTTAAAATGTTTCTAAAACAATGTAAGTAACTGGAGTGTAAATGTGGTGCTGCCACAAACGATGGGGCACTTAATATTGTTGCATATGCTCTGTTGTTTGTTCATTACAGGAACTGATGGATGCTACTAAAGGTGCCTCGTAGCCCAGTCCTGAGCGGACACAATTTAGATTTTCACTGACATGTTAAGAACTAATATTAAGTTGACTTTAAAATGAAAAAGACTCTGCCCCTAAAACGACACTCTGACCGACAATCATAAATACATATTATTATTGTATACAAACGTAGATGCAGTAGGTAAATAAAATTAGGTAACTTACCAATAAGAGGCTGTGCGGTTTGCTGTTGTGATTGTTGCAGCTGAGCTAACTGCACCCCCGGCAACCCAAGAGCTGGCACCAGCTGCACAGCTCCACCCAAACCACCCACGCCCAACGTTGGGACCTGAAAACAACACAACATGAGTACACCGTCAAACAAACGAAGAACGACAGGATTCACAGGAGAATTTTGAGGTTATGTTAAAAATTATAAAATATGTCTAACCTCAACTGTAAAATATGATTAAGAAAATAAAAATAGATCTACCAAGGCGAACTGATACTTTTACTCTACAGACCTTTATACTAATAAAAGGAAATTCACTGCAATGGCAAAGTGTCAATTACAATAACAAGGACCCGCCTATAGATAGACACAACAAACGTACTTTGTGTAATTTATAACATGCAATGTATAGAAATAACATAATTAACGCCATGGTACTTACAAACCTGTGATTATCACAGTTCAACTTCGAAATAAAACAATCAAGAAGATAATTTAATTCACAAATGTCGCGAGAATGTATCCACGCAAACGAAACGACGGCAATTGACGGCAATAAACTCGTTCAGAAACCAAACACATGACGAACAACAATAACGGTTACGCTTCGGGAATATTCGTGTGGTGTCGAAGATTGCCGAACGCAATACCTGTACTACGTTCGCGGCATTCGCGGCGCGTACATTGTTTGATGCCGGAATGACTGTTACTTGCTGGCCAGTAGGTGTGTTTGTTATAATCGTCTGGGACGGTTGCTGCTGTTGCTGTATGTTCCCCGATTCTGCTTGCATAGGGCTCGAAACCGCCTTTATCCGATATCCAAGCAGCATGGTTAATAGAATAAGTTGCATTCAATATTGAGAATAGAATATAGATATAAAGTACTTACATAAAATAGATAAGTTTGGTTATTAGTCTAGGAGCCAGCAGTCACATTTCAATTATTTAAATAAGCAACAAAAAACTTTTTTAATTTATGCGTATTCACGCGTATTCAGATAAATTTCTATTTTAAAATTAGATTCACATCCAACAAAACTTCTACTGAATAACACATTAGCATAAGCACAAAACAAAATTATTTCTGTGTTGTTTAAAACTAAAAAAATATGACCAAAAGTGCGCACAGTCAGTCGGTAATAATATGACTGAGTAAATTACGCTAATTTGGTTTGTGACCGACATCAGCGATGCACAAAAAAATACTACGGTCCCCTTTCAGGTATTTGAGTAGCTCTATCTCTGTCACTCAAGGCAAGAAAACTGAGACAAAAATAACAGGCAATGGTTAAGCACCACAACTGTTTTTATAATACTTTCAAAATGTTTGTGGCAGTTCTCCCAGATTGTTGTTGCTTTTTCTGAATTGAATTCTTAATTAATTTTAAACCAGCCAGCTCCTATACTATAATAACATTATGAAATTCATTCTTAATTAAGCAGGTATATCAGGGTGTCTGGCGGGAGCGTGGTGAATACGCAAGTGAATCCCGTAATTCCGCCCAGAGGTTCGTGGAGGAGCACCGAGTAGTTTTTAGTCTGTGCGAGTCGGTCATAACCCCTTACTTACCCTTGGTGGGACACTTACAAATAATTACCTACTACAAATGACTAAAGCTTTTAAATCGACACCCTAAATTGCACCAAATTAAAACTAAACTTGATTAAGAATAAACAAAACGCATTTAAATGTAAACAAAACTAAAAATACAGAAACCTAAAAATTGGTATAAACTTGTAGAATTCCTAGATCAGGTGGTACGCGTACCCCTAGGGGTACGCGAGATTGCATCAAGAGGTACCTACGCGCAGCAATCTTCTAACTAAAATATTACATCCTTAAAAATATATTGAACGTTCCTGCAACGGTACGCAAATTTGAGGTCTTTCTTGAAGTGGTACGTAGAAAAATCTAATTGGGAACCACTGTATACTGTAATATTACCTACTATATGTATATAATATTACTTTAAAATTATTCTAAATCTTAGTCAAAGCTGATGTGCCCAGCTTTGACTAAGATTTAGAATAATTACCGCATCTAGAGAAAAAAAATTAAAAACCTTGGGGAAGGATGAAGTCTGTTATACTCTACTAACTCCTTTGTATTTAATATTTAGATCTCACCTGCAAGGTTATGGTGGTCGGCGTCTGCCCCGTACTCGCCGTGGTCTGCGCGCCGCCAGCCTGCTACCAAACCAATACCCAGCTTGTATTTACAGCACTTATGAACTTATCTATAGTGTTTTATTCTTAACCTGTCTATTCAAATCTGTAGCCCAACATCCTGGGGTGAGCACTAGAGCATCTTGGAGTCGGAATGGTTCATTAGACCCGCCCCCTCCTATATATATATATAATCTATATCCTAACTTGACGTATACTAAATAGAAGCTCGAGGAGCTAAAATGTAACAAATTTAACCTCCATAATTGTATGACCTTACAGATGTAAAGATTAACAGCTTATTAATAGTCCTGTGCATTATTAATTCAATTTTTTGATGTTATTCATACCGTATGTAAATTCTTACGTTACATTACTTTTCTTACATTACTTGGCGAAAGTCGTGTCCTGAACTCTTATTTCTTTAATACATAGGTAGGTAGGTAACGAAAAATGGATGTATCTATAAATTTTTTTAAGGGGACTTAGTCAACATTGACGATGTCGCCCCATATTTATAATTACAGAGTAGGGGTTCTATAAATTAAGCTAGAGTTAAAAATGTTGATACTGGTTTACCACAAAAAATAACCTTCGTTTAAACGCTTGTTTAACAGAAGTTTAAATGGATTGTTTAGCTTAATAGGATGTAAAACAGCAGTCATATTCGAGATATTTTTTAAAGCATTTTTAAGGTGCATTATTTGTTTCTTAGTTAGTTATGCAGGGTTAGAAGTTATTTTTTACAGTAGCAAGCGAGCTTATCAATATTTTACCTGCATATTAGCCAGCGAAGCTATCTGTATCTGTTGTATTTGGCCCGAAGGTGTAAGTACGCTCGCCATTTGAGGTTGTGCTTGCATCTATATAAAAAAAACATGCTATGTTATTAATTTTCCGGTGTATTATGGTAATAATAAAATAAATAACTAAGCTAAAATATTGCATTGTAATCGCTCTTGTATATCAAATTATACAAATAATTTCAGCTCGATCGGAAAATGAATATGTGCAAGTCTTTAAACACGAATAAATGTTTTAATTTAATATTTTTTTGTGTAAATAGAAACATAGTTCATTATTCAATTGAGCTAAAATGTAATAGATAATTATGTTTTAGGAAATTGTGAGTTATTTATAAATTCGACAGTGTGGGCTAGTAATATGAAATAGTGTTTGCTAATAAATCTGTCCAGTAGTTTTCGCGCCAAGCTCTGACAAATCAAACAAACAGACAGACAACATTTCTAAAAACTACATTGCCTTCAGTATCGTTCCCCGAACATGTAACACTTACGTTTTTCCAAAAATATTTACAGTTTTTACTTTGTTACGATTTTATTATTAGATATTGGTGCTGATTCTCTTGTATATCCCGCTAAACTAATTTTACCCTAACTATATCTCTTTCTAATAAACACCATAAAAAAAGGTCAGCAAATTGAACTATAAAATTAGAGCTGTCAAATTAGTCTACGTCCTTGCAATTGACGTAAAATTAGACAAGACCTCTATGACATGCCGACTAAATTCTCGTTGATATCACGCAAATGGACTAGTTTGACAGCTCTAAAAACTTTTATCTTTTTCTAAAGATCTCAGCAAGAAAGAGAGATAGTGAGTCTAAATCAGTTTAGAGCGTGTGCAAGAGAATTAGCACCAATAAAGATTAACAAGAAGATCTTACCTGTTGTAATTGTGGTATGATTTGTAGATGTTGTGGCGCATGTACGGGTAGATGTACCGTTTGATATACAGTGTGACCGTTAGCCACGCTCACTGGCACTTGTACTGGCACCATGCCGACTCCGCCAACACCTCTTTGTACTGCTACTCCTCCACCTAAAGAGAAGGTGGATTTATAATGTTGATACAATATCTAGGCTTAGATAACCGTAGTCAAATGTTACGTAGCGACTGGATCTATCTACACAAACAACAATTATTTTAATTATTACATAAAATAAGTATTTCAAAAGTAACAATTTTTTAAAAGAAAATGTACCTTAATAACCTACTCTTTATACGTAGGTAGATACTAATTAATGTTCCTTCTTGACACTACAATCCATTTCATTTTTTGGCCCTCCTTAGTACAACTTTGCAAACTACCCCAATCCCGATAGTTTTAGTAAAACGTAATATACCCGTCTCTCTTTTTTGTAAGGAGATAGAAATCTATTATGAAATTTGTACTGAATAGATAGACAGACAAGAAATCGAGTCAACAAAAACACATAGCCTCACTCCTGTATTCCCCAGAGAGGGTAGACAGAGGTGTATGCAGTACACCCACGTTTCGCCGGCTATGTTATAAGTCCCATGTAATAGAGGGCGAGCTTTTTGCCATTATCCGGACATAATTCCAGACCCCATACTGCTACTGAGAATTTCCTAATGGAAAAACCCAACACTTTGGCCGACCCGGGGATCGAACCCAGGACCTCGTGCTCAGCAGTCGCGCTTGCTACCATTAGACCAACGAGGCAGTCTTAACAAACACGTGGTAATAAAATAAAATATTTCTAAAAAAACAAAGCATTCTAGACATAATTATACTGAATTCTTAGTACCTACCTACTGTTGTGATACTGTGATGGTAAACTACATACCTTTAAAAGACTGGTTACATTTCATATTGCCCTGGTATTTCACTCGAAAGACCAGATCATGTACTTATTTATTCTAAAGCCTGTTTTTATAAACGATGCTCAAACTTCGATCAGGGAGGTTACTGTTGACACGAATCCCAATCCCAAATTCGATTTGTGTACGAACTTTAATCAATATTCTTTAAATTGTCACATTTCATTTACATTCTGTATCATCATCAACCGTATTAACCCACTGCTATAAGCCGATATAAGCCTCCTCTCCGTGTCCGTTTCGATATATGTAGTATTGGTCCAACTTCTATCATTAAATTTCGCCGAGCAATGTGTCCTGCTCAACGCCACTTCATTCTCACATTTTTCTGACGTCGGATTTCGACTTCTCTGATCGTAACTAGCATAAAGCGATCTATACTCTCTACTACTCTCATTTTGTGTACAATCTCTTTCATCACCTTTCATGTTTCATCATCGTAAGATTCACCCGTGAGATTTTTGTCTACACTAAAGCGCTCATTTTTTTCTGACAGAAGAATTGGCAAATAATAGGTAGTAAAAATTTTGGTTTGGCTTTAAGATCGTAGTTCAAGAGTAACCTCCCTGATCTGAAATACTCATTCATTGAAATACCGCACTAAATTCGAATCTCAACTCAAATTTAGTTTTAAATCAAGCATAAAGACTTGAGCTTCGCTCCAAAATACAGGCCAAAATTTTCAATTTTAAAAATCGAAACGCAATTCCCGGTCTAAAAGGTACTTTGGTACTTATTGCGCTGAATGAAAAATGCTTAATACGATTATATGATTGCATGTTAATAATGTGAAATATGATAGCGAAGTGCATGAGAAAAAAAACTGAACAAGCAAATTAATGTAACCGCAAGAAAATTTGACATCAGAATGTGAAAAAAAAAGGAATTCATTTGCATTTTTTTAAAATTTTAAGTCATCAATCATTTTTAAGTAAAGGATATTTTAGAAACTTACCTTATGATATTTTTGAATCTAAAATTTGCGGGTACATCTAAGTTTCGGATATGGCTAGAGTTTAGTCTTCTCATAGACAATAAATGGACTGAGCATTCCCTATTCAAATGTGAATTGACACTGACTGTTAAGACTGAAAAATGTGAAAGAACCAAAGCAATAGTGCGGCCATTGGCTTTCTAGAATTCTACAAACCTACATAAAAGAGACAAATACAGTGCCACCATTTTATTTATTCAGTTGAGAGTGTCGCTAGTGTCTTCACTTAGTTGAGACATTTAAGTAATTTACAAAGGAAATTTGTTAGTTCCAATTTTGTCCACCTGAACACACATAAGTTGGTGGCACTGTACAGGCCGCACAGTCGCTTTGCATATCACTGCTTAACTGTCTAAGGCGATTGCTCAGTTTTTTATGTTTATGTCTATTGCTAAAATGCATCTATTGTCGTGTCAAGTCTTCTAACCGGTCTAAAAAAAAACCAGCCTGCTTACACCTAGAAGTACCCGCTTGTCTTTAACGTTTTTTACTCTCTGTAATCTTTGGGGTCGTCTACAAACCACGTAACGCTGGTGTAGGGGTGGAGAGGTGACTCTATACGTGTTTATGACGTAATGATTAAGGAAGACGTGGAAAAATATTATTGCCTAAAAATACTTTTCTCTTTTTTTCTTCAGGATTCTTCCTATACCGTGGGTATAGGAAGGACTCTCTCTCTTTCTTAAGGTGCCTGTCTCACTAAACCGCTAACAAAGAACAACATTACAAAGGTTAAGCAATAATTATCAGTTTTTGATCGTAAAAGTTTTCATGCATAAATATGCCTACAATTAATTTTAATTTTGTAAGTTAGCAAGCGAGGCCATGTAGCGGTTTAGCTAGATAGAGTGCCAATGTCAAGTGTCGTCAATATCTGATTGACCAAAATGTTAATTGAGTATTAAAAATTCTATAAGAATAATAATATGATTTACTATAAAAACGTTATTTTTACCTTATTTTAACCTTTGTAACGTGTACGCTATAACTTGATGGGGCAAAAAGGTTTAAAATAATACAGGGAGAAAATTTCGTCACATGGTTTGTGGACGACCGCTTTACCATAAAAACCGCGATCGAAAATAATGTCCACATATGACCGAGGCACCAACCTTGTCCATTGGGGCTCGCGGGTTGCTTCGTCTCTTTCCCATTCGCAGGCTTCTCTTGAACCACATTCGCAGTACTACACGGGATCGATATCGCCTGACTCGTAGGGATGTGAATCCCCGGGATCGTTATATTGGAGCCCGGGATCGTGATCATCGGTTGATTCCCGGTCAAAGCGCTTATGGGAATGGATAGGTTAGTGCCCGGGATCGTCACTGTAGCCTGCTGCTCTGTTAGCGAGTTGGAAGGGAGCAACACAGATTAGTACGATAGTTGTATTAGAAGCGAACATGCGGTGAATGATGATGTAGAGATAACTATGAAACATTGTTTTGTAAATGTTTTTGTAGTAGGTAGTTGAAAATTGAAATTACAATTTATCTACGCAAAATATATTAATAGTATGTCAGCCAAAATTAAAAGACTATATTTTTTTTTTCATTATTAAAACATCAACTACAAGATATAAAAAATTCAAATATTCATGCAATTTTTTTCGACAACACTAAATTACTTATAAATTAATAATTTTTTGTTTATTTTTTCAATTTGGGTAGTATATCCTATTGTCAGAAGTTTGACAGATATTTATAGAGTAATTATTATTTTAAATTTTAAAAGCAAAGCTGTAGAATGAAAAGTTAATCCCAAAGCAATCCCGAAGCTAATCGAGGTGTAGTTAATGAAATCAAAGCTTATGAACCTATTGCACTGTGCTTATTAACCTATTGCCTATTAGACTACCTATATAAGCCTATTATGCTGGTATTTACGTAATTTACTGCAGAAAATGAATATTATCATTACATTTTGAGATAAATATTTAGAGTATTTTTATTTAAGATATAACCCATTCCACATCGCGCATTTTCATACACTTAGCGCTAGCCACGCCACAGCGAAAAACAGTTAGTTATTTTAGTGTTGGGACAGTATGCATATCGATATTTTTATCAGACCGTGGCGTCGCGGACGAAAATGAGTCTCGTATAATATAAGACTGACGTTGAAAGGGTACATTTACTTAGCAAAATTATGTTAAAATTATAATAAAATTTTGGGTCTATTTTGCAAATGATATGATAATATTCATACTCTACAGTAACAGGTATAATAACGGGTATGTATACGCTATCTTAAGAGTACATACCTGTTGGTAGATGCATGACGTTCTGCAAGAAGCCTGCAGGCAGCACGGGCGTCCTCACCAACTGCCCGTTCACAAGGCTGACCTGACCCATGCCTGAGAAGTTCTGGAAAACCAATTTATAATATTAAAAAACCGTTACAATATTCTCTAAAGCTTTCGGGCAATAATTGATAACCAGAGATCGGATATTCCAGTGCATATTTACCTAAACTTCGAGGAAGTACGTAACATAGAGTGAATAATGCCACCTCTTAAATATAAAATAATATTTTTTAATACCGTGATTTAAATATCAAGTTCCGTACCAAAACTGTGTAAAATTAATAATAATATATAAATTTAAATAATATATAATAATTAAATAAATTTAATTAAATTAGAATGTTTTATTTTACGTAATTAAAATAAAACATTTAAATTTGACACAATTTTAGCATGGAACTCTAAAAAAGTACCAATATTTTCCAAATCAATAATTTGTACTTACCTAACTATATCTAATTTCTATAAAATCGAATAAAATCAAGATTTTTAAATCACAGTTTTAAAAAATATTAGGCATAGATCAAGCACTAGAAGTGTTAATATTATATTATTGATGAACTATCGACCCGCCCCGGCTTCGCACGGGTGCAATATAATACATAATAACCTTCCTCTTCAATCACTCTATCTATTAAAAATACCGTATCAAAATCCGTAGCGTAGTTAAAGATTTAAGCATACATAGGGATATAGGGACAGAAAAAGCGACTTTGTTTTATACTATGCAACCCAAGACCTCGTGCTCAGCAGTCGCGCTTGCTACTACTAGACCAACGAGGCAGTAATATTGTAATATTGTGTAGTAATATTCTGTATATATAGGGATATAAGGACAGAAAAAGCGACTTTGTTTTATACTATGCAGTGATGAAGAAGCATCACATTCATGAAGTACTGAGTAATGTGATATGAATACGGTCTGAAATGTTTAAGAACACTTAAACCATTGTTCTCAATAACTTAAACAATCCTGTCAAATATTGATACTATAACGCATTGATTTCGGGAATGCCCGACTAGTTTCGAACTCAAACGGAGTCCATTTTCGGTATACACCCGCTCTTGAAAACTCCGTTTCAATATTTCATATAATTAGTATGACTCACGAAAGTTATTATTCTAAAATCCTGTCAAAGGTTAATCTAACTCATGACTTACCTGCGCATGTTGCGCGGGAATGAATAGTGCGTCTTGTCCGTCCACAGTGACGGCCTGCATGGGCGCCACTCCGCCGACGCCGCCAACGCCACCCACCAAACAGCTGCCGTACACCCCGCCCGCTTGTTGCTGGTGACAAACACATTCGTTGCTGTTACACTGTCCATTTTACTGGGACCTTACTTCGAAACTCGAACAATACGCGATAACGTATTAAAATAACGATTCGGATCGCACATTTTTTTTATTCGATTGTTCTTTTTTAAATAGATTTGGAACGAAACGAGAGACGAAAGAACTAAGTACAATAATTAAACAGTAGTCATTTGTTTTTTGAGTCGTGATAGCCGTGGTGGGACCGTTGACTGGCAAGTCAGAGGTCTCAGGTTTGAACCCAAGGCGCGCACCTCTGACTTTTAGTAACTTACTCGTATGTGCGTATTATATCATTATATGTATAGTATTTTTTTTTATTTCTCAAAAGCTCGCTTTGCTTTTCGGACCTATCTCCCCAGTCCCCAGGCAAGCCCTCCAAACGACCGGCTATCTTTTTTTCTTTCAAAAGATAAAAACTTAATTTTTTTTCTTAAGATTATTTTAAAACATAAATAAATTTCCATACCTGTAACAACTGCGGATGTATTTGCAACAGTTGTTGCGGTGTGTTCTGATAGGTGGCGCCCTCTCCCGACACCACTCCGCCACCCAGCAGCGACTGCAGCTGCTGCATAGATATCACCTGCAATATACACCGACTTTAGCGGCCAATAACTAACGGATAGGATCAACATCTACTTGAGAACCTGTGGCGCGGAATACTCGATAAATACGAGTGAAAGTAATCATGAATTTGAACAACTTTAACTAGGAGACCTACTCCGAAATACACTTTGCCGGACCCGGGGATCGAACCCAAGACCTCGTGCTCAGCAGTCGCGCTTGCTACTACTAGACCAACGAGGCAGTAATATTGTAAAGACTGCTTGATATAATTTAACAGTGAGTGACGTGGAATGGTGCGTGTTCAGCTAAAACCTTGATTTTTAAGTGAAAGCCTTTGACAAGCAATGGAACTGTTTAGGCTGATTTTAAAAATGTAATGGAAAAAAAGAGTCTGGAAAAATTGGGGGCGCCACTAGCGCAAATAAATGACAAGTTATTTGGTACTTACATATTTCTAAGACGAATATTTGGTCATCAAATATAATCAAATGAATCACTTTTAAGTTATTTAAGTACTGACAAACTTACTTTTAAGATTTTTATTTTTAGTTCTAGCTGTCATGTCGCGTTAGACTCTTTTGTGCCACTTTTTCTTGACACGGCTACACATCAAGCTATATAAAACCAGTAAGAACTGACCTCGTATATATAGGCTTTTTGTACAACAGGATGTCAGCTTATACTGGAAATGTATAGCTTGATGTGTGGCCGTGTATACGTAGATATTAAAGAATGCTAAGTCGATGGTTTTAGAAGTTGAAAGAAAATTTTAGGACCGTTTAGAAAGGTTTTGACAATTACATTAAAACAATAAATTCACCTGAGGTTGTTGTACTTGAATTCCATTTGGAACAGCATTGGCTGCGTTCACTATGGCTGCCGATAGCTCATTGCCCTGAAAACAAGCAAATTTACTTACAATCATGGTCTTTTATTAAAAATAAAAAGACATGTCACACCTAGCATCTGTCCGGCCGGTACTATTTATATTCTATTATTTTTTGTAACTGTACTATTTTCTACTCTGTGTTACTATTGTATAAACAACTACTGAGGGCCAGTGAGTAAGTACGGCATGTAGAAATTGTTTGCAGATTGTACAGACATGCAACCGAAACTTCCCATTGTCAAGTTTAGTATTAATTCATATTATATTTTTATGTATAGTATTTAAAATGTAAACTTACAGATAAACCTTGAGCTCTCAACTGCTGCACTACAGCTGAACTAATAACCCTAAGTTGCGGCTGTTGCTGCTGCTGTTGCAAGTACTGTTGCTGTAACGCCGCTATTGTAGCTGCATCGCCTTGCACTTGTTGCTGTATCAGCTGCGCTTGCTGTTGAGCCTGCTGTTGCTGCGCTTGTTGCTGTTGCACCTGTTGTTGTTGCACTTGTTGTTGCTGCGCTTGTTGCTGTTGCGCCTGTTGCTGTTGCTGTGGACCTGTAATTTTGAATTCAGGTTTTATTTCAGAAGATGATGGGCTTGTTTCGGATTAAAACTTTTAAGTGATTTGACTCTCCCTAAGCCAAAAGTTAGGTACCATCCTTGACAATATTGTTCACATTTTAGGAAATAAGAGAAAATCGTAGGATATTATTTAAGATCTTAGTCAAACTCATCCCTAGAATCCAATGGTTGAAGTAAACACAAAACAAAAGCAAGAAGTTTGATTAGACTAAAGAGAGAGAGAAGACTAAAGAAGCCCATGATTTAGGATAAATCCCTCAAAATTTAAGGATTCCTTAAAAAAACTTAAATAATCACAAATACTGACTGAAATGTTGTTGCTGGTCCTTATTCTCCTGCTGCTGGTCGGGTCCCATGGTGGCGGCGCCGAGCCGGCTGCACGTCGCCGCCAGTAGAGCGAGCGGCGACTGACACCCGTTGCTTTCCTACAAAAGTACCATATTTTATTAATTTTTGTGTGAGATCCTCAAATGTTTGTATGTTTGTACTACACATTTAATACTGGATCGTGATACTGGTATCGATAAGAGGCATATTACACATTTAATACTGGATCGTGATACTGGTATTGAAATACTGGTATCGTGATACCGGTATCGTGATACTGTTGAACATTTTTAAAACTAACCGCATACATTTCAATGAGAGTGAATACCTACATATGAGACGTGCCTTTTTATAGGTACTACAAGAGGTGATCTGATATTTTCTGTATGAGGTTTGAATTTTGATACACTTTTAATACTGAATCGTGATACTAGTTTCATGATAACATTGATAGATTCAAAACTATCTGGATTTATGTCAATAATATTGTGTTACTGATATTGCCATCAATATTTCCTCAATACCAGACTGAGATACCCACTAAATCAATGACTACACCCCCAATTTCTGTATGTAAGCCAGTCATTTAATAAACAATAATGAACCAATATTTTGAGAGCTTTCTATAGGGCTAGGCATAACATAAGTGGTTAAGTAAAAAAAAAACAAATTAAAAAAAAATAGTTCGCTACAAAATTAAACAAAGATACATTTATTTGTGATGCATTCATAATTGAAATATATTTCCAAGTACATAATAAATAAGTGTACAAAGTTGGCAGTTGTTTTGCATACCTATTAACATTTGCATTAGTTAAGGACCAATGCAAATATTAGCATTAATTTTCATTATATGGGCAGACAAAGGTTTCTTTCTAGTATTATGTAGTGGTAAGAGCTACGTGAAGAAATTTAATTTGAAAGTAATAATTTTAAGTTAAAAATAAAATAGAATGTAATAAGTTAATTGTTAATAGTATATGCCTTAACATTTTCATGCATAGTATTCTAACTGCAACATTATGCTAGCTAAGGCCTCATTTCACCATTTAAAAACCGAGTTTAGCCCTACGCAAATTGCAGTTCTGAACTCAGTTAAACACTTAAACTGAGTTTAACTTGAATTGATTGGGTTTAGTGTCAGTAGTGAAATCGCCCTTAGTAGGTACTCCGTACAAGGGGTGGGCTATAACTGCCATATAGTTGAATGTAAAAGAGAAGTTCAATAGTGTGGGCAAGGTTATAAATACTGTAGCTGGCAAAGTAGCTGGTGGCTTTAGCCGCCAGTTGGTAGCGGAGTTTAGTCCTGCTCATAGTCGTTTTTTTTTTAATAATTTATTATAAGACAATTTGCTAAAATATATTATTTAATAATAAGAGTTGAGGGTATGTGGCCGGCCACAATCAAATGTACTAATTACATACAATATACAAGTGTGTTTATTGGTTTGTTGATGTTTCGGGCAGCAATGAAGCAACGGATTGCTGTAATTTTTTGCACTTAATAGACCAGAGTTGCATAGAGTAATTTTTACCCTGGAAAAATGCTAGTGAAGCCACAGGAAATAGCGAATAATATTTATCATTTCAGTAGTCCAAGAAGTTTCTAAATTTAGTTTTACCAGATAATCATTGGTCAGAGGGTTGTTTTAGGTGCAATTTGGATTTATGTTGAAAGTCCAATGATGTGTGGACAGTTCAGATCAGTAAAAAATAATTAAATCAATAATTTTTACCTGCGTTTGGTTTCATAGTAGGAAAATTTTACCTTCAGAATTGTTTTATGCAGTTCATAAAATTATAGGTAGGTACAATGTGGAAATTTTGTATCATATTACCTTGTACCGTACCATAGTAGGTACCTTGGTATACCTGATAGGAAAATAACAGGTAAGTACCAACTACATCTTTCCTCATAAAACTAGGAGTATGAAATGAGGAGGATTTCATCCTATGAGGATACAATCTCATTTGACTGTTGTGAAAGTCCAAATAGGTAGGTACTGGCATCATGAAAAAATCATGAGATTTTTTTTTAACATATGCCGTGAGAAAGAGCGTGTAACCTAGTAGGTTTATTATGTCTGCATTATTGTCAGACACAGACTTACTAGGGATATGTTGTCAGACAAAGGTCAACTGCTTGTACTCGTTATCAAACGAGGACGGAATTAAAAGTGAGGAAATGTCAGTGGCGTCGCCTTCATAACGTAAACAGGGGAAAGGTCTGCGTCGAAACCCTTTTATTGATCCGAATTCGTTCCAATATTATTATTCTAAGCATATTTCTGTAAATATAGCACTTATGTAGGTACTAATATGCTTACCTCAATGTGTGTAAGCATTCCATAAAATAAATTAAATTGCACTAAAAAGGTTCAATGAGTAGATTGCTTTCGCTAGATTACTTTTTTGTCCTTGCTGTCATAAGTTCACAGCTGTTATTCTTTGGATGGTAAACAAAACAAAAAGTTTCCAAAAATCATAGACAAATTGTTCAATTATGTTCGTTCACTAGTTAATTTGTTTATGATATGCTTTCACATTTTGATTTGTTCGTATAATTTGTTTTTTTTTAGTTTTGTGCTCTACCTACGTTCGATAAGTTTCACGTGTGGATGTAAAGTTGCAACAGTTCGTAAGTTTATACATCGTAATAGTTGTGACTTGACACGCCTTTTCCTAACAAGTGCCGGGAGTCGTCGCACGCAAGGCCGCCGCCGCCCTTTGATCCACCCACCTCAAATCGCGTGACTGATTTTTATGCAGCTGCTAAGTAGGCTATCACAGCAACATATCGAACACGCTAATTTAAGGTTTGTACATGAGTTTATTTTCACTTCGCAACTTTAATTCGCATGTAACTGCTTTATAATCGTGTAATTTAAAATGGCTTCCAGTAGAAACCTTGATATTTCATCATAATACTGACTTTCTAAGTGAATTGAGTTTGCTGTAAGAAATTATTCTAGTGTTAAATAGATTTCCGATCAGTATATCAGAAATGGGTGGGTATGAATGGGAAGTGGAACCGGAGGAGGACGCTGATGCTATTTCGACAAGGGAGTTGCTCGCAACACGGTCACAACCTCCTGCGTGTGGCCTGGCGGGCCCCACACGGCCGGGGCCGCACTCGCCCCGCCCTCCCCCTGCGCCGACCGACACAAGACCGCTGCCCGCTGGCGTCCGATCTGTTACACAATAACACTGCATCCTTTCACTTTGCACTCTTTACCTTGCTAGTTTTGTCCTCGTTTATGTATTCCACCTTCACTTTTGTGGGCTCAGACGACATCATCTACTTTACACTTGCAAACAAATATTTCCCTTTGTTCACGAACAGAAAGCACCATCCTCACGACCGGCCGCCAAAGTGCGGCGAGCAAACTGGCGGCGAGTCTCTCCGAGCGCGTTCGGCACTTTTCGGAGATCCGCCTCCTATCGCGTTCCAGTTTATATCATTTATATACATTTTTATCAAATGTCTGAGACTCTCAAGGACTCTGGAGTTGCTTTAGAGATAGTCTTGTTAATCAAAAGCTAATTTTACTATCTGGTTTTACTGTGGATCAAGTAAAACTAAAATTAAGTTGGTATTTCAACTTAACTTCGGTTATCTCCGTCTCACTCCAACACAGACAGGTCTTGATTATTGGTAGGCAGCAGCTGCGCCTCTCTCCTCCTCCCCGTTGCTAGTGCGGCGCCGCCGCCCGATAATAATAATTGAAAGTAGGAAGGACGTAATAATGGGTGTATAACCTCGCGCCCGCGGCCTCCTTGGGCGGGCAAAAAATGCACACATGTCGTGCCGGTCGGCGCGCCAGCCGCATCGTTTAACAAGACGTGGCCTGTAAACAAACGATAAGCATACCCCGTTGCACTTACGATTCTTTGTTCATTTGATCTCCTTGCCGTATGTTAGATTAAAGTACACTCGTGTCTGAGAAATTCTTATCAGTGTTGTATCGAGTTCACCCATTGTATGGTTATTGCAAGAATTTAATTCCTTACGAGATGGTGTAGATTGGAACATCGAAATATGGTGATACGCAAAAAAAATGAAAATATAGCAGGGATAGTTACTCATATGGAGATAATTTTTATATTATCTTTTGTTTTACCTATAATTTTTATCGCATTAATTTATTTATTAATGGTTCTCTTCATTGACAGAGTAAAATTAATATGTATTTAAAGAAAAAGAAAAATATCACAGTGTCTAGTTTTGCCACTTTATTACCTTCTATGAGAGTGATTTCGTAACCAGTTTTTATCGCAAATGGCATAGGATTTAAATGATTCAGTACGACTTCAATAGACGATAACTAATTGCTTTTCCAAATTTCTACGCCTTTAGTTAATATATGACGGCCCCATTATTTATAGGTTTAGACTGGTTTGAAACGAGAGTGAAAGTCGAACCACGTTTTGTCAAGCGTCAGTCGCGTCGCTTTGCCCTGAGTCCATTATGCACGAATGAGCAGACGCCCCGAGAGAGCGTGTGTCTCGGGCTTAATTATTTCGCATATAAAACGGACTATTTAGAACCTAATACTATGTGTATTAAAGCTGAAACTTCAATAAAAATAGATTGTCGAACATGCATACGCAAGTACGCAGTTTTCTATTTATCTGGTGTTCCATTTTGCACCTTATGAGATTGCAATTGAGTTTAAAATGGGTTTGGCCTTATTGTGGGCAAACGTCTTTCTTAAATGAGTTCAAATCTATTATGGGTGTACCTCGTCGGCGTGGCGCGGCATGCGGTAGCAGTGACGTGATGCTGTTTGCGTACAACCATTTAATTAGTCGATGAATAGTGTTGATGAAATCATCGGTGCTCATTGTTTTCGGTTCATTGTTCGACTCAGGCTAATAAAACAGTTAACAACGAATGTGTGTTAAGTTGACTCAAAAAGTATTTTACCTGCTGTTTTGTTACTACTACTAAGTAACTGCCTACTTTGTTGATATTCAACGATATTTTGATTTTATGTGGGACAAATCACATAGTCACATACAAGGTTTATATTTTTCCAAATCAGTTGGTAATGACAATGCTTCTGTCAATACCTAATGTCAAGGTTTAAACCACCCGTAAGCCTCTGACATAGCTTTCCACACCGTTGAAAAATCTATCAGGTGTGGTGGTTTCCTCACGATGTTTACCTTCACCATTTTAGCAAGTTTATAATTAATTTCTAACCACAAGGCAAACTTGACTGTAGGTATTGTCAAACTGGATCATTATTAAAAGCACTTATAAGAAACCCAACCACATGTAATTCTATCCACAAGATTGTAATCAAAATTGATAGCTTCCTCTCCAGTGTCACGCCCGCATACATTATTCGTCTTAAGCGTTCAAGGAACTGCAAAATCTGTTCTTTTAAAAACTGCAGCCAAAATAATATGTATAAAAATAAATACAGAATTTAATAAGTTCCTTTAAAAAATCTAGATTTTGACTATAAAACCCACCGAAAGACTTGTTACGAAAGCTAAAGTAATTTAGTTTGGTGCTTATTCACTAGATTTCTTTTCTGGTTAAAATCACGTACGGTTAGGGGACGTAAGTGGACCCTTCAACTTCCATAGCAACGCCCATATCCCGCAGGCTATGCTTTGTTGCTCGGATATTATTATCACCATTTTTTTAAGTTCACCATTCTTTTAGGGAAACTAGTAAAGTTCTGCTAAGTATAATCCAAAAAGGATCTTTACATAGGTAACAAAATTTTGAGCTCGCAAGTACTAAGTCTAGAAGATATCTATGACACAAAGTACTTCATTGAGATACCTATGTAATATCATACACACACAATGGCGTTCTTATAGTGAATGGCGTTTACAAGTTCCTTATTTAGCTAACATTTAAATCAATCCTTGATAAAAACACTACTCGGACTCAAATATAGCCAGGATGGGATTGAATGGGATGATTTGATGACCGAGGGATGGGAAGATTCGACTGTAGAATATCATAAATATTTTATAAATATTTTTTTTACATTCATGATGAATAAGTACTTGCGTATTTTGCTCCTCCCTTCTCCCAAAATCTGACTACGCCCCTGTTTATAGACAAATGCAGTATTCAACTGCACAAGTGCAAGTGATGTCACATGTAATAATGTAATAAAATTATATAAAATGAAGAGTAGGTATAATCCTATGGAGACAGTATTTGAGTAAACTACTCCAGTGTACTTAACCCAGTGTAAAACAATAATTAAAACACTGGGGACGTTTTTCGGTAGATATGAAAATGATTACACAAAACGCATTTAAGTATTTTTATTTAGGCATTATATTTAGGCATTTAGGTATTTTTATGGAGTATATCGATCAAACAGTATATCGGTTCCTAATTAGTTACTCATAGAATGAGCGTTATTAACATATCGAGAGCCATTATAATATAGGTAGGTACCTACCTAGTGCTAAGAGTATCGAGTATTATTTAACTAGTGAAATATTACACGTCATACAATATCAATCTCGGCAATATAAATAGGTACTCGTAACTAATGACGGAAGCTAATTTATATTCCATTCAAGTTATGAAGGTCAGACACAGTTCCGCAAAACCGTTCTTTATAGACTACTTATACAACATCCCATTACAATAACTTAAATATAATTTTTTAAATTGGGCATTGCAGTGCCAGTAATTGGATATAAGAGAATTTGATTTCCGATGGACCGGAACTGACGAAATTTGGGTCAGACCTAAACCACGACTCGGAAAGTCAATAATTACTCATACTGTACGAAAGCGTCCCCAAACTATATTCAGTTGTCCAAAGCCTCGCATTAGCCCAAAGGATTAGGTTAGGTTAGACCTGTTCAAGAATTATTTTGGTAGGCAGGATATTTACGTTTCTATGATTTGTGTTATAAATAAATATAGGTAGGTTTGCATAGAACTGATAATATTACAGTGTGCATACTGTGCTGTAACTTGCAGTTATTTAATGATCATGACGATTACGTATTATAATTAGATAGTTCTTTCGACTGCAGTTAAATGACCTTAGGGTTCATGGGTATACGGAAGCGGAAGTTACGGTGGGCGGGCCGGACCGCCTGCGTCACCCGCCCCCGCGACCAGACACGCCCTAGCTCTCACGAAGTATGCTGCATCTCAATAATTAGCACATCAACATAACATATATTTAAGTAATTCCTTCAAAGTATAGCAACCGCCGTCAAGAGAAGAGGAACAAAAACACGAGTGGGCGACAAACTCCCCACCCACTCAACGCTGGTTCAATGTTCGGTGCCATTAATCACAGCGTGTGTTTTTAAACGAGAATGAGCTATCTGCTTCAAATGTTTGAGGAAAATCCGACAAGATTGTTTCATACAATATGAAAATTTAATCTCTTTACATGATTAGTTCAAGTAAAATAACTCAGATTTTACTTAGATCCATACTATGACGTCAAAATAGAGGAATCGATATAGTGGCCGTGATGTTGCCGATCAGTCGCTGTATCTTGGGTTCAATTCCCAGAAGGGATTATATCACAAAAAGTTATTCTAATATGAAGAAAGTTTTAATATCAATCTGAACTCTGAAGACCAGAATAACTTGACCTCCAGAATCACAATTCACATGATATCTAACGTTAATAACGATGGATTTGTGTTATCTATGCATACCTCTTCAAGAATACAAACGTTTCGTTTCCAAGTTATTTATAGAGAATTATTGAAAAATTATAAGTAATGAAAAACAGTAAATTCGCAATTAATGACGTAATCAATTTTAAAGGGCTCGTTACAGTCATCAATCTGAATCGTGACTTTACGACATAAACTACGTAGGTACTGTCATTTAATAACAGCGTGTATAATTTCAAAGTACAACATTGTCCGATATCTACAAGTTCTTCTAAAAATAAAAGAGCCTAAGTCGCAATCTCTCTTTCCAATAGAAACCTTATTACAAGGTTTTAGGCGAGAAAATGATTTATCAAAATTAAATCTTACATTTTTTTTAAATTATCATCATAATCAACATCCGGTAGACGTCCTCTGCTGGATGGAGGCCTCCCCGTAGAATTCCAAAGTGACCGGTCTTAAACCGTGTTCTTCCACCGCAATGGGCTCTTTTAAATAAAAATATAGAGTTGACTTAAATCTCCGAAAATTACAACAGACTTGCCTTTTTACCAAATATTTTCTTAAACCTAAAATCATAGCTTATCGAAATCCTGATAACCCCCTAGTAACATTTCCCGTGTTAAAAATTCATAAGAACGCGGAAGAGTCGCGCCCACCCACCGCCCGCCCGCGACTTCATCCGCGGGGGCGTAACCGCCGCCCTACGCCGCGCCCGAGGCCGTATAACTTTTTCCCGCCAACTAATTTCAAACTTTTCGTAATGACGTTTCACGTAAGACTATTTGGCTTTCGACTCTTGGCCAAAAGTTTTTGTATTTACAAAAAATATTATATGTAAGTATGTCTAGTTGAACAAATTTTGAAACTCATGCGAAAGTTAGAACAACGAAATGTGTATCGATGTTTGGATTGATAGAATTAAAGCAACAATACTTCCGAAACCAAAATCGTTTTTGTTTTGCTTGTACTTGTACATGTCAATGAACATTGTTTTGGTGACGATTGTACAGGCTGAATGATTGATTGAAAAATCATTCGTTCATGTCATCTATCTTGATTTTGTCTATGATATGGATTAGGACGCGTTCACAATGATCACGGTTTGTTTCAAAACGGGCTAGGTAGAAATGCTTTGTCTACTTTGTAGGTGGTCGCCATGTATGAATAGGCTGGCTTGACTGGGAGTTTGGGGTTCTTACAGAATATCGGCATGAAATAACAGTACCTATTCGTAGGTATTATATGTTGTTTCGTTTATACAGTAAAAAGTACTGTAGACCCAATCCCCCTTCCATAATCTCCCATTACCCTTTCCATAATCACGCCGTCACAAGTTAGCAACGCGCAAGTGATACCCCTATGGTAATGCAAACGTCTTTAGGTCACGCTAACCCGATCAGGCGAACGGGCTGTAGGTATGTGTTTCATTGTTTGGCATCTGCGTAGACAGTGCCTTTAAAAAAAATCTAATCGATTTAAAATAGTAACAGAGCTAGACTAAGCCAAAGAAAAAAAAGAACTAGACTAGGTGAACAGTTTTTTACGCATTATCGCTCGTGAAGCGAAAGCTCTTTGGAAACAAAATCAACTAACCTGCGAGTTGCGACCATAGGTGGTGGTTAAATACATCAACCGCTCTTTCACCTACTTTGTAAGATTATGTCAAAATATGTACCTAGGTTTTATACTTACCTCGATGATACCACAACCGTTCGAGACGGCTGAATGTAGAGAAATAGGTACTATCAAACCGAAGAAGCGAGCAAAAGCGTTCTCGGTAATACGACCAAGTTTGACGTCACGTTTAGCGTAGCGGTTAGGCGATTCGACTTCTGCGCTTGGTGTTAAGGTTTCCATTCCCGTACACTGTCATCCTCACCTAGTACCTATACCACAGATTACTAGATAGTTACTCCTATACCTAGATACTTATTCTTTACTAGCTTCCGCCCGCGGCTTCGCCCGCATGATATGTTGATAAATTGTAGCCTATGTGTTATTCTGATGTATAAGCTATATTGTGGTGAAGTTTCATTCAAATCCATTCAGTAGTTTTTACGTGAAAGAGTAACAAACATCCATACATCCATACTTACAAACTTTCGCCTTTATAATATTAGTAGGATGTGCAGAACAAAACATGCAGAGTAACTGCATGCGCATAGCTAAGAGTTGGAATTTTATAGAATTTCGTATTTCCAGGACACATTAATTTTGGTAATTTCAAATAGACTGAATAGACATCTTGAAGGCAGGTGTGCTTCATCATAGACCACAACACTGCTTACCATCAGGTGGGTTTGTGGTTAAATAAAATCGGTCAAGAGCGTACCATTATCTTCCTATACAACATTAGACACACAACCTTTTTTTCAACTTCATTGCCGTTATTAATAATGAGCAAAAAACTTAAATATTTATTTTATTCTGTTTAGTTTAGTATTTTATGTTATAGCGCAACAGAAATACATTATCTGTGAAAATTCAATTGTTTATGAGATAAAGCCTGGTTACAGACAGACGGACAGCGGAGTTTGGTAATGGGGTCCCGTTTTTACCGTTCGGGTACGGAACCCTAAAATATTGGTATACCTACCTAAGCATGCCCAAATTTTGGTCCTAATCTGATCATTTCTGCCCCCCCCCCAGGGTCCTCAAGGGTCCGCCCTAATTAAGGTACTGAGTCAGAGATCTCAGGTTCGAACCCAAGGTGACTCCTCTGAATTTTCATAGTAAGTTTTATGCGTAGGTATTTCAATTAATTATCACCTGTTCCGTGCCTCGGAAATCACGTTAAGCCGTAGGCTGTCATGAAGAGGTCAGACAAAATAGTTATCGTATAGTTCTTGATCACGTGCTGTAGCTTGACACGATGCGCAGACAATTTTGAACTATACGATCTTGGTAATAGAGTTAATTTTTCATTGTTAACCGAACATACTGTACTAATGCTGACCCAAAGCATTGCTTGGTAAGGTGATTGAGTATTGTTTTTTTCTGTATTCCCCAGAGGAGTAGAGGTGTGCAGTATTTTTTTTCTATTGTTTTACACAGGATTATTTGTAATATACCAGCATCCTTAAAAAGTCATTCATTCATGTCATTAAACTCATTATTATGAACAACTTTTACTATGGGACCAACCCTGAAATCGCAACAAAAAAAATCTGCTGTTCCATACATTTATGAACAAAATGTACAAATAACCCTGTATGTATGTAGGTATGTATGTATACTTAAGTAGCTTAAGGAAATAGGTCATCAATATAAACAGCAATATAAGATTGAAAAACATTTTATTTGCATAATAAACACATCAAGAACTTCAAAATACATTGTAAATTGTACCTATAGTTCGATAGAGAACAGTGTTCTTCTTAAGTGTAATTTTAAGGCGCCAGGCTATACAGCTATCTCGCTTGCACATTGGAGATATAAAATCACTGAATTTAGTTAAGAAAGATTGTAAAAAATTAAGTTAAGGGGAATAACATTACAAAGGTTCAGCAGGGGCGTGCAGTTCGTATACCTAGGCAAAAAGACACTGCCTACCATGACAGATACGACGCAGACGACGAATTAGTGAAAATTTGTAGGATTTAAGTAGGTACGTACTGCCTACCATGTCGTGTCTGAGCACGCCCCTGAGGTTCAGCATTCTTCTAACGAATACGTTCACGAATCACTTACTGGCAAAGCGACTTGGATCTTAAAACCCAGTTGGTACACGTGCACTCAGTGACGCCACAGTGAAGTCGGCGGCGATTTTAAGGATTTTGCAAGCCTGACTCCACCAACCAAGACCTGATCCAGATCTTGCTCGTAAGCGATTTTTTCTTTCTGCAAACGAACTTTACCTACTATATTATACTCCTTATTTTCGATTTTTTTTCATAACTGTATTCAGTGTGCGAGCCAGATAGAGGTTTAGCTAGACTGGCGTGCCTCAATATCTAACACGTGCCCATACTTCGGAGATTCGATAGTAAGAAGGTTTAACCTCCACGAAAATGAAGCATAAATGTATAAAAATTAAAAAGGTAACGCTTGTGCTGTGTCAAGCTTCAGCGTAAAATAAACTTTATTTTCATTTGATCAGAATTTTATGTTCAATGATTCCCAAGAATCTTTTAAATGACTAGCTCTTATTGTAGATAATGGTGTAAGAGCTTAATAAATTTATTATAAAACGTATTCGTATTGATAAATACTTTGATAGTCAATAAGTAGTTCAATAAATAAATCACCTTATAACTAAACAATCACATATCAAATCCGCTGTACTTAAAATTAGGAAACGATTCAAAATGTTTAACATGCTTGAAACTAGAATAAAATTATAAAAAAAACATCCTTACGTTGTCTACGACAATAAATATATGGACGTAGTATATTACATAAGAGCATGGACGTAGCCAAGAGGGGGGAAATGTGGGGAAACTGCTACCCTGGAGATCCCATTTTCTGCAGCTCATAAATATTTTTCAATTTTTTCTTTCAACTTGCCCACCCTGAGCAAATTCTTTTACTGATCTTGCCCCCTATACATATCAGCTGGCTATGTCCTTGCAATCAAGACAATCGTGGAAGGTCCGACCGGACCTAAAGCCTTATTCGCTAACTCAGTTGCTTTCGTTTGACGGTACTGATCGTCACTTTTCTTTGTCTTTTCCTACACCAAAGAACAAAACTACGTAACGAATAGAGCCCATAGATTTTAGATATGTTTACAATAAAGATCGCAAAAAATTGTACTATCGATTTGTGAAATAATACTTTGTGTGCATGGCGCCTACGTTGTTGCGATGAGTTGGTGTGTCTGTAACAAAAAGGCGCAGTTAGGATTCAAACAAATAATTGTCTATGATTTGTTTATTTAATTAACCACATTTTCTTACGAACAAATTAATTATCACTTGCTAAAATGGTGAGGGAAAATTCGTGAGGAAACCAAACCACCTCAGAGGTTTTTCAACGGTCTGTAAAGCCATGTCAGAGGCCTACGGGCGGTTTAAGTTTTGACACTAGGTTGTTAGAGATGGTGCAGGACCGACGCCAATGGTTTTACGTGCTCACTGCGGCACGCTGCAAGTGATAATTAATTTCTAATAGGTACTTATGCACATAACTTACGAAAAGTCAGAGGTGCGTGACTTAGGTTCGAACCTGAGTGAGATCTCTATCTGATCACTACACATAACTTCACATAAGAATTAGTAGTACCGTGTAAGTGGCATTTACAAGCCACCACCGCTCCTCTCGACGGAGATCTTCTTCTTAAGCATCTCTTGTTCATGATGCTCTTCCTCCATCTCGGCCATGCGCGCGAATCTCGAGTAAGCCACGTGGCCAGATTTGATAGCTGACATCATCTGTATGGAAAAATTGTTGAGCATTTGTTACTTGATAAATTAGAGAAATTTTATGAAAGAATAAGGCCTGTTCCATCACTTTCTGGTAAGTTACACAGGCACTGCCTACTAGTAAATTCAAAAATGGAACAGAATTTTTATGAAATAATGTTTTACCTTAAAACCTCAAACATAATTTCGTACAAATTCTGTTCCATTTTTTTATTTACTTAGTAGCCTGTCTGTAGACTGTGAAACAGAGCCTAAGTAAGATTTTATAAATTTTGCTTTATGGGTTATTAGGAAGTTTTACTGCTAAATCATTTTTTAAATATAGAAAGACGGAATACAAATATTCTTCTAATGATTTAGAATTAAGATATTGTTGGAGAGACAAGTAATTAATTAATTATTTTAAACTTACCTTTTCTTACCTGTATCTACTCTGAAGTTATAGGCGTCTTACAATAGGTAATGCTTTGTTAGTGACCCGAAAAGTAATAATAAAACAAGTGCAACGAGTAAAAAGCTTTAAGTTATAGTAAGCTATTTAAGAAAACATTAGTCGAGTGTTTTAGTAAAATGACAGACAAACAAAAGCTGGCATTAAGGCGCGGACATTCGCGCCTTAAGGCGTTAAGCGATAAAAAGCGTATATTACTCAGGGTGGTACAGAAACATGTTATAAAGGCCGATTTCTATCTAATGAGGTCTCTGGGAGCAATCTTCTAGATCTTAATAAGTCACACTCTTTTTAAGAGTTGTGTTATTGAAATGTTTTCATTATTTAAATCTAGTAATTTGCACAGAGTAGCACTTATTAAGTATCTGAAGTACCTACCTACATATCAAATGGGCAACCTGCTGCGTGCGGTAACCTAATGGGTAGACTGCATGATCAATATGACTTTACATTCTGAACTAACTTGAAGGACTATTAATGCTGACACAATACGAACTATGACACACACAAAAGCATAATCGAAAAATTAAACTAACACACACATTAAATAGTTTAAAGTACTTACTACAGGCTATTTAATTTAGGATTCTTAATACTGAGTTAAAAATGAGCTAAGGTTTTGATTATTATTGATGTGATTAATGTAAATTAAGTGCATTTTCGATAACCACCGGCGCCTAATCAAAAATTGACTGCAATGTTTTGGAAATATTGCCTAATAAATAAGAAAAAAAAACCAACTTAGGAATAGAAGAAAAATCAAATATTTTATTACCAAATCTTATTGCAACAATTTTTTAAACATTGTATATTTTATGCATGTAGATGCACTGTATGTACCTATAATATATATACATATAAATACAAGCTATCATAAAGATATTAAAACTTTTTTGACATTAAAATGGTGTCGAGACCTTACTACATACATACATAGACTCACGCTTGTTTCCCAGAGGGGTAGGCAGAGACAACGGATTTCCACTTGCTACCTTACTACATTTTTACATAAAATGTTTTTGGTGGGATCATTACTATAAAATACTAATAAGTGCCTGTATCCTACTATTCTCCGCAAGGTTGAGTTTATTCCACACTCTAACAATTTGGTAGCTTAGAGATTGTCTATGTGGGTTGATATCTATAAGTATATATAAAAATGAAACCCGTTTTCCGTTGTCACGACATAGCATGAAAACGGCTTGACCGATTTGGCTGATTTTGGTCTTGAATTATTTGTGGAGATCCAGGGAAGGTTTTAAGATGAGAAAAAGGGGTAGAGTAGGGTAGGGTAGCGGTATAGTAGGGTAGGGGTAGAGTAAGGTAGGGTAGGGTAGGGGTAGTGTAGGGTAGGGTAGGGGTAGTGTAGGGTAGGGTAGGGGTAGTGTAGGGTAGGGTAGGGGTAGATTAGGGTAGGTTAGGGATAGGGTAATGGGTAAAGTAGGGTAGGGGTAGAGTAGGTTAGGGGTAGAGTAGGGTAGGGGTAGAGTAGGTTAGGGGTAGAATAGGGTAGTGGGTAGAGTAGGGTAGGGGTAGAATAGGCCTTGAAGTAGGATAATCACGCGTACGAAGTCGCGCGGGGCAGCTAGTATTTAAATAAATTGTGCAACACAGTTGAATATTCTGCCGTTTTTCTGAATATTTGTTTAGGGTACTTACGTACCTATAAATAATATAGGCTTAGGTACACACTGCATAAAAATAAAAGCCAAATATATAATACAAGCGCTTTTGTAGAAAAAACTTACAACACGATCAAACAAGCTAGGAAACTCAAGGAGAAAAATAAGGGGGACTAGACAAAATGCAATGCGGGTATTAAAAATCACAACAGAAATATTTTAAAATGTGAATGTTGTAGATACAGTCAACTGCACACCAGTGGTAACAATTTGACACTGACAGCACTCTTATTGCGTAGCAGTAAAGGTGCTTTTCGTAGTGCAAGTGTTACCCCTGTTATGCGGTTGACTGTACTCATTTAACTGAACAAACGAGAGAACTTGATAATTAAAATTTGTCTTTTACTTGACACGGAAGGCAAAAAAAACTTAGCCTTGCGCCAATCGTCATCCTTGGATCATTTAAATATATTTTTTATTAGACGATTTTGGACGAAAAGGCAAAAAAATCTTAACCCAGTCGTTTCGGCTTCGATACGATACCCGTTTCTGTACAAGATTTTTATATTGCATTTTCTCTAAACCCAAGGACAGACAGCAGAAAAAATACAGTGCAAAACACATCACGCAATAGAGACCTGCAAATACTCGTCGAGTTCTACTTGTCCGTTCATATTAGTGTCGATCTCTTTCAGAATTTCGTGCAATTGTTCGCCGGTGACCTCTTCGCCGTAATTCTGTGAACCATTGCCCACATCAACAAGCGTACAATATGACGTCATGATTTTAGTAGCAGTGAATCTTTGTCACAGTGAAAAGGCAGCACATTATTGTACAGTGTAAGTTTGTGTGACCATTTTGGATTTGCTTAGAGACAAGATTTATTGCAAACAATTAAAGGTATAGTATAGCTAAAATATGCACATATAAAAGCTATAACAAAGATTCCATACTACATAGGTATTTACATTTTAATTTAAAATCGTGCAAATACTAAATATATGCCTAAATACTTTAATTAAATATTGATTAGTCAGTCATATTTGCACAAATGAATTTGAATAAATGGAGAAGGCAGACAAGGAGAGCCGACCCCAGATAATGGGATAAGGCGAAGGAAAGAAGAAGAAGAAGTCATATTTGCACAATTTTAAATCAATAATCCTGAAAACCCAAAGACGTGGACCACAGCGATAGCGACACCCATTTAGTATTATTTCCCGTATATTGTCTACCTGTAGGTAGTCCTGCAATTCCAGTTGTCCATGGTAAGTTACGTCAATTTCTGACAAAATGTTGCTTATCTCTGCATCGCTAGGTTTCACGCCCAACTCCTAGAATCGGCATTATTATGTTTAGGTAGTGTCGAACTGTCGATTAAGGCAGTAGCCATAAGCCCAGAACTGTTTAATTAGAATTTCCTTTAATAAAATCATTGCTAAGCACACACGACCGAGGAATCGAACCAATGCAAGGTAAAGTGTTACTAGTACCCAATATGAGTTTTCAGTCATATATTTCTATAGGCAAATCATTTTTAATTTTGATCACAAAATCTTTTTTTATCGGCCGTCCCCAGCCAAGGTTCGGGAGATATAGTTCGCAGCTATATGAATATCTCTTTTCAATAAACCCCTGACCTCTTTGGGTTGCGACTTGCGAGGATCAGAAGATTGAGCTTCCGATATTTCGGAGCTTTGCATGTCATTTTCGATTGACAAAAGAAATCCCGTAACAATTTAATTGTAATTTAAATAAAAGTCCAGCCTCTATTGTACTTCTATCATACCTTAAGACTCCTCCTAATATCGTTGATGGAGACGAATCCTTTCCTATCCTTGTCTATGATCTGGAACCGTTTGATGTAAGTCTGGATCTCGTCCTTACTGAGATTGATAGGGATCTTGTCGCGACTGGCTCGGTTTACCATCTGACCCATCTCATTGGCTAAGAAATCGTTTGCATCCTTGATTTGTTTCTGAAATTTGTTACATTACATGTCATTAATTTATTTATTTATTCAAATACACATATACAACATTACAACTTAAGTATCCAATTCGTTGTACATACCAAGATTAATAATTATTATTAATCCATCAATCAATACTTCAGACACTCACAACACACTGTTATCCATCTTGATGCAAATAAATCGCAGTGCGGTGCTGATGTCAGAAGGTCATTCAACAATGTGAGAGCTCGAACCAAAGGAGAATTATCATAAGCCACTGTATGTGTCAACGTGGGTATAGCTAGTAGTTGACGTTTACGTGGCCTTAGCTGGTACTTGGGTACAGGTTGGTTAATAAGTTTAATTACTATGTAGAGATCAGATTATGGGATGCATATTTAACATTGTCTCAAACATATTTATGCATCATCATCATCAGCCGTAAGACGTCCACTGTTGAACAAAGGCCTCCCCCATGCCACAATGAGCGACAGATAGCCGTTTGCATCCACTGGTTACCCGCGACCTTGACAATGTCGTCGGTCCACCTAGTGGGAGGCCTACCAATGCATACATAATGCAGCAATATGCATGGATGAATATTTATCTAAAGTTAACAAATTATATGGAAGCGGTTTCTTATTATTAAAAATAAAATCCCGGGATAGCATAAATACCTAAAAGGATGTATATTGCTTGCATACTTACTAAATGCTTATTTATTCTGAAATCTGTTACTTATTTTTTTTTTTCTTAACTTTAAGAGAAAAAAAAACCAAGCCTAAACTTTAACTTTATGGAAGGAAGGAAGGGAGGCATTTGTCTTGTGGGTCGATAACGGCTAAAGATAACAATAATAATAAAACGTAAGAGAATCGCCGTGAGGACTATTTATATCTATAATGTACCTTCTTCTCAGCATCGCTCCAGTTAAGTTCCTCCGCCATGATATCCACGATGGTGGGCAAGGCTTCAGCGGCGGCCTGCACGTTGAGGAAGGCGAGACGCAGGCGACGAGCAATCATATCTACTGCAGTGCGGGCGTACTCGCGACAACCGTACCTTAGTTAACAAAAACATTGAGAATTTTATGTTTGTTTGATAGGAATTCGAGAAATCCACTCGGAATAGTCCACCAATAACCGCAGACGACACAATTCGAGAATTAGAACTGCTATTGAGATTTTTAATTGGAAAAACACAAACACTGCCGACCCGGGGATGGAATCCAGGCCTCTGCGTTTTTTTTAGTAAGTAGTATAAAAAAAATCTTCAACAGGCCCTTTTCCTTGGACAGCCAATAATTCTCATATTAGCTTATAATTAACAGAAGTTTGCGAAATTTTTGTAGAAAATAGAAATGATTTCGAGCGGGATCTGAACCCGCGACTTACTGGGTAAAGTCCCCAGTCTGCCACTAAACTATCGTTAAGCCTTATTATCTTAATTCTCTTCTATACATTCAATCATCTCCGATAGTATGATTAGTACTAGAGGGCTAGCTAGCATCTCTAACTTTGCAGTTAGAATACAATTCTATTAGATACAGATGTAGCTAACTGTATTTATAGTTATTAGTAATGATATTATACCTGTTTATCTAAATATGCAATCGATGACTTACCTAATTTCAGCATCAATGTACGGGAACTCAGGATGGACCTTCTTTCCAATGATGGGCCACCGCTTGCCGGTCATCGCCGCCATCTTAGCGACTGCGAACGCTCTGTCGCCGTACGACTTGGCTAAGTGTTGTGCTACCTGAAAGGTATTTCATTAGATCTTAACCTTTTGAGCGCCATAGTCAGTTTCTGTAGTCAGTTTTTTCTAAGTAGCGTGGGTTCTACCCGGGGCAAGCTGGAAATTTACCCGCTAAGTTTGAGACTTTCCTGATTAGAATATAAAAAAGTGAAACAATACAAGAAAATAACGAATTAATCAATCTTTTTATCAATACAAGTTATTATGTACCTACTTAACCCCTTACAAGTTGTGTCACAAAACCCAGTAAGTTACACAGGATTTACAGAACACATTACAGAGGAATGAGGTTAGAAGAAAGCAGTAGAGGTGGACTATAATTTTGAAATCACAAGTATAAATTAAACATTTGAAAAACCCGCCGTACAAAAAAACAACTTTTTTTAGGTAAAACAATCGATCAAGTTAGGTACATTTCAAATAAAAAAAAAACTTAATCAAAATCGGTTCTTCACAAACGTTATACTTACTTATAATATAATAGGGTTAAAAATAAGGATTCCTAGAATAATCATTACATAATTAATTAGAATACTCACTTCCATTTCTAATCCAAAATCTTGCACTAATCTAATATACATGGTAGGTGTCCAGCCGTGCGCGCCTTCTATTAGGAATCCATCGGTCTGACACTCTTTGTACAATGGTTTCAAGTTGGCGCCTGAAATGTATTAAACCACTTTAAGAATAAGTATTACATAGGTTATGGTATAATATGTTATCTATCTCGTTCTTGGTGACGGACGCACTGGTTACGAAACCCGCTTTGCATTTTCGCAAGCAATCAAATGTGACCTTTTCAATGTCATATGTACTTTCTTAGTTAATCCAAAACTCCAATAACTAATGGACGGTGGTCCATTAGCAATAGTGAAGGAAAACATCGTGAGGAAACCTCGACTTATAGACTGAAATCGCCAACACCACGCTAGCTCGTAGTGAGCTGATTAATTCTCGATCTTTCTCTAAGTAGAGGCCTTTGCCCTGCAGAGGGACAGTTATAGTCTGGTTTATTTATTTACTTAATTTTTTTCCATCTTATTTGGGTCCCCTGAAAACTTTAGAATGAGACCTCAATAAATAATATCTTATGGACCCAAGAAACAGTAAACATTACCAACGATTTTATATGCTCTCCAAGGCACGGAGTAATTGACAATTAATTTATAATACGCACATAACTTACGAAAAGTCATCGGACTATGAGAGTGAGGGAATAGTGAGTGCACTTGTGTTTGCACACACCCTTGTGCACTATAATATCTCCTGCGTCGATGTCACTGTGACCGAAATTCGAGAACATTATATAGCACATATTAATATACTTACTCTCAATAGCAGCGTCTATGGTCTCGGCAGCCATAGATCTGTAGGTGGTCCACTTGCCGCCCGCGATGGTGACCAGGCCGGCCGGAGACACGTGCAC
Organism: Protodeltote pygarga; assembly: GCA_936450705.2. Lineage (NCBI taxonomy): Eukaryota > Metazoa > Arthropoda > Insecta > Lepidoptera > Noctuidae > Protodeltote > Protodeltote pygarga. Next base: position 13,291,477 of record OW388250.2, on the reverse strand, counting down.
GATGTGGTTCCTTGCCAAGGACTGCGTGTCAGGCTTGTTGGGGTCTGACACCAGGGGCCTGATGCCAGACCAGGCCGAAAGCACATCGCCGCGACGTACTGGAAAGTTAAGAATTTTAGTTTAGTTAGTACCTACAGACTTGGTTGTAACTTCGATTTGTATTTATTTACTGGTCTATTTATACATTTTGTAAGTACCTAATTAATAATTTTGGAAACCGCTGAAGTCAATATGTTGGATCATCTATGACCCACTTGTTACTCCTTTATTCGCAGTAAATAGAAAACAGATTTGCTAAGTCGTAATAATCGATGTTCTTTGAAGCCCAAGCCACTCCAACTGGGACTGAGTGGGTTATTCATCATTCATTTGATCTATCAAATTAGCCACAAAATTACCAAACTAAAAATTAAATGTTGCCTCTTCCAATCTTCATAAATGTCGTCAGTAATTAAATTCACTTTTCATCGAAAATTTATTTTTTGTCAAAAAACTAAAATACAGACCTTCAACATCAGGGTTCAAATAGTTCTTAACTTCGGTGAGGATGAAGAGGATCTCGTCCTCAGTGGGCTTGGGGTTGTGCGTGACTGCGCAGGGCAGGTCCGTGGTACCAGCGATAGTGCCCTTCAGCCATGGCAGGAAAAAGATTACACGACCGTCCGACGTCGCTGGGTCAAGGAGACCCATGTGTTCCGGACTAAAAACGAGAATATACATATAAAATACCGCTTGCAAAAGAAAAATAGAACATACCTTAGGTATTACCTAATAAAATTAGGATTGTTATTTGAATTTAAATTAGTCTGACGTCACTGGGTCGAGGAGACCCATGGGAGAGTATTATAAAATACCGTTGCTAAAAATAGAAAATACTTATTACGTAATTAGCATTGCAATATTAATCTAAATTAGTTTAAATACTAGGTATCGTGTCATTTACCAAACTATTAAATGTACCTACAGGCGCAGTAACTATTTATTAATCTGTGCTACAGGTACCTTTATGCGCATATCATTAATTAACATAAATCACCATCAATCTTTATCGCGAAACCTCGGAGCGAGGCGGTTATAAATAGAATACCTACTCGTTACTATAAGACATCGTCGCAAGGTATTTTAAACATAGCACATAGAACGTTACGTATTTTTAATATTCATAGATTCTTAGGAAAACTTTTTTACTTCAAATTTTGTTTTTATTTTATTCATTGGTAAGTAAATATGCATCCACCCCGGTTACCGGCGACTCTGACGATGTCGTCCACCTGGGGGGGGGGGGGATGGGCTTAGCCAAGTTGACTATCTACAATCGCTAACGCTATAGAAAACGAAAGAAATGTATAGGATTATATCGTTATGTCGCGTGGTCAAAACAAAGGAAAATAATCTAATCCTATACATTTCTTTCGTTTTCTATAGCGTTAGCGATTGCAGATAGTCAACTTGGCTAAGCCTGGTGGGAGGCCTACCACCGCTTCGTCTTCCGGTTCGTGATCGCGACTCGAGAACTTCTTCCCCATCAGTTATCGACAAGTTCCCGTTCGTTGTTGCATTAAATAGGAGACCTTCGCTCAACAATGGACGCTTTCCGGCTGATGATGATGAAGTAAATATTGGTTCTCTTTATACCTGTAATATCCAGGTAACACGATATGCACACCAGATGAGGGACAGCAGATGTCTTTAATGGTGGGGTCATCCATTTTCCTGATGCTGTCTGTGAAGGGACCGGTTGCGTTGATGATACACTTCGCTTTCACGTCCCATTCCTTGCCTGTTAACTCGTCCTGAAATAAAATAATTCAAGAATTAAATGTTTTTTAAACTAGCTATCGCCTTCGGTTTCGCTCGCGAGGTATATCGATAGAAAATAGTCTGTCATTTTTTGGGATGTGAGCTGAGGTGGTAGACTTTTTGAATTTGCGAACAAAACAATTTTGACACATGAACTTCCCCAGGGTCCTCACGTTGGTGATGGCTTCTTAAAGGGTCTCGGTGACCCGAGGAATTTGGTCCGCTAGTTGGCTATCTACTGCATTCCAGCAGGACGTAGACAGGCCGCTTATCTCCTGGCTTTTCATTATCTGCCCAGTTACGTTGATCGCAACTTGGTGCCAACCTTCTGACAAGGTCGTAGCAATGATTTACTAGGGGGGGATTTGAATGAATTCTATCGACCTACCCTATGGGTGCTCTGCTTTGGTCTGGTATGCTTAGTTTATAGAGGAGTGTCGGTACCTTTAGCCTGGCCCCGCTGAGCTTGCCAGTAGTCTTGTAAAGCTTGGTGACACTGACGTGGTTGGCGATAGTGGCGCCATGACGAGCTGCAGTTAGAGCTATCGCTAAGTTCATACGAGCGTCGTCTTGTTGACCTGCAAGAGAATTTAGAGACCAATGCTAAAGTTCTTATTTATTTTTAGCTTTTCACATGTCGAGATGATACTCGACATAATTATGTACACTCGGATTTGTATGACACATTTACTCTACATATAACTTTCTAAGATAACAATATACCTTAAGATAACTTAATTAATGTAGGTATTATTTGCAGTTGCACGAGCGCGAGCGGGACGAAAAAATATCTTAAGCGACGATGTTTACCACGTTCCGTCCTACGTGTGCCCTATAGCTAGAAGACGAAGCAGGGGTTAGTAACACTAGACGCACCCGATTTAAGTGAATTGAAAAGTTTTCACTAACACATTTACTCTATCATCTTGAATGGCATCTTTGAATGACATACATATCTATTGTGTAACTATTGTGAGTCATAGTTACATGAGCTTAAGGTGTTACAGAATAAATGAGAGCGCTAAACACGATTGCGCTACGTATCATGAATATTTGGCATGGCGGCCAAAATATTTTGATACAAAAAAAAAGTGTAGCAAGAATTGAAATGAAAAGTGCATTAGGGTCGTTGCCTAATAATAAAAAAGTAATATTTAGGTATTTAATTGAAAATATAAAAAAGATTGACAAACAACACGACATGTAAAAAAAAATAGATAGGTATAATAATCAGTCGCATAATGCTAAAGTTAGAAGCTTTTGAAATTTCTTCTCAATCGCCATCTTCTCACAAAACAAATATATGTATGGAGTGACAGCTCTTTGACATTGACATTAAAAGAAATTACGTCATTTGTTCGTAGCTTAACAGCCTATTTAACACGCGCAGAATAGCACTCACCGTCATAATACACGATGCCACCGCACAGGTTGTCTGACTTGAGCATAGGGAACAGTTCCAACGTGTTCTTCTTGGACAAGTAGTAGGAACTCTTGACGTTTCTGTCACCGGCCACGACATCGTACATCTTGATACCGAACCAGTAGTAAGGGACTTGCCACCATCTGTGTGGTAAAAGAATATTTTAATAAGTTGTAACAATTTACTTTTTTCGCAAAAGAATCCTAGTGTTTTTTTTATCATAAACCATTCCTCAAAACCAAAATAAATATCTGTGATTTATACAATTAATGTCGAATGCGGTAATCGAAACTGCTATCATATCTTCTGTGTTTGGTAACTGCTAGCAGTGGCGGAGTCTTCATACAACTCGATTCTTACCGGCTTCCCATTGAAAAATGGCACGGTCTATAATGCCTACTGACTGTGCCATTGATTTTTCCCTGGTTTGGCTCCGGCTTACTTCTTGAAAAAATTCACTCTGTTGACTGTTAGTTAGTAGTTCCGTAGTTCTGTATCAGTAGGTACGAAGTTTACCAACTATAATATACTAATTTAGATAATAGTATTTCAGATTTACTAAGGGGTTGATTTCGGGGTAGCCCTGATCTCACCCGTGAGTAGTGTTGTTGATAGCAACTAAAAAAAACAAAAGTGTTAACATCTAAAATAATACCAACTCACTTATAAACAGGCAACAAGATAGGCAGCGGTCTCGTCAAATGTGGCGCCACCTCCAACATGTTGGCTCTCTCATGCAGGGCTTCCTTCACCATCTTGTACTGATCGTAGTCCAGTTGCATGATAGCCTTCTGTAAGTACCGCACTCCACCGTGGATAAGCTTCGTGCTACGACTTGAGGTGCCGCTGGCGAAGTCATCAGCTTCTACACAAGCTGTTCGGAGACCTGGAGACGATTTATGATTTTTAGCTTAATGACTCGGATGGACAAGCTTGTGGTGTTCTAATATTCAGAAGTGAGCTCAGCAGACAACGTTGTCTCATAAGGTGCTTCTATCAAGAAACCTGTAATATTAGTTTCTTAGGAAAAGCCTATGTCCAGAAGTTTTTTTTTCTACATCTTGACTTGTGGCTTAAAAATATTGCTATAATATTAAAGTAGCTTGATGATGATGATGAAAAAAAGATCGGTCATAATTGGGGTCCAAACACGCGAAACAGTCTCCTTCAAGACGATGTAGAAGGGGAGCTTGAGGTGGGATGGGTGGCAGCAATACGTTGGCAGTTGGTGGGAGCGTTGTCACGGTCGGTAGGTACTGCGAGACTCGTGGATCGAGCCCAGCTCCCCCTTTTAAAATGTTAACTTTTTTCTAATTTACCTCTGGTGCAGGCATCTAACGCGCATCCGACGCCAGTAGCACCGCCGCCAACGATGAGAATATCGTATGTGTGACCGGCCTGCAGGCTTGCAATCTGGTGGTCACGCGACGGCAGGGGGCGCTTCTTACGCTCAGTCTTTGTGTCAGCCAAGACCTTCGACGGTTTGTACCATTCCTGAGGATTTAAATTTGTGAAGTCATGCTTTCTGTTGACTGTTTTCATTAATTATTGTCTCGTAATTATTTTCCAAATACATTTTCTTTCCAGGAAATAATTGTTTGACGTGCCACGTCCAAATGGATTCCAAAGTAAAATTAGTATTTTGTGGGTTACAGGTTAAAAAAAATAATTCAACAATTTATCTAATCTCTAGGCTGTCTGTCTTCAACAAAGAAAATGTTATCTATCAACGATTCTAATCCACCGAATCTACCGGCAATGACTGATATAAATCCGACAAGAGGAAAGACGACGTTATCAGTCTCCCCCTGATAATAGCAGGTTTCCTCACGATACGCACCGCGGGTGAATCATCCGCCGCAATCGCCCACGCAGTTAACGCTGCGCCTGCGACGCCAGCCGCACCACCAATCAGCAACCTTCTGCGAGACATTATTCTGAAACCAAAAATTTTGATAAAGTATTTTTGTTTATTTAGAGAACTTATTTTAACAACATTTTAATGTGTTATCTGCAAAAAAAGGAATTTTTAATGCTCCTGCTCTACCTACATCTATCCGTAATAACTATCTTGCTAACTCTGTTGGACACTATGGCGATGGCAAAAGACAGAAACAAAATTATCGCGTTAGGAAACAGGTAAAGCGGAGCTTTACAATGAAAATGTCTCCTGCAGACCTAGCTTTGCCAAAAAAATAGAAGACTTCAAGTAAGAAATGTTTTGTAAATGGTGGCTATGGTGGGTGTACAACATAATTTAGTGCACTTGACTGAATATAGAAACGTCTTATGTAGGTACGAAATGTGACTCGCGCATCGCGTGCATGATGTCAAATGACAATACAATGGTCGAGTGTTTATGTAACACCATCACTTGATAGTAATTAACATGACCTTCTGTTGTAGTTCGTAATAACTATAACATTTTATTATAATTGTATGGTAAATATACTTACTTTGATTTCCCTAAGGGACAATTCAAGGTTGTTTGAACCTTTGATTATTTACAGAGGTAATTGAACTTTCAAAATACTATTTAGGTAAGTAGGTACCTATTTGAAATGGAAATGTTCATTAGAAAGGAATATTGTCAAATTGATCAATAGTATACACATACATTGATATAGCGAACAAAAGTGATTCCTTGACGACAGTAATTTTTTTATGAATAAGTTATTATTCACCATTCATTCAACAAAGATCGTTGTAAGAATAAAATATTACAAATGTACGACGTAAAGTTGGTACAGATAGGTCTTCTTAATAATTCATACTTACCTATTTCTATGATAGCTCTAAATTGCTCTCCACAATAATTACTTTTTTGGTGCACCAATAACAATTGTTTACACTAGTTTATAATATATTATGAAAATTTATTAGTGAAGCTATCACTTAAGTACCTATCGTTTTTATATAGGTAATAAATTATTATTTTTATATGTAGGTATAATATCGGGAACTAAAAGAGGTCCGAAATGAGACCCTTGTGGAACACTACAAGAAGTGTAGGTACCTAACGTAGGGTTGATGAAACCTGTAGTTCATTATAAAGAATGACCTATCCTTAAGATCAAACTCAACCATAAAAGCAATGATCCAGTGATATTGTATACTCGTACCTATGTGAATCAGTATTCCATGTGAGACTCTATCGAAAGCTTTTCTTAAACCTGAATTTACATAAATGACATTAACGTAAGGTAAAGTTTCGCTTCTTTTAGAATTATTAACAACCAACCATTTTCCAGTAGATCTAACATTGAAATTGCCTAAAATGCATTCTGAGGGTCAAGCGAGGTGTCAGGCATAAAACTCCTTGCAAAGTTTGCTAATCACACAATGGATTAAATACTATTAATACAGACATGTAAATTGAGCATGTATACAGCATGCAAAGGGATCACGTAGCCATGCGTGGTAAACGCAGTGTCTGCGCATGACACTATGACAGTACAATATGCATGACGACACCGCACCGCGATAAAACATAGATTTACTTACGTTATAGGAAGTAGGTTATACCGAACCGATCTTAAGTAGGATCTCTCTGAAGGTTATTCTATTCATAAAATATTGTAGTTTGATAGGATTTTATGCTTTGTGTATGCACGTGCCACTAAGCAGTGATAGCCTAGTGGTGTAACCGTTGGTCTGCCAAGTTAAAGGTCGTAGGTTCCAAATCCAGGTACGCAGTCCTGACTTCCGGATTCATGTAAGTACGTTTTAGAAATTAATTATGAATACCTAACTAAAACGGTGAAGGAAAACATCGTAAGGAAACTAACACACCTGAGAATTTTCAATAGCGTGTAAAGCCGGTTTAAACTCTGACACTAGGTGGTTCGTCAATTAGAAGAAGACGTCTTAAATAAATCAACTTTTTTGTAGTTTCATTACAGTGCACAAACTTTTCTGTTTTCTGACACTATCGTCAAAAATTTTTGTCTCGACAGCGACAGATTTTAGAACGTAGTGATTTCATTCTGTGAAGTCTTATTTTACAGAAGAAAGCTGTAGAGAGAGAAAGGGACCTCTCGCAATCCGCAGCAGATGATGTGTATCTATAAAGAGTCATTAGGTATTTCCTTTGCACAATGATTGCAGGAGTTACCCTCTCTCTCAAATTAATAGAACGGTACCTACTGCCTAATTCTTATAAGCTATTGATTAATGAGATATAGAACCAGACATGTTTAGATAATCCACGGTCATCGTTATAACGTTATACTATATTGGTAAAATAAAACAGCTACGAAGCGGTCGATCAATCATTTTGATTGATAAAAATTGTAATCATCCTAAAAATATATTGCGTGCGGCATCGTCATCATTATCAGTTAGTGGTATACCTATCAGCTTACAATATTTAGGTAGTTATCTATTAATTTTTATATCGCAGACCTAAGAATTTTGTCATCATTGACTTCTTATGTTTTGTATTTGGTTTAATCACGATCAGCTTAGCATCTTGTTTACCATGGTTGAGTTTGAAAATAAAGATGATCATGGTCTGATACACCGATTGTGGTATTTGGTAAATTTATATACCCTAAACCACCCAAAATACGAAGAGTTCCGTCAAGGAACAGCGTGTGATTAGTCCGAGTAAGTCGGATATACCTCCAACATCGGTTCTTGATGGTACCCATAATAGAGAGTAGGTACCCATAAAGGGTTTTAAACAGGAAAATAAAAAACATAAATTCCTCGAATTGTAAGGTAAATAGGCGTTCGAAATCGCCAGATTTTTATAAGACATTAGGCATGCCAATATAAACTAGTTATAAACTAACGATGCGTTTGCCATTTTATTACCCACATCAAATCAAATTCTGTACCTAATCTATACAAATAATTCGTGAAAAGGAAATTTTGTACCCCTTTGGATAATATTGTGTGCACGAACCCAAAGGCAGGTGTGTTCCATTGCAGACCACAACGCCGCTTACCATGTGGGTTTGTGGTTAAACACATGCCTTTACATTATAAAAAAGCCATATGTCTTTTTTTATTGTCATTTATATTCCATTAATCGAATCTCTAGTACCTATAGGTTTAATAAATGATTGATTGTAAGATGACGTTTGTATCGACAACAATACGCACGCGCCGTGAGCAACTCAGTTGGACCAGGGCTGGTGTACACATTGTAGGTAAAACCTAACCAGAAGAGTTTACAGAGGTTGCAGGTCTGAATTTTGTTTGTTGTCGAATAATAATTCGATAAAAAATATTACCAATTATCTAGTAGGTTAGGTATTAGTAGATCCACGTGGTAGACAAGGTGATTTCCGATGAAGTAGTGTTATATTGAGTTACTCAGCGTTAGGAATGATTACTATAAAGCACTTAAAAAGATTAGTTGATAAAAGCTAGGCACCTAATAGGAGTGTTCACCCTATTATAAAGTAACATTCAATAGTCTGTCGCCATTGCGATATTAGGCTGAACACACATCGGCTACCAACGCAAAACCGCTTAAAAAAGTAGTTGCTTTCTGTGTTATTGATATCTCAATTGTTATGGCGACGATCTTGTTGCTTGCACGACATGCAATCAATGCAAAGGAGGAACACCTTTAAAAACGCTATAGCAACTTTAAAGACGATAGAAATACTTTTAAATAAATAGAGCAAACTTTAATGAAGTTAGAGTAAGTTTTAAGACGCTATAAATTTTTAAAAATTATAGCAAGTTGGGACACTGGCGATACAGAGACTTTTAAAATGCTAGAGCAACTTTTAAGAATATACAGAAACTTAGACGATTGAGAAACCTCTAAGATGCTAGAGCAACTTTTACGACGATAGAGCAAACTTTAAGTGCTTACAACAACTTTTAAGACACAAGAGCAACTTATATGTATAACGATGAAGCAACATTCAAGTAGTAAGAACATATTTTTAGATCCTAGAACAACTTTTAAACCAATTTTCTTGTGGTAAATGCAAATCTAAGAAGTTAGAGCTACTGTTAAAATGCTGACAAGGCTCCGGATACCAGTAGCAGTACGTGTACCTACGCAAAAGGGACCAAGACAAAATCGAGTTTAAAAAGAAAAAGAGTAAAGAGGCTCGTTGCTCTAACTATGTAGAAGTTAATGTGTGTTCAGCCTTACTGCAATGTTTATAATTAGTCAACACGTTTCACAAAACAATCTTTTAAGTAGAGTCGTCACAAGTTTGCAAACAAAGTCCTCAATTTCATTATTTTCTTGTTGTCTCTCAAGTTTACAGTAATAAAGTTGAGTAGACCCAACTTTATTATGACATATACATGGATATATAACATGGATGATTTACTTTTACTTCTTCTTGTTATCGTGTGGTTGATGAACAACCTGGTTTCAGAGTTTGAAGTTGAACCGCCCGTAGGCCTCTGACATGGCTTTACACACCATTGAAAAATGTCTCAGGTGTGCTGGTTTCATCACGATATTTTCCTTCACCGTTTTAGCAACTGATAAATAATTTATAATACGCACATAACTTACGAAAAGTCAGAGGTGCGCGCCTTGGAATCGAACTCGAGACCTCTGACTTGTCAGTCGACGGTCATACCACTAGGCTATCAGTGCTGTATTTTTACTTATTAGGTACCTAATCTAATATTATACGTAGAAACGATTAGAATTTTTTGTGTTAGTTTGTAAATTCAAAAACGACTTTTTCTATTTTCATCTCCCTCTTTTTTTTACATTCTCTATAGGTACATACCTACAAAGCTACATTATCAGTAACATGGACTGTATTTTTGAAATTTAAATTAGGGATCCCTACGAAAATTCCATATAGGTAACGCAAGGTATCGTATATGTAGTCGGGTGAATCAACTTTTAAGTCACCCCTTTGACAACGTTTTGCAAAAGAAAAATTTTAAAAAAAAATTGAGAATTCTTATGAAAGTAAAGTGTTATTAGTTCAATTATTTATCGTATTTTTATGTTTCGTAGTTGGCCGCGAAATCTGAATTAGTAATAACGAGTTTTTTTAGAAAAACTGGCCAACGGGTCGAAAAACTATCTCCTGTGTTACCTTTTTAAAAGTGTAAAAATATGAATTAAATTTTAAAATATAAAAAAAATATTGAGTAAATATTTATTTAGACTTAAAATGCAGTCTTATTATTAGTCAACAATAAATTTATAATAACAATAACATTAAATAGAACTGTTTAACACTTGACTGCGTTACTTTGGTCAATATTAAATGCTAAACTTTAATATAAAATGTTTTATAAAACATTCAGTCATACCTTACATATTTTTAAGTTAAATTCTGTCCCTGAAGTTAATGAATATAAAGTATTTAACAATACAATCAAATCGCAACCCGAGATATCGAAAAAAATCTTAATACAAATTGAGGGACACAGGGGTAACGCCAGAGAAAAGACGGTAACTCCTGAGAATTAAAAAAATATATTTATGAGGTTATCATCATCATCCTCATCAGCCTGCATTAGTCCACTGCTGAACATAGGCCTCTCCCAATGCGCGCCTCTATTGTGCGATCATTGGAGGTATTTGCCCATAATTGCCAAGATGGGCAAGCGGATTGGCGATCACAGTAGCAGATAATTGCTTTACACAGAAGAATGCTGCTGCCCATCCTCCGGATCTCTATCCCTTTGTCGCTTCTTACTCCTGCGCTGCGGGACGAGTAGGGGTGGTTCTATTCTTAGGCCGGAAACCACATGGCGGATTTATGAGGTAGTAACCGTTAAATGATGTAATATTTACTTTAAAACAATATGTCAAATCAGTTATTTTGATTAGTTATCAGTTATTCTAGGTGAAATAAGAGTATGAGCAACGAAGATCGGGGTTTCTTTCATAAAAGTTTTAAACCATTGGCTCCCGCCGGCCGCCGGCGTCGAGTCACAATTGATTTCCTTTTGTGTCTCATTTCTCGGTGTTTGAAGGTTTAAACCTTCAAACAAGTTTTTCATTGTGGGTCTAGCATAGATCTTTTTGAGCTTTTCTCTGCCTTTGTAAGCGTTCCTTTTTTACCAGCTGCAGCGGTAGCGCGTGATCTCTAGTAAAATACCTTAATTTTCCTTATACGGTGCCTAAACTCTTTAAGTATCTGTTTCTTGATTCGTGAGTCTTTAACTTCCACAGTTTCATATATCTTCTCTATTAGGTACTTGCCTTTCTTTCATAGATTTTGTTGTTTGTTTGAATGTCTTTCTCTTTCCACTCAAAAGCCGCATTTTTAGATAATATCATAGGCACATCGAAACCAAAACCAAAAATAAACCCATCTTCGACTTTTAAGGGACGATGAACTAGCCTTTCTTTAGAACTATAGTCTTTTTCTATAGGTACCGTTTCTGTTGTTCTGCTGAACTTTAGTTTAGTTTACATAAATGTTGCCTAAATCTGAGGAAAGTAAACTATTATTAATCCCTCAAACAGAAAAAGCTGAAATTATCTATGACATTCTGCCTTAGTTTCCCTTATGTTATCGGTAACTCCTGAGAATATTTCTAATGCGTTACCAATAACGCAGGGGAAAATTTTACTTAAAAACACTACAATTGATTACACAATTAAAACTGACAATTAAATTCAGTACAACCTTAAAATCAGACGGCATGGGCAACATTCTAACAAAAGCAAAGCAAAATAGTTTAAAAATTTACCGTGATCTCCTCCGTAACGCTGTTGAACAGCAATTAACCCACGCTCACCCCTTGAAAGCTCAATGTGGACTGAGGGGCAGGTGGCACGAGTCTGGTCTTGCCGGGCCAATTTAACGAAATACTAGACAATAGTCGCTCTTACTTATATAAAATTAAACGCCATCACTTATTAACAGTCATCAACTTCCTATAGCAACGCAGCAGAGTAGATGTTTTTGACAATAATTAGGACAAATGTTTAGGGACGTCTAATAAATTCTAAATTATTAAAATAACTGTAGTTTTGTACTTCAAAGTGAAGTTTATTTCATTCTGAATCGAAATACTTCGTAAATATTTAATGCTTTCATACATTTTTTTTAAGAAATTGTACACTTTGTTACATCACCTAGGCTCGGGGACAAGAATTTTTAGTATGGAGACTGATTTTCTTCCCCTGAGTTATCAAAAAATTTCATAAATCTTTGTCTAAATTAAAAAAATGAGTATACTGGCATGTAAACAAAAGGTATTATTATGTGCTTATGAGAAAAAAAATTAAATTTGTATAGAAATATAAATTTTATGCAACTTCCATGTCTGGGACACCAAAGGGGTGACTTAAAAGTTGATTCACCCTTTCGCGTCGTCTGCTGAGTCCAAAGACAATGGTTTTATTCTCTTTGACTAAGTCCTCAATCTGATTAACTCTATCTACTGTACTGACACGGTGAGGAAAAGAGTTAAATTGTGGCTCGAGTACCTACACTACAGTAGGTACTCCATAGACAAAAATTCTTGACATTTACGCCACTAAGTACCCTTTTATCTCTTTAAACTTTATCGTAAGATTCTTATAATTATTTCCTACACGCGTAGGTGCCTACTAAAGATAATACGGTCATGGTCAGTAGGTTGCGTTGTGTACCCAGTCCCACGTAGATACTGCCTCAAGCAATCTCGTACAATCAAACAGAAATTACTATTCACACCATGAACAATTACAGCAGGATTTATAGTAATTTTCCTACTGAAATAAATACTAAAAATAAAAGATAATGGGATGACAAAACCGTATTGTATTTATTATAATTTTCCTGTACCTAATAAGTTTTATATTTATAACAACTTGACCGTTTGACAACGCTACTATAGCAAATTCGTTACCTATTAAATAAATTCAATAAACACTGATCTATGTATTTGGTTGATCTATCAGAGACCTTCGGGCGGTTTAAACTCTGACACCAGGTTATTTATCAACCATACGTAACAAAGAAAGAGAAGAAAAGAAAGAAAAAGACTTAAAGAAGAAGAAAAGACTTGAAGATTTTGGTGAAGACACACTTTGGTGTAGTCAAGTGTTGAGTATTTCGTGTACTTTGCTTGATTACAAAATACTATGGCTTAACAACGAAGTAACAAATTTAAAAAAATATAACTCCAGACACAAATACTTAGGTACTTCATTTTTTTTAGCTAAGAACACTCGATCAAGTTACCTTTCATATTAAAAAAGACTAAATCCAAATCTGTCCAATCGTTTAGAAGCCACAAAGAGACATACAGACACGTCCAAATTATAACACCTCTCTTTTTGCGTGGGGGTCAAAATATACGCTCGCTAGCTCGCAATTATAAAGCTACAATAATGATCACTATATTGTCAATTAATTAAACGATAACACTAATCAAATTATAAATTATAACATAGCCAAATGATGCCAGTTGCCAGACTGCATACTTATTCATTTTCTTCAAGAGGTTGTGCCAATTTTAAAGCTTAATTGAACGGTGACAAAATCTATAATTTATAGATTTCGTTTTAGTATCTACAGTTATTAATTTAATGTTTATACTGACGTCGTATTTGTTGTTATCAGCGCTTAATAAAATCTCTCTTAATAAATATCGCTTCCGTAGTCTGTCGCGCTGATAATGATAACAAACAAGGTCAAACTCGTGTTTATATTATCTGTTTATCTCACACGTTTGTTTCTATATACCTATGCAATGTTTAATACATTATGTAAAGGCTTACGAGACTCATCAACAGAGTTTACAGAGTAGCGGTTGTATGTTTTGTAGCATAGAAACAAAAGCAACTCGGCAGTTGTCATGATGCAAATTTTTTGTCGCGAAATACAATACACAAAAACCACAAATGTTGTGCATTAAACACATAAATAAACTAGTCTGTAACTATCCCACTGCAGGGCAAAGGCCTCTTCACCACGCCACGCTAGCTCACTGCCTGCGTGTTGGTGATTTCTGAGTGATCTCATTGTCGGCGTGGCGGCAAATGTGTCTGTTAAAAATGTAGACCGTACTTTTTTCGCTAATTTTGATGCTGAGTCTAACAAAATCTGATCGGGTCACCACTGCGCTAGTTTGTAATTATCTACGCAACTATTTTAATCGAGAAGAAAATGCAGTAGGACGAATAGAATTCAACACCTTTATTCTTAAGTGGGGAAATTAGTCATTTACCTATTATTGTACCTACGTACGTAATCTATACTTATAAAATGGTAACGTGACTGACTGACAGACAACGCACAGCCTAAACCGGTGGACCTAGGGACTTGAAATTTTGAGACAATATTCTTTAAGTACCGTAGGGGTGCACTAAGGAAGGATTTTCTGAAATTCCCCCCCTAAGTAGGCAAAAAAGGGGGAAACAGTTTGTATGTAAATCCGTCATTTTTAACGTTAAATGTACGAAACTTGGTATTCAGCTTTTCGGTTGATAAATGAAAGGACGAGCATTGTTTTTTTTTTTTAATCTACCCTTGAGTGGATAAAAAAGGGGGTGAAAGTTTGTATGGAAGATTCGTTATTTTTTAAGTTACAGATGTAAAAATAAGTATTAAGCTTATTCGCTAAAAATAAGAAAGACGTGCATCAAAAAATTTGGATTTTTTTCCCCCTAAGGAGATATAAAAGGGGACTAAAGTTTGTAGTTATGAAAATCCGTCATTTAACTTGAAAAATAGCTTTTCGGTTAACAAATAAGACGTGTTTCAGCTTTTTAAAAACTTTACCCATTAGAGGGAAAGGGGGGGGGGGTATGATAGTGTAGGAAATTCGGTATTAGTATGAGATATCCAAGTGGCATAACTAATGCACGTATATCTCGATATTCAATGGCTATAGGGAGAAAATAGTAGGTATACTCGAGAACTGCTGGACCGATTTTCATGGTTTTTGATTTGTTGGATTAGTCTTCACCTATAATAGAAGAATCGAAGAAAAAAAATATAGAATTGTACCCCTTAGTAGTATGGTAGGGTATGGGTAGGGTAGGGTAGAAGTAGAGTAGGGTAGGGTAGGAATAGAGGGGTAGAGTAGGGTAGGGTAGGAATAGAGGGGTAGGGTAGGGGTAGAGTAGAGTAGGGTAGGAATAGAGGGGTAGGGTAGGGGTAGAGTAGAGTAGGGTAGGGGTAGCGTAGGGTAGGGTAGGGGCAGCGTAGGGTAGGGTAGGGGTAGAGTAGGGGTAGGGTAGGGATAGATAATGGTAGGGTAGAGAAGAGTAGCGTAGGGTAGTATAGGGTAGGGTAGAAAAAGCGTAGAAGTAAAATAATCACGCGTACAAAGTCGCGCGGGGCAGCTAGTATGCTGATAAAATGACTCTATGGTAGAGTAGGGTAGTACTGACTGAATAAGTAAATGTACATGTACATGCATAGATAAGTAAAGTGCAGCAGTACCTATAGGTACGTGTATCTGTTTAGGAGTTAAGAGTTTGTATTGAGGTTTATAGCCCATAAAACGTGTTCATGTACATTAATTGCGATAAGCTTTTTAATCCCATGGTGTCAAAGTCAAATCGTAAATTCGAATTTTGCTCGATTGTAGATCGAGAACCATACCTACTCAGTAAACGTTCTCCACGCTCCACTAACAATAGGTACAAATTCAAAACATTCCTGAATGAAAGGCATTTAAATAATTCAGTCATCGCATCATTCCAATTTTTACAGTAGAGTAGGTAAGATTACGCGCACTCGGTGCCCAGTGGATTGAATGTCGCGTTCCATGCTCAAAGAAATCGCGATAATCCTATTTACCTATACATGTAGATTTCGCTAGATCTTTATTATACAAGGATTTTTCTACATTGTATTCTTGTTTCATGCTGGTTACGGGCTCAGGGTACCTACCTGGAATAGTAGCATTGTGTTTTCGTTTAGATTTTTTTTTATCTAGCACGTTTTTCATGCTAAGAGCATACTGTAAGAGGAGCCAGAATCAGTTGTTTTTAAGAGTTTCTTATTAAATAATTTCATAAGCATAACATGTAGATAAACATGTAAAAAATATATATAAAATATGTCCCTATATGTACCTATACCTATTACTTTTTTTCAGATCACCGTGCGGCGCATGCGCTTGTGAGAGACAGTGTTGTTAGATATTGGCAAAGTTTCGATGTAAGTCGAATCTAGTTCCAATTTTATTTGGGGAACGCGCTGCGTGAAATTAGTTTCACGTACTACGTATGTCACCCAATCACCATCACGTAACAACGTGTGAAACAATACTGGTACAGTCAGCAACGAAATTTACGTAACACAATTTTTACAAAATATTTTTTGTGAATTTTTTGCATGTTATAAGCACACGTTAGCTTATTAATTTCATAATTTTTATTTTCAAGTTTCTTATTAAATAATTATATTTTACAAAATAATTATTATAATCTTACTTTGGTATTAGATAATTTAAGATTAAGATTTTTTTAACAATTTTAGGCGCAGTCCTCAGGCTCCGAATAAGCTCTACTAAATTTAAAAAATGGACCAAAATTTGAACGAATTTTCTTAAATGTAAGGTAACAGGAACTTACCAGTAACCTGTGAAACAGGGCCTTAGGCCCAATTTCACCATTCACTTTAATAACCGAGTTTAATTAAACTAAGTTCAGCTATACACAAATTGCAGTTTTGAACTCAGTTAAACGCTTGAACCGAGTTTAACTCGATTGATCGCGTTTAGTGACAGTGGTGAAATCGGCTCTTAGTGTTCTAGTCTTGTACGAATTAAAAAATGTTAATGAACATTCCGTCACATTCGTCACCGATTCCTACGTCAGAATTGGCTCACAGAAACACGTAACACCTGCGTCGTTTGGAAACGAAATTTCCAGCTGAGCAGCGAGTTCAATGACCCCGAATTTCGCAACTCCGGCATTTCAAGGGCGGTCACGAACTGTGTTAGTGTATTTTGCACTGTGCACATTGTGGCAGCCGGCATGTATGCCACGCGCTCTAGCCAGAACCGAAATAGCACTGCTTGTGAAATAATCGTTGTCGTATGGTTTAATTTTAATGGAATAGCACGTGAAGTCAGGTGACTTGCACTCGCTGAGAATATGCAGAGATTTAAATGAATAAAGATTCGCATACAGACAACTTGAATTTATAAGAGCAATTAACGGCTTACGACGACGTTAATTATTTAAATAGCTTTTTAATTAGTCACTTTCTTTTATCTTTCTTTTAATATTTTTTAAACAATTGACTAACAAAAATAAGTCACATTGCATAGAGTTGATAAAACCGCATTAAAACAACTTCTAAAACTGTTTAAAATTAATTACACACAATTAGAAGCTGATAAAACAATCTAACTGTTAATACATAAACAATCTACCTACTTAAACTATTTTATACTTAAATTATTTATGCATAATGCGAACACTAAAGTTCGAAATTTAACTTAATTATTTGACGCCGTTGCGGTAAATAAACAAAAAATTAAAGAAGGAAATAGCAATAATAAATACACAAGTATGATAATCTGGTAGTCCTTGGTTTAGGTCGCTAGGATGATGTCATAACACTGCCGGTTTCCACAAAGCTTTGCACTCTCAGTTTTACAACCAGAATATTGATTTACCTCAAGTTCACCGACATTGTACTAAAACGCCGAAAATATTGATCGATATAAAATTCTAATAACTTATAAATTTTATTCTAATATATTTTTGTTATTCGAATCTTGGTTTGTCTTGTGATTAGTAAATCATTAAGGTGGACACACAGTCTTTTAATAAATGTTACAATATATACAATTAGTTACAGCTATCAGTTTATGTTATAAACTTACCTTAAATAATATAATTCCAAGGAGAACTACGGTGAAAACATGTAATCTATTTTAGGTAATTGTGGTTTATAAGGCGCTTGTATATTTTCTTTATTTTAGTAAAATATTTTATTCGAATTCACACTTAAGTACAGATTCACATCACTATTTGATTCAGATTTTCAATTATAACTACGTTCATTAATGTGTTACTTAATTCTAGTTCATTATTAGCTAATCGTGCGTGAATACACCCACGACGCAGCGGTTGCGAGCGACCTACTGACTGACCGTAGCGCATTCGATCTTCATGCCGCCGCCTCCCGCCGTGAGTCATTATTCTCTTGACATTGAAAATACATACGAACACCGAATGTGAGGAAAACGCGTCTAAAACCAAGAGTCCCTGTGAGGAGGACGCTACTCACAGAACCCTCTGAATAGCAACTCTATAACGTTCGCGCAATTAGTTCTTAAAAATTCCGCAGTGCAGTGCGCTCTACATAATATTTTGTCATCGTTGTAGACACTAGCGACATCTAGTCCAAAATCAAAGTACTGTAAACTGTATACAACAGTACCTGGGCAATCTTGAGGTAAACGCCGTAGGTACAGATCGATATTTGAACCTAACGATGTTAAACTGCTTTGACCTTCAATAAATTTGATAATTTATACACGTGTTTCCATTGATATTCCTTATTATGGTTTACCATGCATGGTATAATTTTGGAAATAACGCCATCTAGTTTAGTGCTCGAAGAACTAAATACTCTACAAGTCTACGAATCGCTACGAATACTCCACAAGTGCGAGTTTTCTACTGGACTTACCGGGCAACGTGGTGTTATCCTGAAGGAATTAATAAGCACTACCATATCATAGATAAATAATATACAGCTCTACTACTAGCAGGACACATTGAAACAGTTTAAAATTAAATCCAGACTGATCATAATAAAAATGCTTCATGGGATAGACTAGATAAATATCAAACAACTAATCATAGGACATTAGTTTATTAAAATAATAATATTACAATAATGTCAGACCTTAATATATTTGTGCGAGAGAGTTCACTTCTCTTTCTTTTCTGAGGAGAGTGAGTTGTAAATCTTGGTGATCTCATTGATGACAAGAGGCTGGACGATGGTGCCGTTGGTGTCGATGAAGTTGGCGAAGGACTTGGTAAAGGAAGCCTCCCGAGATTTCCCATTGGAGTCGCGCATTACCAGGACCAAGTTGTATTTGTCGTCGTGCCTGTTAGATAAAAATTGTTTTGAATACTAGGTAGATTACATAAATTCCCAACAACAACCTGGTGTCAGAGTTTAAACCGTCCGTAAGCCTCTGACATGGCTTTACACACAGTTGAAAAATCTCTGAAGTGTGCTGTTTTACTCACGATGTTTTCTTTCACTGTTTTAGCAAGTGATAATTAATTTCTAATATGCACATGAATCCGAGAAATCAGATGTGCGTGCCTAGGTTTGAATTGTGGGTTGGAATCCCATCTGTATCAGTTGTTTTTCCAAATTTTCTTATTAAATAATTATATTAAACTATACTTACTTTTTAACGTAAGAACTGGCTTCCCACACTCTATTATTATTGCCAGATTTTTCCTTGGCCACAACAAACACCCCCTTCTCTTTGAATGTGGTGTATAGTGTCAGGATACCCATCAGGATAAAGTATGATGACACACAGATTATCAGGACCAATCTGTAATAGACAACATATTTTTTTTACTACTCTGACCCTATAATAATGTGTGTGTAGAGACTAGCGAAGAATATATTTTTGTAAGAGAATGTGTAATGCTTCATAATTATAATCTTTTTTAAATTAAAGTCTTTCCTTTATTTTTAACCTTGTTGCAAAACTTCCACTATTTGGCTGGGTTTATTGTAATGTCAGTAATAAACAAATGCAGTTTTAAAAGTGTCATTATTTTGCCAGGAAGAGTTGCTACTCTTCTTGTCTTGTTTCTGAGATACAATTCTTGGCTGGCTTGCCCAGTTTTAATAGTTACATTTAATAGAATTGTGGAGGATTTGAATGTAGAACAGAGAAAAAGAATAAAAGAACTTTGACTAAATTTCATTTTTTGTGTTACTTGCTTGAATTATTTATTATAGTCATATTTCAATAAAAAAAAAAAAAACAATTTAATAAAGCAATAAGTATGCAAAGCACCTTACTCAAAAAAATGGGTATTTTTATAATTATGCAGATTCATTTGTTTAAATAAATATGATACAAACCTTGACTGAGGGAAAGGGTACAAGTAATCCCAAAGTAGAGCATAGAGAGCCACACCAACAGCTAACGCACAGAGGAACAGTCTACCATCGATAAGTGCAAAGCTCTCTTTACATTTTAGGTCTCCGGTAAGAACCTGCAGCAAAGAAATAAAAAAAAATTAGGAAAAAATATGATTTCACGAATAAAAACAAATACACGAACTCTCTAAACAAAAATTACCTCTCTGATAGCATCATCAATAGCGTTCTTAGCGGCAGCTCCATCCCATTTATTGATTTTAACGGTCTGAAATTAACAATACTATGTAGCTACCAAAATGATACATACTCTTTTTTATAATAATTAGTAGTTAAAAGTAATACAGGTCTTGATATTACTGTTGTAACTAAGAAACTAAAGATTAGAAGACAACACTTTACAAAATAAGCCGAAAAACAATCGTTTAATGTGACGTGTCTTTTTCAGGTTTGAGAATACTTCTTTGAATTAGGTTAATATAAATGAAATAGTGCTCGTATTTACTTCCGTCGCTTCGGTCATTTTACACAAATGTTGAACAGAAGTCTGGAATTAATAACAACAGAATACTTTAGGCGAAACTTTCTTTCAGATTCCAGTCCGCCTCACTTGGATGACTATAACTGACATTTGCACTGCAATTTTGACGTTGACTTAACGGTGAGTTGTTGAAACGTCACAATGTCGCGTTCCAAAAATACTACATTCAAAATATAGCAACATTGTACAAGTCTAAATCGACTACCATAAACAAGAAAAAAAAAGTCAATATCGACTATCTTCATTACCAAAGAGCCAAAGATGGAAATGTGCAATTTTTTATCTGTATTTATTATTGCGAGCATCTATATTGTCTATTATATCGTTCTCAACAAAAAAAACCAATGAACTAAAATGAGAGAAAAATGATTTTTCCCAGTAAAAATGTTTCTTTTAATTTGTGAAAGAGTATAATGGTTTTGTATTATTTCTAATAATCCAATAAATGCAAGGAATACTATTAGATCCATAAAGTAATGGTATGTAGTCAATGTAATGTATCATGAAATGTTATTGCTGCACCATCAACACCAACCGGTGGCTTCATTGAATGAATTCCTACGTGACTAAATTAGCGTGTGTATTGCGAAGCAACACTAATTACTTTTAGAAGAAGTTGTTACAATGAACACTTTTTTTTAAATTAAAACCATGTGGCATTGACAGCGACAAGAAACAACATCAACGATCAAAAGAGGTCACTGTATGCCCAACCATGTTCTGTGTATCTGTGATGTGAAAATATAATATTTTTAGGTTGTACGTTGCTGCACTAAAACAGTGCAATGGCGAAAAGAAAGAAGGCAGCACCAAATACCGCAGCAACGCGCCGCACCACTCGACGCACCAAACAACAAGCTGACGCTGCGGCGGCGGCGGCTACCGAAGGCGAAGCATCCAAGCTGGTCGAACCTACTGTCTCCACATCCAACGAGCAAGAGGCAGAGAGTACACCAAATGATGCACCAAGTGTATCTGACCCACAAGCATCCTCTGAGTCATCAGAGCTTCCTCTTATTAAATCTTGTCAAGTACCAATCGTAGCCTTGCATAAGAAATTCGGTAAATACCGTTGCCTCTTCAACAACGACGAAACATTTACTAGGAAATATGACATTGGCAGTGACAGTGAAACAAATAGTAGCGTAGAAATAAGAGTTGTGGATCCTTGTGCTAGTTCTGAATCTGATTCAAACGCTGCGTTGGATATACAATCTGATACTAACAGTGGGGTAAACTTCAGCCCAATGAATAGTACAATAAACAAACAGAGCAATTCTAGAGACATATCACCTGTACCAATAGTGAGTGAACAATCATCCAATAGTGAAATACCATTATTGAATAAAGATGAACCAAAAGAAGATATTTTAAAAGAAGATAAGTCCTTAGATATAAATACAATAGATTTAACAGAAAGTGATTCAAAGCAAAGCACTATCACTGAACAGATGCCAGAATGCAAAGATGATTGTCAAATTATTGAAGATTCTTCAAAAGAGTCAAAACCACAAGAAGAAGATAACCAAGACATTCCATTGGAGGAAGAACAAGAACATATGAATTTTTCTGGTGATGATGATGAAGTTATCACAATTGTTCAAATAGTTGAAGATGATCATCCAGAGCTGTATTATAATTATAATATCAAGATCGAAAGTCAACAAGATCAAACATCTGAAAACAATGGAAATGAGGAATGTACACAAAACAGTGACTTCCAAAAACACTTTGAGAAGTTAAATCTTGCATCTTCTATAGAATCTGACAACCCCATGGACTGTTCAGAATCAATTGATTTGGGAACCCCTCCCTGCAGTACGCCTGATATACCATTTCCTAAAGAGAATACAAGTGATGTACTAACAAGACCAGATCCAAGCCTTACACCAAGTTCCACTCTATCAGATGACAGTAATTCATCTAGAGTTACTGAACTGAACCCAAACAACTCTAATGATTCAGCTGAATCATCGCCCACTGGTGTGAGGCGATCAAGTCGAATTAAGACAATAAGTAACATGAAACAGAAAACTAAGGGGTATGGATTAGTCAAAACACCATTAAAAAAGGCTTTGATCACACAGACTAAGTTGAAGCTTGAGGAAGTAGGATCTGACAGTCAGGATAAAACTTCAGAATCACTACTGAGCTCCACACCTAACTCCCCATCATTCCCTGTTCCTTCTGAGATGCCTGTCAAAGTTAAGTCTCGTTGGCGTAGATCCAGTGAACTAGAGATGGGAGCCAACTCTCCTGCTAACTCACCTTTGGCCAGTCCAAGTTTACCACAGCGCCTACTATCTGTTGCAGAAAGTATTAATCTTCCTGATGAGGAAGAGATTATTATTCCGTTAAGCAAAGAGGCTTACGATAAGATTATTGAAGACAGGATGAATCAGTATGAACATTTGGATGAAAATGAGTATTTGTGTGAAAGAATGATTAGTAAAGAGACAAAGAAGATGATTTGTGATTGTTTTATGACCAAAGAAGAGTTGGAGAGAGGAGAGCTGGCCTGTGGGGAAGACTGTCTCAATAGACTGCTTATGATTGAATGGTAATAATTCTATACTTAATTATCTTTCCATTGTAATTTTGTATTATAACACCTCTTCAAGTTCAATGTTGTCAGCACTTATGAGTAGTTGTGAGTCACTTTATTCCTTATTTGAGTAGAAAAGTACTTGATGGAAGCTGATAAATGTCAACCAAATTGTTAAACTGTGTTTAAGCTTGGTTATAACCACATTTAGATCAAAAATCTCTGCTACAATGAGTATTAGCAAATATAGAATCAAGCTTTACCCAATTGAACTACCTACATATTATGATTGATGAATCTTGACTTATGTATTGTTCAACAATCGTTTTTACACATAAATATCATTATTGAGTCTTATTCTAGAATATGTATAAGCCAGTCTGTTTTTTATTTCTTCTTAAATCATAATGTTATGTTTCTAGTAATTCTCGCTGCCCAGTAGGGGACCGCTGTACCAACAGAAGATTCCAGAAAAAGGAGAATGCTCCTCTGAAAGTGTTCTATGCTGATAAGAAGGGCTGTGGTGTGGAAGCTAGTGTTGATATACCAGTGTAAGTATCTTCTACCTGTGAATTTAGGAACTGATATTTATCTGAATAATTATAGTTTATTATGCTGACGCGAATTTCTTAGTTCTGATTTATTTTGGAATACTATCTAAAGTTGGTTTTATGATTTTGGAGATAAATTGTTCACAGCTTTACCTTTGGTAGTGCCTAGTTGTAACCAAGAAATCACTGTTACGTGAAATGTATGTGGTATTGACCTCATATCATGCTGTTAATTTAATATCAATTTTAAAAAAATATCAATGTTACATTAACAATTTTGTTGTAATCTTATACTGATTTTTGTGGGCAACAATACAGTAGCTCAATTGGTTAGAGCATTGTTAGGATTTGGCGTGTGTTGTTGTATCAAGCCGTGCTCGCGTTTATTTTTTCAATTCCTTCTAAATTTTTGTAAGTTGGAATATTTAATGCTCAAATCTCTGGTGATTTAATGATATACTGATGATGAGTGTACTCAAAACAATATTAACATAATTGTAAAATTTTCAAGAAATTTCCAACTGGTTCTAAACAAAATGATTTTTTTTCACTAAAATTTAAATAATTGTAATGCCTTGCGAATTACAGATATGTAGTTACGCGAGCAGATGTGTTAAGATTTTAAGAACTAAATAAAACTAATAGCTATATGTATTGAAATTCCAAGAGATTTAAAAAAAATGTGGTAATGTTACAAAAATTCAAATATTTAATCTAATTCAACATGGTAAAAAGCTGCCTTAGGGTGGTATTACACTATCATATCATTTATCAATTATTATCTAGGATCATTTATCACTTACCCTATGACTATGTATTAATACGTGAAACTAAAACTATGGATCCCTTTTCAAAAATAAACTTGGCTTAGTAAATGTTTATATGAAGAAGAAGCTAAAATTTATAAAAAGTAAATTAAAAAAATACGGTTGAATTTCGACCACTGACTGAACAACTAGTTATTATTGTACTAGTATTATTTTCTTCGCGTCTATTTTGCATCCAATTAATAATAAAATAATTATAATCAATCACCTTTCAGGGGCGAATTCCTTCTAGAATATGTGGGCGAAGTACTCGATTACGAACAATTCTATAAGCGGGCGCAGGCGTATTCTGACGAGAACAATCTCCACCATTACTTCATGTCGCTGAAAGGCGACACGGTGATCGACGCGACACTCAAAGGCAATATATCGCGGTTTATAAACCACTCGTGCGATCCTAATGCTGAAACACAGAAGTGGACTGTAAATGGGGAGCTCAGAATAGGGTTCTTCAGCAAAAGAGATATTGTTGCTGGCGAGGAGTTGACATTCGACTACCAGTTCCAGCGGTTTGGGTAAGTAGTTTTGTTCATTACACTAGACTCACGGCTGTATGCAGATTTGTTATATAAAACAATAAGGCCTCAAACTCGTCAATCGTCTAAAATGTTTATTTTAATAACTTATCAGAGTGGTTGAAGCCCTGAAAAAAGAAAACAGATAAAAAAAATAACTTATCCCCTTTTAAGTAACATTTTGCTTAGGAGTCACCTCTTCCAGTTATATCCCTATCTAAACACTGACCGCATCAAGCGCGGCTTACTCTTATCGTCAATTAAATCTTATCAGTCATTTTATAGTTACTTGTATAAGATACTAATATTATAAATGCAAACTAACTTACTTTCAAGTTTGTTTATTTGTTACCTTTTCATGACTAAAACACTGAACCATTCTGAAATTTTACTAGATATATGCATATGCATAGCTAGTAGAAAGAAACGGCCATAGGGTACCTTTCATCCCAAAAAAATTTCTGTCCCTAACAAAACAACAATAACCTTTTAATGCTAATAGATGGTGCCGGTTTCGAATCATGATTGAATTTCAAATTCTACATGAACGCGACCGAAGCCGTGGGCAAAATGTATAATGAATAAACAGATCACAGGTACCAGGGAAACATGTTTTAAAAGCAACAACACTTGATGTAATATTGTTTCGTTTTATTTGTTTTGTAATGAGAATATTAAACTGTAGTATCAAAGTATGATAAATGATAGTAAACTATGACTGGTGCTGATTAAAAAGTATTTATTTATTCATCTTTGGAAGACCATATAACATAAAGCTTATAAAAGAAGAATAAGTTACACAAAGCCATAGTACAAATCGTAGTGTGAACAAATGAACATAATTATGCACTACAGTAATTTTAAAAGAAAAGGACAAAAAATAGGTTTACATAACTAAAATTTTGGGAAAATCTCTTGACTGAGCATACATGTTGCCTTGTTCGGTCCTATTTAAAATTGGACAATAACTTGCGTTTTGGAACGCACCAAGAAATCTATAATAAATAAAATCAATTGCCAAAATCGTTCCACTCCAAAGCGGCTGAACCGATTTTGATGATTTTTTGTGTGGGTTTGGTTTGATTTTTGGTTGGTTTATATTAACAATTGGACCAAGTAGGTGACGCAGGGATCGGTTTAAATTAGAACCACGGCAAATCCGTGTCAGGGTCAGATGAACATTATTACCTAAGCCATTACACAGGAGATATTAAATGAATGTACACAAGTGTGCGCAAACACAGGTACATTCTCAAGTCCCTCACGCTTGTTATAGCGCGATTGGACGGCAATCTGACACGACCGGAGATAGATTGATCACTTTTGACATACATAGACTGTATTCCCCACAGGGGTACGCAGAGGTATGCCGTACACCCACGTTTCGCCGGCTATGTTATAAGTCCCATGTGATAGGGGGCGAGCCTATTGCCATTAACCGGGCATAATTTCAGATTCCGTGCTGCTAATGAGAATTTCCTAATAGAAAAATACAACACAACGAGGCAGCAACTTTTGACAATTTGCCATAATATTTCCAGCTGATCAATTCTGGTAAAGAGATATGTTGTTGTGCAGGAAGGTGGCGCAGCGTTGCTACTGCGGAGCGGACAGTTGTCGGGGCTGGATCGGAGGAGAGCCTGACTCGGACGACGAAGACGACGAGGTACGACCGATCGCAGGGGTACTCTATCATTAACATTTTCATTTTTCATACTACGTTGGTGGCTCTTCAACTATTTGCTCTTTGACTATCTGTTTTTCAAGTAAGAATTTAGGTCCTGTTTCACAGTGTTCTGATAAGTTCCAACTAACCTAACTGGCAGATAACTTTACACGAAACCTGTAGAATTTATCTAGTAGATATTATAGTAGCTAACTTAATAGTTATTACTGTGAAAAAGGTCCTTACTTATTGTATTATAGTAGTTAATGGTTTATTCATAAGAATCGTCAATTTTATCCAGTTTATTATTTCATGGCATCATCATAGCATCATACTTAGTATTTATGCAATATCATAATTGAATTTCCGTAAGTATGTGTGTGTACTGTGATTGAGAATGTGAAAATCATTTTTATCATGACACAGAACATTCTTAGTATTTATTTAAAGACGGACAAAAGGCAGGGTTGGACCTGTCCAACCCTGCCTTTTAATATAAATACTAATTATTTTGATATTTATCCTGATAAATATCAAAATAATTATCATTATCATTACGTACCGATAATTATCAATGATAATAACGTTTATACCTGCTTGTGATACTAGCATAAAGTCTATAGCGTGTATTCGAACAGGGATGATAAGTAAATGTAAGAAATAATAAGTTAAAGTTGGATAATAATCGGTTAATTATCGCGTAATTATTAATGAACTTAAGTTATGTTGATAATTTCCAATCCTGAAAAAAGTATATTATAAAGTCGCGTGTATTACAACTTGAGTAATAAATAAATGTAAGAAATATTAATAAAATTACAAGTAAATGTTGGATAATAAATAATTATCGCATAATTATTGATGAACATAATAAGTAATTATGTTGATAATTTCTAACCCTGAAAAAAGGCAAAACTTGGCTTATCATTGTTCAAAAACATTTTAAAACCAGAAACTTTACTGAAAAAAAAATACAAATGCATTCTAACAAACTTATCAGGAGGAAGAAGAAGATGTTTCCACCTCAAAGTCTGGTACAACGGAGTCTTCAGAGGAATCCCACTCGACTCCTACTGAACAACCACGGCCGCGACCACGGCGCCCCAAGAAGGAACGTACTTATAAACCTAAAGCAGCTGAGTTGGTTCAAGATGCTGATGTGAGTTCCTGTTTAAACACTTATTTATGTAACACTTTGACTGCCACGCCGCAGACAATCCAATTTTTATTGGCGTGCAAAGGTTTAAAATTAAAACACTACACTCTCTCCTATTTAAAAACGCCATTTTGTGTTGGTAGAAATCATTTTAAAATCAAGTATTCTAGATATTTGTTACAATTTACTAATTAAAATTATGTAATTTAAATGGATGATCATCTGCATCTAATCTTAATGGTTATTTCTCCTTATTCATCTGCCTAGCCTTTTCCCAACTATGTTGGGGTCGGCTTCCAGTCTTACCGGATGCAGCTGAATACCAGTGTTTTACATGGAGCGACTGCCATCAGACCTCCACAACCCAGATATTGGGTTACACGGTACCCCTTGGTAAGACTGGTTGTCAGACTGGGGCTTCTGACTACCCGTAACGACTGTCAAAGATCTACAATTGACAGCCGGGGCCAACAGCTTAACGTGCTATCCGAGGCACG
Organism: Protodeltote pygarga; assembly: GCA_936450705.2. Lineage (NCBI taxonomy): Eukaryota > Metazoa > Arthropoda > Insecta > Lepidoptera > Noctuidae > Protodeltote > Protodeltote pygarga. Next base: position 13,262,953 of record OW388250.2, on the reverse strand, counting down.
GAGAGTGATAATTAATTTATAAAACGCACATAACTTACGAACGCCTTGGGTTCGAACCCGAGACCACTGACTTGCCAGTCAACGGTCACCACCACTAGGCTATCACGACTAGGTTATTTCTCCTTATTAACGTATAAAAATTAGCTGACATTAGAACCATGCCCAATTTATTCACAAAAATGGGAATTACATGCCTTGATGTTTGAGAGCTTAATATTATAACCCACCATATTTTACACAAATTATAAATTCTCATTTATTTTAACTTTTCAAGGCTATTTTACTAAGTTATTACATTACAAATAATATACTCCAGCTATTACATTACAAATAATATACTCTATAACAGCCAACATCACAACTAAACCTCTCTTTTCAGATCGAGGAAGACCTGGAAGCACTCGGTCGTACTGGCGTCAAGAACCAGTCTCACACTCTCCGTCTGTCTCGTACTGTGGTACGCGCTAAATCTCGACGCGCTCAAACAGCGCTGTTACGTTTACTGAGGGACTCCGACCTGCCGTGCAGGAGGCTGTTCCTGGACTACCGAGGCTTAAGGCTGCTGGCGCCTTGGTGTAGCGATGCGCCGTTGGATTTCAAGTAAGTGGATAAAAGTAGACAATGGTGCTGATTCTCTTGTACATCCCGCTAAAATAATTTTAGTCTAACTATATCTCTTTCTAATAAACACCATCTAATAAGGAAAGCAAATTGAACAATCAATTTAGAGCTGTGAAATTAGTCTACGTCCTTGTAATTGACATAAAATTATACGACACTTCTATGATATGCCGACTAAATTCTCGTTGATATCACGCAAATGGACTAGTTTGACAGCTCTAAAAATCTTCTATCCTTTTCTAATGATCTCTTTTAGAAAGAGAGATAGTGAGTCTAAATTAGTTAAGAGCGTGTGCAAGAGAATTAGCACCAATATCATCATCATCTTATTTAGCCCATATCAACACCTCCCTTTTTTGCCAATCTTCTATTCTACAATGTCTTAGCGTCGCGTTATTAATTATAGGCAAAAATTGGTTAATTGTAGGCAAAAATTAGTTAATTGTAAAAATTAGTTAATTATAAAAAGCGTTTGATTACAACCATCACATTAAAGTTTAAATATCTCCCAGGCTAGAAATGCTGCAGACTGTGGACCGTCTCCCCATCCCCAACAAGACGATGGTGCAAGAGAGTCGTTTCTTTACGATCGTGGAGCGATGGCTCAGCGCGGCTGATGCACCGCTGCCTGCTGATAACCTGTTCATTGATGAAGCTACTGGTAAAATAAATATATTTTTGTTTCATCCATCGATATTTATTTTGGTCTACCATTCAAATATATTAGTGAGGACAATGTATAAAAAAAGACTTGATCCGGTCTAGCTAGGCAAAGTGGAGAGAATCGATTAAAATAAAAGCAAAAGGTAAATAGAGAAAGTTTTAATTTACTTTCAAATTAAATAAGTAATAGAAAGCAATACCTGAGTCCTGATCATAAAGACTAGAAAGAAAGCCAATAATGATTTGCTAGGAGCAAATATTTCTTTCTTACACACGTTATGTTAGTCAAATTTGCCGAATTTGATGGTGTTTATAAGAATTTTTATGTTTTTCAGGTTTGCCTGTAGATATACCTAACAGAGGTAGTCAGGAGAATTTGTCAAGTCCAGAGAAGGCTAAAGATAGTGCCAGTATTATGGAGAAGATTAAGGATCTCTCTAACCAACTGCTGGAGAGGTGGTCCAGTTTGAAGGTAAGATTAAAAATGATTTTAGACTCAAATCCTGTATTGTGATAGCACCCCAACTGTCTGGCGATAGTATAACTTATGGTAACTTTAAACATGATCTGTGAATAATATTTGTTTAGCTTTTTGTTATCATTACCGTTTATCTTTTTAGGAAGTATTCAAAATCCCGAAAAAAGAACGGATACAGCAAATGAAAGAGCATGAAAGACAAGCTAATGTCGAACGTCGAGCCGCAGATTCAAGCGGTACCCGAGATAGAGACCGACGCGAAGAACGAGATCGGCGGGAAGAACGAGACCGGGAACGAGAAAAAGAGCGGGAAAGAGAACGGGAACGGGAAAGAGATAGAGAGCGGAGTGACCGCGATAGAAGTGATCGGGATCGTGGGGAAAGAGACAGGGATAGACATAGGGATCGAGAGAGAAGTGACAGAGATCGGGATAGGGAACGAGATAGAGATGATCGGGATCGAAGGAAAAGAAGGAGTAGTCCTGATGGAAGGAGAAGTATTAGGTATGATTTTAATATATTACAGGATATTTTAAAAAGAGTTTTCAAATATTAGGGTCACGATTCTGAAAAATAATTGATGCTATATTTAAGTTTAAAATTCGAATACGGGTTTGACGTCATTGGTCACGTTATGGTTGTGCGCAGGCTCAGCGAGCGCGTGCTGGCCGCCGTGCCGCCGCTCAGCAAGGAGGAGCGGCGCCGCGCCTTCGCCGAGGCCGCCGCCGCTGCTGACGAGTCGCGCCGTCGCCGCGAGCGCCTGCAGCCCTGGCCCGCCTACTGGCCGCATGAAGCCTTCCCGCAGGTACTCCTATACCCACTGTTTTAAAAAAAAGGAAAGAACAATATCTTAAATAAATAAAAAAACAAAAAAAATCGACTTCAGACACTAAAAGGCTTGAAATAACACTGAATGATTTTAATACAAATTCGATATTTTTTATGGAAATATATTAATTTATACGGAAATTAATATTTGTACTGTAGTTTTTAAAAAAATATTGAAGTTTAGGTGAATTAGTGCTTGATTATGATCCAGTCCACTAGATAACCTGCATACATTTTCAGCAAATGTTTCCTGGAGGCATGGTGCCTGGCGGGCCCAACATGCTGGGCAATATGAGTAACATGGGCGGCATGGTGTGCATGCCTGACATGCCTACGGAGTGGATGCAGCATGACTTCCCTCCCGCGCCCTTCTGTCCGCCTTTCTGTATGCCGCAACCCAAGTAAGTGAACCATAAATAATATTGAAATACAGCAATAAACACACAGTTCTCCTTGATCAATATCAGTTGCTTTTATTGTTTAAAAACTAAAGTATTGTTACCAAAGGCAATAATTGTTACCATGTAATGCAAGCTCGTCTTTTTCGAAGTGTCAGACGCCTGCGTTCTTACGCGTTAGTTAATGCGATAATTTGTGTTACGCCACAAAGGGCAACAGGAGTAAAATAAAGATCAAGGAGAAAAAAATAAGACATCTTTAGACCTAGAAATAGACCAGAAATTAATTCGACAGTTATAATACAATTTTTCAGTTTGTATTCTGTGGTCTATTTTTTAAACCACAAAGAAGTGTAATTGCAGGCCCTGAAGATAACCTTTTGACGCCTCATTTATTAAATTAAAAATGGACTAAATAAATTTAGATTTCCTAAGGAATCGTGATCGAAACGAGTGGCTTGATGATGAACAGTTAAGAATTTTTCTTACCTTCTTTCTGCAGTATGATGGGCATGGGCGGTTTCCCACTGGGCGGATTCATGTTCGGCCAGCAGGTGGGCGCGGGAGGACCGCAACCATTCCCGCAACCTCAGCAACCGCAGACTGAACAACCAAATACTGTGAGTTACTAATTATATTTATCATTAGGTACATAACTTTATGGCCGCTCTGAAGTTGTACAAAGCAAGTCCCAATTTTGTTACTGTGATGCTAATCACCTCGTATCCAGAGCATCCCTGGCTGCTGAACTTTTTAAAAAACAACTGTATTCTATATAAAATATTTATTCTACACTGTATATGGCATCGCCATCCGCCATTCGTGATGGTATTCATGTGTCTTTTATAAGGCAACAGAAAAAGCCTTCAAGTTGCTTAATATTGTTCGGCAAAAATTTTAGTGAGTTACAGCTCAATGCGCGAGAAGACCTAAAAGGTTAGGGCTAGGTATCACTTTGCTATTAAAGTACTATGTTTAACTTCAAATTTAAAACTAAACTAAACACCGATTGAAATAACGGAAGAAAAATAACGGCCAAATAACGATAGTTAACGTGTTATATTTTTGAGGTAATTACATTTTAGTATAATATTTTTTTAAATTATGGTTATTAAAGTACACAGCTTTGTATTTAATATAAAATAATAGAGATTTTTCTGCGGTGTCATGGTAATAACGACGTCGTTATAACGTTATTTTTCAATGTTATTTTGAATAGAGTATGGATTCTTTCAAATATTTACATCCTGACTTCATTAATAAATAATTTAAATCATCCCACAGGCTCAAATAGCAGCAGTAGAAGAGAACAAAGAAGTGATTCTTCCATCACAGTGGCGCAGTCACACGGACGACCGCGGCCGCACGTACTACTACCACGTCAAACTAAGACAGCCGCAGTGGTTGCCGCCGCCCTTACCGACCGAACCTGGTATGAACTGAAGCTAGCCTTTGTAGAAACTAGAAACAATAATGATCTTTTTGTTCATTTCAAAATCTTTCTCAGACTTTATACAAATGTTCACATAATTCAACAAAATGTATGGAACAGCTGATTTTTTTTGCGATTTCAGGGTTGCTCCCATAGTAATAGTTGTTCATAATTATGAGTTTAATGTCCCCTTTTCAGGTTGCCGGTATGTTAAATATAACGCTGTATATTACTAAACATTATTTGCTGATTTACAGAAGAAAGTTCATCAGAAGAGGAAGAAGAACCAGTATCCACAGGCCTTGACAGTCCGTTGGTCAGACGACAAACGAAAGGGAAACTGGTGGAGGGTGTTAACGGAATATATGAAGGTAAAGACTGCCAGAATCCTATTTAAAAACACGTAGAAGACATGATATTATAACTCGTAGAAGACTATAATGTATAAGAAACTCGCAAAAACAACTGATAATTCCCAGAGTGATTCAAAGTATTTTCCCTGATACTCGATATTTTTACTTCATTGATACTTGAGCACCGCTGGACAGATTTTCACGCTTTTTGAGTCTCCGCATCGAATAGCAGAACAAATTTTAAAAGCAATGGAATTATACACCTAGGGTATGGGTTAGAGTTTGAGTAGGGTAGGGTAGGGGTAGAGTAGGGATGGGGTAAAATAGGCTTAGTGGTCGCGCCGGGCAACTAGTGCTAAATAAATCAAAGAATATTTGTGTATTTAGTTTTAAACATCTTTTTCTTTGCAGTGATAAAAGAAGACTCTCACAACGGGTTGATACCGGATCATGCGCTGGTCAGCATAAAACCGCGGAAACGAAGACCTGGATTGGTGTCAGAAAGACCTATTAGTGTGAGTTTTAGATAATTAATGATTGCTGCAATATAGTAGGAAACCTTATAGATACAAAAACTTCAACTCCATGGATTTATGTACAAATACCGTCACTAATTGGTGACCCCCTTCGTTTAAAAATATTTATTCATATTTATTTATTTATAGACTCACGCCTGTATTCCCCGGAGGGGGTAGGCAGAGGTGTGCAGTACACCCACGTTTCGCCGGCTATAAGTCCCATGTAATAGGGGGCGAGCTTATTGCCATTAACCGGGCACAATTCCAGACTCTGTGCTGCTACTGAGAATTTCCTAATGGAAAAACCCGATAACACTGCCCGACCGTCTCAGCAGTCGTGCTTGCTACCACAAGACCAACGAGGCAGTATAAAAATATTGCTATAATATTGAAGTAGCTAGTTTTTTTGTTTATTTGTAGATATTTTTAGATAGATAGGTATAATAAACTTTTTATACAACACAAAAATTATTTAGGTATTATCTCAGATTTGAAAGAAGTTAAATTCAGCAGTAATCACCACACTAGCTCACTGCGTGTTGGCGATTTAATTAAGTCCATGTTTCCTTACGATATTTTCCTTCACCGGTAGTCAGTAGTGTCTTAGATTAACTAACAAAGTGCAAATGACATTGAAAAAGTCTTAGTATATGCCATTTCGAATCCATACCCACGCGCTTGCAAAACAGGTCCGTAACCAACGCCTCCACGACATTTTCATCTATCAGCGTTACTAAAATAAAATTACGATTTTCCCAGCCTCGTACTGAAGAAGACAAGTTGGCTGGTCGGTTAGAAGTGAAGAGGTACAAACAAACTAAGGAGAAACTTCGTCGTCGGCGAGAGAAGATAATGCAGAAGGTCAGACTGCTGGCCGCGAACAAATCACAGCGAAAGAGCCTCAAAGGCAGCATGCTGGATCTAAAGGTAGGCTTACATAAAATCGTTCATATAACTTCGAGCTTTGCAAGGGTCAGATAGGCAGTCGCTCCCTAAAAACTGATATTCAGCTGCATCTGGATAGATTAGAAGCCAACCCTAACAAAGTTTATAAAGCTAGGAGGATGATGATGAAAGCTCCGAGCGTAATCTCTCTCCGGTGTCAGGATCGCGGTGAAAGTGAGGGAATAGAGTGCGCGTTTGCGAACACACTGCATGGTGCACTATTCTCCTGGGTAGTTGGCGAATCTCCGTTGAGATTGGCTGTGACCGAAATTCGGTCAGAACTCTATCAACGATTCTTCGTCTTGTGACCTTCGTGATTAAGATATTAGAATATCTAATGTGAGATTGTTATATATTGAGAATGGTCAGTATGATGATACAATCGACAACAGTATTTCGTTCAACATAATTATTCTGTCTCATTTTCTTATTTATAATCATACTAATAATTCTAAATCATAATAAACGCCTGTGAATTGTCAATCATTGTTAAGTCTCATGAGTTATTGTTCCTTGTATTTTCACTGTTTTGCTAACCAAAAAGGAAAAAAAGAGAGAAAAAGAGAAGGAAAGGGAGAAGGAAAAAGAGAAAGAAAAAGAGAAGGAGAAGGAAAAAGAAGAAGAAAAAGAGGTATACTAACCTTTTAACTGCTTGTGTCGCATTTATGCGACTGAGAACTGCATGGTTTTTTTGTTATATCTTTGTCCTATTATGAACTGCGCGGTGTACCACGCAGTTGAACTGCAAGTGAATTGTTGTTAATACTTGCAGAAATACGAATAAGTCAGTTGGTAGAGCAGTTGATGTGAATGAATGAATGTTATTTTTTTTTAATAATTTGCTTTGCATGCTATATGTTTAAAAAAATGTTGTTAAAAAAGATTATTAATTACTAATAAATCATCTGATGTTAGTCAATAACGTATTTTTTCTACTTCCACCATAAATCACACAAAACCTTTCAACAGCAAATGGTGGACCTAGTAGACTCAGAAACGGATTCAGAAGACGATTCCGTAGAAGAAACACCAGTCGAAAAACCGATAGTAGTGCCTGAGGAATCCCCGGTCGTGGTGATATCATCCCCAACGCCGGCAGAAGAAACTGTGAGCACGGAGGATGCGGCACGCAAGATCAAGGAGCAGTTCCGCTGCAGCATGGCGCGGGTGATGGTGCAGCATCTCAACCCTTACAGACATCCTGATGCGCCTGCCGCTAGGATTACTTGCACTACTGACTTCAAACATCTCGCTAGAAAGGTAAGGTAGCTCTTCGCGATTGTCACATACATATAATATGTTTTCTTTTTTTTCGACATTATTGATTTCCTCTGTAATGGATTACCCCTATTATGGATTCTATTCCATAAACACTCGGACCGAAACGGATATCTGTCGATTACGCTAGTATTTGTCACGTTTAGGGATGAAAACGAAATGGTTAACTGTTTCGCCAATTTTTTGGACATTTTATTGGATGAAAGACAATTTAGTGAATAGTTTGATACATTGAATGATTATTATCTAGTATTCATTTACACAAAATCTAATTTTATAACTATTATTTATCTTTTCAGTTAACACACTTCGTGATGTTAAAAGAGCTGAAACATTGTCGCTCCGTGGATGAACTAGTTGTGACCGACTCAGTGCGGTCAAAAGCGAAAATGTTCGTCAAGAAATATATGGCGAAGTTTGGGCCAGTGTACAAGAGACCCGCCGAAGAGATTGATTAACGCAGGACCTAGCGGATGCGAACTATCCTTGACCGACTGCATAGAGCTTACATCTTGTACCTCTTAGTCAAACTTGTACGCAAACCGCTCCACAGTGCTTTTACAAGACTTTATTTAAATTAATCTACACACAACAGATTTGCACCTGATTGATTTTTAAATATGGAATGTTATGTGACGAGTTGACAATACAGATTGATAATAAAATTGTTAGAAAAACTTTACTGATTGATTAGCTAAAAATTAATTCACATTCAAGTATTTATTTGACGACTTTTGCGTGTTAGTTCATTATGCATGGCGATGTTATTAAAAAATGCGGAACAAAAGGATAGGGAAAATTTGTTAGACGTTAATATCGGGATTTGTATAACTCATTTTGATTGGTCGATACCCCGCATGCGGGGTGCGGGAGATTCTTGTTTGACGCATGTCATAGGCCTGCATGTAACTACCGATCAATTTCATTGGCCATTTCAGTCCCCGCATGCTTTTACAGACAGAGTTATCGACCAATGAAAATGGGCTTAAATAATGTACTGCTTATAGACAAATTTAAAGAACTAAATTGTAAATATAGAATTAAGTCTATAGCTCTATGTGTATTTTAAGAAACTCCTCTTAAGCGTTAAACTCGTATGTATAAATAGATGGTTTAATGTTCTTAGACATGATTTGAATTAGCTACAATGTTCACGGGATTAGCAAGACCAAGTATTTATTATTGTACGATGATCTCGGACTGGGTTTTGCTGGACATAACGCAACTCGAATATGAACTGCAACGGTTTAAGTACACAGTATTATAAATAGATTTTATTATGATTATGAACAGTTTTATGCCACTGAATTTGATGTCGAACGTTAAGGTTGTATTTACATAGCTGCGGAGCGGAATAGAAGTGAATGGAATTGGACATAGCATAATGACTTTTATGTCAATTGTGTAACGTACAAACTAATTCCACCGACGGCAGCTGTGGAAATTCCCGAGAATGCGCGAGAATTCCCTGGAAAACGCGCGACTTATTTATCTATTTTGTTTCGTTGCTGAATTGACTTAAAGTTCATTATGCTTTGGCCAATTCTGTTCGCTTCCATTCCGTTCTGCGGCAATGTTAATTAAGCCTTACGAACATTGATCTTAATTGTCTGAAGATCACTCAAAACTAGCAATGTTATGAATTGAACATTATGATGTGATTTACAGTTCTCTATTTTATATGTATTTGTTTCAGCAGGCTGAAATCTAATCTTTCAATTTGTTTGCTATAAGAATGTTTCATAAATGTGGGGTCAATGTAGAAAATATAATATTGCTCAACTGATAAAATGATTCATTAGTTCCTTCTCCTTATTTAGGGCGATATTCAGACTGCATGCAGACTTAATGAAAATATACTTTCAATAAAATTGTCTATTGAACTGTTTATTAAAAGTATAAGTGTAGACTGTAAATCTCGTCTAAAAAATGTTAAAATAAAATGTTCATACAGATTTCAGTCTGAACTTTATAAATTAATTATAATTATTGAATGGACGGCGATTAAATTTGATTTAAAAGCCAATACGAACATGACGTACTGTATTGATCAATGTTTGGGAGTCTCAAACTCCTGTTATCTGACTTGATTTATCTTTTGCTGATTATGGAGAATAGAATATTATATTAGGCATGATCTTGACCTGCTTTCGCTTGCTGTAAGTGCTTTTGCAGTGCAGAAATATTTTTTCAAGAATACTGACTATTAGGTTATAAGTTATAGTGATTTATCAGCCGACGCGGCCTGCGAAACCAAGCCAAACGCGAGTTTTTGGTAAAACTAAAATAAGCTGATATGAAATTATGTTACATGAAACTGTATAAATCTCCGATTTTGAGATATAGTTTTTGTGTTATGTGTAAATAGTTGTAAATATGAGTGACGTAGCATATGGTCTGTTCGAGTAAGAGTGAACGATTTTATTTTTATGCGATAGACGAGATGTGTGGCGCGTTGTCGCGCATCGTGGTGACGTGACTGTGTCGCGCTTGTTGGCGATCAGATCGAAGCCGTCGGAACAAATAAAATGTTATTTCTTTTAATATGATTTGGTTTTATTTATTGTCACTAACTGTTGATGTCAATTATGCTGACTCTACACGCTCAGTGCCCACACATTGCGCGGTTACTGCAAACAGCCAATAGTCTGCGAAGCAATATTTGCAATAAAAGCAATAATTGCTTTTGCGTTACAAAAATGCAACCTACATGGCTTTGGAAGTTTTTGAACATTCGCCAGTAGGTAAGTGATAAGTTCATAGCATAGATGTAGAATTTAGGTACGTAATTGTGAATCTATGGTTCATGTATCTATGGAATAGTAAGACTGCAATACTAATATACCATGAGCAATGATCTTATTGACCATGGGTAAGTCCAAACTCAATGCGGCAAGCACACATCAGCAGGGGATAGCCGGCTGCTCCCCTAGGATCCTATTTAGCTGGTAAATTATAATATATCATCAAAAATTTCAGCACGAAACAACGCAATACCCACAATGCGCAGCTACTTGGCTGAAACTTTTGCTTAATGGTTTTTGGATTGGATTCGCAGTTAGTCCACAGGTTAGCATAATTCAAGTGAGTTTTATTTCGTAATAACAAACCTATTAAATTACTTACATTAGGACTAAATATTGCTTGACATGCCTTAATTTGAGCCGCATCTAAACATATATCAATCAATCATTTATTTGCCATAAAATGGGTTACAGAGGTGTCATATATTATATGTAGAGGATACCTGTAACTTAATTTACAAATTACTTTTTAAATTTAAAAACAACACTTACTAATATCCGAAATAAAATCAGAATTAGAAATAATGTAAGTAATACAGCGATGCGTCATTTTGATTGCTTCGCCTTCGTGACTATATTGTGTGGATGAAGTTATAAACGTGGGTGTGATGTGGGTTCGTATTTGATTAGTACATCACGGAACATAAATTAAAATAAACTTTATTTATTCGACTACTAATTCAATTCCTAACTTAAGAATACCTACTTTTAAACCATCGATGCATGAAGAATTTTTTCAGACGTGCTGACTTTTCTATAGTGACTTAGTGAAAGTCCTAACGGAACTCCTTTGTCACAAAATAGCAATAAATTCTCAGCCAAACTTTTACTTAGTACAAAATGCTTGTTAGGCGCTATTGAAGTACCTTACTACATATTAGTACGTACTATCGTCGACACGAACGGTGCATCACTTAGCATCAATATGCTTTGAACGATGCTACGTGCTTAGGGGCGCGCGGGCAGGGCTATTGCTACGTTCGGATGCCGGGTGCAAGCGATTCTAACCTTAAGAGTTGTGCACCGGCTTTGTCTACGATAGTACATACTAGTTACATATTATATGAAACTTATAAAATATGTGAGATATTATTTAGTCTCCGCTCGACGTTTGTTGCTGCCTCCAGAACTCTTCTCGGTTTTCCAAAAATCTGATAGCTTCCTCCGCTTGCTTCATAACTATATCATTCTTTTTATCTGCAATAGCTAAGTCAGGATTCTTCAGCAAGTTTTCAAGGTAGATTTTATCAGAGTTCAACTGTCCCAGGACAGGTTTGGCTGATTTGGACCTCTTTTTTCCTGTTTTTTTCACGACCTTTACCGCCCCGATTGTGTTTTCTATCGCCTCCTGAAAATGAAATGAACTCATTTTTAACTTTTTCATTTTATTGCAAGATGAAAACGCTAAGATACTTTTTGGAGGTCGTCAGAGAATATCAGCGATTGACACTTTTGTTTTGCGTTTCGTGCGGCCGGCCGGTAAGTCACAATTACCAAAATAATTAAGTACCTAATAGGTGGGCAATGCATCGGATACACCCATAGCAGATATTGATAGATAGATATTGATGAGGGCGGTAATTGACCATTAAGTGACCCTCAACATTTTTTTGTTTTGCGTTTAACATCCACATTTTACAAGTTACCTGTACTTAATATGAGTATAATATGAAAGAAAGAAAGAAAGAAAAAACGTTTATTCAGCAAATGGGCATAATCACGAGCAGAGAAAACAATACATATAATGTAAAACTAGGTACTAAATTAAATGCCCATGCCGAATGGGTCACGATCTCAGCATTATGCTAGACGCCAAAACGTCCAGCGCTGGTTTTCAGATCTCACCCCTTGTCGAAGAATAATATGTCGGACGTATTTTTTATCTGGAATTTTCATTCCAGATAAATAAACATTCATTTTTCTACTCAGTAGTAGTAGGTAACACTGAAAATTATAGATAAAAAAACGTCCGTCGTGGAAATTGAACCCGAGACCTCGTGCTACCGCATGCTTGTGGCTACTAGACAAATGAGGACTACTACGGTTCGGATATGTGCTTGCTTACCTGTGCTTTCTGTACGCCCAATCTAAATTCATTCAAGTCAGGTCTCGCTCTTAGACCTCGATGATAATGGACGAGGCTCATTTCGAACTCCCCGCAATAGTACAGTGCTTCAGCCTTCCGAAGCAGTGCCTTTGCATCCTTAGGATCTAACTTCAGGGCTGCCTCGGCGTCGACTAGCGCTGAGCGGGGCTCTCCAAGCAAGAGGTAGCACTTGCTGCGCGCTACGTACGCTGCCTTTTCGTCAGGAGCTAATTCGATTGCCTGGAAAGAAGACAGGTTTTTTTGTAAGTATACCTAGGATTATGAGATTATTTATGTTGTTTCAGATGTTGGAAAAATAGTGAGCTAAATCTTTCATAATTATACCTAAGTACGTAGAAGTTTAACTTTAAATGACGACGATTTACCAAGGTCTTTCATCGCGATTCGTGATGACCATTAAAGCACTAATAGGTAATATACCTTGTTGACGAATAAAACAGCTGTACGATATCTCTCCCTCATCATCTCAGCCCGAGCCAGTGCCAACAGTGTGCCGGCGTCGGCTTCAACAGGTAGCTGCAAGGCACTGCTGCGCTCTGCCTTGTCCTTCAAGTTCAGAGACTGCTTGATATCCTTCGAGCCCATCACCACTGCGGCTGCGCGGTCCTTGTCCGTATACAGCTCTTCCTCTCGTCTCCTCCTCTCTCGTTTTGGTTTCTTTTTCCATTTCCTCTTCGGTTTTACCGACTCTTTTCTCTCTTTAACAGCGAACTTCTCATCTTCAACCTCGGTTTCCTGACCTTTCTCGCCGGAATGCGGGGCTCTCTTACTGATAGACGCTTTTTGCACCGGGGTTTCATCTTCCTCATCTCCTACACCAACTCGGACGAAGCTTTGTAAGAACTCCGCGTCCTTTGTCGGTCCGAAGATGGACCGTGCTTGGGCTTTAGCGTTGTCGAAGATGTCCATCGCGATATGTAACGCACTTCACTGGTGGTTACGTAATGTGGAGGTGTGTGGAAAGCCGTCAGTATCGACGCCCCGGCTGTCGTCGTCATGGTGACTGAATGTGTTTTCGCACCCTCTTCTGACACACTAGTAGTGTATGGGCCGTTTTGCGGAACGGCCGTGTGCCAGGAACCGCGTTTTGGGTCATGTGTATGTATCGAATAATGTCAAGTATTGAATACATGTTTTAACATCAGCCTATCTTAGCAGTAGGTACCTATTTATGAAATTTGTAGGTAGGTAGGTACTTGACGTACTTTAAGTAGTTAGGTAAAATTTTCCTGTAAAACATTCTAAGAACCAAAAATTGGTACTTAGTTGGTAATTTGGGTAGTAAATATGCTTTGCAAAATGTGTAGATAATATGGTAAAGATCTAGCCTCCGTAATTTTTCTTCCATGTTAATTAAACTTTCTTCAGAGCTCTATACAATATTTTTTTAAGCTTTAATAGTTATTTACGACTAACAAATATAATATTAAGCTATACAACTTATTTATTTTATTAACTTATTAGGCAATGCGTTCTCTGTCTATCAGTAACGCTACTGTTTTACAAGTATAGAATGACCGTTAAGAGATACCTAGAGCCTGAGCAATCGGCAGCCGCGCTGAATGTTGTGGGTTCGTATTATGATTTATGACCTACAATTCCAAAGTTAAAAGAAAATAAAAATGCCTAGGTACTCTTTTAAATAAGTTCTCCACAAACTGCTGCGTGCACGTGATGACGTGACCTGCTTTGAGGCGTGAAATTAAAGTTTTTATATTTCTTTCATCTAACACTACACCGCCATCTATGTCTAACTTCACTAGTTCATAGACTACTTTGTTAAACACTTCGTCATTTTGTTTACAACAGATAGATGGTTCTGTAAGTGGTTTTTTAAGGCCACTTTAAGGTTCGACCAAGTGGATCAAATATGAATCTTTGGTCACAGAATACATATTTAAGATAAGGCTTCGTTTCCGTAAAGCTTGCATAATGACCATGACCAATGACAATTTATCACTTGGTCCATAAGATATACACACTTAAATTAAATTATTTGAAGCATATTTTGGTCAATAATTAAGTATCTATTTGATTTGATGTAAATATGTAAATATAACGGAGTTGTGATAGCCTAGTGGTGGTGACCGTTGACTGGCAAGTCAGTGATCTCGGGTTCGAACCCAAGGCGCGCACCTCTGACTTTTCGTAAGTTATGTGCGTTTTATAAATTAATTATCACTCTCCGTGCCTCGGATAGCACGTTAAGATGTTGGCCCCGGCTGTCTATTGCAGATCTTTGACAGTCGTTACGGGTAGTCAGAAGGCCCAGTCTGACAACCAGTCTTACCAACGGGTATCGTGTAACCTAGTATCTAGGTTGTGGAGGTCTGATGGCAGTCGCTCCATGTAAAACACTGGTATTCAGCTGCATCTGGTATGACTGGAAGCCGACCCCAACATAGTTGGGAAAAGGCTAGGCAGATGATTGATGTAAATATAACGATAAGCGAGTACTGAGTACCCTCCTTCCACCAGTCAGCCTGTATATTAGCACAGAATAATGGTTATTCAGTGATATTAGTGTCAACTGTTTTATTTCTATTACCTTGGCTAATGAATTAAGTCCACGATCGTAGTTTCCGTTCTTGATATGTCCTGTGGCTTCATCGCGATGTTTCTTAGCTTCCACAGGATTTGTGATGGGTAGCTCCGGTTCTTTGCCGCGGCCCATCTTGTTCTATTTAAGGGAACTTTCCCTTAGTCAGGTCGACTATCCAGCGTCAGCAGCGTTATCTGCATAAACAAAAATAACTTCAACTGTGTTTCTTCGTTGGTCCTTGGTCCTTAGCAGGATTTGGTTATGTATTATGGACCGGTTCGATTTGGTAATTTTAAATATCAATGGATCACACTAACTTATTTTGTTTCGGATGAAAATATTTTTCTGCCTACCCCCTCTGAGGAAAACAGGCGTGAGTTTATAAAAATGTTTAGATTAAACGGGCACAGATGGGTTACACCAACAAGGTTGCGTGGTACGTGGCGGGAAATTTTAAATAAAAAGTTTTTATAGTTTTGGCCCAGATTTTTTAATGATTTTGTAACTAATACAGTTAAAAAAAATTATGTCTTTGGTTTACTATAAAACTGTTTGAAATATTAAATTAGACCAATATTATGAGAATTTTCTATGTATCGTTTATATTCTTAATAATAATTATTAACTTATTTTCAATTTGCCTCAATTTTGAAGTAAATCAAAGACATATAAAATTATAACAGACTAACTATATAATTTGATTTTCGAATTGAGCTACGCGTGGCTCAGAAATGGATGACAATTCATAAATCACTACGTTCAAGCTTTCAAGTCTAGGAAGTTATAACCGATTGCATAATTTCTACCAAACAGACACACAAGTAGACGAGTTAAGCAATTACATAATAAAAATGGGGTAAAAAAAACTGGTCGCGAAGTCAAAACAAGCGGATCATGTTACCAAATGATTAAAAAGACCCTAAAATAGGCTATTTGACAAATATTTTCGTCCTCGCCCTTACACTATAATGTATTAGACAAATATTTACATACTTACGGCAGACTATGACGGATGACGGCTGCCACCGCGGACCCTCAGGTAATAAATCTTTCTATTCCTATCCTACCCATATTTGTGTTCGTTCCTAATCTGATAATTTTAGTGTTGGGCTTTGAACGCAGCGGTGCCAATGGTAAGCTAGTAGCACGAAATATTAAGGTAGAGAAGACAACAACTTCAACACAACGCTTGTATCAGAAGATTATCTAGGAAGAAAAACGACCACCTTATCATCATCGATATCCGACTGAGAGATATTGTAGTACTTAGATGTTATAAATCCAGTCCTCAAGTTGTAAAAAAGTTTAAGTACTAAACAATTTAGAGAAATAAATGACTTTATCCGTTTCATGTTTTATACAAATAAATAATCTTTATCTTATCTCAAAAGATTCTAAATCTTACCCACGATCTAGGAAAAAATCCTTAATGTGAAGCAACGTTTCTTTTTTTAAATACTACATTATCTATCTCGATCTACCTCAAGCTACCTGTAAAAGCAAAAAAACCTGTGCAGGTCGATATTAAAACTATTAAAATTAAATGTTTAATTTTTTTTGGTATTTACAAATTTAATTAATTTGCAAACATTATTTTTGGTTATAATTACATAGTCGTCTTCAAATTGGGATTCTCTTTACAAGCTTTTACAAGTCACAGCTAGTTTTATTAACATTTATCGATCTTTTAATGTCATCATATTGTTTAATTTACCATGTTGGCCATGGAAAATTCTTACGTAGAATATAAAATCCGCTGTTATTAAGGCCACATATCGACCACCGTTCAATTTGAATCGCTTCCGTGATGGCTGACTATTTTTCTCCGCTTATCGCTACATCTCCCTTTCAATGTCATCATTGTATTACCGACCTTATTGGGTTAACGGGGTGCATTAATTTGAATTCTTATTATACGGAAAGCTTGGATTTTATTTTGTCAACTTATATTACTTTTGTAATTTTTTACCTATTTAAGTAACTGTTAAACAAATAAACTCGTCAGATATGTAGATACCTTAATAAGTAATAAATCAGCCAGTAACTTTCCCACTGCAGGGCAAAGGCCTCTTCGCATACTGTGAAGAAATCACCAACCTAGCTCACTGCGTGTTGCCGATTAATATTAGACTATTAAATCCAGGTTTCCGCACGATGATGTTTTCGTTCACCGTTAATCAGTCTTGGATTACTTAAGAAAATTCATATGACATTGAAAAAGTAACATATTATTGGAACAAAGCGGGTCCGAAACCAATGAGCCACCACTACAAGCCTACTCTTACATTAACCAAAAGATATTTAAGAAATGTTCATTACCTACAATATTTTTTACAGTTTTTCATTATTCCGTCAAACCAATTTACTTTTTAAAGCGAATTGGCGTGACCGTTTCCACTTACCTATCAAGGGAAGTGACTCGGTCATGGAATTGCAAAACAAAATTTTTAATCTATTGCTTTATTCGTTTCATTGCTCGAAACTTGCATTCTGTTTGTAAGCTATTCGGTATTTTGAACTTTTTGTAGGCTTGCGTGGCCTCGCTGTCATTACTCAAATACACTTTTAGGCGCAGATTTGATTTCAAATAATTCTTTAAAAAAAACTGTTCTGTTTACGAAAATATTAGTGTAATGCAGATTATGTTATTAGTCTAAGAGTGCAGATATAGAAAAAAAAGTTCTTTAATGAATGATTCTTAAGATGCGTATTTCACATCTTTGTACATGGCTAGGTATAGTACTGAACTCGGATATATGTAGGTACAATTGTCAGTGCGTTTTTAGCCCTTAGTTTAGACAAAAAAAAAAACATACCTATCTAATATCTGTGTTTCAACAACAACTTAAATAGGTTCGTCTCTACGGTTCTCGTAAATATTTGTGTAGTAGGCAATAAGGCTGCGCTGTCATAACTTTGGCATCGGTTGGTGCTCATTATCGTAGATATTATTCATGCAAACCGCCGCCCCATGGCATGCCACATCATAATGCAGAGGAAGCTTAAATGCAATCGTAGCTAAGAAATTGCTAGTAATTATTTATTTTTACCATAACTTCTGATGTGGATTACAGCAGTTGCATGTTTGCTTAACTTTTAAAAACGTTTAGACTAAAATCTACCGATCATTGTTGCGTCTGGAAATTGTATCAGAAGAAAATAGAAGTATTTAAATAGGTACTTTAGAAGATTTAGAATTAATCTTCTCAAAAACATTAAACTCTTAAAATTAAGTAGTAGTATGAGAGATTAGAATATAATCTTTCGTATTGCTTAATTCATTTTAAGAGATTAATTTTACAGTAAAACAATTTTCGTTACTTTTTTTTTTATCTTTTTATAGGAAATATAATCACGGTAAAATACACATAACACATTATCACAATTTCAAAGCAATTTAACAAGCGTAATGATAGGCTATACGATATCTAGGATCGTGAATCACGCGAGCAAACCATATAGCTGCTTTACGACCACAAAAATAATGAAATTAGCCATTATTTGGGCTGTAAACTGGATCACGACGGTGAACCCCGACGAATCAAACCAGATATCTTTTGAAGATAGCGAAGTATACCCAAGTCTGTTCGAATAGATGTCGTTTTGATTTGAATTGATGACGTTGAGGTAAGCCGCAGTTTGTTTTGCTCTTTATAGGTTAGTTGAATGATTAGTTTACCTTGTAAGGTAATCAGTTTGCTGTCTTTATTTGGTCTAGACATAATATTAATCAAAAATATAAATCAGTATTTTTTGGTAGCCGAAAAAATGGAATGTTGGTACTGTTGTTTACCAACACTTATGTAAAACCAACAGAACGAAAGGTCAGAAAAAAATAAAGAAGATTAAAACGAAATTCTAACCCAGATTTTTGTTAACGAATTGGCTTTAAAAACTAGCTCGGAGCGAGAAATTTTGTTGTTCAAGAAATTAATAAATAATTAAAAGGCTTATTTATTTTTTATTCTTCTTTCTCGTCTTTTTTTAGTTTGTATCCGTGATGATATGTCTTACATGCTTAATAAATCCTGAGTCAATATACAGGACATACCATTATCACTATCTTGGGCTAAAATGAGGCAACACTCGGGAAGGAAAGCTATCGCTCCCCCCGGCCAAAAGAAGATATACCCTTTCGTATTTATAATATTATTTTAAATTGGTGGGTATTTAAATTGGTCTGAAATAATGCCTTATGAACGAAGTCCGGCAAGCATACGAATCGGTCATCATCGTAAAGAGAAGGTTCTTTCTACACGACAAAAAAGAACAAAATATCCTCAGATGCCTACGCCACGCCGTAGCATTCGTAGACATTCGTAGCAAATAGCTACAGCTATCCTTAACTCTACGAGTATTACGATGATCTCTCGAATAAATTATTTGTATAGAGATCATGATTTTGATATATATTATATATTTACATACGTAACATTAATAAAAAGTTATATTATTCACGAATTTACCTAATAGATAAGGCGTATTCTCTCGTAAATATAAAGCTACGTCGTAGTCTCTCGTAGAATCTCGTAGCACGTAGTGCCGCTACATGAATCTATATTAATTTTGATTTATTAATTTGAATTAATAGTTAATTTGAACTCACAATGTCTGTTTTCCTTTTAAATAAAGATCATAATATTATTTCACAATATATATAGCACAATAGAAAAAAATAAAAGCGACTAACAAGCTAAAAAACCGGCCAAGTGCGAGTCAGACTCGCGCACCGAGGGTTCCGTACAAACCTGTAGGTATATGCGTTGACGTAGAAGTTTGATTTTGTTACAGCTTAAAGATATTATAGACTTGAGTATTTGTTAAGAATTTCAATATAATACCACTACGCGTTCATGAGTAAAGGGGTAATAAGTTTAAAATTATTAAAAATATTTTTATTATATGATGTAACTAAAAATTTATGCTTTTCGCAATTTTTCCTTTATCTGTGTTATAAGACGTTGCTTCGTACCAAATTTCAAGATTCTGAGTTCACGGGAAGTACCCTGTAGGTTTTGATTCCCTTGCGAGTGTCGAAAATTTGCGGCATAAACGGGAGTATCTTTTGATCGCGTTGACTTAGAAGTTTGATTTTTTCACAGCTCCAAGAGACCATAGACTTGAGTATTTGATATGAATTTCAGCTTGATACCTCCACGCGTTCCTGAGAAAAAAGGTCTTGACAGACAGACAGACAGACAGACAGACAGACAGACGGACAACAAAGTGATCCTATAAGGTTCCGTTTTTACCTTTTGAGGTACGGAACCCTAAAAATAACACAAAACGTTCATTTCGGAGTCGCTGCCGAGCCTAATAGGTTTCTGATTTCATAAAGCCATCTAATCCTAAGCCTTCGTACTGATTCCAAAACTCGTTTAGTTCTAATATTAAACTCAGGAAAACATGTGTTACCTAATAATTAAATAAAAGTTACATTTTTATTTTATCTCTAGCTTTTCAATGTTTTGAAATCGGTTTTATTATTGTGTTACAAAGCTTTTATTTTTGAATTTTGAGTGGCACATTAACTTCATAGACACCAAATTTTTTCATAAATCTGTTGTCAACAATATATACATAAAAAGTGAAATTTATTTTAATGAAATTTTTGCTATCGTCCGATGAGGAACTTCGTTTCATAATCAGATCATAACAATATTTTATTGGGACCAATCGGAGAGTATAGGTACTCTCTCAAATAAGGAGTAATCGGTGAAAAAAAAACCCACTGAATTGAAAACCACGTCTTTTTTGGAAATCAGTAAGAAACTGATTCTTTCTTTTGGCTTAACACTTAAATTGAGTGTAATAGAAATTTAGGATTCTTTTAATTGTCCTAGTAATTAAAAGTTACTACAATCACTTTAAAGTAATAAAAATCTTACTCCTTGTTTAGTTTTAAATCCATTCACAGATTGATCACTCTATTTAATTAACACATTAATTGTTGTTAATCACACAATTAACCGATCTCGTAGCTGTAAGGGAGGAACCACATTGATTCACAGTTAGTCGCGAACTGAGCCACTAGTTGATCGAGTTTCGACTTACCCCTAATGAAAGGGTTGTTTACACTGTACGATATTGTGATATTATGTACCTATACGATTTATTTTTTCACGACTTTTTGTCGTGGGGGCACATTGTTCTAACATAACACCTCAGAACAATGTATCCAAAAATATTGTAAGCCATTATTTAAAAGAGCAACCATGGAGTTTCTTGCCAGATTCTTCTCTTTAAGGGGTAGACTGCCCTTGTAACTGGCAACTAGAGTCACTCCCATAATAATATTAGAATTATGATTATTCATAAAGACCCTAAAATGGTCTATCTACATGAATAAAAATATTTTGATTTTGATTTTTTGATTTGACGGACTTACTTTGCTTACACATGGGTATGGGTTCGAACCTGGCTTGTACCAATGTGACTTTTTTACTGTCAATAAACAATTTATAATAAGCAGTGATAGCATAGTGGTATGACTGTTAGACTGCTAAGTCAAAGGTCGTAGGTTCAAAAACCAGGTACGCACTGACAATTCGGATGTATATGCGTATTAGAAATTCATGATTACTGTTAAAACGGTGAAGGAAAACATCGTGAGGAAACTATCATACTTAAGAGATTTTTCGACGGTGTGTAAAACCTTATAAGAGGCCTGTGGGCGGTTTAAACTCTGACACCAGGTTGTTCATAAGCCATACGATGAAGAAGAATGTCACATGTACTTTCTTAGTTATTCTATGACACCGAAACTAACTGTGGAGGTACATCGTGAAGAATTCTGAGCTAAGTCGCCTGAAATCGCCTACCCGCAGTGAACTATCATGATAAATCCTCGCTCCTTCTCTGCGTAAGGAAAGGCCTTTGCTCTGCCGTGGGACAGTTACAGGCTGGATTATTATGTACCTTTATTTGTACCCTTTTTCGTGCATTGAGTCCAGTGGTTAAATAATTTAGTTTTTATTAATCATTGCATCATTGCATAAAGATAATAATAAAGAAAATAATGGTACTATCACCCAAAATATAGTAATACTAGATGCCCCGCGCGACTTTGTACGCGTGATTATTCTACCTCTACGCTTTTTCTACCCTACCCTACCCTACGCTACTCTACTCTACCCTACCCTTCTCTACTTCTACCCTACCCAACCCCTACTTTACCCCTACCCTGCCCAACCCCTACTCTACCCCTACTCTACCCCTACCCTACACTACGCTACCTCTTCCCTACCCTACTCTACTTCTACCCTACTCTACTCTACCCCTACCCTACCCCTCTATTCCCACCCTAAGCTAGCACCCTAGCTGAAACACGTCTTATTTTTAAACCGAAAAGCTAATTATCAAGTTAAATGACAGATTTTCAGAACTACAAACTTTAGTCCCCTTTTATATCTCCATAGGGGAAAAAAATCCAAATTTTTTGATACACGTCTTTCTTACTTTTAGCGCATAAGCTTAATACTCATTTTTACATCTGTAACTTAAAAAATAACGAATCTTCCATACAAACTTTCACCCCTTTTTTTATCCACTCAATAGTAGATTTGAAAAAAATAAACTATGCTCGTTTTTCTTCTAACAACCGAAAAGCTGAATACCAAGTTTCGTACATATAACTTTAAAAACGACGGACTTTCATACAAACTCTTATCCCCCTTTTTACCTACTTAGGGGTGGAATTTCCAGAAATCCTTCCTTAGTGCACCCCTAGGGTACTTAAAAAATATTGTCTCAAAATTTCAAGTCTCTAGGTCCTCCGGTTTAGGCTGTGCGTTGTCTGTCAGTCAGTCAGTCACGGTACTGTTTTATAAGTATAGATAACAAAAAGAGAAAAATAATGAAATATCTATCCCGTAAAAACACTAATATTAATCGAACCCGCGACTCTAAACGCAGAACGCTAATCGCTTAACCTCAACTTCGTCTTTTGTTTTGTTTCTGTAATAAAAAATAAACAACATTCAGTAGCATCATTTGAAACGTTATAACCTATCAAAAAGTAGATTAGAGATATATTTTCCAGACTTTCACGATTTTACCACAGTCTGAAAATAATAAGGTACAGAATCTAAAAAGTTTATCAAAATTATGTCTTTGTTTACATTTTCCGTACATTACGAGTAACCTGGCCGCGTTTATTTAAAAAAATAAATGAGTAAGGGCACGCAACCTCAATAATGAACCCTATAATCAGTTACCAACGGAATTTTCTTATGAAAAAGTTTGACTTGATCAAATAAAGTTGTGTTATAACAAAATGTTAACTGAAAACTTCGTTGATATATAAACATATTTAATAAGAACTCCGTAAATAGGTATCTATTATAGGCCGCCGTATGAAAAGTCTTGGTTTATATACACATAAAATCAATGATATGCGTTAGAGATTAGCAATATTGTATTCTACTTTTGCGACCTAGTGGAAGGTCTCTTGTAAATATTACAATTATTGTTTTAAACATTGAACTAATTCTTCCTAACTAAACTTAAATAAAATAAAAATACTTACCAACTTACCTTTACTGAAAAATTGCACCGACTGTCGTAATTTTCTATTAACTTTTCACACATTTCCCCATGCTACGTACCAAACCTTAACAGAAGGTATTAAGATTCAAAGTCGTCTGTACCTTGTGAACAAATAAGTTTGCTAGGGGTTTTCTTGTCACCGCGTTTGGTACACGCAAGGCAGACATAATGGGGAATTGGAGATAATCGCTGTCGCAGTAATTGCTTAGATCGGAAGTAAATCATAGCCCTCTTTTTGGCGTAGTCGGATAAAAAGACTGCGGACTTCCTGGATGCTATAATTAACCTTGGTAAATGTTTTCGTCACGATTTTATTGTGTGTGGCTACTGAGTTAGCTACTGTTATGTTTTATGGTAGAGTTTTTCCTTTGTACTTCTTGTAATTCTCAAAAGTTAACTTTTTTTACCCGACTGCCAAGGAAGGGTTGTGTTTTTCGCGCGTATCTTGTTTTATTAAAAATGTTCTTGTAATTTAAACATTTCGTTTTCGTGCCTTTGTTGGATTATCTAATATTATTATATTATGTAACTTACAATGCACGTTACTCAAAAAAATGTAGCCCATAGTTTATTAAAGCGAGTTGTTTTTTTATATGCGAAATGTATAAACTCTGTAAAAATATTTTTTGTTGTTTTGATCTTAGACGTGATTACTTAGATACTTACCACTGATATTAAAACTGTATATTTTTATTAAAAAAAGACATTTCAAAATGAATAAAAAATGTCTTCTTGTAAATGTATGTTGTGTAGGTACTATTATTATTAAGAATAATGTATAAAGAAAAACATAATTATGTTTTTATGATCTTTATTTGACACATCAATATAACATAGATATGCACATCAAATACATTTTTATTTTGTAGTTTTACAAAAAATAATAATTTACAAAAATAGCGTCTAGAAAGATTTTCTAACGTAAGGTACAGTTTGAGCTAATTTTATACTAAACATAGATTTGTATATATAAATAGGTACCTATATTGAATATGGGTAAAATGTTCTTATTAACATTCTACATTACCTATTTAAGTATACATGGTAGGTATAAGTATACATATATATATTTTATACAGTTTGATATTACTTGCGTATTTTCAGGTTAGCTAAAAAACCCAATGACTACAATTTCAGTCCTGGCATAAAATCGATAAACATGCTTGAAAATTTGATCCCGAATTGCCAAACCCGAAAATATTTTAATCTAAACCACTTTGGTCGCTGTGTAGGAACTGTTACCATAACGAGGTAAAAGTTCAAATTTCAAAATGGTTGTACGGAAAGATTATGATAGGATAGGATTAGGATTAGGTAAGATTCTGAAGACAAGGAAAAATAAAATCTCTTCGTACGACGTTTGGTTGACGTTGCGTAAAAATGACGTCAGTCAGTGTCGTCAGTGGTCAACCTACCCAACAATAATTTCAAACCCTTTTATCTTTGTCATTTAAAGACCAATTTTAATGTTTTATTAATAGTTGTGAGTATTATATTTTAATCTTCTTTTCATTTGTATTATATTGTTAATCGTAATATATTTTATTTAAATTTCTTCTTTTAATATCAAAATTATTTGAATTCTTAATTTAAAACAGAAGTCAAACTCTATTGTAGTAATCTTATATAAATCTTAATTAGAAGTTTCATAGACAGTAAATGCACTAATAAGAGTATAATTATCAACTACATGATTGTCGTAAAGGTATTTATAAATATTCATATAGAATATTTTGTATACCGTGTCTAAGAGTTGAAACTGGGGCAGTCAATTTTTACAAGCAAAAAATAATTACTAGAGACAAATATAGTAACTGTTTTTATGAACACCCATGACATGACTGTGTTCTGCGTTATTTCAGGTATTCAAGTCAACTCGACGACCGTTTTCGAACTCCTTAAAGCTAGTAAAATATGACTATCCACAGTTTTTTTATAGTTACAGGCAGTTATCGCTTGAAAGGTCGTCGGGATTCAGTCGGCGGATAACACAATAGTCGGTAGCGGGGTTCGAGCTCTGTCACAAGCTGCATCAGGTTGACTTACTGGCTGCAATAATGAAAACATTTTGTAATGTTTATAATCTATATTCCTCGAAGGATTGATAGATTTGATTAAAATTTGGTGCATTTGCTAAAAACAACCACTGTGCACTGAGCCAGTGGCGGTTAGTCCGCCTATCAGGGGCTCAGAATGGCAAAACTAAACGAGACCCCAAGTCTCTTCAAAAATAAACGTTTTTGTAATGTGAATTTTGTTAAAAAAAATTAATAAGCGAGGTTTGGGATCCCCAGGATCGAAGGATCGGGGCCCGGGATGGACCACCCCCACCTTAATCCGCTAGAGCTGAGCACTCACCTAGATTTGTGAGAGATTTTCCCAGCATAACCGCAGTTAGAGCTTTTATATTTAATAAGGTAAGTACCAACCTTATCCCCAACCTCAGAAACAGCAGACAGTCTCCTCCTAGACGTCGCACTGGCCGACCTCTGCTTCCTCTCATCAACAGTCAAACTGCCACTCGAAGCATTAGACGATCTCCTCCTAGCAGTAGACCCAGAGTCCCTTCGCTTCGCTTCGAGTTTCACAATCCGTTGCTTCGCTTGCCTCGCTGCGTTTTCTCGGATGATCTGATCAGCTCTAATACGCAGTACTTGGGCAGCTTGTTTGTGGTGCTTTAGAGCGGCGTCCAGATCTTTCCGTGATAGAGCAAAGAGGCTGGAGTATCCGCGTGATCTGGAGTAATATAATGATTTTAGTTTTTATATGCCATTTTTAATACCAGATGGAGTAGGATTTATTAGAGATTTCTCTTAAAAATTCGCCAAAACAAAGTAACTGTAAATGTTGTAGTTAGTGTAGTTTGCGTAATAGAAATTCTATTATTGGTCGGACATCGGACCGGGCTGTGGTCAATTAAAGATCAAATAGGCGTATTCAGTACTAAGTTTACTGACAAATTACAGCACAGATAGCCTAGTGGTATGACCGTCGACTGACAAGTCACAGGTCTCGAGTTCGATCCCAAGGCGCGCACCTCTGACTTTTCGTAAGTTATGTGCGTATTATAAATTAATTATCAGTTGCTGAAACGGTGAAGGAAAACATCGTGATGAAACCAGCACACCTGAGAGATTTTTCGATGGTGTGTAAAGCCATGTCAGAGGCCTACGGGCGGTTTAAACTCTGACACCAGGTTGTTCAACAACCACACGATAAGAAGAAGAAGAACTGACAAATTTATTTAGTAAAAAAAAAACAGAAAATGTTTAAATGACCCAGGTTTGGGTTTCAATGTTTCAAATATTTCGTGGTCCCAAGTTAGGCGCCAAATATTTCGTGGTCCCAAGTTGGGCCCCAAATATTTCGTGATCCAGTATATAAGTATTTTCCACTATTTCTATTATTATTATCGAAATCATTCTAATATCACTTTACCTGACGGTAGCAGTTCGTCGCCGCAGTCCATCAATTCCAAGCAAACTGATCTCACCAAACACCGAGCCTTCCCTAAGCGTCGCTAATACTTCTATCCCATCTTGTGCCATTACCTGAAAATGAAATGTCTTGTATTTATAAACAATTATCTTATACATTCCCACAATTTGGCAAATGCCTTCTTTCACGATTTGAAGTACATACCCTGCTTGACATAAGACATGATTATTACAAGTAATCTTTAATGCTAGGTATAGAAAACATACTTATACATTTCTAGTATAAGCTGACATCTTGTTGTACGAAGAGCCTTTACAATGCGTGGTCAGTTTTTACTGGAAATGTGTAGCTTGATGTGTAACAGCATAATTAGTTAAATAAATTACATACCAAACACTCTCCCGACTTGATGATGTACATGTGATGTCCAACATCGCCTCTTCGTACAATGACGTCACCAGGGAGGAAGGTTATAGGGCGCAGTTGGAGGACCAAATCACGAAGCAGAGAGTCTGAACAGTCGTGGAATAATTGTACCTGGGAACAAGTATTTATTTATTTAATAATTTATGTACACACAAATAACATTACAGAAGTAGGGATACATAGGAAACAAAAGTACAAAGTATTGCTGTGATCCTTTTTAATTCCTGAAGAAAAAAAGAGAAATTGAAAGTGTGTATCTATGAAATCGTACCTCCTAAACAGGTAAACCAATTTCGTTTCAGTTTTTTTTATTTGAAAGTTGACTTGATCGAGTGTTTGAATTTTAAAAAATTAGAAGTATTTTGTATGGGGAGCTCTTAATTTTTTTTAATACTTGTTTTGTGAGATAAAAATTAATATAACCTACATTAGGAGGGTAGATGAAACATTTACATATATGAACATACATTGTGACCGTATCTCTTCAAAAGACAAAACACATAATTTTACAACTATACCCTATTAACGCACTATGTGCACAGAATAACATCCTTGTAAACTTAGTGCTGCTACTGAGAATTAAAGTGGGTCCGATACCCGGGTCAGGCAGACAGCATGTCAATGTTACTTGCCTTGCTCAGTGTTGTCATGTGGACTTCAAGCGCCACATCTCGTTTCATGTTAAATGGCAATGAGTTCAATATTTTCGATTCATCTGAAAAGGAAAGAAGCAAAATTAATTTAATTATTAACAGATTTCCACATAGCGCGCCATTTACAAATTTTATAAAATGGCGCCCAATGTGGGGCATTGAGAATATTATTTGGCACCCAACGTGGGGCGGTAAGAATATTATTTGGTACTAAACGCGGGACAATAATAATAACATCTAGCACCCAACTCAGAACAAAGGAAGGAAGACAGTAAGCATGATACGTAGCGATGATCGTTAAGAGAATATTTACCTAAGATAAGTGGAGCTACTTAGTAAGGTTTTTTTTAAATTATTTTATATATATATATTCCGGCACTAGGATAAGTATTCACAATATTATTTTCATTCTTCACCCAAAATGACACACAAAATAATAGAACAGTGGCGTCTAGTGTCTAACCATAAGGTAAACCCAACTACCTTTCTAAAAGTTACATAGAAGATAAAAAAAATGTATTACATAGTATTGTTGTATTAATATTTGTACTGTTTAAGGCATCCTGGCTTCTCTAAAAATGTATGATAGGCAGTCCACTGCTGGTAACAAGTAAGTTACTCTAAGCTCCAGTGCTTAAGAGAGTCCATCAGGTTTAATTAATCTATTCATACTGACTTACCAAAGCATCGCTGTTTACTCCAAGTATAGTTGAACCACAACGCGACTCGTCTTTGTAGAGGAGACGGCATGTTTAGTCTACGAAGATAGCGAATACTGCCGTCTAAAGTTTTACGGTACTCCGTCTGTGTTCAAAAATAACGGACACACTTAAAAATTTAAATAATGATTGTGGATTTAGCCCAGAGAAGATTAGCATATGGGAGAGGGGGCTTATAGGGGTAGATGAGCTGCTGATGATGATGATGTAGATTCGGACAGAGTAAATAAGACCATAATTTATGTTGACCATAGTTTATGTTTGGCGCGATGGCGTGGGGGAAGAATATTAGCTTCACCTCTGATAGTACAAAGTTACTAACTAACAGTGATCAATACCGAAGTCACTTCTGAGGCTTCGGCCGAGACTAGTGACCACCCACCAAACAAAACTTTGCCGTGGTGTCGTATCATAAATTCATGATAGACAGTTTCGCTAATGTTTTGTTTCGCATTCGCAGAAGTGTACTACGCCCCCTCCCATCCATAATGTCACTTCCTTAATCTCAATTCCCGTTCCATAATCCCTCACAGGGTGCAAATAATACCCCTGCAAGAGTCTGTAGGTCAAGATAACCGCTTACCATCAGGAGAGCCGTGCTTATCCTCCACGAATTTAAAAAAAACCTAGATTTACTTGGACTCTACCAAATTTTTTATTTATTTATAATTCGAAATAGATTTAAAAAAACAATACTCACTCTAGCCCTCGTAGCAGTAGCGATGATATCTCTAATCTGACCTATGAGCAGAGCGAATACAAACACTCCCATCAGCCAGGCAGCGGTCATAAACAAGTACTCTATAGTATTCTCAGGTTTCGGGTTCTTGCCAATAGATGTCGCTGTTTTAGTGGCGAAATAGAAGCAACGAATGTATGCAGTGCCTTGGTTGTCGTATACCCAGCCGTTGGACGCGAGCCCTATGTAATCACTCATGGCGTAGTATGCGCATGCGTTCAGGTGGATTAGATAGAAGATATAGAAGAGAGTTTTGCCGATTCGTACCTGAGGACAAAAGTATTAGATCTTAATGCGCGGATACCCGGTAATCTGCTATCTTGCTCGCACATTGAAGATTTATAATAAGGAATATAGTTATGAAAAATTCCAACAAACCATGTTATGGAGAATGGACATTACAAAGGTTCAGCAAAAAACAGCTTCATATGAATTTTTAGCAATTTTTATGTATGAAAACTGTATGTATTTTATGAAAACTGGTTCCGATCAAGCTAAAATTTTTGTACCTAGAGTATTTTTTTATCAACGAATCGTTAATTTCATATACTTACTACATAAGGCGATGAAAGCACTCTATCCATAGCTTGATGGAACTCCCAGAAGGTTTGCAATTTCAGTAGCCTCGGTATGCGCACGATTACCTTTTCAGTGCCAAAGTAAAGATACAGCAAGTCTAAAGGAAGCAATGATACAACGTCGAACTGAAAAAGAAGATGCCAATTAAAAAATATGTAGGTAGTTCTAAATTCGAAAATATTATAAGCCTAACATTTAATCAATAAAAAAGTAGATAGATTGCTTAAAGAGTTATAAAATTAGGACGAAGATTATATTTTTTATTTGTTATAATTATGTATAACTTACACTATTCCATATACATTGCTGTTGGTTTTTCTATCTTTAAATAAATAAATAATTAAAGCCTTTCTTGCTAGACTAGACCACCTCTGCACTTGTAAGTTGCTTACGTAAAAACTTATAACTTACTTACACATAATACTTATATTTACAAGAGAATTCATATTTGCTTTATCGAATAAAACGGCGTAACGTCACCAAGCACTTCGGTATAATCCTTACCTTATATTGAGATTTCTTCCTATAATTCTTCCTTGTCTCCCCAGGATCGTCAACCCAAAACCCTTCATCCAAAAACATTAGCTTGGGCTTCACGAATGCCACATCGAGTATGTAAACTATGTCACATAGGTAATCAGCTACCATCCAATATGGGGTGTTTTCTGGCGTTTGGTAGGGGAATGTAGCCCGAAGAGCAATACACCATGCGTTGTAGCTGTAGCAGAATGTTACTAGGAGCAGCCAGCTGATGTACCTTCGGCCTAGGATTAGAAGTAAGAGGTCAAGTCAAAACACAGCTGTAGCCAGATGTCTCGCTTTTTAGGCCGTTTCAGATGTCCCGCCAGTACGCTGAGTAAGACATCCAATGCCGCCAGTACTTTGAGTCGGACGTCCAGTCCCGTTTACATCTAAGCAGGCTAATTTGACGTGTACGCCAATCCCGATTGAGTAATAAAATATTAAGGTTATACTGATTTCAATAATGTCAGTGATTTTGAATAAAAAGATTGTATCCATTTTATACATATTTCCTGCGTTTTTCTGTCCCAGTCCCTCGTTTTTTACATGTCCCGATGTTTGGAGAAACGGGTCTCGTAAGACTAACCTACAAAACATTCTTTGTTTAAATCAGAGCGATAGTTAGTTAATAATAGTTTGATTATTTTCGGTCTATTAGTGGTTTAATCTCTGACACTAGGCTATTTATAAAC
This sequence comes from Protodeltote pygarga, assembly GCA_936450705.2. NCBI lineage: Eukaryota > Metazoa > Arthropoda > Insecta > Lepidoptera > Noctuidae > Protodeltote > Protodeltote pygarga. The sequence continues at coordinate 13,231,671 of OW388250.2, read as the reverse complement.
TATACCTAGTTATAGAAAGACGAATCCGGAATAAAAATGTAAGTAAAAGTTGAATAAATTTTATATACCAAACACAATTCTTTCTTTCAATAAGTACCATTCAAGATATAATCCGAGAATAAACTATTTCTAATAGCCTTTTAACAATCGTCACCGACACTTAATTGGCGCCCAACAGGGACTACTCATTACATCAATTTAAAGTCAATTTACTTCGTGGGCGGGTACTTACCTTGGGGGTCTATAGGCATAAAGATGTCGCAGAGGGCTGATAGCTTTGAGAAACCTTTGCATTTTGGTTTACGCGAAGGAGAAACTGGCACAGGACTTTGGGGAGTTTCGATTTTTGGATCATCTATATCCTCTTCGGATGGTGGTCTATTAGATCAGATTAAACGTTTATTAACAAGTTTACTTAGATGATTAAATGATCCACATGTGGGACATTGTACTAACAAAGGATTAAAATAATAAATAAATAAAATATACTTTTTTCTTTTAAGCCCAATTAGGGTATTGTAATTTTTTTATCATACCTTTCAGGTGAATCATCTCTTGATATCGACGGATTGAAGTCTTTCAATTCAGTGTCTGCTTCCTTTATCTCATTATAAGATCTGTATTCAGGGGGTGGGCTTGACGAATCAAAGAGACGGATCTTTTGCAGGTGACCCAAAATGCTGAAAACGCTGCGAAATAAAAATTAAAACTATTACAGTTAATTAGCGTATTTTTTTATATTATAGCATTTTCAACGAATGCAAAGCGAACTCAATATTTTTTTAAAGAAAATAGGTCCATTTGCATTTAAAGAATAATAATTAGGTGTATAAATATAAGTTATTTATACATACCTTTCTTGATCTTGTTGTTCCTGATGGATATCTGTTTTGGTTTCGGTATTTGAATTCGTTTGAGTCAATCTGAAAGGGATTGTCAGTAAATTATTTCATATGGCAAGATTTAGAACTTCATTTTGATATATAGAATAGAATAGAATAGAATATTCTTAATTGTACACTTTGAAAAGTCCAGGGGTACTATAAACTATGTTATAGGTACTTACTTATTATGAGCTGGTGTAGATTCCGGTGTACACCATGACCCACATGATCGTTTTGGTATGGGCAGTCCGCCCGTTTTGTCCGAAGGCGAAGGGTGAACCGTGTGCTGTAAACAAATACACGATACAAGATTATCTTTGTAAGAAATATACATTCATGGTGGGTAGGAATACAGGGAAAAACAAAGGGGAAATAAGACAAATGTATTGGTTTAACAGGGAACGTAACATAAAATGCAGAACTGACCGTTGACCTTCACAAGTAGAAGAATGAATAAACTGTAATGTGATGCCTACAGAAGTGCATAGAAAAAGGAAAATAAAATTTGGTTTTTTCTCTTGTATAAAATCTAATAAATATAAAATATTATCAATAATATGCAATAATCTGCTAATCCTTATTGAAATTGAAGTTACATATTTTGATTTTACCAAATACTTTATTTCCTCTTGTCCATCCGCTTTTGCAATGCAAAACAATGTGTATTCCAACTGTTAACTGTATTCCAAAACAAGTGAAGATAAATAATCCGGTTTCAATCGAGTTGCTGAGTTGTTGAGGTGTCGGACATGAGAGCAGGAATGCAAGAATGCAGTCCGTCGCACAAGCAGTAAACGGCGAGTATTTCAATCCTCTCACGAGAATTCGGCGGCGGCCAGGCCATGACCCGCCTAAACCATTGGCGAGTCAAGACTTGGCGGGAGTGCGCTGAATACGCTAGCAAATCCCGTACTTACGCTCAGACGTCCGTCGAGGAACACCGTGTCGTTTTTAGTCCAAATAACCCCATCACCCTGACCGTTGGTGGTGGGGTACCCATAAAGGGAAACGTAAAAAAAACTTTATCACCTACATATTGATTTTAAAATAAAAGTTCTAGTGTTCAACTTCATGTTGGTACTATTCGTAACTTTTGGCATTTACTGACGTCATTGCAGGTTTTTCACCAGAGAAGTCAAAATCCAGACCTTGCTTAATGATAATCTTGGACCACGGTAGTTGTACGGCAGGATAATATTAATCCCCCTAATTTCTGAATGATATACAATGGACCATGACGGCGAAATTTAACGTTCATTTTATTGCAGTCGTAAAAGTCATAACTCATAAACGGTGTCCACTCCTTACGCCATATTCTTGAGCAGAGTGGCTATCTTTAAGTTTCTTGGGTCATATCATAAGAAATAGTTTTCATATGAACCTATAAATTTATTTGATAGAACGATTTTGATATTAGTTTAACAAAACTATCATGTATTATTTTGTTAAGATTATAATTATCTAAAACAAATAATAGACTTGGTAATCCTCTTTCATAACGACCTCCTGAGCTAAAATTGAATTATATCTATTGTTTTCTTAGCCGATATCAATAACAAGGAGTAAGTCGATCTGTCATATCATTCGTCAAATTTATTACATGCACATACCTACTTAGGTACCTAACAATTAAAAACAATACGACAACACCGAGTATGGGTTTCTTAATCGTCCGTACGACAAAACCTAGCGTCGCCACTCGCCTCTGACTCACTATGAGTATAACATTTGACATCCTTGTTGGACAAACCTATTGATGATTGTAGTTTATTGGTGTGAGAGCTGAGCTGCTACCGATCCCCTCGCCATAATTCCTTAGACTTTTAATTACACTATCAGCGAAGGTGTGGCGGGAATCCTACTGGCGGGAAACATGGAAATATATCATTATTGATTTTTATTACATGTTGCGGCCCTAAAAAACCTTTGATTGGCAAAGTCAGAAGTCTCGGATTCGAACCTGACTTTTCGTAAGTTAAGTGCGTATTATATATAAATTAATTATCACATGCACTTTAGGAAAGCACTTTAAGCTGGCCTTTTAAGATTTTTGAATGTCGATTTAGGGAGCCAGTACTCTCATAAAATCCTGACAACTGATCTAACTTCAAAATATCGTACCCCTTTGGGTTGCGCGGGTCAGACCTAGGCAGTCGCTCCGTAGAAAAGTGATATTCAGCTGCATCCGATTAGATTAGTAGCCGAACCGATGGTTAAAATTTTCAGGTTTTCTGAAATTTTTCCTTGACCGTTATTTTTGACGTTAGTCTTAGAGACTTGAAATTTGTTATTTAGCTTTTCGAACGTGCTAGAGACATTTTTTGGATTTATCCCCTAAAAGTTTTGGATTAATCCTTTAAGAGGGTAACATGGGGATAAATTCACGCGGAACAGTATAAATTCACCACCTGGATACAGTTTCCTAAATCTTTATCTACGCAATATAGCCATCGATAGTCCATCAATTAATTCCACAGTGCCGGTCGGATGGCCATAATATTTCATTGTTTACTGGCGCAGTAAGAAAGCACTTAACGGCTTTTTTGTATTCAAATCACAGTGTGTTGTTCGGAGGATAATGGCGGTGGCACTGCGGCCTTGCTTCATTGATATCCATAGCGGGCGCCGATCTCAATTTCTGTTTTAGTTTCATGTTTTGCTTTCGTTGGTCTGCCTCGTTGGTCTAGCTAGTGGTAGCAAGCGCGACTACTGGACCTGGCTTCGATCCTTGGGTCGGCTTAAGTGTTACTGGGTTTTTCCATTAGGAACCCCCTGATGAATACAGGCATGAGTCTATGAGTCTTTTGCTTCCGATGATTGTAACATTTATTAGCGTATCATTATTGTAGGTGTAGGTAGCTTAGAATATAGATAGATAGGAACAAGGATATTAGGTATTCACACTTGTCTTTTTAGGATGATCAGACGTGGCAGGAACTTTTGTTTCAAAAGAAGCTAATTATCTTTCGCATTTATAATATTAGTTAGGAAGTTAAGATATCATAATTATAGCAGAAGCCGGAAATTACTTGGTATGTAGTGTCGTGTTAATAGCTAGATAGCTATTCAATATATTTCGGTTATAACGACATTAATATAGTAATGCTTCCACACAATATTGAAATTAATGATAATTGATCACATAATACGGGGTGTGGTTGTATCCACTTTTGGGAAATAAGTACTACTGATCTAAAATGTTACAAATAAGTAGTTAAAGTAATTGAAGACAGGGCGCGGTAAATTAGCTAAGTCAACTATGTTGGATTAATTGTGTAGCGTGCAGATGTATTACTTGGAAGAAAAAATAATTACAATAACATTTGATTACGTTTTCACAGCCTTTTGGCTGTGAAAACCATATAATAGTCCCACCAGAGATATCAATGACAATTTTTTTTGTATGGATGTATAAATAAAGTTAATATATAATTAAAGGTAGACCCCCTTTAATGATTAACTTTATTATATATTTTTTTATTAAATTTCAACTGTCTTGCTATCACGGTTCATGAGATTAAGCCTGCGGACGGACAGCGGAGTCTTAAAAAGTACGCTCTATGGAACTCAGCCTAAGACCTGTAGCACCTTTTGGCAATAATACCTGGAATCTTTTTTTGACAATTTGGTAGCCAGGATCCAGGTTTTCTTTAATAGACTGAGAATTGTATCTTTTTTTTAGGAAGTTATGGCTAAAAAAATTAATCAAAAAGTTAAGGATCTCATTTATGTTACCGCGTAATTGTGACAGGAAGCAAATTCATTTAGGTTAGATGCATGAAATCCAATTAGGTATGACAGTATTTACCTATGTACTTATGAAATCCTTAATAGGACAACAATTTAAAAGTTTCGAACTTCCTTGAATTACAACATCACTAATTAATTTTAAGAATCTCAACTAATTGTTAACTTAATTAATTACATTGTCCCTTGTATCCAAAGATTTATTTGTTTATTTCGTCGTCTTCTATTTCAGCCATTGTTTTGGATACCATCAATGTTTAGAGCCTTTTCAGATGACAGAAAAAACAGGTCAAATTTAGGTAAAGGTTTTTGTCTGATAATTAACTAATATCTACGTTTCTAATAAAACTTGGCTGCATAATACTTAGTTATTTTAGTTTTTTTTGTCTATTGATGATGGTGATGAGGTGGAATTCTTTGACGCTTAGCGTAACTTTTGTATAGATTATAATATAACTGTTTGTTTGATTTTTATGCTTATTTATTAGGTTTAGTGTACCTATAGATATGCATAGAAAGTAGGTTTTGAAGGTAGTAGTTATGAGTTAGTATTAATTTATTGTAAATATCTTATTTAATAAATGATATTTTATTTCTTTGAGGGTTGCTATTTAGCTAATAAGGTTTGGTAAATAATTTAAAAAATGGTAAGTAATTTTAACCATAATTATGATAATAGGTTCGTATTTTTCTACTCTCTCTGTACCAAATAAAATTTAAATAAGTCTACAATTTTGAATAATAATTCAAAATTATTAGTCAAGTTTAATTATTCGATAAATTTCCGGAGAATTTGAGCTTTTTATTTATTTAGACACTACTGTTATATAGGTACTTACATAGCTAAGTAAATTCTGAAAACGCATTGAAACTCGAAGGCCACGCAATTAACAAAAACATGTTAATGAAGAAAAACACTTACCACATCAACTTTTATTTCCATTATTAATCCAAATTAAAACGATCACATTTTAAATACAACACAGTTCGTTCATAATACGAAATGATGGCGCCAAAGGTAAATAGTAAAATCGAAAGGAATTTTCCGGTCACCGCCACACGCGAACACCACGGAGGCGGTCATACGACTGTTGTACTACTTGTACTGTACAAATAAACTTTAGCCCGCTTGTAGTTAGGAACAATTGTGTTGGATCCTTGGATCAAACATTTGGGTAACAATCCGGCCCTGATTCTACTCTTGCTGTGCCCGACAGGGTCCATGATGACTCAGTTTTAATTTATCACCTAAGTATCATATTGTGGAAAGCAATAAATATTTGAGCTTGAGAATTTTGAGTAAGTATTAAACTAAACAAATTTACACAACCACGAGCAAACTTCTACAAAAAACGTCCTTATCTAGCGGCCCTGCCAACCTAACTCCTTTGCCGACTGTCTACATAATATCTTAATCTTAGCTTTAGACTATTGGAAATATAAATTCGTTTATAGGCTCACCGCAGTACTTAAGTAGGTACCTAGTCTATTTAATTTACATTTTCAATGAAAAACTAATTAAACTGAAAAGCTCTGTATCTACAACTAAGTTTTTTTTAATGTAGCCCTGTAGTAGGATTTTCTCTTTGTAGCGTGAAGCAATTCATTCATTATAATTTCACAATGCACAAATAAATATCTGATGACCGAAGCAAATACTTGTAGCTCACAAAAATAATTTTGTCCCGTGCGAATCGAACCCGCGACACCAAGCGCAGAATTCGATTAATCGCATCTTCCCTGTAATGACACTACTGCATATGGGGTTTATTTCGATAGGATAACTTATCAGCAGGATCTTAATACAATTGGCCCTTACAACCTGTCATCCAACGAATCTGCCAAAGGTAATGGCCCATTTAGTGTGAAAAATATACCCACGGCGTACAGAAATAAAATATGGCGGGAATCAAAGACAAATGATTATACTTTTCAATGATAAGTGGCGCATTGCTGTGGCTCATGGGGATCATGAAAGAATAATAATAAAAAAATGTAATCTACCTAGTACGAAAACTTAACTTATAACTTGTGGTTTTAGGGAGGAGAAAATAAAATACATTTTTTTTAAATGTTTATTCAGCCCCATCAATGTCTAAAACATTATCCAAGAAAGCCGCAGGTGTTTCAATATTTTCTTGATGTCTGGCCCAGGATAAAAAGTACACTATGCTCACAATATGGGCACAACTTCCTATAGTGCGGCGGCCGTGAATGCATGAGCAGTAGTATCCCTCGATACTCTCTCGATATTCTCATTTATAATATTTATAAATAATATATATATATATATTTATAATATATTTTTTTTTTTTCATTTATTTATTTATATACGTGTATTATATTACCTGACCGAACGAGTTTGCTTTATGTGTGATGATATTTTTATTTAACAAAACAATGGCAAAATAAGTTTGTTTCTTTCATTTTCAAGTCTAAACCACTGAACCGATTTTGATTAAATGGCCGTGTATAGATATATTTTTTGATTTGGAGTCGGACATAGTATACTTTTTACCCAAGTGACCTCTTTCCATGGATAAAATAATTTACAGACCGGCGACACCGCTAATTATTATCCAATTTTTATTGGTCTGCTGCAAGATTTCTCCAACGAATTATTTTTTTCTTTTTACATATAATGAAAAGAGGGTTATGCTTGCATTATTTACCACCATTTTCGTTTTTGTACAAAAACATTTTTGAACCGGGTCGGATTATGGGCCATGACCTTTCCGACCCGCCCCCCCTTGACTCGACAATTAAAACGACTTAATTCTCGATTAGCCGTTACCATAGTGACTCGAAGGCTGCAAATAGAGCGTACTTTGCCTTTGCTTAGATATACTTGACTTGAATTAACTTTTTTTTACAAAATGTACACTTCAAAAACGTCAATAAAGGCCCTATTTTGTTTGCTGCCCCGTGCCACTAACTGGTTTGGTTATTCAATGAAACACTAAAAACTTTCTAACGAAAAACTATGTCCGACCCTCCGACTTGACAAATTATTAAGGCGACTCGACACTCGATTGGCCATTACCATAGAGATCTTATCAGCAGGTTCCAGAAGATATAAGAAAGTGTAATAAGATTGTCTCGTTCAATCTACCTTACAATGAAGAACTATCAGAATTGTCCGACGGTCCGACCTCTCTGACCCGACAATTAAAAGCGACTCGACACTCTATTAGCGCATGGCTAAGTGATTGGTTTCTGCGCCATGGATTTCCGCAGGGGACAAATATTTGTATGACCCGCGGCCATAATATATCATTGTTATTTGACTAAGTACATTCATGTTTATTTCCGCTGCAATTAAAAAGTTGGTTAGAGTGGTGATTAATGCTCGAACGTTCTCTGTATGAGAAGGCTCGAGCATTAATCCCTGCCCTGCTGTGGGACAGTTACAGGCTGGTTTACTTATTATTTAGTGGCAAAAAAGTTTCGGTGCTCACATATCTGGCAAAATGTTAGTGGGATTCGCCTACCTTAGTAGCTCAAACAAGTGACTGAAACACCGGTTTTTTTACCGATACATAGGTACGAAAACATTCCGGTTAATATATCGTCACCCAAATTTCGGAAGGTATTGCTAAGTGTAACGGAGTGGGTAGTATCTATCTAACGATGACTTTCTTAGGGAGGATACTTTGTGTGATAAAACTACGGGTAATAAACAAAGTAGCAATGCGCCTTTTGAGCTCACTATGTTGGGTGGGGCTCGGACTGGTCTAGCTAGCTACTTGAAAACCCTATCGTGCTCGAAAAATCTGTACACCGAAAAGTTCGATAAAAAACCAAAATCATTAATGATGAACAAAGATGAGAATTAAGAATCGTACTTTTTCAATAGATAAATTAAAAAGTTAATGAAAGTTGATTTAATTAGGCCCTTGGGCTACGCTACGTAGTTACACGCGCAGATTTGATAACATGAAATCAATATATTCAACAGGCACCACGTTATAGCGTGCTTCAGATTTGTGCACTGATTTAAGGTAAATATAATAATATAAGGGTTGAAATTAATTGGATTGGTTGGATATTGTAAGGGTGTGTACATATTAATAACAAATCGTTAACAGAAACACCGACTTAATAAGTTAAATACGATGGAAACTTACCCTTCTCAGCGCCCATCTTCCCAATCCTAAAACCATTTTGAAACGTTTTAAATTAAAACAGTATACATTTTATCACCATTTTATTACCGAATTTACTGATTGAGCTTTCTAAATAATAACGAAACCGGAAACCTGCGCCTATATCTATCACTTGTCAATTTTACGAGCTGAAAGATTTTTATGCGACAAAGTTTAGTATACCGCTGATGTTAATGCGATATGGGCACTGCAGAAGGCATTTTAATTTGTCCGCATAAAGACATGTATTTGGGCGGGAAGCAAATATTTGTTTTGATGGCTTTGTCCTTTAGCAGCTTACTACTTAGCTGTTCAGCGCTTTACAATACTATTATGATTAAGTATCAGGTAAAAAATATTTTTAATGATTTAGTTACTATCTTCGGTCATTATTTTAGGTTTAAGCTATATATAAATTTCTTCACTTATAACTTGAATGAACAACTTTACTTTTTTTGGCGCGGAGTCATAAAAACATTCAGTAGACTTTTGTTGAAATTAAAAACTTGATAATAAAACAGTATGGGGTTATATTAATTTAAACGTAACGGAGTTTTTCTTTTTGTGCTATACGAGTTCAAAATTATTTATCTACGGGGCAATATAATTTCCGAATTTTCCATTCCGTCTGTCAGTCAGTCAGGATCTGCATCTGTCATTCACGATATGTCATTGTTAATCAATGTCAACATTTAGTTTTGTTTACAAACAAAAGTGTTATCTACGGCTACTGATCACAAATCACAAAATATTACTCTAAACAAAACACACTATCTGATTGAAGCGCTGAAAACATCAAATTCATCGAATATTGCGCGCGCACCTCGCTGCCTGAGATAAAAATCGTCGAAGGTGTCGGTAAAACAGTGTGCGGTGTCCGAGAAATATGTCGATGTCGATTATCTAGCAGTCCGATAAGAATTTCGAGACGACTTTAAACCGATAGTGAGAATAAGCAAATGATTTAACGAGGCGACAGATTACTTGTTTTTTAAAGTAGGCATTTACGCAGTAGTACAATAAGTCATTGATTTCCCATAGTTTCTCTATGTTTCTCTAAGATAGGTGTTGCTCAAAATGGATGCAGGTTAGTATTTTTGTTTTTCTCTTGATCGTTAGCTTGAATAGATGCATGGTTAAATCTGGATTGTCAATAGCAGATACTAGTGGACTTCCTATAACACTGTTCTCCAAATTTAATTGGATTAAAACACAAAACCTTAGTTTGGGTTCTCATAAGTAGGTATCTACATACAGTTCCTATCAAAGAATGGCCTATGATCAATAAGATCAAATTGTTGCTTAAACACAGTTTATCAAAATATATTATCTAATATGGTAAAATTTTTGTTATGGTTTATTTAACCAAAATCTTTTTGTGAAAATAAGATTGGTCACAACTTTTCTTTTTCCAAAAAAATAAAAATAAAGTTTTAAAATTAAAATAAGTATATCGGTGCAGTTTAATAATAAAGAATAATAAGATATGGTTATAATATTAAGTCTATTATATATACAAAAATATAAACAAATTTTAAAAATTATTAACAAGCTTCTTAGATTTAAAATAAAATTCTGTAGTCGGAGGCTTTAATATATTATAGGTAAATAGGTACTAGATAATCTTCCAAGGGTAAATACTTTGTAAATTTGGTGGCCTCCGACTACAGAATTTTATTTTAAATCTAAGAAGCTTGTTTTTAGATTTTAAGTAGTCGGGTTTTAGTTTTTAAACTATTTTTTTTTTCAATGATTTTTAGTGGTAAAGAAACCAATAAAATTCATTTTAATCACAATTTTTTAGAATGTGGTAGTTCATAGGTAGATTTCTTTAACTGTAAACTTCGGTTCAAACTTTCAGTCAATGTCGTGTATTTTTTAAATTAAATTTATTTCATAGGTGTCGTCCGCGATTTCGAGCTATTAAAACATGGCGTCATTATATTTCTTAGAAGTATACATGAAAAGTAGTAAGAAGTATACATATGAAACCTTTTTAGTGGGATATATATATGTAGATAATATATACATATTCTGAATGTGCTCATCAAGACCTTCCATTTGATATCAAACACGATAAATTTACCTTAACTTTATTTTTTTCGAGCTGACTAATTTACTTATTTTTAAAATCCACCTTATTTGATTTTACGAAATTTCATATATCCTATAACCCGCAGACTATTAAGACGCATCGATAGACACCTTATTTATTGAATTACAACAAATAGTTTAGGAGCTACGAGGGAACAGATGAACAAACTTACATACATACATACATACATAGACTGCTAAAATCATAACCCTCCTTTTTTTGTAGTCGGGTAAAAATATAAACAAATTTTAAAAATTATTATTATTACTCAATTTGTTTTTTTTTAAGAAAACAAAAGGAGACAAGTAAGCTATGACCAGCTTACAGCCCTTTTAGATTTTCTCAAAGAAAATGATGATTTGGCAAAAGGCCTGACAAGAGGGCGCCACCGTCGAGGCAAGTTTCATACCGTGAAGCTCTGGAACTTGTGCGCTAAAAAGCTAAACATTATTAAAGGTGGTGCTTTAAAGGATGGAAAAGGTTGGGCCAAGGTAAGTCTTAATTGCCTGCTGCTTGAGTGGATTAAAACATTGACATGAGAGAGAGAATTATACAATTCTGTATACCGGACATAAAGTATCCTAAGGCCTTTTTTTATTCTCTTTGTGGTGTCTTTTCTTTATTTATTTTTAATAAAATATTTTGTAATGAAAAAAATACCTGTTATCCTACTTTAAATAAAAACATTATTTAGTATTTCACAGAATTGTGTAGAAACTGTGACTTTAAATGTGACATACTGAATTATTAGTTAGTGGCTTAGGATTTTTTACCTCCGCTATACAGAATTATTCATTTATATTACCTATTAATACTTATTTACAGTACGGGTACATATTAACATTCCCTGGTATCATACATTCTTTGGTATGGGCAATTCAAACTGGGTTAAGAACGTGCGAAGATCAGCCCATATCATATAAGAATATATCTGTCTCTATCTAACTTACATTCTACTCACTTATTGTGAAAGCCTAAAAAATATTGATTAGCCCGCATTTGTCAATTACTATCTTACCGGATGGTAAGTCATGCAGTCAAACTTTATGTTTCATCCCTCATTCAAGTTTTTTTTTTATCAGTACTGGTGTGATTGGAAGTACCGAGTCCGGCGACGAGCACTAGAGGTAAAGGCAGCTCAGAACAGTGACAGGCCTCCAGCTGAAGGCGTCTTGCCTCTATCTCCGATGGAGGAAAATATTATGAGCATTATAGGAGAGAGTGCCGTTGACGGTGTGGTGATTATGGGCAGTGACCCACTTTCTGAAGGGGTATGTTTTTCTGTTTCAACTATTTTTTCTCTAAGGGTTTAATTAATTAAATTAAAAATAATTTTGTGTGTCTACTCTAGTCTGTGGTTTCTGGATGCTTGCTTAGAATTTGTTTAAATCCTCTTTGAAACCCTTTAGTGGAGACTGACATTTTTATTGCCAATACTGGACATTTTTTTTCAAATTTATTTCTAGTTGCCTTAACCGGTTATCAAAACCACAACTATTTGTATTAATTAAAAACAGAAGGCAAAAGAAATTGACTAATTTCGCCAGCAGCAAATTCTTTTCATAGATTTTTTATTTTATTTCAGGGCTTAGATGAAGCAATACAAAATTATGCAGACCATAATGATGACAGCCCTATAAATCAGTATTTTGGTGAGATTATTTTATATATAACTACTAGCTTTTATTACCATAACAGCAAAAGAAATATAATAGGTACTATGCTCTTCATTTCAGAATCAGAAACTACGGAGACTTCTACCAAAAGCCGTAAAAGACGTCGGTTATCAAACGAAACGGCTGGGCCAAGCAGCCCCATTGAAAGAAAACCAGTTTTAGTCGCTGATGGTGGAGGTAAATTTTCACGTTTATAATTTAAGACAGATAAATAAATTAATTTATCACTTGCCCCGTGCCTCGGAAAGCCGTTAGTCCTGCTCCTGATGTTTCTCTGGTCTTCTAGGATTGCCGTCCCATAGGGAATACGTCTGTGTTTGCGCACACATTCGTGCACTATTATCTCCTGCGTAGTTGGCTAATCTCCGCTGAGATTGCTCGCTGTGACCGAAATTCGGTCAGGAGGACTAATGTCCTATGTAATAATAATTTATTGTATATATTATTTTGCGGGAAAACGATAGCAATAGCATTAGCATTATTAGATCGACTAATACCTACATATTTTTTCTTTTTTATGGTGATATAAAATATAGAACCGAAACATATCTTCAAACATAATATATCCGTTAAATAACATTTGCTTATTAGCTCATGGCTTGTGCTTACATGGTTATTTTGTCTTTTTTCAAGGTACTGGAACAAGATCCTCAAAAAGGCGTAGGAAGCAACCGTCAATCAACTCTGATATGGATGGCGGGCCGAGCACTCCGGAAAGTAAACCAGAAGTCACACTTGCAAAAAATGAAAGTCTTGAGACAGGTAAAAAAGCATTATGTTTATTTGTATCTTATCTACAGGGTTGGAAATTATCAAGATGTTTGTTAATACTCATCTATTAATTATGGAATTAGCTTACACCACGTTACTCAGCATCTTTTTAAAATTTAGCGATCTCTGCACCAAATAAAAATCTTTGATGGTTTTTGGTCTAAAAAAGGTTGGGAATCACTGATTTATACTAACTACTAATATTACAATTAATGCCAAAGTGTTTGTTAGTTACTTCTTTCACGGAGTAACGGATCAACGTGATTTGTTGCATAAAGATATCTTATGGGCCGCGGAGAGTGATTTAAGTCTTTTTAGCCCCGGAAAACATAAAACCACGGAAACGAAGCCAAATCGCTTGAAAATCTAGTTTTAAATTAGACTTTTGCATTTGTTTCCAGATACCGAGGACAAAGCTGCAGCATTTCTGTCCCTAGAGCGAGAAAAATTGTTTGGCACTACCAAAATAGTACGAACATTAGAATCCATACATTCCGAAATAACAAGGCTTACAACCGTCATGGCGGATATAAAAGACTGTTTGAGTAGGCATTATCGACAAATAAATGTTCCCTAAATCATCTTTTAGTGAAACAGTCGGTTATTTGCCAATACATTGTGATAACTGAGTTTCTAGTGTTTAAATTTAGTATAACCATTTTAATTATGCAAAAGACAATGCCCAAATTTGGCCCCTTTTAGTGTTAGCGGCTTAAATAAAAAAAAATTACGGAATTTTACATTAGATTCTAGCATTAAAAAAATCTAGTCAAAAATGTGATAAATTTGCAACAAATTATAGAATGGTTTTAACTTCAAGAATGGTCTGAAAAAGTTTTTAAAGGCATACACGTAATTATCATAATATCATTTTGGTCATATTGTCTTGCATTTTCTTGCAAAAAGTGTTATGTTTTCGCCTTCCCTTAGTATACGAGAAATTACGAAATCAATATTTTTTTTTCTTTAGTCTGTGATATTATTATACGATTGTTTTTGCGAGTCCAATCCTGTTCGATTAACTAGGAAAACAATCTATTTTCATTGTTTTTGAGCCCAATTTTAAAATTTAACGGTTTTAGTAAATTATGTTAGTATTGCAATAATTTGAATTGGTTTTTTAAGTAAATTAAAGGCATACTAAATTCAAAAAATCCTAAATTGGTGAGTCATTTCCATGATTTGAATTTAGATAATAATACTCTTTAGAGATAAGCTAAAATATACATTTATATTCCTTAGTTAGAATCTAAACTATAATTAATAAGTATTATTATATGTATTACAACAACACCAATATGTAGGTACAACATTATTAAAAATGAAAAGGATGGTCAAAATGGTCTTCCTTCCAATAGCAATGAGGTTATTGAGATTATTTTCGTATTAAGAGTAAGTACCTACTTGTAAGTCATGAGGGCTTCCGAAGGAAGCGTAGCTTATTGACCAGTGTCCCGAACCGGGGCACTCAGTGCAATTTTCGCTGCTAGGTTAAAAAATGGCAACTTTTTATCTACTTTTATCAATTTCCCTTACGTGTTTTTCTTGACTTATAATTATTTTTATAACTTATATGCATTATACCATTGTTCCATATAATTTGCCCATTCTCCTTTAAATGCTCGAATAAAATAATAAGTATATTCAAACAATTTTAGCATAAAGTACAACACCTATATTTTGTTTTTCAGTATTACTGTTGTATTTACATTAAGTATTACATTAGTTTATTGGACGCCTAAGTTTATTTATAATGTGCATAATTATCCGATTGTCTTTGTGCCATTATCATAGTGTAGTCATTCTTTATTAAATAAATATACATTAAATTATTAATGTATGCTAATGATTAATACGTACCAATAAATAAACATTCGACTCTAAATTCATTTGTTTTATTAACGAATCTACCTAATATCACAGAATACTTAATAGAACAGGAAAGAAAGGATCTTTTTCAATTTCGAAGGCATTACATGGTTGAAACATGTGTCAATCATTAAAGTATGATTTGTCTAGTAAGATCGTTCCTTCCGAATTCATTTATACTTGTGCACTGTCTGCCTGTTTGTATGGTCAAGGTTACGATGAATAAACAAATCTTGCACATTATAAGGGCTGAACTGATTGTTTTATTCATATACCTACTTTATCGGCTGAACAAAAGTTTATGCAATTTTTTTGCGAGTCCGTTGGTATCGGTGTAAATGAAGTCGTCCGTAGTTTTAGGGCGAAATTTACAGACCGCACTTAGACTTACATTGAAGAAAAGTACCTACGTTAAGTCATCATTCTTTAGAAGTTTAGATAATTATAAAGGTAGGTATATTCCATACTTAGATTCTATATAATATATTCTATCAATTTGCAGAAATTGTACACTTTTGGAAATGTACGATTTCTGCAAAGTGATGGAACAAAGATCTCAAATTAGCAGCTATCAGCATCCAAGTTTCTTCTAGAACTTGCTGGAAAAACGCTTGCCTCAAGCGACATTGTCGTATTCGACTATGATGGTGGTAAAACTTATCCAAGGACGGCTGTTGATTTGTCCACCGTAGACCACAACACCACCGCTTTATAGGTACCATCAGGTGGGATCGTAATCATCGCGAACCTTCTTGATTAAAAAAAGAGAAGTCTGAGTGCAATCTGTTACCCTCGTCCTAAATATTGAGATCATTGTTATATTACTTCGCACTTGTTTTACTTTGACCCATCACCTTTGGGAGCTCCCCAGCTCCCACTTCCAATTTCACCGAAGATTTGCATATTCATTGATAAGTTTAAAGGTGCTGTCTGATTGGGAGTCCTACATACATAATGAGTCATCTTATTTGTTTGTCAACGAGTGATGGAGTGACTACCCATATGGACTGTCAAAGATCTTCATGACAACCGGGGCCAACGGCTTAACGTGCTTTCAGAAGCACGGAGCAGGTAATAATTAATTTATAATGCGCACATAACTTACGAAAAGTTTCGTGCCTTGGGTTAGAACCTGAGACCTCTGACTTGCGTCAACGATCGTACCACTGAGCTATCACTGCTTCAGATCATCTTTTTTTAATCTGCAGAGTTCCATAGAGTCACACATAAAATGTTCTCCAGGAGTTTTAGTGGAATTTCTTATCACGCGAATTGAATATGATGTAAGTAGGTGTCGTAAGTAACTAAATCGCTAAAGACCAGTCTAGTCAGCAAGCACCCTTCTCTTGCGTCGTACAAATTCTAGCGAATTTCAGTCGTATCAGTATGTAAGTACGTTACGGGTTCAAATAGTTCAACCGATAATGTCAGTCCAGGGATTTTGTAATGTACTTAGTAGTTAGCGAGCCATGTGTCAATACAACGTGTTACAAGATAATATATATAATTATAATAGTTTATTATAGTAAAAAAAAAGTTGATAATGAAGAATGTAATTTGTCTAGTAGTTTTGTGCGTATTACGGTAAGCTAAGTCTCTGGATGCTCATTCTATTTCATTTATTGTCCAAACAAAAATTTGAAATGAAACTACATTTTTACAACTCATAGATTCATTACGTTACAGAATTCATGTTCCGTTGTGCGAGACTGGTGTTCAAAGTTACTAACTAGCTTGATTGAACAAACAAATGGTTTTTGAACGCATGGGGGTTGTTTTGAACTAAGAACCCCATTTCAATTTATATACAAACTCATCACCAACGTTTGGTGCAAAAGCAAGTGTTAATGCGCACTTGTGTTTCTTGGCTAACTTAGCATTGTGCAATCACGAGCTAAATGTTACCATATTAGAGGTTTTTAAAAACCAATTTTTAAAAGGAACGCATATTTAAATGCAAAAAATTGCGTTTATGGTAAAACAATAGATATTTATTAATATTCGGGTTGTATATTTTTCCATAAACTGAACTTAAGGTTAAACCTATATAGTCACCTCCTAACTAACCTGCCTTTGGTATTGGAGTACCAACCTATATAGGGTTTACCACATGCACAGATGACTAAATAGACAAGTAAAAAGGGATAAATACCTACCCTCATTGTTTGCAACACCAAATATACAGTTTTAAAAGAGAGAGATTCCAATCTATGTCTCGAAACCACTAAGTATGTGAATGTCAAAGACACTTTGTGCATACTTTTTGCATGTCTCGTTTTTTCGATGCCGATCGTCGCGTTCTAGTCCCAGACATGCAGTTCCTAAATATAGATATTATCAATCTTGTCTATAGTTATGACAATTTACATACAACAACAGACTAGTGTGAATTTTAATTAACTTGTAGGTTACATAATTAGATAATATTCATACCATTGTTTCCAGTGTATCTGGCAGAGTCGCTGTAAATGAACATCAAGATGATATTAGTAACTTAATAACAGATGTGAAACCAGTTAAAACTGAACTTAGTATTATAAACAAATTGAGTGTAGAAAAAACAAATAGCGATAACAGAATCCACGTGAATTTGCATAATGAAAATATAAACACAACTGTAAAGACTAGTGGTAAAACCAAAGAGGTACCTGATAATGTAATAGATATTAATCACATCGAAAACAATATTAATAATAATAGCTCTAATGAACCAGAAGTTAAAGTTGACAATGGCACAGCTTTGCTATTAACTCCGTTCTTGAAAGATGGTCGAATAAAAGAAGCTCGGAAGGCTTCAAGAGTAGACTCAAAACTTTTCTTAGGATTCAAGAGTTTCTCTGGTTTCTTCACGGTGAACGAGACTTGGAATTCGAACATCTTCTTCTGGTACTTCCCCGTGATAAACAAGCCTGTGAATACTACTCCATGGATAATTTGGCTGCAAGGAGGTCCTGGGGCGTCCAGTATGACAGGACTCTTCGATGAAATTGGACCATTCACCGTAATTAATGAAACTTTGAAACGTAAGTATCTGCCGTAATATAAAGTTATAAATATGTGTATAGATTAAATAATTACGATTCGAGAAGTAGGTACTATGTGGTACTACTACGTGGATCAGGGATCGGGGATCTTGCGAGTTGTGACTGTTTCAGAGTTCCTATGGAAGAATGGGTTTTGTTTAAGTATACATTTTGTTGTATGATCTAATAACACTAATGATAAACTAGGTACATAGTAACCATTTTTTTATTGTGTGCTTATAGTACTTATTTATTCATACAATAATATTTATCAGATATAAACATATAGGTACTTTATATAATAGAATCTACCTATAGGTAAGTAGTAAAATCTAGTTAAGTACCTACAATAGGGAAGATGCAGATGTAATATTTATGGAATTTGTATGATTAAAACGTTAAAAAAATATAAAAGAAAGGCCACTGCAACGTTTTTATTTTACATATTGTTGTTTTTTTACAATAATTACGATTTAAAAATGACTTGAAACAATACGTATTTTAAAACACGAATTAGCGTTTCGTGACGTCACACTTGTTTTGACAACTTATTTGACGTTATGGTTGTAAAGGTGTATATTTTTTTATGGGAATATTAATTGCGTTTTTTTAATAAAAATGGGAGTTGGGTTTATCAAAGCAGACTCCAGGTGTTTACCTAGAGTTAGTATTGACATAACATCATTAGTTTTTCTCCAGTTTAAATATTTTGAATAAAATAATTAGTTAGGTAGTTTAGTTCCAGGCCTTTGTAGTAATAAATATTGTTTAACTATATTATTTTAATCAGCATTTTAGATTAAAATTGAAGAAGCTGGATTTCTTCGTAATGCCGAGTACCCTTTTTTGGTGCAACACCTGACAGCTGAAAATTACACAGTAGGTAGAGGTGAAATATCCTTAACAGAAGCTACCTACCATACTTTCCTATGTGAAAGACAATAAAATAACACCAAAATATTGGGCACAAGTACAACTTCAAATGTTTTTCAGCATAAGGAAAATATCACTTTTCTGTATAGCACACACAAACTTTGAAAAATTAAAAGAAGTATATTTGTATATACGATAAAAGCATTTTATCTGTTATGAATGCTGCATAGAAATTCTGGATAGATGCTGTATTTCCAAAATTAAAATGTAATAACTATATAATATTTAAGTTATTCTTTTTGTAAATTTATAAAATAAAATTCTATGCTTTGTAAATACAATTTTTTATTCGATTTAAATAAATATGCAAAAGTATGAAAGTCAACGGCGAACCAGTAAAAGACAAGAGTGACGTCATCAGCACCATAAGTCCGTTTTCCCGCGAACTGTCAAACTGTCAGTTTAAAACAGCATTTTTTCGGATAAATTGCAATGTTTTAATTTTTTAAATATATTTGTGGTCTATTCTACATGGAATTCTTTAAAATGAAAACAAAAATAAAAATAGTGCATCTTCCCTATTATAATTAATTTATGTTTTTTCTTTTATTAGAACTGATAATTTTACTATGCAAAGTATTAGCTAAACAATTTTAAGTTGTTTACTATCGTCGCTCGCTGTTCGTAAAGTTCAACGGGTCAAGTTTAAGATTATGAATTAAATCTTGCTCTTATCATTTTTATTAAGATACTTTTTCAACTTTAAAACTGGTTCTGTCAACGTACAAATTTAATTTAATATCATCACGACTGATTCCTTTAAGAATTAAATCAGATCTTTAGAAAATGTCCTCATTTAGACTTTCTATTGTTTTTTTATGCAAGTAGGAACTCTTACGCGATGCGCAAATACCACCCTCAGCTAACTTCAGACTTAGAGAACCGTGGCGCGTATTGTACAAATAAAAATAGTAATAAAATAGTAAGTACCTAATATTTTCGTGAAAATTTTACATGTTTTAGCACACGTTTGCTGATTAAATATAAATATTTAATAAGAAATTTGAACGATCATCCGCGTACCGTGCAGACGCTCTAACCGCTGAGCCACCGTGTATCTCACCACTGTATCCTACTGATTCTGATGGGATACGGTGGCTCAGCGGTTAGAGCGTCGGCACGGTATGCCGAAGATCGTGGGTTCGAATCCCATCCGTATCAGTTGTTTTTTCAAATTTCTTATTAAAAATAGTACCTACTGTAAAAATATTTTGATTTTGATTATTTGCTGTAATCGAAATTCAATTACACCTTGAAACTAGTAAGCCAAATCTGAAAGGATATTTTTTTGCCTACGTGCTAGACCCCAGTATTTATCTATATTTACCTAGTCATTACAAAACAGGAAAACAAAGCAATTTATTGTTAGAATTCCATAGATTTACGTCTGCATTGAATGAATAAGGTAAAAAACCGTATCATTAGCATTCTACATAGGCAATAGAATCGTATTGTTTGCAAGAGGTCACGGTTTGATGTAACTCATGTATTTATTGTTTGAATTGTCTAAGGGAAAATGTATTGTGGGATTAATAGAACACACTACCTTTATAATGTGATACCCTAGTACTATGACCGTTGGATTGATCAAAACTCGTAGGTTCGAAGCCCAAGCACCTCTAACTTTTCGGATTTATGTGGATTAGAAATTAATTTTCACTTGCTAAAACGGTGAAGGACAACATCGTGAGGAAACTAGATGAGATTTTTCAACAGTGTGAAAAGCCATGTCAGAGGCCTGTTGGTTTAAACTGACACCCGGTTGTTCTTCAACCATACGATAAAGAAAACTAGTAGATATTATTTTTAATAAAACTAACACTTCAACACTGCGGGAGGACTCTACCAATAATAATAATACTTAGGTAATTTTTTTTACTATAAATATTGGTAAAGTTTGAATTTCGGTCACAGCGGCCAATCTCAACAAAGATTGGCCATCGACGCAGGAGATATTAGGTATAGTGCACAACAGTGTGCGCAAACACAGGTGCACTCTCTATTCCCTCACTCTCATAGTCCGTGGGACGACAATCCGACATGACCAGAAAGAGATCAGGCGTAAGACCAACGGCTTTACGTGTTTTCCGTGACACGGAGCAAATGATAATTAATTTATAATACGCACATAATTTACGAAAATTCAGTTGTGCACCTTGGGTTCGAACCTGAGACCTCTGACTTGTCAGTCAACGTTCATACCACTGACTATCATGACTCAACTCTACCAATACCCAATGGGTCAACGTAGGAAGAAAAAAGCCTTTTGTCTAGTGGTATAGCGCATTTTTTTTTAAATTAATGCTAAAGTAAATTCCAGGTAATCCTTATACATGGCTGCACAACCACTCTTTGCTGTTCATCGACAATCCAGTTGGGACTGGCTACAGCTTCACCGACCATGTTGAAGGCTACACTACGGATATGGCCACGGTAAGATGAGATTAGCTAATATGAGGTATTGAGGTCCCTCTGTGTCGTAGCGTGTGGGGTGCAGAGCGGGCCACGGCTTCGAGCGGCTTACTATAGGGGGCTGGGGCAAGCGTCACAATTCAAAATAATTGGAAATTTAAAAAAAGAATATCCAAATCACGCAAAAAACTCCAAGTCATGCCAAGCCAAGCCCGTTTATGTACCAAGCGAAACCGCATGGGTGCGACAGAGAGGAAGTCTTTGATATGATGAAACTAAGGAGGGGGGGAGGGGAATGTTCGGTCTGCTCTGGGTGGCGGAAACCCACGCTACGCCACTGAGGTACCTATTGAGGTCCCTTATTTTTTAATAATTATTAAATATTTGTTGCATGCGGGAATCGCACCCGCATCGTGTCATCAAAAGAATTATAAACAACCATTTTATTTACAGTACGCCAGCCACCTCTACTCAACCCTCAAGCAGTTCCTCCAAGTATTCCCTGAGCTAAGAACAGCTCCCTTATACTTAGGTGGTGAGTCTTACGCCGGGAAGTATGTGCCCGCCATGGCCATGGAGATACATAAACGGAAGGAGAAAGTTGGTGCTGAAATTAATCTTCAGGTGTGCTGAAATATACATGTCTAAAAATTTTGAGGAAATTGATAGGTGGATACGAGCCGGACTTGTTCTGACACTCAACGGCACAGATATCGGCAAACATCCTTGAACTTATAGCGGCGTAGTGGGAGAATGTTTGTGCAGGTTCATGACTGAACTGAACTTTTTCCAATTTCGCTAACTGATGTTCTACAATGGGTAGTAGATGTTCAGTTTCATGCATGAAACTGAACCTGAAACTACCGGCGATATATTTATGTTCACATGATTCAACAAAATGTATGGAACAGCTGATTTGTTTTTTGCGATTTCAGGGTTGGTCCCATAGTAAAAAGGTGTTCATAATGATGAGTTTAATGACCCCTTTTAAGGATGCTGCTGTTTTACAAATAACCCTGTATATGCTTGTGTTAGGATATCCCGCTCTTGCACAAGCCTTTAATGGGTGGTTGTGGTTTTATATTGAGCAAAATAAAAAAATAAAAAAGCCTATCTCAATCCCATATTTGAGTATTATTATAAGATTTAATTTTATATTGTACTTCTTTAATTTGATTAAATGATTTGAAAATGATTTGAAAATGATTTGAAAATGATTTGAAAATGATTTAAATATTTATTAGAGCTTATTGGCGAGAACATAACTTTGACTTTTCGTAAGTTATGTGCGTTTTATAAATTCATTATCACTCTCCGTGCCTCGGATAACACATTAAGCTGTTGGCCCCGGTTGTCAATTGTAGATCTTTGACAGTCGTTACGGGTAGTCAGAAGCCCGAAAGTCTGACAACCAGTCTTTCCAAGGGGTATCGTGTAACCCAATATCTGGGTTGTGGAGGTCTGATAGGCAGTCGCTCCATGACACTGGTATTCAGCTGCATCCGGTAAGACTGGAAGCCGACCCCTACATAGTTAGGAAAAGGCTAGGCAGATGATGATGATTGGCGAGAACATACAATTTTAACTTTTGTTTGTTTTGTTCAGGGCATGTTACTCGGCAACGCTTACATCGACCCAGACATGATCTCGCATCTGAGCTGGCCGTTCTACTACTTCGGTCTACTTGGGAAGGAACAGATTGAGGCCGTGAAGCCGCTGATCGACTCTTTTCAGCAGGCAATTGATAGTAATGATAGTATTAAAGCTAAGAATGTAAGTATCTTAAACAGATTCCTATTAATTGTCAAGTACAGTTAGGCAAAAAAAAGTCTGATGCGGTGACAGCTATGAAGCTAAAAATAAAAATAAAATTACTTAAAAGTAATGATGACAAAAAATTCATCATAGAAATATGTACCCTAAGCACAGATTATTCTGTGCCCTAAGTACGTACCAAATAACTTGTAATTTGGTGGCGCCCTCAATATTTGCAGATTATTTTTTGACAAACTGAAAAAAAAATCTAAGTACCTACTGAAACGTTCTAGATATTCAGATCATAACAAATTGATTTCGAATAATGATTTCTGCTCAAAAGTGTCCGAATCAAAAGAAAAACGAAATGTGAAAAATACACAATCTCTCGCTGGTCACCTCACACAAAGATTACTTATACTTCTCAGAGATACACACTTTTCAACAGAGAATTTCGATCGATTCAGATTTGAGAGTTTTAAGTCCAAGTTTTCTCACGATGTTTTCCTTCACCGTTAGTCAGTGGTGTCTTAGATAAACTAATAAAGTAGGTACATAGTGAATGACATTGAAAAAGTCACATTGGTACATGCCAGGTTCGAACCCAAATCCACGCGAGCGGGTCCGTAATCAATGCGCCACCACGACACATCAATCTATTAAATGGTTCGCAAAAATGTCAGAGTGTGTGAATTTCGATCAAGAGTCGCTTGTTGCTGATAAATCTGCGTCTAAATCAAAATTTCTTGTCAGAAATGGAACAGTCTTATCAACATGCTGCTATTCCTTACCAACCAAAGACACGCCTACAACTTTCTCCGTGACGACCTTCCAGTGGGGAAGTACACCAACTTCCTTAAGACGTCGGAGGTGAAAAGGGCCATTCACGTCGGCGATATCAAATTCGGATGGGTAAACATGACGGTCAATGTTGAATTGGCTCCAGACTTCTTGAGTACTACGAAGCCGCTGTTTGAAAGATTGTTGGAGCATTACAAAGTTCTCGCTTATTGGTAAGATATTTTTTTAACTCATCATATCCATCAACATAATTATGTATAATTATCATCATAATATACCAACAACATATCATATCCATCGACATTGTATATTTCTATATAATATCTATTAGTAGTTAGTAGTATTATTAGTCGACTTCCCTCTTGATGTGTCATCGACTGTACTTCGAGTTTTTTTCTATGGAAAAGGCATATATATGATTACAATTTATTGAACTTCATCTGACAATAAGCGATTAATCTTCGGTGGATGCATGATCTGCATACTTGTTGGTCTTGATTTGAAAATCCCCAAATTGTAATGTACTGGAAATACAGACGCCGCGCCGGATATTCCATAGCCTTGGTTGCGCATGAGGTATCGACGTTTCCACAACCAAAAAATACTAAGATATTGAAATATTTCGGTAACCATTATTTATCGGTATGACGTCATATCGAAATGTAAAGGTTTGTAAATCCCTAGCTGGCTAATGCATCGCAGCGGAAATCCTTACAATTGTTTTAAAACCCATATTATTAAAATCTATAAGTCAATCTCTACTTCCGGGTAGGACGCAACAATGAAAGCATAATTAAACACCATTCATTGTCTTTTAATGACACACAGTAGGATTGAAATAACTAGAAATACTATCAATACGTAATGATGCGACGTTTTTTGCATGTTAATGTCGATACCTAATGCACAGTATAATAGACTATACTGTACGGAAACTAAGTACAAACGCTCGAAACAAAACTCACACAAACATACGTAATATTGCATAATGACGAGACTGCTAGGCGAACGTCGCGGTACTCGCAGTATCAACAAACGCGTCGTTGCGCATGTTTGTGTGAGTGTGCGGTTTTCGAGCGTGTGTACATAGTTTTAAAATTAAATTAAATTAAAAATTATTTGATAAGAAATTTGAAAAAAACAACTGATACGGATGGGATTCGAACCCACGATCTCTGGCGTATCATGCCGACGCTTTAACCGCTGAGCCATCACCACCTGATGATGTTCGGCAAATCAAACCTTTCTTTGAATTAAAATTATAGATTTGACTTGATAATATTTGTACAAATCATCATCTGCCTAGCCTTTTCCCAACTATGTTGGGGTCGGCTTCCAGTCTTACCGGATGCAGCTGAATACCAGTGTTTTACATGGAGCGACTGCCTATCAGACCTCCACAACCCAAATACTGGGTTACACGATACCCCTTGGTAAGACTGGTTGTCAGACAAATAAGAAGCTAAATAAATAAAGGGAAAAAAATATCGATATAAAGCTATCCGAAATTGTTTGAATACTGCAGTGACATACATACCTATTCAATAAAAATAACTGATTTAAATAGTCAACTTAGACAAAATACAATCACTCGGACTAGGTACCTAGACTATTACTGGTTTTTAAATAAGTACAATAAATCGTTTTTTGCCCATTGTTGTTTGACCTAGAGCCCGGGAAGTGATTTAAGATATATATCACTCGTATTGTGCACCTGGTTTTGTTTGGAGACATACAATGGCACACTTTAATTTTATTTTCCATTATGACGTAGATGCTACTGCATTTCAGATTCGATCCTTTTATAGAAACTTCGAGCATAGTGTGGCACGCTGAGCGACTCTAAAAATTGTGGATATCAAATATTACTTACTAAAATTATGTCAGCGATAAAATTAAATTGGACCATCAAAACACAGCAAAAGGCAATAGAGACAATTATGATAGAATCCTATGTTGATTGACCAATATCGGAATACAGTCGAAATTCATGGAAAATAATCTCGCAAGAAACTCTATGACTGCTCTTTTAAAACGAATAGGCTTGTAATAGTTTTAGTTACATTGTTCTGAGGACTTAAGTGTAAGGAGTAAGACAATGTGATTCAACTTAACGTAGGCAATGAATGTACTTATATTATTACTTTACCTTAAATAAAATTTAACTTTTGATAAAATGATCATAATAGCTGACCAGGTTCAACTGACGCGTGCATCAGGCATCGCCTAACTCAACCATTGTGAATAAAATTTTAATGACCAACACATAGGTAACACGACCCCCGCGCTATCGGGACATTTCTTTGAGCATGACTTATGCAAACTACACAATAAACCAAATACCTACCTAAATAGACGAAACTGTCAAATTTTCCCAATCAACTTTAAACCTAATGCTTTAGCGAAAAAGTTGAAAATCTATTCAAGAAGTTTGACAGATTGTAGTAGATGTGCTGACTTCTGTACATTTTTAACTCTGTATTCTTAACTCTGACATTTATATTTTTTTTTAAATTTCCCAGTGGACAGCTAGACCTGATGCTGCCGTGCGTGTTCACATCCGAGAACTATCGTACGTGGAAGTGGAACGGCTCCAAGGAGTTTCTCAATAGTACTAGATTTCCCTACATCTTTAACGGCCATCTTGCGGGGTAAGTGCACTGTATGATGTATCTTAACTTAGAGCCTAAAGCTTTTACGAAAATAGTTGAAGCAAAGAGCTGTCATAAACATTTACTATTTAATTACGAACAAAATTCTGGTCCCAAACTATACAAATTCATTGCAACATGTTGCGATGCGTCTCGAAAAAAAAATAGAGTCAGGAGCGAAGGGTAATTTTTGGTAAGAAAAAAGAATTAAACAGAGAAAATAATTATTAAGCAATAGTAGACACTAGCAATGCCATTTTACAATGGGAAGCCGGTAGGAATCTAGTTTTATGGAGCCTTCGGATCGCTACAGACAGGATTGGAATTAAGTTAGTGGTTCGGGAGTTGATTTCTATCATTGATTCTCAAATCAGCGCGTATTGGGCCAAGCGCTTTAGCACCAACACGTTGTGATGAATTCGTATCAATTGAGATTGGGATTCAATACGTACTATCGTGGACAAAACCGGTGCACCACTCTTAAGGTTAGAATCGCTTGCACCCGGCGTCCGAACGTAGCGCTAGCGCACGTAGTATCGTTTAAAGAATTTTGATCGTAAAGTGGTGCACCGTTTGTGTCCGTGATAGTATCTACATCAAGGGTAATTCCCCTGTAACCGAAGCAGAGAGCACTAACAATTAAAAACGAAAATACCGGTTCGGTTTTTACAACAACGATTTAAAATTTATTTGACATTGCAACTAGGAGATTGGAGTTATTATTCTCATCTTGTGTATCATTTAAATAAAACTCATTTTGTTTTCATTATCTGTGGTTACATTAGGTATAAACCCGTTAGATGCCAGATTAATTTACTTTTACGACGTCGCCGTCGACGCGAGTTTAGATTTTATTAGTTACATAACTTGTGACTATATTTCATAATAAATATGTCTACGGAAGTAGTAATTAACTTCAAAAATAGTATAAGTTAAAATGGTACCCAAATGATGCACTAGATGATTGGTCTCGCTATTCCAACAGTAGCACGTTGAGCTCTTTTTAGTTCCATCACTCTTGTTTGACTAATAAAAGCACAAAGTATCTAAAATTCGACATACTTGTGGATATACACTGGCCTTCAAAATTAGTATATACATAATAACAACTTTAAAATTGCATTAACTTTTAAAGTTCTTACCAGAAGATATAATATTTTCGAAATAAAAAGTCTCAATTTTTTTAAAGATATAAGAATTACATTTTATACAAAAGTTTTAAAGAAAGTTGATGAAATTCGCTATAAAACGTTTTTATAAGAGTAAATTCAGGGGGGGCGGTATGTCGCCTATCTGTCCAACGGTCATACCACTATCCCTGCTTATAAATAACACAAATTACAATAATTAATTACACAATTAAATTTAAAATAAAACATCCTGTAACTGTCCCACTGCAGGGCAAAGGCCTCTTCTCTTACAGCGAAAGATTGAGCATTAATCAAGACGCTAGCTTACTGCGGGTTGGCGATTTCAGACTGATAACCCACACACACACACACACACACAAGTTATTGAAAGCCCACTACTATAATTTCCAGGTACCACAAGACGGGTGGACACCTGACAGAAGTGGTGATCCGTGGTGCAGGTCACATGGCGCCCATGGACAAGCCCGCTCCCTTACAGAACTTGGTGGCACGATGGACGACCGATCAACCCCTTAGTCGTCGCTTCGGATTACTTGAAGGCTCTTTTATACAGGAGTATGTGAGAAACAATACTTTGATAAACTACCTCTAATTATGTTAATTAAATATTTTTAGTTGAAAACGTTTGTTTTATTGTAATGTACCTATTTGTTTCCTATACAGTGATGGTGGTAACTATGGTATAACGGGTGGCTTTAACCTACTAGGTCGCAGGTTCAAATCCTAGTAATAGTTCTTTTCTTTCTACAAAAAATTTGCACTTTTATTCTGTGCTTTAGTGTTCGCATCGCATCCTTTATATAAATATATAGGTTTAATTGATAAATGCGGAAATGTATTTGATAGAGATAGCTTATGTGCCGGAGACTGACATAAATTTTATCCAGGAAAATGAATACCATAGGAGCAGCTGCCTTAAAGCTAGTTGGTTTAAATTGCAATGATAGGTCCGGGCCTGATAATCATTTCTAGCTTTTAAGTGCTTTGAATGGTTTTGAAAAAAATATTAGGTGAGAATACTCAAATGGGACCAATTGTAATTGGCGGGCAAGCATAAAAATTCACATCGAATTGAAAAGCACCTCTTTTTTCGAAGTCGGTTAAAAAGAAGAGGTTCTCAATGTGTATTTTTTGTGAAACAGACAGGAACAGTGAACAGTGCCTACAGTTATAACGCTCATTAACCTACAGACCTACTAAATTTAGTGTTTCAGCCACTAACAAAGCATTCTGATTATAAGTAGGTAACTGTTTCCAACAATTAACTTTCATAAAATTAATGTTGATGAAAGCTTATCAGTCTGGGGGCATCCATTAATTACGTGAGGTGATTTTGGCGATTTGGCTCGACATTTTTCTTCGAATTTCACGTGAAAATTTTCAAAATGTACCTACGTTTAAATCTAAATATTATGATAAAAAGCAAATTATAGAAAAGTAATTACTAATGTTTGTTATTCAGTCGCGTAAACTGTTAAACGGATTTAGCTGAAAATTGGCCGACAAAAAAACCGTCCTGAATATGAATAAATCATAGGATACTTTTTATCCTAGTCGACGTCCACGCAAGCGCAGTCGCAGGTGAAAGCCTGTATACCTACTTACGTACAGGTTTGTATTAATAGTACTATCTCACAATGCTGCTTCATCTGACATCATCACCAAATTGTGATTTGTTTGGAAAAGGATGAATGCGTGTAATAATGTTTGAGATTTTGTGAGGAGATGAATAGTAAATAAAGATAAAAAAGATGAGTTAATAGCTTAGTTAATAGTTAGTATTAGATTTTTACTCGATCTGTTTAGTATTTACCAAAATTGTTTTGAATATAGTAACGTTTCGTTATTTCATTACTTTTATTACCCTCAACAGCGCAATGTTATGGTATAACCATAATAATTATACAATAGGTACATGCCAGGCGTAGATACGGACAGAGCATTGGTCCCGATGGACCTTTTGGCTCAATTACACCACCGCGGAATAGAATGGAAGCAAACAGAATGGGCCCAAAGCATAATGAACTTTAAGTCAATTCAGCAACGTAACAAAATAGATAAATAAGTCGGCACCGAAGAATTCTCGAGAATGCGCGAGCATTCCGCGGAAGACACGCGTCCTGTTTTTTGGCTCGTAATTAATATGTGTGTTATACAATTGAAAATAAAGTTCATTATGCCATATACAATTGCGTTGCAAAAAGTCGTTACCGTTCAATTCCACGGCGGTGTAAATACAGTGCATCGATATTTAAACTTCGGTAATTTCTGTCCGCGAGCCAATTGTACATTGCCTGCACAGCTTCCTCTTTCTTCTTAATCATATGGTTTATGAACAACCTGGTGTCAGAGTATAAACCGCCTGTAGGTAGGCCTCTGACATAACACACCGATAAATAATCTCTTAGGTGTGCTGGTTTCCTCACGATGTTTTTCGATGAATATAATTTTGTAAATAAATACTGAGAGGAGTAGGGTAAATTAGGCATTAGCCTCCCCAGTACTGCAGGTTCGAACGATTAAGAATATTTGACAGTTAAGTGTGTGGGGCTGAGCGAACTCAGACCCCCACACGTGTCAAAATATTCATAGTGTATCCTGTCATATACTTTCTACGTTAATCTAAGACACCACTCACAAACGGTGAAAAAAAATATCGTGAGGAAACCTGGAGTTAATAATCTGAAATGGCCAATATCAGTGAGCTACGTGCGTGGTGATTACCTACCTAATGCTCGATCCTTCTCTGTTCGAGAAGAGGCCTTTGCTCCAAGTGGGACATTTTCAGGCTGATTTATTTATTCAAGTATATTATTATATGGGATCCTCAGATATTTAAATATGATATTAAGATAATAAGAACTGTCAATTGTAACATTGCAAAATTGCATTTATTATAGTGTAGCAACGATTCTTATAAAAGTTATAAGTTCGCATCAGTATTACCTACGTATAATTATAGTGTCAACAATAAATTAAAGGTAATAATAACAGATCAAATTATTTAAAACGTCATCAATATCCTATGTTGTTTGTCATCGTAAAGAATCTTGATATTTAATAGAGATAAATACTCGTTCATAGATTGCAGCTAGTTCCCACCAGCTCTAAATACTTAATCTAGGATATAAATATTTCAGTAATGTGGTATGACGTCATAATTGGCCATTCATCTGCGCCTGGTGTCGCGTATTGATTTCCGGAACAAAACGTGATCGACAAATTGTGCAGTGACTTTGTTGAAATTATAGGTTTACGAATGTCAATTGCAGTTACGTCACGGTACAAAAGAAAAGTAGGTACCTAATGTGTAGTTACGTTTACGAATTTTCAAACTATTCAAATTCCGACGAAGTAATAGTTATTCCTTTGGTTTTAGTAAGAAGTAGGCTAATTAACGTGTTTATACTCCTCTGGAAGGATAGAGATAGGAATATAACGTCTAACGTCGTACTAGGGGTACAGTACGCCGGAGAGATTTTTTTTCTATATCGTCACACTCTAGACAGAGTGGTCATTGACTTGAGGGTAAGTAGTACGCTTGGTAATCCGTCGCCACTTCTCACAAACTGCTTTCTGGTGCACTCATAAAGGGGTTTAATAATATTAATTGCAGCCCCAACTTTGTCGGGCCTTATCACAGAAATCTTAATAATAAGGCAATATTAAAATTTCTGTGGGTATTAAAATGTATCAAATTGACAACCACCAATCTTTTAGAAGAATCAAAAATATTAATTCCATAGGTACCAACAATTATAGCAAATCATTTAATCATTACAGGAGCGAAAATTAAATTTTACGTGAAAAAGTAAACGGTACACGTGTAACTAATTATCGTAGGTACCTAATTGTATGCCCATTAAAAATACTAAATCCATAGCGAAGAATATTAAGTATTACTACGTGTAATATCCGTTACTAATTGTTTACGTATTACGGATACGGATTACGGATTTTATTTAATGAGTAAGTAATTGAAAACTAATGAATTTCAATAATATGGTAAGCGGGCATTTCTAGAAGAAAGGCCACTTAAACTTAGGAATAGAATCAATTATATTGCTAATTTTTATCATTAAAGCCTAAACTAGGTACTCCTCTGTTGCCAGGTGTACAAAAACCTTTAGAAAGTAGTTTCATATTTTAAATCTCTGAGTAAAGAATAACACAAATAACTTTCGACTGAAAAGTTCAAAGAAATGCCCAAGCGCAAACTTATTCAGCCGGGCTGAAGTTACACTCTCGGATTGTTCGCGTAATATGCGTAGGTATTCGCATCTTTTCTTTTCGGTAGCTGAGTTACACTTAAAACCCTCTACTTACCTCGCCTCTTATTAGCATTTAGTCCCTAAAATGTGTACTACGATGCCATTCATGACTAATTTCGGCCCGGCATAGTAAACTTGCGCTTACATCACTACATTACGACGTGTCATCAGTATACAATACGTAAAAAAACCTATTGTTCCTATTGGCTGATCACAGTAGATATTCATGTCCAAAAAAATCAAAAAAATCGTCAATTGTTCTTTTAAATAAAATATTTAAATCATAAGTAATTGTTAAGAATTAAGATTAATCATGGTTGATTGTTTATTGTTTTGAGAAGCGCCTGTGTGTGTTCTCACCTCACACATTTTAGGTAAATAATTTCAAAGAGGCTACTGTCAGGCAAGCCCTCCAAAGGACCAGGTCTCATCCCTATGAAGAAGATCCCGTGAATAAAGAAAGATAAAATAATATTATCATGATTTTATTATTTCTGGTTGTTCCTCATTTGCTATCGATGAATCTTTGCACAGGCACAAGCATGACTAAGATTCAAATATAAATAATATTTAATAAAAGGCACATCATTTTATTCTTACAAGACACTTAGCGAGTTGGGAGGAGGTTCTTCTCTATTGAGTGACCCCAGACTCTACTCCCGGATGCCCGAGCCACCCAATATTTTTAAATAAGTGTGTTTTTTAAGGAATATATTTTATTATTTGAAAAATATTATTTGTATAACATGAATATGATGATAGCTACCAACTTATCTATTAAATGATTTAATCAAAACCATTGTTTTAAAATCTTATACCTACCTGTATTACGTATTGTGTGTGTAATTTAATTTATCCGTGGTATTGTTATCAAAAAATTTAATTTTAAAAATATGTATTTCTTAAAATAATAAAATTAAATTGTCTCTTGATTAAATAAATTTAGCTTTCTATCTGTCGTTGTTATTGTGAGAACTGAGAACTCATTATCTTATTCTCTGAAATAAATAATGACTGTGATATTTAATTAATGACGCATTATGACTATGATGATGTTGTTTCCAAAAAATATGGAAAACTGGTGGCCAGAAAAATCTTTCTTGTATCGGGATTTGGGGTTCCCTTAAATTTTTAATTTATTTGTTGTTATAGCGGCCATGCCGTGTGGTTGGCCTAAGAATAGAACCACCCCTACTCATCCTGCGGGTGTCAGTTTTTTTTAGAAGCGTGGTTTCGATCCGGAGTATGGGCACTTGGGCAGCAGCATCCTTCTGTGTAACAGCAATCATCTGCCAACCCGCCAACCGGCTTGCCCAGCGTGGCGATTGTGGGCAAATACCTCCAATGAGCACGTAATAGTGGCGAGTATGGGAGAAGCCTTTTTTCAGCAGTGGATAATACAGGCTGATGATTATAGCGGCCATAGTAGAAATACTGCCAATACACACTTGTGAAAATTTCAAGAGTCTACCTATTGTGACTTATTTGTGATTTTTTTTCGTGTAATA
This sequence comes from Protodeltote pygarga, assembly GCA_936450705.2. NCBI lineage: Eukaryota > Metazoa > Arthropoda > Insecta > Lepidoptera > Noctuidae > Protodeltote > Protodeltote pygarga. Next base: position 13,197,979 of record OW388250.2, on the reverse strand, counting down.
TAATAACTAATAATAATTTTCTAGACCCCAGGCTCCGGTAGCTTGGCCCCTGCTCCCGATACCGCGGTGGTTGTATTGTATATTTTTAAATGTATATTTTTATTTATTATTTAAAAAAGTATTTAATATGTAATTTAACTTATTAAATGATAATAATTATTAACAAAATTAATTAATTAATTTTGTAACTTATTTCCATTTTTTTACGCTTCCAGACAGTTATTTTGGTACCGGTTTAAATAATCATCTTTACGGTTTTTTTTAATAACAATATGTCATCTATTTATTATTTTAGTGTCAGCACAAGATGTGTTATGTCTTTAGTACCTACAAACAAAAATAGTCTGGGTAGAAAATAGTAAACATGATGATGTAAAGTACAAAATAGTAAATATGATCGGTCTATCATATCATATCAGATACATAGCAGAAGTGTCTATGTAAATACGCCAGCATGTTATGATAAGTTTTTCTATGAGTTAGATTAAATGCAATCTGATTACCTGACACAGTCATCTTGAACATTATGACGTCAGTGGGTAGTCAATTGTGCAATTTCTCTGGTTGTAGCGAATCAGAGGGAGTAATATCAGTCCAGTTTGCGTACTCGACGCTGGCGCGCGCGATCGTAGTTCCTATAGCAGTAATTTAAATTAATTTTAAACAAATCGTTTTAATTTTAAGCCGTTGAATGAGTTTAAGAGTTGTAGTGCAAAATGAAAGTGTTTGTTGGATTATTTCTATTAGTAAGGTAATTTATTTTTTACTTTTAATTTCAAGCGCATAATAAATAATAATTGCAGATTTTTTTATTATAGAGGTTTTATGCCATTTGAGAAGCGCAGTCTGCTTTGAAATTGTAACAGAGGGACAGACAAAGGTACTCGATTAGAGTCAATGCACTTGCAAATAAAATTTAAATTGATTGATTGATTCGTTGCCGGTCCAATGAGGGGTAAAGGATAGTGCTAAGGCTACATTTCCTGTTCAATACATTGAGCTTTATTGAAGTGTTAGACTTTTTGATTAAATTAGAACCGATAATAATGCTGTCTGAACTTAATTTATGAATTTTTAGCTACCTTAATTACATTGTTTACATAATTGAAGATTTTTATATAAACAATGTAATGAAGGTAGGTACTTACCTAAAAATTCATACCCTATTAATATTAATTTATTGATCTTGATATCTACGAAGTTTGAGCCCAAGGTTCGCACCTCTGACTTTTCGTAAGTTATATGCCTATTATAAATTAACTAGTGACCCGCCCCGGCTTCGCACGGGTGCAATATACATAATATATAAACCTTCCTCTTCTCTATCTATTAAAAAAAAAACGCATCAAAATCCGTTGCGTAGTTTTAAAGATTTAAACATACATAGGGATATAGGGACAGAAAAAGCGACTTTTTTTTATAATATGTAGTGATTATCACTTGCTCCATGCCTCGAAAAGCACGTAAAGCCATTGGTCCTGCGCCTGATCTCTCTCCGGTCGTGTCGAATTGCCGTCCCATCGGACTATGAGATTTTGTATAATGTCCAATGGACTAAGATTTAAATAATAATGTTCATTGTATAAATCTTAGTTTGTGTAAATTGTGTGTAAATTGTGTTGCCCTAAATTGAAACCCTAATTCTCACGGCAACACAAATAATATATTCAAAATAATTTATTTGTTAAATATAGGTGTAAAACTTGATATATTTACGGAGGCACTTTTCGAGACACTATGCAAGTGATGATTAATTATTTTTTTCGAAAAGTACAAAATTGAAAATTAAATTATTTAATTAATGATTACAAGCGCCTTTGTTCGAACCTGAGACCTCTGACTTGTCCTAATAGGGTATCATGACTCAGAATAGTAATAGGCGCTGGGTACAGGGAACCCTAGGTTCACCTGCTCTCTAGATCACTCCGCTAACTCTATATTACACATGACCTACACGTGACCGATTTTTTTTTTAATATTTTTTTTTATTTAATTTATTTAACCTACTTTCAGGGTCACCCAAACTAGTTTAATGTCAAGGTCGTCATATTTATAATTGCACCAATCAAAATATTAAGTGCCACAGATTATAAAGACGCGTGATTCTCGAATTCAAATTTGTATAATTGACTGACATTTTACAACATTATTATAACTACCTATACTACTAATTGAAGTCGTGATAGCCTAGTAGTCATAACCTTTGACTGGCAAGTCGGAGGTCCCAGGTTCGTAACCTAGGTAGAGAATATGAGGAGTTTGGCTAACTAAAATGAAACCATAGGGCTTGACTTATGTCAGTGGTGGAGGTTGTCAGAACCTTACGTGCTCACTTTGCACCTTTGACTTTTTGTATGTTAAGTGCGAATTATAAATTAATTATCACTTACTCCGTGCCTCGGAAAGCACGTAAAGCTTTTGGCCCTGCGCCTGATCTCTCTCCGGTCATATCGGATTGCCGTCCCATCGGGCTATGAATGTTAGGGAATAGAAGCTGCACCTGTGTTTGCGCACTCACTTGTGCACTATAATACCTAACTCCTTCGTAGCTGGCTAATGGCCGCTGTGACCGAAATTCGGTCAGGAGGGACATTCTATAACTATACATCCCAAATGTCATGATAAATTAATTCCATAGACACGGAAACCTCTAGAATTTCGATTTCAATTTTAGTTTAAGGCGTGAAATTGATAATGTAGGTAACCAATTAAAAAAATCTTTTTAAACTGTCTCGTTGGTCTAGTGGTACCGTAGCAAGCCCGACTGCTGAGCACGAAAGTTTGAGCACCTAAGTTTGATCCCCGTGTCGCGCAAAGTATTATTGGGTTTCTCCGTCCAGTAGCAGCACGTAGGCGGAGTCTGGAATTGTGCGCAGTTAATGCCAATAGGCTTGCAAGGCTTGCTCCCCTATTACAAGGGACTTATAACATAGCCATAGCGAAATGTGGGTGTACTATATAACTCTGCCAACCCCCTCTATGAGTCTATGTTATGTTTTTTTAAATACCTAATCTTTTATTTATTTCAGTGTGGCAACAACCATTGCAATTACGCCGGCTCTTATCCTTACACCTCTTATAGAGAAGAAGCTGTTTGACCAAGCCAAAAACCTCTCCTATGTGGACCCTAATTTATTCTTAAATAAAACCAGCTACTCCGGTTTCTTGACAGTCGATGTGGTACACAATTCGAATCTTTTCTTCTGGTTCATTCAAGCGGAAAACTATCGGCCTGATACTCCGTGGATACTGTGGCTGCAAGGAGGTCCAGGGTCCACGAGTCTTGCTGGCCTATTCGATGAAATAGGCCCCTTCGAATATAGCGATGGACAGTTAAAATGTAAGTACTTTATCTATATCTACTCAGTAATTAATTAAGTCATGTGTACAGCAAGGTACATTAATGCATTAGCACGCTTTTTTTTTTTTTTTTCTACGTGGTCTCTCTCAGTTATAGCTCTAGGGAGCTCAGACTGATTAACCGGACTTCTAGCGAGACCTAAAGACCTCCAGCTAAAGCAATTAAACTAAACCTAAAGCAACTGCAGCTAAGGGCGCCCCCTAATGGGACTCGGGCCTCGGCTTAGGGCGTTGCTTGGGGACATGCTAGGGACTAGCTGGTTATTTAGGGACATGTTTATGGCTACAGGCTCAGCCCGGGCTGGCATAAGCAAGGGTCGGGGAGGAGCATTAGCACGCTATTAGTGTGCGTGTTAGTATATGTAGGTATATGCGTAAAGAAATATTACACACATAGCGTGCTAAGTTGATAACCTGCGAATAGATTATTATTGCTGCTAATAAACTATTATTGACACACACTAATTTTAAAGTGTATGTTAGTAAGCGCAAAGGAATATAATTACAGTGAGGTAATTGAATATTGCTAAGGTATAGGTACACTCGCAAAATAATTCGTAAAAAAAATTGTTGTTTCTTACAAAGAGCGTCAGCTAATAGGCAAGTTTGTATGGGATGTGAAATTTTTTTTCGAGTTCAACATCATCACTACAAGTTGTTCAGTTTCATAGGTAGATTGACCTCCTAAAGGGAACAACAGGGTTTTTTTTACTCATTGTATAATGCCTAAGCTATTGTTACCATATAGAGACATTAATCCTTACTATAATTATATTTCTTTAAGCTTGCTAACATACACTCTAATTAGTGTGGGTCAATAATAGTTTATTAGCAGCAATAATAATCACCATAAATACCAGGTTAGCAACTTAGCATAAGATGAATCATTCAGGCATTTTATACAATGCCTAGGCACTTTATACTGTGCCTAGGCACTTTATACTATGCCTAGGCATTTTACATAATTATGTGTTGTTTAGACAAATAATGAAATATACTATCTGTCTTACCATTATAAACTATTTCTAGGTAATGTAAGCAAGTCATGGGAATTGTATGAATGTAAGAAGATTAGAGATAAAGCAGTTTTTTAATTAATTAAGCTTTTTAATATTCACGGAAAGATATCAATTAAAATACATAAATGGCGTAATATAATTTTATGATATTCATATTTATAAAATACTTAAGTAATTATAAAAAATAGGTATCTGATTGGTACAAAATTCTTGACAAGGATTTCTATAATTGCTTACGTTGTAAAGATCGACTCTTACTTAATGTTTTGACATTGAAATGTTTTTACGTTTCTGTGAAAAACCTATTCCATTAGTGATTGGATTGTATCGCTTATATTAGTTTAGACATTAATGGTATGAAGACATGCGTTAATTATATAGTCGTTGCGTAGGTGGGAGTGATTTAGCCCTCGGGTTCTGTTAGTAACGGTAATTTGAAAACTAATAAGAATTAATTTGTAGTCTCATGATTTCCTTTGTAATGGCGTTTTATGTAAACTAATATTTTTAAAAAATATGTTCATTTGTAATGAATAGACTCAGAAACTTGAGAACCAATTAAAAAAAAAATTAACATAATAGAAACCTATATAACAACGCGTAACACAACCCGTATATTGTTTTTAAAAAAATAGCTGACTTTTTTAATATATGTTTATATTTATACTTAATGTTAGATCTTGTATTTTTTATTAGAAATAATGACCGACTGAAACAAAATTTTCAGCTGAAACCAAAACCAACACTTCGGTCGGTGTCTAATTTAAAATAAAGCTGTCGTGTGTCGTGTCATTGCTCTATTACAAAAAAAGCGGTTCTGTTTTATGTAACGGTTATTTAACAAGGTCATTTGAAACAAGATCTAGCTATACTTACTTTCATGAAGGTAAGTCAAACGGTATTAGCATAACACAATAGGATATCAAATTCATAAAGAATAAACATCCCACATAACAATATTAAATGAACACTAAACTAAGTACCAGACTAACTGTTAGTGGCAAAGGCTCTATACAACTCGGCTCTCTATTGAATATTATTGCCAAATAATAATTATTATTTTCTCCGGTTTGATTCCGGCTTCCCTCTTACAAAAGCCTCTCTCTTTCTTACAAAATTAAGTAGGTATTATATGTATAAGGTGTAAAATAATTAGCTTTAAGAATTTTGTGAAATTACCGGAATCGGAAAACATAAACATTGTAAAAGAAAGAAAGAAAAATGGCTACATTCAAGTTAAAATTTCGTGACAAAAAATATAGGTAGTAATTTCATTATGATAAGTTTTATATTTATGCCGCTAAAGCTAAGCAGCAGTTTGAGACAATAATGTAATAATCAGTAGAACGTGGAATTCCCAGGTCTCAATCTTGCAAAACATACAAAAAAAAACCTTTAACTGCGCTTTTCTGACTTTCAACCACAAGCAGGTATCTACTTTACGACGACCACATACGAATGCAAACTGTTGAGTGATGACTGTTGCCGGGGATTCCCCTAACATAAATGCATAATTTGTAAGATGTTTTTTTACTGTTGTTTATCTCAGTTCATCTCTCCAATTGAATACTGGCATTAATTTTTAATATGTACGCTTATTATTTAAAGTATACAATCGGTATACCAAACCTATACTCTATACCTTCCAATAGGGGCGTGCAATTCATTTATGCAAAAAGGCACTGCCTACCCAAACCACCTACCCTACTACCCTGTCGAAAATGTCTGTGAACACCCTTAGACGGTGTCTAATACATATCTAATAAATAATAGACTGCAATTATGACGACATTTTCATAGCAACGTTAGTGGTATGTATTATAAAATAAAACATACCTACTTCTTTCGCTTGGGTTTCATAAAATATACAATAATTAAGTAGTTAATTTTTAGTGTTTAGTTTTAGCGGTTCAGTGCGATAGGCGCTTGTCACGTATTATAAGTTACTCTGTCTGGGAAAAGCAAAGTTAGACATGTGGGCGTACAGGCCGGCACTGGACGGGCTGCGAAGCGCGGTTGCAGTACCCGGCCTCGTCCGATACAGTGCGAGGAACATGCAGGGGGGAGATGTTTTTAGTGGGTGCAAAACCCACATAACTGTACGTCCTCGGACTTGCGGTATGCGGTAGGACATTTTTGACCTTTTTTGGCCACAAAAAAAGATACCTAACTTAAATAATTTAAAAAAACTTTAAATTTACACAATCATTTATAAACCTTGATTTGCGATCACGGTCACTTTCGACTCGCCGGGGACACTATGTCACCAAACTTTGTACATGTAGTAGTAGTAGGTATGACAACAATTCAAGGTGAAATTCGGACTTACCTACTACCGGTTTTTGAGGACCAACTAAATTAAGAATAAAATTTGGTCTTAAACCTGTTTTAACAGTGCCATTTACTATGTTAATTTATGTCAATCTTATTGTTAGTTGAGAATAACCTACGCGACGTTTGAATATGAAATGAAGGGATTTGAAAAGATTAATAAATACAAAACTGCCTTGTTTGGTCTAGTGTTAGCAAGCACGACTGCTGAGCACGAGGTTCTATCCCCGGGTCGGGGATAGAACCTTATTGCGTTATTTCCATTAGGAAATTCTCAGTAGCAGCACGGAGTCTGGAATTGTGCCTGGTTAATGGCAATAGGCTCGCTCCCTATTACATGGGACTTATAACATAGCCGGCCAAACGTGGGTGTACTGCATACACCTCTGTCTAACCCTTTTGGGGAATGCAATAAATGTTTAATAAATACAATGATGAACAGTTTCATTTTTTAACTTAATGCTGATTTGTGTATCAGATCTACTTATTTTGGTCAAAATTGCTACCAAGCCCCAGTCTTTGCCGCCCTATAGGTATAAACATTAAATTGCTACCAACCAAGCCATTCTTTAACCCTGGTGCTTCGTTACCGTTGCATAGGGCTGGTCTCTAGGTGGTAAGGATACGGGACCTCCCTTCATGTGCTGATAGTGATCTTCGGGGTGGTTTTTGTGAGTTTACAATCCCACACTATCTGTCACTTCCCCGGAGGCCGGGTGCCTTTAAAGTTTCCTAAAAAAAAATAGAACCCACACCTACATGCCTTCAAAGCGAGTCTACCAATGACTTCCTTTAAAATATTAAGACCTTATACTCTGATTACAGTACGCAAAACGTCATGGGCCAAGGATCATTCATTGCTGTTCGTTGACAACCCTGTGGGCGCTGGATACAGTTTTACGGACAGCCCTGACGGCTTCGTACAAGATATGGTCACGGTAACAACCTTACATTCCTTTTAAGGCTTACGCAAACTTATGTAAGTAAGTCAATCGATCACATTAATGTGTTATTATGTATATTTTATATATTTTTATTACACAATAAAGGTGTCGACCCACCATCCCGTACCGTAACCAGACAGCACCGTTCCGTCACAGTTACAAAAACTTCCCATGGAGTGCATGGCGACACACGCGTTTGGCGTCAAACGTGGTTGTGCACCGGTTGTGTATTGGTTGTGTATGACGTACCTTATGTGTATAATCGCGGGCCGTTGAAGCCTGCGAGCCTGCGAGAAGATATATTATGGTCATGCACTCCGTGTATTCAAGTTTTACATAATAGGTGTATACTATATGACAATATACATATAAAAAATATTGAGGAATATTATACATATATTATGTAGGTATGTTTTTTACATGTTTATGCACATGTTTAGCACACGCCTTTAAAAGGCGTTAAGAAAGAGATTCGTAATTTCAACTGAAGCGGGCAGGACTCGGTGGCTTAGTTCGTAAAGCGATGGCACGGCACGCCAGAGTTCGCGGGTTCAAGTTGTTTTTGCCAGTTTCTTATTAAATAATAGTTTCTTATTAAATAATATTATTGAGGAATTCAAGACTTAGTTTATAGACAGATATAAACTTAAAAATTACACTTTATCTAAAACCTGACCAGTTTTTAACAATTTTAATTTAATAAACACCATAGTTTGCTTAGACTCATATCGCTGCGTGAATAATTAATTAATAACGCATTCTAAAAACACTAATTTGACAATACTGCTTGGCAATAAAACATTAACTCAATTTGTAGAATTTCTGCTTTAGCAACTAGACTCTTAATTATTTGATAATATTAACGGAACGAACTCTAAAATTTTAAAAAAATATGTCGATATTAAAAAAATACTACGAAAAGGATTTAATGGAGTTATGAGATATGGATGGAAACTGGCAGTAGGTACGACGCGAAAGCCTCCAGTTTTATTAAAGCAGGGAAGTGTACCACCACCAACTCATTCCTGCAGCTATATGAATATTATATTATTTTTACTTAAAATTATAAGTTTGATTTATTCACAGCTTCAAGAGACGGTAGATTTGAGTAAAGGGTTTGAATTTCAACTCGATACCTCCACGCGTCTCCGAGATAAGGGAGAACAAAATAATCATCCATAAGATTTCAGTTTTTTTTCTCTTTTGAGATACGGTACCTTGAAAAAGAAATACATCTCTAAAATACTAAATGTTCCTATGTCAAACTATTGGGGATCCTAAATACCTACCTAATTTTTATGACTAAAAAGTCGCTCCCTCAGCATTAGCGATTGACTCTCAACCTTCTGAACGTGTAGGTACCTATATTTTACAACGCGATCATGTAGAAAACAATGGGTGCCCTTATAACACGTTTATTACTCACGTTTTTACTAGTCTATTGAAGCGTATATATTCAATCATCATTGTACCTATTATAACTATTCTTTGTACAAACTTCCGCGTATCGATATTGATGAATTGAGATATGAGATACTATCCTGACACTCACGACCATTTTAGTGGTATTTTATTCTCCGTGCCTTGTAATGCTAAGAAAGAAGCATTTATTTTCGCACCAAAAAAAAGCTTAGGTAATTAAATAAATGTGAGATAGCACTACAATACTGTTTTTGGACAGAATAACTATACAGGTTGAAATCAAAATCATGAGCATCCCGAAAACTGGTCATTGAACTCATCATTATGAACAATTTTTATTATGGCACTTGTTAGGTATTTATGTTATCTGTATACCTGACACAATAAATCTGTCAGTCGTACGTCTTGTGTTTGATTGTCGTTCCATTTGGCGACGAGGAATATTTTAATTAATTTCGGAACCTAAACGTGTGTAAAGCATCCGTAATAATGCCGATTGGTAAATTGGAACCGTTTGAAATAAATTCCAAACAGTGGCCGGCGTATATTCGTCGCGTAAAACAATATATTTTACTAAACGAGATAAAGGATGTACTACGTGTGCCGTTGTTGATTACGGTAGTGGGTGAAACTACATATTCGTTAATGTGCGATCTATGTGCTCCGCTAGATCCAGAGAAAAAATCTTTTGATGAACTGGTGCGTTTAGTGTCAGATCATTTGGAGCCGCAAAGATCGGAGATCGCCGAACGTCATGTGTTTCGCTTACGTAGACAACGTGTCGGGGAGTCTATGACAGAATACCTTCAAGACTTAAAACATCTGGCAACCACATGTAACTTTGGCACTATGCTGGAAGAGAATCTTCGTGACCAATTTGTGTCCGGGCTTTCAAACAGTGCGATGAGGTCTCGAATTTTCGCTGAGAGAAACATCAAATACAAGGAGGCGATTGAACTGGCTCTGGCGTTGGAAGCCGCTGAAAGACACGCGGAGGTGAGCGCGGCAACTGCCGCAGCCACGACCTCAGGTGTAAGGAGCGAGGTAGGCGAAGGCCTGCATAGTACCAGCGTGGGGCGAGCGAGCGCGAGCAGCGGGGGCTGGCGTCGACCGGCCCGCAACACCGGCTTTGGAGCAGGTCCAGCGACAAAGGGATCTAACTCTACAGCGCCGTCGTCGTCCCACCATTGCTGGCGGTGTGGTAAGGCACATCGGCCGGACAGGTGTCGTTACGCCAATTACAATTGTGACCTGTGTAACCAACGGGGTCATTTAAAAGCGATGTGCAAAGAGGTACGCATTAATGATCGGTCCGGTAGGCAAAATTACGTAAGTGAAGTTTATTCGGAGGACGAGGATCTTTTTAGCATCGAACTGGCATCTAAAGGTAACAAACCTTTCTTTATTAATGTGAACATTGACAGTTATGTAATCGAGTGTGAAGTGGACACCGGCAGTCGCATTTCGGCGATTAGTGAAGAGTTTTATAAGAAAATGTTTTCGCATAAAACAATTAATCCTGATAATTTACTATTGCGTTGTTATTCTGGTTCGCAAATTGAATCATTAGGATACATATTGGTTAACGTAAGGCTTGGTAATGTTACGGCTAATGAGTTGGCATGTTATGTTATTAAAGATGGTGCACGCCCACTGATGGGCAGGGATTGGTTAAGAGCCCTCAACATTAAACAAATCAACTTTAATGACATAAGCGCCGATCCATGTATAAATCGGTTAGCTTATGAATTTCCAGAAGTATTTACTGAGAAATTGGGTAAGTGTAAGAAGTTACTACAATTGCAACTGACCGATACTGAGGCGGTTTACATACGAGCGCGCACCGTGCCGTTGGCGCTCCGCGCTCGTGTCGAGCGGGAACTCGAGCGGCTTGAGGCTGAAGAGACGATATACCGAGTCGAGCATAGTGAGTACGGAACACCAATCGTGCCGGTGATCAAAGCGAACGGCGATATACGAATCTGTGGTGATTATAAAGTCACGATTAATCCTAAGTTAAAGCGGGAATTTTACCCGCTGCCGCGCATCGAAGAGTTATTCGCGACTTTAAGTGGGGGAAAAGAATTTTCTAAAATTGATTTGACTCATGCTTATCAACAAACAGTGTTGACAGAAGATTCACAAAAGTGTACAGCTATAACTACGCATATTGGTACCTTCGTTTATCGCCGTACGCCATTCGGTTTATCTTGTATTCCGGAAAAGTTTCAAAAGCTGATGGAGGAGACATTGCGCGGAGTACCAGACACGGTGGTTTTTCTGGACGACATTTGTGTGACAGGGGTTTCAAGAGCAGAACATCTAAGTAATTTGAGACAAGTTTTAGTTAGATTAAGAGACATGGGACTTACAGTTAAACTGAGTAAATGTGTATTTTTACAGAAGAGTGTTAAGTACCTCGGTTTTATTATTGATCAAGATGGCTTACGTCCTGATCAAAACAAGGTGGAGGCTATTGTTAATGCTCCTGCTCCTCAAGATGTAACCCAACTGAAAAGCTTTCTAGGCTTATTAAATTATTATGGTAAATTCATACCTAAGCTAAGTATTATGTTGTACCCGTTACATGAACTTTTAAAAAAAGGTGTCAGTTGGAATTGGAGTAGCGAGTGCAATAAGGCTTTTATAGAAGCAAAACGAGCACTATCAGGTGATAAGGTGCTTGCACACTATGAGGAGGGGCGGCCTTTAGTGTTATCGGTTGATAGCAGCGCGTACGGGCTGGGCGCAGTACTGGCGCATCGTTTTCCGGACGGTAGTAAGCGGCCGGTAAGTTGTGTGTCGCGTACACTTAATAACGCGGAGCGAAATTATAGTCAGATAGACAAGGAAGCGTTAGCAATATTTTATGGCGTTACGCGACACCACCAGTATCTCTATGGTAGAAAATTCGAACTACGCACAGATCACCAGCCATTAAGCTACATTTTTGGGCCCAAGGTAGGCATACCCCAGACGGCTGCCAGCCGCTTACAACGTTGGGCGGTACGATTAGCTGCATATGAGTTTACTATTAAATTTGTTACGTCGAAACAAAACGGGCCGGCAGACGCGCTGTCACGTTTACCGTTAGCACAGGAGCCGCGATCTCCTAATGAATCAATTAGTTATGTTAACTTAGTTCACGATTGCATGCCGGTTAATTTTATTGATGTAGGTAAGGAAACCAATAAAGACATGTTGTTATCACGTATAGTGGGGTATGTAAAATTTGGATGGCCCTCCGTACCAAGTTGTGAAGACGAAAAGCCATATTTTTCTCGTAAAAATGATTTAACAGTAGATTTTGATTGTTTGATTTATAAATATCGTATCGTTATACCTAAAAGTTTACAGTTAAAGGTTCTGCAAGAAATTCACCAAGGCCATTTAGGTATAAACAAAATGAAAAATTTATCGCGCAATTACGTGTATTGGCCTAATTTGGATATTGATTTAGAAAATATGTGCCGTGCGTGCGAGCCGTGTCGGATAGTGCGGGATGCACCGCCACGCGCCGAGCTGCACCCGTGGGAATTTCCTTTGTTTCCTTGGCAACGTGTTCACGCTGATTTTGCAGAGTATTTAGGTAAACGATATCTGATTTTAGTTGACGCACACTCGAAGTGGATAGAGGTGCTACCTATGAGTCGCACGGATGCACAGTCAACAATTACTGCTTTAATGTCGGTTTTTAGTAGGTTTGGGTTACCTTCGCAACTCGTTACGGATAATGGACCACCTTTTCTTTCGTATGAATTCGAGAATTATTGTATTAACAATTGTATGAAACATGTTACCTCGGCTCCTTATAGGCCACAGGGTAACGGGGCCGCTGAAAATGCGGTAAAAACTGTTAAAAAGGCTTTAAAAAGAGCAGTTCATACAGGTGATAATGTTTTGCAAGCTCTAAACACTTTTTTATTTTATTATAGAAATTGTGAACATGCCACCACGGGCGTGCCACCAGCAGTGCTTTTAACTGGACGTCGAATGCGGATGCGCTTAGATGCGTTAAGACCGGACGTTACACAAGTAGTGCGTAAGGCACAACAACGCCAGGTAGCTAATGCTGGGGGCACGTCCCAGCCCATGATTCGCGTGGGGGAACAAGTACTCGCCCGGGATTATTCGTTGCGTTCAGATAAGTGGCAGACGGGTATGGTGACTAAACAAACTGGTCCAGTTTCATACCGCATCAGCATGGATAACGGTGTCGAGTGGCGTAGACATTGCGACCAAATGCTGCCCATTGGGAACAAGTCGCGGTTTTCATTATCGCGAGCGAGTGCCGGTACCAAAAAGCGGGATCAGGGTAATAGTGACATAGAGGATGATTTTGAGGATGCCGATGATGCATCGAATGAGGTGGGAGCAGAAGGGGATAGCGCGGAGCCGGGAATCGTGCCAGCATCAGGCTCGCGATCCCCGACGCCGCCGCCACCGCCCTCACCGCTACCGCCACTGCCAGTGGCGGCCTCAGCTCGTTCGGTACGTGCATTTGTGCGCGCACAGAAGAAAGATAATTCTTGAATATGCTTGTTTAAACTGAACTTAGTAATGTTAACCTAACTTAAGTACGTTATGTAAATCTAACTATGTTATATTATGTTTTAAGGATAAGTACATACGTATCCATTTAAGAAGGGAAAAAGTGTTAGGTATTTATGTTATCTGTATACCTGACACAATAAATCTGTCAGTCGTACGTCTTGTGTTTGATTGTCGTTCCAGCACTAACCTTCAAATCACAAAAAAAAATCCGCTGTTCCATACATTTTGTCGAGATAAGTACATAAATTTATGAAACAGCAGATTTTTTTTCACGATTTCAGGGTTAGTCCCATATTAAAAGTTGTTCATAATAATGAGATCTATGACCTCTTTTAGAAATGCTCATGAATTAAATTTTACCCTATATCTATAACAGAATAACAAAATAAACATCACTTTAATAAATAAATACTATAAATAAATCAGCCTGTAAGTGTCCCACTGCAGGGCAAAGGCCTCTTTTCATACAGAGAAGGATCGAGCATTTATTACCACGCTAGCTCACTGCGGGTTGGCGATTTCAGACTAATAAGTCCATGTTTTCTTACGATGTTTTCCTTCACAGTTAGTCAGTGGTGTCTTAAATAACTAAGAAAGTACATAAGACAAGTACATTGAAAAATACACACTGAGACGCCGGGTTTGAACCCACAACTATGTGCTTGCAAAGCGGGTCATAACTTACGAAAAGTCAGAGGTTGAACCTGAGACATTTGACTTGGCAGTTTAACGGTTATACCACAAGGCTATTATTGCTTGTTGTAGATTTTACACAACGCAACATTTGTATCGTAGAACTTGCAAACTCCAATCAATTCCTTACCCATTTACCTAATAAAAAAGCCGTACCTAAATGATCGGAAAATGTACAGAATGACTTTGACATTGAATGGGTTAATGACCTCGTAAAATCGATTGAAGTACTTACCTAATTGTCATGAGCAAACTTTATTGGTAGGTATCTACTTTTACGTCCCGTTCCGTCTTTGCCGGTCCAGCTATTTTAGGCCCAACTTCACTTCACTTTAAAAACCGAGTTTAATAAAACTAAACGTTGAAAAAAGCATGAAAAATTCCATGAAAATTTTTTGCCAAGGATTCTTTCGTTAATTTGTCTAGCGAAAAATCGGAAAAATAACACAATTTGGTTTATTCGTATAAAAAAAACATATTGTTTTTTTCGGCATTTCCACTACACTAGAGTACCTACTACTCTACATTTTTATGTATAAAAACATGTTTCAATCAAGCTGAAAATGTTTGCGGACACATTTTAAAATTGTCCTCCATCAATTAGTTCAGTACGATTTTTCGTGACTATACTCATTGATTTTATATCTTCAATCAACTTCAGTCGAGATAGCAAACTACCGCAAAGAGGCGCCTGTGTACCATTGCATTTCTCCGATTTGGCTCCGTTTAAGTTCTTACAAAAATTAACCCTTCGCAACAAGCATTTATTCGCAGTAAGTAGGTGCGTCGTGATAAATGATGTCACGTTTCCACGCGAAACTTCACGGGGTTCCGTATCCGTAGTATTGATATATGATGCAATAAAAATAGGTACCTACATCGATTATTTAATACTGTGTGGCTGACTCAGACGATCATACTTTTAGCTAGTTAGCTAGCGAGCTAAACCTAAGTGTTCCATGATAACTGCCTGTGTGTGTGTGTCTCTCCTAAGATTAAAGCTGTTAAGTAGGTAGATATCGCAATCTGAACAAACAGGTCACGAACTCACGACATAAAAAAAACTGGTTATTTAAAATCACCAGTGTGGTACTGACTTCTGTCCTAGAGCAATAATTTCTTACCTAAAAATATACATATACTCTTTGAAACTGGAATGGTTTTTGAAAATGATTCCGGCCGTTGCAGTAAAAAATTAAATTCCATACTAATTACATACATAAACCTCTCTATCTCAATAAATTGTTCCATTTTTTTCAAAATTTTCTTGAAAATAAAATATAATACTACACATAGATTATTTTTTCTTTCCTCAAAAAAATCGAATTCTATTTCTAATAAATAATTTTAATGTTCGTACAAATAAAAATATTAATAAGAATCTCGCAAAAACTACTAACTTGGGTGGGACTTGAATCCTCGATCTCTGGCGTGCCGTGCCATCGCTTCACCAATTAAACTAACCGACTCCTACCCGCTACTATTGAAATTATGAATCTCTCTCTTAACAGTAAATCGATGGCACGGCATGCCAGATATCACGGGTTCAAGAAGTCCCGCCCAAATCAGTTGTATTTGCGAGTTTCTTTTTCAATATTTTCATATCATATTTCATAACATTAAGTCATAAAACTTACAAAAGTTCCTACAAATGTTTCAGTGTTCGAGCCACCTGTACAACGCTCTAAGACAGTTTATCCAGGTGTTTCCCGAGCTGAGCAAGGCTCCTCTCTTCATAGCGGGAGAATCTTATGCTGGAAGATATTTACCGGCTCTTGGGGTGAAGATCCTTGAACAAGACCGGAGGCTCGGTCTGCTGGATGTAAATTTACAGGTATGAGAGTATATTTTGCTACAGAAACTGCCTATTTGACCCCCGAAACCCAAAGACATACGATATTCTAAAGTTGGATCACACTATATGAGGGTACTGACTCCCTATATCGACTGTCAAAGCTAAATTCTACATGACAGCCGGGGCCAACGGCTTAACGTGCTTTCTAAGGGACGGAGCAAGTGATAATTATCTTATAATACGCACATAACTTCTGAAAAGTCAGGCGTGCCTTGGGTTCGAACTGAAATCTCTGACTTGCCAGTCAATGGTCATACCACTATGCTATCACTGCTTGTTAAAATGACCTCTAGAGTATAAATAAATACTCCATAGTTATTATTATCTTTCTAAACGATCAAGCCGTGTGTGTGTTGATAATCCACAATCACATAATCGCTAAACCTAGTTCAACCTCACCAAAGGAAATCCGCGATTATGTAAACACATTTTTATGAAAATTTCGTTAACAAATTATTATCGCCTAACAATCTGCTATCATATCACACTGTATGGGTATATTCAAGGACGGAATGTTCATGGAAATAGATCACTAACGACACAGTATAATAACATACAGTAAGGAAACTACAAACGCTCAAAACAGCACATTCACACATACATGCTTTAATAATGCGTAACGACGAGACTTCTGTTGTGTTGGTATTCTATGTAAATAATAATCTAGTCTTCAGTACATATTGTTTGTTTGGTAGTCACAATACAGGGATAAGACGGATAGGCCGTGGTCTACCTTGGTCGTGTCTCAGGCTAAAGTGCCAGACATGCGTTTGACACATAGAAATGACCATTGACAAACTATACTAAATAGTGATGTAACAACTCCTAGAAGCAAATCGCGGTACTCGCAGTATCAACGACGCGTCGCGACGCAAACATGCGCAACGACGCGACGCGTCGGTCGTTGCGCATGTTTGTGTGAGTGTGCCGTTTTCGAGTGTTTGTACGCAGTTTCCGTACTGTATGTTTATTATACTGTGCTAACGACATTGTCAACTAGTTTAGATTGTATCGATGGTGTGCTATAGTTATAAGCTATTACCGTTTGCTTTGTAGAGTCAGAGCATTTAACCTCTATTAAAACATTCAATAGACATTTTTATAATGTTTTGAGCAACCTAGATGTTATAATATATGTTACACTAGCTTTTGCCCGCGGCTTTGGTCGCGTTAATTTACAATTTAAAATTCAATCATGATCCGAAAGACACGTGGCGCCATCTATTATATATATATAAACGTTATTGTAGTTTTCCTCGGGAACGTTACCTTTTTTAGGACGAAAGGTACCCTAAATTCGTTTTTGTACACCTGACATTTGACATAGGTATAGGTACTTTCGCATTATTGCCTTCTAAACTGTAACCTTTAGATTATAGAGTCGGATACGTCATGTATTCCGATATATTATCTATATATCCGATATATTACCACACGCCCTAGGCGTAGAAAGAGGTTTGAAATTTCAATTGATTCTGGTAGGATACGGTGGCTTAGTGGTCAGAGCGTCGGCACGGTATGCCGAAGACCGTAGATTCGAGTTCCGCCCGTGTCAGTTATGTTTTCAAATTTCTTATTAAATAATTATAGTTTTGTATAGATTTCAGTTATATCTTTTCAAAAAATATGATAAAATGAAATTGTATTGATGACTCTTGAAAAAATCACAACCTTATATAGCGCCTCTGCCAATCTAATAGCTTTGCTGTGTGTACATATCTAGAAATATTACAAAGGTTATGTACCTACTACTTAGGTAAGTCGAACTTTTTGCATAACTAGAAGAACTTACGTAGCAATTAATAGCGGCAATTATGAATAACTAATTGCATCGGTTTTATTAGATACCTACCTGTAGGAGTCAGACAGTATAGCGAGAGGTTTTAATTATTTAATTGTTTATAAAAATAACCTTTATTGAAATTAATCTGGAAACACAATACCTATACAATACAATACAAATCCTCTTTATTGCACACCAAAAAACATATATAATATATAATAATACCTAATATAATAAAGAAATCATAATCTACTGAATTGCCTATTTTTTTACTTCTGCTGCAAAGAACTAGGAGGTACCTACATATTAATTATTTAAAATTATTTATTAGTTAATTATTGGTTATTATAAAGAAGTTTTTTATATATATTATACACCCTTACATACATATTTATAAAGTAATGTGTACACTAAAGGAAAATCCTTTTAAAAAAAGGTGTATAAAAACAATTAGGCGTCAAAAAACTCCGCATCGCTGTCCTCGAAAGAATCAATTGATCAAGAATTCAAGACAGTGTCAGCATTGCCATCGAACGTGGTAATGCTGCCAGCCTTCTGGTCACGCTACTCGAGGACAGCGATGCGTAGTAGTTTTTTGACGCCTAAATTATTATATATATACTTTACAATCAAATACAAATTTATATACTATACAATCGATAAATATTTTACATAAGACAACTTTCCGTAAAATCTTGCACAATTGTCAATATTTATATGTACTCGTATGTAAGTATGTATGTAAGTATAGATGTATAATATAGGTAGGGTCGTACCTGTAGGTTGGACACAAGCCTCCAAGAAGGCCGTAAATATCAATTTATGACACAGATTTATTCGGAAGTACCGATATAGCTGTTCTGATAACCGTTACACTACCGTTTTATGATCAAGGCGATTTAACCTTGATACGCCGGATATAAGTTCATTTATGGATATTAAATACATAATATAGGTAATAACTTGTTCGGAACACATAATATAAATTAATTTGACACAAGGTTACTAAGCCTTATAATTTGATTTAGAGGTCGCTTATCGGTCGATATTCGAATATATTTTATATTGATAACACTAAGCGTCTTTAACTGCTAAACAAAAAAAAAACGATTCACAAACTGAAAAGAATATATTGACCTATTTATTTCAAAATCTATTTTTAATTAAGTAGGTATATCTTGCTCGTGACATGTAGGCCTTCGATATTTTTTACTCATTTTATTACATTTACATATAATTAACGGGCGTTATGTAAATAGCCATTTATTAGTACCGATTAAGGCAAACCTTTATTGCAATATTCAGAAAACCTCAACCAATGAAGTACCTAGTACTAGCTAATACTTTAAGTCTTTGAATACTAGCTTCTAGAGGAACGGTTCTGAACCAACTTTCGCATTCCTGCTTTAAAAGTAGGTTTACTCCATCGTAAACCACAAAACTGTTTATCATTATGAGAGCGCATCATGCCTTTTTAACCGACTTCAAAAAAGGAGAAGGTTCTCAATTCGATTATATATATTTTTTACTAAGCAACAATGAATTCCTTACGTATTTTACTCTTTCTACTAGGTGTTGTTTGTATTCTCCTTCTCTTGCATTAATTAGATACCTAATGAATACTTATATCAATAAAATGCAATATAATGAATGTGCCATGATGTCATCACTCATAACAATTGCAATTGTGACTTTGTGAGGCCTAAACACTTCAATAAAGGTATTAAAATTCACAAGTTACCTTTTTTATATTATTCACGATAACAATTACTAAAAGAAAACCTATTAGATCATTGAGATTGTGAAAAAACTCTATTGTGGTAATTAAACAAACAATCATAGACAGTAGACATTATATAGAGTTTTGTCTATTCTTATCCAGATGAATTTCCATTGATTTCAGGGTATAATAATGGGTAACCCAGTATTAAGTCGAGACAGTATAGCGGACTACAGCTCTATCTACTACCATTGGGGGCTGGTGGACAGCCAGGGTGTGTTGGCAGTCAAGTCGCTGCAGGATGCCTACACCAAAGCCATCCAGAGAGAGGACTCTAAAGCTGCGTCACTCGTAAGTCCGGCAGCCCAATTATTATATTTTATATAATAACAGTTTCAGACGAGATCAGGTCATTTGCCCCCCCCCTCATAATTTTTATGGATTAAATAACTTCTTTAGCCGTAAGAAAACGTCACTTTAATACTATTAGGAGTCTTTGTTCCTTTTTTTTTTGTTTATCAAAGGCAAAGGCTCTTCTCATACCTACAGAGAAGGATTGAGCATATCACCACACCAACTCACTGCGTGTTGGCGGTTTCAGACTATTAAGTCCAGGTTACCTTACGATGTTTTCTTTCTTTACATGTACGCGCTTGCAAAGCGGGCCCGTAACCAATGCGCCACCAAGACCTTTACTCACTTTATAATAGGTATAGGTATAGTCATTAATTCGCTAGTCTTAAATATTATTCTTTCAAATTTTAAACAATATTTTATTAGGGTGTGTAACGGATGATATAATAACAAAAAATCTAACGTTCACTTGACCTAATTCCAGTTAATATACTTTTGTTTAATATAACGATCAGTTGAGATAATAAATTGTTGAAATAATTTTATTTTACCTAATTTATTATGATATAATGAACATTTGCTATATTGCACATTTGACATCATTCATTTAGTATAGATATTATTCATTTACTATAATATTTACAATTTCTAAGTAACTTTTATAGAAAATCTAAATATTATGATTAAATAAATATTCTATTAAGTTTTTTATTCGCTTTATGCATCTGCCACCATCAACTATTGTTACTAGGAGAAACTGGATGCAATCTGGACTTTAGGGCACCCTGACTCGGACAGGTCAGGTTAGAAAGGGATGGTGGGATCGTGTGATGAAGATTTTGTGATTTTTAATACATGTTAGCTTATTCAATATAATTATTGAAAGGCGTAGAAAGTGGTTTGAAATTTCAACTGATTCTGGTGGGACACAGTGGCTTAGAGATCAGAGAGTCAGCACGGTTTGCCGAAGATCATTTGTTTTTTCAAATTTCTTATTAAATGAAGATTTTCTATTAATGTCCTAGTTGCGCGAGGAACTCCTAAGCCGTCTAGACGACATTTCCATGCAGCAGCAGACGTTTAACATTCTACTCGATCGTATAGCTAACGTAGAGACGTTCGTAGAGTACATTAAAAGGCCAGATGTGAGCGAGGCTCTACATGTTGGAAGTATACAGTTCATCTTCCACAATAGTACCGCTCACACGAAACTTCTGACTGCAGACTTTTTAAGCGAGGTCAGATCCAAGGTCGAGATGCTGCTCAATCATTACAATATACTAATTTATTGGTAAGTGATGAAATTATAATTGTGTTTATCATCATCATCATCTTCAATCATCATCATCATCAAATAAAATTAGGACAAGGGGTTGGCCCTTGTCCTAATTTTATTCAGGGTCGGTTTTCTTAAGTTTTCTTCTTCCATTCATCTCTATTAGCCTTCATGTCACTGCTTATTTCCTGTCCATGTCGTTTCTTTTCCTTAATTAGGTATATTATTGGAATTGCCAAAACCACTACCCCTAGTACCCACTACCCCTAGCACTTACTACCCCTAGCACCCACTACCCCTAGCACCCACTACCCCTAGCACGAGTTTGCAAACCATATAAATACCGACAGTTTAATTGAAATGTAAACTAATATACAAGTCTCTGCTCTTCCTGTAGAGTAAAATGAAACAGCAGGGTTCCCACAGTTATATTTTAATATAATGTCTGTGTAGTTACTATATGTAGGTACCTATTTGGGTAGTTTGAAAACTCAGTGAATATAAAAAAAAATAAAAAAAAATCTTTTTGGCCTTACTTTCCTCGAGCTATATTTTTATAAACTTCTTTAGGTTTATTAATCGCCAACTTTTAAATAAGTCTTGGCTTTAATGGGTGGAACTTTTTTCTCAACGTATGGGTAATGTATGTGTATGACAGGTTTAGTTTCATTTTAGCGGGCAGATGGATCTTACGGCGCCATGCGTCCCGAATGCAAAGGCTAGGAGGAAGCACTGGCGCTGGAACCATCGAGACGAGTTCCTTAACGCTTCCCGTATACCGTGGTGGTTCGATGGAGGAGTCGCTGGGTGAGTTTGACAGTCATCAATCACGTGTGTATAGGTATAGTCATCATTATCAACTTATATGGTCTGTGGCAATTGTCTACGAGGCCACCTACATCAGGCTTCATTCAGTTTAGGGTGCTTTTTGCGACATGAGACAACTCGCTAATATTATCTTGATCCGGTGCAGAGTGCTAATTTAAATTTGTGATAAATATTGAGTAACGATAATTTATAATCTATCACATTAAAATCCTTTCTCTTTTTTACAGATACGTCAAAAGCGGCGGTGGTCTAACAGAAGTTTTGGTCCGTAATGCTGGCCATCTAGTCCCAATGGATAAACCAGCAGAAACTGTACAACTGATCAGCTATTTCATCAACGGTCTCAAACTGCCACTACCTCCTGATTATCATATCATGACTCAAGACACTCCAAATTTTATTGATGATGAAGAAGGGATATCAAAGACTATTCTACAAGTTCCTATTGTTAATTCATATTCTGGTAATCAAGCAGCAATGGTTATAAGTGTAGTTCTTAATGTACTGCTGGCTCTAGCCATAGTTTGTGGCATTGTTTATGGTTTGAGATGGAAGAGACGGACGGACGCGTATTTATATAACTCAGTAGAGGAAACGAGTATCTCATCTACCATGTTTTAGTAAAATTATCGGTAGGAATCATGAGCATAAGGTGACAAGTAGTGAGGGCAATTTTGCCCATTCCGCTGAGCTACATAGAACAACTTGTACTATGGGACCAACCCTGAAATTGCAAAGAAAGAAAAATCAGCAGTTCCGTACATTTTGTTGAGTCATGTGAACATAAATGTATGGAACAGCTGATTTTTTTTCCGGTTTCAGGTTTGGTACTATAGTAAAAGTTGTTCATAATGATGAGTTTAATGACTCCTTTTAAGGATACTGGTGTTTTACAAATAACCCTGTAGAGACGTCATGGGTGTGTTAGTTTTACTTTACCAGCTATCAAAGATTTATAATACTTTGAGGGTAAAGTGTGAACCCACGTCTTTTGACAAAGTGAAATGGACTGTATAATCTGTTATTTGTATACTGGACTATTAAATTAATATACTTAGTATTTATAGGTACCCTATACCTAATACTAAATCTATTGGACTATTTGTTATTCTGTGGTCTAACCAAGAATGTATGTAGTTAGGTATTTAATAAGCACCTGACAAAACTTTTGTATCTTGTGAATCTAATCAAACTAATTTTATTGATACAAAGACAAACACTAATATTATTACTGAAAAAGTAGAAAAACATAGGTAATTCGTTATTGTATTTTCACGTGGAATATAATTTTGTAATGTCTATTAATTTGTAACATTTGACATTCTCGGCAGGGTGCGCGATGACTGTGCCATTTAGCAGAAGATGGACGTAAAAAACTATCAAAATAAAATTATTCTGATTATAAATTTTTAAATGTTTGTTTCTGACTATTTCACTTAGCTAGAGGTTGCCTACTGGTAGAAATTCACCCGTATTTTTTTTTATAACACACCTACTAAACAAAAATAAATTCGAATTCGATTCCGAAACAGAAGAGAAAATGGTACTGAACTACCTATGTATTTTGTGTTTGATAATATATGTAGATTATTTTTTTATTTTTTTATTTGATTAGAGTTAGATTAGATTAATGTACAATATTTAGGTGATACTACATTATCAATAGACATGCATAATAGTTATGCCTACGGAATTATATACTCTAAGTGTCGATGGACGCAGATCTGACGGTAGAAGCACAGTATAATAATCATACAGTATGTTAACTACACAGGTAACTACGTACAAATATGTAGGTACACTTTTACTATTTGCGAAAAAACCTTTATTTCGGCAATAAACTTTAGTTTAACGAAGTATAGAGCCATTTTTCTAATATTTTTTCAATAGTGCGTCAAAAAAGCTCACAGGTGCCATGGCGTCGACTCTGACGTCACGCTTAGGTAAACATGTCAAATTTATTCAATACCTACAACAAAACAGTGTTGACAGCGGATTTTACCTAAACGTGACGTCATACGCTGTGATTGCTGTTTCAGTTAAAATGGCGGATTGCATTAGATTATTAATAAATAAATAAATAAAAAAAAAAATATTATTAATAATCTTATATTTTTAAATAAAACAAGCAGTGTTTTAATATTTTTTTATATAATGTTTCCTCTAATATCATTACATCGACGATTTTTTGATACTGTCGCCATGCCTAATAGGCGCCCCGCGCTGCGATGCTCCATTGTTCTATCGATAGCCAACTGTGACTGTGGTTGAGATTCGTGAGTCCTTCCTATAATTATATGGTTTGTTGACTTCCATTTACACGTTTTATTTAGCTGCTCTTACACCTAGTTTGACCATATCGCTTCAGGCAACATTCTTTTAGATTTTTACTCTATTTTGCCTTTCATTCACTTCTCGATGTTATCGGTGCTTCTGTAGGAAATTTTAGAAGACAATCAATCTTGTTCCCTCAGTATGGAAGCATTTGCCCTATGGGCTGTCCATGGAATTCTCAGTAGAATTTAAGATATTCGTATATTTTTTTTAATAAATCGAAGCTGTGTATCAGAATAATGCCCAGTTTTAGTACGTATAAGTATGAACTAGTCTTAATACTTTGCCAGGTCTTACCATACTTTTAGTATACGTACTGTTGTAAATATTGTAAAATAATATAGAAATAAAACATGTTTCGTAAATAAAAGTAGTTTATTTGAACTCCTGGATAAAACTGTCTATGATGAACTTGGCGACCTCCGGCTGGTCGTGAGGCACCATGTGTCCTGCCGCTCTTACTAATATGTCAACAAAATTGCCACCTGCCTTTTTGTATCTGGAAGAAATAAATAAATAATTAAAAAACATAATTTGACTACGGCCTCATCCGCGAACGGATTTAAAACTTGGCACATGGGTTACATTATATATTCCCTTGTTAAAATAAATGAGAAGAGGCCTTTACCCTCCTGTGGGACAGTTATAGGGTAGTTTATTTTTTTTAAATAAGGCTAACTTTTATCCCAATAATACGGCGAAGTTACTGCTAGTAATTCATAAAACCTATATATCCTTCTCCGAATCGTGGCTAAGCTAGGTGCCAAATTTCGTTACAATCTGTTCAGTTATTTAGGCGTTATTTAGTTATTTGAATTGAACTTCGTATGCCTAGATTGAATCTATTGAAGTTTTATGTAAATTAAGATGTATTTTGTACAAGGCGTGACCACAGAGGTTATCTACAAACTAAAAGAAGAATGGATGTATCTTACCCCACAACAGATCCACTGGCGTATCTGCGTAGGCGCCTGCGCGGTGCTTGTATGTAAGCCTCGCGACGCGACCACTTCATCGTCCCATACATGTGCTTCGACAGGCTGTACGCTAGGATCACGTCGTACTGACCGCTTGAAACAAAAATGACAGATCCATTAACTTTAGAAAAGACAAAGGTCTTGACGCAGAACGTCACTTTCGCAAAATGTCACCGTGAAAAATTTGGTCACTTTCGCATAAAGTCATTTTCTCAAAACGTCATTTTCGCATAACGTCATTTTCTCAAAACGTCATTTTCGCACAACGTCATTTTCTCAGAAAGTCATTTTCGCAGAATGTCATTTTCGCAAAACGTCATTTTCGCAGAATGTCATTCTTACCATTTATTTCACATGAGAGACCTAATACTAACACTATAGAATCGGGTAAGTAATTTATTAAGAAAAACAAAAACCCCACCCTAAAGACTTAGGTAAAATAATATCTAGGAATTTCGCGATGCAGACTTTCAGCTAGGTAGTCGTTTTGCGATTTAGACAATATAAAGCCTAAATCGTTCTGCTATCTAGACAACCTAAGACCCACCCAACAAAACTATCAATCAAACTTTTATTAAATACATAACATATTATAATATTATAAATACTTTTATGTATTTATGATCATTATTTGCCTGTCACTTTTGTTTTCCGTTTAACAATAAAAACTTACTAATACTATAATATGTATTATTGTATAGTATGAATAACGCAATAACAATATGTAGTATTGATATGTATAATATATGAGAGTAGTAAAAATATAACATATTACATTAATATTCTATTTTTATTAATATAAATACATATCAACACAACAGAATAATAATTAACACAACTCTTATAACACCTCAAACAACTTTTAACAAAATAATCAAGCAATATTTGCTTAAATATTTTGTGTATGTGACTACATAAGTAAGTGTAGGAATTAATATAAAATTAGCCCCTTTTTAAGGTATTGTTTATTTATGAAGTTGATTATACATATCAATACTACATTTTGTTATTGCGTTATTCATACTATACAATAATACATATTATAGTATTAGTAAGTTTTTATTGTTAAACGGAAAACAAAAGTGACAGGCAAATAATGATCATAAATACATAAAAGTATTTATAATATTATATGTTATGTATTTAATAAAAGTTGGATTGATAGTTTTGTTTTTCTTAATAAATTACTTACCCGATTCTATAGTGTTAGTATTAGATCTCTCCTGTGAAATAAATGGTAAGAATGACATTCTGCGAAAATGACGTTTTGCGAAAATGACATTCTGCGAAAATGACTTTCTGAGAAAATGACGTTGTGCGAAAATGACGTTTTGAGAAAATGACGTTGTGCGAAAATGACGTTTTGAGAAAATGACTTTATCCGAAAGTGACCAACTTTTTCACGATGACATTTTGCGAAAGTGACGTTCTGCGTCAAGACCAAGACAAACAATACTTGAATAGAATCTACAATAAAATATTTTAAATAATTATTTGCCAACGCAAACGAGGTGCAAGTACCACTTAAAAAAATATATTTTTTTATAATAATAGTAATTGTGTTACCTACCAGGGTTTAAGTTGGCAATTACAAATGAAGGAAAATTCTAATCCTGAGCCGAAGGCGTGGGATATACCTAACGACCCAACGTTTGTAATTGTCGTTCAGCCCTGGCTTGTTTACATTATTCTTTAGCCCGGGTGTCACCCAATGCTTTCTAATTCTTAATTCTAATCATACTTGCTAAGCCTCACATTAGAATTTTCTACAGTATCGAGGGTGCAGTTTCAGATAAACACACAATCAATGAATACATTTTAGGTAGCTGTCAATCACATAAACATTTGTAACGTTTGTATTTTTGTAACCTACTGCTTTGTAACAGACCTGTAGCTCATAACTCCATAATGCTCCAGAAGTTCCTCAACAAAGGGCTTGGTGGAGTTAGCAATGTCGCCCAACATCTTTGTGTAGACCAGTTGGTTGTTATAGTCGAAGGTTGCGTTCCCCGCGTGGATCTGCTTCCTGACCTCAGCACTGTTGATGTAACCCTCGAACTCCGGCGCACCCGCTGACGGATCCTCCGCGAAGTTGTAAACGCTCACACCACTTTGCTTCTTGATGTATTCGATTGTTTCATTGAATTTCTGGTAAAAACATTAAAAATCTATTTAAATAAATCAAAATATACCGTTCCATTTCTGGGATAAAGCGTTCTCTCACAAATCAAAACAAAGAGTTAGCTCCCTGATCTCTCAATCACGAATCCGATCCCAATTGGCACGCACCACAGCACGAACTTTGCAATGATTTTGCGTATAAATCGAGATTGGGTTTGTGATTTAAGAGTAAGCTCCCAGATCATACCTTACCTGCTACACTTTAAAATGTATCTATTAAAACGCTTAGAAGGCCATCAAATTCAGCACAGGGACTACAATAATAAATTGGTATTTACGGTCCTGCCAAAGCATAGAGAACACAAGAGAAAAAAGTAATTTTGGTGCCTTTACAACTGCAATGTTGTAAAACTGAGTCCAATAATTTAAAAAGAATATTAACAGATAGTACAAGGCGTCTCCTTAAGACGACATAAAAATAGAACTTGAATTTGGAAGGGTGCGTGAACGACACGATAGCAGAGTGTTAGCACGGCACGGCGATTTGTCGCGCGTTTAAGTTAATCTATTTGCAATTCCCTTAAAATTTACAGCATATCTGGGAATTTTTCCAACGATGTGTAAAACCTGGCGTAAACGAGCACTGAACTCTGATACCAGGTTGTTCATCAACCATTATACGATATGGAAGACCTCGATACTAATTTTGAAAGTCGGTGAACCTTGTATTAGAGCTTCATGTTACTTACATTGGCAGCATCAATCATCTTTTTCTCATCGATAAGCTTGACGACCTGTTCCTCGAGATACTCCACGTGATCGATCTGGTGACCTTCTAGCAGACCCAGTACTCCACACAGCTCACTGTAGTGCATCATGTCGCGCATGTCTATTAGCCCGTTACCAATTGCTATAGCCTGAAAATTGTTATATGGGGTGATGTACATGTTTTCATACATAAAAATGACATAAAATAAAAAATTATTTAAAGCTATTCTTATATTTCAAACCATGTTCGATCGAGCTAAAACTTTTGTTTTAATTTTTAATAACTATATTCATTGATTTTATATTTTCAATGAACTTCAATATGCGTGTAGCAGATCAGCGCCAAGAGGTGCCTATTCTTGGAAATGTTGACAACTAGTATTGCTATAATTGACATCTCTTATAGATCCATCAATAACACCTTAGATAGACTTGGTTAGACTTGGTTTCATCACAATAATTTTCTTTACTGATTTTGGGAGCCAAATTTCCAAACTTTATAACATTATTTAGTTAATCTTAAAATGGATTAAGATTTGATCATCTCAAAAAAAAAGTATAGAACACATCCTATTTAGAAAATTATTATTACACATAGTTGAGATGAGTCACAAATTATACACACCTTCAAATTGATTTTTTGGACATCCTTCTTCTGGTTATGCCTGTGGATCTGGATGCCAAGTGCTGGCACATACTTTCCCGCGTAAGACTCTCCTACAAGAAACAATGGCGCCGACCGAAGCTCAGGAAACATTTCCAAGAACTGTCTGAAGAATTCCAGCATTTGTTCACCAACCTGGAACAGTTAAATGCTCATAATGTACCTAATATTCTAAAATTATACGTCATTAAAGCATATAGCATATAGGCCTCATTAAGAAAAGATTTCCGAGACATCCAGCGTGATCGACATTTATCCATTGGAAAAAACTAATTTCACGAAGAAAATATTGCGAGAAGTGACTTACAATTTCAACACAGTTCATTTTATTTAATTGCGGTGAGAGTAATTACTATAAATGTGAAGTTTTGTGAGAATGTATGGATTGATCGATGTTTATTACTCTTTCTCGCAAAAACTACTGAACAGAATATAATAAAACTTTACAATAATATAGCTAACATATGTATAGGCTACAATTTATCAATATACACGGGCGAAGCTGCGGGTGGAAGCTAGTCTAGTTCTAACTACATTACTTTCCTTCCATCCAATTCATTTATTCCAACAATCTAGCATTCTAGTTCTAGGTAAAATAGCAAAATATTTCATAATATCCTTGTTGTATTTTATAAGGAAATTATAATGTGACGGCTTACGTAGATATGCACATTATTGCACTGTGATGGTCATTGCAAGGAAAAGAAGACACGAACATAATAATATTATGTTGATATGATTATCACGATTCTTGACCGATTCGTAATTTAGCGGAAAAATTGCATCCAAGTAATCTCCCTTCGGGGATTCCATTTTATTCATCTATTGTTTTAAATCAAGCATGAGATAGACATAACAATATTCTTACAACTCACTAGCATTATCTTAGCAAAATATTTTTCTCGAGCATTGGTGCAAAAACATGGAGAACAATCTTGTGCTTGTCTGCAAGTAATCTACCGTTTACTTAGTTTCTTCACACTTCCCTATTTTTCAAGGCAGCATTAGGTCCTTCACTCAGTAAAGAGGGCAACGCTCCCTGACCTTTATCGCCTAACACTTAACCAGTTTAAAATGATCACACTTGAATTTTTATTCCTTATAATATTAGCTGATAGCCTGATATTCATATTTTCTAAACTGGTTATTTCCATTAACCCGTCCCGCGTCCTCCATATTAACAATTTTGCGCTCTTCAAATCAATAGGAAAAGTTAATTTAGCATAATCCATAGATTTACTTTATACTTTAGATTTACCTACTTTATACTGCTGTATTTGTGTTATTGTCGATTATTAATGTAATGTAATGTAATGCTAAATGTAATGCAGGTTCTGATCGTTGAAAATTAATTTCATGCGCACGAAGCGCATCAGTACGTTATCGTTTTGTTGTGTTATTAAGATAATAAGATCATTAATTTGGTCATGTTATTGAAGGGATCGTGGAATCAATAAAGCCTCGCATGTTTAGCAAAAAGTACCTAAGTTTTGTGCAATTTCTAGCGCGTTCCCGTCAAATACGACCAAAGGAAGTCTGGCTGAAGTGTAATTCTAGTTGGAGGTGTCACAGAATATCATAGGTATGTTTTACCGAATTAGTGGAGTTGCGTAATACTAAGGAAATAATACAGAACGCACGAGGCTTCAAACAAAAACATGCAAAATGGAACAATCATAAAATCGCGGTCAATGTCAGCGAAATTAGACTCGCTCGATTTTGAGTCCCTCTTGTGCTTACTTTGCTGTTATGAAACAACCTATTTGGTTCTAAGTTGCAGCTGCAATAATATAATCAAAGAAGACTAACGAATTCCCTAAAGAGGGCGTACCCAGCATTTAGCTTTAATCAGAATATTCTTGTTGGTATTTAAGCCTACTGGTATCGAAAACCGGGTCCACACTTGTTCCTGATATCGGAACATTTATTTAAGTAATTATATCCGATAGGTACTTACATCATCCTCGTTGTCTGGGTATCCCCTGTCATCATCGGTAAAACTGAAGCCTGCTCCGACTGGGTTGTCCAGAAACACCAGCGAGTGGTCAGCCCATGACACGTTCCTCTTTACGACTGAAACAATAATGGAATTTATTTTTAACATGTTCACCGTTCTAGCCGTTTTTCCCAAAAGCCCGAAAAATGTTTATACTCTACTAAAAACTTTTTTAACAAAGACCAGATTTGGTCTGTTAAACACAAATTAATGTTGTCTGTTGTCCAAACACATTTTTTTTTTAAGCAAAAGTTTGACTATAGCTCAGTTAGCAGAGCTGCTGGTTTCCAGATTCTTAAAATCCTAAAAAAAAATTAAAATTAAATTCTACAAAAATTTCAAAAAAGGTAAAATTATTAACAGACTTGGATTCCAACTTGCGACATTAGACTTGGCTGTTTAACGGTTATATCAATTATCATCGCTCTATACAAAAAGTTTGCTATGTGATTGACAAATGTGAACACCATATATCGGTCACCTCATCGATCCTCTTTACACAGTAAAGTAAAAGAATTCGAGCGTACAAAGTGATTTTATCGTGCGCATTTTAAAATCGATAAAAGTAACAGTTATTAAACAATTAGTGACGAACATTAGTCACGGACGTCACAAAAAAAAACAGTAAACATTAGCAACATGTATTTTAAAGTCATTATCATACAAGAAATAGTTAATGATGGCCATAAGCTAATTATTCTGTACAGTTGCGAAAGAATAACGACTCTGCTTCACTGTTAACATGCCCTAGTAGCTCACATATTTGAAACTCCTATAAGTTGGGATATACGATTGTTATCCTGCAAATATCGAGATTTTTGTGTCTCAGTCAATATTGATATTGTATCGGAGAATTATAGCACCAACCTACTTCTGCATATCGTAAAAGTCGACTAATGATGGAATAAAGGGCACAAATACCTAAACTTCTTTTGGTGGAAGGCTTGACTGGCAATCACCCACCCGACAATGGCTTGTCGCCAAGCGACAAGGTGACTCATCGCTTATGGCTTACCCGAAGTGTAACGTACTAAAAGGTAGCCCAGTGCGTAGCACTGACATTTATACGCAAAACACGATTTTTTTTTACCTTTTCCGTCCTCAATTTTCAAAGGTCCAATGATATCAAAAAGTCCTTTCATTGACGATATCCCGGGGCCACCTTGCAACCATATTATCAGTGGTGTTTCTGACACGTTGGTTGCCGCCGGGAAGTACCAGAAGAATAAATTGTTATTAAATTCCTTTTTAACTGTCATGAATCCAGAATGACTTTTGAGTCCACGGTAGTTGGCAGAATTAACTTCTGAAAGCCTTCTTGCTTCGCTTGTGTTGCCATTTTTAATATAAGGTGTTAAAA
Source organism: Protodeltote pygarga (assembly GCA_936450705.2). Lineage (NCBI taxonomy): Eukaryota > Metazoa > Arthropoda > Insecta > Lepidoptera > Noctuidae > Protodeltote > Protodeltote pygarga. The sequence continues at coordinate 13,165,620 of OW388250.2, read as the reverse complement.
TAAGACAGTCGCCGCAGGGGCTCTCTTTTGCTATAGCAAGATGAAGTAAAACACTGCTGAAAAAAAAATAGAAAATAGAATTATTGCAGATTTTTTTTTCCATTTAAGGACCTAAGACTAATTAATCCATTTTAAGTGCAATAGTCAAAATATTAAAAAAAAAATCAACTCCCTTTAAATCCAAAAAAAAAATACAAAAAAATAACACAAAACTTACTTGAACAGATCTGATTGCAGATCGCAATAAAATTAATTAATACAAGATTATTCACAGTTAAACAATGTTTGTATTAATTAATTATGAATATTTTCCACTTAAATCTAAGTGGCCAAGATATAATCTAAGAAGTACTGCTACTAACCATAGGGTTATAAGAAACATTGCTAAAATAGCTTGGTCCATGTCTGTGCACTGCAAACAGGTCTTGATCTACAATTCAACTAGTCCATAATGTCTGCACCATACTTATTTAAACAAAAAATGCGTAGAGAATTGCTGACGAATGAGGAATACTTACCTAATGATGATTTATTAACATTAGTAATAGCTGCGCGTCTTTGTGTGAGTGTAATAGTGAAAATCCCTTAGAGCACTTTCCTCGTAATGTAATTCCTCGTAACTTTTGTATAAATCTTTAATTGTAAATTTAAGTTACTTATATTATTATTTAGTTTATTGTTATTTGTACATATAAGTAATCGTATAGTATTGAATAATTGAATAAAAATGTTTATTCCTCGTTCTTGTAATTATTAAGCAATCAGAAACAATATTGTATAAGTTATGAATGACCATTGAATGCAAGACAAATGTCTCAAATTCGACCCCAAGGCTGATCTCTGACTTTTCATAAGTTAATATATGTATATGTTACAGTCAAAACCCTTAACCGGTCAAAACTACTTTTGTCTGGCAAAATCAGTCAAAAGTACTTTTGACCATAGGCTTTCGTCAATAGTACTTTTGACTGAAATAACAGTCAAAAGTGCTATTGCCCAATGAAGCTGGTCAAAAGTACTTTTGACCAACTGATTCCGTCAAAAGTAGTTTTGACTGGTCGTGTCAGTCAGTCGTGTCAGTCGGTTATTTTATCATACAAAGTCAATTCTAAAAATAATTGAGCAGTCCAATAACTGAATGAGCGGTAAAAATGATGGAATGAGCAGTTTGATAAATAGTTCGGCAGATTACAATTCTGTGTATGGACTTTAGGGCACCCCAAATCGGACAGGTTAGGTTAGAAGGGGATGGCGGGGTCGTGTGAGCGAGCGAAGCGAGCGAATAGACCTCGCCTTCCCCTTCGTTGTTATTTTTTTTAAAACCACCCAGAAGTAGGAGCCCCGCGAAGCGGGGCTCCGTCAATTATATGATAAAGATTATTTTTATTATTTTATTTATTTAGATTATTAGCAAATAAAATCAATTTTATAGCTTACCAAAATTATCGTTTAAATGATAGCCTATCACAAAAACTATTTTACCACACGTAACTGCTCATTCAATATTTTGTACTGCCTCTTTAAATGAGTACCCTTTAATTTCCACTCCTAACGATTAAAAGTAATTTTGACTGACTATCTAGCGGTTAAAAGTAGTTTTGACCAGGAACGTCAGTCAAATCCACTTTTGACCGCAAATTTACAGTTAAAAGCACTATTAACCAATGATTTACCGGCAAAACTACTATTGACTAACCTGTGCAGTCAAAAGTACTTTTGCCTGATTTTGCCAGTCAAAAGTACTTTTGACTGGCTAAGAGTTTTGACTGCAACATATACAATATACATACATACATACACAACCTGTATTAGTCCATTGCTGGACATAGGCCTCTTTTCAAAACACGTAACCTAAATGGGAAAAGCCTTAAAACGCGGATACTTGCTAATCTGCTATCTCGCTCACACATTGAAGATATAAAATTAATGAATATGGTTATGAAAAACCACAATTAACCAATTTAAGGAGAACAACATTACAAAGTTTCAGCAAAACATTTAGCTTGATCGAAACCAGTTTTCATTCAATTCTCGACTGATGTCTAGATAGGGAAAAGAGTATGGTACTTGTTTTGTACAGGGCCTTCGTGATTCGTTACCTCCAGTTTTCCCAGCCCAGGCCCAGCGCGGATTCCCTAACCTACCTTACCTACTTTCATTTTTTAATCGACTTCAAAAAGGAGGAGGTTCTATGTTCGGCTGTATGTCTTTATTTTTTTTGTATGTTCACCGATATCTCAGTCAATTGTGAACCGATTTTAAAAATTCTATTTTCATTTGAAAGAACATATTCCCAAGTTGGTCCCATAGAAATATTGTCATGATCTGATCATGGACTTACTGGATATGGAACGGAACTCCTCGTAGGATAATACCAGAATTGTCGTAACAAGTAATACCTATTGCTTTGCTTATACTTGCAGCCGATGACTGACGAGTAAAGAAAAAAAATGTTTAATAACAAATAAAATTGACTTCAAAAGGAACTAAAAAGATTGAAACAACTTTAAAACGTTTTGGAGTCGGTTCCAAGTCAAGTTCTTAATGAGAAGGTTCAAGAGGCTAGAACTTGACTTGACCGACTCCAAAACGTTTTAAAGTTATTTCAATCTTTTTTAGTTCCTTTTGAAGTCGGTTTTTTATATTTGTACTATTATATTATACTTTTATATTATTTTTTATCATTTGTGCTGTATTAATATTTCGATTATTTGGACTTGTTGTGTAATGTATATCACGACTTTTACGTCGCGTCGATGAGTCGGCCTTTCCAGCACTTTTCCCTATTTCTTTTTTACAATTATTTCCTACTGTGATGAGTCCCATGAAATCATCGTATCTTATGTTTAAAAAACTCTTCAGCCGCTTTCTTTCTTCAAACAGTGAGTCAGACTCTGTTTCGCAACTCAATTTGAATGCTTATCAAATATCGATACGTCAATGGCAGGATAAATTTCGCATAATTACGACATACAAGTTAACTATAAATAGGATACTTTCAGAAAGAAAGAAAGAAATTATTTTTTTAAATATTTTATACGAATTTTTCAAAACATGTCGATCACAAGCCACCATTATCAATCAAACTGCTGTTGTACTGCACTTAAATAGTTATTTAATAATACTGAATTTTAACCATGACCACTATTGAGGTCATGCGAATGCAATCGTGTTAATGACATGTCACAAGCCTCGTAGATGCACCATAGAAGTCAAGGTCAGGTATAATCTTGATGAAGATCACGACACGATTGTAGCATAGCGTAGTATACCTATAACGTGTAGTATAGCGTAGTATACCTATAACGTGTAGTATAGCGTAGAGGTTAAGTAATTCGCCTTCTATGCTTGGTGTCACAGATTCAATTCCCGCGTGAGACAAGTGTGATACAATATCTGTGATCGACAGATAATATATTTTGTTGTTCCTGTATGGGTATTTGTCCATTATAAAATTATATGTAAGCAACTGCCCTACGATACAGGGGAAAATCCTAGTGCTACGCTTAGTTAAAAAAAAGATTTTAACCATGGTAACATGACCGCGGTAGCAGCAAAAAAACATATTGATGACTCAGACACAGCGAAGCTCTCATAGTACCTCTACAGCAATATCGAACATAAAAATACATTATCCAACCATATTACCATACCCTTAATAAACTTAATGTGTTTTTTACAAAGAAATAGCGTTCAAAATTAATAGTTTGGAAAAAAACCCCGCGAAACGTAACCCGCTGTCCGGTTTTACGAGCGTGGGAAAATCAGTTATCAGCGAAGTCGTATCACGCACATCGTAATACTCGATTACATATTATATCCACGTATTTAAATGTATCGCATCGATGTTTGTTTTACTACAAACATCCTAAATATAGAGCAAATCACTTTTAAGAGCGTGCAAGAATCTATCGCAAATATCCGAGCGTGGGAGCGCGGTTATGCTAAACAGGTCATTGGTACCCCGCTCTGGTAGCTCGCTGAGTACAGGGGGCTCTGAAATATACAAGGAACAATAACATCGATACATTATTTTTTTTCATTTTTGTAATGTTTTTTTTTCTGTAAATGTATCAAGAATTCAAGACTTGGAATACAACTTCAGAAACCAGCTAATCTTGTTTAATATTATAAATTTTAAAGATTATGAAGTTGTTTGGTTGTTTGTAAATCAATCACTCTTATGTTGAACTAATACATAATAAGTATACTTTTTGTCCTGTTCTGTCGCCGACCTATACCTACATGAGCGTATCTTACATGAGAGAGAAGTTGTGACATTTCAAAACGTAATGATGACGTCAACATCACCCACTCATCAGATTTTATTCTGGCGATAGACCACTGAACTGATACGATAGGCTGATTAAATGTTATTTAATACGTTTTTTTCATTTCAACACATTTTTCTCCGGATTGTAGGACCTACATGTTGTTATGAGGATATAGTCATGCGTACGTAACTTCCTAAGGTTTACCTTAAAGAAAATTACCTACATAAAGTAACAACGTCACCAATATTTTTCTGTTCTTTTTCCTGCTGAAATGATGGAAAAACTTTTCAGCAATATTGACTTTGCTGACATTTTAGAATTCGTGCATGATATTCTAACAAAAAAATTGGGTAAATCACATATTTTCGCAATATTTTCTAGTATCTGTAAACCTAACAAGGCAGTAAGAAACGAGATTGAAATTTATGTAATCAAAATTAACAATGTCACACAATATTTAAAAAAAAAAACAAATCGTCCGTAAACAAAGTAAATCGAAACACCCTGTGTACAAGATCGAGATAAATCCAAGTTCAAGACGCAAGTGCACGTTGGGAACAGGCTGACTATACAAAGTTCCCGAGGCTAGGACGCGGGCCCATTCCACTGTGGAAGACGAGACGAGAAACACCCTACCCAGGTAGTGACAACTGACGAAAAGCTAAACAATGTTCGTGCCTTTGACATTAGTGTTGTTAACGTAAGTTCCATTTTTGAATTTGTGAAAAAAAAGCGAAAGTTGATCTATGATGGTGAAGGTTTTTTTTAATTTAGATTTTTTTGTGTTTTTGTGCTAACCTGTTCCAATTTCGAAATTTTTGGAGCTTCTAACGTTTTCGAACTTTATACTTAGTTTGTTTTTTTTTATTCTTTATTAATTATAGAGGGTTTTTTTTTCTCTCCCTCATTGTGACACTCCCAAATACTCACCCTTACAAAAACAAAATAATAAAAACAACTAAACTACCTTACTACTAATTCCTAAACTAACTATACCTACTATATAATTTTTTTGCATCGTCGGAATCAGGAGAGGTTAGTTTGTTTTGGTGATGTGATAGGATCCTTTTCTTTTCCTGTAGTAAGAATACATAGATTTACTTTTACCGGATTTTTAATTTTTTTTTCACTTTTTAACTCCCGACGAAAAAAGAGGTTAAGAGGGGTGTTATATGATTAACGTGTATCTGTGAGTCTATGGCATCGTAGACCCCAAACAAGTAAACGGATGAACCGATTTTGATTTAGTAATTTTTTTATTGAAAAGAGACTTGATGGTTTTCTTAGCTAAAAAATTGTATTGGGGTTTTTTTTACTTATTCATTTTTACATATTTTACTTACTTATTCATCACTTTGTCGAGAGAGATCTCAACGACTCGCCCCTACGTCTACCTAAAAAAGTTTTCGCGGAAAAAGTTTTATTAAACAAGTTCTCAGTCCGTATTACAGACACAATAAAAAGAACAATAGCAATGATCACATGTGATTGACAGGTCATGAAAAAGTTATATACGTACCCTATTGATTAATCTGACCCTTAACAGATGCGCCCACCAAGCAGTCGGCGGGGACCGGTCACCTTTACCGGACCTCCCGCCAGGGGAGGCTCCAGAACCTATCCTAACCTTCATGGAGAGAACGTACAATACTGGCCGTGCTAGGTCCACGTTTGACGCGGGATCCCCTCTCCTTCTTACGCCGTTCATCGAGGAGAAGAAGCTGAAGGAGGCTAGGGAGGCTGCCTATGTAGACCCAGAGTTCTTGTTGCCAGATATGGACAGTTATGCTGGGTATTTGACGGTATGTGTGAATTTCTTTGGTAGAGTTGTAAATGTGTGTATGCGTAGACAGCAGTGGCGGAGGATCCTTACAACTCGATTCCTATCGACTTCTCAGTCAGTCAGGACATTTCTCTTTTTACAATTTAAAACGTAATTAATAACGTTCTGTGAAATTACAAGATCATTAAGCAGAACTGTGTGTAATTATTTTATTTTATCGTTTTTATACTTATTACATTTAATTTAATTTGCATGACAGGTTATATAATAATAAGTTCAGTCGAAAGAAGTGATAATTTCTCTGTCAATAATGAATTTTAATTTAAATAAGGTTAAATAAGGTTTTTATTGACCCATATTTACTTGTTTGTAAAAACCTCATTTGTATTTTTAGAGAAAAATAGTGTTGCAATAACGATGAGCTATACGTAACATACCTACATATATTTAATGAGTAGGCAGGAGTTAGTAGGTATTAACTTTTTAATTATTATATTTTAATTAGCATTACCGCAAGCGTAGCGATCTAAAAAAGAAAATAAATATAAAAAAGGTAACTTGGAAAGGTGCGAACAGTGATACGATAGCTCAGTTGTTTAAGGCGCTACTAGAGTACGGCGAGTGTCTTATCTCTTTTCCAATTTCCTTTAATTTTACCAAGGCATTATATGGCTGTAAAAATCAATATAAGTATAAATATCTAAAGTTAGAATTGGTGTAGAATGAAAAAAACAATAAGGAGCAGGATTTGGACCTACGACCAAGATGACATGCTCCAATCGTTGAGCTATTCGTTATTCTCACTAGCTAGCTGCAGGCTCGAATCAATTCTCCTTCTCGATTCCCTATTCTTTCTAAACTATTTCTATCTTAAGGCAGTTATTTAATTTTTGTCTTTAATATAGTATAACTTAGTAACTATCTGTGTCCTAGTGCTTACTGACAGTGGCATTTGACCGTGACATTGCCATTTCAATGGAAAGCCGGTTCTTTGATGATAAATTTTATCTTTTACCAACAGGTCAACAAGGAGTACAATGCTAATCTATGGTTCTGGTACTTCCCGGTATCGGGTAAAGCGGTCGAGGACACTCCGTGGATCATATGGCTTCAAGGAGGTCCCGGCGCCTCTTCGATGTACGGACTTTTTACAGAAATAGGTCCTTTCGTCGTCACAAGCGATAATACTTTAGAAGGTGAGATATTACTTAAATATCTATGACTCTTGTATTTCCCCAAGATTTTAAAAGTTTCCAATTCTAATAGAGAACAAATGGATCCATAAAACTTTTGAAAGCACGTTAAGCCGGCTGTTAATGAAAGAAATAATGATATTTGACAGTCGATACAGGGAGTCAGAACCTACTCATTACCCTTATAAAATCCTGACACTGTACTAACTTTAGAATATCGTATATCCGTATCTAAAAAGATACCTACGTAAAGTTAGATCAGTTGTCATTTGCCTAAACATTTTTTTTTATGTATGAAAACTTGTTCCGATCAAATTGATATTTTTCTTGAAACTGTTAAGTTATTTTACTTAACTTGATTTTTTACGATTTTCCATAACTAGGTATATTCAGTAATTTTATACTTATCATTAATGTGCGAGCGAGATAGTAGTTTTTTGTGCGTAAATGGGTTTGTTTAAATCAGACTGGTTTTGCGAATGTAGGTGTTTGTGAAATGTACCTATATCATGATATCTAAGTTCTCAAACACAAATGAAGCAGCAATAAAGGCGCTCTATTTCTGCTTTTGCTTTTCCAGAAATCCAGCACTCATGGGGTAAGAATCACTCATTGTTGTTCATCGATAACCCAGTGGGTACCGGCTTCAGCTTTACAGATGACGACAGAGGATATGCTACTAACCAAACCACGGTACGCCATTAGTTTTCATATCTTTCGATTACTAAACATTCATACTCGTATTTTTCGCGCAACTATGTATGTACATTTTAATATATTTTATTTATGTTTTTTACATGTTTATATTATGTACCTACATGTTTTTGCTTATTAAATGAAATTATTTAACAAGAAGCTCGCAAAAACCACTGAGTCGGGCAGGGCTTGAACCCGCAATCCCTAGTGTGATGTGCTATCGCTTTACCAACTGAGCCACCGAGTTGTGCCCGCTTTAGCTGAGTGATATCTACCGGAGTACTTACGCACTGCTGCACTGAGTCCCACGATCGAAACTTTTCAGCTTAGAAAGCATAGAAAGGCAACATTTTTTTAAAATATATTTTATGAATGTTTTTACATGTATATGCACGTTTGCTTATTAAATGAAATTACGGCACGTACAGTACCTCCGTAATAACTATTATTAAATTATCTTGGTTTACCTTTAAATTAAGTGACACATTTATATTTCAGATCGGAGAAAATTTGTACACAGCTTTGCAGCAGTTCCTAACGATCTTCCCCGAACTCCGCAAAGCACCTCTCACTGTAGCAGGAGAGTCTTACGCTGGGAAGCATATACCGTCACTGGGAGTACAGATTCTTTGGCATAGACAAGAGGATCAACCTATTAATCTTCAGGTACCGTGAGTTACAAATAACTTTTGTTCACACAGAGCAAATCAGTTTTACGTCTTCAGCCATTCTCCATACTTTTTTCAACCAATTTCTTTAAACCCCTACGCTGAAATAAGGGTATTTGGTGATGAGAAATTTAATGTGACTGTGTGTCTGTTTGTGGCATCGTAGCTCCTAAACATATGGATCAATTTTGATTTAGGTTAGGTAGTTTTTTTTTATTTGAAAGGTGATTGAGTATATGGTCCGGACCCCCCCCCCCCCTTAGCATACGGCTAAAATAAAAATCGATGATTATTAGACGCAAACGCAACTACCAGCGATAGTAAGTACGCGTAAGTCGCCTTGCTGCGATAAGACCGCCAATTGTACTACTCTATAAATAAGTATTGTTATTGTAAAATGTTTTTTTGGTGTGCAATAAAAAGGATTTGTATTGTATTGTAAGTACGCGCATACGGTGCATACCCCACCCTTTACCCGCGCACCGCATATTGTGAAATTCTCTGTGAAGCTTGGGCAAAAACTAGTTTACGTTTACCTTGGTACATTTTTGGATCTTCGGACCAACAATGTGAAAGCTATAGCTACGCCCCTGTGTCGAGAGAAACACTTAGCAGTGGAAACTAACTTCAGCTGCATTCTGATTTCAGGGTTTAGCGATTGGCAACGGGTTTATAGATCCTCTAACGCTGCAGAAATATAGCTACTTTGTGCGAGAGGTTGGACTAGTGGACGACAACGTGGCCAACTTCATGAACCACCTGGAGACTGCAGTCACGCAGTTCATCAACAACGGGGAGATGGTTAAAGCTTATGCTGTGAGTAGACTTTTTCAACCATAAATTTCTAGAAACTTAAACGATTTTTTTCGTGTATTTCTGGAAAGTTAAAAATATTTCAAAACTAACTGTCGGCCCCGATTTTATCAACGGGAAATTTAATTTTTAATCATGATTCCAAAGGCACGTGGCGCCATCTATAACAATAAGAACGTTATTGTGGTTTTCCTTGGGAACAGTACTTTTTTCGGGATGAAAGATAGATACCATAAGTCCGTTTCTGTACACCTGGCAACGAAGGTACTTACCTACTTATAATGCAAAGTTTCAGGTTGATCGGTTCAGTGGTTTACTTGGATTACTCCCTTTTTTAACAAGCTTTCCTATCTGTTTGTTCGACTGTTTAAGTCCGTTTTATGATGAACATGTAAGATATATTTTTTAATTCCTAGCTAATTACCTACTCATTATTTGTTTTCTTTCAGTATTACAACTATCTACTCCAAATATTCCTGACACGCTCACATCTTTCGAATCTCTACAATTACCTTCAAGACGACATCGAACTAGAAGGGGCATTCATGGACTATCTTCAGAGAACCGAGGTCCGAAAAGCTTTACACGTTGGCAACACCAACTTCACATCTATAGGAGTTGTGTATAGAAAACTAGTGCCAGATTTTATGAACAGCGCTAAGATGTGGCTTGAAGAGCTGTTAGAAAACTATAAGGTTATGTTGTACAAGTAAGTAAGTTCTATTTGCTTTTAAAAAAAATCACAATAAGTCACTCAATCAATCAGGTGGACGTAACTATTTTATCGAAACCAATAAAGAATATCCAATAAAGAAATAATCTGATATATGTACCTACTTAATTCAAAAATTACTTATTTCAGAATGGTTGTAAGTAAGTATTTCTTAATAGTTTATTGCAGACATTATACTAGTCATCTAGTCATCTTAAAAATTTGTAAACATATTGTGTGAAGTAAGTGAACGTTTTGACTAAACGTCTTTACTATAGAACCAACCAACTTCGAAATTCAAATTTAAAAAAAACTACCGCTTCATACACTTTACATTATATTTAAAAAAAAAAAGTTGCTCTTTTAATTTCTTTTGGTAGTAGGTATCTAAATATAAAAACTGTCGCTCCACAAAATTATCTAATGCCCCTGTAATAGTAACCTATCAATATATAATTCGTGTAATTTCTTACTTACTTTGTAACAATATTACTTTCAGTGGCCATTTGGACATCATCGTGGCATACCATCCCTCCGTCAACACGTACGACAACTTATCATTCTCAGGGTCCTCGGATTATGCTAAAGCAAAACGTTCTCCGTGGTATCATGATGGAACGTTAGCTGGGTAAGTCAGATGAACGTAGTATAGAACATCATTCTTATAATATCCTCCTAACCGAATTTCGGCCACAGCGGCCAATCTCAACGGAGATAAGCCATCGACGCGGGAGATATTATAGTGCACAAGTGTGTGCGCAAACACAGGTGCACTCTCTATTCCCTCACTCTCATGGTCTGATGGGACGGCAATCCTACACGACCGGAGAGAGATCAGGCGCAGGGCCAACGGCTTTATGTGCTTTCCGAGGCACGGAGTAAGTAATAATTAATTAATTTATAAAACACCCATAACTTACGAAATGTCAGAGGTGCGCGCTTTGGGTTCGAACCTGATACCTCTGACTTGCCAGTCAACGGTCAACACCTAATGGTGTTGACCGTGAGTCGTGGTAGCCACTAGGCTATCACGACTCTACATCGACATCATCCTTACATGCAACACAAAAGGTTAATTAAACCTCGGTTTCTTTTCAGATATTACCGAGTAGCAGCTAATCTCACTGAGGTCATGATCCGTGGTGCTGGCCACATGGTCCCCGCAGACAAGCCAGCTGCCTCCCTTGGCTTGATTTCGGCTTTCGCCCGGGGCATACCATTAGACGAAGACACTGGCAGTTTAGTGGCATCTGAAAAAAACTTGCTGCGACGACGTCAATTACCGCTCCAATAGTCAACTCGTTAATTTACGCTTATTCATTTATGATCGGAATTATGTTTTTACGGTGAGATTAAAAGTAAAATGTGCCCAATAAGGTCCAGTCATTCGTTTTTAATTTTTTAAACCTAACCCGAACCTACATAATGGATTGTTCTATTCAACTGCGACATTGGCAGAATCCTCGTTCCTCCAGATTCTCCCGTAACCCTAGTACGGGTTTGCAAACCATGTGAATTCTGACAGTTTTAGTTAGACGGTAGTATAGGTACTATCTCGATTCTTTCGGAGGAGTAAAAACAAGACGCGTTATGACGATATGATATTGGGTACTGAGTGCCAAGTGCGAGATTTTTTACCTTTTCGATCGCGTTAGCGTTAACTTCGATTTTTACGGGATTGAATTAGCGCCGTCTGGTGGCAAACTTAGAAAACATAATTTGTGAGTGCAAGTTTTTTAAGTCCTCGGTATCGACCATCGATCTTCGACTAGCACTCGAAAGTGAGAACATACCGCACGTGATTGGTTGTTTTAAGTATTGTACCGAGTGCTCACTAAAAGTGTCGGTATTTGAGTAATTTGAATACTCGTATTAAGCCCCCTGATCGCTATGAATCGCAGCAAGTGGGCCTGACCCACCGTAGAAACCTTCTTTTCGAGATCGATCAACAGCTTATTTAAAAATACTTAATGACCTTTACTAAATAGTAAATGACGTAGCACCGCATTCGCATTTGATGACAGATGGATCTATAATCCTCTTATTGCCAAATAGGGAAGATGCAGATGTAATATTTATGGAATTTGTATGATTAAAACGTTAAAAAAATATAAAAGAAAGGCCACTGCAACGTTTTTATTTTACATATTGTTGTTTTTTTACAATAATTACGATTTAAAAATGACTTGAAACAATACGTATTTTAAAACACGAATTAGCGTTTCGTGACGTCACACTTGTTTTGACAACTTATTTGACGTTATGGTTGTAAAGGTGAATATTATTTTATGGGAATATTAATTGCGTTTTTTAAATAAAAATGGAAGTTGGATTTATAAAAGCAGACTCCAGGAATTTACCGAAAGTTAGTGTTGACATGGTTGTAACTTTTTTTATCGAAAGTGCAGAGTTTTCAGGTGTAGAAATGAAAGGGGCTAAATTACTACGGTATGTATACATCATAGTCATTCATAGTTGTTAAACTTTGTATTTTATTCAGCGGCTTCTACATATAGCAGTTATTTCAGCTCGACAAGAGAATCTTACGGCGATAACGCAATCGGCCATGTCCAAATTAAAAGAGATGGAGGAGAATTATGTACAATAAAAAGTAGAGTTACTCCGGAGCACAAAGTACGTAAAGAAGGTTATCGGGTTACAGCCATTATTAATGAAACGCAAAGCTTGGTCGGAGTGTAGCAAAGGGTGTGCACCATTTGTCTTCACAGCTTGAAACCACTTTTTTCTCAGCTTTGGGTCAGAAGGTCCACTCAAAAATAATTTATTTGCAAACTTTGTTGAGGTAGATGGACACATTGGCACAAAACATGAGTCAACACGGCTTTTTATCTGAATATTAATGGTATTGTTACAATCACCTGACGTCGATGGATAGTCCATTTTATTTTTTTACAAATAATCTCGAAAAAGCAAAAGTTAAAATGAAAAGTAAATGTAAATTGAAAGTTGTTGACAGACAAGAGTGACGTCATCAGTACCATAGGTCCGTTTTCGCGCGAACTGTCAAACTGACAATTTAAAACAGCATTTTTTCCGATAAATTACAATATTTTAATTGTTTTAATATATTTGTGGTCTATTCTACATGGAATTCTTTAAAATGAAAACAAAAATAAAAATAGTGCATCTTCCCTATTGTGTTTGTAGCGGCCTTCTTGGGTACGCAATCGATTAAGAGCTTTCCTTAGAGGTCATTGTAATGTATGATGGTGGAGGTTGATTCTCTTTCCACAATTATACTTCTGAATGTCCTGAAGAGAGGGAAGCCCCATAATCCTGAGCATTCCCCAAGAATGCTTATGTTGACATGACATGTACCTACAGCTTGGCAAAAAAGAGTCTGAGGCGGTGACAGCTGGAACTAAAAATAAAAATCTTAAAAACTAAGTTTGTGTGTACTAAACTAACATAAAAATGATTCATTTGAATATAATGAATGACAAAAAACCCGTCATAGAAATATGTAAGTACTAAATAACTTGTAATTTTGATTTGTATCGTGGAAAGTGCGCCAGCAGCGCCCCCAATTTTTCCACACTCTTTTTTGCCAAGCTGTAAAATTTGAAACGCTGTACAGTTTGGCAAAAAAGTCTGCAAAAATTGAGGGCGCTACTAGCGAAACTCAAAGCTACAGTTAGGCAAAAAAGAGTCTTCAAAAATTGAAGGCGCCACTAGTGCACTTCTTATTGTACACTACAACTCAAAATAACAAATTATTTGGCACTTACATACCTATTTCTATGGCGAATTTTTTGTAATTACAAACATAATTTATTTTTAAGATTATTTTTTTTGTTCCAGCTGTCACCGCATCAGATTCTTTTTTGCCAAGATAATGTAAATTAAAGCTTATGTAAATTAATGCTGGTAAATGCTTTATACGTCTTACAGTGTCTTGTTATTTACATGGTACCTCATTGGTACCTTAGATACGTACTATGCAGCTGTTGGTTTTCCTTCTTGAGTTGGAGTACCCATTTTTGGGCCTCCTGCAATAAATGTAATAATCGACAAAAAAATTTTTTTTTACAATTGCAACACCGATATTGTATTTATATTTTGTATCATCACAACACTGGTAGTGGTGACGTTTCCGAGTGCGCAAGCAAAGAAGAATTATTTTTTACGATTTTTTAGAAATATCTAAATAAACGTGCGTTAATTGTTGTAGTGTTCATAATAGATATGATTATGTAGTTTACAGCTCATTAAATTTATAATTTACTGTATTTGCATTGTACTTTAGCAACGGAAGTCGTGTAATAACATCACGTCATGTCGTTGTATGTGGTTTGCGCATTGCTGGTTTTGACGCCTATTCGAGCATTTTATTTACCTGGTCTAGCCCCTGTGAACTATTGTATAGCCAGTGATGACGCGCCTCTAAAACGACACTCTGAACCTATCAAGTCTTGCAAGGTGAGCAATCATTATTTCTCAAAGGAATCTTGTTTATAACCACTATAAACGTGTGCCGACATTACACATATTTCTACGAAATTTAAATGCTTTCATTGTTACATTTGTTTCATTTCTCTCTGTGAATATTGAACAAATATTATCCGTTATCACTATGCTAGAATCGTAGACATTGATATCCGTTTTAGCTAAAGCAATTACATTGTAAAATACCTATAAAATACGTTATCGGTTTTTAATAAGCACATCAGAATGCCAATTAATGTATCGGTTTTATTTTACAATTTCAGACAGAAATACCTCTCTATGTGAATAGACTAAATACAGAAGAATCAGTGATTCCCTTTGAGTATCACCACTTCGACTTTTGTACTAGTGATGAAAGTCAGTCCCCTGTGGAGAACCTTGGTCAAGTTGTCTTCGGCGAAAGAATTCGGCCTAGTCCATACAAGCTCGAATTCCTCAAAAATGTGGACTGTAAAGCAGTGTGTACAAAGACATATAAGGGGTCGGACACAGATTCTATTAAACGGTTGAATCTGCTGAAGATGGGCATGGCTCTATCTTACCAGCACCATTGGATTCTGGACAACATGCCTGTGACTTGGTGTTACTTGGTCAATGAGGGAGGGAAGACTTATTGCAGTACTGGTTTCCCCATGGGCTGCCAAGTGCGCAAAGATATGGTAAGTGGACTTCACTATTAATAAATAAATAGTAATAGCTTTATCAATATTTCAGATTAGGTATACAGAATATTTTTTAGATTTAGTTTTTTTTTTTACATAAAATGTGGTAAGGTAGTACCTAAATTGATTTATTGAGCGAGATACATTCTGCCATTATATTATTATATTGGCATGCAAAATTAGAAAGTACTTAGTTAGCAATAACACTTGAGCAAACTCACAATCAACAATGATTTGCATAGATATTGCAATTTACAACTTACTAGTGGAGGCTCCATACCTACAACTCAATTCCTAACCGCATCCCATTGAAAAATCTCTGTAGGTATTGAAAAAGAAAAGATTCCATTAGTTGGATTAAGTGGTTGATGAGGTACTATCGCAGACACAAATAGTGCAAGGCAAGCTAAATAATACGTTTAAAAAATTCATTGTGCGGCAATCAAACCCGCAACACCAAGTCTAGAAGGCAAATTGTTTAACTGCTATGCCAATAGTGTTTTGAATTATCAAACATTACACAACTGTTACATTATGTTGTATGGTTTAATGATCCAGTTTTCAAACACTATTCATTATCAGTAAGATAATTCTAAATTAGAACCATTAATTTTTATCGCCTTTCCTCTATACATAGATAAAAAATTTTACTTAGTTATATGATTTTAATGATGTTTAAAATACCAATAATGATTGATTAAAAAAGTAAAAGTAAAAATGTAAAGTTTGTGAACCTATTTTTTTCTTTTACAAGCTTTAGAACAATCAATTTTTAAAAAATGGATAACGGTCTGATTGTCACCACTAGGCGACTTTTTGTAACTTGATACCTAATCCTTCCTACTAATATTTTAAATGTAAAAGTTTGTGTACAAACTACTAAATGGATTTTGGTGAAACTTTACAATAATATAACTTATATGTCAGAATAACATACAGACTACAATTTATCAACATATTAGAAGCCGTGGATGCAAGCTAGTTGATAATAATCATAAGTCCGTGTCGCCGCCCACCACCACGAGGGCCTTTATCATGGCCGCCTGTACCTATTATATTAGAATAGGTTATTTTTTTATCCTGGTCGGGCCTTCACGCGTATCACTCTTTACAAGGAACTTCAACATATTAATTAAGTATGTTGAAGTTTCAAATAACGGTGAACCTACTTAATTGACGTCTTAAAAAAAGGTATAAAAATCATTACAATAAGTCAATCAATGCCGAAGTTCTAAAAATCTCGAGGAGGTTATTGCTATCCTCTTCTAGCAAAATACACTTCTAACAAAATACTAGTAAGTACGTATAAGTGTACTATGCGATTCAGATAAGAATGTTGGACTAATGTATGTATGGAATGACTTTTTGATATCGACATTAGAAAACTTGACGTCATCTGTTCAAAGTATGTTTGTCTATCAAAGAATGTTCAAAGCCTTTTTTTTTATCTTCGTAATTTAAAAAAATAATTTTTGAATTATTTTTTACAATAAATTATTTGTAATTTATTTACTTTTTTTTATAAGATTTACCTAAGTAAGTTAGGTACCTTTTTAAAAATATAGTCAAGGTCCTTATTATAATATAAATGGCAGTTACTACCATAGCTACCAAGCAAGTGATTAATATGTATGAGAGTCTATTGAAAGATAAACACATGTAATTAGTTCATTTGTGATAATAGTCCTACCATGTAAACTAAATTAGTATTGTAATATAATAAATATTTAGTTTAAGAAAGTGTGAGCCAGCGGGCCTACTCCGAAATTTTAACAACGAAGCTTCGGTTGTCGGATCTCGTTAAATTACCTTCATAGATTGTTTTTTTTTTATGGATTTGCAAACTGCTACTTGCATACTCTGAGAGCTATGTCGGTGACCTTGGTTTTTCGGCGAGCCTGTTTAGTGAAGGAACATAATGATAAATTGGCTAAATACGAATCCGATAAGTACAGTAAGCGCAAATTTTGGCTAAATGCGAATCCGATAAGTACAGTAAGCGCAAATTTACGCGGCCGGGCTGAAGTTAGGCTCCCGGATTATTCGCAAAATATGCGTATTCACATCTCTCTAGCTCAGTTTCAACTCGCTCGGTAGGATAGAAAGAGACATTATAGTACAAGAGTGCGTGCGCAAACATAAGTGCATTTCTATTATCTCTTAACTCTCATAATCCAATAAGACATTAATCCGATACGGTCGGAGAGAGATCAGGCTCAGGACCACAATCAGATGTCAAAGACGCGCTTGGGTTCGAACTTGAGACCTTTGACTTGCCAATCAACGATTAATGTAACTAGGCTATCATGGCTTATAGTTACTTAATTTTTCCTATATCCTTTCTATGTAACTAGCTGTGGCCCGTAGCTTCATACGCGTGATATAAACATTAATAGTATGACCATAGATCATCCTCTGGATCAGATTATGACTCTATTTTCAATATCACATCAAAACCGGTAGCTGTGAAAACGTTAACATATATTATTTATATAAACGCCATTTGAGCCCAATCAGATATTATACTAACTTTTAACGACTATGAAATCATTTCCCAAACATAAATCATATTTCCAACTATTTATTACGCGTTTCAGTTGTTATTGTATGTGTAAAATAAAATTTATTTGTTTCAGGACACGTGTACACCGATCGTAAACGGCCGGTCGAGTCGTATCGGCTCCTATTTCTTGTTTAACCACGTGGACTTGGAGATCACATATCACAGTGGTGGTGAGGAAGACTGGGGTGTAGCGTTTGGAGAAAACGGCGGACGCATTATATCTGCCAAGGTAAAATCAATGGTTTGCCGTATCAATTATACGGGGCCCCCGGGCTACAGGGGCCCCCGACGTGAAAAACCCCCTAAATCAATAAAGAAAAAAAAGGGGCTCCATCAAGGCACGCTACGCCACTGGCGTGAGGCTTTATGATCCTTACCCAGTATAAATATAGGCTACTATAGCTTCTGCCCGCGGCTTCACTCGCGTTGATTTGGAACTAAAAAAATCAGTCATGATTCGAAAGGCACGTGGCGCCATCTATTTCCATAAGAACGTTATTGTTGTTTTCCTTTTTTTACGTAGGTTCTTTATGCCCGTTTTTTTACACCTGACTATGCAGATTATGCAAAATTTCAGGATGATTAGTACAGTGGTTTAGACGTGAAAATAAACTTACTTTATATTAATCATAGAAAAAACGATTAATAACTTTGAAGACTTATTAATTATTTATTGAATTAAAGGACAAGGATTAATTAAAGGAAACGACATACAATACTGGTTGACAAAATATCACCTTAGATATTTCAGTATCACTATGTTTATGACATATCCTGCTCAGTTGGCTAATATCCATTGAGATTAGCCGCTGTGACCGAAATTAGGTCAGGGGGACATTATTATATACCATACCAATTAATTTCTATGACATGCTTCTAATCATATCTATTTTTATAGGTCAAACCAGCCAGTATTCGACACAACCCGAACAGTTTAGACTGTAACGCCCGCGGCGTCGAACTCGAAATACCGACTCAACTGGAATCCGACAAAACCTTCAACGTAACCTACACATATCGAGTCACTTTTATAAAAAATAATACCATCAAATGGTCTTCTCGATGGGACTACATTCTAGAGTCTATGCCTCAAACCAACATACAATGGTTCTCTATTCTCAACTCCTTGGTGATCGTCCTCTTCCTCAGTGGTATGGTTGCCATGATATTGCTGAGAACCTTGTACAAAGATATTGCCAGATACAATCAAATGGAATGCGGGGAAGATGCTCAGGTAAACATCTTTAAATTAATGACATTAAAAGACTTTTAAAATTGATCTTTATGACTTACGTATTTAGGTTTTAAATAATACGATGAATTGCAGGAAGAGTTTGGTTGGAAACTAGTTCACGGTGACGTGTTCCGTCCTCCCCGCCGTGGCATGCTGCTCGCTGTTTTCCTTGGATCTGGATCTCAGGTATGTCCGGTACATGTGGAATTTCAGTTTTGTACCTATTCTTTTCTGCCGATCTCTTTAATGCTAAAGCTTAAAAAAACACGAACGGTGCACCACTTTGCGATCAAAATACTTTGAACGATGCTACGTGTGTAGGGGCGGGGCTAGTAATAAGTTCGGACGCCGGGTGCAAGCGATTCTAACCTTAAGAGTACTTAGCCGGTGCACCACCGGCTTTGTCCACGATAGTACGTCTTGCGCCAAGATTCCGTACAATTACTCAAGAGAGTTCTAAGTAGGTATTTTTAAAAGTATAACACTTGTCATTAATATTCTATACATCATAGAATATTAATTTTTCGGAAAAGCTGTGCACATTTCACCAATTGAATTGGCCATATACAAATTACAGATTCTAATATTAAGCTGCGCCTATAAATTTCTAAGTAATAAAACCTGATAACACTTACCCTGAAAATCGAACTCAAGACCTCATGATAGACAGCCGGTCTTATTAAATAGAATAACATGGGTGTTCACCATTGTGTCCAGGTATTCGGCATGACGTTAGTTACTCTGGCATTTGCATGCCTTGGCTTCCTCTCCCCGGCTAACCGCGGCGCCCTGATGACGTGCGCGCTGGTCGCGTGGGTGCTGCTGGGAGCGGCCGCCGGCTTCGTCAGTGCGAGGATCTACAAGAGCTTCGGAGGACGGCGGTGGAAGAGCAATATACTACTCACCTCTATGATCTGCCCAGGGTAAGTGAGTCACAGCAAATATTTTGGATATTTCCTAAAAAATATTACATTCCATAATTCTATTAAGCCGCACAAAAAAAAACCTTCTGTCATAAATAAAAAATATTGTATGTTCCGTATCTGGATCTCGATCCGCCATTTGGTCACCAAAAGTTGCCATTATCGTATATCATAATCTAATTCCCCACTTTATGTTTCAGCGTGGTGTTCTCTCTTTTCTTCATAATGAACCTGGTGTTATGGGGCAAGGGCTCCTCGGCTTCGGTACCGTTCTCCACGCTTGTCGCTCTGCTGGCTCTGTGGTTCGGAGTCTCTGTACCACTCACCTTCATTGGAGCTTACTTCGGATTTAGGAAGAGGGTGAGTTACTAACAAATAATATCTGATCAAACAAAATAACACAGAACAGTCATGTAAACGCCGGTAGTAAATAAGATTTTGCGCTTTCGACATCTCCACTACTATGATTTTCTCCTATACATAAGTTTATAAACCCAAACAATTCCAAGGCCAATCGCAGAAAGCTTATCTAACAGTTACGCCTATCACGTCATCAAAATATGAATTTGGAGATTTTTAAGAGAGTTAAAGTTACTTAAGAGGTGTACCTGTATGTTATTTATGTACCTCGGAGAACACGTAAAGCCGTTGATCTTGCGCCTGATCCCACGATCCTGCATGACCAGAGAGAGATCTCCGGTTATGTCAGATTATCGTCCCACCGGACAAGAGAGTGTGGGAATAGAGAATGAACCGGTGTTGGCGCGTTCTCTTGAGCACTATAATATCTCCTGCATGGTTGACTAATCTCCGTTAAAATTGTTCACTGTGACCGTATTCAGGTCAAGAGGAAATTATTACAATTGAATTCAAAATTCCACAAGTTTTTCCATAACTCGTTTCTTTTCCAGATTCTAGACCATCCAGTGCGCACCAACCAGATCCCGCGCCAGATCCCTGAACAGTCGTTGTACACTCAACCCGTGCCTGGTATTGTGATGGGAGGCGTCCTGCCTTTCGGATGCATCTTTATTCAGCTGTTCTTCATACTCAACTCGCTTTGGTCTAGCCAGGTATGGAGCACATTGTTGTAATCTTAGACTCTCACAGAAGCACAATTGCGCGAAAAACCTATAGTTTTACTTTAACTAGATTGTTGTTGACAATTAAAATCTAATTCTAGAATCTGTAATAACCATAGATCGGATATTTCAGTGCATATTTACCTAAACTTCGAGGAAGTACATAACATAGAGTGGATAACACCACTTCTATATAAAATATAAAATAAGAATTTTTAATACCGTGATTTAAATATCAATTCCGTACTAAAATAGCCACCTTTTGCCAGAGACAACATGATGGAACTTGCATTTTTTTCCAATGTGGCAATCGTTCAAACTCTTTACCAATATTACTGCCAGAGATTACTGTCCCCCTAACAGAGTCAAAAATTCCAGATGTACTACATGTTCGGCTTCCTGTTCCTGGTATTCGTGATCCTGGTAATAACTTGCTCGGAGACTACGATCCTGCTGTGCTACTTCCACCTTTGCGCCGAGGATTACCACTGGTGGTGGCGAGCTTTCCTCAGCTCAGGATCCACTGCTGGGTACCTCTTCATCTACTGCTGCCACTACTTCGTCACCAAACTCAACATTGAAGACGCCGCCTCCACTTTCCTATACTTCGGATACACGATCATAATGGTATTCTTGTTCTTCCTTCTAACCGGCACCATAGGATTCATGGCGTGCTTCTGGTTCGTAAGAAAAATTTACAGTGTCGTAAAAGTAGACTAGAGTTGGTCGTTAGGTTAAGCGAGTGTTGGTACAGCGGTATGGACGTGTCCGTCGTAACGCAATTGTTATGTAAAATCGAACCGACTTGTTACATCAGTGTTGTTTTTTTAAAAAACAGTGCTAATCTGATGCGTGAGAAACTACCGCCTAGTCCATAATTGTTTATAATCCAATGTCTGTTCAGTGTAATGAATTATTGTTAGTCGGAATTAGGTGAGATATTTTATGTATTTGTCATAGGTACGACAATATAGATATGTCCCAAATATCTATATAGATAATCTCGAAATTTCCGGGATTGTAAAATAAAGGACTATGAAATCATTACTTTTCCATTTTGTTCAAAAACTCTATAACGAACTAAAAATACTTGCTCACTTGTCCTTCGTTTTGGATAGTTCTTTTTTTAATTACAGTTTTGTATAGACTGATTACTTAAGTTTATAAACGCTTGCATCAGTTTTCTGAAAATATAACGTACTTCTATTTATAATTAGGGAAACAATAAAAACAATGCAAAAAATTTAACATTCCGGGACTGGGGCGTTCATTGTCCCCAAATAGCTCGCCTAATTCCGATAACTGATTATTACCAGTTTAGATCGAATCACACTTGTATTGCAATGGAAGTTAAGGTGCAAACCACGTGCCAATGCAACTGCGCAGGCGTCGCCAGTCCGACATTTAGTAATGTGGCAGTGACAAGTGAGACTGCTGTACACAATGTGATTAATTGTATAAAAGTTTATATCGCTAATAAATTGATAGTCCTGTGCGCCTTTTAATCGTTTGTTTATTATTTAGATATTAATTTATATGTTAGGTCGTATATATATTGACTGAAATGTCAGTAGTACGTAACGATATTTTGTTTTCGTTACACCTGAAAATATTGCCGAGTTTTTCTTCAGTATGTATGCGCCTTTAGTCGCTAGATGTAAGTTCTTTTTATGCCAATGGGAAAAAGCTTAATCAATTATTCAAACAGATCATATTTATCTTACTGCACAAGAAATTAAGTGATAGAAAGGCTGCAAAGTCGTTTACAAGGATTGACTTCAATAATAGTACTTAAATTATGTCCTATATAAAACGAAACACCTATTAAAATAATGTGATTTATGAATAAGTGATCCGATACTTATGTATACTATGTATCATTGAATTTGGCTTGAAAATGAAATGATGTTATTACATGATCGATGTCGCATCGATACCTTGATCAGCGTCCGCGTAGATGCAATAGCGAGGGATGATCAATGACTGCAGCTTGTGTATACACGTCGAGCGACAAAAGGGCAACCATCAATCAGTTCAACCAACCAAACATCGCTCGATGTTCGACGTTAAACGGTCTCTAATCGATGTTGATCAATACAACTGATCTATATCGTATGGGTGTAATAACATCCAAAATGAATAGGGATTTCGGATCTCAATCCAGATGTATTTTGGATCGTTCGTTTTCGTGTGAATTACTAGTAAATTAAATTAACATAATGATAGTAATGCTCCACCTACTTAGATAAGAACTTTGTTTCAACTATTAATGATTTTTGGCTCTGAATTCAACGGTAGCGTTTATACGAAGCTTTGAAATAATTGCGGAAATATCATTAAGCCATTAGTGGCTAAAATAAAATATGATTATTGGCAATAGATAACTGTAATCAAATCAAATGTAAATCATTATGTAGACATAATTTACAACTCGCATCTATGGCGACATTATTATTGTTTTGATTTTAGAAGCTATAAGCATTTATTGCAAATGCATAACAGGTATGTCTGCATACGATGCAATTTTATTTTATTGTAACTTTATTTTATCATTATTTTAAAACTGTGCTTAGTTAATTAAAACAGTTGAATGTAAATAATAAAATTACTATTTTATTAAAGCTTTTCATTTATTGTTAGTACCTGACATGATAAAAAATATAAATTAAAAAATCAATCACTATCACTTTCTGAAAGTTCTGCCTTTTCTTTTGGTTGTAACGCCTTCCTTTTGACACGTTTCCTTTTTTGATCAAGTTTTGTTTTTCGAAACAATTCTATTGCTTTCATTTTATTTTCTAATAAACTTTGTTTGTCTTTTTCTCTTTGTGGAATAATTTCTTGGAAGCGATCTGACTTTGGAATTTGAATTTCAAACCCTGATTTACCATCTTTTATATGTGATACAACTTTTACGCCTTGATTAATGAGTACAGTTTCTTCATTTTTCTTTCGTTTGACGGCAGATGGTCCTGCTTTACTTGTACTTTTAGTTTTGATTGCTTTTCTTTTTACTATAACTGTAGCTTCTTCAGTTTTTTCACCTTCGGCCATCGGTAGTTCGGGACCCATTCTTTGGACAGCTGCTTTTACTCGTTTACTCATTTGTTCCTCTAGCGATTCAAATTCTACTTTCCTTTTAAAAAAGTCATGCACAGTTCTTTGAGTTTTACGATCTTGTATCCTTTTCAGAACTGGTTTTATAATTTCATCTAATTTGTGTTGGTTCCAACCGAATTTTGCCTTTGTGTAATCTCTCAATATTGTGATGTCTAACTCGCCCCATGAGAATTTGTCTTCACTTTTTTCAATGTTTGGTTCTAAGTATGCTTGGACTACCTGGAATGGATAATGAAGGTCGAGAAGAACGCAGAGCAAGGATTTTTAAGGAATACGTAAAGTGCGAAATTGGTCCGCACACCTGTTCAAACAGTTTTGCACTTTATGATTTCGGCAACAGAGTATCTTTTTTAGTGATTTTAATAAAATTACTCTACATCGTCCTAATATTTATAATACTTTATAATGTCGACATAATCATCCTCTATTCGTGTTATTTATTCATGAAGAAAACTAAGACAATGAAGTACTTACCCGCACACTAGGGAAGTCTTCTGTGAGATCGACATTTTTCAACTTTTTCTTGAGACTAGTGTTGTCTGTTCTCTTGCCAGCCCGGACCCACTGTTTGAACTCTTGAAGTCCCTTCACTATTGCTGCGTATCTTTCTTGTTTTGAAGCTTCACTGAGTTGCCTTTTATTAAATGGGAACGAGGCTAGAATCTCCAAAGCAGTAACAGGACCTACGCCTGTTAGCCCAGTGGTATAGTCACTGCCGACTAGCAGTGCTAACAATACGAGTTGTTCTCTACTGAGATCTGAAAATTTAAGTATTAGCCTTAGAGTATATAAGAAAAAAATAGAGCAACCCTATAGAAGTATGAACCGTGAGCACGGGTATGAACAACGCGGCCGCGACACGAGCTCCGTTTGCGATCATACCTCGATCAACTGCGGTTCAACTAGGCTCCACGAGCGAAAAAGTTACATTTTAGCTTATATCATGGTTAACTGCTGAGTAAAATTTTGAAAAACGTCTAGAAAACTTAATTTGAAAAAATGACATTTTAACATTTCTATGGCGAGACCTGCTTTCGCTCCGCACAAGGCAATGTGGTTGACGTTATCACTCTATATTTTCTTGAATACTCTATGGTATTAGCATAAAAAAGTACCTAGGTAAAAGATTTGTTTGTAAAACACAATTTAAACAGCACGCACACGACGTAAATCTTAGTATCACCACTCCTAAACAATAGCTTTTTAAGAGTTTTATTTACGTAATTAATGATTATAGCATGACTGATGAGGTATTACTACCAAAAGTATCGCACACTGAAACAAATATGAACAACTTACTAAAAGATTTTTCAATTTTATCAGCTAAATACTGCAAGACATGCTTTTTTTGATTGAAGAAATTCTTATACACAGTTCTGCCGCCAAAGAGCCAAATATCACTATCATCTGTTATTGTACCATCGGTTAATTTTACACTCTCGAGAAAAGCACATTGTGCTTCAGCTTCCATAGGGGCGACAATGTAAGGGATACCGAATATTTGAAGTAATTCTTGAGCCTCTTTGGTCATTTGCTCCGTAATGTTTCGTCCAACGCGATCCAGTCGCCCTTTTTCTTGAATTAAATCTTGTTCGGCACTTTCCATTTCAGTAACTAAAGAATTGAGCTTTTCTGTACTTAAAATTTCTTTTGGTGGGTTATTGGTACTGTTTACAATATTAGAAGGTTGTTCAGTTTGATCATTTACTGTGGCGGTAGAGACAGACAAAGTTTCTTCAATGTCCTCTTTGCTTTTGTTAGGGTTTACTTTAGAATCTTGGTTAACTTCTGATTTCTGTTGATCTACAATATTTAGTTTTTCCATATTACTATTACTTTGGTGCACTGGCTGTTGTTCACTTAAACTTTCCAATTTTCCTATCTTATCTACAATATTGCTTATTTTCAAATGAGAGGTTGCTTTAGGTGCAGGCACCTCTGGTACTTTAAATATTATATCAGTATCCTTACAAGATTTTAGATAATCAATCTTATTATCTTTTATTGCTACTTTATTATCTACTACTACTTTTTTATTTACTTCAAAGATGTCTGCAAATATATCATCATCGGGCTCATCACCCATATTTAATGTTAATTCTACAACAGGTTTATTCGATTTAGTTTCTACTTCAGGTACTTCTTCAAAATCACTTTCACTAGAATCGGTTTCCTCTTTATTTTCCGTATTTGTAGCCTCTTCAAATGCATCAGAACAGTTTTCTTCCTTTATTTGAGTTCTCGGTTCATTTTCAGTTATATCTTCTGTGCTGGAATCAAGACTAATGACTTCTTGAGTAGGATTTTCAATACAGATTACAGATGATTGAGTTGCATCAAAATAATTATCTGGTGCTACCTGATTGTCAGATGATTGGCAGTGTTCAGTTGCTATTCGATTATTTGCTTCACTACTACTAGAAGATGAACTATCTATGTAATCAAGTATACAATCTTCGTCACTAGACGATAGTTCTACATTATCAACAATAACCGACTTTTCTTTATTGATTTCTTTAATAATATCATCTGCTTTAGGTTTCTTTTGTTTATTTTTCTTATGCTTATTCCTATCACTTACAATTTTATCAATAGCTCTGTGGGTAAAATCACTATACTGCATGATATAAGCTTTAGCACAACTTATATCTGGTTCCTCAAAGCCATCATCTTCCTCAGAATCTGTATTGGAATAATCTGTATCAGTCATGCAAGATGTCCAGGAATCATCAGCTTTAGAAATAACACTTTTATTAGGTTCAGTAGGTTCATCAACACATTCCAATGACATTTTTATTGCTTTCTGTAAATCATCTTCTAATTCATCAACTTTGGCTGGCTTTTCTTCTTTTGTTACAGTGATTTCTTCAATTTTGCTGGTTGAAGCTTTATTCTCTAACTCCTTTCTCTTTCTAGCTTCTGACAAAGCTTGTTTGACATCCTTAATGAGTAGAAATCGAGTAGAAACATTAGAAGCAATGCGCCGAGTGGGTATTGTATCTATTTTAGTATCAATGCCTTCCTCATTTAGTAAAGATTCTAAATCATTTAAGGACATTCCAGTATCACCCATTTCTTTTTCTGTCTCCTCAATACATTCTTGAACTTTTCTTCTTTTTAATAGCCTTTGCATCTGTAATATTTTTTACAAATTAAAATAGAAATTTAATAGGAACATAACAGGCAAATATTTATTAGGGAAAGAATAAAATATTTACTTGAAAGTCAGAAAATGTGTCACTCTTTTTAGGCAGCTCATTAAGTCTTCCCCACGAATTCTGTTTTCTGGTTTCTTTTAATTCTATGAGTAGATCATACTTTTCCTTAACATCTAAATTCTTAAAGGAATCAGATTCTAAATCAAGTGTATGTAGATCAACACTAGAACCACTAGTGTTTTGTTCATCATCTGATCTGAAAAACCAATTAGTTACTTACTAATAAATTGTTTAAAAATTAAAATCGAAATTTTGACTACCTATACTTACTCAGATTCACTTTCTTCTTCCCTCTGTGGTAACGCTGGCAGTTTGTACAAATCATCGGGATCTGCAGATGTATGGCCACTTTTTTTAGGAGATACTTGTTTGCCCAATAAACTGTTGACAGCAGTTTTTTTACTAAGAAGTAGCAAAAGCTCCCTTTTTATCCTTTCTGATTCTGAGTTGTACTTTGCTTTATGGTCTTGTCTCTTAGCCTGAAATAATTTTTAATAATTTACAATACCAAATGCATTAAGTAAACACAAACAAACAATTTAAAACTACTCACAATAGTTTCTTTTTTCAGTGCTGGAAATGCTCCATCAAATACAAATACAGGTTTTATTCTGAAGTATAATAACTTGCAGAGACGTTGAAACAACCCAATGAGATGTGCATTTGCTACCGGGGCTCCCTTTGCATCTTGATAGCCTTTCACCATCTGGTGCAACCATATTGATATGTCTAGTAAAAATGTTGACAAGTGTTAGACTACCTATTCAAGAAGCTGAAGAAGTTGAAAACATCTAAACTACAGATCCTGTATCTTACCGACAGCTAACACTTTGTTTTCCAATGTTTCGACCGGCACTGGTTTCCCAGCCGGCTCTATAAGTCTCCACAGTCCAGTGACTCCCATTGCATGCGATTAAATTCCAGAATATATTTTTTGTTTATACTAATGTGTATATCTATGTACATAACAAAGGTCGTTTCCCACGAGATCTCCGGTCAATCGTCGGTCTCTCCCTCACACATCGCAACTATTTCGCTTCATGGGCTCAATGTACGCGCTATGCACACATCTACAAAACTAAATTACTGCTACTGGCGCACTGCTTCGTAAATATGTGTTCGGTTCACTACAACATATCAAATGTATTACTACTACGCCGCGAACGCCCACTCTTTCCCACACTTTATTTTCTCACGCCCCATGCGTAACCCCACATCCTATGACCGGCCCGTCTGTCAGTCGTCGCGTCGCGGGTCGACCGATCCCTCATTGACTCGATTTCGATTCTGTCGATTCGCGCGCGTGTAGTCGACAACACGCCTGCAAACAGCTCCGTGTTGAGTCTATGGTCAATCTTTGACAGCTCGCGCATCTGGCGTTGTCGTATTTATACTCGAATAAACAGAAGTTTCATCAACTTTTCATAAAATAAACTCATAAATCGAAAACTACCGGACTAAAAACAAGGACGAGTGTTTACCAGCAGTGAGTTCCCTCCGGCGTAACATCGCCCTGTCCCTTCCGAAAATTCCATCTACGAACAGGTGTCTCGAATGAAATGTGTGCTAGTTCCCAGCGTAATTAACTGACGAGGGGCGTGAATAATACAAAAGTGTATCGATCGGCGAGATAATCGGACCCTGGGGTGACAATAACTCCGTAAAACTCCCTCGGTGGCTGCGCGCCCTTTTAGCATATACCTCGGAGGACGCTTGATCTGAGTACTGAAAGGCCAGCGATGTCCCACCGGCAGAGCGACGCCAGCTAGGAACACGGGAGCATCGTCCTGCGCGGCCCGAGGTCGGGCGCGCGCTATGCGGTCGGCAGCAAGGTGAAGGCAGCCGTGGCGAGCATGCCGCACCAGTTCGGCGGGGCGGGCGCGGGCGCGCTGGCGGGCGGCGCGTCGCCGCCGGCGCAGCACGCGGCGCTGTTCCCCCGGTACGCCGGCGCAGCGGGGCCTGGCGCCGGCGCCTACCGCCCGGAGGAGCGCCGCCTGACGCGCGAAGCCATGGAGCGATACCTACGCGACCGCTCCGACATGGTAGTGGTAATACTGCACGCAAAGGTCGCACAGAAATCTTATGGTAATGAAAAAAGATTCTTCTGTCCGCCACCCTGTATCTACCTGTTTGGTGATGGGTGGCGGCTGCGGCGCGAGCGCATGCTACGCGAGGGTGAGACGGAGCAGGCAGCACAGTTGTGTGCATTCATTGGTATAGGAAACTCTGACCAGGATATGCAGCAACTGGATCTCAACAATGGCAAGCAGTACTGTGCTGCCAAGACACTGTACATATCTGACTCTGATAAGAGAAAACATTTTATGCTCTCAGTGAAGATGTTTTATGGGAATGGTCATGATATTGGTATTTTCAATAGCAAGAGAATAAAAGTGATATCAAAGCCTTCCAAGAAGAAGCAATCTTTAAAAAATGCAGATTTGTGTATTGCGAGTGGTACAAAGGTAGCTTTGTTTAACAGGCTGAGATCACAGACTGTCTCCACTCGGTACCTTCATGTAGAAAATGGTAACTTCCATGCGTCATCAACACAGTGGGGAGCATTTACTATTCACCTGTTGGATGACAATGAGAGTGAATCAGAGGAATTTGCTGTGAGAGACGGGTATGTTCACTACGGGTCTACTGTGAAACTTGTTTGTTCAGTCACGGGTATGGCTCTACCCAGACTAATAATAAGGAAGGTAAGATTGTTTTTCCATAATAATTATTAATTCCTCATTATTTAGTAGATAAAACTGGTACAATTGAGCCAAAATACACAATTATGGTTTTATTATTTCACTATTGTTTTGGATATTTGTCATTAAAAAAATTCTCCGACACTTAATTTACACCTCTTGTTTGTTACCTAAAAAGTCCAAATCAGTTTTTATTTTATTTATTTTCCAATAACTTCTCACATCTGGTAAAAACAATTTTATTTAAATATTTACCTTTATATTTATTTTAAAATCTTATAATGAAAAATTGGCTTAAAAATATGGGCTCTAAATTACCTATTTTAGGGACTCATGCTTGGTAAATCTATTTATAAAAAGTTTGTAGATACACCTTATTTACCATATTGGGTGCATGAAAGAGAGTGAGATTTACATAATTAAAGTTTACATGAAGAATGAGCACTAAAAGCTAAAATAAAAAAATTAAAAATTAAGATTGGTCCACTTGACATCCTCCAGTCATATTATATAATTATTCTTGTTATGTATAATTAGAAACTTTGTTCAGGCTGGCCTACAACCTAGTAGTTTAAGTCCTGAAAGTGTTATTATTATAACAGATCTTTTTTAAAATACCTACTTACTTTCTTAAGTTTCTCAAAAGATTGTGAATTTTCAATCCACAACTTCTTACAGAAATAAGCCAGTGATATGAGTAAAGTTTACTCTAGTAACAGACTCAAATTCATTCCCATTTTATAATATCCCAATCACATAATAAATCCCAAACCCTCTAAAATTTAACCCCTTAAAAAAGAGTGTATTTTTAATCATATAAATCATAAATCACTAACTAACTACAATCCCGCAGGTGGACAAACAAATGGCCTTACTAGAAGCAGATGACCCGGTGTCGCAACTACACAAATGTGCGTTCTATATGAAAGACACTGAGCGCATGTATCTCTGTCTTTCTCAAGAACGTATCATACAGTTCCAAGCCACACCGTGCCCTAAAGAACCCAATAAGGAGATGATTAATGACGGTGCGTGCTGGACCATCATCTCCACTGATAAGGCTGAATACCAATTTTATGAGGGAATGGGTCCTGTGAGGTAAGTTTATGAAATTTTTAGTCTTAGAGTTAAATTTTACATGTTGGAATTACCAAACTACCCAAAAACCTAATATTTCACAACCAAAATGTGCAAGATAATGGTTTACAAAGTAAACAAATTCCTAACATCATAATTTTTTTTTGTACCTACTAGAAAATGTAAACATTATATTATCAAAATAATACATTCACACTTTATAAATAAGACTGGGCAAAAGCTTCCCCCTATTTCTTCTATACCTTTCTGTCTAAAGCTATTGTAGAATGTAGACCTCATGACCATGACTGTGTATTCAAAGTTAGTCATCATTTTTTTATTAATTGCATTAAGTAACAAAATAAAAAAATATGTATGAAATTATTTAGAAAATAAATTTGGAATTGCAAAGTTCTGGTTAAATACATATATTCACTTTCACAAATTATTTTATATTGGAAAAATTGGATAGGATACGATTTGGCCACGTCTAGATTTTTAAATAAAAAAAATACCTACCTATATTAACCATTCCTCGAAACTAATATTGCTACAGCGAAAAAATAAATAAATCGCTATATTTAATTTAAGCTATTTTCTAAGCATTAAAAAAAATAACACGCCGTAGAAAAGTTCGACAGAAGTTCTTAATTCTAAATTAAATGTTTATTGTCTAATAAGACATAGACTTAAGAAATCATTTGTATCGTCAAAAAATAAGCAATACCTTTGCCACCGCTTCCAATAGCTCATAAAAAAGAAGATATCTAAAATAATACAATTCTATTTGGCCAGTGTTTTTCAATCTGCTGGTCACGACCTCCAGGGACCCTACTAACTCCTACTTGGGGGATTGCTGTCTCAAGCTAGGTAAAAGACAAAAGTAAAGAGGTCGTGCATTCAAGAACATTGAAAAATACTGGTGACATTATTCAAGAATAGAGGCCATGAGCTTCTCAATCGCAAGAACCATTTTCACAACATCCTGATAAATTGCAAATAGCTTCGTCAAGTGACGATTCGACTTTTCTCATACATTATTGGTCAGATCATTGAATGGATAGACTATTAACCACTCAACAGTACACTGTAATGTAGGCCCTAGTTGTCCCCCTTTTGTCACTCACAACGTAATAAGGATTAATAAAGGAGTATTAGCTTCCCCATCTGTCATTGATGGCCAAAGTTACACTATTTATCTTCTGGCAAATATGCCTTTGAACTTTCGTGAATCATACTTTTTTTTAACTTAAAAACCCTATTTAGATTATTACGACTCATTTGAAAAAAGCCATTAGAAATATAAATTGTCGTATAAAGCTCCATTACAATGATAGTGCTCGTTCACAACGATTTCTGAGAAATATGTTCTTTGTGCTGACAAATGTTAAAACCGTTAGCGATTTTCCTAAATTCCTAAAAAATAAAAAATAATCTCATTCTCTTATTATAGTTAACGTAGGGCGCAGGCCACACACGTAGGATGAGGACAAAGCGCAGACGTATGTTTCTCCATACATTTCCAATTGCGGCCGCGTTCGGCTCTTTAGAAATGTAGGGTGAAATGCGCATTTACGCCTCGTCCTCGTCCTTTAGTATAGCTCGCGCCTTAGGAATTTCAAAACTTACTAGAACTGTATATCATTTTTGCGAATATAGCGTCTTCTGTTCCCCTAGTACGAGCTAAGTGAAACGTTTTTAATAATATGGCAAGTTTATATCTACACCAAAACTATTTGCGTAGTTTGCAAACTCTATTTAGGCTACACTACGCGAAAATGATAGCTCAAACGATCTAACACTGGCAGCTCGCAACAAACACAGCGAAGAATATCATCGCATCGGAGACACGTGTGGCGAAAGCTTTAACGCCAATGGCCATAAAATCATTTAAGATTGCGAGTGCAAACTTAACAACAAGTTTCTTGTATTTCTCGAATCCTGTTTTACTAATCGCACACGTTGTGACGTTATCATGCAGCTGACACAGAAAACCAAGGCCAAAGCACTGTGTGGCATCGCCCTAAAGCCAAGGCCACAAAAATCATCCAAGATTTCGAGATGCAAATTTTTTAAGAAATTACACAAGTAAAGTTTCTCGATTTTCCCATGTCATAACTGTTTTGCTTGCTATAGACCGAGCAGACCAGCTTTGCTTTGAGAAAATCCCATCATCGAAATGAGAAGGTATTTTGCACCATGTATTTTTAAACATATTTTGTGACTAGTATCAAATGAAGGAAAACATTGCGGAAATTCGCACGCTCATCATAACATACGTTTGACACCCTGGGAATTGAAGCAGCACCTGTGGGTGTGAAAATAATCAATTGGCCTCAATGCAGACAGATGCGACCAGATGCAAACTTATTTACAAAACCAATGCATTATTTAATAAACTTTGATACAATATTTATTATTATAGAAAGATTAGATCTATTTTCGCATGTCAGTCAAGATTAAAGGGTTTTTTATTCCCTCTCGGCTTAAATTGTCCTCTAGATTTTTTTATGATTCTTATACACATGGTCCCAAACTGTTGAAATATGTCTCCATATTAATAAAGCTCCGTAAGTTAATATCAGTTTCTGAATCCGTTTTTAAAAAACGGTTTTTGAACTTAAATTGGTTTGGCTCTTAACTCTACTCTACTATTTCAAATACAATCAATAGATTTTAAGGAAGACCACTCCAATACTTATATCGAATGCCCTCAATTATCTGATCCAAAAGAGTTGATACCTATTCTTTCTAAGGGGGTAGTAGGTAATTACAAAACTTCTCAAATGACATCTACTGTCTGTGAAATAAGAAAGAAATGCCATCTGTCGTCTGTATTATGTTATATAATCGAGAATTCATAGAGGCAGTTATACCCCACTGTGTACCTTTGTACAGCTTTATGCTTACTATCAGTAGGTTCGTGGTCAAACCCAAGAACTAACAAATAAATTGCGGAAGACAAATTCCGTTATACTTTAGGTGCAAGGTTTTTACAGTCATTAGCATAAAATAAAGGAGAAACACGGGGAAGTCCCACGATTAACATAATATTAAACGGTTTACATCCTGAGAACCACAACAACACCTGTTTACTGTGAACAAAACAGTTACCCGGTCCAGTTAAAATCTTTCAGCTCTTACTGCCGTGCTAATGAATGCAAGTTTCCTCTCAGAAACAAAATACTTTGAGAAGAAATCAAAATTTAAAAATTATCCCAGTTTACCTAGACTCTATTACGTACTTTATTGGATCGCGCAATTACTTTACTTTCTTAATTTCTCGACTTTTACTTCGAGCTGCAGGCGCTAAATAACGCAATTCACTTACAAAGTTTTCCCTTGCAAATAAAAGCTCGGAAAGTTTCCCCGGTTGACCTTACCGTTGGTTACGAAAATCGGGAGCTTAACCATTAAGGTATTTTATCTAAAAGGTACTACATGCATCGGTATCACCCTAGCGTTGATATGGTGGAGATTTGCTTACCATGCAATGGTGAACCGAAGTTCGTTTGACGCCAATATTATAAAAAAAAAGGATTTATGCTGCGAAAATAACTTATCACACCACGCTTGGGACATCTCTGGATTTCAAGAGTATTTAGTAACAACCTTTTTTTAATTTCGGGGGAAACCTTCAAAAAGCACAAGGATCAGTTAACTGCTGCAGCTATCACAAGGTGGTAGAGATAGAGCCATCAGAGCGAATGGTCCATCTTGACGGGGTAGTACCCCCTCCCTCTCATCTCCAAGAATATCGGCGTGCAATAATAGTATCCGTACTGTTATGTTTCGTATTGTCAGGCTGGCCATAAGCTTATTTACTACCTTAGTACCTACTGTAAAAAGATAAAAGCTGGTAGGTACTTGATTTGCTTTAGTTTTAACTAAAGTTAAGATAATGGAATTGACCGTTACCGATCATTAAAATTAAATAAGTACTACAAATGGTAACCCATCAAGGTCTGATCACGTCAAAATCTGCTTAACCTCTAAGAACGTGAGAATCACCGCGGTATCGCAGCACATACGCGCATTTAGTAAGTTTATGAAATAAATAAAAACATAGAAGGAATGTCCCACGCTTATCATAACATGTAACGTTTGATACCTTGAGAACTGCGGCACCTATAACACCAAAATTAGCAATGGATGCGCATGCGAACTATTAGGTACGGTCGCCAACAAATGTTAATTAAAATCAACGATATTTACTACGTACTTGATTGGACGTTCGAAAGAATCAATGTTCCACTGATTATTTCGAAAACTGAAGTTCAGAAACCACACAGATGTGTGGGGCGGATTTGTGATTTACAGTATGAACCACGGTTCTCGAAGTCTATGAAGTTAACCACGGGTGGCATTTATACATAGAATACTAGCGTTTAAGTGTCCCTACATGCATGAAAATACGTGGAATGCTTATCGGGCTTTATAATTTATCTCCGACAATAAACTATTTTCATCGCGACTATTCGTTAAAAACTAACTGTTAAAAAAATCGTCCTGCAGTAATTCATAGACTTAAAAATTGGTGGCGTGTATTTCTGCGCAAAATAATTTAATAAGGTACACATCAAATGGTCATACTATAGTTGCAAAATAGGTGACAATTAACAACAAATATTAATACATTGGAATAACAAACGATTACAAAAATTTAAACATTTTTCTGCACATGTGGTCAAGTCTAATAATAAATTAGACTCGTTTAACCAGAGCAACCCGCGAGCGAGCGACGCCGACGGCGAACAGATCATGATCGTTCTTCTGATGAGCATTTTTTTATGTATAACATTTATTTCGATCAAACGTAGGAACTAAAAAGACGCTTTTTTGCTACAAATTTTCAATTCGAAGCAAAGAAAAAGTCTGTTAAATAATTAAAATTGTGTTGACGAATTCGGACTGCCGTATTTTACTTTCTGAATTTCACTTACAAACATATATATCTATATGTACCCAGGGTATATTGACCTGGGGCATGGAGGCTACAATACAACCGCTAACTGTGGAGGTCCTAGGGCCCGCCGTAAGCTATACCCATGCCTCCCTGGCTACGGCCATTTCTCTATGTAATTAATACCACAGACTATAAACTTCTTTTGAAACAATAAATGACAACCGCCTTTTTTATCCAGGTCTCCGGTAACGCCAGTGCCTCTAGTCCACTCGCTAAACCTCAACGGAGGTGGTGACGTGGCCATGTTAGAGTTAGCCGGTGACAACTTCACGCCATCTCTGCAAGTTTGGTTCGGCGATGTGGAGGCAGAGACCATGTACCGGTGTGCTGAATCAATGCTGTGCGTCGTGCCAGATATATCGCAGTTCCGGGGGCAGTGGCTATGGGTGCGGCAGCCGACACAGGTAACTTGTTTTCATTATTACAGCAAATGGCAGCTCTAACCTAACCCCGAATATGGAATCGTCAATAAACTTTTTTTTATAGATATATATATTCTTTTATATGGATTTAGTTTTAACACTAAAATTGAATTGAGACAACAACAAAGTTTTAAAAAGTTCTAAAAAGTTTCTAAGATTGTTTTTTGAATGTTGTTATGAATGTTGAAAAAAATTGTTTCGATAAATTAAAAAAAATATAAACATTTACAAAATGTTATTAAATATTTTAGTTGCTGATTGTACCTACAAAGAAATTGGTCGTAGATTTTTCTAATGTTATGATAATTATCTCGCCTAGTTTAAAGACGATCTGCACCTGTGTCTATGCCTAACTCTATGATTAGAAAACAATCGACATAGACAAACAATAACAATGTTATTAAACTACTTGTAATTAAACTCTAGTGCAATTGTTCAAGTCAATTACACTAGACATCTGCTACGAAACTTGGGCAGGTTTACGAGGTTTAATTGGCAGAGTGACTGGTGGCTTTAACCTTGGGTCGCAGGTTCAAATCCCGTAATAGAATTTTTGTGCGTAGGTACTACTAACGAACATCGAAAAACTTGCGAACGCGAATGTTAAGAGTTCGTTCGTGCGTTCGTTTCGCATTCCTGCGTATTCTGCTTCAGAAATTGCTATTTCCGTTTTCAAATGTAATAAAACAATTTATTGTTATATTGATTAGTCATGGTTATGTACTTTTATTTCATTACTAGGCCATGACTGCGTCTTACGTCCTTGCGACTCGTAAAAGGCATTTAAAGGCTTAGAAAAATTTGAGGAAATTGAAAAAGAGATAGTGATAGTGAGATACTGTTTAGTCCATTAAAAAATAATATTCGTCACCTAGGAATACGTAAACACGTCATGTAAAGCATGCAACGTGATCCCTACTTTACTATGCAACTACGTCAGAAAGACTTCATTAACAAGGTTGATATAATCACAGACTAGGTAACTTGTTCTTTGTTGATGTAATTAAACTAGGATTAGTCATGGGTTTTATTTAAATATAATGTATCTGTCAAAAACTGATTATTTGAGGAGGACGAGGATGCAGGCAATTATAATTTTTCATTCAATATAATAGTTTATTCCTCCACTTCAGGTACCAGTGTCA
This sequence comes from Protodeltote pygarga, assembly GCA_936450705.2. NCBI lineage: Eukaryota > Metazoa > Arthropoda > Insecta > Lepidoptera > Noctuidae > Protodeltote > Protodeltote pygarga. Next base: position 13,127,900 of record OW388250.2, on the reverse strand, counting down.
TTGGTGAGGAACGACGGCATAATATACGCGACGGGGCTCACATTTACGTACACACCGGAGCCGGGCCCGCGGCCGGGGTGCCCGCCCGTCGATGACGTCATGCGGCCCGACACCGCCACGGGCTGGCATCACGACACGCACCGACTACCTGACAACACGCTGCAATAGCCCATGGACTGCAGGCTCGAAGACAGTCTGCAGTTATAACCTACTCTGTGGCAACTCAAAAACTGTGTTATTGTGACTCCAAAGAAGCTCAAGGCAAGTGACTTTCCGATCGAATCCGACAGAAAGACATTTGGTGAGTGATTCAAAGACACTAATTATATAATTTCGATAGTGCCTAATGTCTATTCATCATAGCATGATCTCTGGCGAATTTGTGCTACGATTGAACGAGTGGGTAATATTTTTGAAATCTATTTTAAGTCGTTCAAATGTACGCTGTTACAAATGGCGTTAATATTTTATGCGCGCATGCGTGTTGCGAGATTCGACCTGGTTATTCAGGCGGTGTCTCCACGAGGGGAAATGTATGGTATAAAATGTTCAGCTCATAGCTTGTGCAATATTAAACATTTTACTTTTGTGACTGATTTCTTAACGACGATGTCGGACATGGATATTTTTATATCAAATACCACTAGTGTGGATACTTATTGATTGTCGTCATAGCGCATATTATAATTGAGATTTACCTACGTTTTAAAGATCATGTTAGGATCTATAGATTATAGAAAGCTTTTTTATTAATGCGAGTGCCGCAATGCGAGCTGATCGCTTTGCTTAAGGGCCAAGTACCGCATGGTGTTTCAGATAAAGTTATGGCCACGTAAAGCGTGAGCCACAATATAAAGTATATGTTTGTTTATCTACGAGATTATGACACCAAAACTATGATTAAGGGTTTTAAAAATCGGCAATAAAACACAAGATACGACAACAAAAGAAAAACGAGGTGAAACTTAGAAACTTGTGATGAATCTTAGATACAGCTCTACATGTATGAGTGATGATAGGTGCAAATGCAGCTAAAACAAAACAAATTTAATATTAAGTAAATCGTTCTTATTGTTGTGGATATAAGGTTTATATTCCAAAGTACAAGTAGAGCTATATCTTAGAATGTCTAATCTATTTCACCCTGTGTTGCAATCGTATTCTTTTCACACGGCTGGCGGGTTGAAAGTGGGTCAAATGCCGCCTATTATAAAATCAATATGCACTACCTGATCATTAAAATATAAGTAATTGTTTTGCCTGAAAAAATATATTTGCAAAGAAAAAAATCGTTGAATAGGATAATTAAATGTTATAGAAGTATACGAAAATTAAGTACACATACCGCTCAATTAGAAAGTGTACCAAGATTTTATAGAATCTTTCATCATATTCAGTCAAGCTATAGGGATGTTGTCTACTGTTGAAAATTGATAAAAATTTAATGAGATCAAAGAAGGCTTAAAAATATTGCAATATAATTAAGTAAAAATAATTAGAAGCTATCGCTGTCCTCTTTTCGTAAAATGAAGATCGTTCTAATCGACCCCTAGTATGGGTTTACAAACTACGAAAATATCGACAGTTTTATTGAGAAGCTATACCTCTCTCGCTTTTACTCCTCGAGTATACTACGTCTACTTTTGCAAACTCTTACTAGGAGTACAGATTTGAAAAAAAGTTACTGCAACGTTATTATTTTACAACGATTTTTTTTACAATTCGTTCTAATTTTTTTTTAATAATAATAACAACATCCCTAGCGCCGCTCGGGACATAAATAATCCGCAAACTATACACAGTTTTGTAGAGTTCCAAGAGTTAAACATACTTTGGTACTAACGGAATACCTAATAAAAACTCTTAAAAATAATAAGAAATAATTTAAGTACCATTTCTTCAACCCGCTAACCAAACTATACAATGATATCTTCTTACTAATTTCTTTTAGATAAGTACTAGTCCGCAATTCTGATTTCAAATAATTTCTAAAGCAATTATTTACCTTCAAAAGCGCTTAGTGCTCAAAAGTTGCAACTATTGCCAAGATAATAAAACGTTGTTTGATCACTATAGGTGTAAAGGGAGTAGTTCCTACGCCGGCATTTAATATACACCAATATTCAAATAGTTCGTTCATCATCATAAAAGAGATCTCTCTGCTCTTAGATTTGTTTCTTTGGGGCCAAATAGTTGTAATATCCATGACAAGTCATTGTGTTTATACTATAATACTATTCTAATTAATATTAAATAAGATAAATACGTTTGGGTAAAGGAATATGAACTCTACGAGGTTGATTTAAGAGTGATTTTTATGTAATTGGTTTGTATAAATTAAGTAGATATCCTAGAATATTAGTTTATTACAATTGCGTTAGAGAAGAGCCAAATAAGTCCTTTTTATCTCAGAATACTTTTCATAGTATTTTCTCTTTACATTACCACAGTATAATAGACATACAGTACGGAAACTATGTGCAAACGCTCGAAAACGGCACACTCATACACATATGCGCAACGACAGGTTCGTTGATACTGCGAGTACCGCGACGTTCGCTTAGGAGTCTCGTTGTTACGCAATATTACGCATGTTTGTGTGAGTGTGCCGTTTCGAGCGTTTGTACGTAGTTTCCGTACTGTATGTTTATTATATTGTGACATTACTTTAGTATTATATACCTACAATTTTATTTGCTTTTGTAATACAAGTCAATCGGTCTCAATGTGTATGCACAATTTATCTAATCACTACACTTTGTTGACGATAATTAAATCCAATTAAAGACACGTAGTGCTGTAACTGTACGTATGTATATTTACGGAGATTTTAAACGAACAATATGTAGTTTAGTAGCTAGAGTTAGTCCATAGAACGTTGAGCTCTGCACACCGAATGCGAAGCGACTTATACGATTTGTACGAAGATTAATTAGAATATATTGCACGACTCAGTAAACACGTCGCTCGCACGTTTTTTTACCGCATTCGGTGTGCAGACCTCCTAATAATTAAATGATAAAAAAATCTGAAATTATAAATTTAATTTTTTATTTATTTTATGCCAATATAATTTTTTTGAAAATGTATTGTTTTGAAAACGGATTTGATGTGTATTTTTAATAAAACGTGTGATTTCGAACATTCCATGTGGAAAGTGTAATAAGAAGTACAAAAAATATCAATATTTTTGTAGCAAAACATTAAATTACGATATAATCTTATGGAATTGGTAAAGTTACAGTATTACAAGGACATTAGTATTAAACTCGATGAATAGACAGTAATAAAGTCGTCAATTTTTGTAAAATGATAAGGAAATGATTTGTCATTTTAAAACTGTTTACTCCTTTTTATCATTTTACATTTGGTATTTCTATATTTGGAAACGGTCGTATTTAAGTGACTGCTCGGAAATGATACTGTGACCGAGTGTACAACTTGTAAAGATATTCGGAGCAGTGATTCTGAAATATGAATGAATATTTTTTAATAAAATTGAATTTAAATAATACAGATTTTTTTTATTAAAACTCCACCCTGAGCCATTAAAATTCAAGTTTAAAAAGACATTTTCTCACAGTCAAACTGTTTTGCGCAAATCGGATTTCATTGCCTTAATTCTCATTGTTTTAATTAAAACCGAGGGGTCAAGTGTAATTATCTAGTTATGAATCAGTGTTAATCGAGGAATCAGTGCCCCGACGTCTGTGGGAACGTCTTCAAAAAGTCTTCACATGATAATAACAAGTGTCTTCCCCTACATACCGTTCCGCAACGCTGGGTTTGACCTCAGATAATTATCACAAGTTTATACCCATTCCGCCATTGTTTGCAGCCAAGATTCAGTGTAATAAAGCGACTAATATTTATGATATGTGTTCACGTTGGGAACTGATTCTTAATAAATTAGGAGATAATTAAATCAATTGATTTTCGATCCAATGTAAAGATAATATTTTAATAAAAGTCAGTCTTACTCAAAGTAAAAAAAACTATGCGTATGTTTGAAATTTCAACTGATTCTAGTAGGATACGGTGGCTTAGCGGTCAAAGGATCGTGGGTTCGAATCCCGCCCGTATCAATTGTATTTTCAAATTTTCTTATTATATAATTATAATCAGTATAACAAAGACAATATTATTATATCCAGTGGTTTTATTCTCTTTGATCTACAATATTCTAGGGCATGCCCATTCTATTCTCGTCTTAGAGACTAGGCGTCATTGACTGCCATGATGATGATGAGAATAACTTCCAAGTATTGTAAGTAATTACTATCATGCAATGAATGACGGCGACTCACGTAAGAGATGATCATTTTACCTAATTGTGGTGCCGTAGTCCATGTTTAACGACAGTCATGAAAAACTGCTGTATCTTTAATGATAGGATACTGTTTCAATCGCTGGTTTTACCCATGTCCTGTTAGTTTCCGTCTTTTAATTGTGTCTAATGTTAATTATGATGTTGATTCGCGAATCATCTTGATCATAACAGCTTGAATTATGTGGCAGGATCTTAGTAATTCAATTCATTATATTGTTGTTTATACGTTCTATCTTTAGTTTGCAGTTACTACTTAATTAAATCAGTTAATTGTATTGTTAACATACCTATCCTCTTCTTCTTCATCATCGTATGGTTGATGAACAACCTGGTGTCAGTTTAATCCGCGCGTAGGCTTTATGGCTTTATACACTCTCTCTTCACGAACCTCGTTCGGAAATATGTCTTTCGCTTGCGCATGCACCGTACCCCCGCCAGAACTAGCCTGTTAACTAAAGCATGACCTAAAACTTGGTCTTGGTTTAGTCATTTATGCGTCCCTCCAGGGCCTGAACCAGGCGCCGCCCTGTGCCTCGGCACCGCCGCTGGCAGCGCCCTAATTACGGCACTGATCATCCAGTGAGCAGTTCCGTTCTTTATCTTCAAAATTCATCATCAGATCATGACAATATTATATGGTTTCCTATTAGAGATATTACTTGCTCACAAAAAATAAGCCCTTTAGTCATGCGAGTAGTCGGTTTACAAAAAGAACCCAGTTAATTAAAACGCATGTGTCATGTCACGCATCAACTTAATATTTAATATAGGTAATTGGTAATTTTTTCACGCGCGATAAACCAAATACATAATAATATCATACAAAGTATACAATTTCTTCGCACAGCCATTGTGTAGCGTGACTGCAAACATTATTTCTCAATCGGTGACGTGCACAAGAAATTATGACGTGATGACTGCATGCACGTAATCATTCATACATGTAAAAAATATCATTGTGTTGAAACTAATCAGGGCTTAGCACATCCTGTTCAGTAATTGGGGGAAACTACACAGGTTTTCCCTTATTAATATCCTTTTTGGCTTAAATTAGTGTGTCGGAGAATAATAGCTCCAACACCGCTCTTTCTGAGTGTCGTAAAATTCGATTAATCATGAGATAAGGATTACGATTTTTCATACTATCATCGGTCAACACTCCAGCTGCTTAGGGAGAGACTTTGGCCGTACCTATTTGGTTATCTACCTACCCGACAAAGCCTTAAATAGCCTCAATCGACTTCCTCGTGTTCCGATGAATATAATTCGTTGCAAACTATATCGGGAGGAGGGTTTTGATACCATCCAAATTCCGTCCTTCTTTAAAGGCAGATGTTCTCCACCGTATACCACAACGCCTACCATCAGATGGGTTCGTGGTAGACCACAAGCCTTTACCGTAATAAAAACAAGTTACCGGAAGATTGGTTGGTCATTTACCCGCACCAATTAACTGTATGACGATCATATCTATGCGGGGACTGTGAGAAATCAGTGTGCACACAATTGAATCATTGTCTGCGTTTTTACATTCTGCCAGGTTGATCTATGGTGCCAAGATATGCAGAGTGTGGGAAAGGTTCAGCACCGGCGTTCCAGTGTTTTCCAACATGTCATCTCCGCTCGTGAGAACTGACGCCACTACCACCGAATTTATAACAATTATAAAGTTTTATTTTGTTTAATTATTTATTAATATAGGTACTGGGTTGAAAGTGGTTTAGAGGACGTTAGAAATAACAAGATTGAGGTTTAACAAAACAATATTATTTTGTAAAAACCTTGTATTTTTGAACCTTTGTACCCCCATTAAAAAGGTAAAAAAATTAAAAGGTAATAAAAGGTAGAAAACGCCTTCGTTTATGTAGTTCTCCTGATTGGCTGTTCAGAAATATGGGCGGTACGTTTGGACGAAAACACCCATTGTTTTCGTAACAAAAAAGTATTCTGTATCATCAAAATCATCAGACTGCTGCTGGTAGGACTGGTACTTGTTAAGATTCATATAAAACATAGGTACATATACGTACACATACCTATTTAGACTCATTCAGTTAAATCGGGAATTCATTTTGTGTACTTAATACCTATTATGTGATTGTGTAAATACGATGCAATAAAAAAAGAAAATATGTCTCAAAAGACCGAAAGTAAAATACCAGTTATTTCAAGTCTATTCTACTGTAACTGAAAGTCAAGTGTTTTAAAAAAAAACAATTCTATTCTTTGCAAGCCATATTGATAAAAGACGACGTTTAATTTGAAGACCTTAGGAGAATATTTAGTCTGAAAGAAGTCTAGCATCTACCTACCTACCTGTTTTCCTAAACTACTGTAATATGTTGTACGGTTGAACCTACAAACCATTAATTTTCCGCCATAAAAACGTAAAATAATTATCTAATTGCTTACGGACTTGAGAAAAACTTTATAGAGATCGGCAGTAAAGATAAATTATATTAGTTATTATTATTTAGGTACCTACTGACAAGGGCATTTATTTATTCATTAATTTCGCCAACCCAGTCCATTAACTTAGCATTTTCTTCTCTATTCTCTATTTTGCTTTATATTTATGTAACGGCCAACCCTTATAGAGAAACTATGCCTTCATGGATTTCACAGGAAAACTATTTAATAAAAATTACTTATTGAAATTTCAAACATTCAGAGTTAGTAATTTTTTCCAATGAAACTGTGAAATTCCATGATGATTACAGTGGATAATTATCTAAATCCATGGAGATTTCAGTCGATAACTTGGTTAACCAAGATTTATTTCCGTATTTCGGTAGGATTATCCACTGAAATCCATATTAGTTTAGTGGCAGTTTTCTCATGGAGGTATTATCTATTTAAGTCCATTTATAGGTTTGGTATAAGCTGTGAGTTTTCCTAAAAAGTAACCTTAATGAATTACCAAAATCGAATATAAAACAATTTCCTTTACGCCCGCTTCGTATGTGATGAAGATTTTAATGTCAACAGATTAGAATCCTCAGCCATTTCCTCAGCTATAGATCATCTGTCTGCTGCAATTATTATTATATATCTCGTGTACTTGTGTGATGCAAACGTGATGCATACGGAAGTTGCTACTAATTATTTACACACAAGACTTTATTCATTCAGAGATCTGAATGAACAGTCTTGTGAACGTAAATACCTTTATTATTCAACTTAGGAATGATATTTTAGACAATCATACGATCGTTGACTGGAAAGTTAGAGGACTCTAATTGAAACCCTCTGACTTCCTATGCAAGTTAGGTATAGGAAGTCAGAGGGTTCTTCCATGCCTCGAAAATTACGTAAAAGCCATCGATCCTGTGCCTAATCTCTCCGGTTGCCGTCCTATTGGTAGATGACAATGAGGAGATAAAGAATACATTTGTGTTGACTGAATTAGGTTAGGTTCGAAGGGGAGGACCGTGGCTTGTTAGTTAGCGAACCAAGCCCCCTAAGCCAAACGTAATAAGTTGGTAGTTTTGACTATAAATTCTGAAATGCAGAGCTAAGCGGGGCTCTGACGACTAAGTCCTAAACCAGTCTTGTCTTGAACTAAAAGGTTTTTGCAACACTACTAAATGAGTATATACAGAGAAGCGCAGTTTTTTATATAAAAGTAAATATCTGTACCCTAGGAAAATATTGCGGCCGGGTACCTATATTTTCAAATGCTAAATATATCTTGGCTATTTTAAACTCTAAAAAGCGTTAAGTGGAGGTATTGGTTCCAAATGGGTCCATCCGTGATATGGCATTTTGTCTCTTTTAAGTAAAATTTAATGTAAAACAATCCTACAGAAATAAAGCTGCTTCGGTAATCATTTTAGTTAGATAGTTAGGTATGTAATTATATCGTTCTTAAGTATAGCGGGAAGAGTTTTTTTTATTACAAATTAATTGCTTATAGGTATGCGTCTATTGTTTACAAAGAAAGGCAATAAAGTTGCAACATGAATGCAGTAGTTTTTTAAATAATCGCTTACCTACATGAAAAATAATCTCTTTTAAAGTGCAGTGCCTGTTTACAAGCTTTTACCTACATATTTCTAGGTTTTTATGGTAGGAAATACTTATTTTATTTACTTTCGCATGCCCTGATCCCATACCTATTAGAACTTGATGTCAGCGCAAAACTCTTCTGCTACTCAGGCATCATCTGAGCATTCCTGAACATGGCTCAGAGACCTAAGCCAGAGAATTACTTAAATATTATAAATTAAAAATGGAATACCTACAATTAACATAAAAATGATTACCATACATAGGTAAAAATCGTGTTATAAAACAATCATACAAGATTGGATGTTACAACACATTTAGAAACTTAAGAACTTTCAAAACAAGCAATTATACCTATCATAAGTAGCCAATTCAAGTGACATTTTACTACCTAGCGGGCAGGTACCGGGTCACCAAAAATTGCACACTTTAGGATGAGAAATCACACGAAATTGCTCTAAACACTCATATTCTTGATGTTAGATAAATGACTTCCTGCTGGTGGCACAATGGAGGCATCATTATTCCTCGGGCCCCGTGAATAGGCCGCCGCCGTGGGAGTCTCTCACGACGCTATTGCGGATATATTTTTTGTTTGTTCTAATTAACAGTTTTTCTAATAGTCTGCTTTTACTTTAATTGTTCTTATTCATACAGAATCGGGTTTTAAATTTTTTTGGTTAAATACCGTTTGGATGAGAATAATCGTAGAGCAACCAACTTTTAAGACTTGGTGTGTCATTATCAAAATTACCTGTAATGTAAGTAGTTTTCTACTCCTCTAATTATAATTAGTGATTTCATATATTAATTTTTAAACGTATACCTAAGGCTGAGCGTACACTAGACGAAACAGTCTCATTTCTCAAGTCTGTTAGTTCGCAGAGTTTCTTTGAAAAAAGAAGACCTTTCTCTCATGTCTACTCGAATTTCGCGGCGACAAAACCAAAACTAACAGTAGTTTTGTTAAATTTGAGGGTTTTGGAGAGAACATTTTTTATTACGTTACGGTTTTTTATAATAGTCGGTTATCTATGATGATGATGATTATGGTACATTACTGGAATTAATAATAACATTTTAGGCTGAAGTAATATTTCACTGTAAGTTTCGTGGAAAATCGTGTCCAGTGTCGAGATAAGGTAGAGATGTTGACTCGTCCAGAGCTGCAACGCAATACATCCCTGGTTGCTTAATTTCATGTGCTTGAGCATGTGGGTCCATAGCTTAGTTAGAGAATCAATTGGTCTTCTTTGCTTGGTTTTGCTGTGCTTCTTGCACATGACAAATAGTAGTGTGATCGATGTTCTAGTCTAAGTGCCACCAATAGGTTCAATGAGCATTATTAATGCTCATTGCATTATTAATGCGTGCTTTGTCAATGCTGTAGTACCCAATAGAGATAGCAAGATATAGACGCGTTAGGACGCAGTTGAAGCAGTAACATTATTGCCCACACTCGTGCACTATAATATCTCCTGCGAAGTTTGCTTATCTCCGTTGAGATTGGCCGCTTTGATCGAAATTCGGTCAGGACGCTATTTATTATCATTATTACAAAAGATAACCTTACTTTTAGTAACCATCTCGCCAGGAAGGCTAATTTAGTATTGTAGAGCTACCAACGAGGCAGACCTTCCTGGCGATGGTTACCAAAAGTTTGGCTATCTCATATCTCTTATACCACAAGGCCTGTCTCCTCTACTTCCTCTACGATAAGCTACTAAAACACTGTTTATCTATTATAAATAACGCTATTAACTATATTATTTGTCGTTTAGCAATAACGACACGATTGGCGAAACCGTTACGCGAACTCGAAATTTTGTAAAAAAAATCGTTTACGTGCGGGATTTGAATCCGCGATTTACGCCCCAAGTCTCTTGGCCACTAAGCTATTTATAACACCGCCATGCCAGTATTATCGAAATACTCTTCTACATTCAACCATCTCAGATGATAGTTACGACGTACGAAGCGGCTTGTAACTTAGTGGCAGAATGACAAAGTTACTTTACCAGCAGGTATCGGGTTCAAATCACGCTCGTAATTGATGCTTATAATTTTGTTTGATGGTAAAGTCAAGTCTATTTGGCTATTGACAGTTTTTAACGTCCGGCACAAAAAGAGAGGTGTTATAAGTTTGACGTGTCTGTGTGTCTGTAGCATCGTAGCTCCTAAACGAATAGACCGATTTTGATTTATTTTTTTTATCTGAAAATTGATTGAGTTTTTAGGAAAAAAAAATGAGGTTTATCTAATTGTGTCGCTAGTATTTTAACCGAGTATTCTACGCGCAAGTGTCAACCGCAGTTAATTTCACAGACCGTGGCGCGTGGCGATCTCAAGTTCTGTACTTGTGTCTCACACACTCAGTATAGAAAGCCTTCGGAGTGACAAACATAAACCAAATTGATTTCTGCTCGTAATTATGAGTTTTTCATTCTTAAAATGGAATTTGCTTCGCATGAAAAAAAATGAAAATTAATGGTTTTTCATTTTTTTTTGGACAGTTTCAGTCAGTCAGTTTGTGGACAGTGTCAAACTCATGCTTCCTTTATAATAATAAAGAAAGCATGAGTTTGACACTGTCCACAAACTCGTTACCTCTAATGATAAGCGGTGTTGAAGTCTATGGTGGAGCACACCTGCCTTCAAATTAAAGTATTCTGGAAATACATACGCCAGAGAGATATTCCCAGCATTCCATTCTTTAGCTTTAACGTTTTTAGGCTCAATTTACATAGGTAGTAGCAGTCGGCAGCAAAGTGGCGAGCAGTTTCAGTGTCACTACAGTGCCACTGATCGGAGCGCCTCTGTAGCCTAGCTTTGTTGTTCCTGCCTAAGGAATTCAACGGATATTGGCCGGCCTAAGGCACAGCGCGCGACCTCGCAAGGCCTGCCTGCTCTTGGTATCACTGCTTGCCGAGCAAAGCGCTGCTGGCAGCTGACATTTCGATGTGTATCAAGCCTTATAATAAAAAAATAAAATGGGAATTCATAGATAGGTACAATCTAAAATAAAACACACAAAATCATTGTGACTCATGTTTACAACCACTCACAAATGCAACATTTTTTACTTTAAAGCGAAATTAATAAAACATAATGCAATTGTCACCAAAATTCATGGCATAATATAACACGGACAATTTATACAAGATACTTATTACGAAACTCCTTTACCTATTAAATAAATACATTGATGTTACCTATGTATTTTATATACCTAGACGATATGCTAAACGGTTACTTTTATAAATATATATAAACATCTCAATTTATTCATCCACTTATTATCGAACTTTATAGTAATTTTGTTGCCAATTAAATTTTCGCATTGATCTAAAAACTTAATTGATCGATGAACAAAAACTAGGTATCTGTGCTTTTCTGCGTCAAAATCAATTAAATAAATTATTTCCTGGATTTCCAAAATGGACATAGGCACCTTATAACAGACCTGGGAATTCTAGCAAATATTAGCTAGCAAGCTAGGCACTTATTAAGGCAACAATTAGCAAAACTAGATAATTTCATAACACGTTAATATACCGAACACCTAATAATAAATATATTGTAACAGATCTTTTCGACAACTTACAATGTTAATGTTTCATCCAAAATAAACACGATGTAAAACGACAATATATAAAAATATTAAAAATCTTTCAAAATAAGATTGAATTTAATTTTAATAAATATTTCCTACTCTAGATTAGACAGTTTTAAGAAAGATACGTACGTATTTCAATTGGAGGAGTGACATTCAAGGATTACAAATACTTTTTAGATCGTTGTACTTAATAACTATAACAGAACAGTTTTGGAATACTGCAGTAACATCGTTCAATCATTTATATTTCGTTTTCACAATGTATGGACGGATACATTAAACCTACATTTGATTTTGTTTCAGTAACGAATGTAAAATCACAATCAGTTACGAAAATTGTGCATCATTTTTTTTTTCTTTACACAGACCTGATACAGCGCATTTGTGAAGTAAATATGCGGAACAATTTCATAAGCATTCGTTATGGAATCCTATGGTCTATAATTGCCAGCCAGTGTCATGTCGAATTCCTCTTACATGAAACTGCTAGGCAATTAGAGGTCGTTAGTACCCCCCACTGTAAATGAAATGCAGTTAATCCTATGATAAGTTAAATATACCGCTGAAAAGCGTGCGAGCTTAACGAAAAGCGGATAAAAATGTATAATTGTGTCTATGGTCGAAATGTTGGACTACGATTACGTCACTGACGTTTTACTATTAGGCTGAGAACACACTAGTGCGGTGCGTACCGTAGCAACACATCATAGCTATCAATTTTCCCTACATAATGTTACCGTGAAACTACGGTTCTATAACGGCGCTGAATGTTTCGTCCCTACTTGACGCGGACGGAACGTTGCTTGTTCATATTAGTGAGCATGAGCGAAATGTATGACGTAAGTAAGTCGTCCATCTTGTATCCGAGAGATGTCTCACACAGCAGCTTGGAACCCCGCACCAGGTTGCCGATTGTCATGTGGAAGTAAGTGTTGCCTGATGACCAGTTCGATATTCTCGTGAACGGATGCGTTACCAGAATGTCCTGGAAATATAGGATTTTGAAGTAAATTTACCACTCTAAGCGCGATTTAACAAGACCTTCCCAAAGTCTGAAAGTTGGGACTGAAAGCGTTGACCCCTCTTAGGGTTTCATCAAACACATACTGAATACTACCTACTGCTGAATATAGACCTCTCCTTGCTTTTGCCACTTTCCTCGATCCCTAAGGTTATCCCTTAAAATTACAGACACATAGAATAATTCTTAATCTGATCGAGGCTGTAGGTATAGGTAGGTATACATGAATGGTAGATGTCAACTTTATCTAAAGATTTCTGAGATCAACATTTCTGATACCATGTTGAGTTAATTAAATAGAATTTACTTTGAAAACAATTCGTAAAGATTATTTTCCAAATCGTATAAGTATTACAGAATGAGCTTACCTTTGTCTGTGGATGAATTAAGCTAACTCCGTGCTTATTAATAGCAATCAGTAACAGTTCAGGATAATTTGGTTCTGTGGTCTGCTTGACCTCGAAGAACGCAGACCCGAAGGTGGGCCAGCGGTAGATAACCTTTAGGAAGGTGATCTTGGCGTCCTCCGGGGTCATGCCAGCATCCGTGTTAAATGAAGCCACTATAGATCGCTTCCAGTCGGCAGAACTCTGTAGTTTTATCAGATCCGCTGGGACCAACTCGCGAAGCATTTGTCTATGAAAAAAAGAAACCATGGTAAAGCACACTGGATAATCATATTTTAGTTAAAGATAAAGCATAATGTATAATATGTGATACTAGAGGCGCTAAAAAGACAATAGCAATACTTGTACTATGAAACATGAAACAAAAAGGACCTAGAATTGAACCCTGTGAAACGCTAACGTGCAAAGAAACTTTATAAAATACAAATAAAAGTAAAAGTAAAGTGAAGAGTAAAAGTAGCGGAGCCAAATACATTAACTTCAAAGTAAAGAAGACTTACGGAATCGCCTGCAACTCCTGCTTGTTGTCCCCAAACCGAGCGCGGTAAGCCAGCGCAGCCAACCGCGCGGCCTCGTCTCGTCCACAACGATGGTACCCACGCAATAGCTTGGGCAACTCCTGGTGGAAGTGGAAGATCACATCTGCAGCCCGGTCCTTACCAGGGACTGTGTTCGTCCAAAGCTTCTTCATGAAGAACACCTGTGAGTATAATTTTTAAAATATTTTAATACTTTATTAAATGTTTGGAGCAAAATGTTTATTGCTTTTGACAGCTAGTACACGGTTTTATGAAATTTGGGGTAAGTACCACGAAAATTTTCTCAGTTCAGGCACTCGTTTTAATAAATGTAATTTTTTTCTTGTCATTTTGTCTAGAAGATCCAGATAATCGAAGAATAACCCAAATACTTAATAACAAAAGCAAAAAACCGGTAAAGAGTCTAACCTGGTAAGTAAACTGCGGAGTAATGCCGTCACGCGTAGGCCGCGCCTTCTTGATCCAGTCTGTAAGGTGCCGCACGAAGTCAAAGAAGAAGTCGCCCTCAGGCACCGATATCACCTTATCAGCTATCTTAACGAATAAACTAAAGCCTTCACTAGATCTGAGATTCAGTCTCTGAGCAATGTTTTGACAAAAGTCTTTTGCTCTTGTTGAAGAGTCTACTTCAAATGCTTCGTCTGTGTCATCGGGGAAGTACACTTTATGGAATATCTGAGTAGTCTTGTGTTGAATAGCTTCGACTTCTACCTGGTGAGGCGGATACTTTCTCTGCCCATTCCTTAACGTCTTTTGCAGTCTTTGGAGAGAGTCTTGTGCTATTGGATACCTTCTAGTCCTTAGAAACAGTGTTAATTCTCTTAGCAACCCTTGACTACACGCAAATAATCCTGTAGCTAACCACATTAACTCCCACCCTCTTTCTTCTGACATTCTGTTTCGGTTGTCAGTCAATTGTTTCATCACTTGACAATATATTTCGTCCCGCAATATTTCATGCTTTAGCGGACCATCGAAAATATGATCTGTATACTCATTTCCGATGCGAGGACGCTTTGAAGGTAGGTCTCCCATGTACTTGAGAATGGCAGTGAAAGCGAAACATGCTTCTTCAGCTAATTCCTCTTTGGCTTGGAGTTTCTTTAATAATGGTTGTTTTACAGGTTCTCTGGAGTGCCGCCAAAGTTCTTCAGATCCTCCTCGCTTTGCGGTTGAAAGTGTAAGAGCTTTAGACACAGTGCGTTTCGGTGGCAACCGGAAATGATCCATAGCGTATTCTATCAAAGTATGTGGTTTGTCTCGAGTCTCAGTTCCATTGTATGTTGCTGTCGGTGCACGACGGCCATGTTGTGCACCTTCTTGACAGAATAAAGTTAAAATATCTGGTGGAGGTTTAGTCAAAGCCGGCAATACATAGACAGTTTCCGAAGGGAAGTCTCCCCTTTCCATTGTTCTTTCGCAGCGACCGATGCACCAACCATTATTCAATACTGATTCCCCTGTGCTATCTTCCTCTAAAATAATCAGATCTCCTTTGTTAAACGTTAAGAAACTTGAGCCCTCCCCAGGCGCTTTGTAGTCTTGTAGAGCTATTACAAACTTCGAACGTTTTTTCAAGCCTTCTAAGAAGTACACTACTAGATCTCGAATATCTTCAGCATTTGGACTTTGGAAAGTAAATTCTTCACCACGTACGGTTGAGAGACTGAAGGTTTGTGTGAACACTTTGTTGGTTTTTTGACTTGAAACTGTTGTTATTTCGGGGAAGGATAATTCTAATAACACTTGTTCTTGATCGTCCACAACGTAAACACCGGTCCAATTCACTGCTATAATTACATCATTTTTCGGTAGATTAGGTCCAGAGTTTCTATAAGCTTCGTAAAATCTAGAAAATAATAGAGGCCACTTGAATTTTGCATAACTCACTACGTCTTCTTTCACTCTATAAGCAGGTATTTTTTCTTTTACATAATAACTCTTTTTATACGCTTGCACTACTAGAGCACCCCACCGATCAACTGCTTTTTCAACACCAGTTAGACAATAATCTGGTATGTAATTTGGTAGTAATGTATACAGTCGTTCTGTATTCATATCTTGACCGTATTCGATGTAATACTGTTGAGCGGCTATCATGGCTAAGTCTTCTTCTTTATCACATCTATATTCACCAAACTTAACACCTCTGACTACTTGCTGATAAATAAGATTCGTAGCAACTTGATCTTCAGTAGGGTCGTGCCATGGAGCGAATATTTCTTTTCTGAAAAATAATCTCCAAGGAGCATTTCTTTCTTGAGCACCTTGTTCTTTAGCATATTGTTCGCATTGTGATATTGCATCCATAACGTGGTCTCCTCCACTTCCAAGTGAACTGACCTTGTCAAACAAAGCAATGTATAGAGAGAAACCGAATTGGTCTCTTAAAGCAATTTTATCAGATAACTGATTACACAGTTCTCTTGCAGTTGTTGCAGAGTCCGCCAACAAGGTCTTTGTGTTACCATCCATAAATGTTATGGGTAACATTATAGGTTTTTTAGACTTTGTTGCTTGAAGCTCTAGCCAAGATGGTGGCTGGTTTCTGGTACCATTGTTGAACGTTCGTTTCAAACGATCTTCACAATATGGTGCGTACCCAGGGGGACCCTCTCTGATAAAGGCCCGCAGGTAATTAACAAATTTTTCACTAGGAGCGAAGCATCCAACACACAGCGAAAGTAAAATCCATCCTCTGGCATGAGAAGACTTCGAAGGATTATTTGTCAGCTGTTTACAAATTTGACAATATATTTCGTCCCTCAGTTCAGCGCGTAGAATACCGTGACCAATGATAAAATGTAATTTCTCTAGGTTTGATGTTGGGCGTGATTCTAACCACGACTGGTAGCTGTCTGCTGTGTACTCCTCGTCCTGGAAAGTAAATTAATATGTAATAAGAGATAGGTTTTATAACCTATAGGTATGTTAATATTTATTTAGAAACGTGTCATTAAGTACTAACCTGTAACTTTCTTCGAACGTCTTCTCCCAGCTTGTTCTTCCTCTTTAGTGTGAGAGAAACAAGCTTGTGTCTAATGGACCTCGGCTTCTGTTTGTTCAGATACGCGTCAGGGTCGACGCCCATCATCTGAGCTTCCTGGAACTCCTTAGACCGGATGAAGTTCCTGCCGAGTGTAGCAGTGACTTTGGACATCACTGACGTATTATCCCGGTCCATTGTGTGGTATCGTGGTTCCGGCAAATCTCCAGTAAACCGAAGTATTGTGATCCATAGCGCTTGAGCCGCCTGTAACACAGTGCATTCTTGGTAAATGACAGGCGTAGCTGTGATTAATCTAATAATTGCAATTTGATTAGCTATAATTTTGATAAAAAAAAGATAGATGTTGCAACAGGATTTGTTATTGTTACTAAAGCTGATAAGTCGCATTAAATACATTCAAGGTTTTTTTTATAACAGGAAGTTATGAACTATATTTAGATGTCTTCAAAAGTATGATGACTATAAATAAGTCATATTTTCAAAGTAGCCGCTACCTACTTAAATAGATAGTATAAATAAAAATCTTTAATTCTCAGAAAAAACAATCCATAGCGACAAATATAATTATAATAATTATAAGAGCGTCAATAAAAAGTATAATCATTATGACCACTCTACTAGGACCAATGAATCATTAGCCACAAATAATAAACCTACTGAGTAGAACGCGGTTGACCGCTGTTGACCACTGTTTGAGCAGCTGTTGAGCTCTCTCGCACTTTTTCTTTTACTAATCTAATTTACAGCTTATATCAAGGCATTGGGGAAATACATAACACTCACCAGTTGGTCTCCTTGTGTATGCAACGGCAAAAGCGGATGTTTCAATGGTTTCCTGGAGTACTGATGAGTGACATTTCCTTGGAAATACGTTGCCGCGAATTTCTGGAACTTGAACTCCGACAAATCTTCTTCATCCTCTGATGTGGTTTGCATCGGCGTTATCATCTGATTTAAATATGTAATTATTAAAATATATTTTTAATAATACGATCGGAGGCGACATTTATGACGATGATGATGACGCTTAGTTTTAAGGGGCATTTTATCTATCTGTGGAATAAATGCTGTCAGAAAATTAGTCGTGTCTAATAAAAGACTAACAAAATTTACCACATAAAAAGCCTAAAGCTAAAGTCTGTACAAAATAAAAATACAGACAGTTTCATAAAATATCTTGGTATGGAGATAAAGATCAAATGTTTAAAAGCAAATGTCCCGAAATTGACTATACTATAAGTGCAGAAAAATATATTCCTAAACGCATTTCCGAAAACAGGAAGGGAAAGAATAATTTGAAAAGTAAGTTAATGTCTATGATAAAATCAATACTGATAATATGTTAATTGGTTACGAACGTATATTATGATCACTGAATTTGAACTTAACGTTCTAGCATAACACAAACGATCTGATAATATTTTTGATAACAATCAGTTTTATGACGTAGCTGTACTTACGCAGGGTAATTAGCATATTTTGTTATTTGAATCTGTACTGGCAGATAAGAAAACATCAAACAAAGACATTTTAATGCATCTTACATGTATGTTTTCTAAAGATAAAAATGCTTTTAACTAATGCTATTGACTCCTAAGGTTAGATCCAAAGGATAAATTTACACATCTGCTTTCATCAACAAAGATTCATCCACTTTCTTCCCAAAACATTTTTCAAGCTGCTCGTAAGCCTCTTACTCGGCTATATGGAATTAAGTTAAGCCAGTACCTAGAGTCGCAGAAATTGAGCGATATTGGGCACCAGACTAAACCTACCAGTTTTAGAGTTTTCTTACCTCTTGTTGATCCGCCCTTTGTTGTGGCAGATCACTAAACACTGACGTATCTTTAGGAGCAGGTGCCTCGCTGCTAGAGTCGGGCAGGAAGTCAAACATAGCTTCCACCAGCTTACTATCGTCCACTGGCTCGTCCTGCTTACGTGCCGCTTCAATGAGTAACGTCCTTTTAGCTTCTAGTTGTTTCTTCTCTTCCAGAGCCAGTTCAGCGTCACGCCTTTCCAACTCGTACATGCGCTCCTGTGAAAGAAAAGGCCATTTTATTATTTTCGTTTTGGCAAATTGGTACTTCGTTTATTATGACGGTTTATTGTGGGGTTTGAACACGCAGCTAATATCGTAAGTTACTTTGGAAAAACTTATAGTATGAACAGTTTTTCGGTCACAGAAACACCGGTCCACAAAAAAATGGTACGTTAATCATCGATGAAGTTAATAAAGATAACATATACAAATAAATAGTCTCAACTTACAATAAAACGTCCCACACATCGCAAGTCAACATAATTCAAATCGTTTGGGACGCTGTCACAAATTGTATCAAACCACAAGTTCATCATTATGCACAGACCACTAGCCGCAGCCACACGACTGTTTACGATAAAGGATTAATCCATATTACAGCAGGTTACTTGCAGGTTACGTTAACCAAGAGCTCATCCAGCCACGAAAGGCGGTACAGGTTGCATTGTGGTTGCGCAAGGTGACGCTTCATTGACCTAACGTCACTTACGCAGTCACTATTAATAATATTAAACACGTCTGAAATTGCGTTTGCGCCTAATTAACGACGCGGTTAGCTGGTAGCTGTTGGAATTCCATTTTCAACTTTCGACGTTTATTGTTTGACGTTTGCGTTTATTGATTGATGTGCTTTCTCGTAATGACTGTGTTTATTAGCGAATAAATAGAGAAAGGTTGCATAATTTATAATTTACTTCTTCATTGTCGGTACAGGGTGTTTAATTTTTCTCACTTAGTAAAGGACCATGGGAGAGACTTTTTTGATTCATTAACTAAATAAACACGTGAGTGTCACCTACTTGGGATCAAATCAAATTTTGAAAAACAGGCAAAGTGTAACTCACGTAGTGTAGGGTTCCGTAATTGTTTAGGTTAAGTTTTTTTTTTAATTTTCCCAGAACGTATAGGTATCTAATCTTTTACAATTAAAAATTATTTCAGTTTTTTTGGTACGCAGACATAAGGGGCAGGTTTTAGGCACGCAGACATCGAAGATAAGAGGCAGTAAATTATTGAAAAAATATTCATAACTTTCAGGGCGTTCTAGATGTTTGTATAATGTTATCTCTCTAGCGCTGATATTCTGCGAGGTAAATTACTGTGACAGAAGGATAGATGGACAGACAGACGTCATGGTCATGGCAAAACTGAGGGTTCCTAATTTAGTACTGAACCCTAAAAATCTTAATTTTTTCGGATTAGTACAGACTATAGGAGTTATTCTAAAAATCTAAAATTCCTCAATAAATCCTGTTAATTTTAACCCTGTGATTACTCACCTGGTAGCATAGAAGATAAAAGAGTGAGATTCGTCAACAATAGGCAAAAACAATAACTGATTGAAACACAATACGGTAACAGCTTTATTACATTCACTATATGTCATGGTATACAGAAATCAATAAAACACCGAAACCGAAACGAAACAAACGAAGTAAGTACAAAATAAATCCAATTTTCTTTTAAAAAATTAGAATATTTTTAAGTCATTTTTTAAATACAACAGCGTTTTCCCGTACCGCTGCAGTATCTAAATCAATTCAGTAATGATTTTGTTCAATGATCGATTATCTGTGTGATAAGGCGAATAGCGGCATTCAAATATGATTTATTATTGAGTATAATTTGACTATCTATCGATCGCTGTTGATAAAGATTGATGTAATTCTTATCGCATAGAGTAGCAGTGGTACAGTATGAAGTCTAATTGTTTAGGTTTTTAGCTTTTTTTTTTTATGTAAAAAATAGCGGCTTCGTACAGCGCATTACCGCCCGCATTTCCTACTTGTAATAGTACTATTTATGAGCGAGTATTATTAAAAAATATATACGTTAACAGAAGAATTCGTAAGAAAAGCGGATGAGCTACAAAGAGAACTAAGAAAATCGAACTAAGAATTAAGATAATTATGGGGTAACACCGTAGATCGTAAATCTAAAGTACAGTGAGATTAGACATCAACAACATGATAGTTCCTTAACTACTAAATCAAAATATCATCAATCGACGTTGATCGTTTGGTATGGTAAGAGATAGGATATGTTAATAAATGTTATGAATGATAATATTATCAATATTATCAATATTGTCATCATACTGTATAGTTACACTGCAACAGCTTATCAAAACCGATTCCGTGAACTACCTACATATAGATAAATAAAACGCACCTACATATTTCAGTATCATTACTACATATTACATAAATAAAGAGTTTTATGTAAATTGTTGAGATTGGCCGCTGTGAGTGAAATTCGGTCAGGTTATCGACTCAGGTTTCCAATTTAACTCGATGCAACTAAATATTTTTCTGATCAGTTTTCAACTACGACTGAAGGAAGTCGCTCTATGAATAACCTTATTCTGATATCCTTATTCTGATCCTTTATCTCATTATTCTGATCTCTAACTGATCGCGAAAATTATAGAAAAACCTCAAAGTTAAATCTATTAACTAACGGCGAGATTTGCAGACTATACGAAAGTATAGTCTTTTCAATGTAGTACATCTTGAATGAATGTTCAAAGAAAAGTCAGCTTCTTTGAATTAAAGTACTTACTTATACTTTCCATTCAAGTCAACTTTCAATACATGAATAATGATTATTTATTGAAGTAAAAGTCCAACTTTCATTATATATTTATAGTGGGACTTTGATTCGATGTAAAGTTTGAGTCTGATTTGTAATTTTCGCCCTCTTCGTTCATATAAGGCATGAATTTACAATGTGGACCTTTGGCCTCATAATTAAACCTTGGGGCACTTTAATTCTTAAAGAACTCTTCTTAAAAAACTCTTTGTTAAAAAACTGTGTGATTTAAAATAGACGCACAGATGAATGTGAGCGATAGGGTATCTACAAACAATCTTTTTTTAAATTATAAGTATGTAGTTAAAATTTATCATAATCTGATAAAAATATCTAAGATATAAATAAATTTATCATAACATAGATAGATCTAGATCAATTTATAATATTATCTAGCTAATTGGGAAAGTATTTTGACTGTAAAAATATATATATATTAATTAATTACCTGCATAATCAATTAACTACATTGCATCTGTAAAATTTCGCATTTTACATTAATTTAATTAAAATCATCAGAAATCACATTAAAATTTATATGATATGCGAATTCTAATTGAAAGCGGATAATAGATAGAAGATTAATAACATTTAGATATTATTTGACTAATCAATTTACCAAATTATGTTAATAAATAATTTCAAGTTAATGTACAAAAGTATGCGGGCAATAAAAAGTTAAACCCTCTTAACAAATATTATATTATAGTGCATAACTGTGGTGGCAAACACAGATAAGTCCAAATATCCTTTCTTACTTTCGTCTCATAGTCCGATGGGACTACAATTTGACACAAACCGAGAGAGAACATGCGACGATAATTAATATTACAAAGACATAACTTACAAAAAGTCCTATATGGGCTTGGGTTTAAACCCGAGACCTTTGAATTGTCAGTCAACGATCGTAAAGCTATGACCAATATAAGTAAAGTAATAATAGATATTCATTATAGTTGATAATCGTAACTGAAATTGCCTTTTGTTTTGTTGCTCTATAAAAATGTTAAAGCACTGTTTCAGCTATAAATTATAGACATTATGGATTATAAATAAAATTATAGACATAGGTATGTATCTACAAGACCGTCATTTACCCGTCGCTATAGTGTCTACTGTTCCTTAGACAGATCATTGAAATTAGAAAATACGAACGCTTAATTGCCTACTTTTCTAATAAAGTATGCAAGAAAGTGACGACACTGTTTAAACGTACACATTTTCTTTACAGCTTCAGAACTGACATTAGTACAACTTATATTTTAACTTTTACTTGAAAGACAACTGTAGTTATCTACTATTTAAATATAAGGACGTAAAAAACAATATTTTGCCAGCACGTTGATACTTAAGCATACAAAAATATAATTCTCACCCTATAGTTTTGCTCGGCGATCTCTTTGGCGCGTGAGTTGCCCTGGTGCTGCAGACGTTGTTCCTCCTGACGGCGCAAACGCAGCGCTTCCGTGTGCGCGAGCGCATCCTGCCGCATGCGCCGGTACCGACGCATCGCTATCAATCGCCGCACGTGACTCTGAATCTTAACTATGGCCCACATTTTGTGTCCGTATGAACGACGGACTAAGTATCCACGAGCTGCCGCCTAGGATAATAATTAAAATATTTTTAATTAAGTTGCAAATTAAATATCAAAACCATAACTAAAACTTTTTACATTAAAATATAACTTACTTGTAAAGCCACAATGTGACCACGGAGATGCCTGAAGCGGTGAGCCAACACACGTGCCCGGATGAGAGCCTGCAGCCTAGCATATCCAACTTTCATCTTATTGTACCGAATCCTCTGCAACTTGCCTCGCCAGTGACGTTGGACCAGGATTGCAGCCGCTCGCATCTTCAAAAACCGTCTGCGATACACCCAACCTCGAATAGATCTTTGTAGAATTAATATCTTTCTTGTAAGTACTCTATCTCTTTCTTGCTCTAAGAATAAATCGTGGGCATCTTTCAGGAAAACTTTGGTGTGACCTAACTGGTAATCAGATTTGCCGAGGACTTGTGCACAAATTTTTGCAGTGGCTGAACGACAGTCAGTTTTATGCGCAGGAGGAACTCCAGAAATCAAAAACCGGTATCTTTCAACAAACTCTTTGAAGCTGTGCCTGATGGGATAGCCAGCTCTCCTGATTCTGATTGTTTCCATCATACCAGAGTACCGCAGTTGCCTGCAGCAAAGACCGCGATCAAACATCATTGGTTTCTTAAATTCATTTGGTTTGATACACCGTATGAAGAATGGCTGACATGTTCCTAAAGTTCGCATTAATAAGTCAAGAGACTTTTTAAATTGTGTCGATAGCGTTGGAGTTCTCTTCCGAGTTTCAGATCCCATTGCAATGTCATCTTGAAATATGTGCTGAAGGAATTTGTTCGTTGAAATGTGAATTAGTTGCAATAAATCAGCGCTGAATGTGTCACGGTTTTTCTCAAGGAACCCTCGTGTGTCATAAAACACTATACCAGCAAAGTGATTTAGACCAAAACTAGTGTTTATGTCTGACTTTGGCTTGAGGTAGTTTCTGTGAAGACCGTGAGTTTTATGTAACTTGGCTAACATCGTTTGGTCTGTGCCTTTAGGAAACTTTGATTCTTCATCAATTAAAGCCATTATATTCAGCTGTTTTAGCGCAATCAAGTCCAATGCATCTTGATTGTCAACGAATTCAATATGCTGCCAGTTAATACCCTCATGATTATACTCTTCTTGTTCCAATTTGAAGATATGTCTCACAAAGAATTGTTGTAAGTTCTCATTAGCAAAGTTTATACAGAACTGTTCAAAACTGTTTTGGTCGAAATTTTCGAAACCGAATATGTCTAGTACGCCTATCGCAGTCCTCATTGTTGACTTTGGTCTATAAATTGCAGAGTTAATTTTCTTTACGATGGTTACGAATAATCTTCCGTAGATACCTTTGACGAAGGCATCTCTAATGTCGACAGATTGGGTTTTGCTAAGGGTTGATATGACTGTTTCTCCGTGTGCAAAAAGTGTCTTTCTAGTAAGTGCGTCTATCAGAGACTGCATTGGCACTCCAAGAAGGTTCGCTACTCTTCTTACATTAGCTTGTTCTATAATTTCTGTCGCGTCTAAGTTGTCAACGACTGTAGCTTCGTACTTGATGTTGCCACAGTGGAGGACAGCAGCTAACAGTTTTAATATTTCCCATATTTCTGGTTCAGTGAACAACAAAACCTTCATTGCTGATCGTATGTCAGCAAATTCTGCTGCATCGTCTCTGCCTTCACATGTTAAACTTCCGCCCTGAAAATAACATAAATGTCTAATTAATATAACTGCAACAATACGCTAAACGCGGAGATTCATTATGGTTCCAATGAATTTAATATTAAAACGTATTTCATTATAACTTACCCCAGAAAGGTATCGGTATTCTGACGGTTCAGTTAATTCCAATTTCTTCTTCTCTTCCTTTGACAATCCGGCCAATAAGCAGTAAAACACGTGATAGTTCCTCTCTTCAGCTCCCTGGGAGACTATTCTGGATTTTTCTAAAAGGTACTGCTCAATTTTAGCGCCTTCGATGACACCGCTGTTGTTGAAGTGGATGTCAATGTATTTACCAAACCTTGAGGAGTTATCATTTCTTACTGTCTTCGCATTACCAAAAGCTTCCAGAATGGGATTTGCTTCTAGAATCTGAAGAAAACACAATCAAAGTAACAATCACGTGAACATACGTGTCGCATAACAAGTCAAACAACTTAAAGATAGAAGTAAGACGTACGACTAATAAATCCCTACTCTGAGATTATAATTACGAGGCGATATCGCCAATAAAGATTAAAAAGAAAAATCAAACAAATCGGTACTGGCATAAAAAAGACTACTTAGTCTTGAAGTAGGAGAATAAATACTATTTGATGACGATGTGTATTTGTATTACAAGTTTACAAAATCAGCAATAGCGACATATACTTTCTTTCTCTCGAACCATATTGATATCGAGAATGGAAGCCAGTTCTTACTTTATGAAACACTACACACGTAGTGATATGACGTCATTATTATAATACAGAAATCCCCGCTGACCATACGCAATATCTTATCTTAATTAGTTGCGTCCAAAATAAATAATGCTCTGATAAATAGATGATAATCGGAAATGTAAAACACATTAAATTTCTTAATGGGATTAATTACTGTAATTAGCTAACTCATTAAATTGGTAAACAAATATATTGTATTAGAAGTTTTGATTTCCTGATTCGATGACCTAATTATATCTAATTATAATTATCGGAAAATTTAATAGGAGTGCGATAATATGTCTCAAATATCGAGAAGGGGTAATCAAAATTTAATAACAGAGATTCAAATTCAGACATTGGACAGGATTGGAATATGTAGATTTATAACCTGTATATATAAGTATATGTATGTGTATATGTATATAAAATCCTCCTTTTTTTGAGTCGGTTAATAAAGAAGGTAAAAGAAATAAAGAAGCGTTGAAATTGTACTATGAAATGTTTTCTACCGGTATTATTTTTCTAAATTAGTTTCTACGATATTTTAATCGTTGACATAAAACATTTCTATATTTAGCTTTGTTTTAGTCTTGATTATACAGTTTTTGGGGAAAATATAATAATTATAAGAAGTCATCACAATCTAGTTAAACGCGATACGTTTTTGTTTTGACTGACTAGAGGATAGATATAGAAGATTTGTGACAGTTTTTGAACAGACTTACTAGAAGAATAAGTTAGGTAAGATTTAAAAAATTAGTTCATCTATACTAATATTATAAAGAGGTAAATTTTGTATGTATGTAATTATGTATTATTAAGTATGTTAGGGGTAATCTCTGGAACTACCGATCCAATCCTAAAAATTCTTTCGCTAATAGGAAGCTACTTCATCCTTGAGTGCTATAGGCTATATTTAATTCTGAAAAAAAAAAGCTAAACGCGGACAAAGTCGCGCGGAACAGCTAGTACTTTATAATCGAGTAAGTTTTTTTTCATACATAGTAATAATATGAACACCAACCTGTTGTTCTATCCACGAATGCTTCCCACTGATCGCGGCGAGGTACTGTAATATCAACTTTGTAGACTCGGTCTTCCCTGCTCCAGATTCGCCACTGATAACAATACATTGGTCCTGCTTGTACCGGCGCATGTGTGCGTACCCATTGTCGCCGATCGCGAAGATGTGCGGTGGCAACTCCCCAATCTTCCGTTCCTTATACAACTTGATCTGATCGGCGGTGTATATTGGGAGTATCTGGTAAGGGTTCACCGCCACTAATATTGAGCCGGTGTATGTCTGAAATTTAGATGTAATAACTATTATTTACTCATTTTCATCAAGCCTTAATCTTCACGCGGCTTCTTAAACCCGATCAATTTTCAAATAATTTAATAATTTTCTGTAAATATATTTTTTTTCCTGTAAATTTTTCCGATATTGTAATAGTTATTCTGCTATTCGGAGCGTAGACGAATCTAACAAATAAGAGATCATTAAAATCGGCCAAGCCGTTCTTGAGTTGTAAATGGTGTAATACCATACTTTGTTTTACTCGAATAAGATTCTTCACATTTATAAACTACTTTATTTGTTTTCTAATCTGAATATTGTTTTCTCAAGTTTCAACCTACAGTAAGTTTATTTACTTACTCAAAATAAATATTTATAAAAATGATTACATCAAGTCATCACACGACATTGTTCTCAGTTTCAAAATAGATTAATAGAAAGTATATTTTGGAAATCACAAACGAATAGAAGATTAATGTTAATAGTTACTTTAATCAGACATCCTTAAACCCACGGATTACAATGACTTACTTACAAAAACTTATTAATCAAAATTTACCATAGGTGAGGTATCGGATTTCTCTTTAACCTATGTTAGCTTCCAGACCATAGGTCAAGTAAAGGTCAAGTTATCATCCTTATTAAAATATCTGCATTTATTTAAATTTTATTAATTTCTTGACTCAGAGCTTGCAGTTTGGCCTTGTTGAAAACCGGATTTCTTTTATGTTCTAGCCAATCTTATTCGATTATTCTAAAAAATATTTATGATTGATTGAATGCTCGGTAAAGTTGAGTCATAGTAACTTAAATGGCAAAGTGGTTATCAGGGACATTAAGGATTCCGTTAACAACTTAAGCTATATCTAAATTAAAGGCTCGTTTTAAGCATTTTATCAAATTACGTGTACATTGGAGAAATCTTTGCCAATTTGCAAACTAAACCTCAAAACAGCAGTCATCTACGTTTTGCCAGTCAGATTAGATAGGTAGGTATCTATTACCTATCTAATAGATACTTCATATCGGTAGGGTCGTGTACCGTAAGCCGTACCGTGTGCGGTAAGCCTAAGATTCCGGCCTAAGAATAGAACCAGCCCTACTCGTCCACGGGTGTCTAAAGGAAAGATATAAGAAGCGACTAAAGGAAAGATCTGAAGGGCAGCAGCATTCTTCTGTGTAACAGTAATCATCTGCTACTACGATCGAAAACCCGCTTGCCCGGTGTAGCGATTATGGGCAAATATACCTCCAATTGAACGCACAATAGTGGCGCGCATTGGGAGAGGCCTTGTTCAGCAGTTGAGTAATAGAGGCTGATAATGCAGATGATGATCGGTACGATCAAGGGCACGTAAGTGATAACTGTCATAGACCTTCACTCAAAAGTAATAAATATTATTGTCCACATCTCAGCCACTGCTATGCTGTGAACTGTATCCTCTGGTTTTAAGTCCTATTTTGTAAATACAAAAGCATACTTACATAAATAAGATTCTCATTGTATCTTATAAGCAGATTCCTCAATATGCCAGCTTCGTGCAGGTCACCGAGTGATATCATGTCCTCGACGCCATGCACGGAGGTGGCATGCATCGCCTTGATGCGTCGCTCGGGTGGCAGCCATTGCTCGTGGCCGTCGTCGTCGCGGACCCGGATCCGTCGACCTTCGGCCGCGAGGACGCGTGCGCCGATGGCCACATCGAACTCCCGACTCGACACCGGCTCGATCCATATGTAATCGCCCTGGAATTTAAAGGAAATTCTTGTAATTTTGACCTGGATATTTATGATTTATATTATGCAGAAATCGCTTAAATTATACAGAAGGAATTGTAACACGTTGGTAAAATGATAATAAATCTAGTCCCATATGCCTATATTTATATTTCCCATCTATCAATACTTGATTTCTAATAATTTGCCTGTGATTTCTGATAGTCCCTGCGTATGTTTGCCTTTGGCACCAGATCTTAGACTTGGCAGATCATAAGGAACTATTTTCCCATTTCAGACTCATCTATAATTTCATAGATTCACGAACAAGCTCATAGTATCATTCCAAGTTACCGGAACACATGTGACCAAAAGGCAAGGTTATTCTTTGCTCAAAAAATCCAGTCTTATCAATATCTGGGTCTGGACGAATTGTCCAAATTCTATCACCTGCTCTACCATAGACCACAACACAGTTTACCATCAGGTAGATTCATGGTCAAACATTTGCCTTTTAAAAAAAAATCAAGGTACGTAACGAAATGTTTGTAAACAAGTGAAACTACAGCTTAAAACAAGCTACAGATAACGTCGTAATCCACCAGAGCCGGAACTAATATAAAAACAATGGTTAGCCAGTATTAAGTTATAGAAAGTTGGTCGCGACCTTATTGTGCGTGCGTCAATACTTCGCGATGTTATCGCAATTAATGCTTCTCACGTTATAATAAAAGTGGTTTTAGGTAAGTATAGTGGTAGATCATTAGATATATTATAAATGACAGGCGACTGATCTTGTGTCGTATTGCCGTCCCATTGAACTTGAAAGTGATCCCAAAGAGACTGACGTGACGTGATGTTGAGACCTGTGTTTGTGCATCCTCGTGCACTATATAATATCTCTCACGAGTTGGGAGGACATTTTAATATAACATGGTTGTCTAATTAAATGACACTTCTATGAATTAAACTCATGCAATACAAAAGAGCAAAATAATTCCCCTGTAAATGAAATAATATTCCCAGTGTAGGGTGTGCCTTGAGCTGTATGCAACTTGTGTTTATAGTCATCAGATATTTATGGTTGAATGACCTGCAGAATTCAATGATCAAACATTTAGCATTCATGATGAAAATTTACCTTCCCATCCAATCCAACAAGTTTTTCGTTAACTAAGATTTTGTTGTTGGTAAGACCACAGATTACTAAATAGTTAGGTACTTCTAAGACGGTGAATTTTCAACTCTTCAATTGTCCCTCAAATTTTTTTCTACAATGTTTATAATTGAATTGTTATTAGAGACCCAGCTGCTTACTTAAATATATTGAATTCATGTTCTTGAATCATGAAATCACAATTAAATACCTATTTGAGTGAATGGATACATGAACATGCCTCTTAATTTAGGTAATCGCTTGATTCATCAATTATTATCAAATTCACACAATAATTACATTATTGATGATAACTGATGTTTCCTACCTCAAAATAAATGTTTTCCATCCTAATCGTATCACATCACAAAAAGATCACAAGTTATTAATTACAAATAGAATTATCTAAAAACATAACCCTTCCTTGACGGTCGGGTAAAAAACCTGTATACTTATGAGATGTGTTTAATCAGTAAGTTTATCACAGACTGACCGCGATTCTCTTGTAGTGTCGTAGCTACTGTAATGTTATCAAGAACTCCTCATTCATTTATTTAGTTTGATTTTATTTGACGTAGGCATTCATTGAATGACGTTAAAAATAAGTTAGGAGTATTAGCGGAAAGATAATCAGCCAAACTAGGAAATGACGATCTACATACATAATTCGTTTCGTTTTCGTTTAAAAATTTCAAAGTTGTTAAATAAATGACATTTTTGTTGTCATAAATACGACTGTCTTACCGAATGCAGAAGTTTGGTATACCGGAGTTGTATAAATCGTAAAGTTTTGAAGACCGAAATGCGGAAGACCGAAAAAATTTTTCACCGGAAAATCTTGGTTCGAATGTTTTTGATCTCGATATATGTAAAACCGAAATTATGTTTACCTTTAACATTTGACATAATTATATTTGTAATCAAATCGCAATGTGAAACAAACCTATGGTGGCTAATTGTTTGATTGGTTATAGATAATGTTAATTAATCTGAAGCCTTCAAGACTTCAACGTTTTGGTGTCTAGACATCGGTGTCTAGACACCAAAACTACTAACTATTCTATCGGTAGAATAGTCAGTAGAGAAAATCTTGAAGACACCATTCTTAATTTTAATTATAATAATAAAACATTACATAACCAAACGGTAGCTTATCAAACTAATGAATATAAATTAGCAATTCTAGACGAACTTAAATCGAATGTAAATATTGTAAATTATAATAAATTCGTGTTCTTATTTTAGGACACTTTCTGTACCGGTTTATTTTAATGCTTTCTAAATAACGTATGACCGCTTAGAAGAAAGCGTAGTAATTTGAATGTAAATATTAGGAAGAAACGAAAAATGTTATCGCAAACAAATATGAATTTTGTCACAACTTAATTGAAGTGCGAGATAGAATATTTAGACAGATTTCGACCATTCCTTTTAGTCTATTACTTGGATCATTATTTACTGCATGCTTAATAAAATAAGGCCAATATAAATGTTAAAACTGTCAAATATGATAGATCTTAAAAATGTGACTGACGTAATAAAGGAATCGCTAACATGAAATTTATTTCATTATCTACTATAGGTACCTACCACACTTTTTCATCATCATCATCATTATCAGCCTGTATTAGTGCACTGCTGAAACTAGGCTTTCTCCCAGTGCGAGCCACTATTGTGCGCTCTTTGGAGGTATTTGCTTGAGCAAGCGGGTTGGCAATAAATACCTTACTTTATTTTATTCGACATTAATTAATACCTATTAATAAAAACAAAATAGCAAATGGCAGGCCTAGCGATTTCGATTGACACTAATCTGAATACCTACTAGAATTTGATTAATTATAAGAAATGAACTGCTTCAAAAAAATGGTGCTGGCAGATCTAGATTTTAGAGGCTCAACAAAAAACCTGGCCTTATGCATAATTCAAACTATTAATATATGAATATTAATTACATTTTAAAGAATATATTAACATATGCCTACTGAGAAGTTGCTCGGGTAAGTGTTGGCGGTGCAAATACCTACAAGCTAACATAAAGAAATACAGATCTGGGACATTAGCGCGAAAGACATGTTTTTCTTTTGCGCAAGTGGATTCGCGCAAGTGTCCGGATACTAAAGAAATACTCCGAATAAGTACGAAAGTATATCCATATAATATTAACAAGTCAACCTAAGTTATTAACGACTAGCCTTTTTCTAGTGTCATCAACCTAGTGTTAGAGTTTAGTAAGCCGTAAGCAATTGACATGGTCTTTGCCGTTTAAAAATTTAAGTGTGCTAGATTCCTCACAATGTTTTCTTCACACTTTGATTATTTTTTTCTAATACGCATATTAATTCGATGTCTAGACGCAGAACTTGACTTTCGCAAAAAGTCACAGTTGCATATAAAAATCATCAACCTAGTAGTCGGCTTCTAATCTGAGATCTTGAGATTCTGAATCTGAAATACAGCTGAGTATCAGCTTTCTAAGGAACGACTATCCCCGCCACCCAAAGGGACGGTTCGATGCGAGGAAGGGTACGATATTTAAAAGTTAAAACAGTTTTCAGGATTTTATGAGGTGACCCTATAGATCGACTATTAAAGATCTTCATGATATCCGGGACTTAGAAATTCGAACCAAAGGCCTCTGATGTGCCAGTCAACACTTTAGGCTATCACTGCCTTTTAACTATTACAAAGATATTATCAATCCTTTGAACTATCAATATAGACAAATCTACCTAGTGCCGATCGGGCCCTAAGCAAGTCAGCGGACTAACTTTGAAAGTCACTTTCTCGCAACCCAACCCTCGCGATGGCGATGTGATGACGTAATGAATTCGAGCAATATCCGTACAATGTAGACCAATAAACTGGCCCATTCTAACCGATATGAAGCTAGATAGTATTGAAACAATACTTCGGTCCTTATTTTGCACCCACTCGCTCGTAAATGGTCAACTTTAAAGCCGTTGCCCGCAACTTTATTCGCATAAAATAAAATTATCGCGAAATATTTCGTAATCCTAAGTAATATTATAAATGCGAAAGTAAGTACTTATATTTATTTGTTAGGTACCTTTTCACGCCTAAATCACTGAACCGATCATCCAAAAATGTTGCATTAGGTACCTATACGTTGTCGGGTGCACAGAAACGGAAATAGGGTATCTTTTATCCCGAAAAAAGTACTGTTCCTGAGAAAAACAATAATAACCTTCTCTTATGATAACAGATGGCACCACGTGTCTTGCGAATTATGATTAAATATTCATAATTATATTGCGTTCCTATTACTTTTTATGATTTCTTCACTAGCTAGCAACATAAACAATATCAAACCAAAAATGGTGCGACAGTCGTAATCCCAAATATGAAACTGATCTTTTTGAATTATTAGATCAACTGACCTTTTTGGAAATGTAGAACGAATAAAATAGCTCTTCTTAATATTAAACGAATGCCTTATACTGGTTGGTATCTTTGAGATGCTAATGTATTTTTTTTAAATTAGATTGATGATCGATTTAAGTGGACTGGATTTTTTTAAGTTTAGTTTTTCATTTGAATTGTGAATCAAATTTTACAAATGTCACATGTTTATCCTTAAGGATCTTCTTGTCCTGAAATAACAATTTAATTGCTAAGGAATTAGATTTTAGTGCCTCAGTTTTGAGGACTCGGTCATTTACGTGGTAGGTACCTAAATTATCTATTCTGAGATTTAGGTTCATTCTCAGTAGGTGCTACTGTATATTTTCTATCTATGTATAAAACTCCTATGGCATTTAGAGAAAAAGTGATAATATAAGAACCGTGTGTATATTGGCTTTTGTATTTCTATTTACGTCCAAGATAAATAGAATGAATGACGTTTTTCGAACACATTCGAGACCTCGATTTATAAGAAAATCTTATCATGACTCCAAACTGAGATTGTTCACTTTTACTTAACCCAACTACTGTGGGACAGTTTAGGTATGTATATAGTGTGTATGCAAGTCTTGGTCATCGAGGTGAATGACCTCAGTGCTGGATTCTGTGGCGGGCTGACGGAATGTGTTGCCAAACGCACTGATCGGAACTCGACGAGAATGTACCGCTTTGGGCACAAGTAGGTAGCTCACCGCGTCACCGTATATGCCGACACTACACTTTTAATGAAGACTGGCAAGCATGAAATATAACTAAGATCAATAGAGATGTGTACACCCACTTTCCAAGCTGTCAAGATTTGCAGTGTCCTTCATTTTTATACTAACTTTTAAAAAATCCTCTAACTTTCGACAGGTTTACTGTTGCAGTCCAATCTATAAAAACTGAGTTTACTAGTTATAAAATAATATCTAGATCCTCATACTTCTTAACTATGTAATTTTTTATGTGTGGTGAAAAAAGATTTTTTGTTGGAGGGAAATATTTAAATAATAATATAGGTAAGTAAAGTTTTTTTTTACGTAAAACGGTTTTGTCATCAGAACTAAAGCTGTGTGCCAAATCAATCTGTCAACAGGAAGGGGGTAAAATATCGATTACGAAATTTGAACCAAATTATAAACAGAGCAAGCTAAATAGTATCGTTTAAAAACATCAATGTTTTGTTAATTTTAACTAATCTAATCCCGCGTATTATTTTTCCTTGTCCTGCGCCAGTCTAAAACATTTTTTGACTGCTTAAATTTTCAGATCCATAAATGTTTAAAAGTCGTGCTTTACGATTGTGGAAAACAAAGTCTACTGAGACGAATCGTTTACAAAACCCTATTTTGTAAAGTTAACTTAGAGCATTTATTGCTTTAAAACATAATGATTAAGCAAAAGTTTTTACCTACCAAAACTTTTTTCTATCAAGTCTGTAGGATCTAATCAAACGAAGTTTATATCATCAAATTAATGCAATTGTGCAATTTTTCGGTAATAAATTACAAGATTCTCACTTATTTTCTTTGCAGAAAATTAAGGTTCATTGCATCTTCAGTACATACTACATAGTTGATGATCAACTTCAGTGTTATAGATTAGGTAAACCTTCCGTAGGTCTCTAACAAGGCTTTACACACTTGAAAAATCTTATGTGCTATTTCCCTACTATCGATTTGAATATTTTGTGCTCGGTAGGTATTTGCGACGCAAACAAGACGGTTGATCGCTGCTGGTTTGAAAACTCTGTCTCATCACTGGACTACTTTTACGACTTGCATAAGTAGTGGCATTGGTGTTATTCTTCCACCACAAAGGTATACGAAAAGTCAATGGTGCAAGCTTAATGTCTATGGTTTTCGCGAGCACTACACAATCGACGCCCCCAAGGAATAATCCGGTAATGTTATAAAACAGTTTTAACCGCAAGGACGCCGGCGACGCACAACAATTGATTTCTTTTGTGTCACATTTCTCGGTGTTTGACGGTTTCATCGGAATTTCGACGCGCACATTTATTAGTTGGTCAAATCTTCAAATTTCGAAACGTTAAGATTAGACAAGCTAATAAAAGAGAGGCGACAAAATTTCAATTAAAGTGGCTTTATTAGGTGCATGCCTTATTTCATGCCTATTACCTAGCATGTTTAACTAGAGGCCTTTGAAGGCCTAAATCAAACAGTGAAACACTAAATCAAACACTGAAAACTATAGTATACTTTGACTTTGCTTAGACTAAGAGAGAGACGGGATTGTAAGCTAATGACGTCATAAACCGATATACCTACATATTATTGAGTCTTTTTTAAATTTGGATTAAAAAAAAACTCAATAATCTAAACCAGGGCTGTCCAAACTATACACCTTCGCGGGCTAATTAAATTTCATACAAAAGCTGGAGGGCCAGAAAAATATTTTCAGTTGCAAGACTGAAGATAAATAATTATACCAAGTATTGAGTACATGTTTTGACAACGAATAATATTATCCAAACTATTTGTGTCCAAAACTATTTTTAGATTAAAATGTGTGTCGCGGGCCGCATGAAAACAAGCCGCGGGCCGCATGCGGCCCGCGGGCCTTGGTTTGGACAGCCCTGATCTAAACGATCTTAATTTTGCAAAAAAGTAATAAGATTAATAAATAAATAAAATACGATAATCCATTCCAAAAAATTCCAAAAATAATGAATACCTAAACATTCTAGACTAAACACAACCTACTAAAATCACGTGTTATTCATTTGACGGAGCCTTGAACTCGAAGTCTGCGGGAAATTTATGCTGTCTCTACTTTACACCTTAGATATCGGTATCCGGTTTGTATGCAATATTGCAATATATATTTACATGCGTGTCTCAAAACTAGCTATCACTGACTGGCTTTCTAAAGATTTCGACTAATTCAGTGAATAACATAATCTTATCTAATCAGATGATCGAGGTGGCTTAAACTCGATGCAGATGAGAAAAATATAGCTAAATCGACTAAGAAATGTATTTTTAACTCCCGACGCGAAAAGAGGGGTGTTATAGACTGTGTGTCAGTCTATGGCATCTTAGTTCCTCAACAAATGGACCGATTTTAATTTAGTTTTTTTTTATTCGAAAGGTGACTTGATCGAGAATGTTGATTAATTACATCGTATAAATTATGAGGGTTTCCAATTTAAAAAATGTAAAGTATGTACGTATGTACTGTTTTAGTTTTCAAACAATAACCAAATTGATTAACTTAAGGTATAATAATTTATGGTCAATATTTCATATCTCTATTTTTTACCGTCGTAATTCCGGTTTATCGGAAGAGTATCTAGTAAATAGACTACTCCAATGCTAGACATAGACAATTTAGTTTTTAAAATAAGAATTAATTATTCATAGACACCCACCCTGGTAACGATCACCATGATGACGACGGCATGTGGTCACCGGCACGATCTGAAACAATAAAACATCATTTTAATAATAATAATTGGTATCTACAAGCAAAATGTATGTGTAATATATGTTTTTTTAATATCTTAACATCTTGAGAATATCTGGGAATCCCCTGTCAAAAATTGTCGAGGCAATGGCCCAGAGAAAACAATTAAATTGAGAAATTAGAAACTCTACCATGTTATTATTTTTTTTCAAATGTTACTTACTTCATAACATATAGGCACAGTATAAAGAGCTCTTTCCCTACAGTAGTCCAACGAACACGTCTAGACAGAGCAATCGTGCGGGGTGTGTGGGGCGAGGGACGGAGGGGGGGCCGCGGCTGTCAGTACCTTTTTCCATACTCCATTCGGGTACTACACCGTCATTTGTTTTTAGTGGGTGGCACATTTTATTTATTTTAATTTTGAATGTTGATTCAATTTTTCAACGGGTGTGTTGATTATAAATAATTATGACATTATTTTTTAGATCCAAGATGGCGGATACAAGTTTTTGAAAAAACTCAATATGGGTATCGTTTTCGAGGTTTTCAGGAGGGGTGATTACGAATTTGACATTAATTATTTAGACATCCAAGATGGCGGATACGAGTAAAAAAAAACAATATGGGTATCGTTTTCAAGGTTTTGGGGGGTGGTGATTACGAATTTGACATTAATTTTGAGATCCAAGATGGCGGACGTGAGTTTTTGGTAAAAATCAATATGGGTATCGTTTTATAGGTTTTCGGGGGTGGTGATTACGAATATGACATTTATTTTGAGATCCAAGATGGCAGACGCGAGTTTTTAGTAAAAGTCAATATGGGTATCGTTTACTAGGTTTTCGGGGGCGGTGATTACGAATATGACATTTATTTTGAGATCCAAGATGGCGGACGCGAGTTTTAAGTAAAAATCAATATGGGTATCGTTTTCTAGGTTTTCGGGGGCGGTGATAACGAATATGACATTTATTTTGAGATTCAAGATGGCGGACGCGAGTTTATAGTAAAAATCAATATGGGTATCGTTTTCTAGGTTTTCGGGGGTGGTGATAACGAATATGACATTAATTTTGAGATCCAAGTTGGCGGACGCAAGTTTTAAGTAAAAATCAATATGGGTATCGTTTTCTAGGTTTTCGGGGGCGGTGATAACGAATATGACATTAATTTTGAGATCCAAGATGGCGAACGCTAATTTTGAGTAAAAATCAATATGGGTATCGTTTTCTAGGTTTTCAGGGGTGGCTTTGTACTTGGAGACCATGCGGACTCTGAGATATCGATTTTGAAAGCAATCGGTCCAGTAAATAAAAATTTCAAAATGGCGGCCACGTTTTCCAATTTTGATAACGTGTTATACATACTTACAAAAAAAAAACACTATAAAAACATATTTTTGTTTTTAGTCCTGTGTCAACCCTAACACTTTTTACGTCGCGACGAATGTCTAGACGTTGTCGGCATTTCCGAAAACATCAAACGCGTCGACTGACTATATGATGTTTAGACTATGATATAGGTATATACTTTGTGCAGTAACGAAATCCGTTCTTTATTCATTAAAATCATCTTAATCATTGGAAATGATTCAGATATTTTTATGTCAGATACTAACTGTTGCATATAATATGGCGTATCACGAAAAATTACGTAATCATACGTGCATACGCATATCACACGTCATCAAGGAAAATATTCAATACCTACTACTTTTGTACTTACTTTATTTTCAACAATATAGTTTTAAGTATGCTCGTAAGCTTAAGTCACTTACAGAAAAGGAAATAAATATTAGGCCATAAAAGTGTATTATGCAAGACAGACAGTATCTATAAATAAAATAAATAAAATAAAATAAAATATTCTTTATTTCAGACAATACAGAATCCATAAAATGAAAGAAAATAAGCTATATCACCCTCTTAACTAGAGACCTCCAAATCTATGAAAGAATGTATTGGATCTTGTCTCCTGTGTCTAAGTTCTAAAAATACTTATAAAATCAATAATACGCGATAGAGATTAGCAGATATCATTGATTTTATAATAAGTATTTAAACCAAAACAAATTACGGAGACAAGACTAATTTTTCTTTTTTTTTCCATGCATGTTTGCAGAGTGTAGTAGTTATACTGCAAGACCTTAAGATAAACTGAGCTTTACAATTTACATAATTAATTACAATGATTAAGGCAGTACCAATGATTTATTTCAATTAATTCGGCCATATTGAAAGCTTGAAGATGATGAAGAACAAAAGACCATATTGAAAGTGAAAGAATACCGCAGAAGTCACTATTATTACCGGGTAAAGATAGAAGTCTGAGACTAATAACGTGTACCATCAGGTAGATTCATGCCTACATGCTGCTTTTCTTATTAAGAATAATGAATAAAAGGGGTTATCAAAAATAAAGACTAATGAATTTATAGCTTTCTATAAAGCGTGAGGTGCAAAGCGCATTCTTGGGCAATTTTGTCAACTGCGAGCAGGGTTCGTCTAAGAGAATTCCGACAGCATATAGTGGGATCATGAATAGCTAGTCAGCATAGGTGGCTATGACTCTACTAAAAGTTGCAGGTTCAAATTCTGTTCTAATCGTGTATTCCACCTTCTTACTTTAGACATTAATTCTTAAAAAGCAAGTGACATTTAGTGTTGGTGTTGAGTAAACATTAAGATTAAGATTATTCTGCTATAAATATCAATTTAGTAGTCTTCTCCATAAGCATATATACATAACATACCTATAAAACTCTATAGAATACATTATTTCTCTAGAATATTGGCCTTTAAGTCTTTGAGTAATCCTTTCAGAATGTTTAAAACGATTTAACTCTATTGCCATCGCCTCTCTTTTTCGCGAAAAAACAAACCAATCTTAATTATTCACAATCGGTTCCTACAAGTACATTGTTATCGGTTATCCACAAGTTACAAGTATCAAATTGTTTTTGAAACGATCCCCCATTGTTTGATAATGTGTGATGCTCTTGTTGCATTGTTCTATGCAAGTACTTAGCATCGGACGGTCCATTGAGATGAAGGTGGTATTCAACCGGTTTAAAGCGGGTTCATGGAAGCCAATGCTCTCGTGGTCCCATTAATTAGTTCCACCAGCTTTTGCACACAACTTCGCCTGCGTGGAGGTCGGACCAGGACAGAAAGTACTCAACATCCTAATCCAGGTCACTATAGTCTGCAATGACTTAAACCCCATCTTCATCTCAGGAATACGAATAACAACCCATTTATATATGACCTCCGACAGATATTATATAGTTAAAATTTCAATTTTGTTTCGCGTTTCAGTAGACATACCTATAAAAATCCCATAGGACAAAAGGACAGTCAGATTTTCGGAATTTTTCCGGGCAAAATTTCTGCTATTTACGTCTTTACAGCTAAAGTACAGCATCCGCATCCGACTAGGTGATACATGATAATTTTAGCGATGTATAGTCCTACATTTAGGCCCAGATCCATAGGCTACGGATAGGCAAAGACCTATTGTCTTTGCTCTACCAAATACTGTATAATATTCTTTTTCGGCTCTACCTACTTCAAAAATGTATTCAAATCTATTCAATTTTTTAAGAAAATCGAACCGAATTTATACGAAATTTTCTGATAGGTAAAGAAATGGTATATTACTGGTGAAAAAAGCCATTAGTTATTAATAATTGTAACTCATAACATAGTAAATTAAATGATTTATTTATCAATTAGTTTTGTTATCATCAATTAAACCTAGAGCTCAATGGCGGCAGCCCTGATATCGAGCAGGTGTTAAATGAATCAGTTGATTTAATAATAAAGTGCATTGTTAACACTGACTGGGAGAACTTGATTAATGTTTTCATTGTTTTGCATTCGTTTCGCGATCTTTGATACCTTAAAGCATGATGAAATTGAGCACTTTAGTCTGAATCTTTTGGATTTTTGCTTCTAGCCTTCAAATCAGCTTGGATCTATCTAATGCACGGCCAAGATAATCAATTTACAAGGTGACCCATAAAAACATGACCCATAGTTCAAAATGTATGTATTAAAAAAATAAGCAATCCAGGTAAACGTATGTATTAAAAAAATAAACAAAGCAGGTTTTGTCTCATAAGAAATAACCGACTTTTTAACATGCTCCATAAAAAATTCAATATTCTTACCTAACCAAAAAAAAATACATAAAATACACACCTTAAACCCATTTACACGCAAAACATCTTAACGTCTATAGAACAACAATTTAAAAGGTTTAAGATGACATTATAATACGCGGATCGTGCTCGACTCCGGCGCAGCTTGATAAGCGCGGTGCGTGAGCGCATGTCCACGCGTAATAACAGACACATTACACAAATAATTGAGAAGACACACTGCATATAAAGGTAGACAACAAGCTTGCACATTATTAGAAAACGTAGGATCGGCAATGGAAGTTGAAAAACATTTCCATTTGCAAATCACCAGAACGCTTTGGGCCCGCGCATACGGCGCAGGCGGCTCTGTAAAATATTTCTATGGTAATTTCATAGTAGGTAACATATTCAGCTTTCCTTACCTACTAATATTTTATATGCGAAAATATGTTTGTTTGTTGGTTTGCCCTTCCTTCGTCCAGCAATATTTCCCGGAGAAGGACCATGTGGCTTTTTCTATCCGTTAGAAATATAAGCCTTAGAATAAAGGGATTAAAATATAATTTTCAATGCTTGTACGAGGGCTGCTATTTATGTATCCGGAATAACAAAAACAAACAAACATCTATCATTGAATATAGTTTTATTGCTTTTTAAAATATTCGCCACGATGATCGATGCACTTTTGGATACGATGAAACCAATTTTTATAGCACTTTTTCCATTCTGATTGGTGTATCTCCAAAACATGCATTTTGAACGCATCAACGGCTTCTTCGCGGATCGAAAATCGTTGACCACGTAATTTATTCTTCATGTTTGGTAATAAATAGAAGTCGTTGGATGCCAAATCAGGGCTGTACGGCGAATGACACATCAATTCGATCTCCTGACCTTTCAAATACTGAGTTGTTTTAGCCGACGTGTGACAGCTAGCATTGTCGTGATGAAGGACGATTCTACGTTGTCGCTTGTTCTTTCTTATTTCTTCAAAGATTTCTGGCAAACAAATGGTCGTGTACCATTCCGAATTAACCGTTTTACGATTCTCTAGTGGCACTGTAGCCAAAAATTCAATTTAAACCAAAAAAACAAGCGACCATTTGCTGTAAAGTGCTTTTTGGACGAACAACTTTTGTTGGGTTCGGCTTATTATGGAACACCCACACCGTTGACTGTTGTTTAGATTTGGGATTATACGCATATATCTAAGATTGATCTCCTGTGTAGATATTATAAACAGCTTTTCAGGCACCACGATTGTATTTTTTATCATTTTTTCAGCACCAATCAACACGAGCCTGTTTTTGATCAATTCTCAAGTTGTGCGGGATCTAACGCGAACAAATTTTTTTTACAGTCAAATGTTCGTGTG
The DNA here is from genome assembly GCA_936450705.2 of Protodeltote pygarga. Classification (NCBI taxonomy): domain Eukaryota; kingdom Metazoa; phylum Arthropoda; class Insecta; order Lepidoptera; family Noctuidae; genus Protodeltote; species Protodeltote pygarga. Next base: position 13,085,795 of record OW388250.2, on the reverse strand, counting down.
ATGCTCGTCATATTAATGCCCAGGGATGCCTCTATCTCGCCATATGTAACATGACAATCTTGCAATATTAGTTCGCGCACAGCATCGATATTTAGTGGTACAACAACCGATTTAAGGCGACCTTCTTTAATTTCGTCCGTGAGCATACTACGTCCATGAATAAACTCACTGGACCAGTGATACACAGTGGTTTTCGATGGTGCTTTATCCCCAAAAGTCGAAGTGAGTTGATCTATGCACTATTTTTTCATTTAACCCACGCCGAAAATCGCAATAAATTTTCGCACGAAAATTTTCACGAGTTAAATCCATGGTGATGAAGACACGCAATTTTGAAAATGGCGCCAAATTGTAAAAACAATTGACAGTCAAATGACAATAACTGTATTCTGCAGCCAAAGAGTTCCATTTTCAAATGTTGTAATAACTTCTTTAATATTGTTTATGTTAGTGGCAATTCCGGATACATAAATAGCAGCCCTCGTAGGACTAGCTTGGGAAATGCGCTGCTGTGCCATCCACCTTGTGCCGGTTTGCGCTGGCTTAACCTTTTAAGTCCTGACTCCGCTGTGGAGAGATGTGTTTCCAAACATTTAACAGACTCTGAGAGGAGTCTACTCCTCTCCGCTTCAGTGGAGTCCGGGCGTTAGTCAGGTGGTCATATGCGCGGCTAATGCAGCTCCAAATTCTGCCAAGCCCGAAGCCAAAACCTTAGGCACAAATGAGTCGGACAAGTATTTTGTCCTTTTTGTGAAACTTTTACATGTTTTAGCACATGTGAGCTTATTATTAAATATTTATAAGTATTTTGTCTTTTAATTTTTCAGGAATTGCAGGTTTCGGTGACCAGAGTCCAGAGAAGATCGTATAAATTACGTATTTTAATTGACATACCGGTCTACAATGACCTGGATCTTTTGTAAGAAACTTCTAAACTACATGTTATTTAGATTGGGACTACTAAGTATATCTAATTTTATGGCAGTAGCAGCTCAGACGCACGTGTAAGTGAGCGGCGGAACTAAACGGCGCGCGCGCAGGAAGTCCTTTATGCGGCGGCCGTTCATCTCGCGGGACAATACCGCTTAACGTTACTAAGCTTTAACTATTGGTGCTATGGAGTTTAAATTAAATTAGATCAAGGTTTAATAGGTTGTTGAACCTTTTATATGCTGTCGATAGAATCACAGATTACTATAGAATCGCACGAAAACCATTCTTCTGTCATGGCTCTTGTTATTTAAATATGTGTCTTTCCTCGTGGGTAGAGTAGAGCATAAACAGCGAAAGCTATGATAATTAGATTGAGAGGAAACATCCATCCATCCTCACAAAATTTTCTATTATTAAATAGAATTATGAATTAATATGACAACTCCTCAGGAAGCAAAAAACAACAAATAGAATTGCACTTACACATGTTAAATTAGAATCAACCAGGAATCACATAACATCACAACTCCAAGAATCAGTGCTTAGGTACCTACACTTATCTCAACCAGTATCCAGTAAGCGTGGCCATTTCTAGGAATTATAGTAAAATACTTGTGGGTACCATATTTGTCACCTAGCGCGAATACCCGCTATCTAACGGAAAGGAGACAAGTGGCGGATCTCAGATTGCGATTGCAGGAACATAGTACAGATAGCAACGAAAGTTAGCTCAACACAAAATATTCAAAACACTTATCTGTATTCCTAACTACTAAACTAACTAAAAATTAAAGGAGAAACTGATTGACATATTGACAACTTAACCTGTTTTTTTTGCAAACTTGGAATTTTAGAATTTTCAATGCAGGGTAACTCTTGTAATGAAAACCTTGCCCGAAAGAGGGTAAAATAAGGGATCATTAGTATCATTAGTATAACTGGAATGATATAATAATATACACAAATTACAAAATTTGCACATTTAGCGAATTGCTCTTTTTGAGAATTGCACATTTTGAGAATTGACCTTTTTAGAATTACTCATTCTGAGAAATGCCCGCAGCTCTCGTGGTCGCAGGCAGACTACGAGACCACGAGAGCTGCAAAGCACTGGAAACGTCAGGTCTTTGACAAATAATTAAATCTTGTACGCGAATAAATCCGTTAAGAAGTTGTTTCGTTATGTTAAACGTTTGCAAAAGTTTGAGGCAATCATTACTTGACGCCCGCGCCAGTGTCCATGATCAGTCAGAGGTTTAAACAATTGTCTCGCATTAGGTCCGTAGGTCAAGAAAACAATTTCTAATTGTGTCTAGCGGATGTTTACTGAGTTGGCAGTGTGTAGACAAACACTGTCAACTTGATCAACTTCCGCTGCCAACCGTACGTAATTTCACATGATGCATAAATGCTATCAGTTGATAATGTGTGATTGCAAATAGTTGTCAAGTTTCTATTTACAGCCACTTATGCAGTTTAGATGTCCGTTTCTTAGTAATGGAAAATAATAATAATAATAATAATATACTTGCATGTATGACTGACCATACCGTGATACTAAGGCATTAAGTCTAGTCTTATAAATGTACGATATAAAAATGTACGCTATGTTCATAATCCTTATAATAAATCGAATAAAAATAAAAATAAAATAAGTTTTTTTAATTTCAATAAAATACCTAACAGGTCGCCCACGGCATGACTCGCCCTTGGCGCCTAGAAGGCTAAGGCCACCTCTGCCAACTACTTTTGCATGTATGTTAATAATAAGAAGGCTTCTATCATATATCATAGTCATAGGCAGTAGCGTGCCTAGTACATAACCCTTCAAGCATTGCAGAGGGCCCTGCGTAGGTAGGTACTATGAGATAAAAAAAAACAGGTACTATGAGATAAGCATAGGCTATTAAAAACAGATGGTTAAAGCTATGCGTTCCATTCTACACTGATCGCAATCAAGTCATTGACTCTGATTACTTAATGACTCTGATTAACTGTAATAATCGAGTCTTTGATAATTCGCGTTACTAAGAAACGTCTTGAAGCTTTTGAAATGTGGTGCTATCGACGTATGCCTCTTATTTCCCCAGTGTGCGTAACATTTTTAATAAGATTATATTACAACGTTTTGGCCCACTCGATTAAAACAAATGATTAAACGATGGAAAATTTAATATTTGGGTCACGTGTTTCGCGGGCAAAATTTAAGGAAAAAGGAATGTTGAAAGGCAATAAAAGTACAGAAATCAGAAAGAAGAGAAAGTACAATAAAAGTATGGACAGGAATCGCCGGAGCAGGAAAACTCCTTTGTCTAGCGCAGAACCAGGACGACGGAAGAGTATCAAAAGTTAACGACCAACCTCCAGTAACAGAGAGGCACTATAAGAAGAAGAAGAAGATAACTCGCGGACAAATACACACGCGACTTTATGCGAGTGGATTAAAGTTTTTGAGTAATACATATCTGTCTGTATCCTTCTTCCGTAACCAGGCTTTAATTTTTGTCAAATATAATACGATTGGTTATGTAATTTAGTCGTGAAAAGTTAATAAACATACAGAATTACTTTCGGATGGTAACACTAAATCTCTATATCTTATATTAATGAGATGCAGAATATTAAACGTGCAATATGCATGGATGACTTCAGATGTGCTGTGTGTGTCGTATTGCCATGTCTTATTAAACTTGAATAGCGTTTAATGACTTGTCAAATTCATTAACATTGACGATAAAAAAAATTAGGTATCATCAATCATCGTACAACGGTATAAGTAACACATCATAATTATTATTTGAAGTTTTTCTAAAATAAAATATGCAATAACAAGATTTTTTTTCTAGAATTGCGTTTTAATAGGCGATGATCTAAAAAAACTATTTAAAAAAAAATTAATAGGTTTCCTGTCCTAATCATCTACGCGATCACGTGAATCAAATTATTGTGATTAATTTTTAATGATTAAGGACATAAAATATTGTGATTGTTCTGTTGCTAACAGTAGTCCATATTAACGTACTTGAGTAACTAAATATTTAAGCAAATACGGTTACCAAAGGAGTAAAGTTACCAAGCGCGCTAGTTTTTTAAGATGTCATCAATACAATTTAATTTTACCACATTTTCTGAAAAGGTATGACTGAAACATAAACAATACTAAACAATTTGACACAACCACATACAAACTTCTACAAAAAACTTCTTCCTTAACTAGCGTCCCTGGTAACTTCACTCTTTTGCTGACTGAACATGTGCTACCTACTTCATAAGAACTACGTATGATTGTTAGTTATAATAAGAATAAAAGGAAAAACACGACAATACTGAACAAATAATGGCTCTCACTTATTTTTAAATATGTAAGCACTGACTATTGTGTTGCGTATCTAATTAAGTAAGTTCCTACCTTACCTATCTACCTACAGTCGACAACACAAGTATGATAAAAAAAATCAAAATCTCCGATGCATAAAACCTAATTTATTTTCTAGCTAAGAACAATCTCGATCAAGTTTCTTTACAAATAAAAAAATACTAAATTAAAATCGGTTAATCCGTTTGTGAGCTACGATGCCACAGACAGATACACAGAGATGACGAAGTTGCAACACTCGTTCTCACCACTTTTTGCGTCAATTCAATAACTTCTATATTATAAATTTTCATAGCATACGACGTTTCACTTTTTATTTCTTCGAAGCTTCAAATAGAATTCAATAGCAATTTAATAGTAATTCAATAGAAATGAAGCGTAATATGCTTATCAGGGGTCTTCCTCTTCAATGAAAATATTAGCTACACGTTTTGTGCCTAAATATAACGTTTTCACTTTAATACGAATTTGGTAGGTCCTACGCAGTACTGTAGAGTCCCTATATAGGTTGTGTACCTCTTTGTACGGATGCAGGCTGCTCTGACAGCTTAACAGTTGGTATTCTTTTTTATTATTTGAAAAACTTTGAAGAAATAAAAAAATGAAACGTCGTATGCTATGAAAATATTTAAATGTAGAAGTTATTGAATTGACGCAAAAAAAGGTGAGAGCGAGTGTCGTATTCGTCTAAAAATGTAGCGAATTATTGAAACGGTGTCTTGAGGGTTAGCTTAAACAAAATTAAAATAGAGAATAATCTAATTATAATAACTAAGTATAAATATCTTCTTCTGTAAACATAATACCGATTAAAACTCATCATGTGTAGGTACAGGGAACGTTTTGACACACAATGAAAGGTAATCGCACTTGGAAAATTTAATTTAAATAGTAGTTGTGTTGTACACTATTATTGTCGAGCGTACGTGATGTTTACCTCTGGGCACTCCTCCGGTAGGACGCAGGGCCGTGACCCGCCACCTGCCGGTCGCGGGTGAGTGGCCCGGCCGTTTGTAAGTATGCGCGTTTTATGCGCGTGCGCACAAGTAAAATACGTACGTCAAATTTTGTACAACTTTTTAAGCAGTCAATCTGATGAGAATTGAATAGAAGTATTTTACTGGTTTACTCTTAAAAGTTAGTTGTATTCGTTTATTTAAATATCCGTAATACCGAATATTTATTCTGTACTAAAGGACCATGGGGGATTTTGTATGGACCCCGTCCCCACCCCCCAACAGTCACGAGCTATATGTCAACATGTTTGTTAGGAGCCATAGAAAGGCAAGCCACCTGTTTTAAGAGCGAAATCAATGGAGATTTTTTTTTACAGGACAAAACGTTTGGGTACTTTTATGATTATTTTTCATAAAAAATCTGTTATTATGTAGGTACATTTTTGTACAAAAATATAATACTAATAGGATAACAGTAATGTAAGAAAATAAGAAAGCTCATTTCAAACTACAAAAACCAATGTGTGTCTCCTCACGAGGGAACTCCTCAACGGTCAGTAGCTCGTACACAAAACCTTGCGTATACCTAGGTTTAAACATGATATTCACCATATGACCTGATGCTGCTCCAAGAATTGTCTTCACACGCAGGATTTCTTCAACGCTTATTAGCACATTTACGAAACTCTGTAGGCAAATACTTAAGTTTACTTCGTTTATTGCCTGCGGTGCTACAGAACTTTAATTATTTTGATCATTTAAAATCTGAAATAATGAACATTGGCAAAAACAAGTGAATAACGCCAAAAACAAGTGAATATCGGTAAAAAACAGTGTATTACCGGTAAAAATATGTGGACATCTGCCCAAGTGAATGCCGAAAAAACAAGTGAAAGCCGAAAAAACAAGTGAACGCCGAAAATACAAGTGAACGCTGAATAATTAATAAGTGAACATGGGCAAAAACAACTGAATATTGGTAAAAACAATTGAACCCCCAAAAAGACAAATGAACGCCGAAAACCAAGTAAACGCTGAAAAAGAAGTGAACGTAGAAAAAATAAATGAACATAGGCAAAAACAAGTGCATATCGGCAAAAACAAGTAAACGCCGAAAAACCAAGTGATTGCCGAAAAAACAAGTGAACGCCAAAATAACAAGTAAATGCCGAAAAAACAATTGAACGCCGAAAAACACAAATGAACGCCGAAAACCAAGTAAACGCCGAAAAAGGAGTGAACGCAGAAAAAATAAATGAACGTAGGCTAAAACAAATGCATATCGGCAAAAACAAGTAAACGCCGAAAAACCAAGTGAACGCCGAAAAAACAAGTAAACGCGGAAAAACAATTGAACGCCGAAAAACACAATTGAACGCCGAAAACCAAGTAAGCGCCGAAAAAGGAGTGAACGCAGAAAAAATAAATGAACATAGGCAAAAACAAGTGCATATCGGCAAAAACAAGTAAACGCTGAAAAACCAAGTGAATGCCGAAAAAACAAGTGAACGCCGAAAAAACAAGTAAACGCTGAATAAATAAGTGAATATGGGCAAAAACAACTGAATATTGGTAAAAACAATTGAACCCCCAAAAAGGCAAATGAACGCCAAAAACCAAGTAAACGCCGAAAAAGGAGTGAACGTAGAAAAAATAAATGAACATAGGCAAAAACAAGTGCATATCGGCAAAAACAAGTAAACGCCGAAAACAAAGTGATTGCCGAAAAAACAAGTGAACGCCAAAATAACAAGTAAATGCCGAAAAAACAATTGAACGCCGAAAACCAAGTAAACGCCGAAAAAGGAGTGAACGCAGAAAAAATAAATGAACATAGGCTAAAAAAAATGCATATCGGCAAAAACAAGTAAACGCCGAAAAACCAAGTGATTGCCGAAAAAACAAGTGAACGCCGAAAAAACAAGTAAACGCGGAAAAAACAATTGAACGCCGAAAAACACAATTGAACGCCGAAAACCAAGTAAGCGCCGAAAAAGGAGTGAACGCAGAAAAAATAAATGAACATAGGCAAAAACAAGTGCATATCGGCAAAAGCAAGTAAACGCCGAAAAACCAAGTGAATGCCGAAAAAACAAGTGAACGCCGAAAAAACAAGTAAACGCTGAAAAAACAAGTGAACGCCGAAAAAAAAAGGGAATGCCGAAGAAATAAGTGAACGCCGAAAAAACCAGTAAACGTCGAAAAAACAAATGAACGCCGAAAAATTAAGTGAAAATGGGTAAAAACAAGTAAATATCGGCAAAAATAAGTGGACATCTGCAAAAACAAGTGAACGCCGAAAAACCAGGTGAACTTCGAAAAATAAGTGATCGCCGAAAAAACAAGTGAATTAGGGCAATTTTACGGGTTTACGAGTATTTAAGAAAATTACAAGATTTTACGGCGTCCATTTTTTTTTTCGGCGTTAACTTGTTTCTGCCGATATTCACTTGTTTTTGCCCTAGTTCACTTATATCCTCGGCGTTCACTTATTTTTCGGCGTTCAGTTGGTTTTTCGGCGTTCACTTGGTTTTTTCGGCGTTCAGTTGGTTTTTCGGCGTTCACTTGTTTTTTCGGCGTTCACTAGTTTTTTCGGCGTTCACTTGTTTTTTCGGCGTTCACTAGTTTTTTCGGCGTTCACTTGTTTTTGCCGATATTCACTTGTTTTTGCCGATGTTAATTTTTTCATACTTGTACGATCAAAATAATTAAAGTTCTATAATAGTACCACGGGCAATAAACGGTTTATTTATAATACTTTAATATTGATCATAAACTAATGATGCAACCAGGATCTTCTTCTCACAGAAAACTCCTTAATGGTCAATGACTTACAGAAGCCTTGCATAATTATGCTTACGCATATTTTGATAATAAAACGTGATATTCACCATATGACCCGATGTAGAACTAAGAATCGTCTCCATCCGTAGGATCTCTTCAACGGTTTTTGGCAAATACAATAAACACAGTATATGTTTACTAATTAAACATGATATCCATCATAAACCCACGATACCGCCAGGATCGTCTTCTCACCTGAGAACTCCTCAACGGTCAATAGCTCGTACACAAAACCTTGCATATTCCTATGTTTATTTAGATGATTCACCATGACGTATGTATATGCAAAGTTTTTTTGGACGATCTATTGACCATTGGAAAATTCTTACATGTAAAGAAGATTCAAGCTGCAGCATCTGGTCAGTGACTGTCATGTTTAATCAGCTAAATAAACGTAGGTATGCGGCGCAAAGTTTCGTGCACGAGCTACTAACCGTCGAAGAGTTCTTACATGTGGAGACGATTCTAGCTGCATATCAGGTCATGGTGATTATCATGTTTAATCATCTAAAAATACGTAGGTACAATGCAAAGTTTCGTGTACGAGCTATAAACCGTTGAAGAGTTCCTATGTGTGGAGATGATTCTAGGTGCAGCATCAGGTCATGTCAATCATATAATTGTATTGTTAACAGAACTGAACGTGTATGAAAAATTCTAGCTAAATCGTTTAGGAGGAACTAATAAAATAGCTAAAAATAGCTTGAAAAAATGGCACACAAAAGTGCAATTATTTCATGAACCCCATTCATTTCAAGATTGTCGCCATAATAAAAAAATATCAACATGTTATGATGCTTCGAATGAGATATGTTTCAAATCTGTTGGAGGGTGGGGACACTTTTACCCAAGGTCCTTTAATAATAAATTACTAATTACTAAATTTATTTAATTTACCTAATAAATATTTTTTTAAATAAGTTTAAAAAATAAACTATGTACCTACTTACTTTAATATTTTAAATTTGGGAGAAAGATTATTTAATTAAAATATAAGGTTAAAAAACCTACGTACCTTTGTACGTAGGTTTTTGAACTATATCAACTGCAACACTTGAAAACAGGGGTGTAATAAATAATTTATGTGTGTTATATAATATATTATAATAATTGATGCCATTCTAAACTTTAAGTGAATTTAATTTTATTCTAAACTTTCAGTGGAAGATAATGACACGTTTAAATTTGATTTAAAAAAATATGCTAATCGCACTACTTCGAACAATTCATGGTTCATATAGCAACCATAAAGATAAACAATAAAAGATTTTTGTTTATTAAAAAAATCCAATGTAAAAGAAACAGAAAGTCTCAGTTACGTCTATCGAAAACAGAGAAAACTAGGTATCCATCGCTAATTATTATTGCAGTAGTGCTTAGTGTCGCAAATGTGTCGATATTATGTAAACATCGATGTTTGTGCATTCAGTCGTCGGAAGGCGCATTCACACGCGACTGAGCAAGCTTCCTGTCGCCGCCTCTAGGAAACGTGCTCATTGATGCGTGAGACTGCGACCATCGATCGGTCCGACTGACCCCCCGGTGCGGTGCGTTATGTTATAAATCACCAATCGAACAATTAGGGTTAGGTTCAAGCTCTCCAATTTATCGATTGTTTCGCAGCATTTATATATAAAAGTTCGATATAAACAGAACAATACTATAAGTTATTGCAAGTATTTTTCTAAAAATATCGCCTGTAAAAAGTCGTACAACGTTTTGTCCTACAAAACCCAATATAGACCTACCTTTTTAAACCTAATTTAACAAAGGAGGAGGTTCTATGTTCGGCTGTATGTATTTTTTTTTTCTTTTTTTTTGTATGTTACCGATTTTTCAGTCAATTGTGGACCGATTTTGAAAATAATTTTTTTTAATTTAGAATATTAATATTATTATTTATTATATTTATTATTTACAGCCTTTTTACAATATCGAAACTGTTTGGAAAAATTAAAAGGAATAATACCATTTTTATTATTTGCCCTTATGTTTGTATGAATACTCTTGGCACGGCACATATATTTTATATGAAAAGCGTTAGGAAAAAAAAATACAACGATTTATCTCAAATACGATAATTAATATAAACTGAAATCAATTTATCAATGCTCAAATAATTAGAGACTATACTAAATTGATTGTAATGTGCCACCGCGATGCAAAAAAAGCTTAAAATTAAAACTTAAAATTATTTCTTATTTTAAAATATTAAAACAAGGTTTTTTCATTTTCTCAAGATTTTAAAAGAGATTGTTTATCTTAGGACAAGTAAGACAAAATAAATGATAAGTTTATATACAAACATTATCATTTCATATAATTATAGTTTAAAAAAGACACAAATTTAAGTCGTAAAAACTTTATCGTAAACTTGTGAGTTGACTTCTAATTTAATGTTCGATTCCTTTCAAATTCATAAACCCGTTAATTGATAGTTTCTTAAACTAACGGCACTATAATAATTAAAACATAGAAATCCTAAACCACAAACAGTATTATAATGAATATCAACTAAATTTCAATTTCCTTGATTTTAGAAATTTTTACTACGTTTTGTGTTACCAAACTTTTAATGTGTCTTGATTTCTCCATTCATTTTTTGAAATACCTATTGTAATAAAATAATATTGCATTGTAATAAATATAACAGCTCAAAGTTCTTGCTTGAGTTCATAATGAAAGCGATATTATTAAATGTTTCCAATAAAACAAATCTTATGTCACAAGAAACCAAATTATTTCAAATATTTTATTCGGATACATCATTAGGCTAACATCATACACAAAAGATCACTAGCAGGGTTTAAACAGTGTCCTACTAATTAAAGCCATCTGTCGCTCTGAAAATTAAGTTACGGGTATTTACAGCTCTTAATCCTTTTTTTTTAAGTATCAAGGCTCTATTTTCGAATTCTACAAACTTCGTCTTAACATAATTTTAACCTACATTTTCCAGTTCCACAAATCTTATCTTGAACGATAAAAAATAACATCTCGGTTCACTGTTAATTGAGAACAAGTACAAACATTCTTCATTTTAATTTGCATAGTCTCTCACGTTTATCAAGATAACGGGATTACAACAGACTCAAAACAGTAACTATAAAAAAATAGTGTGTAATGAACTTGTTATTTGTAAGCAACACTGTCCGGCGCGGTACCAACCTCCTTTGAGGGTTAATGTTTTCAATTCCTTCCATTTTTAAACGGTTTTTAGCTTGCCCTGTTTATTATTTGGTTCTATAATTAGTTCTTTAATTATTATTCACCCCCTTCCTGTTGACAGAATAATCTGATATTTTGTACACAGCTTTAGTTCTGTTGACAAAACCGTTTTAAAAAAAAAACTTATATTATTTCAAAGTATTTCTTAGATACATGCTGTCAAGATTTTACGTTTGATAGTATGATCCTTTGACTGATAAGTCGTAAGTTAGGAAGTTAGGAAGCCAGATAGATAGGATTTTCCTATCGAGTTTTAAAGCGAAGTTCGGTTTAAGGTGTGGATACTCGCTAATCTGCTATCTCACTCGCACACGCATTGAACATCACTGAATATAGTTATGAAATAGCAAAAAACCAAGTTACGAAGAATAACATTACAAAGTTTCAGCAAAAATTTCAGATTAATCGGAACAAGTTTTCATCCTTAAAAATTGCCTAAAATGAATTTTTACTTCAAACAATTTTTATACATGAATACTTGTTCCGATCTGAAACTTTTGCTGAAATTTTGTAATGATATCTGATCGTGATTTTATATCTTCAATCAACCTGAATGTGCGAGCAAGATAGCGGATTATCGCGAGTAGGCACCTTAACATGCGACACAATGCCCGCAAAGCAACTCCCGCGCATTTGTATTCCACGCACATCATTTGACCCACATTCTTACGTAGTGGTATTCAAAAAAAACTCAAATGTATTGTTATATTTTTTCAACGTCTTCGCCGACTTTACGACCGGAACCACGGGGGACAGGCTTTGTTTTGTATACGAGATTTGTTTACAAAAAGTGTTATTTAATCCTTATTTTTTATTTACTTTCACTTTTACTTTACGTGTTTCACATAATCGCAGTTTGACGGATTGATTATAGAAAAATAAAGTCGCTAGGTATATTTACTAATATTTATACCTAAATTAAAAAAAATGGATTTATGTATATAGTACCTACATAATTTCGCCGAATTTGTTGCCTAACTGATTCCTCTGACATACAAACAAAATTAGCATTCCCTTAAATTTATAAGACCGTAATATACTAGCTGATAAAAGCGACAAAAAATTTCTTCAGGAAGAATAATCCCTCGAAAAATACGGTCTCGAAGAATCACCCTATAAAACAACTTTAACGTATAAAACAGTAGCGTGACTGACCGACTGACAGACAAACGAAAGCTGCCAATTGAACAAGAGAATAAATAAGAACTTAAAATTTGGAAGAAATTTTACCCTGAGCGGGAAAATAAGGGATAACTTTCATTCCATATATCCACCTGATGAAGTTTACGCATCCAAAATTAGTAATCTGAGCCGCAGGTGAAACGCTATTCCTACTAATATTATATTAAGTTTGTGCGCATGTATGGATGAATAGATGTTTGTTACTCTTTCACGGAAAAACTACAAAACAATTTTAATGAAACTACAGTAATATAGCTTATACATCAGAATAACACACGCTACAATAATTCATCAACATACCACGTGGGCAAAGCTGCGGGCGGAAGCTAGTATCCTAAAAACGTTTAATTACAGTAACAGAAAGATGTTCTCACGATGTGTAAGTATGTAATGGAATGTAATAAATTACTATTATATCGCATACCTACATCTTACCCGGACTTACACGCCTATGAGGCTAAGATGACACTATTTAAAACACGTCTCTATATTTTTTTTTTATTGACTCGCCTGTATTCTTCAGAGGAGATAGGTAGTGTGCAGTACACCTACGTTTCGCCCGCTATGTTATAAGTCCCATGTAATAAGGGACGAGCCTATTGTCATAAACCGGGCACAATTCTAGACTCCGTGCTGCTACTGAGAATTTCCTAATGGAAAAACCCAATAACAATTTGCTCGACCCGGGGATCCAACCCAGGACCTCGTGCTCAGCAGTCGCGCTTGCTACCACTAGACCAACGAGGCAGTCTCTATATAATATAGGTAGGTATTTGGTTTTATTGTATTTTTTTTTTTTGTGAAAGGCAAAAATCTCATAAATAGGTATTATCATGACACTGAAACCGGTGTGTGATCATGTGACTTAAGTATTACCATATTGATCATAGCATTAGGTAAGTTATTGAGCAGCACAGTCTTATGGCTTCCTTGTGACTTTGTTGCAATAATAATAAAGTGTAATTTTAATATGAATCTATGACATTTAGTATCTGCGTGTAAAATAAATATCTGAGCATGGTACTCTTGTAAAGATTCTAATGTTTAAACACACATACTCGTACCTATATTAGCATCACTTGTAATTAACTAACAATGTAAACAAACCTACCTACTTGTAGGTTAAAATTGATTTCCAATATTTGATTGACTGATTTGTTGTCGTATATCGATTTGAAACTTTACAAAGTATTTGTGATCCGGATGATAATTGATACTATCTAAATTTAATTGCAACAACTAAACAAGTTTGGGCTCATTCCATTTGTTTTGACGAGTCGCATACGTTACGCTTGGCGATGAGAGCCTGAACTGTTTATTCTGATTTTAACTGGTACTGTAGCTTACCTACCTCTTAACTACGAATCCAATCCTATTGAAGTCAAGCTATAGCAAAAGTTGCAAATACCATAATCAGCCAGGAAATGTACCCATTGTTTCCTCGTAGATTATGGGCTTTGTGCTTGGCACAAATTTTTTTTGGCAAACTCTTGCACTCCAATGAGTTCGTACACTTATTTCGATTTATGATTGGGTTCGTAGTTCAAGATTTTCAGCTTACACTGAAGAATGGTAATGGCTTCTAATCTACCTATCGATTGAAATATGGGTAACTTTTACCTCTTATTAATGCTGACAAAATCGCAGGAAAGAATTCATAGAAGATCATAATTACTGCCTTAACTGCAATTAATCAGATTCTATATATGTAAAAGGTTATACAATTTGTTTTGTCCGGGTTCCACCAGAAACCAGAGCGGAAAAGAGATGTGTTTCGATACAAATGACAACATTTTCTTTCTCTCCTCCCCGCTTCTTCGCTTTGGTGGAAACCGACCCTAATTTGATAAAAGTTTCCGGATCCGAGTCACGTCGCGGCATTGGTTAAACAAAACATTTGTTCCTCGCTCGTCCCGCAAATGCAAACGTTCGAGTTCCAGTGAAAGTTGACAAAAAAGATTTTATGATGCGACTCGCGTTCGTCCTGTTTGTAAATTAGGACATTTTATAAAAACATTCCTGCAGGTACGGCTTCTGTTTCCTTTGGACAACGCTGTTTTATTACTTTCTAGGGACTGGAATTTGAATTTTTTATTCCGCTTATGACAACTGAACCACCAATTTGATCGTAATGGAATTTGATAAAGAGGTAGCCTGAGGCCTGGACAAAACATAGGCTAGAACTAATAGTCTTCTTAAGTTTTCGCGAATCCTATCCTGAGAACTTTACAGCTCACGTAGTCGCAGGAAGACAAAACAATTTCCACGAGATGACGAGAGCTGCTGCAAAGCTCTCGAAACAAAATTGACAAATTAATAACTAAAAGGGACGCGACGTGGAGCCTATATAAAATAACTTTTCGGATTTTCGTCGCGTCCCTTATTTTATTCATTCATTTTTAAAATAAAAAGTTATTTTACATAGGCTACTGCTGCTATTTGTCTCAATATAATACGAACAAAATCGCGGCCAGTGTTTAAGCTGTCCAATTCAAGTAAATTCTAAGAATTACTGGCCAGCTCTCAGAAAAAAAGGAGCCATATAAGAGTGAAGCGGAGTGAAAGCGGAGTCGCGGTTGCTATAAAGGACCTACCTACCTGCTACCTATAGGTACGTCGCAAAGTTAGAGTGTACAGAGTTCCCTTTATGGGTATAATTTGCCATTAAACAACGAGGTAAGAAATTTCTTTTTCTAAACAGGCTTGGAAAATTTAGAGGAGGTAGGTAGCTACATACTTCCTATAAATTTACAAAATCATTTTATTTTAATATAAGGAACATTATTATTGTTAAAGTGTAAATGACACTTTTAAAATTTCATCCTCATCATCCTCTTGACCATAATGTTCCCAAACTTTGTTGAAGTCGACTTCTAATCTAACCAGATGACACTTAGTCAGGAGGTACCTCTCTCTGGACCACCGGTAGTGGACCCTGTCCCCGATACTGGTTAGCTATTATTTTTACATTTTGTTTCATTTTGTTTCTATTGTACTAAATACAGTACAGTACAGTACCTACTATCATAAAATCCTGACAACACCTGACAAATTGGATTGCGGGGTTCCGATATAGTCGCTCCGTAGAAAACTGATATTAAACTGCCTCAAATTATGTAAATTAGAAGCCGACCCTAGCAAAGTTTGGGTATAATAAGGCAAGGAAGATGATGAGGATGAAATTTTAAAGGAATAAAATAATAATGTTCATTATATCAAAATAAAATGATTTCGATTACAATAACAGGTTCAGTGCCGGTCACGGCTCGCGTTCTCCACCGAAATGAGAAGTTCAACCGAGCCGTATAATTAAAACAGACACGACAGATGCAATTATAAACTTTATTACTTACAATAAAAGGTCGATTATTGTGTCAATAAAATACGCATGTATAAGAAAATAATCGTTGTCCGTTGTTCATTGCGATCGTGATAGGTTCCAACATAAATTTTATTTTTGCTACTTTTAATTTTAACTTGTCATGCTTTTAATGTAAGAATTTTGTAGCGATTTTCTTTATAAAGAGATTTAAACTTTATGTGCATGTGATAGAGTTTATTTTTAATTAATGAAAAGTGTATTACCAATGTGCAAATAAAAATAATAGTCTTTTTCAATGGAATAGTAATTTAAGAAACCTTTGCTTACTCATGTATATTGTTAAATAAAAAACTATAAGCAAGAATTCCTATAGCATATTATTAAATAAGTTGTAGTCGGCTGTAAAAATGCATTTTAATGAAAAAAAAATGTATTTGGTCTTGAAGATGTATTGTACATTGGCTTATCGATTGTATTGCATGTCATTGTTTTTTGTATAGTTCGTGAATAAACTTTTGATCTACACGTATGTATTGTATTTAAACGGTTTTATTTAGCTTGCCCTGTTTGTTATTTATTTGTTTGGTTAACATTTAGTAATTTGAATTTTACCTCCTTCTTGTTGACAGTTTGATGCGATATTTGGTACATACCTTTAGTTCTGATGACAAAACTTTTTACTTAAATATTATTTATTATAAAAATCACGTACATTACTTTGAGAATTTTGAACCATTTTTTAAATAAAAATAGTAATAATTATTTAAATAAGTCACATACATTAACACGCCAAAAGAGAAAATATATTTTATAACACTTTTATATAACTTTAAAATTAAAAATAATGACTACACCACTACTTGATAACACCAAAAAATAAACGTTGGTACTAATTTTATATTGTTATTATTACTTTTATGTATATTATTACTTACTTAATGCATAAAAGTTAAATCTCAGATTATGAAATAACACTAAGGAAAAAATTAAAAATATACGCCTACGTTTCTCGTTGAAGTCTTTTGTGGGGGCTACGTGACGTAGCAACTAATGACGTAGCAGTTATGACGTAGCAAAAGATATTTTTTCGTAGACATTTTTTTAACTGACTTAGATTAGGCATATGGCATTCCGAGGTACGGAGCAGATGATAATAAATTTATTCCAAATTTCCAAGCACATAACTTATGAAAAGTCAGAAGTGCGTGCCTTGGGTTTGAAACTGAGAGCTCTGGACTTGCCAGCCAATAGTTATACCAATAGGTTATCACTATTTCCGTTTCTATTAGACTCATGTTTATCTATAAATAAATCATCTTAGGCTCTCAACCCTTTACGCAAAAAGCGGGATGTTATAAGTACGACGTGTCTGTATGTGTCTATGGCATTGTAGCTCCTAAACGAACGGACTGATTTTGAATTAGTATTTTTTATTTAAAAGGTGACTTGATCGAGTGTTCTTAGCTAAAAACAATTGAGGTATTTCTATCGAGTTTTTAAATTTATAGTTATATCTCTTTATCTTTGGGATAGAAAATACACTATGAAAATATCTCTGGCTCATAAACTATCTCTGCGTGAAAAGAATTACAATAAACAAACAAAGACACTTTCGCATTTATATTAATAATATGATTTCATTATTGTATATGTAAGTTTTAAACGATTTATCATAACAGTTTTTAGAGAGTTACTAATAGCAAACAAATGTTCGCTTAAGCCCACACTTGACTTACGTAATATTTATTTCTGTCTTCATTATCTTATCGTTTGAAACTTTAAACACTGAATATAAGTAACACAACAAAGTTGTATGTAGGAGCGTCAATCCTCATCACTAAAGAAAGATTGAGATAAACTTATTTACGGCTCTCCAGACAGGCGCGTTTCACGTTTTGTTCTTTCACACAGTAACGTCCCGCGTTTCGCGTTTCATGTACAGACACCAGCAGGTCAAGCTACCCGAAACTATCAAATTTTCCCAATCAACCTTGAACATTATGCTGTAGCTATAAAGTTGAAAATCTATTAAAGAAATCTGACAGATTGTAGTAGCTTGAGCTACGAGACTTCTAACGACGCATTTTTATCAGCAGTGTGCAAAATCACAAGCCTTCCCCAAAGTCCACTAAAAACAGTCAGTTGTGTCTACAATTGCCTAAAAGTTATTTTCTTCGATAATCAAAAGATTCCGGCTTACCTCTTATAAAAATTGAACCTTCACCACTGCTGTATTATTTCCTTATTTAAGCAAATTATATTTATTTTATTATAATATATTTTTTCAATATTGCAGTTGCATGCAAAATGAAAAATTAAAGTTAATTTTTTTGTTGAAAGAAAAATTCTATGACTAGCTGGATTTGAACCTTCTGGTATACAACAGCCGCCCTGCCAACTGAGCTATTCGTAATCCTACTTCCATTTTCGAAATTTTCTTCTAAATTCAATCTCCGGCATAAAATGTTATAATTATTATATTATAAATATTATATTTTCAAAAAGTCAGTGACCCTGAATTCGAAATTTTGAATCTTGTATTTTTGACTAGGTCGTACAACGGTTATACCTGTTACTAATATACTGCAAAAAAAGTATTATAATAATATATGCATATATAAAAGTATTTATTTATGCGGGTGTTAAAAAACTAGAATGGCGTAAATCTAAAAGTCTGGTAATTAATAGTTTAATTAGCCCCTATACAAGCACTTTTAAAAAAGCATGTTCGTAATGTTTCCTTAAGTTGCATGCAGGAAACCCCAAGGTTCTATTTCTGAGTCACAATTGAACATTTTTTAATACATTGCTTCTTCCTACCTTGCATTAACACCATATTGAATAAGGTTACTACCAGCTCCCCATTGAAAAATAGCACAGTCTATATGCCTACTGACTGTGCCATTGGTTTTTCTCCGGATTGGCTCCAGCTTACTTCTTTGAAAAATTTACCCTCCGCCACTGCTTTATACACATAAAACATTAACGCTGAATAATAGTTTTCTGCAGAGGCAATCCCAGACCAAACCCTAAGCAAGCGGATACGATATAGGGTAGTAATATCTTAATCCTATCCTACCTTAATCCTAACTTAAATTAAGTAAAGTAATAAATGCAAAGTAACATTGTTCGATTGTTATTTTTTTCTAAACCACGCCTAAACCACTGAAATGATCGTTTTGAAATTTTTTATATACGTTGTCAGGTATATAGAAACGGACATTTATCCCGAAAAAAAGTACTGTTCCTAAGGAAAACATGAATAACGTTCATAAGATAACATGGCGCTACGTGTCTTCCGAATCATGATTGGATTTTAAATTCTTATTAACACGAGCCAAGCCGCAAAAGCTAGTTTTATATAATTATCATTCAATTAAGAAAGGTTCTTGATTATCGATGAGGAGTAAAGTAAACATGTTAAGTAGTAGCCATTGATAATGATCAGTAGTTTACTTACGTCCATAGATATAATAAAAACATACGAGATTGATACCAGACGTTACCGAACAAATGAAACGTAATCCTAC
This sequence comes from Protodeltote pygarga, assembly GCA_936450705.2. Taxonomy (NCBI): domain Eukaryota; kingdom Metazoa; phylum Arthropoda; class Insecta; order Lepidoptera; family Noctuidae; genus Protodeltote; species Protodeltote pygarga. The sequence continues at coordinate 13,066,424 of OW388250.2, read as the reverse complement.
AATAATATCAACAATTCAATGATATAGTGTTATTAGATCTCACCACTTAATTCTATCAACAATTGTTCGTTACAATTAGTCCGTGAGATTATGACAGTCTTCTTCTTCTTATCGTATGGCTGATGAACAACCTGGTGTTAAACCGCCCGTAGGTCTCTAGCATGGCTTTACACACCATTGAAAATCTCGCAGATGTGCTGGTTTCATCACGATGTTTTCCCTCACCGTTTTAGCAACTGATAATTAATTTATAATACGCACATAACTTACGAAAAGTCAGAGATGCGCGCCTTGGGATCGAATTCGAAACAACTGACTTGTCAGTCGACGATCATACCACTAGGCTATCAGTATTATGATAGTTGAAGATGTTAAACATGGTATTTTTCTAATCCAGCATTGGGTTGTATGAAAATTTGAAATATAACAAATTAGAATCATAATTTAGTTTTTGTTGGAATTCTGACGTTGTTAATGAAGGTACAGTCAGCAAAGGAGTTAAGTTACCAGGAGCGCTAGTTAAGGAGGAAGTTTTTTGTAGAAGTTTGCATGTGGTTATGTGAGTTTTTATCTTTCCGCATGCGCACAGCCAGAGTCGAATACCCTTCCAGATTATTTTCAAATCGAGATGAATAGGCATCTTTAAGGCCATTGTGCTGCACCGTAGACTAACACTATACTGCTAAAGTAACAGGTGGATGCGAAGTCAATAAAAATAACCCACCAAGATCGAAAACTGCACTGGGACATCTTGATTTAAACTTTACTTTTGATTATACATTTTGATTGTTGTATATTAATATACATATATAGTAAAAGTTTTGTTTATATGCAAATTAAATACATAGGAGTTTTATCACGTCTTTCACGAAGTGTACGTGCGAAAACTGAGATATATGTAATTTACAGCTCACTATTACAAATGTCCGCAAATCAGTTATATAAGATCTTACGTGGAAAGCAGTTATGGGAGAAATCTCCTCAAGACTGGCTATGACCGACACTGCTAGTTAAAACTAATTTATAGTTTATACAGAATGTTTTCCTTGTTCATCTTGATTATTGATGGTAATTTAATCATGAAATCAACCGCCATTAACGGTCTACAGCGTGTTTAATGTGTTTACCAATAGGGATTGTTTAGTTTTATAATGTTTTGAAAACTCATTCCATGATTAACGAACTCTCAAATCAGATTTGTTGGTTATAAACCTTAGAGATGTAGGTACATTACAGACGGTGTTTTCGTAGCATTTAAACATACGTTTTTTAAGTCAATAGCAATAAGATGATTTATACCCAGCCCCTTAATTAGTCTATTATGCTCCCAGTACTAGTACTTCTCTGACTACGCCCACGCATAACCTAAAACTTTATTCTAGTCTGGTCATTTCTGCGACCCTCAAGGGTCTGCAGCCTATGGCACACCAAATGGTTTATTACTAAGGCTATACTGTATTCATTCCGTTCTCGACCAACTGTTGCTAGGTTTACGAGAGAATCAATGCGTATTAGAGATCAATACTGTTTACAACTTTCTATGGGAACTGCACACTATTGTTTGACGAGGAGAGCGTTTATCTACAATTAGATAAAAAATAGAAACACAAATATGGCAATAGTTTCATTTTCATTGTGAATACATACTAAATAGTCAGTTAGATGTAAATAGGTAGGCTTTTCTAGCAAACCATGTCTTGGATAGTATAATATCAAGTACCTATAATGAAATCTATATATTTAACCGAAAATAGAGTACTTATATTATTTGTTTACATAATATTTTTTTTTCAACTGTATGGCTTAGATGTTGCTGTATTATTTCAAATATTACAAGCTATGAATAAACACTGAAAATTGGCGGGATTGATATCCTTGTCTCTCGGCTGTTAATTCCCCCGATTTAAGATTGCATCATGTATTCATGTCCACTTGTCATTCATCGAATTATTCCGAATGAAATTCGAATCGAATCAAAAATATAGAATGAAGCAATTTGAATGAATTGTAATTATAATTAAAACAACGATTTCCTTGTTCAATAGTATTATTAATATTTTGGTAGGATTTGTATTTTAACGGTTTACTATAATTGTGAAATTCTAAGAGCGATCTAGAGATGCGCACCGTTCTTTAATGAATGTGAATCTCGAACAAAGCGACAATTAGCTACTAATAACTAACGTAACTCATAACTTAAGTGTCAATTATAATCCAATAAGATTCTTGTCTTGAGTCGCGCGATCTAATCGATTGAACAGCGAAAATAATTTTACCTACATATTTGTTCATCCTACTTTCTTTTGCAACGGTAAAAACAACTTTATGAAATAGAACTAACAAGACTTTATTTAAAGAAAACTTCTTAACTTTAGTACGATATTAACTGTCGGCAACAAGAACCCATCCAATACAGGTATCATAATTCACGTGTAAACACCGCTGTGGGCTACGTGGAAGAAATCCACCGAGTTCTCGCGTTCGAATGTGGAACAATGCGCGTGCGACTGTACTCGATTAAATTAATTAACGTTCATCTACTTAAATCACAGGTGGAATACATATTTACACACCATCACCTGACTAGTAAACACTCAGGTCAAATTGTCACGTTTAATAAAATTTACCGTTAAGATCCGCTGCTGAGTGGTGCTCGGTCAAATGCCGGACCTGGTCCTCGTCATATCACAGACACAAGCACTGGTTGTTAACTATCACTATAATACGATCACTTCACACGATCACCGATGATCCCCGTACATTTCGTCGGTCGCGGTTCGTGTGTTGTCAGCGAGGGCCGCGTCGTGCGCATAGGACCAGCAAATGCGACGGACCGTGAATCATAACCTACCTGTTGCGCTTGCGTGTCGCCTGTGGACGGCGCGGACCGGTCCGCCTGCTGCACCGACACACACCGCCGCCATGTTTTATACAACCTCCTTTCAATACCTTTTTATTACTTTACCTGTAAACACTTGCAATAGAGTCTCCAAAATTATTTTTTCGCAGCAAATTCAGAACAAAACTTTAGGTTTTTGCTGCAAATATTGGTATTTCAGTATAAAGATAGGCGTAAAAGCCTTAATCTGCTTTACCGACGCATTTCACTGCCATCTAGTGTGCTTTTGCGGAACTAGTGATGTTGTTAACTTGACGTTAAACTAACATTAAAGTCACAAGACACCGTAACCATTAACTTAAGACTTAATTAAGGGAAATTAAATTAGTTTTTCAGATATAATAAGGTATACGAAAGATATAAACTGTAATACTGGAATCAATGTTATATTTTTGTTGTGTGAGTTATTAGACTTTCCACTCTAATCTAAGTTATTGTCTACTAGTCTTATTTCATGCTCAAGAAGTTTTACCTTATGGTCACAGATGGAGCCATTTACCCCATTGTGAAGCCTTCGTTTAGCTGTTGTAGGTCTTTATTTGTTTTACGGATACCTGTTTATGACTGACATGTTTATGAAACTGCTATAAAAAGTAATCGTTTATGGTTTCTTTTTAATAAAAACTAGCTGTTTTTCACGACTTTGTCTAAGTGAAATTATTTTTTTCTGCACTTTTCCGACCATGTGGAATTAAACAAAAAATCTTTTTACGGAAAAGTCGGAGGTGTGTGCCTGGTTTCGAATCTACGACCTTTGCCTTGGCTGTCCAACGGTCATACCACTAGGCTATCATTGCTTAACGCCCAGCTTAAACCATTGGACCTAGAAAGCCATTTTTTTCTTAGTTGTTGTTTTTAGAACGTAGGCGAGGAATAAGAAAGGATTTTTTTAAATTCAAAAATAAAATTATGCTAAAAGTTTGCATGAAAGTCCTTCATTTAGTTTATGGAATTTAACTAAAGAAGTAGGTGCTTCAGCCTTCTTGAAAAATGTTCGATAGAGGATCAAAAGGGTGAAAGTTTGTTTTTAGCTTATCTGTTAAAAAATAAGAAAGACGTCATAGAATTTTTCGAATTTAGCTGATGCTAAATACACGCGTACGAAGTGGTGGGCGACCCTGTAGTAAATAATAAATTACCTTCAGTATAATTATTTAATAAGAAATTTGAAAAAACCACTGATGGGATGGGATTCGACTTCGGCGTAACGTGCCGACGCTCTAACCGCTGACCGTATCCCATCAAATCATCGAATTTCGTTGTTTTTTTTGTTTGATTTTTTCAGGGCTTCAGAAATTTCGTATTAAATCAAATTTCTTATTAAATAATTATATTTAATAATCTAACATGTGCTATACTTACATGTAAAAATTCACAAATAATAAATACTTACCTTCAGGTTAAAATAGCAAACAGGATACAAATCAACGTATCTATATAAAATAAATAATTAGCTTTTTCTTGTAAGGATTCAACTTTTTTCACTGTCCCCTAAAAACAAGTGTCAGGTTACATCATAAAATATAGGTAAGAGGCAGACCGCCCGGCGGCCGTTATGACTCTGAAACAGGTATAATTGTATAAAATTAAAAAAAAAATACGGCACTAAAACTTGAATAAACTACGCAAATATAAAAGAGTCACATTACCATTAAAAATATTCTTGAATCATAATGAAATACCAACGATTATTTACATCATTCAAATTTGAACATTATGAAAATATTATGCTTTGTTGCCTACGATATTTTCTTTTTTTTTTTAGGATAAAAAGTAGCTCATGTCAATTGTCACTCTTTAGATCTTTAGATCATCCATTGCTCTGTTGCTGCTTGAAAGAAGGACAAACACACATTCGCAGTACGCAGTAAATTGAACATTATCTCTCCTGAAAGGTGCTGATCACAGATAAAGAATCACAAAACAAGTCACACATAATCTGACGGCACTTTTGACGTTGTGGTTAAGAAATTCGCCTTTTAGACAAATATTAGGGAGGTGATTGTGTTGGCGCATTATGGTCATCATTATTTCATCAAAATTAGGTGGGAATATCTGCGTTCATGAAAGACGACGGGATCATCGAGGCAATTATGTCGTGTACATAAATGGTCCTGCATATCTACCTCGCTCTAACATACGGGTATATTATGTTCTTTCTCTTCTCAATTGCCTATATAGAGACGTAGGGTACCTAATTATAAATCTATGGTAACAATATAATTCTGCAAGCAACACGAAGCTATTAAAGTTCAAGTTTACGTGCAAATAAAACAAAGATTCATTCATTCATGATTGCAACAGCTATTTTACTTTAAAATTACTTTAAATTGATTGCATTAATAAATATTCATGGCCCTTGTAGCTCTGTGTCGCCATTCGCCAATGTCTCAATTATGTTACGTCAATTGTTAATTGTAAATAAATAGGTAGGTACCATTGCTGCATTGTTATAGACTTCCTGGTTTTGGAAATGGGAAAGGAATTCAAAGAAATTTCTATTCAATTATAATTATGATTACATTAAGCAGTGATAATATTTTTTATTAATTTTTTACATGTTAAAGCACATGTTAGCTTATTAAATATAAATAGGTACTTATTAAAATGCGCTTTGCAATGTCGTGGTGGCGCATTGGTTACGGACCCGCTTTGCAAGCGCGTGGTTGTGGGTTCGAACCTGGCATGTACCAATGTGACTTTTTCAATGTCATATGTACTTTCTTAGTTAATCTAAGACACCACTGACTAACGGTGAAGGAAAACATCGTAAGGAAACCTGGACTTTAACAGTCTGAAATCGCCAACCCGCAGTGAGCTAGCGTGGTGATAAATGCTCAATCCTTCTCTGTATGAGAAGAGGCCTTTGCCCTATATTGGGACAGTTACAGGCTGATTTATATTAAATAAGAACTTTGAAAAAACAACAACAGTGATAATAGCCTAGTATATGACCCTTAGACTGCCAAGTCAAAGGTCGTAGCTTCTAGACCCAGGCACGCACCTCGGCTTAGTTATTTCGTAAAAAAGCTGAAATATTTGTAAATATATTTTTTTGTTGTAAAAAATTACATTAATTAAAGGCTTCTTGATAAATTATAATTATTAATTGTTTTTATGTAGCCATATGAAGAAACCGGTACTATAATTTTTTATTTATAACTCAGTATAATCATAGTTATCGAAGTGCGATTTGAGGTCATGAGAATTCACTTTGAAATCTTAATCAAAACGGAACTATTGAAAGATTTAATTTGAATAACTATTTCGTACATCGTTTATGTGAGATAGCTATCAAGTAATGTCATCGATAGATCCTGTCCTTAATAGCTCATAGGTATGCTGATTGCTGTGAATGTATGCTGAGAGTTAGGTGTTGTGCCGCACTTAAGGCGAGGCTGTGCGGCTAATTATATTTTTTATATTACTTAAATAAATTACGGCTGAGCATACACTGACTCTCCATCAGCACATCACCAGCTTTATAAAGCTTTCTTTAAAGTAAATATTTAAAAATCTCGTCAATTTTATACGAAGTTACCTATACGAATTGTAGGCTTTAGCTACGCCGACTGCCGAGTCTGTAGCTGTGGACTACGCTGTAGCTGTTAACTACGCTATAGCTGTGAACTACGCTGTAGCTGTTAACTACGCTGTAGCTATGGACTACGCTGTGACTGTGGACTACGTTCGCTGCAACTATGGACTACGCTTTGGCTGTGGACTACGCTGTGGTTGTGGACTTCTTCTTCTACGACTACAAGTCGGTGTTCCACTGCAGAAAAAGTACTCAAAAATCAAAATAGGTTATAAACTACCATAAGTAAATAAATCTAACCTAGCTCTACGTATTATATGTATTTATAAAAAAATCATCACTAATTCGATGTAAAAAAAAAAATAAAGTACCTAACCTAAGTCCATAAACACCTGTTCTAGTGATTCTTATACTTTTTCATAATAAGGATATATAAATATTGATCATTTAAAAATAATAAAAATATAGGTAGGTATTTAAAAACATTTGTTCAAAATGATCAGCGTCATTTGTAGATTAGTCACGAAACTCGAGAAAAAAACATTTTGCATATTTTATAATGCAATCATAATATCGAAGAGTTTTATGTGGTGCATGTTAGGCTAAGGCCACACAATAGTGTCAAGAGCACCATGCATTATAAAATAACTTAGCACAATAAAGTACTACATAATACATAGTTCTTTATGTGATAATGACGTGAGTTAAGTGAACTTTTACTTACATACTTCATACAAGGCCTTTGTGAACTATACCTATTAAATAATGTCATAAGTTTTCGCTAGCATTACACATTTATAATAAAAACAACAGAAAAAAAATATAGCTTCCGTGGTCGCAGGTTGACTCTTCAGAAACTGCGACCACGGAAATTGCAATGTTTTAAAAAAACGGAATACTTTTTATAACCTATATTGTCTCACTGTTGGGCAAGGCACCCTCAAATTCTTCCACTTAACTTTCGTAGGCAGTCTCCTACAAGTTGCCAACGCTTTCGCTGCCAAGCCATCGTCGTTTCCCGTTTCCTGCATAGGCTCCCAGAATATAATGGTGTTCGACTATCTTTCCGGAGACGTCCGGCTAAGCTACCCTGAGCATTCCAATTTGAATTTTTTAACATATATTTTTCCGTTCAAATCTTATTTATTATCGTGAGCTTATTCTATCTATAGACTTTTTCAACTTGTACTTTCCCGAAGATAAAAAGAAACAAGAAATAAAAATAATAAGGAAATACCTAATTAATAAATATGATAAGTTAGTGTCAACCACAAGTGGGGTTATTTATAAATAAGCAAGATGTAAAAAAAAACAAATATGAACGTAAGTGTTTGTTCAAAATAATAAATCATACGTCATTATGATAAGCCAGCTTAACATACTTCCTATTAAACTATAATTTCTCAATCTATAGTAGAGATATTTCATTACTGAGCCTAATTATGAATTCGAAAAAGAGGCGGTATTCGGCGTTTAGGTTCCTATAGGTAATGTAGGGAAGTGATTGAAAAACGAAGGAGATACAGAAGTGCACATTTAACTCAAAACCGCAAATCAATATTGCGATAAAAACCAGCGGAGTTCGTTACAATATGCTCATCGAAGGAACTCCGGCGCACACTGCTTGAATACTCGTGGCCTAACGTTCATTCTTTAGTAAAACGCAAAAAAAAGATATTATGAAAAAAATAAAAATAAATATGTGTGTTCACTGCTTAACATCTCGTCTAAGTTCAAGTTCCGGCTAGCAGTGAGCTCTGAATAAGTATATTAAAACCATTCAAACGATCAAAATAGAGGAACTGCAGCATATTTGGAATACCATTTTGTTTTAGACCTGCAACTTTTTTTCCGTGAGGTATTAAGAAATAAAACCTTGATTCAATTGAAGCAATATTATCTTACTATCAATGTGCAAGCTATCAAAAACAATTAAACATCCCTACAGGTTCAAATTTTAGGTTGAATGCAAAATGGCACAATTTAGTTTTAGAGATGGGGTGCAGGTATTTTGGAATAGGAATATACTCTGTAAAATCGGTTCCTAAACCGACTGAAGGTAATTTGGCATACTATTTTGGTATTCATCACATCGGGTATTCCAAATTAGCAACAAGACATAGTTTGACATAACCTCAATTTATAATATATTTATAAATATACAAATCGTTGAAATCAAAGCTAATATGCAAAATTAATTATCTATTTAATAGTACACATAAAGCTAAACAGCACAATCACAAGGAAATTTAGCGATGGCAATGGGTTAAACACGTACTTCGAAAAATTGCTCGCGCGCTGTTCCACGTTTTCAACTCTGGGCGCTATCTTAGAAAAATGACAGACTATCCGTGTACACATATTGATAGATGACGCTACTTGTAAACATTCTATGGTCCGTAAAATGAGATGGCGCTTTTAGTTTTTGTGAAATCCTGCTATCCCAAATTAACAACAGTATTCCATATTACCTTCCTTTCCTCTACACTTAACTTAGTTGAACAGTTCCAAAACTCCGCCATTTTTACTGACTTTTCATTGGCAATGACGTCAGCCTATCCGGCTCCGTTACATTGCGGAAGTCCGACGTCAACGCTGTTTAAATACTAGTTTATATGAGTCACTTGATTGAACTTAGCTGTAAACTTTTTTTTCGTTCATTCATGCCCCTTCAATTTAATTCACGATTAGTGTCAGCGCCACAACAAAAGTCGCCGCGGATTTCATGACGAAAAACGTAAATTAACCAAAACAATTCGTAGAATCTAGTGCCGCGTCCGTAAGACTTTTTTTCTAACGAGATCTAGACCCCTGCAAACGTTAACAAGATTTATTTAAATTACCTATCGATCGTCGTCGCAGCACGTTTGCCATATCCTATTAAATAACTATAAATTAAGAATTGAATTAACCCCCGATACAGAAAATCCTCCTTTTTTCAAACTAAGGATACTATCAAATTACTTTTCAAATAAAAAAACTAAATCAAAATTGGTTTATCCGTTTGGGAGCTACGATACCACAGACAGACACACAGATGCATCAAGCTTATAACACCCCTCGTTTGCGTCGAGAGTTATTTTTTAAATGCTGGGTTCTTTAAAATATTCTATATCTGTGTGCTAACGTTTGTACCTACAGTCAACACTGCACTTCAATAGACCACGTCAATGAATGGCCCAGTCACGGAATACTTACTTTATATTAATATAACACTAGGCCATCCATGGCTTCAATTACGTGGTTTTTATATCGCTAAAAAATAAGTATACCTTTTAATTGTCTTCGAATCCTGGTGCTCCAGTGGTTAAAACGTAAAAAGCAGGAAATAAACAAGCAAACATTAAAAATTTGTGGGGGAATCTTTTTGCACGAGGATCCATTTAATCCCATTTAAATTCAGAAAAAACCTTCGCAAAATAGCGAAAAAATTTCTTCAGTCTTTACAAAAACGTTTGTAAAATTAAACTTCAGGGGGCTTGTTACTGAAAAAAAATTAAAATACGTCTTCTCTAAAACGTCAAACAATAAAAATAAACCATTTTTCGTTCGTATTATAAGCCGGAACTAAACTGCGAACCTTAGTTATTTGTGACACACGTTGTTATGTAAATAGAGAGCAGAGTCAATGTGAAAAATCTTTAATTGATGTCCTTTTAAATATGATTAACTACGCAGTTTTACTTAAGGAAATAATAATCAAACTGGTGTGATTTATGTTGATTTTACGGCAATCATTGTTTTGTATTCTTTAGGTGGAACAAGACTGAGAATCTACAGTCAGCTTGTATGCAAGAGGTCTATAACTATGATCTATAGCTATAGATCTATAACTGTATCAGCCTCTAAATGGCGATGCCACCCTGAACAGGACATAATAAAAAACTACAGGTATACACAGAAAAGCTATTAGGTTGTCAGGGCCGCTAGATAAGGATAAAGTTTTTTTTATAAGTTTGCATGTGATAGTGAAAAATCGTTTACTTTTGTATAGGTTTTATTCCTTTAGGCCTTTTCAGAAAATATGTTAAAAATTTTATAAGTATTGATGACGTCTTGAAAAAATCACAACTTTATCTAACGCCCCTACCAACCTAAGGGAAGGTTCATATCTGACGGAACATGCGTCGCGTATTATCGGTCGCGTAACGCCAAAACAGACAAATGTATAGAAAAACACTTGACCGTTCACACTCAACCGATGATACGTTCATCTTATCTATAATATCGCTTTATACTTATTTAAACACAGGGTGGTCTCAAGTTATCACATAAAAATACCTGGGGAGTCCTAAGTGTGACATAGAATATTAAAGGTAATATAATATCTACTTTTAATTTTAACATAATATTTTACAAGATCGAATATCATCATAATTTATTGCAAAGATTAAAAATAGGTGCCTCGGCTTTTCCCATTAACATATCAATCGCATTATCGTAACTAAACACCACGACTATAGGTAATGAAATAATCATCTCAATAATTTTTCAACGGTACGAATGTAATCAAGTAAAGAGATATTCAGATATTCCATTTATTCAAATACAATACATATTTATAAAATACATTTTTAAATATATATAAAAAATAAAAATATAGATACATTTAAAAATATAAAATAAGAGATAATTATTAAGGTATTATTTTTTTTTACTAGTAAAAGGCCATATTTTTCCATTATAGGGCAAAGGCAGTCTCTTTCCACCACTCCTTTTTAGAGCTGGATTATACTATTATGGGAGTCAAGCTCATCCCGCCATCCCCGTCTAGGTTTGCCGCGATGTCGTTTGCCATTTTGAAGGATACTGGGTCATAAGTCTAGCCCATCGGTCGTCAGATCAGGATCAGGTTGACATCAGATTTTTTTGCAATAGGTGTATTACTAAGTCACCTAATTCACTGTACAAGTTGAATACCCAGATCTGGGTGGGGGCTCCACTCGGTGGTGAGTTTTGTCATCCGACATGTGACAGATTTCTGATCAATTTCGGCGATCTGAGTCTGTTTTTTCTGCATACATATCACTATTTAAATGTTGTAATTTATATAGGTATCTATCTATACTAACGTAGTGTATTGTTAACTTTGCTGTAGCTTCGTTGAATAGGATACCCATTGTAAACAAGATCATTAGATAAATGCCATGATATTTAAATGCCCTTGAACGCTTTTACTAGCAAATTTAACCCGGATAAGTTATCAGTTTCAGTCAAAGAGAACGGATCAGTCTATCTGAAGATATATTAATTACGCGATAGGAATGCGCACAAAAACTCGAGATCCGCGATAATTCGACCATCTTGACGTACTAATTATATATTAGAAGTTGTAGTGTACACGCACGCATTCACGATCGCGTCGTGTGTTTTGCTTCAGGATCTATGATCTTACGTAATTTTGGTATAAAATTACAATGCAGTCAGTGCCATATCTAGGGCTGTTTCAAATGTGGCGTAGACCCTGGAGGGGCGCAGTAATCACCATATCAGAGGGCGTATGGGGAGCCCTTATCTTACCAAAGCAATCCAAATGCTATTAAAGTATCGCATTTGGATTGCTCAGATAAGAACGAGTTCCGCATACGCCCTCCAGGACTAAATTTTAGGACATGCATGGGCGCAGTTATAAAGGCTTGCACCGCGCGCATAAAAGGCTAAATACATCACTGGGTATCCGCCCGTGTGTCTGACTGTCCCAAATCTAAACATCTTTTGATCCGTAATAAGTAAACACTTGAAATTTTCACGAGAGTGTGTATTAGAATTATGAAGAAGCTCGCCAATTTTTAACATATTTTATGTTTGTTTTTTACATGATACGCACATATTTTAATTGTTTGTGCACTTATTATATATTTTATGTTTTATGCACTTATTAAATTAAAATATTTAATTTAAAAAAACTAGCAAAAACAATTTATTAACTATTCGTAAAATGCCAGAAAACAAATTATTAATGCTATTTAATCATATAAACAGCGGATTACTACACAACCAGCGCGGGATAACTTACAGTATTGAGTAGTTCATACCTAAATTTTAAATGTAGAAATTCATTAATCGACTATTCTGAACCATGGATCAAAAGACAACGACTCGAGGCTCCTGTTTCTACCAGTACCCCTTGCTCCTTCAAATATTTTACCGCAAGTAAATTTCCAATCGGAATTTCCACCCAAATGTTCATCATGCAAAAAATATTTACTGAACACTCTGTGGTTAGAGGTAATTAAGGACCTATTGAGTGAGTTCATTTAATTAGAAACGTCACTGCTGTTTGTTACATCCGTTTATAGGACATTACACTTAAGTCAGTAGGTAAGGACGTTTTACTACGGTACAAATCAATAACAAACATTTTAAGTAAGTATAGTTTCTATTCATATTTTTAAAATTTGTTTTCCAAAATTTAATTTCCGATCACGTTTTTGTGTCTTACTCCAAAGTAAGATACATAATACCTAGGTAATAAAACAGATGGCACTGTAAGACTGTAAACCAAGTGTTAGCCAGATCATAAAGTTATTTCTTATACATATAAAGCAAACATGGCAATAAAGCAAACGTTCTTACTGTAAGTCTTCTTCATAAAAGGTAGGCTGCCCTTGAAACTTAATAACTAGAATTACGATAACAAATACATACTTTTAAATGGTCTACAATAGACCAAGTCATATGGACCATGTCACTGGTAGAGTCTTATCATCAGCCTGTATTAGTCCACTGCTGAACATAGGCCTCTCCCAATGCTCACCATTATTGTGCGCTCATTGGAGGTATTTGCCCATAACCGCCACGCTGGGCTGTCATGCCTGCCATGATTGCTGTTACACAAAAAAATGCTGCTGCCCATCCCCCAGATCTTTCCCTTTGTCGATTCTTACGTCACTCGTGGGACGAGTAGGGATGGTTCTATTCTTAGGCCGGAAACCTCACTCATTGGAAATGTCAATGGTAAATGCCGTGGTTCGAACCTTTGACGTGGCAGTTCAATAGCCATCATCGTCATCAGCCTCTATTAGTCCACTGCTGAAAATAGGCCTCATAGGCATCTCCCAATGAGCGCCACTATTGAGCGCTCATTAAAGGTATTTGCGCATAATTCGCAATAGCCGATGATTATGTGGCGGCTCAGTAACTATAACTTGCAGAGTTGCAGTTTTGGCATTAAGCGGAGCGCGAACGAACGGCTCGCCAGTCGCCTACATTACATCGCCCTATCCTGTCCTTTGTTTAGTACATAGTTAGTTATAAAGAACTATTGTGGAAACAGAAATATATAACTTTATTTCGTCAGATATACATCTTCTTTATTTTATCTACACGTACCTAGAACACGCACAACAATTACTGTAACACAGAAGGATGCTGCTGCCCATCCTCCAGATCTTTCCCTTTATTGTGGGACGAGTAGTGGTGTTTCTATTCTTAGGCCGGAAATAATACGGCTATACAAAACAGCCATACTACTAGGTTATACCCTGCCCAGTGGATAGTGAACTGCGATAATCAAACTAATAGAAACATTTTTTCTGTCATCGACATTTTTTTATTGTCGTAATTCGTGTTAAGTCGTGTAAGGTTCAATGTACCAATAAAACCACGCTTGAGTGACGTAAACGATGATGCGGAAGTCTGCTGAAGGTATTCGCATTCCATTTAGGAGCCAACCAGTACCTACCAGTTATGATAATCTTAGGAAGATTTATTAGAACTAAGTACCTTTAACATACCTTTACACCTATAGCAAAACATTGTAGTAAGGTATAATTCTAATAAAGGCATGATCTACTTGGAATCATATGATTCATTTTGCCTATGTGATGATCTTCATATTTTAATTAAAATATAAAAATGAGGCGCACAGGTCTGAATGAGACTGACACCGGCAGGCTTATTCCGTTTGTAGCGTGATACATACATAGATAGATGCCCTCTATACAATTAATATTACCATTTCTATTAGCTTGACTCAAATTTTTCGTCTAAGCTTTGACTAGCTACAAAATTATGGCAATCAAAATTCCAGCCGAAAATAACTGGAATTTTAGTTGCTGATTATATTATTTTGTGTGCCATTATTATTTAGTGTTTTGTTTGAACATTAAAATCCCAGCTGAATTGTTTAGTTGAACGCGTCAGAATTTGATGACATTAATGGCACCGTATCGAGGCAAAAAATACATAAGTATATGCCATAGTACTCATCAATGAAACTATCATAATGCGCAAAGAACTTAGTTTATTTTTGTAGTAGGTACAGACCAAAAAAACTAATCCAGCGCTATATCCTACTAAGAAAAACGAACTTAACTATTAAAACCTAGAAAGACACGAAGCAGGAAACACCTATCCGGAAGGATATTGTTAAGTAGGTACCTATCTAGCAATCACGACAATTTATGTAGATACCTACCATTGTCAGTCAAACACCAAACGACGCACACGCCTCAAGCTAGGTATTTATTACCTACACCTAGAGGCTATTAGTGTTGTAATTCAGGCTTGATCTGGGATTATGATCAAAAGGCAATCGATTAGTCTAATAGTTCTAATAGTAGTCTTAGGACTGCTCACACCAGCTCCGAATCTTGAGCAAGCCAAGGTCCGTGCCCCGGGCGGCACATTCAGAGGGCAGTATATTCAAGCTTAGCAAACGAATACACTATACCCACAGTAAATATATACAGTGTGTAAATTCCTAACTCCTAAGGCCTCAATAGAGTATCCCAACAAGTAGGGCTCCGGATGAACATGGACAAAACGAAAGTTATGTCGAACGTCCATGTTGCGCCCTACCAAATATCAGTTGGGTGCTCTACTCTCGAAACTGTTGACAAATATGTCTACCTGGGACAAGTGATCCAGTTGGGTAGGTCCAGTTTCGAGATGGAGGTCAATCGTCGAATCCAACTCGGCTGGGCAGCGTTCGGGAAACTACACAACATCTTCTCGTCCAACATACCTCAGTGCCTTAAGACGAAAGTCTACAACCAGTGTGTGTTACCAGTGATAACATACGGAACCGAAACGTGGCCTCTCACTATGGGCCTCATAAGAAAGCTCGGTGTCACTCAGCGCGCTATGGAAAGGGCTATGCTCGGTGTTTCTTTGCGAGATCGAATCAGAAATGAGGAGATCCGCAAACGAACTAAAGTCGCTGACATAGCCCAACGGATTAGCAAGCTGAAGTGGCAGTGGGCGGGGCACATAGCACGCAGAACTGACAGCCGATGGGGCAGAAAGGTTCTGGAATGGAGGCCACGTACCGGCAAGCGCAGCGTAGGACGTCCACCCACAAGGTGGACAGACGACCTAATAAAGGTCGCAGGAAGCTGCTGGATGCAGGTTGCTTCCAACCGGCCGATTTGGAAGTCATTGGGGGAGGCCTATGTTCAGCAGTGGACGTCTTATGGCTGAAATGATGATGATGATGATGAAATTCCTAACTCTATTATAATCGATCTACAGTGATCGTATTATTATTCTCATTCCTTTTTCAAAAAGCCATCAAGATAGAAAAAACATCAAGTCATGAGACTTGATTTTTTTTATGCATCGGTATTTGACCGTCAATCAGAATAAAATAAAGTACTTAAAAAAATTACAAACTGTCGATATTATAACTAGCGAAAAAGATATATAATTACCTATAGATATAATTATGGTTCTCTTATCCTGCCCTGGCTGATTCTGGTATTTAGCGAATAATTTGGACTATTAAATGGGTAAACATATTCCAATGGAACTCACAAAGTTTACGTCCGAAATTAGTTTCGTTTACAGAACTTTTAATTATAATTAATTTTGTTGTATTAGTTAAGAGTTAATTCTGTAATAAGGTACGATGGGGTTGACATATCTATCGGATAAAAGCCCCTAAACATAAATAAAGATTTAAAAAAAAAAAAACTTTTCTCGATCTCTCAACAATCCCATTGAAAAACTTGTAACACTGTATTATTGAGATTGGCGGCTGTGATTGAAATTCGGTCAGGATGACATTATGAAGGACCAAGCTTTTGACTACCCTATAAACAGAAAAAGTTTCGCTTCCCATGTAAGAGTTTAATCACATAGGTAATTAATTTTATAATAATCGGTTATCTATAATTTGCTAACGAAACTGCGAAGCTTTTATATCACGATGCGGATGCCACGAGCCAGTTCGCGAAGATTTTGCCATCATTTGTGCGTGTGGCACCTAGAGGAATGCTGTATGCCCCCCGTTGCGGACGACCTGTCGAATTACCATCATAGCTCGCATTCCTAACATTCCTAGTAGTCATATTACCTTTAATAATGTATATTTATTATCGTTAAGTTGCCAATACTTATGTATCAAGTTACTGGTGCTGCCTAATCCAATACAGAGCAGAACAAGTTTTTTCCACATCGCCAATTCTCGGCAGCTCGTCCGAACTCAATGTTCGCCAATAAAAATCTAAAATGTAACTAAGTAGTTATCCCAAGGATCAAACCACAAATCCTGACTTTTATCTTATATCCTTCTTTGTCGTATGGTTGAAGAACAAATAACCTTGTAGAGCTTAAACCATCCGACGTAGATCTCTATATAGCTTTACACAACGTTGAAAAATATCTCAAGTGTGCCGGTTTCCTCGAAAAGTTTCCAGAAGCCAGAGGTGCTTTCCTGGGCTCGAATAATCGACTTTTGATTTGGTGGTCCAAGATATCAGGCTCTCACTGCTGATATGTAATGGGAATTACTTAAAATCGAATTCCTTAAGTTTATAGCCGCGCCTGCCAGGTCAAGGACAAGGGTTAACGCAAAATAAAAACATTACACAGGTTTGCCAACGAAGCCTTGAAGCGGAATAAAGAGTCAAAGACCGACATGAAGATTATAAATAGCTTTACATTAAGTTACATTAACAAGGATGCTATGGATTATGCCTTTTCTTCGGAGTATGGTTGTCCAAGTTTTCATATATTTTCTCATGAGGAACTACTAAATTGTAGCAGTCATTGACGTCATTCCCACATCACGCTCGGTAACACCCCCTTATTCAACAAGTTAGACGATCCTTCAAATAATTCACACATAGTAAAGGGTCAGAATTTAGTTTAACCAATTTCCGCGATTATTTTTGCTGTCATACTTAGTTTAAGAATAGTTTTTATTGAAGTTTGCTTAACCCGTTGACCGCCAAGGACGCATAAAAATTTTGTACCCTTTTACGAAGGTGCTGAACTTGCAGCTGACAAAAAAAACTGATTCGTTTAGTAGCAAATACATAATGAAACGGGAGGGTTACGCTTAAACTTCCTAATCAATATCAATTAAAAACTCATTTCAATGTACTTACCTAAATAGTGCAAATCATACCAATGTGTCAAACGTATGATCCCCGTGAATTGTGATACCGAGCATCGGTACGATTTTTTGCGTACCTAATCGTCCACGCGACCACTATAGCCTTAACGTCAATTTTGCGTTGTTATCATCTATGTCATAGTCAATAGAATCTAATTCGTATGCCTATGCGGATTCTCAGAGATTCCGGCTCACTACCAAGTATTTATTACGTTTCGACACGATCTATGCATGTTTTTGCTCATGTGTTTTTATAATAATTTCCCACGAGTACAACGGCAGAATAGCAATTCATCCGTTCATTATATTAATGGAAGACACGACTAAGACCTTGTGAGCATAACATTGGAGGAGGTCAACTAGCAACGTAGACGGACATGTCCCTCCAGCAGATTGATTTATGATCAAGTTTTCGTTTTCTTAGCACTTTTAAGCCATGTATTTTAATAAAATATTATCTTGCTTAACGCTGAAGGAAAACATCGAGAGGAAACCTGGCATTAATGATCTGAAATCGCACTAATCGCAATAATTACCACGCTAGCGTGATGGCAGTGAGCTAGCGTGGTGATTATTGATCGATCCTTCTCTGAATGAAAAGAGGATTTTGCCCTGCAGTGGGATGGTTGCAGGCCGGTTTATTTATTTATTATCTTGCTATGCAATTCAGCGACGCGTTACCAAACAGTCTCACACGGTCACTTGTACGTAAATAGCTCCGATGAGGTTATTAGGTTCATTCATTGAATAATTTTCATTGTTGTTACATAAGAGACAAAGTTCACGGCCAACGAGTTTCATCGCGGTTCATTTTCACTCTAGGATCAGTCGCTCGATAAACAAGGCGTGTCTAGATTGTTAGTCGGAGGCTGCATCCGGGCCACCACAGGGATCAAGTTACGGAGCCTGGCGGGGCGTGCGAATGTCAAGGAACCCTAGCGTCGCGCGAGTCGCTCGCAGCTCTCTGTCAGTCGCAGCCGACATGTCTGCGCGCGCGCCTGCCTGTCTCCGCGCGCTCACTGCCCTCTGCCCGCTCCTAGTGCTCGCGCGAATCGACAGTGAGTAACACTATCATTCTATTGAAGTTTATTAACAAACAGTCGGACTTAATACATGCAAGTGAAAATTGCAAAAACTATTAAATAGGGAAAAAATTATTAACTCTGGAAGAGTTAATAATTTTCAGGATCTAATTTTTTATAAATATATATATATTAAAATATTATTTTTCACACAGTGCGACTGTTTAACACACCAACTATTTAAGT
Source organism: Protodeltote pygarga (assembly GCA_936450705.2). Lineage (NCBI taxonomy): Eukaryota > Metazoa > Arthropoda > Insecta > Lepidoptera > Noctuidae > Protodeltote > Protodeltote pygarga. Next base: position 13,047,378 of record OW388250.2, on the reverse strand, counting down.
AGGAACGTCCAAAAAGATTAACCTTTTCATTTATTTTTCAGGTGTCAAGAGTTTAGAGTGTCACAGGGATGGCTTTCACACGGACTACGATCAAAATTGCCAAGTGTACGTGCGGTGCAACAATGGTGTGGTGACCGGTCAATATAAATGTCTCGAGGGCCGAGTGTTTAGCGAGGCAGAGAGTGCGTGTGTACCGCTAGCACGTCGCCCTTGCATCCGACGTCAATGTTCTTCCGGCGACTCGCTAGCATATGCAGCCCCCGGTACTGCCTGTCGCCAGTACTACCGCTGCGAAAACGGTACAGCAGTAGAGCGCGCCTGCCCGACTAGCGCATGGTTTGATCTGGAACGTCAAGCTTGCACCCGCGGTGCTGGCACCTGCTTCGAGCCGGTCTGTGCGGGACTTCCAGACGGTGACTACCCGGACGCATCGCACGAGTGTCGACGCGTGCTGCGGTGTCGCGGTGGCGAGCTGGTGAGGGTGTCGTCGTGCGGCGCAGCATGCCATGCGTCGTGCCCGCCGCCCCGCGCCGCCGCCGTGCCGCTGCCAGCCGGCGACGCTGACTTCTGCTCAGACGAAGCATGCTCGTCGCTGTGCCGAGACGTACCCAATGGTGCATACGCAGACCGCACTACTGGCTGTCGGGAATATTTTGTTTGCGAATCGCACCGAGTGATCCGGCGCGGTGTGTGTGAACCCGGTATGTTGTTTTCAAATGGTGCGTGTGAAACGGCGGAACGCGCTGCATGTCCCCCGCCTGCTCTGAGCCCGTGCTTCAACAGGCACGATGGTCTGCATCGCGACTGGCACAACTGCGCCACCTGGTTCGAGTGTCGACGTGAGAGAGTGATAAAGAGAGGCTCGTGTGCACCAGGATTTGTTTTCGACGGCAATGGGTGCTCCCCTTCCGAAGCATTTCTGTGCGATGGTCCAGCAATCTCAATCGAGTGTGAAGGGCTTCCTAGTGGTACATATCAAGACCTAGATTCGAACTGCACGCGTTACTTTCATTGTGAAGGACCACTGCGTACTACTTTGGCATGTCCTCCTGGACGTGTGTTCGATGGGGTGCGATGTTCAAAGGCATCACATTACTTGTGTCCGAGCTTGGAACGGGAGTCATGCTACGGTCGGGCGGACGGCAGATATCGTGCGGCCGATACTGGGTGCCGCGGGTACTACGAGTGCGTACGCGGCGAGAAGGCGATATACGCTTGTCCAATAGGGCGTGTATTTGATGGAGAGTCATGTGTGCCAGCAACTCCTGGCTTGTGCCAGCGAGAGGACTACTCCTGTGAAGGCCTCACTAACGGATATCATGCGGAGATTGAATCAGGATGTCGCAGGTATTTATATTACAATTAAGATAAAAGTCTAAAAGTAAATATTACAATATACAACACGATTGGAGTAACAGTTATGTAGTTTGCCTTCTGCACTTGGTGTCGGGAGTTCGATTACGGCACGGAAGAATTGTGTGATCGACATAATTTGATCCGGTCTGGGTGTTTGTGTTTGTGAAATTGCATTAACCCAAGTACCTACAGGAGAAAATCCTAGAATGGCTAGGCTAATAATAATAGTCGCATTATGAACAAATTATTCAATACATGCATGCCAAAAATAGGTAAACATGAGCAATAGAGCTTTACTTCAATAAAATAATTAAATTTTATTTTAATTGTAGACACAGGATTTTAAAACTAAATTAAACATTTATTACTTAAACCCCCACAAACAATTTTCGTAATATATATTTTTTTAATTGGTAATAATTTGGAATGGACAAGCTCGACTCTCGAGTAGCGTTTGAAATTTTTTGTAAAATCTGAAACTAAATGCTGTTTTACTTTTCTCTAAAATCAATGACATGGTTTCTTAGAACATAATTTGTTAATTCTTTATCTCTTACAATAACGTTCATCATACTGTCCCTTCACAGTTACCTACAACTGTATTGACTCAAATTCTTTCAAATCTATTTCAAATCAGATTAATATGAAATACTTTTTTTTTTTTCAGATACTTTTACTGCGAGCGCGGAGACCGTCTGACGACACTAACATGTCTTGGTGGAAAGAAGTTCGACGGTCGCGCATGCGTGAAAGCATCCCTAGTCGAGTGTGGAGGCCCTCGCCGGGACTCGATCGAGAACGATGGCAAGCGATGTCAACGAGACGGTTTCTACGTGCAACAAGGTACCGAGTGCAAACGGTACTATTTTTGTGTTAGCGGAACTAGGACGTATCTGACTTGTCCCGCGGAGCAGATGTTCAACGGGCAAGTTTGCGTCCCGCGCTCACAATACTCGTGTCCCGGCTGAGTGTCGCGCCGCGCCGCACGGGACAGAACTCAGGCCCGCGGGCCACACTGCCGGAGACAAGGCTTGGAGACTCACGACGTACCTGATAGTTCTATTTTGAGGCTGCTAATTTTTATACATATAATGAAACATCACTGTTACAATTATTAAATAATAACAGTGAAATTCTGGTGGTGCATTGGTTACGGACCCGCTTTGCAAGCACACATCCACGTGCTTGCAAAGGGTTCCAACCTAGCATGTGCCAATGTGACTATTTCAATGTCATATACTATGTACTTTCTTAGATAATCTAAGACACCATTGACTACGGTGAAGGAAAATATCGTGAGGAAACCTTGACTTAATAGTCTGAAATTGCCAATACGCAGTGAGCTGGCGTTGGTGATTAACGCTAGATCCTTCTCAATAAGAAGATCCTTCTCAATATAATATCAAGAAGAGGCCTTTGCCCTGCAGTGGGACTGTTACAGGCTGGTTTATTATTATTATTATAACAGTGAAATTCATTTCATCTACCTCCTATTTCGTAATAATACAAGATTACTTCTTATTGTTTATTGGCATAGAAACTTTCAAGCGACCTAGATACTTCTAATAGATACACAGTGACTATATCTTACAGTATTACTTTACAAATGAATAATAAGCTCCATGAATAGAAAAATAAAATCTCTTTTAACGACATAAAAGGATAGTTAATTTATTTATTTATATTAAATATAGATAGTATTTTCTCCACCTTAAATTAACACAAGTTATAAGCAAATCTTTATAAAACTGTCAATGATAATATTTGTCATACAAAAACATACTTTATGTTAACTTAATTAGGTAGTTTGAAACATTTAGATATGACAAATGTTATCATTTTAAAAAAATGTGAAAAAAAAACAATAAAAAAAACTATAGCCAAATGTAACTCGTTAACGTGCAGTATTCGTAGATATCGATAAATACAAATATCTAAACAATTTTGGCAGTATTCGTAACTAGTAAAGCAGATGTCTAAATAATTTACATAATATATTATTACGTATTCAATAAACCAAGTTTAAGTTTCCGTGTATATTAATTATAAGTTGACGCCTTACTTGAGAGACCGTATTAGTTACGACGCGACGTGAGTTGTGAATTTACTGCATAATAACAATAAAATACAAACTCTTGAGCACAATTTACATAAAAAGAAAGCCATGAAAATTTTTGGGCGAGTGCATTGCATTATGAACTTTATTTCCATTGCATAATAAACATATAATTTGACAACAAAATCTGGGGACACGCCTTTCCGAGACTTTTCAAGAATTCATCTAACGTTCGTTGATAATTTACGCAATGGAGATTAAGTTTAAAGCAATTTACAAGCCTTTACAATACAATTAGCAATTTACTCTCATTGCTTTTCTTTCAATGTAAATTAACCCTTGCTCTACGCAAGCATCGCGGCTACGACGTCCTCTAACTCAAGGCGTCAACTAATACCTCTATGTTTTTATACATTTTTATACCACATTCAGTTACATTTTCTTTTATACATGAACGATATTTCGTAAAACACACGTTACGAAAGGTTATCTACATTTATTTATACAAGAATGTTTATAATTATATTAATTTCAATTGGTCCACGCCGAAAATGTCAAGATTCTTTCTCTCGATTACAAAATTAAAAATTAATATGATACCAACAGTAACTTGGTACAGTGGGCGCGGCCAATCGGTGCCTTCGAAGCTGAGCATTAAGCTATCCGGAGGACAACTCTATTTGTTCGTTGACGACATTGCATCTGAATAACATACCTGGGGGTTTACTCTTGAACTACGACCCCAATCTCAATTCCAATTTTAATCGCACGTTACAATGAACTTTTATACCTCAGAATACAGAACAGAAGCCGCCAAATCGCAAAACAGTGAAGCACCATAAATCACACTCGCACTGAAATAGTATGAGTTCACGTTTCGACGGATAGTCCACCAGAACGCACGCATCGTGTAAACGTTTGTCACGCTAAATCTTAATTCTGTAGGCTAAATGTAGTGTTTACTGTTAAGAGTACGTGGGTACTACCATATATTGTAAATTGTGGATTCACCGTCAAGTAGAAAATAAATTAGTCTGTTTCTGTAACAAATTATGGTTAAATTTATAAATTAGCGGTAGGTACTCTTGTATCCCGAATAAAAAAATATAATATTAATAATAATTAGTAAACAGGTGTGATTACATTCGTTACGTTTACGTTTTGTTTATGAAAAAAATGCGCGGCAAGTAAATACGATTGAACACGGGTTCTGGTTTGTTTTGTATTCTGAGTCGCATACGATCCTAATCTAAATTAGGATTGGGTGCGTAGTTCAAGAGCAACCCCCAAAGTACTCAGGCTGATTCGACATTAATAATAAAATTGAAGCACCTTTTCAATGAAATTCCCGATTAGATCGTTAGATTACCTATAAGATAGTGTTCTGATGAATGATGACAGTGCACATTACTATTTTATATATGGAATAGACATGTATATAACATACTTATTGTCAGATTCAATAGTGTAACCAAGTGTAAGTACTAATCGAAAACGATTGGCGTACTTACCTATTTTTGGTAAGTTTAGCAATTAAATTTAGCTCAATTTACCAAAATATATGTATTTAAGAAACATTAAACCAAACTACACTTAATAAATATAATTTAAATGTTGTTTAATTATAATATGTCACAATAAGAAAAATAATTTAAAATAGCTTTTAATAATAAAACATTTTTATTTAAAATATGTATAAGCAATCGCTTTGGAAGTGTAGCATCGCCAAGATTGGAATATAAAATATAATAAATTGGAATTAAGTAGTTAATTAAAAATATTTTTTTCAAAATAAAAAAGTAAATAATTTCATTTAATACATAACTAATATATGTCTAAATGTAATAACACAAAATACTCGTAAGAATTCTAACATAGTATAAAGTTTTCAGCAAAGGTATAGGAGCGACTTGTAGTAGAGTCCGCATATGACATATTAGGATTCAACAAAAACGTGTCATTTGCATATATGGTTGCTTCGGTAATAAGACTCTGACATCATTAGATATTTACATTAGATCATTCACTATTTGTCGAATAGATATTAATACCTTTGATGGAAACTGAGATCTATCGTTACATGTAAAAATCCACATAAACTTAGCTTCATTTGTTGGTAACCGACTTAGGGCTCGACCACATCATCGCAGCGCTATACCACAGTCTAACTACACACCCCGCACGATTGCTCTGTCTAGACGTGTTCGTTGGACTACTGTAGGGAAAGAGGTCTTTATACTGTGGCTATACTGTAAAACAACGATGTCCCCCGCCATGCTGAGCAATAGAATAATAGAAATTGCACAGTGCGCTGCCGACGCGACACCGTGTAATTGATGTTTCGTACTCGAACGATAAACAGATAAAATACGCGTTATCAACTAAACGGCAAAAGCGCCGCACCATAGATTTCTATGGCACTGCATCATAGTCACATCGTCCCCCATTTCTCGACACGGTACCGCGCGATAGTGATGTGGTAAAACCCTAAATATGATTAATAAATATTAGACTTTATGAGCTGCGCGAAAATGAATGAGATTTTTATATGTTCTTATATGTTACATATACATATAATAGTATTTACCATATTGTTAATAGAACTATTATTCTTTGTAAATGCGGTATGCTGCTAACGGAGCTGACTAGAGCAGCTCTAAACATGTTTTAGAATCTCATTCGTGTTAATAAAACGTCTGTGTAATAAAGAAAGTTTATGTGAATGTTTCATGAGAGCCTATTATAATGTAAGTTGTAACCCATCATTTTCATCGACAGATTTTAAGATGTGCCTTACGTACAGCCCAACGAGTTATTCCATGACCTGATACGAAATTGAAAATGTCAAAATAGTTTAATAAATGTCAGAGACATCAAGGAAATAAATAATAGAACTTGACCTAGTTTTTTTTAGTTTTTTAGTTTTTCATTTTTGATATCACCTTAGAAATGATTTGAAAATTTTCCTAACATCTGAAGAAATAATTAAAATTGGTCACTTAATGGCGAAGTTACAAGGGTTTAAACCGACTAAGAACCCAAGTAGGCCGTGGCAAAGAAAATCTGCTAAAATGGGGCTTTATTCACCCATCTAACATCCAGTGGCAATGTGGTGTTCCCGAATAGACCATATCACACTCACGCCGGTGTCAAAAATGCCCTTACGAGTTTTAAGCGATATTAATTGAGCCACTAGCAACACCATAGGGGTAGCCACCTTCTGGGCTCAAAATATATAAATATAGGTACCATCGACGAAAAGAAGAAAGGTTTAAACATTGTTGACTAGACACAGACAGTACTAGATAAAAATGACGTCATTACTCAGTGACGTCGAATTAACTCCATACAAAACTTAGTGGTTGTGTAAACTTAATGGTTAAATTACCAATTTTAATTGTATTTTCGGTTAATGTATTGTATATAAATCTTCTATGGTGATATAAAATTAGGTACCTATTTATTTTAAACAGTAGTCATACCCTATTTCAATACAAAATTAGACTATGGTATGGTGTTCATGATTGCGATCGTCAGACTGTACTTGTCGAGTCACGTGTGAATGGGCTGTTGTAAAATGTAAAATTGAAACAGATCAAACTCGTTCTACCCGCACTTGCAAATTCGTACCGTGAACACAATAAACAACTCATTTATCAATCACACATCGTACGCTACACACGTTAGTTCCACATTTTAAACAAGAAACATCTTTAAACCGAGTACATAAAATGATTTGACTGAATACCGCCATTTTGGAAATAAGTTGCTTGAATACTTCAGTATTCCTCGATGTATTTTTTTTAAAGCAATGGACAGATTATGTACACAAAACGTGTAAAAATGACATAGATTTTATTTAGATTATAGATCACACATATAAAATAGTTTTGAGATCTCGCATCTCTTTTTTTTATTTAATTATGATGACGCAAATCTATCTACTTCATATAGAACAACACACCATATTTTGTGAAAGGAAAGTCTCAGTCTTACTCCACGATAAGTGATAGACAGCAAAACTTTCGTTAGACTATCAACAACAAATATATTAGATACACATTAAATAATAATATTATAACGACTATAACATTAATGCGAACAGCCCGATGAAATATATCCATCAATTTACTTTGATTACTTCTAACGATTTCCGATTTATGATGCTGTCTCAAATAATGTATTCAATTCCCTCATAAAAATATTTTTTGTATTATGTTACCTTTTTATTTTTTTAAGTGATTTTTAAACATTATGTGACTGAAGAATTTTTAAAATGTCAATACAGACATTACAAAAAAGTTTTTTTTCATAAAAATAATCAGCTCGATGATTAAAATCGAAACTGGCAACTATTTATAAAAAAATATGTGTTCAAAATATGACCAGATCTTTTAAAATAATTTCCCAAGACAAAAACAACATACATGATAACAGACAGCTCCACAGACCGTTTAGTACGAAGCCGGCTACTGGTCGGAGGGTTTGGGCGCAGGGGCCAGCAGTACTCCCACGTCCCACACCTTGATGACGCGGTCCTTGCCCGCCGTACACATGCGGCCGGTCGCCTCGTCCATGTACAGCGACGACACCGCGTGCTTCATGTCGTGGAATGAAGCTAGGGACTCGCGGCTGTAACAACGACATATTTTCTATAGTACATTGCTAGATGCAGATCAGATCGATTTGGCAATTTGCTAGTGACAATATTGCGAAATTGATAACTTTTTTTTTTTGAAAGTCGGTTAAAACATGAGTAGATAAGAGTTGGTGATATTTTTACGGTTCCTACAGCTGTAGCTGCAGGAAACCACTATTCGATATTATTGAAATCGGTTTTATTAAAAAAATGAAATCCCACTATTATTAGCGCGATACTCACGGCTCATGCCTCAAGGTGTCGTAGCAGGCCGTGCACACTCGCTGCGGGAACTCGAAGCCCATGACGGGCAGCGGCAGGCGGTGCGGCGAGCACGCCGCGCATACCGCCGCGCCGCACCAGCGACAGTGGTGCTGGCGGAGACCTGCGCCACGGACCGACACTTACAATAGGCAACACGACAGTATCAAAAAAAACCCTCGATTTAATGATGTTAGGGGAAACATTATATAAAAAAAATAATTAAAACACTGCTTCAGTTTTATTTTAAAATATTAGATTATTAAGATTTTCACTAAAATATAACCTTAAAATACTGCAGTCGGCCATTTTGACTGAAACACCAATCAAAGCGTATGACGTCAAGCTTAGGTAAACTCTGCTGTCAACACTGTTTTGTTGTTGTGAATATTATACTGATTACGCATTAAAAATGACATGTTTACCTAAGCGTGACGTAAGAATCGACGCCATGACACCTGAGAGCTTTTTTGACGCACTATTGAAAAAATATTAGAAAAATGGCTTTATACTTCATTAAACTAAAGTTTATTACCGAAATAAGGGTTTTTTCGTAAATAGTACATGTGTACCTTACGGAACATTGTACATTACGGAAGAAGATTTTAAAATCTTTAGACACGCCTATTCGGAAGTCAATGTTCAGCCATTGAGCGCTCTAATCCGCCCCACAATCACCACTCACCGAGCTGTTTCTTCTCCATCATGGCTCTGACGTTCCATATGAAGGGCGCGCGACAGATCTGGCACAGGTCGGACTCCTTCCAGGAGGGCGTCTCGCGGCGCCGCACGCCCATCTCCCAGACGCCCAGCGCGCCGTCCTCGCCCGCCGACACGAGGCGCTCGCAGCTGCCCACATACCACAGCCCCGTCACTTTGTTACTGGGGAACAAACGAATACTACACTACTATACTATCATGCAGCACGTACAAACACCCAACTAATGAATTATTCTTTTACATTGACTGTAATAAATTGGGTATTTAAAAATGTTTATTCATTAATTTGGAGTTCGCGCGAAAAGTGCCGGTCACGTGACACTGAAACTGTGACATCATACGCTCTAACTTATATTATATTTTGAGTGGAAATTTGCAGCTTTTTTATTGACTTTTGTATAGCCTCACAAGCACAAATCGAAATATTTTAGAGATCATTTTCGCCACCACTAAAACCCTTACACAAAAAAATATTTATTGTGAAAAATGTGACGTTAAACGATGCTTAATCATGGCCGCCCGCGTTTCGGTTCTTGTAATCCACAGATTAAAAAAATTACTAATTATATTTTTTTTGTATACTTATACTGACTGTGCCATTGGTTTTTCTCCGGGTTGGCTCCATCTTACCTCTAGGAAAAATTCACCCTTCGCCACTGGTAGGTAAAAGTATAATTACCTATGTCCTTGTAGTTCGTATGCCGTGCCCTTTTGACCACCTATGTCCCACACTATTATAGTTTGATCGAACGAACCGCTGAACAAAAGCTGAGGTAGGGGCGCCCAGTTAAGTACTCTGACGGAACTGTAAAAAAAACAATAAGCTTTTTAAAAGGCGTCTGAAGATGTTTAAGGAGCAACCAATTTGTCATTAATCCCATACAAATGCTGATTATAATTATCCTTTAGAGTAATAATACATACTATACACAAATAGAAAGAAAAATTATTTACGAGCAAGATTTGATTCCGTAACCTACTGAGTAGAGTCCCCAGTCGCTCTGTCTCAAAGCTAATTGTAACCCCGCCTGTATTACAAAGTAGTAACTACAAGCTTTCCGACCATGCTCGCTTAACCCTGAAAGCTACTATCCTGTGGTCCTGTACTCACCCAGTATGACCTTTGAGCGTAGTAACGAGCGTGGCGCCGTTATTATCAAGCTTCAGCATCGTTATCTGTCCGCTGTAGTCGCCGATAAACGCATATTTCGACTGGGAGTCGAATCTAACGAGTTAGTTCAGGAAATTTGTTTGATAAAATCCTGGTTTTATCTTTAAATGAATAAGGAGATTTGTCCTGTTTTAATTTTGTTTTTTTTTTTTGTTTTGTCTACATAAATAAGTGTTTAAGAGAGAAATGTACAAGGAAAATGTATTTATATTAGGTACTGGCGGCTTTTTCTTAATAAAAAAATAATGAAACTTATAGAGTGAATTTTTCGTCATGTCACAAAAATATGTGTGAAAAATTTGTAGTAATATAATATAATATAATAAATATGATATGACCGTTAACTGGCAAGTCAAGTGGTCTTAGGTTCGAACCCAAAGCACACACTTCTCTGATTTTTCGTAAGTTATATGTGCGTGGCGATTATGGGTAAATACCTCAAATGAGCGCACAAAAGTGGCGCGCATTGAGAGAGGCCTGTGTTTAGCAGTGGACTAATACAGATATGACAATATGTGCGTATTATAAAATTATTATCACTTACTCGTAGAGTATAAAAAGCCGTCGATCCTGCGCCTGATCTCTCTCCGGTCATGTCGGATTGCCGTCCCATCGGACTATGAGAGTGATAAAGATGTGATAAAGACTTAGATAGATCTAGGTTAGTATACTTTATATTTGAGCTCCTTTGTGTCAAATCACAAAACTCAAGGATACCTACTAGTGTAACAATATTTGTTTCACAAATGAATGAAACATTATTAAAGTCTACAAAGTATACTTAAAGTCTATCAATTTATTTAGGTTTGATCAGCGCACTTTATAGGTAGCAGAGCTAAACCAGGTTTAGAACCCCTTCTCTCAAAAGAAAATTATTTTTTAAATAGAAAATGGTGCTAACGATTAAGCAAGTCATCGGATCATCGCCGCCCATAATCACCCGCAACACCAGGAGAATTCATGCCGCAACCAGCATGGCTCTTCCACTCATTAAAAAGTTTCTTATAAAAGGATACTGCAAGGAAGTGCACCAGGCTTCGAAGGAATACCCGCCGATCCTGCGGCCAGTCTCACTGCAATGGTACGCGAAGAACTTGTCGCGACTAACGGAGAGCACCCACTCGCAGCTCAGGGAGAAGTTGACCGCAGTCACGCGGGCCGTGTGCGCTAGGTACTCGCGTGTCTATGGATAAAAATTTTATTGTTTATATTTTTTTATGTTTAGAAGTAGTACACCCTCAAAGAATTGCTCCTATACATGTATCATATACACCTGGGGTTCCCAAACTTATTTTGTCTACTGCCGACTTTGAGTATAAATTATTTGTTAGTGACTCCATTTCTTCACCTACTTAAAAACAACTGTATCTTTGATTTATTTGTCTGGGTCTCTTACCGGGGGCTATAGGCCTGCAGCGCCTACAAGAGGGTGTTATCACCACTTTGGGAAAGGCTGCTAATACACAATCGGAATACATGCAATCTTCTTGTTATTTTGTTTTTTTTTGAGTTATTATTAAATTGTTTGTCTTTTAAATAAACAAATTAGCCTGTGACTGTTGTACTGCACTACTGCAAGGCAAAAGCAATAGGCATTTGCCTTGCAGTAGTGCTCATAATAGAGTAATTAATTAATAATAATGTCTTTTCTATATTTTGTAGTTGTTGCATTTTTGATGCCAAATAAATATTTTTCTTTTCTTTTCTATTTTATGCAACTGTTTTAAAAAGGTAAAATAGGTCTACTAAAAAAATAATCAGGGAAAAAATGTGTTATGCTTATTTTCTTGCTAAGATAATAAAAAACAACCTAGAACATAAACTACTATAAGTACAATTGTAATCACTTTGAAGGGCACAGCTAATTGAAGTCAAGGTTAGTACACCTTTCAGTGTCAAAGGACTAGTAAGGACTTGGTATGATAAACTAAGTACATTATACCAAGAAGCAAAATTAATTTGCTCATGATGTTTTCAAATTCATATTCTGTATAAAAAAAATATTTAAACACTATTATATATCAACTGTTATTTTTTATGAAATTAACAAGTATTGTAATCAAAAACCTGTAACTCATTCAAAAATAGTGTTATCTTAAATTATAATCTTTAAGATAACTAGCAGAATTTTTGTAATGGTCTAATTAACAATGCAACAAGTCAGGAAAAATGTTAAAACAAGGATTTATCAATAAGTACTAACTTTCACCCTCCTCTTCCCCATTCAGGAAAGATTTTACAAAAAAAGCTGAAACACATATTCTTTAATCAAATAATTAAATTCTTAGTTCTAACTTAATCTCACCAATGATGGATTTTCAGTCAAAAATATTTTAAAAATCCATTCTTAGTTTTTAAATTTTCAGTTTGTAGGTTCAACAGTTTGGTCTGTGCCTTGATGTCAGTCACTGAGTCAGCTTATCCTTTTATACATGTATACAGACAAGGGATGTGCCTTTACCCAGCTTTTTGATTAAATCACATTGACTGTTATATTACACAAAGTTCACCGAGAGCCTGTAAATAGGTCCAATCAAGATATACTCACAGGGTTTATTCTATTACAGTCTGAGGCCAATGTGAACTCTGACACTGTGCCATTCTCCTGCCCTATGAATAGCTGCCTTGTCTCTGGTGTGTAGAACATAGATGTGCACCCAGATGGCATGTACTGGCATATTGATGGCCAGTACTGACCTGAGTCACGTTTAAGCCATACTCGCACTGTCCTGAAAATTAATATTTTATTTGAATATGTGTCATTTAAAAAATTCAGTACGTAAATCCATCATAACATTAGACTAAAAACAGAAGTAAATGAAAAAGAGTGTTAATTATGAATATATTAACATCCTAATGTCTAAGTCAAGAGTCTCCAGGAGTTGAGTAGTCTATATTTTATAAATATATTTGATTTTAAGGTTTTGCAGATATAAATTTGACTATTGTGTACTGTTATTGCATGTAAAGAATAAATAAAGCTTCTATATTTTTTTGATAAAAAGGCTAGTGATTATTTAGATATTTGATTATTCTCGGGATTGTTTACATATATTTTATTACATAAACTAACAGAGAATATCAGGTACCATAACATGAATATTATTCTAAGTAAGGTATTTTAAGTTATAAATATCTTTTTTTACCAATTACACAGGAGAAATCACGTACTAATTTGATTGATATCTACCATATTTGATTAATTACAGATTAGGATATTGGCAATTTAGTATGTAACCCTCAAGGAGGGTTTGATTTCGAATACGTTGACAGTTCGATGAGGGTACATTACAAACATGATTATCACAAAATAAAATAGATAATAAAGTTCTGTTATCAAACAATGGACGAAAAATGAGTCAGAATTCTTACTTATCATCACAAACGCTAATTACACCGTCCTCGCCAGGTATAACAACCGCTGCGTTTACATCGTCCGTGCAACCTTCCAGTTTGCTGAGAAGTGCTGGTTTCTTAGTCGTAGAAAACCTGTCGTTGGGGGTCCGCGGCGCAGGCTTGATTTCAGCAGCCATATTTTTATGATTTAGAGCAGTATTACTAAATAAACACGATTATTCGACACTAATTCTTTCAGCGAAAAGAAAAACGTCATAATAATTTTGACATTTCAGTTTACGGTGCTGCTATTGCAAAAAAAGTTTCGTAATTTTTATCTTTATGATAGCAATCTTTTGATTAGCAAAAGTGCAAAGATAAAAATGTGTTGAAAAAAATTATAAAAAAACTATTTTGAAAGAAATGAATGAATAAATGAATAATTTTATGCTCCATAAAAAGACAAACACAGATTTTTACAAATTACGATTAGTATCAAAATATGAAATAATTAGAATTCTATCAGCCTAATTTTGTTTTGTGATTAGATAAAAGAAAAAGCGAAGCTTTTTAGGAAAATATGGCTATATCCTAAAACAGTGTCAAAAAAAAAAGATTTTTTGTAATCCAATAAAATCAAATGAATCTTTTTAATACTCGTAAATTTAGTTTTCAAGATTTTTATTTTTAGTTCCAGCTGTCACTGTTTAAGACTCTTTTTAGCCAAGCTGTAAGGCTAAGAAACAAGATTGGTTTGTGCTCTTTTCCTCAAGAAAACTTAGAAAACTAAGCCGTATGCGTGAAATTATGGAGAAAACCAATCTTCCCAGAAATGAGACATAATAGATCGATTTTTCGCCTTTTATACCATTAAATTTGGAATTTTTGGAAAATTAATCGAATCGTATTAAAAGAATCTTGGATAGAATATGAAAATATCGATGGGTAATCCTTTGTCTATGATGGAAATATAGATGGCTGGATCCCTGGATCCGGACGGATCAAAGGATGACCTTGCGTGACATTGGCATTTTTGACGCTTGTCGCAAATATGACGTTTATTGCTGAAACAGTTGTCAGCCTATACACATTTCCGTGTTTTTAGGTAAATTTCTATAATTTAAAATTTTTGGAATATTTTTTTTACCCGTTTTAAAAATGATATTTAAAATGAACGATGTACGAACCACAAAAGCGTTTTTGAATTGATGATTTACATAGGTATTTCCAAAAACATTTTTACAAATAATGTTTTTTTAGGAAATAATAATATTTGTGGTAAATTTAGAAACCAGAGCTGGAATCCCACACTTGCCAATTTATCGGTTGAGTAAGGTCGCACAGTTTTGTTGAGGTGGAATCTATTTTATTAGCGTATTATTTACAGTCGGTGTCGGACAGTATTAAAAATGCCTCAAGCTCTAACAAAGTTAACTGCACAAGTGCTGTCAAGAAATAATGCAGCTATTACAAACTTAGCCTCAAGGGCAACCAGGTAATGCAGTGCCCACCGGCACTTTAATTTTTAATTTACGTAATACATGTATTTATTTATTATTTATGTGATAAGGAATATATTTCCATGTCAGAAATAGTGCGGTTGGGCTGAGTTATCTTAGGACCACGTTTTAAATAAATGGCACCTATTTTTAGATCCTGTAACTAACCAAAATCTATTTGATATGTACCCTAAATTTTTGATATTATATTTTGAGATTTATTTTAAATATTTATGTCTTATATGGCTATCGGACCCCAAAGAACTCTTTAATATTTAAAAGAATATTTTAAAAGTCTGGGTTCCTTCACTATATTTATTCTGATACTCTATTTGTAAATACCTAAAAACATAACATTGTGATACATGTCCTGTTGTTAGTTGCTTTTCATTTTAAGATATTGGCTACACAGGCTGCACTGTAGTAGTCTGTATTTTTATGTTGAGAAGAATAGGTACTTACAAGACTAAATATTTGACTTAGTTACTGTTTGATATTCAGGTTGTCTAGTAATTAATGACTAAGCCAGCATGTGTGTCTGAAAAGGCTTAAGGCCTATCCAAACATTAAGATAAGTTCTCCCAATTATTACAATTACCTACAATTTTCTATAGATTAAGTAAAACAGTGGTTTCCATTTCTTTTTGTCTAGTGAACATCTAAGGCTTATTTGTTTTGTGCAGAGACCCCAAGCTTTATAATATGGTCTTACCTTGGTATGACGGGCTGTTTTCTGCAGGTCCACGTTGTAGTGCGCATTCTGCGTGACGACGCTCTTATAAAGTTTTCAAAATAAAAATAAAATATCAATGACCATTTTTTTATTGATAGGTAAGATCAATGACCATTTTTTTTATTTCCTTGAAGTTTTTTACATTTATAACAAAATACTCCAAAATAAAATTGCTACTTACTTATATTTTCTAAATCATAGAACATTTATGGGTACTTTGGATAGGTATTGAGCCTCTCAACAGCACATGCTTCATTATCCATTACTTACCAGACAACTTGTATTTTATTATCTATCTTTGATTAAATAACCTTCTCTGGCAGTTTAATAAACAAGCATTGGCCTAGCCAGCTAATGAACTTCTGCCGGAAGGTGGTTCATACACCCGTCAGCTCCAGTTTGTTTCTGGATGTCATACCCGTCCACACTGTAACCGTCTTACCATGGTGAAGTTTTTTTTTGTCTTAAATATAGGTAGTTCACAAGTCTTACAGTAGTTTTACTGCATAAGTATGATTATATCACATCCTTGATTATGTCCATTGTACCATTCATACTGTATGTGTAGATTGGTCTTCTAGTATTTTAGATTAATGTAAATTTTAACCGACTTCAAAAAGGAAGAGGCTATCAACTAAGGTGTATTTTTTTTATGTAGGTATGTTACTTAATATCTTCAAATCTACCAAACTGATTTTGATGATTCTTTTTTTGTTGGAATGAGTATGACTGCAAAGTGGTCCCATATAAATATCGTCTTGATCTGATGATGCACTTGGTATACCAGAATGGAACTCTTCATTAGACAATAGCAAACCTCTCATAAGAACTAATTTCACAATGTTAAACTCTGACACCAGGTTATTCATTAACCATATAATAAAGAAAGACTATGTTTGTATGTGTTGCTGATTTACCAGCTTCTGAAAAAGTGGGGGGAAGTTGAAAGATAACCTTTCATGTAAAGTGTAAAGGGCCAATTTAAATATTGCACCAAACGGGTCGACAATAGGCTGGTTTATCAATCTCAAAAAAAAAGAAAGTAATATTTTTTTCCATTGTAACTTCTAAACAACTGATTCAGCGGATCTGATTCAGAGGATTCAGCCTGATCGGCTGGTTACCACCCATCGTACAAAGCCTTGCTGCCATGTTCAATGAACCTATTTGGAAGACGAGTCTGGGCTATACTGTCCAACGTCCGTCCTCCTCCGTTTAAGGCAGTTTGCTCTATCATAGACTACAAAAACACTTACCACAAATCAGATACTGGTACATAGTAGATGGGATCTTTAAAATGTTATTATTTTTAGCACATGGTGGAGCAATGTGCAGATGGGCCCCCCTGATGTGATCCTGGGTATCTCTGAAGCTTTCAAGAGGGACAATGACTCCAAGAAGGTCAACCTTGGTGTTGGTGCCTATAGAGATGATGAAGGCAAACCTTTTATACTGCCGTCAGTCAGGAAGGTCAGTTTATTTAAATAAATAATGTATATAATGTAAATAGCATAGATAGCAATAGCGCTATCTAGCTCGCATATTCAAGATGTAAAATCGATGAATATAGTTGAAAAAAATCGCAAAAATCCAAGTTACGGAGAATAACATAGCAAAGTTTCAACAAAAATATCAGTTTGATGAGACCTAGTTATTATACAAAAAAAAACCTTAAAAAAATACTAAAATAATTAAATAAAATTGCCCAAACGTACATATAAATAAAGGCCAGCTTATATACAGCAGCTACATACAGCTAGCTAACATACAGCTAAGTACAGCTAGTTAATATGGATTTTCTATTGCAGGCAGAAGAAATCCTTTACAACAAGTGTTTGAACCATGAGTATGCACCCATCAGTGGTGAAGCTTCTTACACAACTGCCGTGGCCAAGCTTGCCTTTGGAGAAGACAGCCAAGTTCTTAAGGATAAGACAAACTGCACTGTACAGGTATGTTGGCAAGCATATTATAACTTGTGTTATCTTTAAGTAAATGTTGACTTTATGGCACTATAAACTAGATTAGAACTCTGTGGTCCTTTTTTTATAGCTCACATTTGAACGGATAATATTTTTGTCTGATATACATGGCCTCTATTCTTCAGAAAGAAAATGTTAATTGTTATATATACCTAGAGGTGATACGGGATTTAATCCTAATTCAGGCAAGTGTCTCTCAGACTCACTATGTCAATTTCTTATTTCAAAAGCAATTGCAACAAAAATTAAAACTTTTGGTGCTATAAACAACAAGAGAAATATTACTATTGTGATATCATATATTTTTTAACTATGATGTAGGTATAATTAAATGTTAATAAAAGGCCCTGTTTCACCGCTTACCAGTAAATTCCTTTTATGTAACCTGGGGGGTTAGCCAAGTTGACTATCTACAATCGCTAACGAATAGAAAACGAAAGAAATGTATAGGATGACATTACCTTCGATCGATTGTCACGTGACTGGTAATGTCATCCTATACATTTCTTTCGTTTTCTATAGCGTTAGCGATTGTAGACAGTCAACTTGGCTAAGCCCCCTGACCAATTATTTCATACAAATTCTGTTCCATTTTTTTTATCTAGGTACCTAGTAGTTAGAGACTATCTGTAGACTGTGAAATAGGGCCTTATTATAGTATTTTATGAAAAAGGAAAAAAAACTGTGGGCACCTAAAACACGTTTAACCCCGTTATTACACCTAAAAATCTTTTTGCATTTCTTGTATATTTTAAAACTTCATTTGTTTTGATTTTGATTTTCGGTATTGCAAAAAAATATTGAAACATGCTACTATAATTATATTATTACTAGCTTTCCCGCGCGACGTTGTACGCGTGATTATTCTACCTCCACGCTTTTTCTACCCTACCCTACACTACCCTACGCTACTCTACCCTACCCTACCCCTACCATACCCAAGCCCTACTCTACCCTACCCTACCCCTACCATACCCAACCACTACTCTACCCTACCCTACCCTACACCTACCATACCCAACCCCTACTCTACCCTACCCTACCCTACCCTACCCCTACCATACCCAACCTCTACTCTACCTCTATCCTACTCTACATCTACCCTACCCTACCCGACACTATCCTACGCTACTCTACCCTACCCCTATCCTACCCAACTTCTACTCTACCCCACTTAACACCTATTTCTATTCACATTATGCCACTTTGATGTCTCTTACTAATACCGAATATACTACACAAACTCCCCCCCCCCTTTCCCCCCTAATAGGTAGAGTTTTCAAAAAGCTGAAACGATGATTTGTTAACCGAAAAGCTAATTATCAAGTTTAATGACGGATTTTCATAACTACAAACTTTAGTCCCCTTTTATATCTTCTTAGGGGGAAAAAAACCAAATGTTTTGATACACGCCTTTTTTATTTTTAACGAATAAGCTGAATACAATTTTTTATATCTGTAACTTAAAAAATAACGAATCTTCCATACAAACTTTCACCCCCTTTTTTATCCACTCAATGGTAGATTAAAAAAAAATAAACTATGCTCGTCTTTCATCTAACAACCTAAAAGCTGAATACCAAGTTTCGTACATATAACTTTAAAAATGACGTACTTTCATACAAACTCTTATCCCCCTTTTTACCCACTTAGGGGTAGAATTTCCAAAAATCCTTCCTTAGTGCACCCCTAGAGTACCTAAAAAATATCGTCTCAAAATTTCAAGTCTCTAGGTCCACCGGTTTAGGCTGTGCGTTGTCTGTCAGTCAGTCAGTCACGGTACTGTTTTATAAGTAAAGTATAGAAGTATAGATTATAATAGACTATGAACTGGCAAATTATGATTAAAATCTAAATGTCTTACTGGCACTAATACCGCAAAGTAAGTGGTTTAAAAAATCTCTTCTCACAGACGCTGTCCGGTACTGGCGCCCTGCGTCTTGGTCTCGAATTCATCACGAAACACTACCTAAAGTCCAAAGAGGTCTGGTTGCCCACACCAACATGGGGCAACCACCCTCAAATCTGCAACATGCTGTCCCTGCCCCACAAGAAGTACCGCTACTTTGACACCAAGACCAACGGCTTCGACCTGCAAGGCGCCCTTGAAGATATCAACGTATGTGACACATATTTTATCTTATCACAACCTGTAATATTGAAAATAACAATGTTATGAGTTATTGTAATCTAATAGTAATAGGTAATTGCGTAACCGTCTCGCTATGGTTTTGTTTTTATTGATTTTCAATGTCATGGGTAATAACTCTGGATGGTGGATGTGGTCATAACATTTTCTACTTAAGTGCTATAAGCATAAAGTCGAAAGTTCTTTTTCCTATCATCCTCCTAGCGTCATTATTCCCAAACTTTTATCATGCTGCTGTTTTTATTGATGCAGCTGATCGGATTTCTAAGAAGCAGCTGCCTATCTCATATCAACTGAAAGGGATGCGATATTCTAAAGCTAGATCAGTTGTCAGGGTTTTATAAGGGTACTAATTCCCTATATCGATTGGCATGATAGCCGGGGCCAACAGCTTAACATGCTTTCTGGGGCATAGAGCTGGTGATAGTTAATTTATAATACTCAGGTCTATACATAGGTATATGGAAAGAATGACATCAAAATATATGAAATTTATATCAAAACAGGCGTGCTAAGGATTTCTAGAAATTTACATTTTAGTTTAGAGTGTCTTAAACTTGAAACTTTCTTAGGCAACAGAATAAGGTAAGTTTCAACTTAGGCATGTCCGTAGATTGCTAAGTACCTAAACTAAGCTCAAGCTTCGACTCGAGTCATTTTGTACTTTTAAACGTCGAACCCTTTAGGCTTGAGTCTTTAATACTCTCGAGTACTTAGAGCTCGAAATTTGAAGGTTCAGTAGCTTCGAGACGGGGATCGAGTTCCCAACTCGAAGCTTATTTTTGTTAACACTTATTTCACTGTTTTCTAGTGCTATAGCTATTAAGAGATAAGGCTTTAGTACACAGCTAGGACAGTTTTGGTATAGCATTAACGTATTTACCATTGTTTAAGCTGAAAACCTCAGTACACATGCATGAAACAAACATAAAAAAGTTGATATTTTCAGTAAATTCACTCAATGTGGATGTTGTTATGAACCACTTCTATTTCAAGCAAAAATAAACAAGTTTTTTTGTCAAATTCAATCACGAAAACGTTGCGTGGTATTACCGCATTTCGTTCCATTGTAGAGTCTAAAAATATACGTATTTTTTGACGCACGCACGACTAGCTGTGCTGACGAAATTTGACTCGTTTTGCGCATGTGTGGTCTCGTTGCTCTCTAATCTTGACCTATATCAAAAACAATAACTGTATTACTGTAATCAATTGCGTAATTACTTTCCGTGATTCATAAAAAGAAAGATTTTATGTCAATAATATTATAAAGCTGAATATAGAACGCGCTAATCTCAGGAACTACTAGAGACCTACTTAAAATAATATTTTATTTATTTAGTAATTCTTTATTGCATACCAGTTACCTATCTTTTTTGCGGTTAATAACCCATTTATTGAGAAAGTATACACTCGTTTGATCTTCATGAACCAAATGATACCCCATTTATCAAAATTGGGCGAGCAGTTCAGGAGCTTCAAAAGAACAACAATTTTTTTCTTTTATACAAACTTATAGTAGAATATGATCATCTTATCTTATCATAATAAACCTTTTCGTGGATAGACTCTCAGCTGATGAGGCATTGGATATGTCTGCACACTACACATTGAGTATGTTATCTACTCTACATAATATGTCTCTTGTCTACATTTTATTTTATTTTCTAAAATAAAGAGTATTATTATTATCGCCTATCAACAGTATTCGACTAATCTCATTTATTACCGGTCAGATATAACTGGATTCAGCTTAGTACCTATAAATATGATATTTACTGTACTTACTCTTTCTTGTTAGATTATTTAGATAACAAGATAGTGACCACGATCTACACGCGTGATTATTGAATGATCGAATTAGAGTTATGAATTTTTATATAATTCTAATAATCTTATTATTAAAACAACGTTTTAAACCAAGCTTTTATATTGGTATATCAAAACTAAATGTATACCTATGCAAAATTGGTGTCTGTGCTGTTGTCTGTTAAAGAGTTATTTATATATCTAGAGCTAATCCTGGATGTCGAATCAGGTCATGCTTACCATAAAAATGCATTGTTATTGGAACTGAATCAACATGTAAAAATTAAACTCCGAAGAAGAGGAAGTGGTTCTATTTCAGCTTGCATTGATCTAAACTTGCTAACATACAAACATTGCAAATCAAATAAAAGCTTGTAAGTAATAATACAAAAAATAAACACAGTGTGTAAAATAAACATGCATTTCTACAAAGACCTTGAAATCCTGATTACAACAGTGCATCATTATTAGGGACAGACAATTGTTATGTCCGCTCAATAACATGCAAATGCGTATGTCAGACGGTCTACCGGTAAACATGCTGAAATATATATTATTAATTATTAGGTAATATAAATTCCTTAGAGGCGCATTATCGGTAAATGAAATATGTTTTTAACCACCGACGAAATCAGAGGGGTGTTATAAGTTTTACGAACTTTTACGCGAGTCTCTACTCTAGGCATCATAGCCCACAAACGGATTATTTTTTTATTTGAAAGGCGACTTGATAAGAGTGTTTTTAGTTAAAACAAAATTAGAGGTTTTTTTTTGTACCAGGGGTTTTTTACTGCAATAATTGTTGTAGAAAGTCGCAGAACAAAAGTTACCAAGTATGATATAAATGTATAAGGCAACCATCTTTAAGATTTTTAAATTTAAATTAACCCTAAATACTAGGTATACAAAACTACGCTCAAGATTGACAGAACGCTGAAGTAATTTTAAGAAGCGATTCAAGTTATGTAGTAGCACTAGATTAACTTTTTAATTAGTTGAGAGTAGGTAGAAATGGAATATGCGAAAAACAATGGAAATAAACCCGCCATAGTATCGCCTTATCAAAGTTATTATTTGTATTACAATAGCTATGTATCTTTACGTTCAACCCTGAATTAGTAACTCAGTACTACTTGTATATTATTATTTGTTATGTAATTTCAATTGAACAAACAGTTTGATCGAATCGACACCGATGCTTGAATTGCTCTAGAAAACCTTGACGATGAACTTAGTGCAGTTGTACTAATATTATGTTAGATGTTATGAGTTTGAAAATATTGTTTCTGTTAGAATTTATAGATTTTTATCACGAAGATTAAAAGGATGAAAAGTATAGCGTCTTTGCCTTTCCGATTTGAGTATTTAGAATTATAATATGTCTGTAACTGTACCCATGATACAGGAGAAAATCCGTTTGGGGATACTGGAGTCCTATTAAAAAAAAAGTACTAAAACAATTTTTCTATCATAAAACAAATACAACTGTTTGCTTTCTGTTTTGTTTGCAATCTGAAATAATAATAAAAATACATAACTACATTAAAATTATTTAATAAGCTAACATGCTATAACGTGCTATCACATGTAAAAAAAAACCGGCCAAGTGCGAGTCAGACTCGCGCACCGAGGGTTCCGTACAAACCTGTAGGTATATAAGTAAAAGTTATGGTATTTCGGAATTTTTCCTATATGTGTACTTTATAACGTTGCTTCATGCCAAATTTCAAGATTCCAGGTCGTCTGGAAGTATCCTTTAGGTTTTGATTCCCTTGCGAGTAGTTGCGAGTTTCAAAATATGCGGCTTTAATTGCTGTATCTTTTGATTGCGTTGACGTAGAAGTTTGATTTTGTTACAGCTTAAAGATATTATAGACTTGAGTATTTGTTAAGAATTTCAATATAATACCACTACGCGTTCATGAGTAAAGGGGTAATAAGTTTAAAATTATTAAAAATATTTTTATTATATGATGTAACTAAAAATTTATGCTTTTCGCAATTTTTCCTTTATCTGTGTTATAAGACGTTGCTTCGTACCAAATTTCAAGATTCTGAGTTCACGGGAAGTACCCTGTAGGTTTTGATTCCCTTGCGAGTGTCGAAAATTTGCGGCATAAACGGGAGTATCTTTTGATCGCGTTGACTTAGAAGTTTGATTTTTTCACAGCTCCAAGAGACCATAGACTTGAGTATTTGATATGAATTTCAGCTTGATACCTCCACGCGTTCCTGAGAAAAAAGGTCTTGACAGACAGACAGACAGACAGACAGACGGACAACAAAGTGATCCTATAAGGTTCCGTTTTTACCTTTTGAGGTACGGAACCCTAAAAAATACAAAAATACATACATTAGTTAATATACATATTTTTTTATATTACAGAAAATCCCAGAAGGTTCCATCATTTTGCTTCACGCATGCGCACACAATCCCACCGGTGTGGACCCTAAACCTAGCGACTGGGAACAACTTTCTGAGGTACCTAACATTCTTATACGACGTCACAAGATATTCTGTAATATCATTTATGACTAAATTTTTTTCTAATGTCTTTAAAATTCGTAGGTAATTAAAGCAAGGAAGCTATTCCCATTCTTCGATATGGCGTACCAAGGTTTTGCGACCGGCAACGTTGACAACGACGCGTTCGCAGTGCGACACTTCGTGAAGGAAGGACACCAGGTCATACTGGCTCAGAGCTTTGCCAAAAACATGGGTAAGTGTTTAGTGCAAGGGGCGTGCACAGACATTTTCGACAGGGTAAGCAGGACATACAAATCCACTTAGTTTCAATAAATCGTCGTACCTGTCAGGGTAAGCGCTGCCTTTTTTCCTGCACTGCACGCCCCTGGTTATGTAAACAATACAGATTCTATTATTTTTTAAAAACACTTATATGTATTAGATTACAAAACCTATGTAAACAAATCTTGGGAAGCTGGTTTTAACCTTGTTCTAATTGTCGTATACATTTGAAACTTATCCGGATGACAATACAATAAATTGGTAGCATCGAGCTGATCTCATAATGAAGCCAGGGCACCTGGTAGCAAGTAAAAGTTTTCATTTGATTTGTTATGACGATTATACATATGTTCCTACACTTAGTGATGAGAGTGTGTCTTTTAAACCATTCTGTTAAACGCATCGAATTGAGCACCTCCAATTTTTAGAAGTAGGTGAAAAAGTAGGTGTAAAGTAGAGTTTATATCGAGATAGAAATATCTTACAAATGTTTATACCTATATACAGATTACACCTATTTTAATATACTAAGGATTCTTATAATTCGATAAATTCGCGCAGTTTTGTTGATATTACTTGTATAATCTTACCCCCGATGGTACAAAGTCCTCGAACTTCAATATTATCTGAATTCTAAAGATAAAGATTACTATTAGACATTGATATATTATTATTATCTGTCGGATATCTAGAACTAAACTAACATTTTTATTAGTACCATCTTACGTGATTGTGGTTAAACCGTCAAACAAAAAAAAAATCTGACACAAAAGGAAATAAATTGTTACGCGTCGCCGGCGTCCTTGCGGTAGTTAAGCCCTAGATAGTTGCGCATTAGTATAAACTAGTAGATTTCTCGCCAGTACACAACTATGTACCTTAAAAATATCAATACACTACTCATAAACTAATTTACATGTACACTCTCGTTGACGCAAGTCAATCATAAGAAATAAAAAGCAATTATTGTATAATTCAGAGTTGATAAGATGTTATGTGTTTATGAACACTAACATACTTTGACAATGGTTATTCATAAATATAATTATTTATATTTGATTAACGTAACGCCTCGCGATGAATTATTTAAAAAGTAAATTGACTTATACAGTTTTACTTTTTATTTAATAGAAAATTGACTTTTACAATATTTTTTTATACGTATTTTACATAGATACCTACATAGAAAAGTTGGTGAAATATAAATATTGTTACGCGTCTCTAGCGTGCAGTTGATAGTTGAAGAGTCGCATATTTTTTTGTAACCAACCACAAACGAACCGCGCTTGTAACAAACAAATCTGTTTCTGACCGAATTTCGGTCTTATAATCCGAAGGTTGGATAACCAGCGATAGCCTAGAGGTATGCCCGTTGACTGGCATGTCGGTCTCAGGTTCGAACTCAAGGCACGCATCTCTGAATATTTGTAAGTTATGTGCGTATTATAAATTAATTATAACCTGCTCCGTGCCGGCTGTGATAAAGATCTTTGACAGTCGTTAAAGGGAGTCGGTACCCTCATAAAATTCTGACAAGTAATCTAAGTTTAGAATAGCTCTTAGGATTGCGGGAGTCAGATAAGCAGTCACTCTGTAGAGCACTGATATTCAGCTGCATCCAGTTAGATTATAAGATGCCGACCCCACCAAGGTTGAGTCCCGTACTGTATATCTATAGAATTACCCTTGAGTCTGCGTATAATAAGGCTAGGAGGATGACGAGTCGATGGTTGGAAACTTGACGTTTGAAATTGTTAAAAATATACATATATTTTGTATAAATTATGTAATCAACATAATTTCTATACTTTACTTTAACTCGTCACGAATGATCACTATCGATGCCACATCTAGTAATCTTTTACTAATTAATGCGTCCGTGTTGGCCGGCACGTATCGTATTCGTAACCGTGTTTAGCGAACTACGATATTGCTAATATATTTTTTTTGTAGTTACCCACATTTGCTTTTATAAATTAACTTTACGCGATTCCTGTACGCTTAATTAAGATTTATTATTAAAGGTATAGTATTCTCAGTAAGTAAATTTTTGTAAAATTCTTTTGAGAAATAAAGTTCCTTAACCAGAAATGTTAGATAAAAATTCGACAGAAATTTCCGTGTTCTATTACACCTTGTAAATGAACACGATTGTTTTCTCGTTGTGTAGTCCCCTATGCCGTCATCAATTGTTTATAAATACTAAACTCTTGTTTACATTTTGACCCCATTATCTTATCAAAGTTTTTACTACATACGTCAATTAAGTCAGTTATTGCTATACTAGTATTTTTATTAATCTGGTTTTATTATTAAATCGAAATTACTTATGAATTTTTAAACTTTCTTAAAAATCTGATTTATTTTAGGTATCCATTCCAAAAAAATAATTAAAAATATCGCTGATACCGCATTCAAGCGTAAGTCAGAGAATTATAACACACCTGCATTAAACTTAATTTTTACTCGACTACAAAAAAGGAGGTTTATGATTTTACCGGTCTATTTATGTATGTATGTAAATTCCAGTGTACGAGTAATGGTACAGATAATATAAACATAATATTATCATCTATTTTAATATTAGGTATCTGTACCATCACTAGTATTTTTAATTATCCATAAAGTTTTTTTATTAGACTCTGACTCCAGGTTGTTCATCAACCATACAATAAAGAAAACTACTCCACTGAACCAATCACAAGAATTTAAGACCATTTGTTTAACTAATAGTACTATCGCGGACACAAACGGTGCACCACTTTGCCAACAAAATGCTTTGAACGATGCTACGTGCGTAGGGGTGGCACTAACACTACGTTCGGACGCCGGGTGCAAGCGATTCTAACCTTAAGAGTGGTGCACCGGCTTTGTCCACGATAGTACATAAAACAAAAGCTTCATAATTCCAGGCTTATACGGTGAGCGTGCTGGCGCACTCACTTTCCTGTGCGGCGACGCGGAGACTGCTGACAAGGTTATGTCGCAAGTCAAGATCATGGTGCGAACCATGTACTCCAACCCCCCCGTGTACGGCTCCCGTATTGTACAGGAGATTCTCAACAACAGTGAGCTTAAACAACAGTGGTAAGTGTCGTAACTATGTGTTTTTACCCTAATTTTACTATATTTAACTATATTTGTATGCCTTGCAAGGCTGAACATAGTGATACCCATACTATTTTATCCTTAAGTATAACTTTTCCTACCTATGTTTCACAAATAAATGAATTTGAATATTGTCATACGTCCCATATCATAGGCGCAAGCCACGCTGAAGAGACGTAAGGCGGGGGATACGGCGCAGGCGCGATTTCTCCATACATTTCTAAAGAGTCTGACGCGTCGGCGATTGGAAATGTATTGAGAAACACGCGTCTGCGCCGTATCCTCGCCTTACGTGTGGTTTGCACCATAGAGATGATCAAAGGTAAAATAAGCTTACTTACGCGACACCGCTCCGGTACAGCAAAAAAATGATTAAATATGAGTTTGAAGTCCTTCTTGGTATTAACAGATAGACGTAATAGTCTACTGTGTTTGTGAATTATCACTCTTTCTCTCTCTTCTGTCGGTCGGATCCTCACTGCTGAGGATCGTGACATTTTGCAAGTATACTTTTGATGATATTCCTCCACTTCCACCTGTCTTAGGCTTGATGGAGTGCAACGTTCATGGGTATTTCTAGTTGTATTGACACCTGGTCACACCATCGTACTGAACTCCATGGTTGCCATGCCATGGACTGGTTTGCCATCGATTTTACCCTTTACTACCACTAAGAGCATCTAAAAGCAATATTTGCTTTTCTGCAATGTAATTAATTATTTCATGAAATGTTTTTGAATCCAGTACTAAGACGATATCCGTAGTTCAGGGGTCAGAGAGCTCAATTTGAAATATTTGTTACAGCCATTTTATATAATGTGCTTCTAATTTATCTGCCACGGTTGCAATGGGAGAAAGTATTGGGTATATAGATTACAATAGTTAAGAAATTTCGTAACCCGGAACAGAAAAAAAAAATTGGAGCATGGGACAGAATTAGACCTAAGCAATAAAACGCAGGCAAAAGAAAAAAAATATGACGTTAGATAAAAAAATTACTTCACTATTGTAATATAAATAACCAATATTATCTCCCATTGCAGCCGTGGCAGATAATTTAGAAGCACCTTATAAGATATACATAAATACGCAAACAAGTACAAGTGACATAATTTGTTTTTTTAATTTGTGAAAATTTAAAACTAATAAGAAGTGACGAAAGCGAACTTGATTTCAGGTTAAAGGACGTGAAGTTAATGGCTGACCGCATCATTTCAATGCGTATGGAACTGAGAGCGGGCATCGAGAACGCCGGCAACAAGAACAATTGGCAACACGTCACTGACCAGATCGGCATGTTCTGTTACACTGGACTTAAGCCTGACCAGGTAAAACCATTGCTTTTGGTATTTTTTATTTATAGACTCACACCTGTAATCACCAGAGGGAGTAGGCAGAGGTGTGCAGTAGGTACACCCACGTTTCGCCGACTATGTTATAAGTCCCATGTAATAGGGGCCGAGCCTATTGCCATTAATCGGGCACAATTCCAGACTCCGTGCTGCTACTGAGAATTTCCTTATGGAAAAACCCAATAACACTTTGCCGACCCGGGGATCGGACCCAGGACCTCGTGCTCAGCAGTCGCAGTCGCGCTTGCTACCACTAGACCAACGAGGTAGTCATTTGGTATTTATACTTTCTAAACCTTGTACGGTCAGCAACATAAGTAGATTAACATTCTAACAAGTTTCAGGAGTGTCATTAATGAAAACATGTCAATAATTATTTTTATAAATAAATTATGAAAGGATAATATAAGCGTTCTGATCATAAAAGAAAATTATTGTGTTCTATGATACTTCCGAGTTTATCACGTAGAAATAACACGTGTTTCTCGTTAAACCGTCATAAATGGCGTTATAGGTTACAAATGTTTTTTTTTCTGTGACACTACGCGCGTGTGCGTTACGATGTTTTCTTTCCAAAAAATATAATAATATAAAAATGACCTAGATTACATTCCCGAGGTTTTTACTCTAAGGAGACGATAAACTATCGCATATGGCGCATAAAGAACGACGTGTTAAATGTTCACTGTGTGCTAAACGTGTATTACAGCACTGATAGCTTAGTGGTATGATCGTCGACTGACGACAGAGGTCTCGAGTTTGATTCCAAGGCGCGCACGTCTGACTTTTCGTGAAGTTATGTGCGTATTATAAATTAATTATCAGTTGCTAAAACGGTGAGCAAAAACATCGTGATGTAACCAGCACACCTGAGAGATTTTTCAATGGTGTGTAAAGCTATGTCAGAGGCCTACGTGCGGTTTAAACTCTGACACCAGATTGTTCATCAACCCTACGATAAGAAGAAAAAGACTGTGCAAAAAAAATTACGATAAAAACTTCGTAGACTTAATTATATCTAGTGTTGTAACTTATTTCAGGTCGAACGGCTCACAAAAGAATTCCACATTTACCTGACGAAGGATGGCCGCATCTCAGTCGCTGGCATATCGTCAAAGAACGTCCAGTACATTGCTGAGGGAATCCACAAAGTCACCTCCTAAACGCACATATCGAATACTAATTGGGTACATGACTTTTCTATTTATATATCGCTCATTTGCGACAAAGAAGACATTTCTCAAAAAAGACGATTTTGCAGGACAAAAATTTTAAAACCAGTTATTTATTCCTAAATTCTAAGACTTAAAAATACCTCTGCTCTTATTTGATATCCCTCCCTTACTATCTTACTATGACGCTTAAAAATATACTTTTGTTAAAAACATAAGGTTGTTTTTCCACTCAAGTGTATTATTAATTTGTAAATTTTGAGTTGTGTCAACCTTGTAGCAAATAAGCGATATCTATGTAATAATGACGTTTGTGTTTTTTTTTATTTGTCATTTGGATAATAATGAGGTAATGAGTCATGAACAAAAAAAACCTTGCTAATTTTAACTACAAATTGGTGCTATCATTACATATCATCAAGATTATACTATGATGGGATCTAGTAGTAACATAGCGACTCAATTTTCGCAAAAAGCAAGGGAATTGATTTTGATATTCTAAGAATTTGATAGGTTTTAAATCTTAACCTTTTTTTTTCTTATGGTCTCGGTTTGAAAGTCTTGTTTAATTTAAAGTTCAAGAGAAATCAAAGATTAACTTTAATGGTATTTACTACAATTATCTGAAGTGGTCCGTTTTCAAAAATAAGTTTAACACTTTGACTGCCACGCCGCAGACACAATTCAATTTTTATTGTTGTGACCGCGGTGGCGTTCAAAGGCTTAAAATATAGTGGGCTTAAAAAAACTAAGAATAACTTTTTTGTGTTTCAGCATTGTATATACTACTAAAACTCAATAGCGCCGCTTCGAGTCACTGCGTCCTTCGAAGGACTACGACTTTAATTTTTTTTTTCTAAGTGTCTTATGTAGTAAGCAAATGTAGCTCACTGGAAATAAAAGACAATCATGCTAGGATATGAAAATAACTGAATTAACGAATAGCGAAAATACTGTGAATCATTATATAGGTATTATTATCAAGTAAATACATTAAAATATACTTTGATATATGTAAGAAATAATACGACATTTATTTTTTTGTTTAATAATCGCCAATACCGGATCGATATTTTCTTAACAAATTCACAAAAATGTCACAGAGAAACTGCGCATGAAATAGTCGTTAATGCGAGAAACTGCACTTCAACATGCGTGTCGTTAAAATCCTACCTAAAATAACTTCCACTTAGTGTTAAACACTTAAAAATTCACTTTAATATTCGTATCAACACGAGAAACTTCAATAACGTGTCTTCTACGCGAGAAAATCAATATTCGTGTCGTCAATACGAGAAACTTCGATATTCGTGTCGTCAATACGAGAAACTTCGATATTCGTGTCGTTAATACGAGAAACTTTATTATTTGTGTCGTTAACACGAGAAACTTTATTATTTGTGTCGTTAACACGAGAAATACATAGATGCTAGCGCTGAGTTTACTGGACGAAGTGATAAAATGTTAATTCGAAACAGTTATTGGTGCAGTTCATAGCACATATTTCTAACAAAGATTAAAACATTCATACCTAAGTGACTAATGCATAAACTTGATTTTTGCAACGAATGCTGTTTATTTACTACATAAGACACGACGGAAAAGCTAAGATTACGACTTGCTCTTCACATAAGCCCTAATGTACCGAAAGAACACAGTATTTATAAAACCAGCTTGTTTTTATTTTTTTGTAAGGGTGAGCTCACATGTGTAACATGCAAAGGAATGTAATACTGTTATACATAAGAGATTTTAATAGAATAATGACATGTAATGTCATTTTTTAAAGGCGATTTATAGGAGTACATTTAACTATTTTATAGATTGTCTTTTTTTATGTGTAATTTATATTGTTATTTTTTTTTTAAAGTAGGCATATTTGTATAACTGTCACTGCCACTCTGTATCGTGTTCAGTCGATCGACGCGGATGTCCATACGATGTTGCATTACAACACGATTACGTGTTACACAAGTCTGTACATGCCATTATATGTTTTTATGTATGTTTAAAAAAATATATATATTAAGTTTCTATACAAACTTCTTTATAGTTTTTCATTCTGCAAACTTTACCATACATTGTTAAACACTTCTTTACTTTTTAGTTTAAATGTATCATTTATATTGGAGTTATGTGATAATAAACGACATGATTATGATTAAAATTTTATTTGTTAAAATAAGTAGATAAAATAAACTTGCGAAAAAACACAGAAAATTGTATCAACATGTTTGATTCTACCACAGTACTAAGTATTATTACTACGCCAAATATTTACAGCTGACGAAACAAATGAACATCTTATTCTATGTAAAATAAACTGATGCAGGTCAATCGTTAACATTGCCTTGATATTATAACAAGAATTTATATTATACAATAGATTCTTCCTTAAAGGCTTACACTAAATAAAGGGAACACATCTTTTCCACAATTTAATATTGTGGTAACAATCTTAAACATATTCACCTGCATCCACGTTAAAATCGACATAAACCTAATAACATTTCACTATTCTAAATCAGTTTATTGTAGGACATCATACATAAACATCCAAAAATGCTTTTTCGTACATTATTATGATACAAAATACACTAAAACATTTTTATAAGTAGACGTTTGTCAGTGATATTTTCAATAAAAACAGTAATGTTATAACTATATGTACAAATTTGTCATAGATACTAATCGCTATCCATGGCACTATTTCTTTAGAATGTAAAAAAATAACATTCTATTTAAAGCAAGAAATATGTACCATTATATTACACACATCGAGTTCGGAGGTCGATTCCAAAAACTTAGCTCCCATTTGGCTTTTCTGAAGCTCTTCGCACTAACTCACGTTGGTTTCATTTGACGAGTTCGTCGCCTATAGCCTTGTCTTTGTCTTTAAATACATACACCCCTACTTATAAACGATGATTAAAAGTTAATTGCATAAATGTCACTTACGTTCTACTGCTATTAATTGGCATGACTACCTCATGGGTCTAGTGGTAGCAAGCGAGACTGCTAAGTACGAGGTCCTGCTATTGGGTTTTTCCATTAGGAAATTCTCAGTAGCAGCACTGAGTCTGGAATTGTGCCCGGTTAATGGCAATAGGCTCGCCCCCTATTACATGGGACTTTAACATAGCTGGCGGAACGTGGGTGAACTGTATACAACTCTGCCTACACCCTCAGGGGAATACATGCGTGAGTCTATGTCAATTGGCATATAAATGGCGACAGGTATAATTCCACCAGTGATTAAGAAGTACACGTTATTATAAGTAAGGGCAATAAGGTCTGACTTCGATGACTTATTACATGTTATGGGTTCAAGCCCTGCTCGGATCCTATCTCTTTTCAAATTTTTCTGGAGTCTACACTTTTTAAATGTGAAATTTTAGGGAAGTAGATTTACAAATTTATAATATATATAATTATACTTTATAAGAACATATTTTTATAACTTTACATCATTACGATGCGATTCAATTAAGAATGTGCAAGTGGCCGCCGTTTTGTGACGTCAAAGTAAAGTTTATTTTTTCATATCTTAATTTTTTTCTATCGTGTTGACAGCTATGACGTCACAAAATGGGGATCAGTTGCAAATTTGAATTGTATTATAAAATGTGCGCGAAAGTGTGTTGGTTTATCCTTTTTTCATGCAAGAACGGTTCGATGTGATTTTTTACATAGAGTATTTATCCCCAAAGACATTTAACCACGAATGCGAAGTAGCGATTTAAATGTTTGTAATTTCCTTAAGAAAAAACAGTCATTTCGGATATTCGTTTCGTGGTTATGAGTTCACCGCCTATAGCCGATATACCGCCTATAAAGATTTTATGCAAACGAAAACAATTGTTTAATAATATTACTTAACGTTTTTTATTGCTACTAAGCAAATTTGCAAACTCTACCTTTTAAACATTTCACATTGTAAAAGTTTGACCTTAGTCAAGAATTATTAGCAAGAGCAAGAGTTGGTGACGTAATCTTTGGCCGTCAAACGAAGGCAACTAGATAACGGATACTATGCCAACAGATCTATGAAGATGTGGTTTAGGTTATACTCGGTAATAGAACTAGAAATGAGCCGAAATTAATTTCACAATTGCTTCTATACTTGCGTTGCTTGGGTGTTCTTCATATACTCGCAAATTCCCCGATTGTCGATGCTAAAAGCAGCTAGTCTACTTGGCCCTAACTCGACATTCGGTAGATCCACATTCGGTACATCACTAGAAATTACTTGAAATTTACTATAGAAGAAAATAATATATTTTTTTATATAAAGTCTAAATTTACTAATGCAGAATATTTCAGATAAGTATATTTATAAGCTGCTACGGTGCTTTGTAGTGAAAAACATTTAATAATCAAACTTTTTTATTACATTTCTAAGAAATTATATGAATTAATTGCTGATTCCGTTGCAAAAAAATATTCATTCTTAAATAAATTACAGGCACTGAACGGTCGTGACTCGCGATCTATCGGCCGAAATCAAGGTTTAATGTAAATAAAATTAAACGTTACTTAAATTGTTTTAGAAAATAAATAAAAAAGTTTTATTATTTAATATCTTTTTTTGTTACAAAGCACCTTAGCGCCCTGTAGGTCTACCCACTAAAATATGCTTTACATCTTAAACAAGCTGATAAATTATGGTGTAAAAATATACATGAACATTCTCTATACTGTAACTCAATGTGCTAATAAGATAAACGTTTGTATGTAGCACCACCCTTTACAACAACCTTTAAATTACTATTTCTAAACGTATTCGATTACTGCCCGTCTTCCATCCAGCTATCCACACCCCACGCAGGTAAGAAGTTTAATAATTCGATATGCAATTTAGCAGTGATCAATACACAACCTTAAACTTATAGACATTAGGCTCATTTTTGTAGAATTTCAAGGTTGAACTTCATTGTACACATTCTGACACTTTATTAAATAACTCAATTGGTTAACAAAAATTAAGCTAAATTGAACATTATGTTACTTGTTTGCTATTTACGAGTACAATTATTAGTGCAGTGGATAAAGATAAGTGTGTAAGAATTAAACCAATCACGGTTCTTGAGAATCAGGTAAGTATTTACCTTTTTTAAATTTAAAATTACATAATGAATCAACTTTTCAACGGATTAGTGTAACGGGCAGAACGTGTCTGCCTACGACCACGAGACCTGCAAAGCACTCAAAACGTCAGGACTTGACAAAAAAAATGTACGCGACTGATTTAATCTGTTGAAAAGTAGTTTAATTTTGTTAAACGTTCGCGATAGTTTGAGACTATATTATTTAAAATTATATCTAGTAAAAACGTTGGCCGATTTCAGTAATATAATGTTTTTTTTTATTGTAAAACCGAAACAATCTAGAACTTTCTGTGAACTATCCTTCAGTGAAAATCCCAATCGTTGATCGCACTACCAGCAGTTGAGTATTATAATATAATTTTGGGGGAGGTCCATTAATTACGTGAGTCGATTTTTTGATCCTCCTTCCTCCCTTGGGATGTCGTGAGATTTTAATCGACACATTGTTATTCAGACATGAATAAAGATCATTTGTTTTTAAAGTTAAATCTATGAATACCAAGTGGTAATAAGCTTTTGTGTTAAAATAGTAAGTTTTGTAGTGAGATTTGGCGATAGAAGTTTAACAAGTTAAAAATCTCAAAATCTTCTGAACCAATAAAACCCAGATTTAAACATGTTAGTCGACATTTAGTTAAGTTTTTGCCAACATTTGAACATCGACTACTTAACTATCAACTATAAAAAATATTTAACATCCTGTCAAATTAGTCTACAGATTAAAAAAGCCAACTTTATGATCAAACGCTGCGCCAATGTAAACTGGTCACCGAAACGGTCAAGCAATTCGATTTAAACATGGAAATATTTGTTTGAGATAAACACAAAATATATAATGTTAACATTTTATAATAATTATAACATTTTGTAAAACATTTTATAATGATTATAACATTTTTATAAAGCATTCGAAGCGAACACTTAGTGTAGGGAGAAAAATTGGATTACAAACAAGATCGAGGTACGCCTCTCTTCAGCATTGATCAAGATTTAGGTCTGCCTCTTTTCTAATATACCGTACAAGGGCTAGGTGTAACTATCGCCCGAGATGGTCAAATGTAGAAGATAATTTCGATAGCTTTGTGAGATTACGGATAGCTAGCTTAGCAAAGCGGCTGGTGGCTTTTAACATAGGTAGCAGGTTCAAATCCTGCTTGTAATTGAATTTTGTTTCTACAAATAGTCAAACCTTACAATATATTCGTGTTTGAATCAAATTGATATGCCATATTGTTCGAGAGCGAGACAGAACCGTCCACCATCCATCCAGACACCATCTTGTAAGAATTTAAGAATCTTTATATGGTTGAATCATGTCGTTTCCTATTCCATACGTCATAAATATTGGTCGAATACAATTTTATTGGCTTTTTATACAAGGTGTAAGGGACATGGTAAGAAAAATCAACACCATGGATTCAATTTATAACATGGCGTTGATAATGTACGTTGGTTTTTTTTTCTATAAACTATTTCTGTCTGCTATTATTGCACTTGAAGGAACAGATACTTTGGAAACATAGAATAAAGTCGTGGTGCAAGTGTGAGCTGTCGAGAATGATCCTGCACGTACTTTATTTGCGAAACAGCTGATCAGTAGCTTTTTAAAAATTTAAAACTGTAAGTACATGCAGGCTTATTATTTCCATTTATTTTATCATGTTATTCCAGTTTTTTTAATTTTAAAATCATCAAAGAAAACTTACGTTAATTTTCTTCTACCTAGGTACCAAAAAGAGCAAAAGTTTGTTACCACTTCAGAATACTAATATTTTGTATGGAAAGAGGACGAAATCTTCACTTTATTAGCTTGTGAAATAAATATTGTGATTTAATAATTACAGGCGACTTTATTATATTATATACTACCTATTAAAAAAACTAAAAATTTAAACGCATATCAGTAAAATAAAATTAAACTACATATATTTATATTTATGTAAAACATTGTTGCTGTATTAACTCTTCACACAGAATATATATCCAAAGCACATATACTTATACCGTGTATACCTTTAACTAAGTCTTAATAAACAATAAAATTCAAAACTATAGATTCAAATAATAGTAAATTATTGTAAGTCTAATTGCAGAGATATTGCATTCAAAAACATTGGTAAGTAACATAAGATTAAAATTAAAATTCATAATGTGCAGCTAAATATCTAGAAACAATTTGTGCGTCCTAATGCATGTAGGTACTTCATGACAAAGATGCCTTATGTAACTAATCTATGATTCCACTATAAAACATGTGTGGGACCAGGTGGTCCCATATTTTACTAAAAATAATATTCTTAAAACCCAGTCAT
The DNA here is from genome assembly GCA_936450705.2 of Protodeltote pygarga. Classification (NCBI taxonomy): domain Eukaryota; kingdom Metazoa; phylum Arthropoda; class Insecta; order Lepidoptera; family Noctuidae; genus Protodeltote; species Protodeltote pygarga. The sequence continues at coordinate 13,009,866 of OW388250.2, read as the reverse complement.
CCACACACATTATTATATTAGAGCATAATATAACCACTGAAACCCATTACTACCGGTCTAACGCAGGCCACTAAAAACCCGATCTGCAGGGGCTTACTTGCAGGATCACCGCCGATTTAGTACCAAGTGCATGCAGTACCGATATTTTTTAATTTCGTTTTTCATTATTTTTTTAGAAGGGTCTGGTTTAAAATCATTAAATTTTATTGGAAATGCGTAAAAATAATTATAAAGTATCTATGCATGCAATGCCAATACTAAAGTTCGAAATTTGTAGAAAGAAAAAATCGATCACGAGCGAGATTCGTGGGAAATCCTAATTTAATTTTTTCACGCAAAAGAAGCTACTGTTAACACCAATACTCTAGTATATTTTTTATATTACTACTACTCTGTACTTATAGATTTACTGCGCGACCAAGGGGGCATCTATTTATTTAATAATTAATATTTTTGTTATGGGGGGGAGAGCAGATTTTATCTGAAGCTGTCTCGAACGACCGTAGACAAATGATACGGACAACAAAACGAAGCATTCTAGGGTGGGCAAGCTACAATTATTTTGCAGGGCTCTGCATAGTCATCCTTCTGCAGCAAGAACTGCGTGCAGGTTCTGCAGTTCGAGCTTTGAGTGGCCCGCCTAATACGCATAGAGAAGCATTGCCATTACGTAAATAGTATTGCTACATGCAAATTTTAACTGTAGGTTAAAATTTACCTGTTATGTACACAAAAATAAATTACTCTACTAACTGTTAAATATTCGTAGTCTACTGATATTGTATGTAACTAAAATAGGAAATGCAAACATGTATGTATTTATTTAAATGAATAAATGAGTTATTCATGACTCTTAAGTTTTATTTAAATACTCTTACTTGAGCATCAATATGTATTTAAACTTCTACACATTCATTGAAGGAATATACTTAGATATACTTGTTAGCAGTAATATTTTTAATATGATAATGAAGATGGTTAGTATTATTTCATTTTTCATCATAGAAACACTGAATTATACCGCTTATCATGAGATCTGATTTGTATGCATGATTATTTTGTCCCCAAATAACTAAGCTGTTATTCAAATCTGTTAGCCTCTTTATTATGAAGGGAAATACACAGATAGTATACAAACACCTTTCAAAAACTGTATATTTTAACAGAACAAACCAAACAGCACTATGATCACGCCTCCCTCGAGACCGACAACGTCACCACTTTACACTTCACATTATATGTCCGCGCTTATTCTAAGTTCATTACATTTTATTAAAGATATCTTCCACAGGCTCCATCATTCATTAAACCTAGTTTATTGCTCATTATTTATTTAAAGGCATACTTTCACTTACAGTTTGTGAGTCAGTCGAGTTAGCAGAGTCTTCGCCTAATAGTCGGCTAAGTTGGTCGTCGAGCGTGTCGGCTCGCCTCGGCTCTCGCGTCTTCGCCTCCGTGACGAACACATCGTCGCCCGCCATCATGTCGCTTTCGTCGAGATACGAGAACGAATCTAAATTTATATCAGAAGTAGTGATTGCAGTACTATAAATGTCTATTCTTTTCTGTTGTGATCTCGCTTCGGCGACCTTTTCTGAAAGCTTTTCTTTCGCTTTCGTCAGGGCTTCTGATTCAGATTTATCCAGTTTAGAATCGTTCTCTTTTAATTTTTCGACCACTTTAGTTTTGAGAGCGAATGACGAATCGTTACTGGACGATCCATCGTCTTGTAGCTGGCTGAGTAACGTTCTCGTTGCGAGGGACATTGCGCTCGAACTGCTGAACATTTCGCTGCTCTCACCTGAACAAATATTTAGGTTTTCTTACAAATTAATTGGAAGAACAAACAAAAATAAAATAAAGGTGTAATCAAATGTATAGTTTACCGCTTGGTGTCGCCCGTTGCAAGCTTTCTTGAGACGAGTGCTTGTTTTTAGATTTGGTCGACATGTATTCACTATCGCTGTCACTGGACATGCCCAAGTCTAGGTGTAAGGAATTTAATTTATCCTCATCTTTCCCCTTCCTTGATACTGTGTCTAGCTCCATTTCCCAATCTGTGACGCTTGACGAATCTTTAACACCAGCAGAATCTTTAACGAAATTTGATTTAACCTCATCTTTTTCAATTATTGATAGAACTGCCTCTTCTATAGGTATAGGTACTATTTCTCCTATGCTCTCAGCGGCAGAATCTAAGCTGCTCGCGTTACAAGTTTCTTCTGTTATTTGATTATCAAACAATACTGGTGTGTCGGGAGTAATTTGAGACAACTTTTTGCTTTCATCGGAAGTCCGTTGTGTACTACTGCCACGACTGTCTAATATTTCCGACATAGTGGTCGTGCGTCCCGTCTGTTCGTTGTTTAACTCTAAAACTATTACATTGCCGGCACACTTTGCTGGATCTTGATCAGATTTTGACGCTTGCAATAATTGGTTAACATTTTTGCCCATGATTACTTTAGACATATCGTTTCCATTCTTAGCGAATGTTAGGGCTTTGCCTATCGTCGTGCCTTTCTGTACTACGATTACGCTGCCTTTAGCACTGGATGGTCGGACGATTGGATTTGTTATTTTAGGTGTAGTTATAGGCGCTAAACCTTTCACAGGTACTATATCAGCTAAATTTGCGGTTTTTATCTGTTCAACTCCAACAATTTTGGCGTTAGATGGAATTGAACTAACAGTTGTAGGTTTAGACATGACAGTCATAGCTGGCGATTTATTAATTTGTGAAATGGATTGGGAACTAACTGGCACTAATTTCATTGGGGTGGGTATACCCTTAAAATGTATTAGTGGTATCTGTCCTTCGTTTCCCTGTTTCGTTCGAGCTTTAGCAGGTAACACAACCATTTTTTGTCCTGATTTGGGATTCAAAACCACTGCTTTGGCAGACACTTTCAAGTCTGTGGCAGGAATGCCTTTAGGAGTAAGTGTTTCCGTTAATTTGTTTGATATGCTGTTTGTACTAATTGGTATGCCGTCTTTATGATGACTACTGACGGATGACGTTATGATTACTTTAGAGTTTTTATTTTCGGACGCCGGTTTTGAGACAACAATCATTTTTTCTGTCATTAGTGGCGTGTGGGGATGGCGTGATTTCGGTATTGAACCGATCACTTTAGTGCTCACTAGCTTGCCGGGAGTATTCAACGCTTTCTGAGCAGAACTGGGCGCGACGACTACTTGTCTGTTAGATAATAGTTTGATACTCTCAGAGGGTTTTTGTAATATCTTAAGGTCAGACATTTGTACTTTTTTATCTGTGCTTATGTCACCGCGATTTTTTATGATGAGTTGGCAAGGTTTTCCTGATATCGACTGTTTAGTGACAGGCGTGTTTTGCGCTTGTAAGGACGCGTGGTCGTCAGGGTGCGCGTTCTCCGACACTTCCAGCTCATGCGGGACGGTTGCAGGTTGTGTCAATAGCTGCATCGTCGGTGAATCTGTCACCATTCCCGGGGACGACAACACTTTAGTTTTTATTTCGTCCAAATAATCGGGTTTTGATTTGTTACCTAATATAGACTGAGCATAACTAGCCTGGAAAGTGTTAGGGGGACCTGAATACTCCATTTGCATGGATGTCGGATTGTACTGCTTGTTAGGAGACATGGACATCTCTTGTTTTTTCATTTGTGATTTAGATACGACAATTTGTGCGCCCTTCGAACCTTTGTGAGACCTCTTATGTGAGCGCGGCCCGTGACCCTGATTCGGTTTACTTGTCGACACTTTGCTTACTTGATTATATGAATGTTTTGACTGCCCTGATGGTTTACCTAAATAAAAAATAAAAAAAATATATCAATAACTTTGTATTAATTGTTTGTTAAACTCAGTAGGTAATCTTATAAAATACTAATACATATTCTAAATAAAATTATAGGTATAATATTTTACTAACTTGTTGCCGGTTGAGAGAACTTAGAATATATCTGTGATAGGTTCAAATGTTTCTGATTGGTGTTAACGGGTATGTTCCTCATGTTTTTCACAGGAGTGCTGATATCATCTGGTATAGCACCTCCTTCTGGAACTTTCCTCTTTCGACTTACAAGTTCTGATTCCCAAATCTAAAAACAAATACCTATGTATAAATATATCAGGATATATTGTCCCACTGCTGGACCATTTCTTCTCCACCTTCTCTCATAAGTCAAGGTGAGATGGATAAGAATCGTTATCATCATGAATCGTTATTATCGTTCTTCATGCTGACCCAGAGTTCACTGCTTTACATGACTTCTAAAGCACTAAAAGCTCAAAATTGTTACTTCAGAAATGATCACCCATTCATTGACTGACGCGACGTGATTTTTATCAACTCTGCGATCAAATATTTAACCTTAATGACTGTTACAACCATTGCTGCACCACAGCATCACAAAACACAAAACAAGAAACATTCAAAGTAAAAAAAAAACTTTCAATCAAGTTTTTTTGATCTTTTATGACCTTAAACTTCATTCTACCATGTAGTTAAGCACAAGACAAAGTTTATTTAATTATGGTTCAGGAAACTACAGTTTTCTGCTTTCAGTTCCACAGTTCTATTTACAGCATAATGAATATTAATAAAACACAATATCAAACTGAAGATATAAAAAAAAAAAAATTCGTAAAAAAACTGGTAGATGAAACTTACTTTAGTTGTCTGATCTTCCATGGCAACAGGAGGATACATGGTTTCATCCAAAGCATCACTGGAAGTGAGGGCACCTTCGGCTATTTGCCCCTCAGAATCCAACATCTCCTCTTCATTGGACTTGGGTGCAATCAGTTTCTCAACCTCTAATCTTTTCTGAATCTCCTTATTCTCAGCAGCAGCAACCTCAGCTGCTTTATCTGCTATTTCTGTGTAGATAGTCTGTGCAACCCCTCGGGGCATTAAAGGCACCCGCCTCCGACCCTCTCTGATCCAATCTAAGCCTGAGTTTGGACCTGATAACCTAATGGTAGAAGTAACACAATCAGAAATTAATATAAATAGAACAAAACAAGCGTCTTCTGTCCGCTCAACAAAATCAATAAGATTTTTTTTTGCTGTTGCCCACTTTTTATTAATAAATACCAAACATAAAAACATGTTATTAATTGCAAAATATCAAAAGAAGAAATAATGATAAAAGTAAGTTTAGGAAATTCTCATGTCAAAAATAACTGCTAAATAGCAGGGAAACCGTTTACAAATCACATAAAATATATAATAATAATAATAAATATTTCAATAAAAACTTTTCAATGAGTGTGAGATGATAATATTAAAAAGCAATTTGACATTTCAAATAAGTATAGGTTATCTGTCAAATTAGTTAAAATTAAAATTTACTTTCTATTAAAAAGAATGCAATAAAATAGCTAAATATGTTTGCATAAAGCAATGATCAATCCACATTGTCAAGTCAAACATACATCTACAAGGCTGAGGCACTCCATATAACAATAGAATTCATAAAAAGAAGTTTTTAAAATATCAAGTTTTATAACATTCTAGTAAGATTATAATGCTAACAATCAATTAGAAATGCTCATAACTAAGAGCAATATGATAATGCCATTGACTTTCAGTTACTCTCAGCCATCTTTGACTTTGTGTAATAGTGTTTAAAAATAAATCAACAACTCAACACTAAAATATTAAATATCAACTTACTGTTCTGCAATTGTAGCTAATAATTCGTCATTAGACACGCGGCGCGCCTCGGCACTGTGCCGATCATTGCTTATATGCAAAACGGCGCGCAGTTCCTCCAATAGCTTTTTTCTGTTGTCTTCCAATGCTCCTTGTGCTCTAAACACACTGATCATATTCGAGTAGGCTTCCAGTTCTACAAACAAATGAATAAACTATAATTTCATAAACATATTTGTAACAAGATTATCAACAAATTAGCTTCGACGCGTTGAGTTTAATTTAAGAAAACCATAGGAGGGAAAATGAAAGCCATCTATAGGACTAAATATATACCGAGTCTACGCAGTGTAAGACGACATTCGTCGCGCGTCATGTTAAGGAGCATTGGCCACATTTTAGACGGTTTTATTGAACACTAAAAGTTAACTCTTGATTATATGATTTTAAACATATTTTATAAAATAGTCAATTGGCAAATATCCATACTGTTTACTTCAAACGACAATTCGTTCATTTTGACACTTCAAAGAGAAGCGAAAATATACAGCGTCTTGTCTATGTTCTTTGGTGATACCATTATGCGGTTTGAAAAATTACCTGTAAAAGATGAAACGCAACATTCGTTATGAAAAATCCAATGTAAGTCAAATTATGTAAAACATTTCTTTCAGTGTACTTCGGGACATAAGTATATTCTTGTGACTACAAATTTTGAAGAGCATCTTTTTATTGCATTAAGCTATCATAGTACGCCATTTTGAACCGAGTCAAGTGGCCACAATTTGCCTTTTGTAGAGATGAGTAGGTAGGTAGTGAACGGACACAAATCCCGTATCCCTCGAGTAATAAATTGATGGATGTACCTATATAATTTGATCGCAATTCGGATAGTAGGACCTGCAACGACGGACACGCCTTTAGTAGCTCCACTAAAACTATAAGTTCGGTTGCAAAAAGCTTTGGACCTACCCATCTCTAGTCTTTGTCTATTTGCCTCGCTGGCACTCGTTAGGCTTACAAGCACGCACGAGCATGATTTGAGTAACAGTTAAGTAGCGAGTGGATATCGATGAGTTGTATAGCGTTGTTATTTCTAAATAGAAAAAAAGTTCAAAATTAATTATTTGATAAATTCTATAGGTACATACAAAATGAGTTTTAGTTAATCATCCTTATCAACCTATAGCATTAGCAGTCGACTGCGGGGCATAGGTCAGAAATAAATAATAAAAATATTAATAGCTACTACAAATCTACCATTTGTATTGTGTTATACAAGCAATATCAGAGGCCTACGAGCGGTTTAAACTCTGACAACAGGTTGTTCATCCAACCATACGATGAAGATGAGGACTTATTAATGTTAAGTGTGATTATGTTCAGCTTTAGTGAAAATTGTTTATAGTTATTTAATAAGAAATTTGAAAAAACAACACTGATACGGATGAGATTCGAATTCACGATCTCCGGCGTACCGTGTTGACGCTCTAACCGCTGAGCCACCGTATCGTTATAGTTGTTTTTTCAAATTTCTTTTTAAAAATTTATATTTAATAAGCTAACATGTGCTAAAACATGTAAAAAATTCACAAAAATATGAAAATTGTTTGTGAATTTAACATAAAAATTATAAAATAAAAAAGTTATTATACATTTCAATTATTTACCATGCATTCATAAAATCATCAACATCATTTTTTAAAAGTTTTCAAAACTGGTTAAATAGTATTTTTGTGCAAAAGGTTGGCATGTATACATAGGGAGTCCGTCCTACTTTACCACATATTTGGGACAATTTATTATACAGCAATTTTTAGTATTACAGCCATAGACAAAAAAGCGTTAAACGTAATGTTTACGAAGCAAGTCACAGGTAATTTTTTAAATAAATTTTAATTCGTTTTACTGTCAGATTTTACTAGATGAAAATTATTTATATTTTTTTTGCATCTTGTAATATTTTAGGTGATTTGCTTATTTAAAATTCAAAATATTTATTTAGCAAGAAAGCCTGATTAAAAAGAGTTTATCACAACGTACTTATGACAGTGTACTTTTATTATTTCGTTTTATTAAAAAATATTCTCTTGCACCAGGATTAGACCTTCTACCTCTCTTTCTAACAGAAATTAAGGGAAAAGGATACAACATTTTTTAGCTGTCAAATTAGCACATTTGTGTGATATTGAACGTTTTGTACCATAAGAAATATTGATAAGGCTTTACTCACGTATAATTCGGGGAATGCCTGACCAGTTTCGAACTCAAACTGAGTCCATTTTCAAGAGCAAGTGTATACGCGGTGGCGTCGCGGACCTCACTGTACCGCTGTTTTGTACCGGTTTCTTATTTCTGTGTTTTGTACATATCGATACCGGAAATATGAAATAACGCAAGGGACATATTTTGATTACATGTCCCTTACGTTATTTCATATTTCCAGTATCGATATATAGTCATGTCGCACTTTTCAGATCACTTATTGATGAGGATGAGTGATGGATGAACGATGAACCAACGAGATCCAACCATGACCATAAATGTGGCGGGAAATTTAAATAAAAATGTTGTTTGTACAATTGTTGTTTGTAGGATTTTGTAGTATGGTTTGTAGGCGTAGAGCCTAGATTATTGTATAATATGGAGTTCAATAAAGTTTTTACGAAATGCACTTCAACACTGCAATGTACACAGACACGAATGATGAACTTAGAGGAAGCCTTTGACAAGAAGCTCTTTGAGATCTAAGACAATAATCGGGCGATAGTTTGTAAAACTCTTAACTCTATGGTCAATATTTTGTCTTCGGTGGCTGTGCGTGCTTGAGCCGTGACTCCGTGAGCGTGCATTTCGTCGTCTGTGGTCTGTCATTTATTTAAAAAAATACAATATCCAACGTTCTTTGAGTTTGAATTTCTTTTGTTGTGAGTGATAAATATTTCCGATGAAAATATAAACACAAACATCTGAAATTTAATTTTTACGATGGCCGAAGTGGACGAAATCATTGACTATGCAAAATCATTGAAGAAAGGGTTTGACAAAGATTTGTTTCAGAATAAAATTGACGAATTAGCATACGCAGTTGATACAACTGGTTTACACTATAATGATTTCCATACTTTGTTCAAAGTTTGGTTAAATTTATCTATTCGTAAGTACTTTTATACGTTAATAATTACTGTAAAGAAAAAAAAATGCAAAAATACATTTCAGTGTTTTATTATTTTTAAGCTATAACGAAATGGGTGAGTTTGGGTTCTTGTCTTGTGCCCCCGGATAGCGTTGAAGACCGGACAGTGGAATACGCAATGAGCTGGATACTTTCGAATTTCGAAGACCAGTCGTCACTCTCCAGAGTTGGATTTTTGCTTGACTGGCTTACAGGTATGGTATGGTTGCTTTACCGAGTACCTACATTGGAGCTTCAGATTTGAATATATAAATAATATTTATACCTATATAATATTTTTAATATGCGGTGATTAATGCTCTATCCTTCTCTGTATGAGAAGAGGCCTTTGCCCTACATTAGGACAGTTACAGACTGATTTATTTATTTATTCTATAATACAAGTAACATGTTTTCAGTGATTCATAGGTAATTAGAGTAGTATTTAAATGCGTGTAGCCAGTGTATCTTCTTTTCCTACTGTTTGTCTTTATTCTGTGATGAGGTCTGCTTTTCCTGTACCACTTTGTCCTATCCTGGACAACTTCTGTCATATATTTTTCTTCTATTTTTTTCCTTAAAGTTACAATCATCTCATCATAGCCTTGGACCGAAAGGTGTGGAAATCATGGGAGGAGGCTTTTGCCCAGCAGTGGGATGATGTAAGCTAACAGTAACAGTAACAGTAACATCTCATCATAATATACAGACAGGTGGCCGGAGAAGTGGTATGGATGTGTGTGTGAATTTGAACCATTATTTTGGAAGTGGTATTTGATTATTTAATAATGATATCTCCTACACTACTAAAAAATGCCCAACATTCATGGGGTGATTTAGACCCCTCCTTGATAAAAAGTATCTAAATCTCTTACCTTACCATTTCTAGCCATCCTATACGATATTAATCATTTTGTAAGTACCTACCTATATTTATGTTCTGCTCTAAAAGTGCATTTCTAGAACATGTAAAACTTACACACTTATTACCTGTGATTTGCAGACACCTGTCTTGCACTCACATGTAGTTGGCTACTCTCCATTGAGATTTGCTGTTGAACCTAAATTCAGCTGGCTGGCTACTTCTTCTTTAGCATAGCGGTTGTTGAACAACCTGGTGTCAGATTTTAAACCACCCCAACTAATAGGCTCCAAACAATAGGCCTCTGACATGGCTTTACACATTGTTTGTTAAATCTCTCAGATTTACTCACAATGTTTTCCTTGGCTGGCTACTGAGACTATTATTCAATGTGCTGGTTTATTGTGATTTGTTGTTCTTTCCTTTTTTGCTTTGCTTTTTGTGGTAATTTATATTCATATTCACAATATATTGTATGTTTGTGTTTATAGCTGCCATGGAATGTGACTGCATAGACATGGAAACCCTGGACACAGGATATGATGTATTCTATGTTTGTTTGACTTATGAAGTTTTGGTGAGTATCTGTAAAAATAATAAAATAGAAATTCTATTTAAAGTTAATGTAATTAGAACTTAATTTGCTTTAAAGTTGTTTTAAATGTCTCACTTTACTAGTATATTGGAATAAGTAACTTATTTTTATTCAAACTATTATTGGCAAAATAGATGCTAGCAGCTATGTAATAAAGATTTTCCATTGTGTCTTTTTGGCAGGTTAATATTAATAATGTAAACTTCTATTATCTCTTTATCATGAGAAACTAGCTACAGAGAAATATCAGCAAAATTTCATTCCCAAAATTGGTCCAGTTACCTTGAAGTGATGCGTGGCAATCGATTTTTATTTATATTAATAAAAAACTGCAAATGCAGTTCATGCCCTGTCCTACCACAGTAATAATAGTTATTTCTAATAATGGTTACATTATAGTTATTTTTTATTCATGTACTGAGTACACTGAGTATGTATCAAGGCCTTTCCTGTCTTTTAAGATAATGAAATAGAAAGAGAGCTTAAAATTAGATGAGTGTGGCCAGCGATACAATACCTTAGTTGTTTAGTTGTTATTAAACCATAAAGTATTTTAATTCTACATATATTGTACATCGAGCCCATTGTACATCTCCTAAATACTTTATTTACTTGTAAAATCTGTTTTATTGTGCAATAAAGAGTATTTGTATAGTATTATATTGTATAGATAATTTTATTATGCAATAAATTGTTTTATGCATATTTATTTCCAGACACCACATGCAATGAAACTTGTTTATACACTCACAAAGCCTGTAGATGTTACTAGAAAAAGAGTTCTTGAATTACTTGACTATGCTAAGAAGAGAGAGGCTAAAAAGGTATGCTATTTATCCTGTTTTTATAACTGAATAATTGTATTCAGAAAGAATTGAGTAAATTATTCCATGTGGTAATACAAGTTGTAGCATTATTTTATATTTAGTATAAGTTGATGCAATATTTTAAACAAGTTGATGCATAATTTAATTATTTTATAAATGTTGATGCATTATTTAATTATTTTATACAAGTTGATGCATTTTTTATGTATTTTTTACAAGTTGATGCATTATTTAATTATTTTATACAAGTTGATGCATTTTTTATGTATTTTTTACAAGTTGATGCATTATTTAATTATTTTATACAATTTGCTGCATTGTTTTATACAAGTTGTTGTATTATTTTATACAAGATGATAAATGTTTTTCTCAATAAATCATTGTTTGTCTAGATCACTGACTTAAACTTTAGTTTACACAAATGTTTAATACACTGTTGTAAAATGGTCATAAATATACTTACTAAAGTTAGTAACATAACTTATTATTATAATTTAATATTACAGAACTTGTTCAGACAGCTTCAAGTCCTCTTAGGGCTGTTTAAATCCTACAAACCAGAGTGTGTGCCGGAGGATGTGCCTTCCATATCCATTCACACTGCTTTCAAGAAGATCAACACTAACCTCCTTGCTAGATTTCAGAGGAACCAGGTAAGCAGGCCATCATTTTGTTTTAGCTTTAAATTAAAAATAAATTGCAATTTCATACTTGAATTATGTCTGACAGTGTCAGACACAAAAAAAAGTTTCTAAAGTGTAAAGTGCAGTCTTTGTAAATCTCCTAAAAGGCTGAACTGATTTTGTTTTTTTTTAATTCTAGGAACACCGTAACACAATGAGTAGAGCAAAACATCATCTCACATGGATCAACCCTATCAACTCTGTAAGTTTCTTTTTAAAATATGTATAATAATAAAATAGTAATAATTAAAATTGTAAATAGTAAAAAGTAGTAATAAAATAGTGTATATTAATAAAAGTATAATGTAAAAAAAATAATATAATATGTTTTAGAAATATGTTTGACTGATATATATACATACATTGAAACAACTCGCGTATATTGTATTTTTCAAAAACGCGAGTTATCCGTTTAAAAGTTGTTTCATTATGTTAAATGTGCGCGAAAGTTTGAGACTATATTATGATATAGATATAATTTTACAATGGATTACTCAAAGTACTACTGAAGAAACTATGTAGGAATTAGAATTACACTGGTAGTTCTTCTCTTAAACTATTAGTCGTTAAATAATTAACCCATTCAATGCGGATACAAATTCGTTGCAAACGCCAATTAATAGCTAATACGCCGTGGTGTTTTTCGTAGCTTTTTATTGTCTCAATAAGAGAGAAAAAGATGATCAATGATACTAAATTTTAACTTTATTTAAACATAATATTCCTATTCTATTACTTTAACTACTTACTAAGTAGTTAGTTAATCAATACACTATTGTTCAAACAATTAGTCCCCTATAACTTACAAGATAAATTAAACATTTTTATCAAAGTAATACTTAGTTACAAATATTTTTTTATTTTTTTAATAATGTAATGTAGTAATGTAATAAATATAAGTATAATGTAATGTAATAATGTGTTTGACCACGAACCTACCTGATGGTAAGCGGTGTTGTGGTCGATGATGCAGCACAACTGCCTATTCTACCCTATGTCTATGGTGTCTATGGGTAGAACAGGCAGGTGTAACCTAATCTAACCATTTTCCATATGTATTATTGTAATCTTAGGAGCGCGGAAGAAACAAGAAAGCCGATCCATTAGTGCCGAACATGGAGTTCTTTAGTATTGGCTCAAAGCAGTATGCTGACAAGGAACCACAGAAGAACTTCCTTGATTTCACTGAGTATGTATACATTCTGACTTTGTTTTTCTAGCCCAAAAAGACAAAAATGGCATAGGGCTTACTTCATATAGATAAATAAGGTTTAGTGTGGAGGGGGATGCTAATAATATTTTAAATCCAATCTTAGACTTAATTCCATTCTGGTGCGAAATTTTAAAGTCACGCAAAGTCCGTGTTGGGCACCCCTGCTCTCCTACTTTAAAAGTATTCTAGCATTCGTTCTGTCTAGTCCTATTTTTTGTTTGTTTAGGTGCATAATTTGTCACAAGGAATATAGGGTCAGCCAGCTTTGAACTTATTATGAGAATTTAATTTAAAACTTGTTTTTGAACCTTTAAACACCGAAAAATGAGACACAAAAAGAAAGCAATAGTTATTCGACGTCGGCGTCCTTGCGGGATTCTAAGGTTTAAAAATAAAAGCTTTTATTTAAAAAAAAGCTTATAACTTTAAAATGAGCACAGAGAAATATATTACTTAGATTTTCATATTTTTTTATTGCTAATATCTATGTTTAAAAGCTATTTCCTGTAAAATAATTTATTTTAGCCCAGTATCAGTGCTGCAGTGCAGCGTGCAGCGCTCGTCGTCGCGGCCGGCCCGCCTGCGCGCCTTGTTGTGTAACGCCACCGGAGTGGCGCTGCTGGCCGTCGCCTCCAGCGCCGAGCAAGCCTTCTTGTCACACGACCTGCACCATTTGTTAAATAGCTGTACGTATACGGGTTAAAAGTCAATAACGTGCCTGTTCCTGGCCGCCACCATAGATTAGTACATACCTACTACCGTTAAGGGTCCCTTAGACAGGCGCGTTTTTATGGAGCGTAATTATTATTGCCAGCGTTTTTGCAATAGGTATCTATTTTATTTTTTAATATCATTTTGTATCGTTTGTCATCTTTAACATTGCATATTATATTTATTCACATAAAATATAAAGTAAAATAAGAAGTGGGACAGGAAACGCGAATCGCCAAATGCTACTGGGACAAAACGTGAAAATGGTAATGGCCCCCGTCATTACATTACAATTGCAATACAATATTACATTACAATTGGAAAACCAAATGCAAGAAGCAAATCGCTTCACCACTGCGTCATTCGTTGGAACTATAATTTTAATCTATGGCTAGGTTTGCCTTGGACTGCCTCGTTGGACTTGTGGTAGCAAGCGCGACTTTTCGAAACGCGCGACTTTGCGCGAATTCTCAGTAGCAGCACGGAGTTTGGAACTGTGCCCGGTAATAACAATAGGCTCGTTTCCTATTATATGGGATTTATAACATAGCCGGCGAAACGTGGGTGTACTGCACACCTCTACCTACCCCCTCTGGGGAATACAGGCGTGAGTCTATGTATGTATGTTCTAGGTTTCCTGGACATATCACCTCACAGCTACCTGGAGAAGCAGGACTTGTTGAATCGACTGGCGGTGCTCCAACACACACTGATGCAAGGCATCCCAGTCATCACCAGGTTCTTAGCACAGTACCTGCCGCTGTGGAACGAGAAGGATTACTTTGCTGAGGTAATTGCGATTTAGGGGAAAATTGATAATAATTAATTAACAGACTTCAAAAAAGGAGGAGGTTCTCAATTCGATTGTTTTTTTTTAAAATTCTAATTTGCACAGTGTGGTAGTGGTATGACCGGTGGACTGTCAAGTGCCAAGTCAAGGTCGTAAAAATCACTGATTAACTTCATTTACTGTATTATTTTTACGATTTTATCACAATTTACACTTCTTAGATTTTTATCGTATTTTTTTATACATCTGTTTAGAGAGCCTGTCACTCAAGTTGCCTGCTCTAAAGAAGTTCGCAACCAAGTAGACCAGGAAAGCTCTATGGTATTGTTTCTATTGCAGATACTTCAGCTAGTCCAATGGGTGAGTGTGGACAGTCCCGACCACGTGATGTGTGTTGTGGAGCCCTTGACGAAGATATACCATCGAGCGCATCACATCGAGCAGTGCGCTATACTCAACAGTTTGAACAACATGTATTGTAACCTTGTAAGTACTAGTCCTTAACATCTTTTAACCGATCACTGTTTATTGATGGAGAACTCAGGTTCGAACCCAAGGCGTGCACCTCGACTTTACGTAAGTTACGTGCGTATTATGAATTCATTGTCATCTGCTCCGTGCCTCGGAAAGCACGTTAAGCCATTTGCCCCCGATGTCATGAAGATCTTTGATAGTCAGTATCCTTATAAAATCCTGACAATTGATCTAACCCTAGAATATCGTATCCCTTTGGGTTGCGGGGGTCAGATAGGCCGTTGCTCCATATAAAACTGATATTCTGCTGCAATTGGTTAGATTAGAAGCCGACCCCAACAAAAGTTAGGAATACTAAGGCTAGGAGGATGATTGTTTAAAGTTACATTGGACATCAGCCGACTTTGTCTGGATTTTAAAAAAAGTCAATAGTAAAGACTGGGTGATCAGCCTCGCGAGCTGCCATCGGCTGTCATATAATTTAGCTAAAGCATTTAGATTTTTACTAAAAGCTAACCAACTAAAATGTTTAACTTGATTACTACCAGGTGTTTGCCAGTACGAGAAAGCGACTACACTTCATGGGTACCACACCATCTCCACTGAGCTACTCACTGGTGTTGCCGAAGGTCGCGGCGGCTATCAGTGACATGTGCAACAAGGAACTGCAAGTAAATCCAGGTATGTTGTACAATTAGTACTTGCTGTAGCATATATTAAATATGCAATAATGCAAATCACATAGGTACGCAATAATTATGTTGATTGCTAACAAGATATTTAGGTAAGTGACTCCGGTTTGTCGAGCCATTGTTTGTTATCCAAACAATACCTATATTGATTTTATTTGAAAAAGTCGCGTTAGTTATCTAAGATCTTAAAATAAATGTTTTATTCGTAATCACTACAAAGAAAAGAATGGGATCGAAAATAGCGCCAGAACTATTTGTTTCTCGCTTACACACTATATCTGATGTATCTCGTTCCTACTCGCACCTACAGGTTGTATGAGGAGGAAACGCCATTTTCAATCCCATTCTTTATCCGCACGGGTAGTAGACGTGTTGGTTGGACTACTGTACGAAAAGAGATATTCATACTGTGGTAATGGCACGAATGTGGTCGGCCAGAGAGCAGCGTGGCGCTGCACAGCTCGCTGGCGGGCTGCGCTTGTCGGGCGCGGGCCGCGGCGCGGGCGGGACAAGCGCCGCATGCCTTGCTGCCGGCGCTGGCACTGGCGCTGCCGCTGCTGTCCGTGTCGGCCGCGCTGCTGGACCACGTCGCCGGCCTCATGATATTGTGAGTCTTACTGCATCATTACCACTAAACACCTGAAGGTTTTTATTATAATTGAAAAATGTTGTTACTTGTTAACTAGAAGGTTTTAATAGATGGGTATCTATTAAAACCTAGTTAACATTTTTTTTTGTAAACAAATTGCTTGTCTGTAAGTCAAATAGTTTGTGAAGTCAAGAGCAGCTTGGTTTATTCTAAATATGAAATTAAAAATAGTATACAAGTTTAAAAAGTTATTTTATGATACAGTTTCCCGAACAAAATAATGTTTTGAAATTCCTTTTTTTTAATGAAACAACTTTTTAACGGATATAATTCGCGTTTTTATTTTGATATAACAATCCTGACGTTTCGAGTACTTTGCAGCACTCGTGGTCGCAGGCAGACTGAGGTTGACAAGCGTCTGACGCTAAAAGTAGACTTCGGATTAAGCAAGAAGTTTTTGATGCAATTTTTTGGTGGAGCAGTAAACTGAGTTTGGAAGCTATGTTTTACTTCATGTGTTACTGTCGGTATAAAAACTTACTCTGAACTAAATAGTTCAATAAGAAAAATTTTGCTCCTGAGATTTTGAAAGCAGCAACGAAAATGTCAAACTTATTCAATACATATATATTATATTGTACTATAGTAATGACCGCCCTTGTGACACGATGTACTATTAATAATCTCATCTTTTCAGATACAAAAAAATATTCACAATGATGAAAACATCAAACAAGCTTGCGAACAACGACAGCACATTTGCGAACCAAATGGAGATTCTACAAGCATACACATCAGATTTAATCAATTGTTTATACAGCGAAGAAGTCCTGAGCGCCAGAAATACAGGCTTCGTGTTCAACAAACTGCACCCACAATTGGTCAGCAAACTAGGATCCTTAATGCCAGATGTCGACTCTAAACTAAGTATAAGAAATAGCTTAGCTTTCGCGCCATATACGTACCTGCAATTAGATGCTATTGACTGTAGAGATTCGGACAATAAACTGTGGTTTAATGCGGTCATAGACCAGGAGTTTACAGATCTGAGTAGGTTCTTGAAGAAAGCGGTGACGGAGTTGCGGTACCAGTGATGGTAGAATTTAGGTAGGAACGCCTAGGAGTTATATTCGAATCTTTTATACGGCAATCTGCATAGACATCAATCAATTATTCAATACACATTGTCTCAATATAATTCTGATATAAAAATAAAATAAATCAAATAAGTTGCGTCGAAAGTTCCAAAATAGTTTATTGCCTCTGAATTGGTTTTATCGAGAACTTTGTTCGGGGCTGATAAAGTTGTACTAAATAATCTTATAATAAAAAAAAATAGAGCAGTCTGAAACACAGCTAAGATAACAAATAATAGCAATATAAATATATAGTTTTTATCTGAATTAAATATAACTACAGATGGTTATAAAAGTATTTAAACTCTCGCGAATTAGAATTATCGATTATGCGTCTATTCGCGTACAGATAATTCAAAATTAAATTTCATTTCTGTATTTTGTTTTATGACAAAAATTGTCTTATTGAATCCTAGTGGACCAATTTTTAATGTAAGATTTTTAGAAATAAGTAACGATTGTGTCAATGATACTAAACTTATAGTAATAAACCAGTCTGTAACCACAGTATAATAATCATACAGTACGGTAATTACGTACAAACGTTAAAAACGGCCACACTCACACAAACAGGCGTAATATTGCGTGACGACGAGACTCCTAAGCGAACGTCGCGGTATGTGCAGTATCAACCACGCGTCGTTGAGCATATTTGTGTGAGTGTGCCGTTTTCGACCGTTTCTATGTAGTTACCGTACTGTATGATTATTATATAATTACTGTCCCGCTGCAAGGCAAAGGTCCCTTCTCATACAGAGAAAGATTGAGCATTAATCACCACGCTAGTAGTGCTGCGTGTTGGTGATTTCAGACTATTAAGTCCAGGTTTCCTCACGATATTTTTCTTCACCGTTAGTCAGTGGTGTCTTGATTAATTAGAATAACAAATTAAAACATAATTATGTCATTCAAAAAGTCACATCAGTAAATTTCCGGTTCGAACCCACGCCCACGTGCTTTCAAAGCGGGTACGTAATCAATGCGCTACCACGACAAACTAATAGTACAAAACATTTATGTGTCTAATTTTAAGTTAGGAAGTATTGTCTAATACTAACTGTTAATTAATTATATTTTAATGATAATGTCATCCCACCATTTTGCTTATTCTAATAAAAAATATGTCAAGTAATTTTGTTTTTCTTGTTGTGTTTTGTTGAGGATAAATAAACATGGTAAATAAACACGAGGGTCTATTCTACTCCGGTTGATCGGCCTTTATACTGTTGTGTGTGTTTTATAATGTTTTACTACCTAAATGTAGCTCCGAAGTACATCATCATGTACAACAGTACAAAATACAACCCAATATTCATATATGGAAACATTTTGCAGTCATACTTATTCATACAATACAATTTGTCAAAATCAGTTTGCTGGCTTCGGAGATATCACGATATAAATCGATTTCACAAAAAAAAAACTTTTATAAATAAATCAACTAGCGGACCATTTGCTGTCTTGGCGTTCGGGACGTTGGCTATCACAGCGCTGCCTACCAGTTGTGTATCTAAATTTAGGGGGCAAATACTTTTCATCAAAATCGACTCAGCCGTTTAGGAGGAGTTTGCAAAACTTTTCTAACTCCTCCTAAGGTACATTTGCGGGATAATTTAAAAACAAATTGTGACACTTCAAAATGGTACGAAATTTCAGAATTCCATTTTGGGCCTTCCGGCGAATTCGGAGGCGGTGTTAGGAAAATCTTTTCGAAAAATATTAATAATACTACCCGATCTGGGACTAGAACACAATTAGACTTAATGAGTTAATGATCACTAGTCAAAATGTGAACAGGCCTATATTGGAATAATAATATAAGAAAAATTAACACCTACTCAGTATTTTCAGAAAATGAAATAAAATTGCCCCTTTTTGTTCGAAAAGGATTTTTAATTCTATTTATTTTGTACTGAATGCAAGTGGAGTTACAGTAATAATTTTACAATGCACAAACACCCAGACCGAAACAAATTTTGTTTGATCACACGAAAATTTGTCTCTTGCGGGAATCGAATCGCAATACCAGCGTAGAAGGCGAATTACTTAACCGCTACGCTTGTCGTGCCGTCAATTAAAAATTCTTTTTCAAGTTAGAAACAATTTTAACGAAAGTTGTTCCCTCAAGATTCAGACGAAGAAAGTAAAAAAGTTATTTACGAAAGGCATTTACATTGTATTTTTTTTTATTAGTCGATGGTTAATATAAAAAACATGGGGCAAATAAACAGTTCTTCACAAAGATGTAAGTTGCTTTTCCATTTCCACTTGTTCCTGGTGCTCATTTATTTTTCGTGGTCCGCTCGAAAGCATAAATTATGGACACCGTGGCTGGAGACTGCTACGTGGCGGGGTGTCGCGGGCCGGGTGCCGGGGGCCACCCCACGACCGCTCGCCGCCCTTCGCCTCAATGAGAAATGTTTCAGGGCCTTTTGTCCCCTTATGCCCCTTTTTGCGAGCGACATCTTCAAGGATACTGTGTTAATCGGACCCTGCGATACTTTTTGTGAATTTCGTCTACGGAAGTCGACTGGAAAGACTGTTTTTTTTTCTCGTAATAAGTATTATCTCGGCCTCGTTTGCTTTTGATTGTTGTTTGCCTGCTGGGGCATTACCTACATTACATTTCTTTGTAGGTACTTAATAATATTATTCTAGATTCTGCGAAACCTCCGTTCAGAATGTAAATTTTTCTTTAATTGTTGAACGAGCGACCCCTACTTTTTGTCTCGTTCCGTTTCGTTGGTTGTTGCGATTGTTTGCACTTTGCACAATTTAAATTGTCAACAATTACTATATTACAATTACACTTATTATTACAATAACAATTACTTTATTAATTATTTACAATTTTATCAGAATTATATAGAATACGGGAACTATTGTAATTTGATAGAATTATAGACAAACGGTTGTAAACGTAGCGCGTTTAGCCCGTTTTAAATATTACCTACTTCGTTATCACATTCGGGATAACGACTTTCTCCGGCTTCACAGCTGGCGAGAAGTCGTTATCCCAAATATAAAAAGCTAAAGATTATCATCTCGGAAATCGAGGCCTAATTTCGTGATCACCAAAACCGACAAACTGTTGCAAATGGACTGTATTCATGCAATTAATCGCTTTCTTGATCACAGGCTCACAGATGGTTAAAAAAAATACAAATAAATATCGTTGTTATTAGTTTATCACATTTATGTACAACTAGCTGCCCCGCGCGACTTCGTACGCGTGATTATCCTACTTCAAGGCCTATTCTACCCCTATCCTACTCTACCCACTACCCTATTCTACCCCTAACCTACTCTACCCCTACCCTACTCTACCCCTAACCTACTCTACCCCTAACCTACTCTACCCCTACCCTACTTTACCCACTACCCTATCCCTAACCTACCCTAATCTACCCCTACCCTACCCTACACTACCCCTACCCTACCCTATCCTACCCCTACACTACCCCTACCCTACCCTACCATACCGCTACCCTACCCTACTCTACCTCTACCCTACTCTACCCCTTTTTCTCACCTTTAAACCTTCCCAGGATCTCCACAAATAATTCAAGACCAAAATCAGCCAAATCGGTCAAGCCGTTTTCATGCTATGTCGTGACAACGGAAAACGGGTTTCATTTTTATATATATAGATGTAACAACCCTAAAGTTAGTACCCTAGTGTTAAAATGGTTTTGAATTAATTCGTACCAAATATGTAAGTATCCATAGTGTATTACAGGAAGCTGTGGATGCCATTATGCGATGCATCAAATGGATCCATTAGACGAAGTTACATAAATCTAATGCATTCCGTATTCGCTATGAATAATGTGTGTACGTGAACCATAAAGTTACCTTACCAAATATTAGTTCTATCATTCAAATTAAGTACCATCATGTGTTATAACAGTAATAAATATATATTCAAATAAGCAGTATGTAGTTACATAACTCAAGAAACGCGAATATTCTCGTGTGATTTAACGCAAAACATGGTGCGGTCTCACGACTCCCAGCGGGTTATTTTTGCGGGTAAAAATATGCGCAACTGGTAACAATTGATAGGGGTGGTGGCGCGAAGGGTGCACTAGTTCATATCTCGCGTGGAGAACCCTTTGGAACCCCACTTTCCTTTTTATCCCTACTCAAAAATCGCTTCGGGAGACGTGTTTTCGCTGCGAAGTAACTACTGCTCCCATTTTTGCCAAATTGTTATTTGGGGTGAAATGGATTGTGTAGTTATTCACGTCATCTCTATGATAAAACAAAAGAAAACTTTTATTAACTTATTTGGCCTGTACCTGAGTTGATTACGTAGGTACCTACTATGCAGGATATTAGAAGAGCGAGAGGTATTGTATCTACTGATATACATATTCTACCTAAATATAAATCCATTACCAGTCCTAAAGATTGTATCCGAATTCAAGATTTAAAAAAATATCAGGTTATGATTAGTAGAGTACTTACCTTCGATCGACCTACTGATGCATTATAACACTATCAGATACCTAGTGGTTACCTAGCGGTAACGATTTCCCTTTTATTTATTCGTCATAGACGACAATCAGTAGATCATAATTAAGTTTGCTTTTAAAAACGCCTCTATTACCCAGATTGGGTAGGTACCAATCTGTATTATCTGTATCGACTAAAATGATTATTCCGTAGGTATATGACGCACAGACGTAATTTGCAGTTATGCGGGACTAATATGACTTAAGTAAAGATAGACACAAACAGCAAATATGTATTTCCAAATGTCAAAGCCCTTATAAACCTCTGAGATCTGCAAACACGGGCGTTGAATCGTGTTAGTGTAGGCGAAAGCTCACCCGGCTGCTGTCTGTACCCGAATCGATAAAATTCGGGTCCGCGCCCCCGTGCGTTGCCTCGGCAACGCGCCCCGAGTCCCCTCCAGCCACCGACCACCCCGCCGCATCTCCGAGAACACCGATGTTGACTTAGACGGATAGGGTAAGAGGCTTATTAATGGTTTAATGTTACTTCAGTGTTTTACATTGAACGAGCTACCTTGGAAAATCCTAGAGATTTTAAATAAGGCTTTATATCCAATTAAAAAAATCGAGAATAAAGAATTTATGGGCTTTCTTTGAGTTATAGTTTTCGTTTGAGATTTGTGGGACGTGGAAAGCGGGAGAGCCCGCAAATAATATGGAACATTACCAGGGAGCGCGCGCCGCCATCTTGCCAGACCGCGTGACGCCAGCCATTACAAATCGAGTGCGTTGCGTTCACGTCGAAGCGGCGGCGTGGGTTCAGGGCTGACACGTAGGTACCTTATAGATCTGGGTAAGTACTAAGTAGAAGGAATAATTAAATAGAAGATAAGCATGGCTTATAACATTTCTGCTATGATGATTAGGGCTTACAGGTAGTACCTATATGGCTATATGTATCTACGTAACTTACTAAACTACAAATTTAAATACGTAGGTACAATTTTTTTGTGTATTTTATTTTCAAATAGTACTACCACTGATATATATATCTAGTAACTATAGTACTATGGCACCTACTATTATTATTAGCTATAGATGCCCAATGCTAGTCCTCAGTATAGCTAGGTACCTATATACTTACCTACGGTATGCGGACACTTGCGCGAATCCACTTGCGCGAAAGACATTTGCGCGAAAGACTTTTGCGCGAATGGACACTTGCGCGAATGGACATTTGCGCGAATGGACAGTTGCGCGACAGACACTTGCGCGAAGGACACTTGCGCGAATGGACATTTGCGCGAATGGACACATGCGCGAATGGACATTTGCGCGAATAGACATTTGCGCGAATGGGTGTGCACATAATTTAATCAATATTATAGTCTCCGTTATCCGATGCACCGCAAATTATTAATATCAGCTCAAAGTGTCCCACTGCTGGGCAACGGTCTCCTTACTCTTTTTCCACTTCTCTCTGTCTCTGTTCTTTTCGAAAGAATCCAGCTCGTCAACGAAAATTTATTTTAATTAAGTACCTACCTAAGTACTTTGTTTCTGAAATTCAAGATGGCTGAATACGAATATCATTTTTGAAATCCAAGACGGCCGACACGAAATTTGGACTTGGGTATCGTTCCGTGGTTTTTTATGTTCTAAATACGAATATAAAGAACTTTTTAAATCCAAGATGGCTGACACGATATTTTGACATGGGCATCGTTTTCGTGGTTTTCGTATGTTATATAATATACGAATACTTATGAAGTCGTTTTTCAAATCCAAGATGGTCAACACGATATTTCGACATGGGTATCGTTTCCGTAGTTTTCGTATGTTCTATACACAGATATAGATCTGTGGTTCTATACGAATGTGAAATCAATTTTGAAATCCAAGATAGCTGAAATATAAATTCCGACATGGGTATCGTTTCCATTGTTTTTGTATATCTTAAACTAGTGACCCGCCCCGGCTTCGCACGGGTGCAATATACATATAAACCTTCCTCTTCAATCACTCTATCTATTAAAAAAACTGCATCAAAGTCCGTTGCGTAGTTTTAACATAAACATTTAACAAGTTGATATAGGGACAGAGAAAGCGAATTTGTTTTATACAGTGATACGATTATGGAGGCGATTTAGAAATCCAAGATGGTATCCGGATGAGGATGATGATGGTATCCAGACACTTGCGCAAAAAGCCATTTGAGCAAAAGACACTTGCGAAAATTGCACGAATGGGTGCACAAATGTATTTAAAAAAGTCTCAATAAATAGTCCGTTAGCCGTTAAAACGTTTCCACCTGTGCTCTGTTTTTTCTAGATTAAATTTTACATAACTTATATTATAATATTTATACAGTTACAAATAGTTAGTAATTTGAATATTTGTTTAATAATTAAATTTTATAGTGTAGATACTAGGTAGGCACATGTAATCTTAATATTATAATATATATTTTTTAATATTGACAATATTAATATTTTTCCAATAAATAAAGATCTTTTCTGTATTTTTAATTATTATTTTATGCTAATAATTACGGTTACATTTTAATATATATTTTTGTATTTTTTATGTTTTTAAGGTATTTTGTTTGTTTTATTTATATTTAAGTACCTATGTACCTACCTACCTATATATGTATAATGTTTATAGCAAATAAAAAATATGAATACTTATGAATATATTTTATATAATAATATATATTTTTTAAAACGTAGCCACGTCGTGAGTGCAGTTACGAACTTATGTTCGTAACTGCACTCTCGACGTGGCTACGTTACGCTATCACAGGACATAGGTAATCACCAAGACCGAAACAAATATTTGTGGATCATACAAATATTTGTCCCTAGCGGAAATCGAACCCGCGACATCGAGCGCAGAACCCCTACGACAATATGACGTCCAGTCATTATTATTTAAAATAATAAAATATTACCTTATTTACTTTTATTCCCAAATTTCATCAAATGTTTTTTTTATGCTAATTTAGGCACATTATATTAAACATTTTTGGTGTTTCTTTTTTGGATTATATTTTTAATATTTTTGGGGTATTTTATTTGTTTTTTTTTTTATATATTTTTGTTTTTTTTTTTAATTCTGATCAATAATTTTTAATATTTTTGGGGTATTTTATTCGTTTTTTTTATATATTTTTGGTTTTTTTTTTTAAATTCTGATCAATAATTTTTAATATTTTTGGGGTATTTTATTCGTTTTTTTTATATATTTTTGGTATTTTTTTTAAATTCTATTCAATAATTTCGTCCAGTCATTATTATTTAAAATAATAAAATAAACTTAGGTAAGTAATTAATTTTTTCCCAAATTCAAATGTTTTTCTTTTTTGGTTATTATTATTAATAAAATATTAATGGTGTTTCTTTTTTTGATTATATTTTTAATATTTTTGGGGTAAGTACCTATTTTATTTGTTTTATTTTTATTTATGTTTTTGGTATTTTTTTTTAATTCACCTTTTGCAAGTCTGACAACGGGTATGTACTCGGAGACCATGCGGACTCTCAGATATCGATTTTGAAAGCAATCGGTCCAGTAAATAAAAAGTTCAAAATGGCGGCCACCTTTTCCAATTCTGACAACGAGTATGTACTCGGAGACCATGCGGACTCTCAGATATCGATTTTGAAAGCAATCGGTCCAGTAAATAAAAAGTTCAAAATGGCGGCCACCTTTTGCAAGTCTGACAACGGGTATGTACTCGGAGACCATGCGGACTCTCAGATATCGATTTTGAAAGCAATCGGTCCAGTAAATAAAAAGTTCAAAATGGCGGCCACCTTTTCCAATTCTGACAACGAGTATGTACTCGGAGACCATGCGGACTCTCAGATATCGATTTTGAAAGCAATCGGTCCAGTAAATAAAAAGTTCAAAATGGCGGCCACCTTTTCCAATTCTGACAACGAGTATGTACTCGGAGACCATGCGGACTCTCAGATATCGATTTTGAAAGCAATCGGTCCAGTAAATAAAAAGTTCAAAATGGCGGCCACCTTTTGCAAGTCTGACAACGGGTATGTACTCGGAGACCATGCGGACTCTCAGATATCGATTTTGAAAGCAATCGGTCCAGTAAATAAAAAGTTCAAAATGGCGGCCACCTTTTCCAATTCTGACAACGAGTATGTACTCGGAGACCATGCGGACTCTCAGATATCGATTTTGAAAGCAATCGGTCCAGTAAATAAAAAGTTCAAAATGGCGGCCACCTTTTCCAATTCTGACAACGAGTATGTACTCGGAGACCATGCGGACTCTCAGATATCGATTTTGAAAGCAATCGGTCCAGTAAATAAAAAGTTCAAAATGGCGGCCACCTTTTGCAAGTCTGACAACGGGTATGTACTCGGAGACCATGCGGACTCTCAGATATCGATTTTGAAAGCAATCAGACTAGTAAATAAAAAGTTAAAAATGGCGGCCACCTTTTCCCATAAAAAACATACTACATAATCATATTTATCCTACATAAAAAAGTTAATTCATTTAAAAAAAAATCTTAAAGTGTCGCGACAGTTTTGGTCTTAATTTTTTCCCCTTTCGCAACTCGCGATAAGGAACTTCGTTTCAAAAATGACTTCATATTCGTATTTTGAATAAACAAAAACCACGAACTCACACTACTAAACTCTCCTTGAAAATTAGTGTCAGCCTACTTGAATTTCTAAAGCAACTCTGCATTTGTATTAAGCTTATTCGAAAATGTACCTAATGCAGTTCCTTAATATTCCATAAAATAAAGTCGCTTGAGGGGGGGGGGGGGATATCATACTTGGTTTATCAACATCTGATGATTTCTACTTGTCAACTCCTACCATTAGTCACGTTAAAGAGCTTCGTTCTAAAAAATTAGGGAAATATTCGCGCAAATGTCTATTCGCGCAAGTGTCCATTCGCGCAAGTGTCTGTCGCGCAACTGTCCATTCGCGCAAATGTCCATTCGCGCAAGTGTCCATTCGCGCAAGTGTCTGTCGCGCAACTGTCCATTCGCGCAAAAGTCCATTCGCGCAAGTGGATTCGCGCAAATGTCCTTCGCGCAAATGTCTTTCGCGCAAATGTCCCAGATCCACTTACCTACTGGTAGGCAGCCCTACGTGAGGCGACTACGATATTTTCATCTGGATTCACGTTTCACCTACGAAGCGTGAATTGTTTAAATTAGTGTTTTCACCCTCTCAATGGCATAATGCAAGCGTCGTTCGTTATTTGAGTTTGTGGGATAAGGCTACGTTCAGACTTAGGTGTGAAAACGAATCGAAGATACCCACCATGATACAGCACGAAGTAATAAAAAAAGATAAAACAAAATGTAGGTTTGTGTTACGCGTTCAAAGCGTGTGGAGCTAACGATTACCCAAATTAGTTGGTGGCACGATCCTGCATTATAAGTAGGAGCGTCGTAGCATCTTTAAGCCCCATTCCCACTATGACGGTCCGGTTGTTTCGCCGAGCCGCCACGCCCGCACCGACCGTCAAAATTAACGGAAATGTCTAGAAACTGAACAATTTATTCGATTGACATAGGTACTTAATATGAATCCGGGAATACAGCCGGCTGCTGAATGGTATCATTAGTCGTAATAAGAACGGTGCCCAACGTGGGGCACGAGTCTCCCCGGCCGCTGCCACAGCGCGTGTCGGTAGTCTCTTTGTCCAGAGAGTGAGGGCGTGCTAACTTTCTCTACCCATAAAACTCTGTTTGCCCAGTGCAAGCTTAAACATTTCTTTGCGGGCCAGGATTACTTAGCGATGAATAAGTAAATTGCATTTAAAAGGAAATCGTTTTCATGCCTAACATTTTCTTTGTGAAACGTGCGTCGTAGTCGTAGCTTTATGAATTTTAAAATGAAGGCGGACTGCAGATACTTACGGCGGCATGAGATAAATTCTTATTAATATTCTCGAGGCACAGTTTTAGTTCTTTTGTCTCGCGCGGCTCGGGCAGGCAATAAAGAGGTAGACGCCGGGAAATGTGCTGCATTTATACAGGATCTAGACGCCGCCGCCTCCGCCTCCGCCCGGGCGCGGGCGAAGTAGCGCTTGTGCTTTATTTTGTTTCCTCGACGTTCCTTTGCCAGGCTCTCTTATTGCTCGCAGCTAAGACTAACAAGGTTTTTAATTATTTCCTTTAATGCTACTTTCAGGGACGTTACATATGGAGCTTTGTTGTTCTATTGTCGCACTTGCTACCGTGTCTTGTGCTACAATAGGGTTTTTAGCTAAACAGTTTTATTTCAGCGTAAAAGCTGCTATCGTTTTATGGAAAAGTTCCATGTTTTATTGTACCCTTTGATTATTTAAGATGATACATAATGATGGTAAATTTAAATAAGAACGTTCGTCACGTCATTTAGGTACTGACATTTGAATCACATTGCGAATGTTATTGGGTTGTTATTGAGGACCGGCGCGAGGCCGCTGTTTTATGTGGACGAGGCGCTATGATTGTCACAGCTTCCGACGGGATTATGTGAGTGTCGAGGCTGACCCGATTCTTCTGAATAGCTTGCTCACGCAAACATGTTCTGCTGACGCAACGCTATATGAAAGAATAATATCTAAGTACCTATAACTATGTAGCTATACGCTAGATTATTTACCATTATGGAAGCTATTTGGTATAGATTCGAGGAAATTCTAAATAAAGAGGCAATTATGAAATACCGTGAATAAAGCTTTCAAAACAAAATTACGAAATTTAAAACTTTTCTTTTAAAAACGTGACGAACATTTCACTTGGCTTTGTCTTACCATTTTTGTGGCACGAGAGTAC
Organism: Protodeltote pygarga; assembly: GCA_936450705.2. Taxonomy (NCBI): domain Eukaryota; kingdom Metazoa; phylum Arthropoda; class Insecta; order Lepidoptera; family Noctuidae; genus Protodeltote; species Protodeltote pygarga. The sequence continues at coordinate 12,981,198 of OW388250.2, read as the reverse complement.
CCTATTTTGCCGACAAGAGTTCGTTTAGGAAAATAGAAACTGACCAGTCTTCTTAGATGAGATGAACTTACGACTCAAGATCTTCAAGGGTAGCTACACACATAGTCGATTCGGCACATTCGGTTGGGTATTTTAGAAGAACTTTCATCGAGACTTCTTGAAAAATACCGAATCAAATTTGCCGAATCGAGTATGTGTGTAGCTACCCTCAGACAGCTTGAAAGGAAAGATAGACAAAATTCACTTTTCTGAATAGGTTCTAATATCTATAGTAGGTTTCTACCTATTTCAATCACATTGTTAGATACAAGTACCTACCTAAGTATTTTAATAGCAACACTTTCGCTGATATTAAACTAAACTTTATATAAATCCTTCTTTATTTGTACGGTTTCATGTGGTTTTTAGCGTAAATGTTGAGGACACAATTGTTTTCCTCGGCGTCTAGCCAAAAGCATGAAACTAATTTACATGAACACTCCATTTAACATATTTGTAACTGTTATGTAGTTGAGCCAAACTTTGTCTTACGATTGAAATTGCAATGTGTATGAGAACTTTTTGGAGTACGCAGCGTATTTTCGTGTACGTATCAAGAAAACTTTTCCACACGATAATTGTTAATCAGATAATACATTTTCATTTTCACCTCCTCGTCTATATACATCATCATCCTCCTAGCCTTATTATTCCCAAACTTTGTTGAGGTTGGTTTCTAATCTAACTGGATGTAGCATTTTAGTTTTCTTCGGAGCGACTGCCTATCTGACTTCTGCCACCCAAAGGGATACGATATTCTAAGGTAAGATTAGTTGTCAGGTTTGACGAGGGTACTGACTCCCTTTAGCAGCTTAACGTGCTTTCCGAGGCACGGAGCAAGTGATATTAATTGCTAATACGCACATAACTTACGAAAAGGTTACTTTAGGTTGGAACCTGAGACTTCTGACTTGTCAGTCGACGGTCATACTACTAGGCTATCAGTGCTATAACTCACTAAAATACTACGTCTACAGTGTAGTCTAATTCGTGATTTGTTCACCTACTCTAAGCAAGAAACCACATGGTAGTAAGTCTTTTTACGGCTCAGTGAATATAGGGAATGGATACGGGGAACGGGCATAAGAAGATAATTTTGAGATGTAGGTAACAATTTTGTACACTTCTCTGCCTGCAACTGCATCCTATGAGGGAGAAGATACACATGCTAACATCCCTCAAATTTAGTGGAATGTGTCCGACCAACTTTTTAAAGTTAATAAGTTACTTTAGTTCACTGATGAAATTAAGTAGGTTAGTAACATTTGACCAGCAGAGATCTTACGTAAATGTGGCTGCAATCTAAAGATAGATGAAATGGTGTTAGCTCGTGCCCTAATTTTTAATATTAGACTAGATCCAGACTTTATTTTAAACATATCGAGTCAGCGTCGTCAGACTATATCTAGTTTAATAGTTGTTCTATAGAATATCCAGAGCTTGGTCCTAACTACCACCCACTAACACCCTCCCCCTCCTCTAGAAGCGCCTCTCGTACGCTGGCTGGATACACACTAAAACAATGTAGTAATGTACTATTATGTATTAAGGTATTCAACATTGTCTATTTTATTTACTAGAACAGTGTATGTAGACACCGATCACCGATTTTGATTTGGAATATCTCGATAAAGAAGGTAGGTATTCTTTTTCGAGATATTCCAAATTAAAATGAATTATTAGGAACTTATAATTTACTTAAATTTTATAAGTAATAATTGATTTTGGTTCGGAATATCTCGAAAAAGAAGGTAGGTTTAAAAAAATTTAAAACGGAATCAGGCATTGCTTTGCGGAAATCCATGTTATTAACAATACCTACATGCGTTCTCTAGTTTTACGTAAAATGGCCAATTTCCGATTTAATGAAATAATCAAGTCGGTAGGTACTGTACAATCAATTTCTACTATTTCCTTAAAAAATGATTAGTTTTTAACAAAGGACAAAGTCCAGTATCTCAGCAAGATATTGGAGTGTTATAGATATTTAATATTGCATAGAGCGGAAAATAGGGATCAAAAGTTTTTCAAAATCTCGTCAAATCTTGTTAGATTTACTCAATTATTTTATTATAAGTACAAGTAAAAGAAACATTGTTACTAAAACAGTGATAATATCACTGTTTTGGTAACAATTTTGTATGATAGTTGGTAGGGACACTCCTCATCTGTTATGTCCCTGCCGCGGTACGTCATGTCCGAGTGAAATATAGCAGCTCGTAAAATATCGCGATGCCTATGAGCCAGTTATGATAAATTATCGTGCATTTTGATACCAGGCCAAAAGGCTTGGTAGCGCTAAATAAACGAGATGGGGTTATAAACCAAAAAACGATAGGTGTCGACAAGGGTTCGATGTTGAATAATTACCTACCTATCGTTGAAATATAACAGATTTGATGTTTCCCTGGTGGTCTCGGAGTCAGAGTTCAAAACGTTCTGATTATCTAAACCCTACGCTGACCTCTGACACGGCCTAACGAACTTATTCGTGCATCCCTTTAAATAATTTCACGTAGGAGTGATGTCTGCAAAATATATACTTACCTACACAACCTGTATCATCCACTGCTGGACATAGGCCTCTTCTTATACGCATCACTAATTTTGTGCGCTCGTTAGAAGATCTTAATCGCCACGCTGGGCAAGCGGGTTGGCGATCGCAGTAGCAGATAGTTGCTTTTACACAGTAGGATACTGCTGCCTATCCTCCAGATTTTTCCCTTTGTCGCTTCTTACGACACCCGCGGGATGAGTAGGGGTGGTTCTATTCTTAGGCTGGAAACCAAACGGCAAAATATATAAACTCGTTTAAATCCGAGGTAGGTATTCAAATGATGCATCTACACGCTTACCAATACGTTTGTTGTGGTTGTAGCATGCAAATCTCCCGCACCTCGCATGCGGGCCATCGACCAATGAAAAATGAGCCTTTAGAATCTGTAAAGACTTGTCGAAGCTTGGTAAGCGCTAGCAAGCCTTATCACAAGCCAAGCCAAGTGCACCAACCACAAGATGGCTTGTGAAGGCTTGTCGAGGCTCGGCATGTGTGTGGATGCACCATAAAAGAAGTTCTGATTGAGAAATAATCACTCCGCTAGCTCACTGCAATTTTATTGTTGGCAATTTCATAACATTAAGTCTAGGTTTCCTCACGATGTTTTCCTTCATTACTGGTGTCAGATTAATTAAAAAAAGTTCATTGAGAAAGTCACATTGGTAAATAACTACATGGCAGTTTCGAACCCAAACCCACGTCTATAACAAATCATAGCCGTAACAAATGAGCCCCCACGACTATCACTTTTCAATTACACCACAGTAATCACTCAAATAATTATAAGTAACATTCTACACGTAGCGACTAAATATGATTGATTCAAAGTACCAACATTTCATATCATATAATACTCCATTATAAATTGCTTCTTTGTTTAAATTCCGCTGTGATGTATCTCTCAGACAGACTTGCTTTATTAATAAACAAGGGGAAGCGAACCCTTTGTGAAATTCTAACCATCGAATATTCGACATGATTGCATCTGTAGGTACATACTTCGTATGTATACGCAAGCATCAAATTGTTCATTACGTGGTACGACCGTCTATGCTCCCAGATAAAACGAAACCATTCCCAAAATCCGATAATTAGCGCTCAGTCCCCCCCCTGTCAGTGTCCGCCTGTCGAATACGGAATGTCTATCACGCAGGTAGCATTAATTAACGAATCCAATATTGAATCCCTTTTGATACATACTCGTGTGTGTACAGCAGTCTAACACATATGTATCGCAAGTTAGGTATCTACTTTCGATGTAATTACTCGTCAACATGTCATATGCACACTGAATGTACTTATTTAGGGAGTACAAGCGCTGTGGGCTGAACGTCATGGCCGCCGGTCACAGAGCATAAATTACCAGGAGTATAACAAATAAATTGCATGTTATTATTAAATTGCAAACATATCAGACTGTCTTAAATTTTGATTTGTAATAAATGACGATACTTACCTACTATTACTTACTAACTACTAACTAAAAAAAAAAAAAAAAAATAATCTCAAAAACTATAGATTTAAACATTCTTTCACCTGTAGAAAGCTACTTTATTAGCGAGTAACATGGGCCGTATTGGATTTTTTAAAATAAAAGACATTCCTGTGAAAATAATATTATAACCCAAGGTTTAAAAAAATTAAGAAATATGTGCCTACATGTGACTTTTACGGGATGCTCAGGAAAATTCAATTTCACGCGGACGAAGTCGCGGGCGACATCAAGTGTTGAATATTAATGTTATTCGAATAAAATGCTAATAATATACCACGTTGAAAAGTTATAAGTGTATAAATAGTTAAACTTAATTGGTGAATTCGAACTTCATTATTAAAATAATATAATTAATATTTGGGTTTCTACTTAGTCCCTAGGAGAAAAGTTTATATGTATTTTATACGTATTCAATCTTATTTTAATCTTAAAATAATGTTATTTTTGATAATGTTGTGATATTGTTATAAATATGCATAACGCTTAGACAAATTGGAAGCTGCTGCTGCAGATGGTGAAGAATTTTGCCAAAGCGAGGAAGAAAAGCGTGAACGTGAAGTTAAAAGATCAGAAATTTATGTTTTGCAATCGAATTTTTCATTTACAAAAAATAAAATTTCAAAATAATAACCCACTGATTACACCCATCTGTGGTTCGATCCGGGCTTCAAGCCCCCCCGGGACGATACCGAGAATCAGGTGGCAGAGAGATGCAATTCACCTACAAACATCGGTCGGCTGCAGCGTTTAGCAAGCGATTATAGACTGTATTTCTAACCAGTTTATAGCTGTAATTGGTTGTTTGTAGGTCGAAGCCCGGGCAAAGCTGCTGCAGGCCCCGCCGCCGGTTGCCAATGGTTACATTCGGACCGCGAGGTAGGTCCATCCACACACACATGCGTTATACTCAGTTAATATTTGACTATGGATTTCGCAATATTTATATTGCATGACCAGCTCTCGACTATCCCGGGGATGGGGAATCAATAATCTTATGTACTTATGTAGCTAGCTGTCTGGTTCTCTTTATTGATTATATAGTTATAAACTTTGATGGGTCGTAATATATGTATGAGTACTTAGATACAGATTGGGGTAGTCTCGTTTTATGCATGAGACATGACAATGGTTGTGGTCGCTTTTTGTAGTTTTCTTTGTGTTTCACATATACCATTAGATGATGAACGATTAAGAAAAAAAAATCAAATCAAATCAGTCTTTATTTGCGAAACTTAGGTACTTATATAAGATGTTATATTAAAAGTCGATCGCTAAGTCCTACCAATACAATCGGTGTACAAATAATTAATAAACAAAACACAGGCTTAATTAATTATAACGTCAATTTTAAGACTACAGTAGGTAAATATATAATTATTAATAGTACTAAAGTACCAATACAAATAAATGATATAATATAAAAATAGACAATATTCCCATACGTAACTATGTCCAGTATTTTGGGCTAAATTATCTGAATCGTTCCAATTGCAGCTCTTTGCCCAATGAAGTGTGAATGCATCTCTAACACGCAGCCTCATCGGGGAACAATTTGATGCATCTAGTGAATGTGAGCTATCCTTTGTGAGGGAGGTTAATTTTGTGAGTGCCTAACATTTGCTATGCTTGCACTGGCTGTAGAACTAGTGCATAGTTTTGCGTATTTTACATTGACGAGGCATTCTGTAGGATCCGAACAATTTAACTAATAATCATAAAATGTTTTTTTTACGCCACCTCTGAAAATTTAAATGTCGCCGTTTACCGTGTTCCGCTGCCGTGATTGCAATCAACGTCAGTGTTAATAATATTGCGCGATAAAAATCTTTTACCACCAGAACGTCACGACACCCAAGGGATGAAAACCCATTTTTAGCAGAGTAAAACCAAAGACAACGTTATAACATAAAGCGCACAAACCCATTCTTTGTAACTTCAACTTAACAAAGTAACCTAAAGCTCTACAATTTTAATACCGTGTATTCAAAGTTGCGGAAATTACAATTTTGTGAAGTTAACCCTCGTGATGTCGGTAGCGCGGACGCTGTTGGGCCCCGTTACTGTGAGCCAAATGAGCCCTGAAGCCGTTGGTCGAGATAAAATGCCGCCCGCCGCCGCCGTCTCTGAACAATTGATGCCATAAACTTGATTGAATATTTTCTCTTGCACGTTACATTTCTGTTACCGCCGAGACCGGCAGATTTATAGAGGTGAACGTAATCTACCATCCAGTTTTTTTCGCTAAAGAATAAAGGAAATATGTATTCTCTTATACTTTTACGACAATGTCTATACAAATAATAGATGTGATCAGAGGGTTGGAGTAAATGGATTTATCTTTTGCTTTTTTATTCGCGAAGCTGTTTGTCTTTCAAGTAAGATATTGTCGTTGCTGGATAAGGCTTTGTCCACTTAAATGGTTATGTGTTTTATAACTTTTACCGCGAATTTACGCTTATTACCATCAGGCCGGCAGGGTTTTTCAACTACATTCTGTAATAATTGCTAAATGAGTTACCTAAATCGTTAATAAACAGATATAGGTATAGCTCTGCAATAATAATTAATAATAAATCGATCGAATTAATAATAAACGACCACATTATAGAAATAAACTTATATGAACTATAGTAAATGCTATATACTAATGAAGTTTGAAATTTCTAAGTAAAATATTACAAATCAATCAAAATATTATCCAGGCCGATTTAAATGAAAACTAAAAAAATAATTAAAAATGTATTTATAAATAATTTTTAAACTCTATGAAAATATGTTATTATTATTATGTCCTCCTAACCGAATTTCGGTCACAGCAGCCAATTTCAACGAAGATTAGCTAACTACGCAGGAGATATTATAGTGCACAAATGTGTGCGCAAACACAGGTAAATTTCATAGTCTTTCTTTTTTTTTCACTGACTTTCATAGTCTGATGGGATGGAAATCCGACACGACCAGAGAGAGATCAGGGCCAACGGATTTACGTGCTTTCCGAGACACGGAGTAAGTGATAATTAATTCATTTATATTCATTTATAATACGCACATAAATTACGAAAAGTCAGAAGTGCCTTGGGTTCGAACCTTAGACCTCTGACTTGCCAGTTAACGGTCATAGCATAGCACTAGGCTATCACGACTCATCATTACTATGAAGGTATACCTGACTAAATTATTATTATCAATTTCCGACAAAAAAAGAAGGTTATTCGATTAACGTCTGTAACTGTGTTACCCGTAGCTGCCAAACGGACGAACCGATTTTAATTTATATTTGAAAGGACATGTTCGAGTGTTCTTAGTTATAAAAATTGTATCGTAGAATTTTTAAATTTTTAATATACCTACATAAAAAAAAATAACGATACAATTTTTTTTTGACAATTATTATCATAATAATTATACCTATTCGTCGCATTAAACATTTATTCAATATTCCCATGTATTCATATTAGAGTGTAACTTGATGTGAAAGTAGAGGCACATAAGGTTCATTTTACATTTAAATAAATATTTAATTCGAAGATTCAAGGGTTACGTCGAGCTCACTCCGGACTCTAATCTTTATGAAAGCGTGAATGATGTGCACAATTCCAACATGTAATAAATACTACAAACATGAGTGAAAGGGGTATTTTTGAGCCGTGACGTCACGACGCACAAGTCCCAAGGGTCTGTCTCACCGTTATCAGGGACGCTACCCTTGCGAGGGGCCATAAATCTACTCTCAACATGTCCCCGCATTATACTGTGATGACGAGCGGTTCTTTGTACACATTTTTAACATTATGTAAGACGGTTTTCTTTTTTTATTAAATTTTAGTTTCCTCTGTAGAACAGAACTTATAACAATTACTATACATGTGTCACTTGTAGACCCCAGCTACGCGGCTGGCAGCTACGCGCTACGAAGGCTACGATGTAGCAAAGATGAAAAAATGCTACAAGTTTAAGGTTTCATATGAAAAATTTTTGTATAAAGAAATAAACGATACCGAGCGGGATTTGAACCCATTTTATGCGGGAACAGCTCAGCCACTAAGCTGTTCGTAACCCTACGTTATCGATCTCTTTTATATCCAACCATCTCAGATGTATGTATAGTAAGGAATAGTTAAGTAGCAGAGCAACTGGGTGCTTTACCCTGCAGGCCACGGGTTCAAATTCCGCTTAGTTAATTTATTTCTATATACAAAAAATTGAATTATACATTTTCATGAGAACCCTTAAACTTGTAGCATTTTTTTGTCTTAGCTACACCGTAGCTTTCGTAGCGCGTAGCTGCTAGCCGCGTAGACCCCGGCTACAAGCCAGACATAATAATTATACTTGATAGGAGTTCTGTTCAACAGAGGAAACTAAAATTTAATTTCTGATTAGCCCCCCCTAAGTCAAAAGCTGGGTACACCCGCAGTGTAGTCTTACAGTTGTACGAAAACAGATTTGATTATATCGTGTAGCTAAAACACAATTTGCAAGAACGATGGAATCCTGCAATAGTATATTATTACTGGAAGTTAATGTACTACGTACGTCCCTAGTGGTTTAAAATGCGACGTAGCGCAGGCATTGTATCGCGAATAAATATATTCAAGTCACTCCACAAACAACCGGGACGGAGTCTGCAATTGTATTAAAATTCGCTTGTTGACGAAATTGCAAGTTTCATTATATAATATTGTCGTATGAATCCGTAGCAATGTTACGAAGTTGGGCGGTGTGCTTGAAGTAGACATGGGGTAAACGGTTATTTCTATCACAGTGACTGGTACTCCGGTTACACAAAAATCACTGTTTTTATGTCACTGTGATTTTGTCAATTCTTTGTTGTTACGAGGTCCTTGTCATACAACTGGCTAAGGATATGTTTATTATTTGGAATGTAAGAGTATGAAAATATGGAGAGATAACGTCATCAACATTGCCTTATGCGAAGCGTAAGCAGGTCTCACCATTGAAATGTTAAAATATCATTTCTTTATTCGGTTTTAAAGTATTTTTTGCAAAATTTAACACACAGGCACAGTAGCACTAAGTTTGCATTTTTGTGTCAATACAATATCATATACCTAAAATATACTTTTTTACATAGTTTTTTCTTACATTTTCAGTTAAATAACACGTATTTTATCATCATATCCAAAGAGAGACATAGAGAACTACTATGGTACAAATAACTTTTTAATGGGCGTAAACTCAAACGTTCTCAAAAGTGACTAGACGTTGGAACACTTTGAAACCATTTGGAACTGGAACAGTGGAACGTAGTTCCATAACAACAGATTACCGAGACTGTTAATTATTTTTGAAATGAATTGCAGATAACAGTGATTTTTCACAGTGAAGTTATGTTTCACTTACCTCTACTTTGAAGTGTGGCGACTGCAAATTGAACTTTTTTATCTAGATTAGGAAACTTCTTGAAGAAGTATTGTTCCGACGTGCATATCATGCATATTAAAAAAAACATTATCGTTGAATTAAGTTTTGTTAAATAAAGGGTGAGGAGTTTAATGTATCGTTAAATGTAATTTGGCTCCAATTATGTTAAGTGTGCTCAATGCCCTTTCAAATGCAAACGAGATGCAATAAAGAATTATAAAGTCAATTTGCTTTAAGTTCCAGATTTGTTAAGAATTTGAATAAACGTGAGCTCATTAGGTAAGTAATGTCTTCCTGACCGAATTTTCGGTCACGGCGATCTCAACGGAGATTAGCCAACTACGCAGGAGATATTATAGTGCACAAGTACGTGCGCAAACACAGGTGTACACTCTCATAGTCTGATGGGACGGCAATCCGACACGATCGGAGAGAGATCGCATAGGGCAACGGCTTTGTTCTTTCCGAGGCACGGAGTAAGGGATAATTAATCATTTACAATACGGACGTAACTTACGAAAATTCAGAGGTGCGCCTCTGACTTGGGTTCGAACCTGAGATCTCTGAAATGCCAGTCAACGGTCGTACCCATATAGGAAGTATGCAAGTCGTACCACTATCACGACTCAAATTAGGTAACTAGGCAATGTCGTAGTCATCTGTAGTAAGTCTGTGGTAATGTCAGATTGTAGATTGGAGCCTTAGAAGAATGGTCAAAGGCAAAAAAATTCCTCTAAGATAGGAACTTATACCTAACCTAACCCTAACCTAACCTAACCTAACCCTAACCTAACCTAAACCTAACCTATATAACCTAACCTAAACCTAAGATAGGATAGGCATTGTAGCTGTTCCACTTTTGACGTTTCACGTTTTATTACCAGCCAGTATGAGGTTTCTCTCGTCTAATAATATAATCCAACTTTTCTAATCGACCTCTTTCTTGATTCCAAAGCTTTTCTACCTGAGAAACTTTATTATGTGGGTATCTAGAAAATGTAAGGAGTTTAGTTACCGTTTGTATAATAGGAAACCTTTTCTATCCAATCTTCTATTTCATTAGTATACTAATAGACTTAAAGATATAACTAAATTATACTGTTTTTCAGCCCGTATTTTTTTATCTGCATGTACTATTTTGTATATTAATAACACCAATTAATGTCTACATTTTTGGTTCCGATCTGAATACGAGATTTGTTCGGCTTATCTTGACACTACCAGAGATAATTCTTCTTTTTTTAATACATTACCGTTATACATAGTTAAAGTAATACTAAAAGTAGTTAAACGATAAAACGCATATTTGCTTCAAGATTAACAAAAAGAAAACTTACGTATACAACTAATTTCAGGAATTTCAAATTTGTGCTAGAAATGTGGGGCGTACATCTACACAATTCTTCACGAACGCGCTCGCAACGCCCTCTAGCGTTCTACGACTGCACATTATTACATTTCACCGGACGAGGCGGTATCTGAAAAATATGCAACACAACATATTATCAGAGGATGCCTTTGTACCGTTCCATTCCGCTATCCCAGATATTTGCTATTGATATTCTGTTAGAATAGATATTTTCAACCGTATAAAGGTTCAAAATGTTGCTGTTTGAAGCAAGAATTATGTATGGATTGTGGCAAATTGCTTTTGTAACATTTCAATATGGAAATATTATTTTCATTTTCTGTGTTTACAAAGGACTACTTCTCATATTTTTTTGGAATTTTATGTAATTAAAAAAGTCGTGGCGCATTAGTTACGGATCCGCTTTGCCAGCACGTGGGTGTGGGGTCGAACCTGGCATGTACCAATGTGACTTTTTCAATGTCATTATGTACTTTCTTAGTTAATCTAAGACACCACTGACTAACGGTGAAGCAAACCATCGTTAGGAAACCTGGAATCGCCAACCCGTAGTGAGCCAGCGTGGTGATTAATGCTTGATCCTTCTCAGTATAAGAAGAGGCCTTTGCCCTGCGGTGGGACAGTTACAGGCTTATTTATTTCATTTATTTATGTGACAGTGAATTAGAGCCAATTATATTGACATTATTCTATATCTATAATTTAACTACAACTCCTGGCACTTGACTGTGTGTAACATTTTCGACGATGTAACGTCATTACTATCACTTTTTTGCTTGGATTACAAGCAGTGATACCGTTAGACTGCCAAGTCAAAGATCGTGGGTTCAAAATCCAGGCACGCGCTGACTTTTCATATGTGCGTATTAGAAATTAATTATCACTTGCCAAAACATATAGACAATGATATAGAAATATATAGACAATGTACACCACCTCTCTCTCTGGTACGACGGCTCAAGAACTGTTTTTAGTCGAGATTAAATTCTGAAATAGAACGCCTGATAAAGTGGTTCCTGTCTCAAGTCATAATGGAACGTAAACCTCTGTGCTATAGACTAAGCCTTTGAAAGACGACGTGCCCTCGTGCCCTCGCAGCGGATGATCGCTGTTTATTATAACTGCAATCTTAATTATGTACACACAGCTGTTAGCTCAAGACATTTGCCTACCGTGATGAATATTCTCCTAAGTATAATGCAACTCGATCAAAGCTCTGATATAAAATTAAGCCAGATTTCCTGTCATTATGGTGAATCGGCATAAAAACGCCCTTCAACGAGACTAATAGCGTCATAATCTCCCACCAAATACGTACAGTGCTGAATCGAATTGAATCATCTCCGCGGAGATTACATCAAAACGGTCTCACCTAGAACGAGCTCGAACAAAAAACTTGTTCCCGGTGCGAGGGCAGGCTGTGCTGCCATCTCGCGCGTTGCTAGGAGACGCACCGATCAATACAGCCTCCGCCGGGCCGCCTAATTACCCGCCCTCCCGTGCCCCGCTCGCCCCGCGCCGGTCCACCCTTCCCCCGCACCTCCCGCCGCCCTCGCCCGAGGAAACTTCTCGCCGCCCGCCCGACCGCACCGCTGCTGCTGGATTTAAATATCGAATGATAGAATTCAAATTCAAATATTTTTCGCTTTGCGCCTTTGTTTGTTTGACGAAAGCTCTTATTTTTTTTTGTAATTACCTTTTTCGTACGCGTATGTTTGACATAGGGCTTCTGTAAATATTTTTATTTAAAATTGCGGCGAGGTTGCGTAGGTGTGTAGCGGGTGTTTGGGGTGCCTTTTATTACCTTTATAAATACGAATCCTCGATTACGAAGCACATTTAGTGTTCTCAAAGTCAAAAGAAAGATGAAAGTCGGGCAAAGTAGGTCTCGGGAGACGAAAAAGATCATTTCGTGCACTTGTGTAAAATATTGGTTTAAAAAGCGATCTTACCTATAAAAGGTTTTATTGTATGAGTTATTAAAAAAAAAAAGATAATAGCTGTAAAGAGTGGATTATGGCCCCACTTTGATTGAGAATAGATAATAATGTTCGTATGCATCGAAGGCTACACAACCGTACGCCACGACAGGCGCAGCTTCCTTTGAGGAAATGTTTTGAATGAGATGTGGATTTAACTGATCTTTCCAAGAAACAGGTGCGTTATCTCGAGAATAACGTACGCGATCATAATGCGCTGCCACTCTGATATATTGGAATATGATATGCGCAAGTGAGGCACGACTGAAAAGATAGTTTTCTCTGAGTATGAAAAAGATAAGCTACGTAATCTATTTAAACCACGCGCGGTGCTCATGGCAATTAGAACCAATAATAGATTGTTAATTTTATTTTATTTTTATATGGAAAAAGGGCGCAAACAGGCCGGTAACCTGATGGTAAGTGATCACCGCTGCCCATGGTCACCAGAAGTATTATAAATGTGTTGCCAGCGAGCGTATTTTGTGGGGGAATTTAATTAAGTATCTTCAACAAGATGTCCACCATATTTATTTTAATCTTATAAACTAAGAGTACTCATTAAAAATAGTTTCTATGTCTTCTCAATTATCATTATGTAAAAATGTCAAGTCTAACAAGATCTAAAAACTAACTACCTACTTCATAATGTTGTTGTTAGAAATGTTCTTGAGTCCACACTTTATGTCAGAATTTAGTTTTAGGTATAAAATAATTTTGTAGAGGTCGACTTTCACAGGGAGGCGAGGATAGCAGGCACGTTTGCAGGCAAAAGCATCGTAATGAAAACTTAGAAAAAGAATTATTAAAAAAACACATGAATCAAATTGCTATCCAAAAAATGTGTAAATCAAACAGCTTTTTATTTCAAAACTGGAATATAGCGCTGGATAATGGAAGCTAACAACGACATTCGCTCTACAATAACATTCATACTTCAACACTGAAAATATGGTTTCCTTTTCATATTGAATATCTGTCGGCTTCGAGATGTAACAAAGGCGGTACTGCGACATGTATGCCCCACGCCCGATCGCTTCCTTTGTTACTGCTCTCTGATCGAGCCGGCTTCCTGCTACGCTCTTTGATTAATTTCAGACGGTTCGCCCAGACAGAGGTATATACATGGTTATATTTTTGTACGAGATCGAAGTTAATGGAGGCTGAAATTCTGTTTTAATATTTTTTATGTAAATATGTTTTGATTAACACTATATTGGTTCATTAGAGACTGTAATTAAGATTGGATGTTTTTAGTCTACAAGAAGTATTATAGAATCTATATTCAGTTATAATTTGATGGATGGGAAAAGGTCAGTGAGTATTGAGATTTAATATCGTGAATTGGGAAGACAAGTTAAAGGTCTCTAGATCCTCTCCTTAGACTTTTCGTATGTTTTGTACTTATTTTGTACAAATTATCGCCTACTTCGCGTCTCGAAGAGCACGTGAAGCCGTCGGTCTTGCAACTAATTTATCTTCGGTCGTATTGGATTGTCGTCCCTTCGGACTATGAGAGTAAAATAATTAAGATTGCACCATCGCTTGTACACATACTTGTCCACTCTTTTGCGAAGTTATGGCTTGTCTCCGTGATTGGTCACTGTAACCTAAATTTGGTTACGAGGATATTAATTGGTAAAAGCAGAAAGTAATGCTGCTTCTGGTCAGTTCTGATCAGTTCAGCCGTGGCTGGTGACCTGACCAAGTCTTGCCGCCAAGCGACTTAGTCTAGTCGTTTTCCAGCATGGTGTCCGGTGAAACCTATCTGGGAAAGGGTTATGGACGATGCCGTCTAACTTCTGTCATCTATTTTAAAGGCAAGTATGTTTTATCTTAAAACACAACACCGCTTAACATCGGGTGGGTTCGTGGGCTTCCAAAAAGGAGAAATTTCTTAATTTTTATGAACATTGTTTTTATTTTTTTATACTAATAATAAAAGAAGTATCCTTTGCTTTTATCAAGCCTTATACTAAATCTCTAAAATCAGATTTGTTGTTGAGGAGTCTCAAAGTAACAAAAAAAGAACAGACATATTTCGGATTTTTATCTTAAGTAATGGATCGAGCACCGTGTTACCCTGGTAACATATAATATCAATTTCACTCGTGTAACAGAGTGAAAGTAATTATTCAAATGTATCATTTCATAAAGTAATATCATGTAAACTGAAGAGGCTTCCCTCAAGATATTAATAAACCTTAATTAATCACAATTCTAAGGGTGATTTATTCGTGCGAAAGTTTATGAAGGTTTGATACTTACTTGTTAGTTTCCCCTGGTGTCATATCTTTGTCAAACGTCTCGTTTTCAAAGGGTATAACTTACTAGAATACGTTAAAACAATGTGAATTTAATATGCCTTTAGAAGTTTGCTTCAAGGTCGGTAAGTATGAGATTACAAGGAATGGGAGGTGAATATAGATACTTACTTACTTTTTCTCTTCAATAATAAATTGATGAAATGCATGGCTGGCTGCCTCGCACGCTTGGCTCGATGAGAGGTCACAAACTTTTTCTGAATAATTCATTCTTTTAACTTAGGTACCTCTAAACATGTTCTTAAAGGCATTGGTCTAGATTGTCAGCTAACTATTGACCAACCATCGGTGAACTAGTCTCGAAACAAATTATAACAAGTAAGTAGTTTTTTCAAATTTCTTATTAAATAATTATATTTAATAAGCTAACATGTAAAAAATTCACAAAAATATAACAAGTAAATCTACTGAAATTATAATGTTTTAGAACACACGGCTACGCATCAAGCTGTACATTTCCAGTACAAGCTGACATCTTCTTGTACGAAGAGCCTATACAATGCGAGCTCAGTTCATACTGGTAATGTACAGGTTGATGTGTAGCGGTATGTATCAATATCAATATTATAGCATTCTATTATAAATGCACTGTTCTATATTAGATACAAGAAGATCACTAGCTCTTTGTTAGATCCAACACAATTCCATTAATAAAAGGGCGAGTAACGAGGCCCAATTGGAAATCTATTGTTACGTACCACCGAATGCAAAAGGTTAAAATAATTTATTTAGGTTGCTATCCGAGACTGTGATTACATATATAGAAATAAAAGTTTAAATGTCAACATGCTGAAATAGATGCTGTCTTACTAATGACCTTAAGACCTTAGGAATTTTTTGAATTTGAATTTGAGATTTGAGGAACATGCCCAAAAATCGCGGGATCGATTCCCGCACGGAATTCTTTGTTTATTGTATAGTTGATAATAATGTCCTCCTAAATGAATTTCGATTAGCGCTTTAGATCAGCGCAGGAGATATAATAGTGCACAAATCTGTGTGTGCGCAATCAGCAATCCAACATGACCGAAAAGAGGTCAGTCAGGTGAAGGACCAACGGCTTTACGGGCTTTCCGAGGCACGAAGCAAGTAATCATTAATTTATAATACGCATATAACTTACGTAAAGTCAAAGGTGCATGCCTTGGATTCAAACCTGATGCCTCTGACTTGCCAGTTTAGGTCATACTACCAGGCTATCCGAAAGTATATAAATAATCAAGAGTTAGAGTTTAAATCCGAGATTCTTGAATTTTGTATCCCGTAGGTAGATCACCTACCTTTGTAGATCAGCGATTTAGGTTTTGCGTGGATATGTTAGCTTATCCTTTGTAACCGACTTCAAAAAAAAGGAGGAAGTTCTCAATTCGTCGGAATCTTTTTTTTTATTTTTTTTTTATTTATGAAGGTATGTTCACCGATTGCTCGTAGACGCGTTGAACGGTTTTCAAAATTCTTTTTGTAATCGAAAGAGTATACTCCCGAGGTGGTCCCATAGACATATTGTCATGATCAGATCATGGACTTACGAGATATGGAACAGAACTCCTCGTAGGATAATAGCAGAATTGTCGTTACAAGTCATATTGCTTTGTTTATACGTGCCTGACTAGTAAAGAGGAAGATTGGGGTTGGAGTCGGTTCCAAGTCAAGTTCTAGCCTCTTTAACCTTCTAATTAAGAACTAATTAAGATTCTAATTAAGAAGTTAGAGTTTAAATCCGAGATCCTTGATTTTTTTATCCCGTAGGTAGACCTTTGTAGATCAGCGATTTAGGTTTTGCGTAGATATATCAGCTTCTCCTTTTATACTCGTATATGTATAGATATCAATAGTACTAATAGCACTTACGTAATGAAACTCTTTAGTCATCTTGCTGCTCTTGCGTCATGCTTTCGTCAATAACAGGTCCTTCGGTTATGCTTCGAAGTACCTACTCTCGTGCCGATGAGCCCGATGAGCTGACTACAAATGACGTCATTACTAGAGGGGAGAAAAATATAATTTAGATTAAGCTTGTGCTTGCCATGCCACCTGCGATTAAGTGCTTGTGAAAACCTGAATGCAACACTTGACGTCATCAATTTTAAATCTATAGGTATAGTAAAATAAAATTAGCAACTAATAGTTATTTTTGTATGAGGCTTGCGGATAAAAGACTATCGAAGAAATTTTTTATTGACTTTATTTTAATCTCTATTGAAGTTGTACTTCGATAATCTTTTAGTAGACAATTACTTTTTTTCCATCTAAACCCACCACAATACCTCTAATCATAGTGCAAATTTGTGGCAAAACACAAATGGCTTTAGGCGGCAGCAGACTAACTTATAAAAATAATGGCGGAATAATGGAAAAAGTATTTTTTAAACTTATTCAACTTCTATATTCGTATTCTCAGTAGAGATCCAACCTGGTACCTGTTAGTAACACTATCCATATTCCGACGGTTTTCGACAAACGACCTCCTCTAGTCCCGAGGGTGTCGTAGAAGGCGATTAATGGTACTGTATACCAACTAGTTTTTGATGCCAAAATATTTTCAGATAATCTGATAACTTTCACTTTTAACTAGGTAATTTAACTGTCAATTTTGCAAATTATTGTTTTCGAGACAGATCGGATCTTAGGCGAGTCAATATATATCACCTTTGCCTTTGTAGAATATAACCATAAATGTGATAGATATAATGTGATAGAATGGCAACTCTACACGATCAGAGAGAGATCAGGGGCGTACGTGCTCTCAAAGCTACGGAACAAGTAATTTATAATATGCAGATAACTTATAAAAAGTCAGAGGTGCGTACTTTGGGCTCAAACCTGAGACCTCTGATATACATGTCGGTCAGACCACTAAACCATTACCGCACTTATATTAATATTTGTAGCATAAATTATATGAATTGAAAAATCTAGGGTAAGAAAAAATAAAATAAAAATGGAACGGCAGATAGGAAATAAACGTTTATATACCTAAAAGATTCAATCAAGGTACTTTTTCCTTTATTTATACCAGGCGTTCTGTGCCGGATGCAGTTTAAACTCCAGCGCGGTGGCCCTGCCTGCGCACATCCGTTTCGTTGAAACTTTTTATGTAACTTTCGCGTTAGAGCGCTTGGTGACAAAGAAATTAGATTTATTAGTGCTTATTAAAGACATTAGGAGAAGGATGTTTGCCTCTCTGTTCTTGTAAAAGAGGGTAGTAAAGTTAAACATGGCATCTCAAGCGTGTATCGATTTTATCTTAGATACAAGCAATTTGCTTGCGACTTAGTAGGTACGCGTGTGTGTCGCTACATACAATGATATACTACATACATAAAAATGAAATGTTGTTCTTATGGTAAGCGAATCATTTGAGAACGGCTGGACCGATTTGGCTTAAGTTTTTTAATTGATCGTTTAATAGTCCAAATAAGGTTTTATGGAGAATGAAAATTGGAAAAGTTGCCTGGAAAATTGGAACATTTAGGAAAAACTGAAAGCTTTGAGATTCCAAGATTATTTGACACTAGTTGTCGTCCGCAATTTAATTTTTAATCATGATTCGAAAGACACGGATTGAGTCGTGATAGCCTAGTGGTGGTGACCGTTGACTGGCAAGTTAGTGGTCTCGGGTTCGAACCCAAGGCGCGCACCTCTGACTTTTCGTAAGTTATGTGCGTTTTATAAATTAATTATCACTCTCCGTGCCTCGGATAGCACGTTAAGCTGTTGGCCCCGGCTGTCAATTAATTGTAGATCTTTGACAGTCGTTACGGGTAGTCAGAAGCCCCAGTCTGACAACCAGTCTTACCAAGGGGTACCGTGTAACCCAATATCTGGGTTGTGGAGGTCTGATGGCAGTCGCTCCATGTAAAACACTGGTATTCAGCTGCATCCGGTAAGACTGGAAGCCGACCCCAACATAGTTGGGAAAAGGCTAGGCAGATGATGATTCGAAAGACACGGCTTCATCTATAAGAACGTTATTGTTGTTTTCCTCGGGAACAGTACTTTTTTCGGTATAAAAGGTACCCTATGTTGTTTCTGTACATCTGACAACGTATATGCAAAATTTTTCAGTTCAGTGGTTTAGGCGTGAAAAGACACTTTCGGATTTATAATATTAGTCAGGATTGTAAGAATGGATTGTTAAGAAATGATTTTTGCAGTAGACATTTGTTCTCGTTTTTAAAATTATTCAAAATAATTATGTGTATTACATACTCAATCAAGTATTACATGTCAATCATATCTTATCTTTAAGTTTTAGAATAGAATAATAAGATCTAGACTAAATTTATTATTGAATGTTTTATAACAATGATGAAAGAAATAAAGTAGAAACGTGAAAATGGTTCTATAATTACTTTTCTTAGGAGCTCTACCTACGTTTTATAGTTGTGGACACATGGAGACACTAAATGATAGATGAGGGTACCGTACGTTGAAGAATCTATTTCCACCATTACGTGAGTGATGATGATGACTGATGACTGGGCAATAGTTTAGTTTCAAAAAATTATAGCCATTTGTCTTTGATGTATAATTTATTGTTAGAAAATATACCTTAGTTGCACTGTTATTCCAACAGAAATGCTTGTGCAATTAAAAAAAAAAGTCGGTATCTAATAAAATGAAATAAAGAATACTGGTTAGATATTTCTTTCTTTACAATAAAAAGACGTAAGATACGAAAACGAAACGAACAAATGAAAAATTAAAATTAGGATAATTATACTATGTATTTTAAGGGGGAAAAAAATCATGACATTAAATTAATGTTTTATTATTCCACGGTTGTTTTTATTATTTTTTATTGTTATACTTACGAAAACTCAGATTCAAGAAGAACGTTACTCTGTCTCGCCCTGCTGCCGTCTAAATGAACATAACGGTGTTATTCTTGACGTAATTACTTGAAGAACGAATTCCTACGCAGTCCTTAACATTTTTCTGGTTCTACCGGAAACTGCACCCATATTCATGATTGAAAATGCAAGTCATGCGAATTCAGTCGACTAATTTAGTTGAGTGTGAGACCTCTTATATTTGAATAGAGAAGGAGGAAATGTGGCAATATTTATAGTCTTACCAAGAAGCTGAAGCTATTTTTCCAAAAAACTTTTAGTCAGCAGTGGTCAACAGTAAGTTTTTTGCACTCCTCACAATCGGTAACTGTTTACCATCAGGCGGGCCGTATGCTTATTTGCCATTTAGTAACTATAATATTGAAAAAATCTATGATTTCTTGCTAACTTGGTCAAAACTAGGTACGAGGGTACGATATAGTAAGGGGAGTCTCCTCTCTAATTCTAGCAGATTAATAACTAAGAATTATTTTAAAATTTTCTTGATGTTAATAATCAACTCAAATATGTAGGTATAGTTTTTTAAAAGTTGGCAGCTATCTATTAAATGTTTTAAATTTAAACTTTCTACATATGGATTTACTAAGACTTTGAATATGCCACACCTTAAGTACTATAATACATACTATTGTTCTAATACACAGATATTTCTATTAAGAAAAAAATGAACTATCAAACCAGACTTCACTTATTAAAAAAAGATACGTCCGGCTGTGATTTATCTAGGAATACAACATCCATGATACATGGCTGGGAGCTATCAATAGTATATTATGTTGTTTTGTAATTAACCATATTACCTGCCTGGGGTGTCGTATTCAAAGGGTTCGCTCGGAAGCCTTTCTCCCCTTGTCGGGTGTACGTCTGGCTGTCACCACCCCTCACTCCAATGTTGGCTATCTACGTCTAATTTGCATTCTGTATACACTCGTAGGTATGATGCAATGGATATCTAAAGTCCGGTACATCAGATGACATGTAGGTATGAACGGTATGGATATGGTAGGTAGTTGGCAATTGGTTGTGTTGAGTCTTGAATATTTTCAAGCATGACCGTGACTGGCCTCAGGCTCGAACCCAAGGCACGCACTAACCTCTGACTTTTCAGAAATGATTCTGCATATTATAAATTGATAACCACCAGCTCTGCGCCACGGAAGTACGTTGAGCCGTTGGCCCCGGGTGTCATGTAGATCTTTGAAAGGGGCCCATTTTGATAATTTAAATCTTTGAAAGGGATACTGTATATTCTATCTTTAGAATATCTTATACTTTTGGGTTGCGGTGGGCATATAGACAGTTGTTCAGTAGAAAACTAATATTCAGCTGCATTTGCTTAGATTAAAAGACCGACCGACCCCAACAAAGTTTGTGAATAATAACTTAATAAGGCTAGGAGGATGATAACGATAACAAGATGAGCTGTTTTAAGTCATACTTATTACAATGAGCTCGACTCAGACAAGTTGAAATTTGTCCCGAATTTTCCGTACATCTGATACATCTCAATACCTGTTCATACTTACTTTGTTACACATTACAAGATGAAAAATATCTCGCTGAAACTTATAAGTCTGTGAAAGAAATATAACAGACGTGAGCGGAATGTGTAGATGTGGATGTTTTCTTGCCTACAGCTGAAAACATTTTCACACTAGCTCTAAAATGATGGCGCTGCTGCTCTATGGTCGCTACGCTGTTAAAGTAGATACCGATACGCAAGGTACACCTTTTTATTACAAGTTTTTATTTAACTTTTAGCATCCTTCTGTGTAACAGCAATCAGCTGCTACAGCGATCGCCAATCCGCTTGCCCAGCGTGGTGATTATGAACTTTCAATGAGCGCACAAAAGTAGCGCGTATTGGCAGTTCAGCAGTGGACTAATACAGGCTGATGATGATGACGATGATTTAACTTGCAAAGTATGTATGGTACTCGTATGTTCGGGTCAAATCTTGCAACAGAATTTTAAAGCATCATAACTATTCTCAACTTGTTTAGTTCTGATGACCATACACTTAAATGATAGAAATAACCTGTCTACACGAAGGCACTCCTCAACAGTTACAACATGCGGACATGAAATTATATAAGTAAGTACAATTTTGGTATAAAAGCTTGATTGTAAAAATGTTGTTCGAAAAAAACGTATTATCTTATTATACGGTTATAGAGCACATACATACATTTGATTCTAGCCATATAATGTAATCAGGGGTGAGAAAACGAATATTTTACCTATCTAGGGCGTTGCCTCTTTACGACAATATTCTGTGCTCAGAATACAATCGGAGAGCTTCGTAAACATAAATACATCGAACGCTAGCATTCGGCGTCTATTTGCGAATCCATTTCATTGCCTTTGACGGGGAACGAAAAACTCTGGCGTACCATTCATCTGAAGTCTAGAGGCTCGTCGTAATAGAGTGTAACATAAATAAAAACCGTCGGTTCTTGTTAGTTTGCGTTGGTAGAGCTCTCGAAGTGCACCGTCGCTCGCCGGAGCGCAAACGGTCCGCCATGCTGCTTTCAGCTCCTTTGAGAGGGTAAACATCAATATAATTGGATTGCTTTACAATTTTTTAAGTAAACAACCTATAGAGTCTAAGCATGCTGATGCTGGAGACTTTTTTAAAGAGTTCCTATTCTGGAACTGAATAAGAAAACTTTGTCTGCATCCTCGAAGGCACTCCTTTGAAGACGTCTGTGTAGTACGCTAATGGGCGTGTCCAATTTTCTTCGAGGATTTTAGCTGCGTCAACTTGAATAGATATTTTTTGCATGTCAAAGCTGGCGTTGGTATAATATACTAGTACCTACCTAAATATACTATAGGTACTAAGAGACTTGCATATAAAGAAACTTGACTCGTTAAATCACTACGAAATTGGCTAACATCTATATTGTCAGCAATTCAAACTTAAACTGCTGTTGTTGATATTGATAAAGAATTAGGGTAAAACCAAGAAGCAAATTAAACCAACCAAATCTGTATTATCTGCGTTTCTATTTCAATATTTATTGCTCTACCTCTCCTATTTGTACCTCTAGAGCCATCAGCAAGAATTGAAATTTTTACAGAACATCGGCGTCAAATAACAGTATTCGTAATAGAAATTGTGTTTCGTTTCGAATGATCAGTGAGAGCGTCAGATCTTCCATAATAACCCTTATTAAATCCAGCACAGAATCCAGCGCAATCGATACCCCGTTTTTACTGTGTGGAAAACCCTTTATGGGTGTCCCATCACCATGGACTAGTGAGTGGTTATGTCCGACTCGCACGGATTAAAAACCACACGGTGTTCCTCCATGAACCTCTGAACCTTAGGAGATTAAAAAAGTTTCTTAAGATACGAATCATACCAACACCGAAGGTACCTATATATCAGTTGTGTTCGAACACTATAGTAATATGGCTGACTGGAGACAAAGAATAGCACAAAGTTGAAAAATTCTATCCTTAAAGTTAGATAAGCTATAAAGCCCACAAGATAAAATATCGGTACACGATCGTGCCGAAACTTTCCACATAAACCTTTGGCAGTGCCAAAGATTTTTTGCGTTTTAGGGTTCCGTGGTAAACCAGGAAGAAACGCTTATAATTTCATCATTTTCGTCATTTTACTTGCAGACTTATCAATGCTACAATTCGGCACGGTTTTCCTATCAAGGTCATGAAATATGATTTAGTAAAAAGACTATCGATCTCCTACATGTAAAGTGTGTTTTTAAAAGGACTGGGTCAAAGGATAAAGAAAATTTACTTAATTTATATGGGTTATTTATAAGTCTATCCTAAAATCCTCCCTTCCTTTTTTTATCTTGCAGATTTCGGACTAATGCAAGACAAAAATCGGGTATAAGTAGTTCTCAATAATAAAGGGGTGGATTATATACCAATTTCCGGGAATTTTAATTAATTTTCCTTTATATATCTCTTGTTTATAGTTCAAGTATAGCTATCTCGTTTACGTAAAGTAAAAAATAACTAAAGCAACGGAACCCCTTGCGACTCGCATCTTGGTCTTTTTTATTATTGATGTACTATGCTCCTGTGGATCGCTTTGGCATCGAAGCTTCAAGTAAAATCCTATTGTCGGTCGAAAATTTCCATTTAGTTGAAATATAAAAGTTCTTGAAGGTAACATGAATGTATTACATTTGATATTTCTGCGAATGCACAACACTAAAGAGAAGGTGCTCCCAATAAATTGCTCGAAGGAGCTTTTATTTCCTTTAAAACTCGTGTTGTGTTGACAGCGTTTGATAAATGCTGCAGCGCCGCTTGTCTCGTAATTTCGAATAAAGGAGAGGGGAAGAAAATATGAATGCACAATTATGATCGATGAATATTATTACTTTTTACTACACTTCAAATTTTTCATGTTTCGAAATAATTGATCGGCTGCTGAAGTTTAGTAAAAAAAACCGGCCAAGTGTTTGTTGGATACGTGCAGTAGTAGATTCCGTAGTCTAGGTGAGAATAGATTTTTAAAAAATCTGTAAATATCTGGTTTTAAAAAAAAATAATTATGAAAGGTATATTAGCCTGGTATCATTGAGAAATAATCTAGATTATTCCAGATGTATTATTCATGCCAAAGTTTTCTAATATAGATAAGTAGTCTGTAAATAAAATGTGAATTCTAAAATTAAAAGTGAAAAGGTAATTACTAGTTGGATAATCTGAGTAAAAAGACTTATTGAACTTACGTGAAATATTGGAATCTTATAACGTAGGTTACACTATACCGGGCAGAGAGAGTTATTTAAAAAGACAATACCTATTACGTTTTCAATAATATTTAAGGCATATACCTACTTACTTTAAATCAATTTTATAATTTGAGGGCATTCTCTTATCTGATTATATAGTTACCGAATGAAAAAAAGCTTCGCTGATATAATACTTTATTAGTTTTATCTTTAACCTTGTGTTTTTCTTGTCAAGAATTTTCACTACAATGATTTTCCCATAATTACTTTTCAATCCACGTAATTGAAACGTCACCTCCAAGTGTATAGAGATATTTGGCGCTGGCAAATCTCTCAAGTTAATTAACAAGAGTTTAAATTCAATTTCCTATAAATACGAATCACTAATAATTTCGTCTACGCAGAGCTAATCAAAAGCTTTTAAACATAAAAGTTAACAGGAAGTATGCTGTAATAGCAATAAGACGGTTCTCTCTCGCCTTTCCCCTAATGGGTATCTTGAAAAGGATATTTTCTTTAGACTTCGTCTCCGCCTTTCAAACGATGTTTTCGCTTTCCTCGCTTTGCCGCCTTGGCCTCGTAAATTGGCTTTCAAACAACTATAAACCAAATAATAAAATACGTTCCGCCGCACGAAACACTGAAGAAAATGTCGGAGCAAAGTATGCGACTGACGTCTTGTGTACAGATGGCGATTGCAATTTCAAAGGAATCTCTGCACTTGTACACTAATAGTTATATAAAATAATAATTTACAGTGTAGAATTTATTTCCTTCGTTTCATCTGTGACCGTTTTCTTTTATTCAGAAGTTAGAACGCCCACGACCGTTCAGTAGGTACTGTATTATGTATCAAGTTTTACTTTTGCCGACAGGCTCTAAGCACTCTTCTTAGTGTGAGTACAATATTGATTTTAGACGTATATTTTAATTGAAAGTTGTTTTGTAAAAGCGGTAGGTACATCGGAAGAAATGAAATAATAATAATATATAAGTCTTTAGGTGTCTGGGGTACAGAAGTTAGTTGCTAACAATGCGTGAAAGAATATAAAACACACTAAATTCTAGAGGTTTGTAGTTAATTGATATTTCATTTGTTAATTATTGAACCCTTTTTATTCCATTGTCAAAATTGCAAAATTGTTTCCTAGCTGATAAAGGATTTTCAACTTTTGCATGGTAATAATAGGGTAGGAATTAAGTTCTTAGTTCAAGAGTAAGCCTTCAGATGAATAGCTAAGTCTGTTGTCATGGAGACAGCCAATCATCTGCCTGACAACGTTCCTATGGCAACCCACAGAAACCCATTTGCACATTATTTTCTACTATTTGTGTTGTTTAGTTTAAATATAGATGTCGCTACTTGTGTTAATGTAATGTTTTGTTTAATTTTTCTTCGAGGATTAAAGGACAGTCAGTTAGTTTCGGGAGTTTCTAGATATAAATCAGAGTATCGTTTTACTTACCTTCAATGACATAGAAATGGATAAAGTCTTAAACTAACAGATAAATAAGACGTTTTGTTCATGTATTCACAAACATTCGTAAACATTTCTGGCCATCAGATATCTATAGTCTAACTATAGAAACTACATGCTGTAAACTAATTTCAAACTGATCGCGATAAGACCCCAACTAACAATTTAACGTCGTTCAAAAGTTTAGTAGACGTTATCTTAATACCTTGATCGTAATACCTAAGTTGCACTAACGTTATAATAACGTTTACCAAACGCAAAAATGGCCCCAGTTATACGACCAACATTGTCGTATAATGGACATACAAAAGTCACAAGCTGACTTCGTTAACGTCATTCAAAAGTTGTATGAACGTTATAGAATTACCACTTTCGTCGCGCAGAAGTCGCATCATAACTTTACAACGACTCGTTTGTTGTTTTGTCGTCATACAGGTGTTTTTGAATGACTAAAACATTTTATTGGAGTCAAGGAACAACACCTGTAAGACTTATTCATTTTTCTTGTTAGTGACATACGTGTTTGTGGTTTTGTTCCGAGATTTGAGTGCAAAATAAATAATTACAAGGAAATAAAAGTCGAGTGTTATTTTAACTTATATTTATTTATCTCGCTAATAACTGTATCTCTCTCATGCCGTTTAGTTCGCCTGGGTATTAAAGTTTTATGATAATATACCTATATGTATTTGTTTCAGATTTTCATGCCCCCTCACAATTTTGTGTTTAAATCATTATACTTTTATTATTCAAAATATATTTATTTCTAAAAATGTAGGACATGTTGCTTTTGTCACACACTTATCTCTTTACGACGTTTTAAATACATAAAGTCGTATTAAGGTTATTTCAAGACCATGCAATACGCCATGGCAGCTAGCTATTAGGGTTCCTCCCAAATTTAAAACCCTTTTCATATTGGTCACAGTAAAAGTGCAGTGCAGATTTCAAAACATTGTAACATTCAAGTAGGTAAATTTTATCTGAAAATATGATCATTCAATATTTGGATATAGATAAATTTCTAACGAGAGCTGATTTTAGACTTCTTAATAGATTGATTTGGCCATGGGAAAGCACTCATTTTATACTATCGGAAAAGTGCTATGGTTGCCAAAGTATCATAGACTTTCATACACTGCGGCAATTTTTTCAAATCCTCTCGAAACGTATTGTCTTTGTCATTATCTGTATCAGAAGATTCAATTATTGATTCTCTTGTGCTTGACAACTCTGAATGATCGCTATTATCGTCGCCTGAAAATAAAAAACTAAGTATAAATTTATTTTTTTAAGATAATCATTAATAAAAATAAAATACCAAAACAGATAGTTTTACAAATATTGCGAAACACCTATGAATATAGGCTGTAATTTTATCAGTAGGTAGGTACCTACTTACATGACCCGTCAAGGTATGGAATTAAAACAGATAACTTTACCTAAGAAACACGGGTAGAGATATAATCTTCTGTGATCGCTTTATTATGGGGAGTTCAATATTTTTTTTTTACAATTCGACCCACGTTTCTAAGGGAAAGTAAATTGTTTTGATGGGTACTTTCACACCTTGACGGGTCGTACACTAATAAGATTTACACCCTATATACTTGAAGCTTTATACACTAGTAGGTAATACGTTAAGAAAAAAATCTTACCATTAAAATTTGTTACCTCAGCCGACCCACTAGGAACACTTTGAACAACGTCAACTGTAAACAAAAATTATTTTTTATAGTTTTAAATTAATTTTCATAATAACAATAAAAAAAGCATAAAAAATAATAAAAGCAATAATATAGGTAAGTTATGCCAGCTAATTTTTTTAACAACCTTTATAGATTAATCATTTTAAAATGTACTTATTAAAAACGAATCAATCAACACAACATTTACTGATATATAACGAATTCAATATCGGAAAAAATCACACACAAATTTTAAAGAAATAAAATAAATATTGATACTGAACCTTTTTGTTGTTCATGTGTTGTACACTTTTCTTCTTCAACATTTGTTATTAATGCCACGGTTGTTGGCGTTGTACTTTTTAATAAAAGGAAATCTCGATTTACTTTCCTCTTGAAAGTTCCACTACGTTTAAGTCTTCTCCACGAATTTTTTGCTTCCATTTTTCTTAGTTTTAATCAAACTTTCCGTAAATATGGCGGCCTAGACGTTTTAAAGTCAAAACCTGACTTAAATGCGACTACAAGTTTGATTAAAGTCAGGGCCTGACATTAAACGGAGATCATGTAATATATAGGTTATATTTGAGTATTAAACAAACAACCAAGTCATTTAAGAGTCTCCAATTGACCGCTGTAAAACAGGATAGTGGTCGTTATATAAACGTCACTGTGAAAACGTCTATACAACTGCTACATTATATAAATGTCATATAAAAGTTTATCAAAAACCTAATTTGGTCAGTTCAAAACGTTTAAAGGACTATAACGTTAGTGTGACTATTGCGTTGTCATACAAACGTTTTAGCTAAGACTGTAATATAACGTAGTTTAATGTAGTCTTACCAACGTTGCTAAGACCAGCTTATTATGACATATTCGTCGCACGACTAATAAGTTAAATTAAAGACGTCTAAAGGACCTAGTAGTCATCTCACTATCATTATAAGACTGCCATCCAACTTTATGTTGTATAAGTCAAGACTTATATGACGTTTTTGTTGGTTGGGACGTCACAGCATCATATTCATAATTTCTTATAATTTTTGTTGTTGTTGTTTCGTGTTGTGTCAGAAAATACAACGAATAATTATGTTGTTATGGTTTCATTTCCTGATAATATTTCTTAGAGGAAATTTAGCGCTAGCTAGTTGGATCCCGACATAAGTAGGTTTATTTATTTAAGGTTGAAGCCAGGCTCCCACAGTACCTTTTAATTTCAAACTAGATGTTATCATAATAATTATGCTCTTTTGAACTCTGTCATTATAATTAAAAATATAAATTCCCTCGAAAAATACCTTAATTTTTTTTAGCTAAGAACACTCCCGATTAAGTTACCTTTCAAATAAAAAAATAAGCCATTCGTTTAGGAGCTACGATGTCACAGACAGACACACACACAACCTTGTTAAACTTATAACACCCCTCTTTTTGCGTTGGGGGTTAAAAATGATCTGAATTACCACCAAAATATTATAGTAATTCAGTGAACTGGGGTTGTACTTCATGCCTCTAGGAATCCCAGCCCTTTATCAAACGCTCGAACGGTACACTCGCACAAACATGCGCAACGACGCGTCGTTGATACTGCGAGTACCGCGACGTTCGCTTAGGAGTCTTGTCGTTACGCAATATTACGCATGTTTGTATGAGTGTGCCGTTCGAGCATTTGTACGTAGTGTATGGTAACTACGTACAAATGCTCGAACGGCTGTATGATTATTATACTGTGCCTTTATGGTCTTCAAACGGTCATGTAAGAATTTATCAACATTGTATTACACTTTAATTAACCCTCCATACTATAACCCGTACAATATGAAACCAGCATCATTAGTAACCATCATAACCATCCCGCATAGTCGACAAGTATTCTATACTAGTCTATTGTACCACCTAGCAAGTATGAGAACGACCTAGAGTATGAATAAAACAAGCTGTTTGCTTTTAGCAAGATGTTCAAATATATGAACAGATGCTCCTGTATAATTTTTTCATTGTCATGATGTTGGCATACAGTTTTTGGTTAAACGTGAAAAGTGTAATATTGTAATCACAACAATGACAAACAAATTGTAAATGTGTTTAAAATAGTTGAAAATATTGAATTATTGGAATTTTAAAATTAATAAATATATTCTTCTTCTCATCCTATAGTTGAAAATAGAAGAAATAGAAATGTTGTACTACTTTGCCTGAATATGCATTTTAAATTTTCACTATATGTGATAAATATTATAATTATAATAATATAAAATAGTACTAAACAGCAAATAGTTACTGCATGCACTCAGAATTGCAGTGAATAATCATTTCGCTTGAATAAAAATTTACTCAGCATTTTTTTTATATCGAAAAGAAGCACGTACCATAGAGTCTTTTTGTCTTTTTACTGAATTTGCTGATAGAGCAAAAGGTTTTGAATTAAACCTTTATGATGGGTAGGTATTAGTGTATTAGGTTTTCAGCGCTTATTTGGGACTACTCAGGTTTTTTTTACTAATTAGTAAAGCAAACACAGTTATCTAAAGTCAAGTCTCCCGTGAATTTATGTAGCAACGCGCGATTAAATTTGCAGGCAGTAATTAGGTTTTTATAAAGTGGAAGTGCTTTTTTTAACCACTTTACCCAGGCTTTTAGAGAACTAATTTGAGTAATAACAGTATCGGTAATTTCGTTATTGATTGCATCTTTGTTAAGCAACAGATAATTTATAATACTAAGGCTAAATATTTGATTATAAATTGCAGCGTCTCTGCACTTAAAATTGAAATCAATAGACTTAGATATATTTGCTACGGGCACGTGTGGGTTCAAACCAAGCATGTACCAAAGTCACTTTTTCAATCTTATATCTTTCTTATGTAGTGAATTTTAGAGACCAATGACTAACGGTAAAAGAAAAAATCGTGAAACCTGGTCTAATTTATTCAGACTCTAAGTCTGAACAAATCACCAACACGCAGTGAGCTAGCGTGGTCCAGAGATTCTTCTCTTTCTTTATCCCTTTGCCCAGCAGTGGGTTTACTACAGGTAGATATAGAAGTCATAAAATTATGTATTATTCATTTATGGCAATTATTTTGACTAAAGCTTTCACACAATAAAAAAAAAAGTCAAAATTAATTTTAGGCAATTTTCGAAAACTTGAAAAACTCGCTCCGATCTGAAATTTTTGCTGGAAATTTTTAATGTTATTCCCCGTAACTTGGTTTTATTGCAATTTTTCATAACAATATTCAGTGATATTTTATCTTCAATGTGCGAACGAGATAGCGGTTTAGCGCGAGTAGGCGCCTTAAGCGAGACACAATAGAAGTATTTCCAAGTGTAGCCATAGTAGCATTGACTTATATATTTATCAATGCATAATAACAATGCCCCCTCAATGGATACACTGAATGGATATTCATCATCGTAGATCCTTGAGAATGTCCAGCATTGTCCCGGTTCTTGTACACGACTTATATCTGTTAAGTTTCACATACCACAACAATATGATTTCGTATAGCCTTCTCTCACAAGTCGAGGTGAATTCTGATCCTTAACGTAGTACAAGGTGTGAGGGACATGGTAATCAAAACCATTAAACCATGGATTAGTATAAGATTGTAAACTCTCCAACGTTGAAATTTTTGGTCAGATTTTTTCTGAACTTTTTTCTGTTTTTGCATTCAAAAGAACTTAAACGTAGTTTCTTTTTAGCAATAAAGTCGTGGCGTGAGCGCTGTGAATCGCTTCAGCTGTACAGCTGTACGGGGATGATCCTGCGCACATTTATTAGCAAATCAGCTGATCAGAAAAAACCGCCTGTGTTGCGCGACTTAACGTTTTCTCTGAGGCGCGGTCCAAGGGTCCAAGTGATAATTTATAATAGGCACATAACTAAGGAGGTGGATTTTAGTCAGCGAAAATCTCGGGTTCTAACCAATCCAAATCACTGCAAGCCAGAATAGTAACGATCAGGGCAGTTTGCGTAGTACTCCAATTGCATACAGCCGCGTGATATGGTGCGACATGTAACAGTCAGCAGGCGTTGAAGACGGGGTTCTTTCCTTGACTTTCGTTCTGTTCGACACGTCTGGGGAGAGATGAGGCGCATGGTCAACGGCATTACGTGCTTTTCAAGGCACGGAGTAAGTGATAATTAATTTATAAAACGCACATAACTTACGAAAAGTCAGAGGTGCGCGCAAATATTTCTATGGGTGCGCGCCTTGGGTTCGAACTCGAGACCACTGACTTGCCAGTCAATGGTCATCACCACTTGGCTATCACGACTCAAAGCAAAGAAGAAGGAAAATATAATAATATAATGTAATGTAATCATAATATTCTTTATTATTTTTTTCAATTTAAAATCACTTATTTGTTTAAAAACTAAGTACATAGGAATATATTATTATATTATTTAAAAATAAATCTCAAAATAACAACATAGTTTGGCATACAGGCTTTTGTTTTCAAATGTTAAAATTTTCTTTTTAAATCCAACTAAACATTTTAATATTTCGAGTCCTAAATAAATAAACATTTCGCTATTTTGAACTAAGTAAAAGAGATCAAAACTTGAATCAGGTAACATTATAATATAATAACTAATTTGGTACAGTGGGATTAATATACTGACTATAGAAAAAATATGAGTTTTGGACGAAACACAAACATCTTGAACTACAGGCGAAATAACCGAACAAGCCAATCCCACATAATACCTAACCATTCCCTTTATCACGTAAAAGTATAAATATTATAATGTTTGTGAATGACGCAGGCAGGTAATGATTGCGTCATAATGCCGAGTGTATGTCGGATTGAGCTAGATGCTGACGCGTTCGTTATCAGCATTAATTAGGGGTAAATGTTCCGTAACACGCGCAGGCGCAACCAACGCTATTTATGTAGGTACTTCAAATTACAAATGGCAATGTCAGTTTTGCTGAGCTTGCAGTTTTACCCGCGTGACTCTATGATGTTTAAAGGTAGCTTATTAAACATTAAATATTTGAACTAAATAATAAATTACACTTTTGTGTCGTAATAAAAAGACAGAAAATACTTACAACTAGTTGTATTTTCTGTCTTTTTATAAGTACCTACCAGTCGTGCCAGATGAATGTATAATTAAGTACCTCTAAATGCTGGAAATACCTATGTCAGGAGGACTGCTAAAGTCGTATATAGGTATGTGACGCTTCACATGCATCATAGGTATAAATTTATGCCTAGTAAGTACTTACTTATAACTTTACTATAACACACGAAGGAAATATTGCAATTTAGAACACCGCCATATTGCATTATCCGATGCTGAACAAGTTACGGAACATTTTTACAAGCTACACTCATTATTATTCATTATTATTTGTTTTATACAATATTCAATATCAGATACCGTCTTTATAAATATATACATCACCTCAATAGATATGTTCCATAAAAATACACCTTTCTCTGTTATCACAGCCCTTAATTTAGCAAGTTATCTTTTAGTACCATTAAATAACAAAATTTAAACTATAATTCAGATATAACTATAGACTTCGTAAGTACTCAATAAGTACAGAACCGTGAGCGTGGCACAAGGACTCGTGGCCGAAGTCCCCGTAGCCCTTGTGTCTACGGCCCTGAATATTAACAAAATTAAATATCTAATCAAATTAAGAAAAATATCAAAGGTAACATCGCTATTATGAGCTTGGCTCTCTTCAACTAACTTTAGCTATCATTTGTCAGTATAAATTTAAAAATCTTCAAAAAAGTCTTCTTCATTACAATGTACATTTTCCATCTTGTGGACACTAATTGGTTAAAATCTTCGTGTTTAATATTGTAGCTTACAAATGTGTGTTATTGAGCAATATCTTGTACAACGTATTCATATTTTTGATTACCAAAGAGGGCACCTCATACGGTATGCACAGTTTGGATTCACACATGTCATACATTAATCATGAGGCTCTCTCGGGGCGAACTTGACCTTATTCTTATAACTAGTTTAAATGTACTAAGCGACGAGTCATCATGACAGCTGACACATAAAGTGGTAGAACTGGTCAAAGTTCACGGGCTCCAGGCCGCACTCGTGGTCCGACTTGTCCAGAAGTTCTGGATTCCTTTTTAGGAAGTTCCTCACCCAGTCTTCACCCGCCATTCTGGTGTTAACATCGAATGGATGATTAATACTATTGTCTTCTGCGTACTGGAAGGCTAGTTCTCGGATATCACGCCTAGATACTCCCATGAAATACTTTTCCATACTTTTAATGTAGCCTACCAAATCTTTCTCTTGAATATCGGTGAATACTCTACGGTAGTGCCCCATTAAAGGCTTCGGGTCGTCAGGTTGCTGGTACCTGATCTTGCTAGCGCGTCTTTGGAGGGTGGAGCGAGGTATATGGTAGGTTCGGGCAGCTAACTTGTACCCCATCTTACCGGACACCACCGCTGCGACTGCCTTCGCCATGTCGTCTTCGTTCCATGACTGGCGTCCACTCATTCTTTCGTATCTTCTGACCATTTCTTTCTGGAAAATCCAAATTCATTAAATGTAAACAAAACTTAGTTTGATAAAGACATTAACAGGCCATAAGTTAAACATTTCGCGAGAAAAATAGTCGATAATTTTGACGCTAATCTGTAGTCAAAACAAAATTATAATATCGAACTAATTCGGACATAAGGTATTACGAGAAATATGTAAATAATATACAAATAAATGAGATAGAGTGCTATTAATAGATTTTAAAATAATAAATAATTAAATAGGCATAATTAAATGTATGTGAGAAGTTGATTGTTACATTACAAGGCGGATGAGGTGTTGTTTGGCTATTAAGTTCGGTGGTCGCATGTTGGAACGGTCGGCGAAGGGTAACCTCAGGCCTTACCGGTTTGGTGGAATACGATCAATGCCAACTCGAGGTGAAAAAAATATGTCTAAAGACGTTATAGAAGG
This sequence comes from Protodeltote pygarga, assembly GCA_936450705.2. Classification (NCBI taxonomy): domain Eukaryota; kingdom Metazoa; phylum Arthropoda; class Insecta; order Lepidoptera; family Noctuidae; genus Protodeltote; species Protodeltote pygarga. Next base: position 12,946,346 of record OW388250.2, on the reverse strand, counting down.
TAACGTTGAATGTTATTGACCAAATTTAAAGATTCATGTGACGTTTCAAATTTATTTAGTCAATTTAATATGTAAGTACTAATGATTAGGTACCTATACAATAATTTTTATAAAGCATTATGCATACGATGCGGACTGTAGAAAGAAAAAAATGTATTACGAGCAAGATTTGAACCTGCGATCTATACTGCCACTAAACTATTCGTAACCCTGCCCCTACTATCGAAGTTCTCTTCTACATAATTACATCTAACCATCTTAGAAGGTAAGTTACATCCACCTCTTGTACGAAGTACAGAGGGCTACGATGTACTAATGATGTTTGAGTACCTTATAACTGTTGTAATCTTCGTCGTCATTAGTTAGTTTATTTATCTTTTCTTATCGTGTTATAAACGCTCGTAATGTTCGGTACATGTCTGAACAATTACAGTTATCTAGTGGTTATCGAGTAAGGCCCGGAAATCAAGCAGGACGAGTTTTTAAGAAAAGTGGTTCACGAAACTTGAGCACTTTCAATTTCGAAATCACCTTTACTTTAAGACTTATATTACAGTTACTTTGTTTAAATTTGAACATGATCTGTTTTAATTAAAATTCTGGGGTATTATTCCTACATACTACCTATATAAAGTGTTCGTGACATAATAGAGCTAAGTGAATACACGTGTAGTTGTACTTGTAAGTAATGAGCTCCTTGAAGAGTTTCGCTTCGTTACAATACAGTTGGTAACGTCGGGCTGATAGCGAACACACTCGATAAAGTATGGCGTGTTTTTCCGACGCGATAACTCTGGAACATTGAGGCCCCTTGTGAATGCGTATGTTGAAACCGCAATATCACTTAATTAACCATTTTATATTTACCGAACAAACGCTCTTCGCATTAATATAACTTTTAAAGTCGTTACATAGCCATTTACGTGTCACATTGACAGTTCGAAAACGGGAAATACCTCTCGTCAGTGGTCGACCGTCCTTGAATGACCGCGTCATATTTTTTATCTGTCAAAAAAGAAACACGTCGTCAGCAGTCAGCTGTTTGTGTTAGTTCCATACCGCGTCTATCAACATGTTGTTCTACCGAGATAATAAATACTTTACGTCTTCAACCGTTTGTACCGCATACATCGACGGTTTAGTTTCAAAGTACCCGATTCAGTGTCTGCGCAAGAAGCAATGGAACGCGCTGCGCGCTAACCGACCGAGAAATTGCGATAGTATCGTAATATCGGCGCGAGTACGGCGTGAGTCGAGGTTACTCTGACGCGTGACTTGCAAGGTCCCCGCTGCATTGCACGATGCGCCAAGGTTGACTCGCTACTCTGTACCGATATAACCTAGGCCCCATTAATTAATAAATCGAATAATAAAAAAAAAACAATCAGAAATCATAGAAATGCAGTCGTCCCATAGGTAATCCCGTAGTGCAGTAGGCCAAAGTGAAATCTGCATCGGATGTTATCGCGTTGCATCGTTGCAGTTAGACAATAGCTTTCAACACGTATGTAACATAAATATAATAGGGTCGTTAGTGTGTAGGTACTCACTTGTGAATGTGTAGTTCAGGATCTTGTAGGCAGCAGGCGGGGGGGTCGGTGGAGGCGGCAGGCGACGGCGGCGGCACGAGCGGGCGGCTGGTGGCAGCTGAGTCAGGCTCGGTAGGTGGCGTGCGAGCGGGCTGACGGCGCGCGCGACACTGGCGCGGGGCCCGTCTTGCCCCGCCGCCGGCCCTGGCGCGCTGACGTCACCTGGCCCAGGGCCCGACTGCGACGACTATTTTTGTCCGCAACTAATTATCTAGATCCTGCCTTTGTCCGGCCGTGTAACACTGACGAGGAAACCTGGTATTATCTTTAAAACCTGTTATGTACACACGCTTGTAGCTAATTACTGAATACGTCACTCTTGTCAATCGTAAATTTATTTATTTGTCAGCGTGCCGATGCGACTATGTATACCGTGAGTCATTGTACTCCAAATTAAATGAATTACTTGACATAACGTTTACATCATACCTACCTAAATGATATACGCAGTGTCAGCGGTAAGTACAAGTTAATGTAAAATTAGTAATAGTAATCAATTAACACGGATTAGCTAATGGCAGTACGCCTACAAGTAAAAATGTACAATAATTAGGTCTACGTTATCTCAAGTTCATGAGTATGAATTACGTCGCGATTGAAACGTCCAGACTCATAAGTGATAAATTTTATAATGATCATAATATTTTGATTGTGACAATATTTATTGATCGTGGAAAATTTTATGAACCTAAGAAATTTCTTTTCTCAAATCCAATAAGATCGAAAGTAATGACATTTCCAGTCACATCTCAATGTTCGCCTTATAAAGCAATATGAAGCACTTTATTGTTTTTTTCGCCGGATTGTTGAATAGTAGCCAAAACGCTAGCGTGTGTAACAAAGGAGAAATTCCCCGGAGATAAAACTGTGGCCAACATTTAATGAGTCATCCCGGTTTATACGCCGTTGGTAGTCTCCCGGCGCGACTAAATAGGACAAACTGTGTCCGACTAGGCATAACTTAATATACATTACACTACAGCCACGGCTATCATTCAACTACATACCTATACTTATAAGTCTGACTATATGATTGAAAATGCTATTTGGTGTAAAAATACTGGCCATTTTTAGGTGAGAATTATTTATTATCTAAAAGCAATTTAATGTCTGGGAGAATGTACCAAAATGTTATGTCAAAGATACGTGAAAAAAATATTAAAAAGTGCAATAAATTGTCAATGTTCACGCGAGAGAGAGTTATTCAGTTTGATGGATCATGCGAGCCAATTTAAATTATATCAATGAAGTTATTACGACTTGAAATATTTACATCGAATATACTTTTACTTTTTCGTTGTTCTTCGGTTAGAATTCAGCACATTTTGTGCGACCAATGTAGGTGACGTGGTCTTTAAAATGCGTTTCTCTCAAATGTTACTAAAATCACAGAAATAATAACTCTTCAATAAAGAATGTAATTGAGTACTGAATATAGGTAAAACTGTTTGATGTCAAAAATGTTTTACCTACCTATATGTATAAAAAATTCAGCTAAATCAGTCCTTAATAGATTTGATTGGATTGAATATTTTATTTCTCTTTATTATTTTCTTTAAATCTTTTTGTAAGATGTAGATCCTGCTTGTGATTTAAAACTCATATTATTTTACGAAATCTTCAAAAGCAATGATAGTCTAGTGCTACGATCGATGGCAAGTCAAAAGTCAATGACGCACCTCTGACTTTTCGAATTCATAATAATATGCAATACGCACATGATTTTGAATTAAACACACACTTCGCACAGGAATTAATTATCGCCCACGACTTTGTACGGTTGGTTTTCGGATTTCACATCTAGATTTACCCGCTTAGGAGTGGAATTTCCAAAAATCCTTCCTTATTTGCAGTTCTACGGTACCCAAGAAATATGACTTCCAAATTTAAAATTTCTGGGCCCATCCCGGTTTAGCCTGAGTTTTAATTTACGTTGTCTATAGTCAGTTACGGTACTGTTTTTTTTGGAACTTCAAAACAATAATATTAAGGCGCTGTGCACAGTCAAAGTAGGCTTAATTAAACAGTTTTTTAGCCTAATGTATACATTTTAGAGTAGCAAAAAAAATATATGTTATTCTTGATCATATTTATGAGGGAATTCACGGCTTCAAAACACGTTTTTGGTATTTTTTTTCGATAAAAAAAAATCATAAAACAACCATTAAAATTAACATTCCTGCAATTTTATCTCTATTATTTATAAACCAATCTTGATGAAATTTATAACAGTTACGTAATAAATAATAATAAAGGGAGCCCTCACTTGTATTTATCGATTGAAATAAGATATTAGTAGGAATTAATATATTTACTGATAAATAATTCGGACGAGTCGAACCAAACGTCACGCCATTATCCCTTCTCTTTCATTTCTACGCGGAGCGACAGTGACCGCTGAGGCGCGCTGCTAGACGGACCTATGTCATTTTGTTCCGCCCCCGCTCAGAAATTATTTACGTATCTTGTTTGTTGTTGAAAGCTGTATATTGGGAAATGTAATTTCGTCACCACCAATACCGTCCAATTGGTTTAGTGGTCTTGAACGTTGCATATGTGACCTACGAGAGCGACCGATTGGGAGTTCCATCCCCGCATCTAGCGACACTTTTTGTTGATTATCTTATTTGAAATAATTGTTATTAATTATTATTTTACTTTTTTTTTCTATTTTCTTGTCTGAAATAAATGTTCAGTATTTATTTTTGTTGATTTTCTTATTTTTAAACAATTATAATGCAATTTTAATGGCTTTTCTTTAGAGTACCTAAAAAGTTTTTTTTTAAATAAATAGTTTTTTACTTTTTGTCTATTTTTAGTTTGATAAATATAATATAGGTACATAAAATGATTGTTTATACAATTTTACATTTTTTTTAATTTTGCACAATTTTGATATAATCTTTTCTAGAAAATAACAATTATTGTTTCATTATTTTAAAAATAAGAAAAAAAAATTATTAACATAAATATTTTAAAAAATAACAAAAAGAAAATATGTAGGTGTAAGTACCTACTTATTATTATATTGTGCATTATAAAAATACAAAAATGTACGATGTCTGACATCTAAATCAGACATCTACCTTATTCAAGCTTCTGACTGTCAAGTAGAAATGTAATTTAGTCACTACCAATACTGTCTAAATGGTTTAGCGGTCTAGAGCGTTGCTATAGTCAATTACTACAGTGTATGAATAGAGTTCGATCCCGCATCGAGCATTACTTTTTGCTGATTTTCTTATTTGTTATTTTACTTTTTTTATTTTTTTATTTTTGTTGATTTTCTTATTTTTTAAACAATTATAATGCAATTTTAATGGTTTTTCTTTGGAGTAAAAAGATTTCTTTTTTAAATAAATTGTTTTTTTACTTTTTGTCTATTTTTTTGTTTGATATAAATATAATATATGTACATAAATAATTGTTTTTAAAATTTTACAGTTTTTTTTTCAATTTTGCACAATTTTGATGTAATCTTTTCTAGAAAATAACAATTATTGTTTCATTATTTTAAAAATAAGAAAACAAAATTATGAACATAAATATTTTAAAAAATAACAAAAAGAAGATATGTAGGTAATTACTAATTATTATAATGCGTATTATAAAAATTCAAAAATATACGATGTTTGATAAGGGTTCGAACCTAGTGGTTGCCGCGGGCACGCTCATTTCAAGCGGGCCATAGCCACGATAGGTCAAATGCACTTGTGTTATTACTGACGAAATTACGCTTTTATTTATAATGGACGTTACGCAATGGCGAGTTTTGCGCGATGCCTCGCAATCTATTATTTTGCTTCAAGCTTGCAATAGACGGAAGGGGCGGGACCCATGGGCGTCCCGCCCCTCACCGTCTCACCCCACTTCATCTGCTTCAGTACCTCTGTTTTACCAAACTTGACTGTGCACAGCGCCTTAACCTTCTATTCTATTTTTAAAATGATTGTACTCTATTCTTTGTATTGTATTTGTTCTTTGTACTCTATTCATGTAAGTAGGCATATATTCAAATGTCATTGTGCCAATAGATCTAATAATTTTTGTGCAATATTGTAAGAATTTTACGTATATTTTTAAATTGTTGTTGAAGCATTAAAACTCAATTTATCGCTATATTGTTAGCAGTTGGAAAGTCTAAACAATGACTTTATCGAATTCACGTTTATCGATAATCGAGACAAAGAAAAAATAACGTAATTTTCAAAGTAAAACATATTAAATTTTGTTTAAAAACACCGATTTCAGGAATCGACAACCTTTAAGAAAGGTTCGCTTGATATCGGCACTTACCTACATCGGTAATTAGCTAGTTGGGTAATTCATTAATTATATCATATTCATTCTAAATGATCTTTTGTCATTGTCGTAATTTAAAAGGGCAATTAACTCATTAACTTTTACTCTGAAGTCACTTTTTTTGATAACGTCATTCAATGTCATAGTGTTAATGGTTTCTACGAGGATTCGAAGTATGAACTGTAATGAGTGGTTGACTCTGACGTCATTTCCCTATTCTTTCCTTGTATCAGGAAACTCCATATCTCTGATATCGTTTTTGTGCAAAATTATTTGATCATGTTTTAATTATTTAAAAAATATACGATTATGATTAGTAAAAGATTAAGTTAAAAATTATCACCATTAAATTCTAAATTTACTAAATAGATTATTTTACAATTAGAGGATATTTATTAATAAACTGGTCTGATAATAATTATATTATACTTGTACTAAACCATAATATTGTCGTAATACATAGTATTGTTGTATTACTGTTTAGGCAGAGCGGGTTTTTATAAAAATGTATGGTAAACACGCTACTAGTGGCGCTATACTCTCAATAATATACCTATCAATATGATGTAACTTGTCACAAATTAGAGACAATAGCAATGAATATCATTAGTAATTATTTCAGTTATCGATAGCCATATACATAATTACATTCATTAACACATTTTATTACAATTTCATTAATTTATCAGACAATAAAGTAAACTGACACGTTAGTTGACTGAAATATCACTTTTACCGTGTTACACGTGTTTGGGTCACGCCAGTCTTGTCACTTTAATTAATAGTTTCATTGCAAGTGTCAAGTGTCTACATGAGATATTTATATCTGTAAAGTACAGTATACCTATGTTTCTGTACTCTATGACGTAGTAAGTAGTAATAGCTAATAATAGTGATGGTGGCAGGCAAAGGGCTCGCCTACATTATCACGGTCGCGAAACGTACCGGGAAACGTCACCGTTCAGTTGATATTACAGGCTTGTGTTCTAGCAAGTACTTTCTAGATTTTTTTAAGAAACCCACCAGTACCTCTGTCGACTAATGGTTCCATCAAAGTTCACCAACTAGCAGTAATCAACACCCAGGTTGCTTCTGGTGGCTTACCACCAGTGGATCGATGGTAAAGTAAGCGATGGTAAGCCTTTCACAAAATTAAAAAAACAGATATGGAGCGCTCCAGATGTCGTCGTTGCAAATTTAAAATCTCCAATGTGACATTTTTGAAGAAAATTAGTTTTGCAGGTAATTGAAAAGCAATTTCGAATTTGAAAAAGCTCCCAAAGTTACTAGAGAGATAGAGATTTTAAATTTGCAATGACGATGTATTCTTCTTTTGATTTTATTAAAAAGACGAATAAGTTGAAGTGCGAACCGTGCAACACGGTGTCACGGTAACGGACGCCCCCGCATCGTTGCTTGGTGATGTAGTTGAGCCTTTAGTCTCTACCGTATCTTACAATAGAGGAATTACACCAAAAAGTTGGAACATTCTTTTGTAATTTATTTATAATGAAGATATTAATAATGATTGAGACTATTATTAAATACGATAAAACTAATGACTAATTTGTAACTAGATTTATCGCATTAGATTGATAAACAAATGTCATAATTTTTTTTTGCATAAAACCTTCGTGTGTTAAATTCATAGTTTTTTTTTATTTTTTGAAAATTGGAAATGTGAAAATTAAAAAAAAAATAGGTATACTGGAAATAATGTCGAAATCGTAGTTCATAATACCTAATCGTGTCTTCCTTTTGGCTCGACATTTATACGTGATAGCGTATCTACGTGCGGACACGTTTTGGCGACGAGTTGACAGATAAGATAAATGTACGATTGTACAAGTACGTATCAGTCGACATTTCTTTATAGCGTTGTTATTGTCTGATAAAACGACGCAGGCGCAGGTAGTGATAAACAGTAAGTCAACTCGCACGCATACATAGGTACTGTTTACACAGATTCTTCGTACTCATCTGAGGTCATGGTTGTACATGATAAACACTAGTAACTTACCTTCGTATCGGCGATTCTAGTTCGATCTGTGATTTGTACCTATTTTTTTAAAGGATACAGGAGGCGGAGGGAATTTTCCATAAAAAAAGTTATTTTCAGAATATACAAATATGTATGTACCAGTTATTACCTGATATGATACAAAAGTAAATAGTATGAGTTTAGCGCAGTGATCCTCGCACTCTTGTCCAGAGGTTCGTGGAAAAACACCGTGTGATTCTAGTTCGTGCGAGTCGGTCACAACCCCATCACCTGCCCTTGGTGGAGACCCTACAATAAAACTCACCCTACTACAATAAAAACAATATAAGTATTTTTTAACATTATTTTTTATGTTAAACATAGGTACTTACAGCCAAAAATAATTACAATGTGAAATGTATTACTGGAAAGGTAATAAGTAGTAATAACTGGTATGTCAGCAAGAGCAACAAGTCCAAGTAACAGGTTGATAGCCTTCTCGTCCGTGTTGTGTCCACTTTTAAAACGAAGCCGTGGGAAGATTATCAGCTGGCACTGAAAAAAACTCTTTCATAAATCGTGGACATTAGGTATAGGGTAAGAAAATAAAATAACAATGGGGATTTTTATTTATAAAACACTAAGCTCACTGTACAATATGAGTGATTCATACCAGATTACTTCTGCGGTATAGAAACGTAGGTTATTCAAGTATATCTCGGATAATTTGAGCACTATTTCCCTCTAAGTCGGGGGTAAACCACGTATTTTCCTCAAAGTAATTCCAATTACGAGTTTTCCTTTGGAAAACTTCCCTAAAGCTTACGACTAAGGTTGGCAAATATTTTTTTGGCTGATTATTGTATTTTCAAGAATAAGCTATAAAAAACATAGTACCTACACTGAAAATCAACTCACTAAAAAACAGAGTATTTAATGGAAAAATTACAAAAAAAGCAAATGTATGTTTGTTTCATAATTATTTTTATAAAAACTATGTTTTTTTATACTTCTTGAATCTTTAACAACTTAAAGGAGTAATTGCATAAAGTTTCGGTCTTGCAAAAAAAAAAATATTCAGAGAGAAGAATTTCTAAATCTATCTAAAACATAGTAAATTTATGCATACTATTTATTCAACAGTACGAAAACCCGAAATATGATAGTACCTATATTTATAATTTAAATAGACTGTATTTCGTTCAACCCGAATAGTACAGATTAGTAATACCTACATACTTGTATTTTATGGTACGGCTGGCAACCCTACTCACGACGTAAGAAATTCCCTTATTTGATCAATGTGGTGCTGATACGGGTCAATCCAATTTTGCAATTCCGTTGTGAGTAGTCCAATTTGGACTGCTGTAAGTTTTAGGGTTTGATACGAACATAGTTTCCTCTTTTCGATAAGTAATAGATTGCATCAGTCATCAGAGGTTTAGCTGAATAACAGTAAGTTAGTAAAGTAGCTAAGTTACTTACATATTATATTATTGAATATTATTACGGGTTTACTCACGAATTAATTTCAGGATCGGGAATGCCTGACTAGTTGCGAACTCAAAACGAGTCCATTTTCAAGAGCGAGTGTAGTTACGCGACGGCCGCGGCGTTGCGGACCTTATTAGTTTAACTTGGGGACCTTTACGACACACCCCTGCTTGAAAATGTCCTCTTACTAAGTATTTTGAGAACTGACGAAGTTTTGAAAATGGAACGATCTTTTTGGGTATCCGTACGCCTTACGTGTCTGTTTGAAGACGCTGCAGCTGCTCTTGTTGTTCATGGTCATGCTGTGCTGCAAAGAAACAGTCAGTAACAAGATACAAATAGCTTTTAAGACAAGATTAATATTTTTTATTTTATTTACAATAATACCAATGCTAAAACACGAACGCATTGTAGCAACTGAAAGAGTTTTCTTTCAGTAGAACCAATAATCGTTTTTTTAGACAAAAACCTTTCAATAGTGTTTGTCACTTCTGTTTTGTGATTGTCACAGCCTATTAATTCTTTAGTAATATCTGAATAGGCTGTTGGTCTTTTGCTGTACAATTTTTGAAACTATTTCGTATTTTTCGTTCTAAGATAGCTACTGTGGTACACAATAGATCAATGTAGTACATGAGATCACGTAGAGCCACTTTTATTGGATAGGGTACCTAGTTTTTTATTTTTTTATCTTAACTAATAATATAAATACGAAAGTAACTTTGTTTGTCACCTTTTCACGCCTAAACCACTGAACAGATCATCCTGAAATTTTTCATATGCGTAGTCAGGTGTACAGAAACGGAAATAGGGTATCTTTCGTAACGGAAAAAAATACTGTTCCCGAGGAAAACAAGACAAAAATTCTTATACATACAGATGGCGCCACGAGTTGGCCGTAATGTAAGTATGTTGTAAGTAATTCATACCACGTATCATCGTATCATCAACATATCAGGCGGGCAAAGCCGCGGGTGGAAGCTATAAACCTAGGTTTCTTATAATTGACAAAATTACTTAATGTTGTGTCATTCTGTAGATTTTTTTGCGGGTAGATACAGTTATTGTCTGTGGTTATATGAACCTCAAAAATAAGTCGTTTTATTAAGTCTACTTTTAGTTCTATCTCAAAAAATCTTTAACTGTAATTTAAATAAAAATTCTCGTTGTAAGTTTCAAATTGTTGTAGAAATCATTATTCGATTACGAGTAATATTCAAACCTGCGACCTACTGCCGTTTTGCTAGCTTAGCTATTCGGAAACCTACAAGTAATCGTTTTTCATATAGTAGGTAAAATAAAAACCGGTCAAGTGCGTGTCGGGCCATGCGCAGTGTAGAGTTCCGTAGTAGCTAGCAACTACTTCATCGTAGTCACTTTAAAGTTTTTTTTCTAAGGATTTTGTATTTTGTACAAAATTATCTAACACTTAACTTCAACGACTATTACTGCTAAACTAATAAAGTTATCAAAACCACTATAGTTTTCCTTTAAATTTCATGAAATGCACTGTCGTCATGAATTTTTCCAGATTATTGTCGTAATTTTAAAAAGATTGGAGTTACTCTATGTCAATTTGAAGGGCAGCCTTCTCTTCATGGGAATGTATAAGGCCTCAGTTTAATATTCTGATCAGTAAGTGTAATACAGAGTCCAATATACAAAGTTACAATATTCAGTTGCACAAGACTACGAGATAAAGATTTTGGACTTTGATCACGTACCGAGCGTGACTTTACGTATCTTTGTTGAACCAATTACAGGCTGAGTAGGTACCTATCTATATGTCCCCTTCCTGATAAAATCGCAGACTCGAATTTATTGTGTCTACAAATTGTAATTAAATTTCTCAGGAAGAGTCGAAGGTGACAAATGTGTATTAATATATTCTTACATTATTACATTACTTATGTAGGTAATCTTCTAGTACTCTTAAAAGTCTTAGAAAATGACATACTTTAACACTAGATATTACAAAGAAACCTGCATTGCTATTTCTAGCATTTATTTTTGAATTTGTTTTTATTTTATTTTTTTGGTTATGCGATATATGAGTGGCGTATCTTTTGCACACCTTAAAAGAAGCCCTTACTCTTATCCCAACCGATTATGATATGAACAATTAACAGACAACGTTTACAATTTTGTAGGTCAGTTTATTAGGACATTACATAAATCAATATTATATTAATTTAGATAAGATGTAGAGGCTCGTTTGTATTAGGTTTTAGATTTAAATGACTTATCTAAACCTATTTAGATTTTATCATTCATATCAATTTCGTATCTTCTAGTTTTTTGCGTTTGTAAATCTGAGTCCAAGGTTGTCCAGCGAGTTTTTGGCGAAATTTAGAAGAAGCCCTCTCTTAGTCTAGCCTTGGTATTTCACTTGACGGAGTTGATAGATTTGTTAGTAGTAAGTCAACTAGTTAGTTGCTTTTACACGCGGCTTCGCTCGCGTTAATTTTAGAATTAAAAATTTAATCATTAATCGAAAAACACGCGGCGTCATTTATTACAGCGTTATTGTTGTTTTCCGCGGAAACAGTACTTCCGGGATAAAAGGTCCGTTTCGGTACCCCCCTTGCCATTTCTGAACACCTGACAACGTATAGGCGTTTAGGCGTTAAAAGGTAAGAAACAAATAATGTTTCGCATATAAATAGTTAGGATTAGCATTTCGAGTCCGGAGTAAATTCAAAAAATCCGCCCATTTTGATTTCGATACAACAAGAAACTAGTATAGGCGAGCATCGTGCAGGAGCAAGAATTACGCAAAGGTAAATTCTCCTATTCTTTCTTTGTCAGAAAAAAGGAGAGGTGCAATTATTTTTTCCGAATGGATGGCCGAGATACCTACTTCTTTAACATTGACATTGACATTAACATCCCTACGCTTGCGCTGCGTCATGAAACATACCTATGCCAAATGTGGACCGAACTGAGATAGGGTTCACAAAAGCTTTTCAGCAGCATGTTCAAGAATACCTACACATTAAAGAAATTGATCCAATGTCTATTGAACTGCAGAGTTTGAATGGAATTGCAGGACTGGATTGACAATTTTGGACATACATTGGTTTGTAAAAGAATAAAAGATATAATCAGTAGCAGCTCTGAAACTAAGCTGGAAAACCCACAAAAGCGACGAAGTTGACCCTATAAACCAGCCTGTAACTGTGTATGAGAAGAGGCCTTTGCCCTGCAGTGGTATCCTACTCCAGGGCAAAGGCCTCTTCTCATACAGAGAAGGATCGAGCATTAATCACCACGCTAACTTAGTTGGCGATTTCGGACTGTTAAGTCCAGGTTTCACCGTTAGTTAGCGGTGTCTTAGATTAACTAAGAAAGTACATATGACATTGAAAATGTCACATTTGTACATGCCATTGAATCCATATACGCCCATAGTCATGACGCATAATGTATTTTTGAGAAGAACAACGCTACCAAACTGATATTTTTTTTCTTTATAATATAAATAAAGCTAATAATTTTTTTTAGGATTGCGGATGCCTGAGGGAGAACATCACAGTTGAGGCAGACCGTGGCGAAGGTGGTGTGACGACCTGGATTTGTTTGTGGGACGGGCGTGCTTGACATTGCAAAAGATAGGAAGGTTTGGGAGAAGAAGGGGGAGGTCTTTGCCCAGCAGACAAGACTATTAAAAAAAATGTTTACACGCGGTAAATTCGGGAACTACTTGTCCGATTTGAAAAAATATATTTGTGTTAGGTTGTCCTTTTATTAGGGAAGCGCTTAACACACGGGATACCTATACGGTGAAATTTTATGCAAATAAAATCGCGGGCGATAGCATAGCGGGTTAATTATATTTAAGTGCTTAGAAGTAATAAAGTGTTTATTTTACTCATTTTGTATTCAAAACGAATCATTTCGGATTTCATTTTTTATAATTGACCGGAATGATTTATTGATTCCAAACAAACATACTAAACGTCGCATATCGTAGTCTGTCCGAGTAACCTTTGGATATAATATACGTACTTTAGTTCTTGGGATTTAGAGGTCAAATGGCGTTCGCTATTTAAATTTTTTTTGTGACCATAATAGGTATAATGGTTATTAATACTTCTTTTGGTTGTGAAGACAAAATAATAATAAAAAAAAAAAGATTTTAGTAATAGACATGGAATTTTTTAAAGGGTTTAAATGTTGATTGTTTGTCTAGAGAACGTTTAAGAACTAGTAATTAAAACTACTAAAACTTAAAACTACTTTGTTGTATTTCAATTAACTCCAGTTAACACTAATTGTGCTAGCTCTATTCATAGACTGCAGCGTGTTATTTTTGTCAATGTTGCCAAGGTAACTAAATAGTTATAATTACAACAAAAATAATAAAAAACCTAATTATCAGATATTTTTCGCAATAATGTGATACCATAGCATATACCAGGGTCAATTACAATAGTCAGTAACTATGTAGATAAAGAAACCTACCTAAAGATTTAATAATTCTCCTAGCCTTATTATTCCCTAACTTTCTTGGGGTCAGCTTCTAATCCAATCAGATGCACTGCTTTTCTCACCCCTGCAACCCAAACGTATACGATACTCTAAAGTTAGATTAGTTGTCAGAATTTTGTGGGGGTACCGACGAGGGTGAAGGGTGTCGGCAATCAAAGATTTTCACGACAGCCGGGGCCAACGGATTAACGCACATTGCACGTGTTTTCCAAGCACATAACTTCCGAAAAGACAAGTATGTGTTGGGTTTGAACCTGAGACCTTTGAATAACTAGTCTACGGTCATACCACTGCTAAAGTTTAAAGATGTTTACTACGGTGACAAATGATCATCAGAATATTACAATACCATATATCTCAAAAACAGATGCCAAAATGCCAACCCTATAACAAAGTGATGATGAAAATGATTAATTCATATAAGTACAATCGGTCACGCATCATCCGTACTACGTTACAATGAAACTTGTATACTGCAAACATTGTCACAACTGTGACAGAGAATATTAACTCTATACCATCACTGAGTGACCTCGGGCATTCCAACCACGTGTGAATGTTTAACAAACAAGTTGTAATAAACGACAAAAGTATTATACAACATCAAAACAAAACATAACACTTTTCCCCGGGTTAAGCAAAGATGTTAACCCGCACATCATGTCCACCCATCACCCATATTTCTCCAGGTCAACACGCAGTGAGCAAGCGTGGTGATTAATGCTCAATCCTTCTCTGTATGAGAGCCTTTGCCCTACAATGAGACAGTTACAGGCTGGTTTATTTGGGCCGGCCTACAGGCAGGCGCTGGACTGGGCTGCGAGGTGCGTTTGCGGTAGGTACCTGGCCCCGTCCGATACAGTGCGAGGAACACGCAGAGGGTAGACGTTTTTAGTGGGTGCGAGCCCCACATAACCGTACGTCCTCGGACGTGCGGTATGCGGAAGGCATTTTTTACTCCCCCCGGGAACAAAAAAAAAACAGGCTGGTTTATTTATTTCTTTGTCTATGTCCTATGCTACAGGGAGTGACCTCCTCTGCGACTGCGGACTATTCATACAAACATAAGCAAAACATCCGGAACACTACATAGGTCCTAAGGATATCAAGTCTCTCCCGGCCAGCCAATCGTCCATTAGATGTAAGATATAGCTATAAGGAGGTCACTATTCGGTGTATGGCTGTAAATTTCAGGGGGTGTGCCTATTGCCACTGAGCACAGTTCCAGTCTCCTTGCTGTTAGTTAAAATTTCCAAAAGGAAAATCTTAATAACTATTAACTACCCTATATGGAATTCACTATACCTATATATATTTGTACCCTTACAGTTTGAAAAGGCTATTCTTCAAATTTCTTCCTACTGGTGACTTCTATTCGGCATCGTCTAAGTCGAGGAAATTCAATGAGATCATAATTACCAGCGTTTAAGCGTTTAATTAAATATTTATTGAAGTAATGTTGTTAGCTTCAAAATTTTACAAAATTTGAACGTTTGTTTTTTTTTTGCAGAATAAGTAAAAGAATAATACTTTTTTTTCATTTTTTTTTTCTTAAGAGGCATATTCTGCATAGTTTGCAATATATGTATAATATACGCATTTTTAAAACTTCCCGTCGCTCCCTCTTACTTCATAATTTGTAAGTTATGGACATTTACACAATCTTTGGGGAATACAAATCTGACTCTACTCATACAACCATTTTGGTCAATGTGAAATGATTGTATGGGTATGTTATTGAATTGTTTATTGAAATTGCGGACATTCCATGCATGACAGACATAATTACATTATCATCATGATCTTCACATTTTTTACCATATGGGTATAACCACTTAAGTGTATGTTTATATTTAGTATTGACCTGAACATCACCTTGTCAAGCTGTAGTGATTTTTACTTAAAGTTTTTATTGTATGGTACAGTAAAACTGGTGGTGGTATTGGGTTCTCACAAAAAACTGGCGTAAAAGAACATTATACATACTGTTATATTTCGTAACGTACGGTTAGAGAGGTTCTTTACGGAGAGCCAACATAGACGTGGTATGGGCCACCCTAGAATGTTTTGTTTCGTGGTGTACCGTACAGGTATATTATTTGTCTTTGGCTATTCAAAAAAATTAAAATATTAATGAAAGTATTTCGATTGATTTAATTCTACCGAGTGAAACGGATTTTAATATCTATAATTAGCTAATCTATAATTAGTTTATGAGTTTTTTTTCGCAAAGGTATGACATTAAGTCATTAGTCATTATTTTAATGTCAACGGGGATGTACCTACTTTGATAAAATTTAATAACATTCTGCTTTTGTTATAGAGTACTAATTTTCAAGATAAGTCCAAATATGAAGTAAGAATACAAACAGAAAGACCGGGTCGGGAAGCTTAGGTATAATTTACTAAAACATATAATTCCAGAAATTTTCTTGTTCTACAGAAATAATAATTGTACTAATTGTAATAATAATTGTATTGTAATCAAATATTTGGAGAGTACCTAAGGTATTCTTATTGTGTTTGCAAATGGATTCCTCAAATTAATTCTACTACATTCTACTACATAGTGCTTCTTCACCCGTAACTTTATCTGCATGGATTTCGAATGTTTCATTCCCAATTTTTTTTAAATGGGGGAAAAATATTACCCCACTTATGAATAAAAAGTATAAAAACGAAAATCCTGAGACACGTCTTCCCTAATTTTCAACTAATCAACCAAATACCAATTTTCTTGTCTCGAACTTTAATTAGGTATAACAGATTTCCCATACAAACTTCCATTCTCTTTTCAAGAATTTAACCCTTAAACGGGTTAACAAACGTAGATATTTATTTGTATTTTTTAAACAAAAAACTAAATAAAGCGAGTCAATCTAAACCAAGTTAAATAAATTTATCTAAAAAATCATAGGTTTTTATACAATAACTTCACCAATTTTATCCCTATTGGGGTTGGCCCTTTAGGGGTAGAAAAAATCCACTAAGGAAGGATTTTTCTATCCCTAAAAGGCCGTTACTAGCATCAAAAAATATATAATTTCTAAAATGTAGGCCCATGGGTTTAGGTTTCGCATTGTTATGTCAGTCAGTCATTCAGATAACTACTAATATACAAGTACAGTAGGCCTCAAAATACCATTAAAAGATGTATTAGGTCTTTTGTGTCTTGATTTAAAATTTAAACCTTTAAATATTTTTTACTTTATTTCTAATTAAATACACGTGCATATACATGTAAAAAATATACAAGGTCACTCGGGGTAATTGCGGTATATTTTTCGATCACTTCAAGTTGTCGACATAATGGGAGCGAACTAATGGCAATATCACACATTTTGAAACTCAAGCCTAATATTTGACTATTTCTAAACAAAGTTCTAGCAGTGATTTTTTCGCCGGACTGTTAAAAAGGTTTTATATTGAGTGTTTTAAAAAAATTAGAATATTAGACTCGTTTTCCCCGTTTGAGGCAAATGCATCTTTACTAATTAAATATTTAATCCTATCTAAAAGCCTATCGTAAAAAATTCAAGGTAGTTTTTTTCGGTTCAAATTTCTGTGCAATGATATGACAGTTAAGTTAGCCAAAAAAAATAATTGACATATTCAGAGATGATTTAGTTAAAATGGAGGAAATGCGTCTACTTTTTCGTAGACGCATTTGTCTCATGCAAAATCCAGATGTTGCCAACATTTTACTAAGTACCATAACTACCTAAGTACTTCTGTAAAGTAAGTAGGTAAGTGTGTCGATTTAATAGTGATGACAGACATAATATCAAACAAAATTAAGCATGGCAATACCCGCACTCCTCTTCGGAATAGTGTTCATATATAGTAAAAATGGAACAAAATGGACACCAAAAAAATGAGCTTTCCAACAAAAATTGTGCATTTTGCATTATTATTTTGTCCATGATAAAATGATTACTCTACATTGATGCACTCTACATCCAAAACACATAGATGATAAATTAAAATGAGTATATTGCCATGGCCATTTAAGTCTTTGCTGTATAAAGTTTTGAAAATCATATTGAGTCAAGTATTTGTCAATATTCATGTATACCACCATGGCAAGAATATATGAATGTATATATTTTTTTATCTGAAATAAAATTTCATGTTTGTAATAAAATGTGAGGACATAAAAAAAGGTTGACGAATTCTGGTTTTGAGGCAAATGCGTCACCCAGTTGCAATTGTCCCGTAACGGCAGACGCATTTAGCCCAAGACATTAATCCTACCCTAAAAATTGCAATACAAATATCTCCTCAAATAAAGCTTTTTCATTAAAAATAACTATCTGTATAAGCAACCCATTACCTATTCCTTACAATCTTTATCAAATAAAATTTGCTAATTAAAGAAAACTTAAGATTAACATGGATTTTTCACACACCTCTCGCAGCAACAAATTGTCCACAAACGTGCAATTTTCAAAATGGCTGAATATCTGGATTAGTTGATAAAAACGCCATCTTTATGCACTACATGTAAATGTATTTAGTTCAGGCAAATGTAACTAGATGGCAGAAGTCAATGTAGATAAAACAGTTTTCGAATAAGTTCATAAAGACGCATTGGCCCCATAGACGCAATAAGCCTAGTTGACCTCATACAATGTTTTAAAAATTGGTGATATCGTTTCTATGCCTTCTCAGCTGCAAAATTTGGAACATGAGACCGGCAGAGCGTAAGTACTCCGGTAGATGTCACCATACGTCTTTAAGGCGTTAAAAAAGATATTCTTAATTTCAACTGAAGCGACCAGGACTCGGTGCCTTAATTGGTAAAGCGATGGCTCGGCACGCCAGAGACCGCAGGTTCAAGTGCCGCCCGAGTCAGTTGTTTTTGCGAGTTTCTTATTAAATAAAATACTTTAAATACATATAATATCAATGATATGCGATAGATATATAGCAGATTACATGCCAAGTTCTTTTGAAGCCTGCAGAATATATTTCGTCCTTATGAAGAGGAAAATAGAACATGACGTGAACTCAAAGAACCTGCCAACGCACACATCCTATTAGGTAGGTATTTATTATGTTGTTATACAGTTCGAATTAGGCGTAAGTAGGTATGTAAATTATGCAATTACACAAAATAACAAAACAAAGCCACATTGACCTAGATAGTCTTTGAAAACGCAAACGTATTTAGATTTATAGGTTTAAGTACTTACGTATTGCATTTATGTTAACGCCTTACAAATACAGGGTAAGTAAAGTAATCTAATTATTGATGTTATAATTATTATTAATCAATATTATTTAAGACACAGATCTAACCAAATACGTATAATTACGTGTTTTGTTTAAATACAACAAAATGTGGGTATTAATCCACTATCATACAAAACATTGGTTAGCAGTTTTAGAAAATCTTATAATTTTATAAGTACTATCGTGGACAAATCTGGTGCACCACTCTTAAGGTTAGAATCGCTTGCATCCGGCGTTTGAACATAGCCCCGCCCCTACGCACGTAGCATCGTTCAAAGCATTTTGATAGCAATTGGTGCACCGTTCGTGTCCGTGATAGTACCTATATCCTATAGTGTTGATTAATAACAACATTTATTAGCCATAAAGTGTACATATTGTCCTTATATTTTAGTGGTACCTATACAAATGAAAAAAAAAATGTAGAAAAAAGGAAACACCATATTTTGAATAGTGACCTCTACACTAGGTCCAGCCTGTCTCGTGGAGGTCTAGGAATACATTTCTAGGGATATATTTCGTGTAGTTTCGGAACATTCTTTGATTGGAGTGTTCCGAAACAGCACGCGTTGGTCAAATTTGATTGAACCCTCATATTTCATTTTGTTGTTAATTGAAAAAGCTTCAAGGATTTGCAGTTTTATATATTGTCATGAATATAGCAGCCATATCAGAGGCTTACGAGTGGTTTAAACTCTTAGGTTTTAGGTACATGATAAGAAGAATAGAGATAAAATTAACTAAAATTATGAAATATAGATCAATATTAAATTTTCAAAAGCAATTTTTATAGAATTTTATTTTATATTTTTGATTCTTGTCTTGTTTTTTTGAACATTTATTCTGTCTTGTATTCTTCGTTCGTCGCATGAGTCCGCTCTTGGCATTCACCGCGTGCCTTATGATCTTAATAATAACACATAATGGCGCCGGCAGTGAACGCGAGGAGGAGGACTCTTTCTTCTCGTTGTCTTCTTTCTTCAGAATTCTTCGAACTCGTAGTAGAACTTTTCTACACTCAATAGAAAGTGGTACAGTCGGTAAAGGAGTAGGGCCACTAGTCTGGGATGAAGTTTTTCATAGAAGTTTGCATCTGGTTGCGTAAAATTGATTAGTTTTGTATAGGTTTCAGTTATACCTTTTCATAAAATAAAATAAAATGAAATTATATTAATAACTTCTTGAAAAATGACAACTTTAGCTAGCGACTGTATACACTATCGAACCGTATTGAGAGTAGAAAAGTATATGTAAAAGAAAAGTACGCCTTCTTGTTTTTAGAGACTTGACGTTCAAATAAAACTTTGCTATTATTTATTTATAGGCGCGCGAGATGTTAGAAATTACAAGACTGAAAGTGCCACTAACTTATTTGTTCAGTCGATCAAAACTGGAATTAACAAATTAAAATAGTTTTTTTTTAAACGACAATTCTTTACTCGTGAAGCCGACAGCTGAACGGTAAGTTGGGAGCACTACATATAACATTAATTAATCCGTCAAACACCGAGAAATGAGACATAAAAGGAAATCAATAATTATGCGTCGCCGGCGTCCTTGCGGTGGTTACCATTTCACTTACTCGTAAATCTGTTGGTGTTACCAAAAGACTTAAGAGTAGGTAAAATTGTTGAGGTTTAGTAGCAATTTAATCGTGAGGTGGATGTAGGTACCTAAAAACAAGAAAGAATGAAATAATAATTATAATTTGAATAGAAACCTCCCCAATATTTTTATTACTCATACAAATTTCTTATAATGTTTGTTCCGTATCCTTTAACCTTGTCCTTGACCTTTCAGCTTAACGACACCCCCGCCGCGTCGAACTCATTAAACATCCCATACAGGTAACGAGTTTGGGAATAAAGGAGTGGAAAGGGGGTACTAAAGAGTGCAAATATAATATTATTCCCTGAACACATTAGACATGATAAGAATAGTGAAGAAAATTGATTGTGTCAAATTAAATACCATCAAATTAAGTGAAAGATTGTGAAATTAACAACATACCACGCGGGTGAAGCAGGTGCATATGTGTATATCTTTTTAAATTCATGCGCAAAATACGTGAATTGTTGTGTATAATATAGATACGAGATTTACTAACGAAAACTAGGTACATGCACAGTGAGACTTAGGAGAGACCCCTTTACAGTGTCTCCGGGGATGTGCCTGAACCTTAAGAGGACCCTGGATCTCCCCCCATGTGCTGATGGTGATCATCGGGGTGGTTTTAGTGAGGTAAGAATCCCACTCTCCCCGGTCTCTTCCCCTGGAGGCCGGGTGCTTTTTGTAGGTTTCCTCCCGTAAACAAAAAAAAGGTACATTTACAGTTATCAGTTTTACACTTATACAACACAATAAAAATAAGGTATAATTTTTAATTACTGACGTAATGATAGGTCGTTTATATATAAAAAAAATACATTTTACAGATTTAATGGACAGATAGCAGTTCGTTGCATTACACGCGCAACTCGAAAGTTTGGGGGTGCATTGAGTACAATAGTAGCGATGCAGCTGGCGTCCTTTTGTCACGGCTCGTGAGGGGTGCGACACGCGCAGAACCCTACATTAACCGTTGTTAGCTGTTAGGTACCGGGTAGATTCAATTATTGTCAGCTTTGTAACCAGTTGTAGCTTAGTAGTAGCTTTCCTGTAATTATCTCGATACCTCCTTTTTCTATAATAAATTCCTTTTGCTATATTTTTTTTTGCAGCTTTAAGAATTTTGGCACGTACAAATACTGTATCGCTAGAACAACGCTACCACGCCTTAGTGATGCTGTTGTCGCGGCATCGTGGCGCTATGTGTAGAAACTCTTACAACATCGATTAAGCTTTGTGAAAGTGAAATATTGCTAACAAAAAACATGCAGGATCACAACACAACATATCGTGCAAAAAGTAATTAGTAAAACGAAAAGTAAGTAGTCAGATATATCAGTAATACTAATTTTTAAAACAGAAACTCGTGGAATCTGCACGTGAATTATGATATTGTGTAGGGTTTCGTGTTTCTGAGACATAAGAGCTAATGTGCATTGTATAGCTACAAGATACATCTTATCCTAACTTTGAGCTCTAACGTGTCAGAAAATATTTTAACAGCGTTTGTGATTACACACTTTAAAAAAATAGCGAATTTGTAGCCACGTCAGCACCACAACGCCACGATAACGCCACGCTCATAGTTGACAGACTATATTCTAGAATGGAACTATAACAGCATTGCTAACGACTGTTGGCGTAAACGAAAATAGCACGCACGTTATTTTGTGATCGCATTCATTCGTGTTATGAATCATGTATCGATCGACTGATAACATCTAAACTTGCAGGTCGTTCACATCACTGTTGTGAAATAGCTGCCCAAAGTTCCTACGGTAAACAAGTGCAGTCGGGAACAAACCTGCGGGTTTCTTAAACGGTTTTACTTAGCTTGACCTGTTTATTATTTGGTTCAAATTTAATAATCGATTTTTCACCCCCTTCCTGCATGTTGACAGATTGATCTGATATTTGGTACACAGATTTAGTTTTGATGATAAAACCGTTTTACGTAAAAAAAAATGTTTACTTTTATTATTTCTTAATTCTTTATTGTACACTAATTTGGTTACAACAATATATGTTACTTATCATTTAAAAAA
This sequence comes from Protodeltote pygarga, assembly GCA_936450705.2. NCBI lineage: Eukaryota > Metazoa > Arthropoda > Insecta > Lepidoptera > Noctuidae > Protodeltote > Protodeltote pygarga. The sequence continues at coordinate 12,923,601 of OW388250.2, read as the reverse complement.
AAAATACGTGCACAAAGGCGAGCTTAACTCAATAATGAGTTTTCTCCCAGCAAACCTTTGATTCAAGAGAAAAATACATGTAAAAGTGGGTAAGATGAAGTGTACAAATCAATACAAAATAAAAATTAAATAGCATAACCTTAAACCTAAATATAAATACATACTATATCTTTATAAATATATATAATATATATATACTATATTAACGTGATAGAAAATGCTCTTTTACTTTCCTCTTGAAAGTGTCAAGCGAACGGCTGTCGCGAATTGAATGGGGAAGAGAATTCCAAAGACGCACCGCACGAATAGTGAAGGAGCCGTCATACCGACTGGAGGTATGACGAGGAGTACGGAGAAGGAGAGAGGAAGCTAAGCGGCAGGGAATACCTCTAGGCACAAGATACTCAAAGCGCTCACGGAGATATACAGGAGAATTGGGATTATGAAGGATTGAATAAAGGAGAGAAAGGACATGAACATCTCGACGTCTCCGAATTGGCAGCCACTTCAATTTGGCTCGAAATTCTGACACATGGTCATACTTCCGAAGGCCAAAAATGAAGCGGATAGACAGATTCTGGAGACGTTCAAGTTTGTTAAGGAGTTCCTCCCTTGCGTCAAGAAAGCATACATCCGCGTAATCAAGGAGTGGAAGGAGAAGGGATTGCGCAAGGCTAATCTTCGTCTGAAAAGGCAGGAATTTCTGAAGACGCTTGATAGATTGAAACGAGCAATACACTCTTCTGCCCACCTCTGCAATATGAACATCCCATGATAAATTGGAGTCCATAAGGACACCTAAATTTTTTGCGTTCTTGGAATAGGCTATAGGGATTGAATTATATATAATTAAAGGTATAGAGTTAGGATCCAATCTACCAAGCATGTGTCTGCCACCAATGATGAGTGCTTGGGACTTTGTAGGATTTACAAGTAGACCAAAAGATGTGGCCCACTTGTAGACGTTATCAAGGTCATCATTGACAGCTTCAACGGCTTCCTCTATTTCCTCAACATTGAAGTGACGGAACAACTGCAAATCGTCTGCATAAAGATGATAATGAGAAGTAAGGACTTTTGTGATGGTGTTAATAAAAACTGAGAAAAGAAGAGGAGAAAGTACGCCACCCTGAGGAACACCCGCAGCCAGTTCACTCCAATCAGAGCAAACCTCATTAGAGCGAACAGACTGCGAGCGACCTCGAAGATATGAGTTGAACCAATCAATTACCGGAGCAGAGACATTTAGGGAAGATAGGATACCTAGGAGGATGTCAAAATCAACTGAATTGAATGCACTGCTGAAGTCCAGTAATACTAAAACTGTGAGTTTTCTGTTCTCCATAGCTAGCCGAATGTCGTCAGTAATCTTGACAAGTGCAGAAACAGTACTATGTCCAGCTCGAAAACCAGATTGGTAAGGACTCAGCAGCTTGTTAGATGACAGGTAACAAGACAGTTGACCGTGAACAACGCTCTCTAGAATTTTAGACAGGATAGGAAGAATAGATATGGGACGGAATTGGGATAAGGATGACGGATTAGGGATCTTGGGCAGCGGTAGGACATGGGCCTTCTTCCAAGCAGAAGGAAAGGAACTGGAAAAAAAGCGAGTAATTAATCAAATGCGTAATAGTAGGAACAATGAAGTTCAGGATAGGGATCAGCATTTGCAACTGAAGGCCATCATCCCCTACCGCTTTTGTGGAAATTGACAGGATAGATTTTGTAATGTCTCTCTCCGTAACGGGGTGAAAAGCGAAATTATTACAAATGGGGAGGGGAAGATTTGCGAGATAACTAAGTGTGGCAGATTTAACGCTGTCATCTAGGCTAACCGGGGATTTGGAGAAATGTGCATTGAGTGAGTTAAGATCCAGATTAGTATTTACTTCATTAGCGACCTTCCCAATACCTAGCGATTTAAGGAATTGCCACACTTGTGCTGTATTTAAATTCTCAATTGAGTTGTGTATATGGCGTCTTTTGGCATCTCTACACAAACGATTGCAGCGATTCCGCAGCTTTTTAAATCGGTTGAAATTTTCGTCTGTAGGTGACACTCTGTATTTTCTTTTAGCCTTATCCCTTAGAGCCATTTGCTTTTTAATAGAGTCAGATAACCAAGGCGCAGGAAGATGTTTAACCCTTACCCGTTTGAGTGGGGCGTGTGTATCAAAAAGGTCCAGTATAATTTTGTTGAAGGCTGAAACTTTAGAGTCCATGTCATTGCAGCTGTGAACAGAAGACCAGTCTATATTACCCGCATCCACCCCCAAGCGCTCCCAAACAATGTTTTTGAAACTACGAAGCAAAACAAATTTAGCCTTGTGTTTAGGGGGACGGATTTTATAGGACAAATATACAAGGTCATGATAGGAAAAGGGGGCGGAAATTTGACCATGGGTGGCTACTTTGCTAGGGTCAGTAACAAGAATGAGGTCTAAAAGTGAAGGTGTGCAGTGAGGAGCCCTGTGTGTAGCATCGAGTTGAAGAATTTGCATGTTGACAGAAGAGACAAGGGACAGGAGTTTACGGCTTCTCGCATCATTTTTCAGCAAACAAGTATTGAAATCTCCGAGGATAATAGTGTGATCATAGATTGCTGAAAGATTTTCCAGTTTCGATTCGAAAGAAGAAAAGTAATCGATTTGGTAGGAAGGACTGTAATAAACACCCAAAAGTACTTTAGTGTGGTGAATCTTGATTTCAAGAAAGAGGTGCTCTGCAAATTTGGTGTACTCGCTCGGAGATTGATCCACTATCTGATACATTATATCACCACGGAGATATATACCAACCCCCCCATATCCCTTGCCTATTCTGTCATTACGCACTAGTTTGTACCCAGGTAACGCATATTGTGTAGAAGGAAGAGAAGGCTTAAGGAAAGTTTCAGAAACAAGGACAGCGTGTATAAGGTCAGAGTCAAAGGAAGAAAGAAGATCAGAATAGTGAGCTGGTATGCTTTGAGCATTAATGTGTGCTACATTGAGAAAACTGCGATAGGGGGAAAAAGAAGAAAGGAGTTGATCATGCAGGTGCAAGGAATTATCGTTGTCATCAAATGCGCTAGCGTAGCTTCGATCGGACACACTTGAGGAAGAGCATGACACAAAACTATCTTCATTATCATTGAACATAATAAATAATTATTCTAAATTAAAAAATATATACTACTTAAAATTAATTAATACTTGTTGACAAGTATCGCAAATCTTAACGACCACCCACCAGCCGTGTATTCAAAAAAATCATAAATTAAAACTTAAAAATAAACATATCACACAGTACAATACAGTTTGTCAAAAAAGAGTCCGCAAAAATTGAGGGCGCCACTAGCGCACTTCACAAACTTACTTTTATTTTAGATATTGGTCAGAGTCATAAACGAAACGAACTTTAACTTAACCAGGATCATTCAAAGTCCAAAAAAGATGTTAATAGTTTTATAAATAGGCACCATTTAGCCTGCAAACCAAGAATCCTAAAGTTTTTTAGATACGGGCCCCAAACAGTTTAGAAAAGCTGATGATCACTACAGAGGAAGCTCGCCTAAGAGATGGTCTGACACTACTCAGAAAGGCACCGGTTCCACCCTACAAACAGCTATTGAGATGACGTATCCTGGCGCAAGCTACGCATTATAATCACGTCCATTAGTCATAAAGATACGATGGAGAAAAGAAGACTTTTTGAGTCAAGGGAAGTGAATAATTAAATTTTAATCTTTAATCTCCTTTTGTCTGTGGTTAGACCACGAATTTTCTCGTTGTGACAAACGGCTGGTACAGTAATTTCTGTAGAAATAATGTTTTAAGGAAACACAAACTTATTCATAGAAAGAATTGCTTATGTATAATATATTTTTAAAAATAATCCCCTTAGGACTTGTTCAGAATGTGTTACCACTTTTCTCGTGGTCGTTCTACTCAAGTTTATACCCATCTATTTATATGCTTAAAAATATTCTTATTAGCATAATCTGTGTTTTTTTTTAATGGAGGGTGGCCTTTGCTCATTACTGGGACACCGAGGGCTAATAATAATAATAATTAGTTAAGTTTTGGTTTTTTTTTTAATTTAAATTTTATTTATATTTTAATGAAAATCGCGGGTTCAAATCCCTCGTAAAGGTTTTTCTTTCTTCAAAAATTTTGGACTTTAAAATCAAAGTTTACTGATTAATCAACGACCGGTCTTATAGTTATAATAAACATAATATACCTAGGATTAAATAACGTGTGAAAGAAAATCGGAAATCCGGTCACAAATGAAAAAAACCTTGTAAATATATCTTGTTATTATTTGTAGGTACAGGAGTTAGAAAACGAAGATTATAATTTATACATATAAAATAGGTAATAAAGCAACTGTTGGTATTTATGAAAATACTAGTTTCTACTTGTTCTCATAGATCAACCCCCCATAAAGTTCATCAAGGTACAATTTGACAAAGTCGCTTGGCATCGAGGCTTTGTCCTGTGGGTAACCAGCCACGTTCGAAACCTCCAGATTAATGATTATAAGACTACATTTGTCAGGAGAAAAAACTGTTTACAGGATTGTTTAGAGGACATTCTACTGTTCTCACAAACCTAATCGTATGTAAATCACAACAGAGAGCCTGAATAATTTACAATTACTAAAAATAACTACATTGCCCTCCATAAATTTAGGTACAAATGTCGTCCCAATTACTAAGTTAAAAGATATAAATAATACGGTACATTTCAATATGTTGAAACGACCTTCCCATGATTACGTGTTGTAGCGATGCCGGGTAATCGGGTTATATTGATAAAATAATAATGGTATTCCGATTGTGTTAGATTTATGAACATTAGCTTATTCTGGATATCAAAGTGTTTAAAATACACAAAATAAACATTAATGGATTTGGGTTTATTATATTTATAATATACATAATGATAATTACACACGAAGACTACGCATTATACGCGTATAAATAAAAAAATTACAAAACCCCCAATTTTTTTAGCTAAAAACATTCGCACAATTCACCTTTCAAATACAATATACTAAGAAATGAAAATCGGTTTATCGGTTTGGGAGCTATGCCACAGAAATAGATACACGCGAGAAACAACTCTTCTTTTTTTGTTGGGGGTTAAAATACACCTTATTTATAATTCAAGTTGTTTTAAATAGTAGGTATAAAGATGGTTAGGGAAAAGTGTCTGTCGTAATAAGAGACTTAGTAATTTTATAGACAAAAATCGTCTGCACCGAGAAGTTTACAATTTAATCATCATTTTATAGACAGCAATTGTCAGCACGAGAAGATTAGGATTTGATATTCTTGACTCAATAAGTACTCTGAACATAAACAAAAATATCTAAAAAGATGTTCAATCTTAGCTCCCAAGCCAAAAACATTGGGCAGGCATGTAATGTGACTGTGGGCTATTAGGAGAGCTAATAAAAGAAGGGGAATCAATGATGTTACGGATAAGTACGGCTCAAGCTGGCGGTGCCAACCGCGGGCTTTCGCCCGACGCCTGCCCTGAGAAGTCAAACGACGAACGTATACGAGCTGGTACATCAATCATTGAGACGACCTTGAGCTTATTTGGTGCCAGATTGAGATATACAAATCTGTTTTGGCAATACAACGATTCCGTGATCGTTTAAAATATTGGAAAAATACTTTAAAATTGTCATTGAATCTTTCTTAATTGATGAATCATTAAACTATGGATAAGTAAAAAACTTTATGATTAAAATTAATTTTGATTAAAAGACACCTATAATGAATAATTATGTACTACAATAGCTAGTGTAGTTACAACATAAATCTAATTTATTTTTTCTACATTGTACAACACCCTATTCAAACGAAGTAAAAATAAAAAAGTGGGCGTGTGTCGAACGTAAGTGTACTAATAGAGGTTTTGATTGATCTGCGGCGAGCCCCCGGCCGGTAGTCGTTGACCGGGGCTTGAGTAGGTAATGGCTCTGCATTCTCCATGGTGAGGGAATGTAAACAATAAACGTCACCGGCCCTCAACACCACCTGCCATGCTTATTCATAAACACGATATCATTCGATCTAGGATTTACGCGCACTTAGTACGCGGCTCGCGGAACTGAATATTTTACTATTTCAAATATGTGAAGTATTTATTTCAGATCAGGGAGAGAGAGAATGTGATTTTTTATGAAATTAGTGTAGACCACTTTTAGACATTTTGTGAATACTCTACAGTTGTCTATCCTAAGGGCACTAGTCACGAAAAAGAATCTGCCAAAGAACTCAAAGGTAAAAAATATTAATATCTATGGTCAAACCAGTCTGAGAAAACTCTAAAGAAAAAAACGTCCTAATTAAATATTTCACGTTCGATGATTACACGAAAGTTATACAATTAAAAAGTTGTATCATTATTCACGTTAGTCTTTTAGAATGAATTAAACAGGTAAGGACAATGATCTATGAAGCATCGCCAGGGAGGTACTTATTACGTCAGCGGAAGTGCTCACGAGGGGCTTCCCTCTCGACAACCCTCCAGTGCGTCTGCTAAATGACACGGCGACAATGTAATCACCACTTTATTCTACGCGCCTTATTTACACGCCAAGGTAAATTAACGATGGAAATTGTGACCGCTGGTAGTACAATTAATGAAACGCGTGTGACTATAAGCGTGATGAATATAAGTGTTGATGGAGAGACGGAGAGACCAAAGAAAAGATTGATAGAGTATGAAGGATAATAAATAGCTGAATACTCTATTACAGCTGATGGAGGAGAGTGGAAGAGGAAACCCACGTGATCGAAACCTGGAGTACGGTGAATGCGCAAGTAAAACCTGTACTTCAGCCAAGAAATTTGTGGAGGAACACCGTGTGATTTTTAGTCCGTGCGAGTCGAATATAACCCTCTCAATGGCACTTGGTGATGGCCCCATTGGGTGCCCACCCGCAAAGTGTTATAATTTCGATAAAACAGGCAAGGTTACGGAGAGCTTGGTTGGTAGAGCGACTGGTAGCTTTGACCGTCTGGTCGTAGGTAAGTATTGCTCGTAATCGAATTTTTCTTTTTATAATTATTTTGGAACTTTAATTTTTGCATTGAATGTAGAGTCAAAATCAGAATCAAAATCTTTTTATTCATGTAGACCATTAGGCACTTATGAATAGTCATAATTCTAGTAGTATATATATAGTATATACATAGTTCTAGTAGAGTTTGAATGATATTATGTGCCAAATAAATAACAAAATATCAATCACATATCCTTTTATCCATTTCATACCCATTATATAATTGCACCGTAATGTTTTATTAACTGTTGAACTATTTGTCTTTTAAGTTTTGTCGTAGTTTTTGATACGTAAGTGTAAGTATATAATTGACATTGAATCATTTAAAAAAAATTATAGCATTAAAAAATCGATTACGAGCAAGATTAATTTGTCTTTAAAAAATATGGAACTTTCTAAAGTTCCAAAAATTAATAATAAAAATAAATTGTCAATGTTCATAAAAGCGCCATTAAATTCTAAATAACTGGACACTACAATCACGTACCATTTTGTGACAATTGCATCGCGATCGTGTCCATTACCGAATTAAATTTGGATCATGTATCTACTTTTTAAAATCGAAAGGTAAAGTTCAATGTCGCCACGCGACATCAACCCTTCGTTCTCAGCCATTATTATTACAAAAAAAGTTGCTCTAAACTGTGCTAAGGTCGCCGGTTCTTTTTTTTATAAAAGGGTTCTATTTTCTATAGAATTTAGTATTAAAATAGGTGGGATGTATTTTATTGGGTGGCAATTCGATATGGGGTCCTATTCAGTTGAAAAGTGAGGGTGTATCTGGACCTTTTTTAGGATGAAGTAATTAATATTTGAAACTAATATGAGGATAAAGTTTAGGGGACAGATGACCAGTTTATGTATTTATAATTAGTATTTTTGGCCTTTTATTTATTTAAATGGATAATTTGACCATGAGTAAAAATTATACTTTCTCGACGGGAGTTCTTATAAAAGATCTATAGTGTCACAGCTTAAATATGGAATTTGTTGATTAAATATTATTGAACATTCACTGTTTAACTACCGACTGATATTATATTTATTTTAAAAACTGGAAACTATGTAGGCAATTCCCTGAACAAGTGCCAAATAATAGACTGGCTAAGGACAAAGGGACAAAGTATAAGGGAGTTTATTATATTTAAACGAATATAATCAAGTCTGTTGACTGGTTGCTAGGAAACGGCTACTTTTATAAACATAAACACACATGGGGAATTCCTTAGCCGTAAGCCATATATTTCACCCACCTTCCACTTTCGTGGTAATGCTTATAAATATATCTTATCAAGGTGAATGAGGGGTTTCAGATAAGTTAAAAGGGTTCCCTTATAAAGAGAATAATATTAAATGTTGGTTTTGTTTATTGTATAGGTAATAAGAAAAACGGATTTAAAAGCTATATCTAAACATAAAACATGCACACAACACAAATTACTTAACAATAAAGAATGAGAAATTGCTTTAAAGAAGTTGAGTATAGCGGTATCTATTGAAATTCTTAGGTACTACTAATATATATATATATAAAATATAATATATATATAAATATGAATGATCGGAAAAAAGAGAGATGCCTTTAAATTATTTCTAGATAAAAATATATCAAATCGTCAGCATCATGGTATCACATCGAATGATTAAACAAATACTTTCGTTCACAACCAATGACCCAAGTAACATGATAATGATCATTTACGATAGTTTACTAAAACCTATTAAGCCAATAGTAGACATGAGTTTTACGGCTTCGCTATTATTGATCAAAACCAAATAATATTACAAAACCAGCTGAAACTAAAAGGCTCCCCTCAAATAAATACGAAATTCATTTGCTATTCAAATATGATTAATCTTTCTAACTTTTAAACGCTTTGTTGAGTAGAAAAACTTAAAAACTGGTCTATGGACTATTCTAAAAGAACTCTAGAGTGGTAGAATTTGGACACAGGAGCTAAGAAGGGAGCCGTACCGTGGGAGATGGGGCCCTGTCATAATTTCCAGAGCGACCCACCCCGCGCAGCTGTCGCGATAAATTCCGGATCCGATGGATCGATTGTTTGATTCACGATTCATTGTTCCTACTCGATTGTTTGCCTATCCGAAGTTTTTGGCACGCAGACCTATGCGAGCTAAATCAGACATTATTATTATAAGGCGACGGAACCGTTAATGGGCATCGTTTATAAAACCGAAGTGTAAAATATAATTTTAATTCGATTTGCTTTGATTGAATAATTTGAAAAATAATAACGTGTAGGAACGTATTAATAAACAAGTAATTTTTCTATGGTGTGTAAAGCCATGTCAGAGGCCTACGGGCGGTTTAAACTCTGACACTAGGTTGTTCATCAACCATACGATAAGAAGAAGAAGAATAAACAAGTAAACGTAATATTGTGTTTCCTATTATGTGATTTACTTTATTTTAGTGTTCCTATCTACCCTTGTCGTTTATGTTAGGTAGGTTACTTATTTTATTATTATATTTTTCTTCTTTATTATATTCTATTTACAAGCAACCGGTTTTTGGATTACACGCTTTGCTCGGTTGCATATGACTAAAACCCGATCAACAATAGCTGCTTATAATGCACTCTATTAAATATGCAGATAGGTTGCGCGTGCGAATAATGCACGAGAGTTTTAATCCTAGACAAAGCGGGTTGGATTAATCATCCAAAATATGGGGTGTTTTTTTTAGTAGTTGAATAGTACGCTCAGGGGTCGTTGTACGCAGCTGCGCGGGCGCGGATCAAATTGATAGGTCCGTTCGTACATATGTCGCGGGCAGCAGAGCGCGCGTGCGCGTGCGACGCTACACGCAATGTGCGAGCGCCGGCGCCGCGGCGCCCCCGTCGGCCGGCTGCATGGTTATTGTTATGTTTTGGTTTCCTAATCTCATGAATATTGCAAATTTCAAATTATTTTTCAAATGATAAAGTTGTAATTAGTATGTATGTATGCGAATGTTACTTTTAAGTGGTGTACTTCTAAAGTTTACAAATATTACAATCAAAGTCTACAACTGTTTTGAGGGGTTATGTGAAATTATATATAATTTTCAACAGAGAGAGGCGACTGTTGGAGTAGACTCGAAAATTTAAATATGGCTGCTGAATATTAAAAATCTTGTCTATTATTTATTAATGAATCAACCTTTGAATAAATTATTAGATATGATAAAATTCACGTCACATATATCTAACATATATAACAGATTCACTTTTAAAACAGTTAAAAACGATTGATAAATTTAACCAAACAAAAACAAATTCTTTTAAACTCACATTGTGACTCATTCAAAATATAGAATTATCTTCAGTTTAAGTGTAAACCGTGTGTATCTAATCATGTGTGCGGACGAAAGCTTTGATAAGATTGATAACGATGATACGAACGGGTGGCGATCACCCTTCTTGATACAATGGCACTTACGCAATCGATGTTACCCCTTCATTCGACTTGTTCTATCACTGACGAATAAGCGACTCGCTATCGAAGATTTTCTCGATGAAAAAACGTACCTACAGCTTTTAAATATTATTTTGGGTCTATTCACGCACAGATAATTTTAAGTAGGTGGTCATTATTGAACTAACCTCGACGTTTCGGTCATGTTGCATTAATCGTGATCATGAGAAGAAGATTATGTGGGTGTCATCATCTTGAACTGCATGTGGTTTTCTCAACTACGCCTATTTGATTTTGTGAAACGTAACTGTCAAAGTCATACAATGCTAACCATTTCGTCAAACACACAGGATGAAAAGTTCCGCCGCGACCACTTACTAATAACTGGATTCCATGCTGGAGACAACTTATATCCATTTTTCTGATTGGAATTTTTATATAATATCTTAATTTCAACCGCTTCACGAAAGAAATGGGTCGAAATGACGATCAGTGGAGAGGATTTTCGGGTTATGTAGCTCAATCCAGTGGTTTGGTCCCGATTCAAGTAAGTGTTTGATTATCGCCGATTTATTTACTTGAAGGTGTTTTACCACAGCGATGTGCTGTCACTCTCTCCACAATCGTACGCTAATGGACATGATTCCAATTCGTGAAAGTTTAAAACCTTCTGTACCTACAGCCTACAGCTGCCATATGATTTTATTTTCGTGTAACTGAGATACGAAAAAAGTTGTCTGTTCTCATTGCCTGTGAGAACTGGATTGTATGGATCGAATGAAAAATCGTCTGCGACGCTCTCTTGCCTGTCAGAATACTATCATTTTCCTGAATGATGTTTCCCGTTTTCTCCTTTTTTTATTCTTACCATGATTATATTTTGTCGTTAATGCAGCAAAGATTAGTTCTCTAATAAGATTTTCTGACATGAAAACTGGCAGAGAGGCTGGCTGTGTAAGAATATGTTGTCAATTGGCATTGTCAAATTGTATACATTCTGTAAACAGTGGTTCGTAGTGGCGTTTTCATTAAATATAGCTGGCCCGCCAGACCTTATCCAGTCAAAAACCTCATAGAAAAAAGCACTGTAAAATTGTAAATTTTTATATTTTCAGAGCCACTTTTACAATTTTTCTTTCTCCTATAAATAACCTTTTCGGACAATAAGGAACATTTAAAAAAATACCAAATCGGTCCAGCCGGTCTCAAGTGATGCGATTACCAACGAACAGCATTTTATTTTTATTTATTCAGAAGATAGATATATTATATTATTCATACATTCCATTTTCATTTTCAGCCATTATCGTCCCACTGCAGGGCAAAGCCCTATTACCCTCCTTCCATTTCTACCGATTCTGCGCTATCTCCGGCTAATCCTCCCAATAAGCATCTAGTACGTCCCATCATCTCCTTATGGCCCTGCCGCGACGTCATCCAACGTTGTGTGGGCTCCACTCGTTAGTGAGTTTTGCCCACAAACTCGTTCGACAAGCGGTTGATGTAGCCAGCCCAGTTCCTCTTCAAGGTTGCGGCTCGTTGACCAACTTTAGCGATATATTACAAGTGCTCCAGTCAGTGGTCAAAATTCAACCGTATTTTTTTTGAAATATAAATTTTAGCTTTCTGCGCTTTGTCTCCATATAAACTTTTACTATGCCAAGTTTCACACTCCTCCGTGCGCTCAATATTCTTAAAAAGGGATCCACAGATTTCGCTTCACTACTACTAATATAATAATATTATATACTAATATAATATTATATAGATATAATATAAATAAAATGAAAAGTTAATAATAATTAACTTTTTATTTTATTTATATTATTACATATCAATGATGAGGTTAATTTTGGTCTCAATATTTCTTTGTAGAGCTTTCTCACTATCTTTTTTTTTTTTCAAAATTCTCCAGTGCCAAAATACATCGAACCCGAGGCACTCACCACTGATTTTGAGAACAAATCAAAATATTAGAAATTCATTTCATTGCTTCACAGCGAAGGAAAAATTTATAAGAAAATCAGCACAATCATCATCACAGTGAAAAAAGCCGAACAAATACGAGTCGGATTCGCCCACCGAGTACCAAGTTCGAATCGAATTTAATTTTACCGAAAATTATTGACCAAGGTCTTTTTTGCTATAAGCATTATTTAAAACATTTGCCGCCCAAACCCCGCAATGCCGGAGCCGTGACAAAAACAATGCTTGTTGCATGTTGCATGCCTGCTTGCTCGCTGCATGCTTGCTTGCATGCTGTATGCTTGTTTGCGTCCTGCCACATGCCTGCTTGCATGCTGCATGCCTGCTTGAAAGCTGCTTGCCTGCTTGCATGCTGCATGCCTGCATGCTTAAAGCAAGCATAATGCAAGCATGGTATAATGAATGTTCGGAAACATACAGGTACTTCAAACAAATGTTATTTTGGCTAATTGTAACTTCGGAAAAACATTTTCGACCAAATAAAACGTCGGAGTGACAAAAAAAATCTAATTGATGATGACGTTAAGAAAAAAATCAACTGATACAGTGGCACACAAGACTTCCATGAAGTAATAAAAACGAAACGTTAAACGAAATTCGGTCAAATATTTTTCGAACTTATGTTTGTCTATAGATGATTTGAAACCTGACACTAGCTAGTATTACTACTAGTAATAATAATATTCTCCTGACCGAATTTCGGTCACAGCGGCCAATCTCAACGGAGACTAGCCAATTACGCAGGAGATATTATAGTGCACAAGTGTGTGCGCAAACACAGGTGTACTCTCTATTCCCTCACTCTCATAGTCCGATGGGACGGCCTTCCGACACGATCGGAGAGAGATCAGGCGCAGGGCCAACAGCTTTATACGCGCTTTCCGAGGCACGGAGTAAGTGATAATTAATTTATAAAACGCACATAACTTACGAAAAGTCAGAGGTGGCGCCTTGGGTTCGAACCCGAGACCACTAACTTACCAGTCAACGGTCACCACCATTAGGCTATCACGATCTATATTACTACGTCAGTCAGTCATTGTTACAGTCAGTAGCTAAAGGTATTTTTATAAGAGGTAAGCCGGAGCTAAGCTGGCTATAAACTAATGGCACAGTGTAAAGGCACCACAAACTGTGTAATTTTTTCGTAGGAAGCCGCGCCGGTAGGAATCAGTCCATTCGTTTAAGAGATACGATGCCAGAGACTTATAACAGCCCTTTTTTTGTGTCAGAGATTATAAATCAACTCAAAATAGTCTGTGTGGAAATATTATTTCGTTAAATTGTGACCGCAGTTTATTAATTAAATTATAAGTTATATATATATATATATATATACATATATAGTATATATATATAGTATGATAACATAAAATTTATATTTAACTTATAATTATATATATAATTATTTATAAAAGTTTTTTTTTAATATTGTACAATCGTGAATAAACTGTTTGGTCGGTTTCTTTTCGATCTAGTAGGCAGGTAACACACATAAATCGTAATAACTACAAAGTTGTATGTTACGAACTCACTGCGCGAACTACATTTTTTTGTAGAAAGTAACTAATAGACAGTAGTTAGCAGTAGAAGTAGAAAGGTAGTTTAAAGTGTTTTATACTAAGTATTGCTGTGTTTAACATTTATATTCAACCTATAATAACTATTATTATTCCTATAATAACTATTATTATACCTATAACGACTATTATTATACCTATAACGACTATTATTATACCTATAATAACTACTGTTATTTTTAATTTCTTGTAAATTAAAGTCCGGCTCAAAGGACAAATCAAAATCGCTTCAGAAGAGGCGATAAAAGGAGATTTGAAATAATACGAGTAGGTACAGCGATAGGAAATAATTTAGTTACAATAACACTAAAGTGAGGTAGGTCAGTATCTTTTTTCATTAATATATCTATTTGCTTAAAACATGACGCAAATAGTTCCGTCAAAAGAACTTAGTCATAATAACTACAATGATTGAGGTAATATTTTAATATTTCTTTTTTTATTATTACGTGTAATTAATTTGTATATAATTGATAACTGTAGAATACATACCAGTTGTGTTAATTCGTAAAAATCCATTTTAAGGATAATTTATTCATATTGCTTTACGTGGTATTTTTAAAAAAAATTTAAACACATCTCTTTAATTTGTAAATGGTGATTAATAAAAATAATTAAAAAGTTTTTTTAATTATTTTAATGTTACTACATAATTTATAGTAGGTATATAATTTGTTATTATATCATTTGTTAATCACAGAAAATGATGATTATTATTTTTGCATAAAATTATTAATATAATAAATTACTGAACTGTCATATTACTAATATTGCGCGCGTTATCTCGAGCGCGATCTACGCGCCACCAACCGCGGGGCGGGCGGGCGTCTACGCCGCCGTTACCGTAGCGACTGCTACGGTCTACGGGCTACGAGCTACGCGCAGACATTATCGACTTTATTATCGGATACGATTTATAGCTCTCATAGATACGTCTTATCAATGATAAGTTTCATTATAAAGTTACGTTTGCTTTTAATGTAAATGTTTTAATTTCGTCGACTGTCAGAACTCGTCGTCATCGTAGTATCTTCTCCTTATATCCTTTAATACAGAAAGCTGCCAATTCTCCTCAAAATTAAAATTATTATATGAGCTATAAAGTAGTTTAAAACAATATCAGCTGCGATCTATCATCGTCATACTTTATTCCCGACCAATTAAGTAAAATTGACCATTAGATACGCACGTTACAAAAATGTATAATTTTGTTTAATAATAACCATCAAATAACGGTGAAATTATAATGTCCGGTACCGATAACAGTAGGAAAATGAAAGGGTTTTTGTGTAAATACATTGTGTCTTATAAAAATGTCTTGAATAATAAGATACGTTGGAATAACAGCGCAAAGTTTGCACGAAACGCATATCGTAAGACGTATATGGTCGGAAATCGTGCGGGGGTGGGTAGTTAAGGCGTAGGCGCGGGTATGATGGGAGGGGGGGATTCTGGCACATCGCCAGCCGACAAGGTGAAGTGACGGCGCCAGTGAAAGTTCTCGCCCCCGGTTAGAACATCTCGTTCCCTCCCTGGATCTAACCCTACAGCTACGTAACTGATGTAGCCGGTTCCGGTCTGTGAGCGGAGTTGATGTGTAGGTAGAAACCAGCCGAGATTGGGATAAAATGAGAGAAAAATCAATATCTAGAGATGTCTCTAAGGAGATTTTATATATAGGACGAACCTTTAATGTAGGAATAAAATGTTTCCTACAGACAGAGGCGCACAGTTACTTCAGTACACTGTAAATGCCTTGGTTAAACAAAAATGTTGGAAAAATCAATTCATTGGTTGTCAAAACCTGTTATAATTGAAAAATTTCCTTTGAATTTGAGAGTATAATCTCAGAAACTGCTGTCATCCATAGAAAGTTTATTAGGATTATTCCGGAGCTACGTCATAGCAACGTAAGAGATGAAAATAAGAATATTTTCACTGAAAGTTACAAATTTGTAGAGAAATATAAAACTGTAAAATTAATTACTGACAACACTTAGAATTCTGAATTTTAATTTTTGAAATGATGGCGTAAACAATATAAAGACTAATATTCACAATTAATTATAGTATAATTTAAATTGATAATAAATGTACGCCATCGTAAATTAATCCATTAAAATTCAGATTATTACAACATTTAAAGCACAGATTGCATACATGCGACACAGAAGCAAAGTGTGGAGAACATCCGCGGTCACGTGTGACGAGAGATGAGAAGACTCCTTTTATTTGCAGTTGCAATTTTGTTTGAGTTGAAAAATTAAATTAATTACGTTTTATCCTTTGAAGATTTAAATCATTTTAAAGTTTAATTTTTTTTTAATACCGGATTGTAACCGTTGAACTTTGCATTTAAATTTAATTTTATTACTTTTGAATCGATTTCACTTTTAATTTTTCACGTCTAAGTGTGGAAGTGCGTTTGTTGCTTTAATAGAAGACACATTTAATAGAAAAACGCGTAATATTGAGTGAAGGCACAGGCTTGAATGCGTGGCGGTGCAGCATGCGTACATACCTCAGCTGAAGGCAGCGCGGCGGAGGCTCGGTGCGACAGCGGCACGGTTCACTCACAGCACGACTGACACTCGCGGAGCGCGCGCGATAGGTACGTTACGTGCAAACACCAAAAGCAAAATGGACATACCTGAGGGTGGCGGCTGGCACGGGGCGCGCTCGCTACTTGAATGAGCTCCCGGGGCGGAGCGGCGCGCGCAGGGGGCGCGGCCAGCCCGCGTGGCTCCAGCCCGCACCCCCCGTCGCCCGCGCCCTCACCGCCCGCGCCTGCACCGCTCAGCTGAGCCCTGATTAGCCCCCGGCCGGGCTATTCAATTAAGGGTTGTTCGGTGCATCGCCGATGTACCCCGGATGGCCGGGCTCGCGTCCGACCCATGCTACCTTTGAGTGCTCTTCATTACAGGCCTCTCTATTGCCGTTATTCTTATTGAACCCCCGGGCTTTGCTGCCATCCCTGTTGGATAGACATAGCTCAGAATTTGAATTTTCCAGACAAAGAACTAACGAGCTTTCCCCTTATAAAAGGGTATAAACGATAAGTGTCGACAAAAGTTACTCAATGCGATTACTATATTTTTCTCTTCGTATATTGAATACATTCATTGTTCTTTGTTCTTATATAACCGGCACTGTAACCAACTCAATTAGATTATGTATTGGAATTGAGAATGAAGCTACAATGTTAGCACAAACGGCGCCGAGGCGCAGCGGCAACTCGTTACACACTCCTGCGAGACTTGCCAACAACCAAATTATCGTTTCATTCTATACACGCGGTAATTGAACAGAGTTATGAAGTCCCGTTGGAATATCTTGGACCTCAATGCAATCTATATAGGGTTAACTAATATCAAAACGAGGAACATTCGCTAGCTACCTAGCTCCTCTAGCTTACGTACAAGGGGTGGATCTAGCTACCATATGACATGGTTGAATGTAGAAGAAAATTTAGATAGCTCGGGTAGGATTACGGATAGCTTAGGTAACAGAGCCGTAATGGTTTTCACCAGGTCGCGGATTTGAATCCTACTTGTAATCGATTTTCTCTTTCTACAGAAATTTGGAACTTTAGTGTCCGCTTCGCACGTATAAATGCTTTATAAATATGTTTATATTATTAACATGGTTTTCACTTACTTTCGTGTAGTGTAGATCGCGTGGTACACAAAACGTAGTACCTACATGGTCTACGGTGTTAATTCTGTCATTTTCAGTGTTGAGAGATGTTTATGTATTAGAAAACTCTTCTGGTTATACCTTCCTACGCTTGAATTACATTAAAAGGCTCAGGTTCGAACCTGAGGCCCAACTCTGACTTTTCATACCTAAACACTTTACATAGCTAGGTACTCGTAGATATAAATTCATTATCAACTGCTCTGTGCTTCGGAAAGCACGTTATCCCAAGCTGTCGTGTGGATTTTTACCTCTCATTATAGGGAGTCAGTACTTATTCTCCGTGTCTTTCGTCCTATCGTATCTTTGGGTTGCGGGGGTCAGGTGGTCGCTCCATAGATCTATATTCAGCTTTATCTGGTTAAACTAGAAGCCGACCCCGACAAAGTTTGGGAATAATAAGGCTAGGAGAATGAAGTGATGATGTAGTTTTCATAAATATTCCTGTTCTCCCCTCACGTAAACAGTTCTAAAGAAAATCTTTCCCTAGAAATAAATCACGGACTGCACTGGCGTGAAAGCCTTAGTTCACAAAGGCGGGATCATGACTCGGCTGGAGCTGAAGCTAAGCCATCTTCCACGTGGCAAAGTCAAGGAAATCAATGACTTTACAAGCTTTTCAGGTAGATTTTAAACGATCGACGATCAAATAATATGTATGTATCTATGTATAATTATTTAATAAGAAATTTGAAAAAACAACTGATATGGATGGGATTAGAACCCACGGTCTCCGGCGTACCGTGCCGACGCTCTAACCGCTGAGCCACCGTATCCCATCAAAATCAGTCGAAATTTCAAATCTCTTTCTACGCCTAGGGCGTCAGTTGTTTTTTCAAATTTCTTATTAAATAATTATATTTAATAAGCACATGTGCTATAACATGTAAAAAATTCACAAAAAATGATTAATTTATGATTTGTGTATGTTTTTTTATGTTTATGCGCATGTTTTGCTTATTAATCATGGATCGGCAGTGTGTAAGTACTCCGGTAGATATAACCACACGCCTATTTGGCGTTAAGAAAGAAATTCGTAATTTCGTTTGAGGCGGGTGGGACTCGGTGGCTTACGTAAAGCGATGGCACGGTACGCCAATCAAAATCAGTTCATTAATGTGGGACCTAAGAATCGATGCCATAGACACACAGATACACATGTTAAACTTATAACACCCGTATTTTTTCGTGGGGGTTAAAAATTAGTAGTGGGTACAATAGAGTTTAGTAATAAATTAATTCCATAGACGAGTAAATTCATAAAATATTTACTTAATACAAAGAATAGGAAAACATTCTAGAAAATGACCTATGAAAGATTTTTTTCATGATGGCGATACGTAATATTGGATTTTTTTACTGTGTTAAATGACCAAAAAGGAACTAAAAAGCTTGAAATAACTTTAAAACGTTTTGGAGTCAGTTCCAAGTCAAGTACTTAAAGAGAAAGTTAAAGAGGCTAGAACTTCAAGCTTTTTATTATTTTTCAAGCTTTTTGTTATTTCAAGCTTTTTGGTTCCTTTTGAAGTCGGTTTTATATTTTATTAAAAAAAATTTTGACGATTTTTAGTGGTGCCTTAAATTAATTCCCCTTCCCAGACTTTTGTGGGGCTAATATTTGAAATCCTTATGAAAAGCCCTTTCAAACGATACCTCACACGATATTTTTAACCTTGGATAATTATAGAAGGGAGGGGGGGCGACCACGTATTCCCCTTCTTCCTCTTTACTCTTCAGTTATCGATTGCATGTATAAACAAAGCAATATTACTTGTTACGGCAATTCTGCTATTATCCTACGAGGAGTTCCGTTCCATATCTCGTAAGTCCATGATCAGATCATGACAATATTTCTATGGGACCAACTTGGGAATATGTTCTTTCAAATGAAAAAAGAATTTTCAAAATCGGTCTACAATGAACAATGAGACTGAGAAATCGGTGAACATACAAAAAAAAATACATACAGCCGAACATAGAACCTCCTCCTTTTTGAAGTCGGTTAATAAAATACTTAATTCCGTCCATAATATAGTTAATTCCGTCCATAAAATACTTTCGTTACAAATCGATAAGAATTCTACGGTTTGCATCGATAGGTACGTGTTTTTACAAAACATATCAAGGAAAATCTTTGTTCTCCTGAAATAGGAGCGGCACGTTTTACGAAACCGGTCAAGTGTAAGGGTGTCGTACGTGCAAAGATTTCTAAAACACGGGTGTTCACCAACACCATTACATAAATTATTTAAAATTTAATTCTTATTACAACCTCCGCATAAATAAGTCTAGCCTTAGAGAAAATGTGTTTTTCTTATTAGGGAAAACTTCACTAAGAAAATTTGAGAAAAAGAGTTTTGGAATAACCAATGTCACGTTTTTTTAAAGTTATGTTTTTTTTAGTATCTACGATATTATGGACGTTGGTTATATTCCCAGAAACACCCTTCTTTACTAAAATAAAATTGAAACTGCGAAATGATATGTAATTGTGGCCATAACACAAATAAAAAATCGTTATATTATAAGTTTTTTTTATTGGAAAAAGGGGGAAATTGAAGAGGTGGGAGTCTCGTGATGGTAAGTGATCACCGCCACCAGCAGCCGCAACACGAGAAGCGTAGCAGACGCTTTGCTGGCCTTTTGGGCCGGTTCTCTTATTTGCGTGAAAGAGGAAACTGATCTGACTGAAAGTAGCCTGGTACTAGCCGTAGGATATTTTTACAGAATACTCGGAAATATTGAACAGATTGTAATGTTTGTCAAAGCGGTTGGACTTTTTTAATCTTGGAAGAATCATCATACAAGGCAAAAATTTTCCTCTAAGTTTTAAACAGTTTTAAACCTATTTTTTGACATTGTTTGTTCGTTTTTGACATCTGTCACAGAGATCAAGCTTTTTATACCACGATATAGTACTTCAATATTCTCCCGACAGACACCAGAAGAAGGACAAAGGCTACTTATACGGGATATTCGGGAAAAACTCAATCGAAAATTATGAAATTGGAAAAGAGTTAGATTAGGTAAATACTGACTCCTAGTAAAATGCTACTTTTTCGGAATATACCTACTGTAAAAATTTAATAGTCGTGATAAAATTAAACAAATAGGTTGCCATGGACTTGGAGACGCGGACAAAGTTACGGGTGACAGCTAGTGTAGTAATATGTTTTTTTTTAAATTCTCTTATATCTTTGTGAATTTTTTTTACATGTTATAGCACATGAAAGCTTATTAAATATAATTATTTAATATCTTCGATGTCGAAGATCGTGGGTTCGAATCCCATCCGTATCAATTGTTTTTTCAAATTTTCTTATTAAATAATTATATTCTCTTATATCATCCGCGATTTTAATTTATTAGAGCTCGAGCCATAATTGTGGTTAGACTGATGGCGGTTGTAACAACGATGAAATAAATACTGATTAACCACGAAAGACTTGTTCCGAACTAGAATAGAACCTACTACACCAAGCGCAAAAGGCAAATCGCAAAACCATCCTAATCGTATCGTATGTAATATAGAGTAGCAAATAGCTTCAAGAGCAATTGAAAATTCCCCGACAAGAATGAACTAGGCTGTTTAATACTAGCTTCAGTTTAAAAGCTAACATATAGTGGCCACAATGAACAAAGTGCAAGCAGTGGAGCGCAGCTATGGCCTACAGAAGGCCGTAAACAGACCGTTAACGGTAACTTGCTGTTCTTAATTGTACAGCTACCCGCATTGTGTGGAACAATGTCATTAGCGTTTTCAAAGTAGTTCTCTGCAGAAAAGAGTTTAGGAATAGGAAGTTTTAGGAAGAGGGATTGAATGTTGAATAAAACATTATTGTTATTATAGGGGTGTGTCGGATCCAGACGAAAAAAAGCCACGTAGACCGCTTTAGTGTATAATTATATGTAGAGATGTTCTAGTTCTGTATAATATTAAAATATAGTTATGTGGTAGCCGTTAGTTAGGTTGACCGTTGCCAGAGGTCTCAGGTGTGAACCCAAGGCGCAACTTTGTTTTAACCAGAAAGCAAACAACATGGTTTTGCACCAGAGAGAATATCTCTCAATAGTTTTGTTACGAAGTTTTCCTTTACCGATTTTTATGTAAGCACTTGATCGAAAAGTTAAAGACAGACCTGGGTGCGAACCTTTGACTAAACAGTCCAACAGCCATAATTATTATCACTAGGCTACGTAAGGCTGCGTAATCTATAGTTATTTTTTTTTATAAAAAGAATAAATCGATTACGAGCAAGGTTTTTTTAAAATTAAGAACTTTAGTGTTTGCATCTTAAGTATAAATGCTATGCTTTTAAAAAATATTTCAGTGTTAGTTTCATTTATAAATAAATATACTATTATGAACTAAAATATAATATTCTTTAATAAGAAAAATAAATATGTTGCTAAGAGTCCATATTCCTCTAAAAGCCACTACTACCCACTGCAGCAGTAACCTGTAGGGAGTTAAACCTTGGGAACATCTTGTACTAGGTCTACTTACCGGTACAGTTTTGCTAAAATGTATATTACCGCTCCAGCGGTATCTACAAAATTAAATTCAGTAAGTAGCAGTTGTCTTTAACAAAGATGTTGCACAATATCAGATTATAAAGTACAGTCAACAAAGGAGTTAGGTTGGCAGGGGCGATAGTTAAGGTTGTAATATTATAATAATGTCAAGAATATAATTTTATTTGACTTTATTTTCTGAAAAAATATGACTGAAATCTATACAAATCTAAAAAATATATACAACCTCATGCAAACTTCTTTCAAAAACTTCCTTACTAGCGGCCCTGGCAACCTAACTCCATTGACGATTGTACCTACCTTACAGAGTCTGTCAGACAGAGAGCTTTTATTCTAAAGAATCGTGGCAAATGGGCTATAGTTAAAACTTCAGTATAGTTAAAAAATAGATATACTAACAGTACTAAGTATGTACCTATGTATAATATTCAGTCCCTATAAATGACATTGGCAAAGATTTTTTCAAAAGAACGTCATTTTTTTTAAACTTAGTTAAGTTCGAATTTTCTCTTAAATATCTTAGATATCATTTTAAATATCATAGACCGAAACTATTTTTCCGACCGAAGTTATCCGTTGACAGCATAATATTTTGTCCGTTGGGAATCGAACCCGTGATCAGGAACAAAAGGCGTATCGCCGTATACACAAAGAAAAGTTATTTTAAATACGTAATCTAAGTACCACGAAATAAAAATGCTTGGCCCTAATTTTTGTACTATTTAATTAGTAAACAATAATCGAATTATAAAATCGAATCTGATCTCTTAAATATTATTCAGATTCTAAACTAATGTCAAATTATTAATGACTGATATTATTATAAACCTTAAAAATTATATCCATAAAATGTTAAGTTAAAAAAGAAAATTTAAAATTAAGTTAAATTTTCAAATAATATCCACAAAATTCACCTATTAAATACCTGTACGAAGTGTTGTTTTAAATCCTATTTTCTAAGCCACTGGGTCCAAGCTATCGTTCAACAAATACTTGGTCGATGTGTTCTTAGGTAACAGGATTGGAGCCGTGCCAATGTTGGCCAACAGCCGTCTTAACATTTCCCGATAACTACATTCATAGCAAGTCGACCGTATAAAGGAAGTTTCCACAAACCTGCACAAGAAATTTCAGCTGCTGCTCACAACACGAAGCGCGACGACTCGTAAACTCATTCGAATCCAATTTCCACATTCGAAAGCTTCTAGCGGGGCCGGAAACTAGCGGCAAACGAAATGCCTAAAAGCAGCAGAAATCCCGAGCACAATCCCTGACCCTGGTCGGCGCAATCCCTGAGGTGACTGCTTCGCTTCCGATGCAGTTACAGTTGGATGCGGACGGGTTTAACGAGTGTTTCCCGGCCGGTGCCCGGGCCGCCGCACCTCCTCGCTGTCACTCTACTATATTGTATGCCAAAATGAAAAGCTACGCGACTGACGTTGCCGCTGCGATGCACATTAAGCTTTCCGGCTGTCATAATAAGGTCGGTTATGACGGACGACATGCAGTTGCAAGCTTGTGCCGTGTGCATACGAGCGTGTAATGTCGTCGGTGTACGTCGAGCTCCATCCAGGTGAGGCTGTGCCTGCGTGTGTGCTGTGCGCGTGTGTGTGTGAGACAGGTGAATTAGTGGCACGTCCTGGCTTCCCAGGGCGGTGGGTCCCGGGCGAGCTGCGTCGCCATAGCGACAGACGGAATGTAATATAGGTACAGCTAGATGTGAACAAATAAAAGCTAAATATAAAATATTCGGTACAGACTACATAGACAACTTTTAATTATAATGTTCCACAGAATTCTTGTGTAGGTGTTTTTATATTCTCGTGTAAACGTTTTTTGTGTACGGGTACGGCTTCAGTGGAAAACTTTTATATAATTTGTGATCCTTTTACATACCTACCTACTTCTTGTCTATTATAAAAGTCCTTTGTATATATTTATTTGTTTTAGGTACCATGTCAT
The DNA here is from genome assembly GCA_936450705.2 of Protodeltote pygarga. NCBI lineage: Eukaryota > Metazoa > Arthropoda > Insecta > Lepidoptera > Noctuidae > Protodeltote > Protodeltote pygarga. The sequence goes on along the minus strand of OW388250.2, from coordinate 12,899,356 downwards.
ATTTGAGACATAGGGAACTAAGAAGGGGAAAGGTCTCATAACTAGAAAATGTATTTCTAATAAAACTCTAATAATACTATATTCAGATAATTCGTTAGCAGCGAGCGATCAATAAATTCTTTGTTCTAGAATAACTAGATTTTGGTAGCAATTTAATGATACCAATGAGATAAGAATAAGAGCAATGATTAAGTTCCTTAATCGAGTTTTGATAGTCCTCTTCTGAGAAGTTGATAATTAATTAAGTCCACTGATAGCCTAGTGGTATGACCGTCGACTGACAAGTCACAGGTCTCGAGTTCGATCCCAAGGCGCGCACCTCTGACTTTTCGTAAGTTATGTGCGTATTACAAATTAATTATCAGTTGCTAAAACGGTGAAGGAAAACATCGTGATGAAACCAGCACACTTGAGAGATTTTTCAATGGTGTGTAAAGCCATGTCAGAGGCCTACGGGCGGTTTAAACTCTGACACCAGGTTGTTCATCAACCACACGATAAGAAGAAGAATTAAGTTCGTATCATTTGCTGTGTTAGAACTAATTTCTACGGATACATGTAGACATATAGTAGTGTAATTATAAATACTAAAAACTGAACTTGAGCTGAAACATTAACTAAGAAGGCTAGAGTAATAAATTAAAGTGATATGAAACGTGTTATATCTCGCCTGTGCAGTCACCGTCACTCTGCGCTCCGAGCAAACGACCCTCACAGCGAATTTTATGTAATTACTGTTTCTTTTTAAACACAACTTAATTTATAATGTGAGCGAATTTTTAGAGAAAAAGTTTAAAAAATATACGATCAAATATTTGTTCATATAAGGTTCATAATAGAAATCCTATCAGAGCAAATTCCAGATCAAACAAAGCCATAGCTCTACCAGTTACGCTAAAAAACCACACAAACTTTCAATACAAACCACTTAAATAAGGGCAGTTTCAAGGACTGTAAACCTTTCAAAAATCACAAACAAGCAAACATTGTTTCAAAACATCGTAGACAGTCTAGTGTCAGATTATCTTCACTCGAGTCTGCCGAATCCTGTGTGAAGTATGCTTTATGTTTCGGGGCAAATAACCCCCATAGCCTCCCCATTGCATCAGCGCCCACTGGGGAAGGATGTAAGCCGATTATAAACAGACGGCGGTCGTGTCCTTAATAAAGAGATGAGATTTTATAAATGAAGAGCACGAATTCAATGGCGGATCATAATACCATTTTATATTTTAGTTATTTATTCATTGTAAGTACACGGAAACGGAATACTGAAGGGCTCCATTTGTTAATATTTAATGCTTAAAGGAAAATGGAAATTATGCCCCGGAGATTTTATTACGAACTCGTTAAGGAGTCTAAGTAAACAGACAAGTTTCTCGATCGAGAGCAACTCTTGGTATCGAGAGTTCTTCAGAATTTCAGCTGAAGTAGCGGGTTCTTGGGTAGCTGGAAAAGTTTATAGAGCACTTTTAAACTATGATCTTCTATACCACTAACTACTACATTAACTAATACATTTCACAGGTACAGTCGGCAAAGGAGTTAGGTTAGCAGGGCGGTTAGTTAGGGATGAAGTTTTTTTGTAGAAATGTACAAGTAATTGTGTAAAATTGTTTAGTTTTCTATAGGTTTCAGTCATACCTTTTCAGAAAATATGGTAAAATGAAGTTTTGTTGATAACATCTTGAAAAATTACAACTTTAGTTAGCACCCCTGCCAACCTGACTTCTTTGCCGACTGTACATTTTCAGGTGACATAAATTATTAAAACGTATTCTCAGTCTAAGTTTTGTATCTTGTGATGTCTACTGTTTTTTAAAAGTACCTACAATTTTAATATTTTGGTGGTATTTTACAAGAGGATACAATATACTTTCGCAGCCAACCGTACCAACCAAAAACAAATGAAAATAGAGAAAAACTTGCATTCTCTTTCTACGAGAAAAACATGTCTCCTATTACCATAGGAGGGCCATAATGTTACCACGTTATTGTCCTCGTACAGAACGTTATTTATCTTTTGATATGTCTACGTCTGCCTATCAAAAGTAATTCTATTAGGTTCGGAGGTCTAAAGCCTGCTACATACTATCGTATTGTAGCTACGCTCGACTTTTGTTCCGATAAATTACTTTCAATAAGAAACAATGCGCTTACTATAAGTAATACCACAGTAAATAATCAATGTATTTATTTAGTGTGGTAATGCCGCCTAGCGACTTTTAGGAGAACAGGTTGATTATGAAAAAAAAATTATTATTAAAAAACAAAAAACCCGACTGCTAACTAAAAAGATAGTAACAAGTTGGTTATAGATAGATCATACTTTACAGTGTTCACAAACGCAGTCGGAGGCATTAACAATTCACTCTCTCTCTCTCTAAACCCAGAAGAGTATTACCTAAAGGATGCCTCCGACTGCGTTTGTGAACACTATAAAGTATGATCTATCTATAACCAACTTGTTACTATCTTTTTAGTTAGCAGTCGGGTTTTTTGTTTTTTAATAATATTTTTTTTTCCCAAGAGATAGTTTAAGAACTATATTATAATATAGTCGTTAAACTATGTATGTACTATATATATTATGGCAATCTTTATCACGAAAAAATGCATAGTTCCTGTAGGTCTCACGGACAAAATCGCGGGCTATATCAAGTTTAAACATATAAGTTGTATATATTTTTGTAATCACCTTTTAAAATTCTTTATTTTCACGATCGGTTTGGGGGATTTTTTTTTATTAATCATACCTTTTGGCGCCAAAAATCTGCCATATCGTTTTTTTTAAATTTGTATACACCCAGTGACACTCGCGCAATAAAGACGAATCCAACGACATATCATTCATCAAAATCGCTTCAGCCGTTTAGTAGTTACGAGGGAACATACATACATACAGGTCAAACACATAACCCTCCTTTTTGGCTTCGCCGCAGTCGGGTAAAAAAGGGATATCGGCCATTAGAAAAAAATCCTGAGATAGACAAAAATTTAATATGCACTATATAGTACTTCAAATTGAAGGAAACCAATTCAATTTCGTTAATTGTCCTAATACTAGGGAGATTAACTTTCTTTATTGTTCCTGGTCCACCTGCGTCTTATAGCGTTAATTAAAGCGACAATCGTATTCCTGTAATTCTGCCTTTGTAAACGCCATAGTGTTCAACAGAGATAGCAAGATAGTTATCGATTTAATTAACGCGTTATGAACTTAGGACGCAGGTGAAGCTCTTGCTCTTGCATCACAGATGGTTTTACATTAATATGATACATAGGTACGTATCATATTCGTACATACAGAGATACATTCATATATACTTACGTGCGGTATGCGGTAGGCATTTTGTACTCCAAACCTAATTCTGACCACTGATTTGGCAGTCTCAACCATTACTGAGCAACACTTTTGGCTATGTCTACAAATATTCGAGAATCATACTTATTTAAGGACTAGGGATGGTTTAAGCCATTAGTTTAACGAATAGGATTCAAATTGAGGATCATGTGGCATCTTCAATATTTTGTACCTATGTCCGCAAATAAATAAATAAATGAATATTACCACCCTGACTCTGAATCTCGGAAAGAGTCGCCAATAATGCTAGAGACTAGTGTGTAAACAGCCTAAAGCTTGAGATGGCTAGACAAACTTATATTATGTTATGCATAATTCTCCATTGAAGGTAATGTAGGCTGGTGACTTCGGAAAAAAAATTTCTTGTGTATGTTTCTCTGAGATTTCTACTTATCATCGTCTACTAATGCAATGGATTTACTTGCCAAGGATATAGGTGTTTGATGCATTAAAATGTCTGTGGAAATACATACCTACGTATCTACATTTGCCTACACTCTGGTGCTTATGCAGTTGTTTTCTTTCAATTCGGAATTAGGATTAAATTTACATATTGGAATAAAAATCATTGTTATTTTTTAAGGCTTTTAATTGTTTTAAAATAAAGTACGCCTCTAGGTAAAACATTCAACGTTATCTTTAGGAGGTTGTTTGGTCAGCTTTAGAGTGGTAGACCGTAAAATGCGTGTGTTCATCCGATAAACGCCAAAAGCTATCCACCGCACCGGTGTCGCAGCGTCACCGTCAACTAGCCCGCTCCCCCGACACCCTCACACTGCCGACCCATCCGCCCTCAACCTACGCGTTAAAAATAATAATTAGGTACGTCAAAAACCACAGGCAAAGTGTAAAGAGGACAAAGAATTTCGTCTGCCAACCCCAACCGTCTGCTCTGGCGGTAATTAGGGTCCGATGTAACAGTCTGCGGAATTGTGGCTGTTTTTAAAATGGAAGGTTTTTTTATAAATCTAGTATTTAACTAAACCACTATTGGTGCCAGAAAGAGGGAGTAACATTTCCAGTTTTACTTTTTTTGTTAAAGTTTAAGTAGAAAGTTATGTGCGTATTCAGAAGCCCGAAAGTCTGACAACCAGTCTTACCAAGGGGTATCGTGTAACCCAGTATCTGGGTTGTGGAGGTCTGATAGGCAGTCGCTCCATGTAAAACACTGGTATTCAGCTGCATCCGGTAAGACTGGAAGCCGACCCCAACATAGTTGGAAAGACTAGGCAGATGATGATGTGTTATGAGTAAAATCATTAGGTGTGAAGTCCCAATATAATTTTGTCAACACCAACTACTATTTACCTAAATTAAAATTAAACTAATTTGTTATTAGAATTATAAAGGTATAAAGGCACTTGAAATATCGTCGACCATTCACCGCATTCTAATCGGATTAGAGCAATTAACCGGGCGTGTTATCAGCGTGGCTCCGCTGCTCGAAGCTAGTCCAGGGCCTAAAGCAGGTAATAATAAATTCTCTCTGTGTAATAAATTAAGCGCAATTGAATTAGTCTCGCCTGAAGTATGTTTAATTTTGAATCCCAAGAAGATTTGAAGTTGGTCAATATTGAGAAAGGTTCTTAATGAATTGACAAAAGCTAGATTTAGTAGTATTTGGATGAAATGTTACATAATTTTCAGGGCGCTTGAATCTTTTTAATTTTATCTTATTGTATTGTGTAACGAAGTGCATGAAATTGTCTAAGGAAACCCATTGTTACGTGTGTGTCCCTGGAACGAATTATGTATTGCAAATTTATAAATAAAGATATAAAGAAGGCATCCAGTTTCGAGGAGACAGTCGTTCATGATCTACTCTCTCATCGATACCTTAATAGATCATTAGGCACTTATATCAGAACTTACGTAACGCTGATAGGTAAAAAACCAATACTATTTTTTAGCTAATCATGAGAATAGAAAGATAATGAGTATGTTTTTTTTAAATATTAGATACTAAAGTAAGCACGTTTAGCCGTTGGCCCCGGCTGTCATGAAGATCTTTGAAAGTCGACATGGGAGTCACATAAAATCCTGACAACTGATTTAACTTTAGAATATCATATTCCTTTGTGTTGCGGGGCTCGGATAGTAGTCGCTCCGTTGAAAACTGATATTCAGCTGCATCTTGTTAGACTAGAAACTGACCCTATAGGGAATATTATGTCTAAAAAGACAACTGAAGTAAGCGATAAAGAAAGATTATTTTTATGGGGTTATGAAAGGCGATGAGAAATTAGGCCTCCATACTCTCATTGACCGTACGAAACTCAATAGTACGGTTACTGTTATTAAACTCCGATATTCTGTAAGGGGGTAGTAGTACCCCGGTAGGTCCGGCCTATTCGTAAAGATGGCTCTACCACTGATAACGATTTTGGCGCTATAACGCATCCGATAGCTACATTGTATCAAATAGCAATTATCTATAACAAGATTACAGTTCTGTAATCAGCTTAAATTAATGGAAATGCATTAGTGCTGTAGATTAATTAATGCACAATCTTATGGGTACATGGCAGAGCGGCATGCCAAGTTCAAGTGGTCTAATTATTTCGACAATTTAAACGATTTCAACAGTCAAATGACTGTTTTTCTATTACATTAATAAACCCGACAATTATTTCATTATTTAATGTGGTTATTGGCAATTGGTTCATGAAATCTGATATTTACTACAAATATCGGATTTCAAGAAGCAACGCCAACATTTTATGTTTTTCGTTTCATGTTTTGTCCCATGATAAAAATCAAGTAGATAGTAGAATAAGCAGCGATAGATCAGGTGACAGATAAATTGAAAATATAACCAGCTCATACATGCGACACTGTAATCGTTCTTCTTCTTCTTATCGTATGGTTGATGAGCAACCTGGTGTCAGAGTTTAAACCACCCGTAGGCCTCAGACATGGCTTTACACACCAATGAAAAATCTCTCAGGTGTGCCGGTTTCATCACGTCACAGTTGCTAAAACGGTAAGGGGGTATCCCTTACCGTTTTAGCAACTGATAATTAATTTATAATACGCACATAAGTTATGAAAACTCAGAAGTCAGAGGCCTTAGGATCGAACGAGACCTCTGACTTGTCAGGCGACGGCCATACCACTAGGCTATCAGTGCTATGACCGTTATTGTTATCTAGATACTAGTTATAGTTTATGCAAGAACGCTCGAGGTTTGACATAACCAGAAGCATGATACCCTGCGTGATACCCTGTGTGATACCCTGTGTGCTACCCTATCCATGTCCGTTAAAATGTTTGTCTTAGCAGTGTCAAATGAAAGTGGGAACGGACGTCAAGGGAAATATTGCCTCCTATTTCGCAAATAGCGGTACTAATAATTGCCAAACTAACCATTTACTAGTAAGTTTAGCAAATGATTAACTTATTTGTCAGGATATTAAGATATAAAATATATTATTCAAATTTTAATATAAAATCTAACATATTGATCAAATTGAATTAAAACTTACGAAAAGTCAGAGGTTCGTGCCTGGGGCTCGAACCTGAAGCCTCTGACTGCCAGTCAACAATCATACCACTAAGTTATCTAATGCATTTCTAATGACAACTATGACGTCACAAAACGGCCATCAGAGTAGCACATTCTTATTTGAATCACATAGTATGTGACTTTAGGAAAATATTTTTATGAAGAAACTGATTTAAATTCATCATACCGCTGAGACATAATAAAAAATTGGAAGATATCGTCATTAGTAGGTACGTTAAAATTGTTCAAAAACAAGGCATAAAACAAAAGAACAAAAAAAATTGTATTTAAAAAAGTATAGGTAATTATGTTTCAATCATACGATTCATTTTTCAAAATTAAATGCGCATTAGAAATTAATTACCTATCACTTACTTAAAATGATGAACGGAAACATTGTCAGGAAACCGCCATAGTTAAGGAATAATTCAGGAATTATCTTTATGATGTGAAAGTCATGTCGGGTACGGCTTCAGCCCTGACGAAGTTAAGAAGATGCAGAACTAAGTTGCACTCATTTTACAAGTATGTAACACAAATTAAATGCAACTTTGCCAAAATAATCCTTACCTACTCATTTTGCACAATAAAGCCTCCGAAAACCGTTTGAATACAATGAAAACAGCGTAATAAACATTTAGTGTAATATCGCAGTGGAAAATGTTGAAAGTTATTTGGTGTTTCGCAACGTTTGAGGGAGGCTTGACGCTGCTACATTGATCGTGTCGCTCGCGGTGCTCTCGCTGACGGGGCACGGTAGCGGTGTGGCTATGAGGAAAGCGCAGTTGATTTTTTAAAAGTATAACCAATGCACCTAGAATATCAATAGCCAAAATCAATAGCCAAAAATGTTTGTCCACGCATTCTAAAGCGGCCGGACCGATTTTCATGAAATTTTTGTACGGGTTTGTGTTTATGATTGGGCTGTAATCGGAAGAAGAAGAAGAAGAATTTAGAACCACATGGGCGAAGCCGCGTGAGGATCAGCTAGTATAATATAAATTATAGTTATAAAGTAGCAAAATTTTTATATCAAATTACAATACGCATTTTAAAAAAAAAGCTAAAATTCAAAAAAGCCTATTGTTCAATGTCAAAATTGAACATTAAACAACTATCTAAAAAATATCTAGAAAAATATTACCCTTTCGCTTTGATTTGCTCGTCTCGGCGGGGGAACTAACGTGCACCCAGAAACATTTAACTGATTGATTACTTCAGTTTTTAACCTATATACATGTGTATCAGCCTGTAACTGTCTCTTCTCAATCATAGAAGGATCGAGAATTAATTACCACGCAAGCTCACTGCGTTTTATGCGATTGTAGACCAGTTCAGGTCCAGGTCCACGATGGTGTCTAAAAAAGGTCACATAGTTACGTGCCAGGTCTAAACGAATCAATGAAATGCACCCAATGAGCCACAACGATTCGCCACACATAGGAAACATTCTTTCACCGTGATAATACTTGGGTGGGGACTTGTTCCCACGCGTTTGGTAGCTTAAAATCACTCGACCAAAAATTTGATTTTTTCGCGAAGGAAATACTTACTAAGGTTTTCCCTAGGACATTTTATAGATCTGTATTGAGAATTTTACTGTCATCATTATCATAGTGATTATTTGATTTTTCTACATCTTTTAAAATATTTGAATAAAATAAAGTAATTCACAAGTAATAGCTGTCTAGACAAGATTTTTTTACCACAATAACTTATGTATATTATGGTATGATGTTTATTGTAATATCTTAGTACAAAACTTAGATTATAAACTAAAACATTTGATAACTATCAATCTATTAGTAGAAGAACATTCTGGAAGTACCGAACCGCGGCGTTCGTGGCCACATACTAATAGAGACGTTTTGCTTAATAATATAGCTGGCAGCGCAGCCGTCAGTCTGTTGCTGGTGCTGACACGCCTGAAAATCACTGAAATGCTAAAATTGCTCGCGCAAAAATCCCCGCACAAATACCACACACATTTGCCGAGTTTAATATTATAAATTTTAAAATTTTCATCTAGCCAGCGTCAGCATCCACACAAGAACCGACTAGCTTAAATGAAATTATGCTAGATAAGTGTTCTGGTACATATATTTTTGTGAACAGAAGTTACCATCCTTTTATTATTTCATCCGTCTCTGTATAAGTACCCTTTTTCCTGCAGTGGCACTGTTACAGGCTGATACAGATATACTATCTTTGATAATAATGTTAGTGGTATTTTTGTGAATCTCTGAATCTGCTTTCCTTTCCTGCGATTTATTAAAATACCCATGTATTTCAATAAAGCGCAGGAAAGCAGATAAAGTTTTATTTTTCTAAACCGAATATCGAAATAAAATTGAATTGAATACATAAAAGAACGATAAATGTATGCATTTGTTACATTTATGTCGGTATATTTTTTATCTGAGAACCCCTATTCTACGTAAAATAAAAGTTCTACGTAGTAGTTATCACTTTAAGAATCCTATGTACGTATGTCGGACGCATTCCCTAGCTACACGGAAGTTCTTTGTGTAAAGATCGGAGCGGTGTCAGGTGGCACGTAACATGGTACATAATATAAAACGTGCAGTAAAGTTGTCGCGGAGCGAGGCTTTACGTGGCTCTAACTCCGAACTCAGCTGGTTAAGCCCCGGACGGCGAGCAGCGAATAACTTCCAACACTCGTTCAATACGCACGTGAAAACTTCCAGTTTAACATGTACTCTTGTTTTTTGTTCGCAAGTTTGTAAACAGCGCCATTAAGGTGAAACGTGACCAGCCGTTTGAAAACAGATAAAGTTGTCGTCGCAATGTTTGCGCGTTAGGAAATACATTGCTTAAATATGACAATCGTTTTATCCCTAATATATACAATATGTATCCTTTGTAAGTACATACCTACGCCTGATTTTGAATATAATTAAAAGCATTTTGAATATAATTTAAAGCTATTCAATTATTTTTTATTCAATAAAACCTTCCCCTTTCAATTTCGCTATACTCTTATAAATAGCAATAAAAAGTAATCTTGACGATATTTAATAACGCAAATTAGTCAAAGCCGGGTAGCCGGAGGGTTACATCAGTAATATTGGAGGGCTGGGCGGCAGCGGTGCGGCCGGCGGGTGTCCGGCGGGTGTCCGGCGGCACAAAAGTTGACGGACGTCCGTCGTGATTGAGTGGATCCCTCCTCGATACAGGCTCTAATGGGTCTCTCGGTGACATGCGGTGGGAGGGGGTGTCCACCCAAGGGCTGCCTCCTAAATAGCGCCCGGGGACTACTTGATTGTGATATTCAACTATAGGTTCATATAGGTACCTATTATATAAAAATTATACCAGCAATGTATGTATGTTTAAGTGTAAAGTAAAAAATATATATTTAAGAGTTGCCACGACATGTATAATATGATTATTTCTAGAGTAAGATCTAATGTAATCATTACAAAATCAGTACTTAATCAAAACATAGAAAATTAGTAACATGGGGCAATTCGAACACTCTTACACGAGTACCTATATACATAACACGATTATACGTTATACATCATAACATGATTTGAATAATGTGTTGTTTGAAAACCATTAATTTCCAACGAAATTTTATAACTTGGATCTATTCAAATTATTGTTACTTTACAAGTTACGTTCAATCTTTATAAAAAGGGATTAAATATTAAATAAACTTCAACATGTTAACTCACTACATGTTTTCGTGTTTACAAATTAGATTGAGAGCTCGCACGTAAGTTGAAAATGGTAAGAAGATGCATCAACGCACACGGCAGACGAAATTGGATACAACGCGCAGCGTCGGGATGATATTATGTAACAGACACGAGTATGTATAATAATGGGGTTCAGAGAGGCAGCCACGCGTCTAGAAGTGCCTGGTATGAGATAACATCGATTATTAGTAAATGGGACGAATCCGGACCCAGCCGACAATTGACTGTAGACCTGTAGTTTAATAACTATTTAAATATTGTCAGTATGTCAGTTATTATTCCTAAACTCCTAAGACTAAAGAAGTGTAAATGCCAGCGGCATGCTAATACACTTATTATTACTCTTCATAGATTACCTTTAAGAATACTCCACTATAGGTTTTCCAGTATTTCAGTTCTACAAGCCCTTTGAACACGCGGCTTTTGTGCCATGAAAAATTAAGCCTCCATCGAAGATTATTCTTCCCTTTCAATAGATAAAGAGACACAACGACTGAGGCAACAATGCAGTGGATCAGCTTTTTCAAGGCGATAGCATATGGACGCTTATGCGCTTAAATACTTAAGGACTGAGTCCATAGTGCCTCTCTCCGTCAGACACCTACTATACGCGCTAGGCATCAACAACATAATCTGGACGAGCCACTGTGAGTGCAAACAGATCATAGCAACCAACCGTTATACATTTGGCAGCTTTTGACTGTCGAAACAATAACTACATGTAGCCACAACTTCTTCATTGGCTGTAAATTCAATAAACTTTACTTTGATATAGGGTTGCAATTAGCCTCTTTTGCCGGGCCTGCATAGGAGTATTAAATGGCGGCCCATGTGCTAATAAACTGCGATCAGGTCTCTTCATAAGGTCTACTTTGGTATCGTAAGATTCAAAAGATTACTGGGCTTTCTCGTGGAGCTAGAATGGCTCGAATAAGTTTATTCCCATTTGCACGCAAAATACCCTATTATTTATCTTGGAGTTGTGAAAAACCACCCATTGTACCAATACCAATACAAATATAGAATGTTAGCTCGTTATAAATTTCAACGAAACTCTTGAATCCTACAGGTATTTTGTTTTTTGTTGCCGTGCGTACAATAAATAAGTAGACTAAGTCCATTAAATTTTCTTAGTTGCTCATTTACCTTTTAGCATTAAATTTAGAGGCTTATACGAGAATATCGGAGCTTTGTTATAAAGTATGTAAAGCTTTTTCTAAAATAATGTTTCAAAATGTGAAATGAGAGCAGCCATTATTTTTATTTAAGCTAACAAGAAGAAAAATGTCATCTCCCTTCAATACACTCATATTTCAAAAGAGAAAATGTACGCCTTTATTAACGTAAACCTTTATTCTCCAACTTGCGTTGTAAATTTATGCAGCCTTTGTAAAATCTCAAGTCAGAACCAATATTCATGGCATACAATGAAAGCCTAACAGAGTAATATTTCGCTGCAGCGTGCAAGCGATTCGTTACTCTGCGAGGCGAGGCGTGGCGAGGCGAGGCGCTTTGAGCGCATCCACAATAAAGCTTGCTCGTTTTGTTCCACGATGAAATTAAAATCAAGAGGACGCCGGCTGAGAGCTCTCTCCCCCAATTTTTAACAGTACATTGGCTTCTATGAAAAGCTTTCTACTTACTTTTATTTTGTACACGTCTTTTCCAAAGCCTAAGGGTTGACTTATTGAAATAAGATTATAAATTCTAAATTAGACTGCTAAGCCGATTTTTGGGAAAAGTTTTTAGGCGTGTATTAGGGGTCGTGGTATCTACTATACTATAAACTGTTCCTGTATTCTCTCCTAAATTACTCAGTATGAAAAAGAACACAATAATTTCATGAACAAGTCATAAATTAACAAAAACGCGACCCCATAACATAAATGAGCGCTAGAAACACGCGCCACGTACAGCCACGGGCCTCGCATTATACGTTGAGTTGCATGATATATGAGGGACACGATTCAAGCGGAGCTGGGTGTCGCGGTCAGCGGCTCTTTGGCTCAAAGGAAATCTCATTTCGTGAAGCCCTCCCCCCGCGCGCTCCCCCGCCGCGCCACCCCCGGACATCTATTAAAATTATTTGAGAAAACCCAGCACTTGGCCGGGTAGATCCTCTCCCGTCCGCGCTCCAATTTATACCATGTTTTATACTTCATAGCTCTTTTGTTGTTCGATATCGACGGAATAATTGGAAAAGGCCTTTGAAGTGGCCTGTTTTTTATGTAATTATTTTTCCTTTTAGGTTTTTTTCACCTTGTTCGTACGGTCCAGTCGTTTGAAATATAATTCGCTTAATTATCTGGTTTGCTATGCAAAATTATTTAACTTGATTACGCCATAGATATTGCCTTTCCCTTTTGTCAACGGGAGTTTATTACTGAGGGAGAATTATAATGAAAGCTTCTAATAAATATATTAATAAAAAAGGTATACGTACACACGGATATACATCAAGCTATGCTATGTTGAAAGAGCCTATACAATACGAGGTCAGTTCATATTGTCAACGTATAGCTTAATGTATATAATAACCGCGTGTGTCTTTGAGCACTGTCAAATGACTTTTTGCATTCCGGCGGCACGTAACAATTGATTTCCCATTGTCTCATTTGACCTTTGTAGGTGATGATCGAATTTTGTCGTAGCAAACTGGTATTCAGCTGCATCTACCAGTTAGATTAGAAGCCGACCCCAACAAAGCTTAGGTAGTTTAGGCTAGGAAAATGATGTTGAGGGTCGAAATTGATCAATGTATCCAAAGCAAATTTTAATTTTATATTTCTATTATGGAAGAATAGTAATTTTTCAAGGTACCGTAGGTGTCTATCCTGATACACAGACATTTAAAAAGTTGCAGTTTCAAGTACTGATAAATCTGAAATTATATTTTTAAGAAGCCAAATATATATATGTATGCATATGGCATGGCAGCCGAATATATATAGCATATGGCATGGTAGCCGATATCTATGAAATATTTTTAATAAAGTAATTAATTTTACTGTCATTCCCTAATATCGCTGATACTGCAATACCGCGTAACTAACAAGAGACAATAAATCGTAACTTAGATAGAAAAAATACAAACACTTCCATTTTGTAGTCGGTGCCAAGCCACGGGTCTGTAATTTTTCAGTTCTTAAATTTTTTATCTGTTGTGTCCTTTAAATGTGAACACTATTAACTGTGTAATGTTGTAAACAACTTCAAGTACAATATAAATTATAATTCGATGCCATCAATCAAATCATACTTAACTCAATTAAAAGTTAACTAAGTAATCACTTCAAAGTAATATTCCTTCTAACTGTTTTGTTGTGATCGTTTTGTTGTTATGAAATGTTCAAACACAATTATTATTTGTTAAGCTTTTGTAAAACTCAAAATAAACTTTTCTATTCTCATAATAATGTGCTCCGGACCGGATTTCGGTCACAGCAGCTGAGATTAGCTGACTACGATGGAGATATTATAGTGCACAAGTGTGTGCGCAAACACAGGTGGACTCTCTAGACACTCTCTTTCATAATCCGATGGGTCGGCAATCAGACACGGAGAGAGTCCAGGTGCAGGACCGAGGCACGGAGCATATGATAATTCATGTCATGTTATAATATTATGCGCATAACACGCACATAACATACGAAAAGTCAGAGGCTGACTGATTCTTATAATAACTTAAGTAACAACTCCTACTGGCTACGAAATAAGCTTTCATTATGTTTGCTACAGATTTGCTACGCCGTAGACTCGTAGCACTTGTAGATTCACGCATGGTTGAACATTAAATTAGTTCTGATTAAATTAATTTCCATGGCGGAATATTGGTATTTAATATACTGTTATAACGTTTATGAATAAGGGCGCTCCTGAATGAAGATATTGTTTAATAATCTGACTATTAAGGTCCTTTATGACGACGAGTTTCAAATCATTCGAATTTGATCTTTATGCCTTTGGAAATTGTAAATAAAATATTATAGGTTCATAAAGACTGTGCCAGTTTTTGTACATAAGATTGGTCTGTGGATTGTTTGTATGTAAGATTGGTGTGTATGTGTGAGTTTTAGTAAAAAAATTGTGTCTACTATAGGTAATTGACAGTATAATTTTCAATATTATGAATTCCCCATCGCGTGTAACGTTATATAATTTGATATATGACAATTGTGTTTTAGTGTATCTATGTATCTTCCAGCAATCCATCAAATTCGCACCGTTTCACGACCACCATTATTCGACAGCCGCGAAACAAATGATTACAAATGAATCGGGCTGCGGAGAGCGGGCGCGGGAGCGTTGCCATGGTGACGCGAGACGATCGATGCGAGACTGCCCTCCGCGACCCTCCCATACCCTTCAATTAAACAATGATTCACACATTGAACGATGAGATGATGAACATGTATAGCTGCAATCAAAAGCGATTGCAGTTTTTGATGATGTGGAAAATAAAAATAAAGCTGATGGTGTAGTAATTTATTTTTTTAAATAGAATTTTGGAAATGGTCGGATAATATTTTCACTCAAAAAGTTGTATGCTCCAAATATTAATTTAAAAATATTTAGTTTATTTTATTGTAATAACAATAATAGCCTAGTATCAAGGGGTATCGTGTAACCCAGTATCTGGGTTGTGGAGATCTGATAGGCAGTCGCTTCATGTAAAACACTGGTATTCAGCTGCATCCGGTGAGACTGGAAGCCAACCCCAACATAGTTGGGAAAAGGCTAGGCAGATGATGATGATGAACAATGATAGCCTAGGGGTATGACCGTTGCACTGCCAAGTTAAAGGTTGTAGGTTTGAAACCCAGGCACGCATCTCTGACTTTTGGGATTTAAGTACAAATCATAAATTAATTATCATTTTCTAATACGGTGAAGGAAAACATCGAAAGAAACCAACACACCTGAGAGATTTTTCAAAGATGTCTAAAGCCATGTCAGAGAGGGCGTTTAAACTCTGACACCAGGTTGTACATCAACCATACGATAATGAAGAAAGATTTTACTGTGGTATTTTTTAAGGTCTCGAAAAAAGTGGCCGGCTTATTCCGTCAATAGGGTTGCTACACTTGCTACTCCAGAAAAAGGTATTTACAAGCGTCAAGGGTGAACTTACGACCTAATGGAATGATGCCAATGAGCGTGAGTGTTTGTCCTGTCTACACAACGTGTTGTTTATTTTGCGAGACCCTCGAAACAACACTGGAAACCCTATTAAAGCTGTACCTACTGCACAGTGTACGTCCTACCGTTGAGTGGGCGAAGCTGTACGTAATCTGTTTAAGTACCTTCTATGGTTGACGGTTTACAAAAAAATGTGCGCATTTTGTAAGTAGAAAAATATTGACTTGTTCAATTAGAGTTGTGAGTGAGAGCTAAATTATTGACTTGAGTTTTATTTAGGACTCAAATATGAAAAGAAAATTTCAGAAATTTCAGTCGTTTTTAGTTTTGAGTCTTTATAAGATAGACTTAAGTATTTCTAAAATGGACTTATGTCTAACTCCTTTATAAAGAACACAAAACTGAGTACTAACTTTGCTTAGATTTTTCTACAAGATCAGTATTTCAAAAATTATCGATGAATTCGTCTGATTAAGTATTAAGCTAAGTTCTTAAATTCGACAACTTACTAAAAATTTGGCTAATAAACTTAAACCAATCAATTTCAATTTAATTTTCACAAGTTTTATAAACGTTAAGTCTTGTTTAAACAAAGGCAAACTACGTTCTATCGATCTCAGCTTGAGTCTTTAGCTGAAGATTAATTAAATGAAATAGAATAAATAACTAGTAGTCATATTACATCCATCCGTCTTTGGTTTAGTTATCTCAGAAATATACAGGTAATATAATTATCTATAATTATTAATCTAGTAATAATATACACAATAAATTAATATATACAAACAAAAAGTTTATAAAAACTACTAAATATCCAACAATTAGTCATCATTATCAATGAAATTATCGCCCGCAGTTGCCAAATAAAAAAATCCTTTTATTACTTGGGTACCTATATTTTTATATTTTTTTATAAAGCATTTTAATGCAATGAGGAGAACATAAAGTTCAAAATTTTTGTGAAAAGAAAACATCGATTACGAGCAGGATTTGATCCCGCAACCTATGGGTTAAAGCCACTAGCCGCTTACCTTACTCGTTTTAGCCACAATAAAGACTATTAAAGATAAGAGTGGCTATATTCTGTCTAAATGGACACCTTTATTAGGTAACTTTATTGGTACTAATATTTTAAAATGAACATTAATATTTTAATTTAAATAAAATGTACAGTACAGAGTAAGATAATTACACTTCTAAATATTAAACTAAGAACTAAATTTGATTGCAAAATTGTTCTAGAAGTGTACCTAGAGCTTGTTTTTCATCAGCCGCGCTAATTAGGAGCCTTGTCGGACGCACGGCTCTGTATAATTTCTAGTTAGGAGTTCTATGTAATGAGTTTGCAGTTGTCGGCAGATCTGAAGCTGAACTAACTATCGAAGGCTACAAAGCAAACAGCGCGCTATGAGTTTCATATGAATTATTTCCGCTGGGAAATGTTACACAGTGGGTCTTCGTTGTGATGTTCTGATATTTCGGTGCATTTTGTTGACATTACACATTAGGTAGGTACTTACTTATCGTACCTGATTAAATTAGCTGATCCCACTTTAATAGCGTGAATTTATTGAGTATAATCTATATATTAATACGTGAAGCGAAAATTATGGATCCCTTTTTAAGAATATTGCGCTCAAGGAAGGCTGTGATACTTAGCATAGTAAAAGTTTATATGAATAAAAATGCAGAAAGCTAACACAGCCTCACCACAGCACAGTGACAACGATGCGAATTTATAATTACAATAAATTCATGCTATCGAAGGTGGGGTCAGCTAATAAATGGCGTGACGTATGTAAGGTATCGATAAAGGTTTTTTGTGGGTTTAAATGTGTAAGTAATAAAATAATGAAAGTCAAGTAAATATTTTTTTTAATTTTACTAATGGGGGCGTCAAACGTTGTCCTGTCCGAACATTGGCTATGCAACAGCTAGGACAATATCTACCCGGTCACTAAACAATTAATACAAATGTGAAACATCATGAACTTGCATCAATTCGTTATGGCGAGCCTTTACATTTAGAAACGTAGAAACACAAAACGAACGAAACATTGGTTTACTTAACATAATTACATTCGTACTCATAATGCAAATACATATGCACTATGCAGTCCAATTACAGTATGTTATTAATAAATAATATGAAAAAGCAAACCGAAACCACATTTAAATCCAAATTTCGAACAGAACAGGCTTTTTAATTTCAGCAGATCAACCACGATTCAACAGTAAAGCAATATTTATTCGAAATTGGTTCGTGGAGCGAGTGTTTGAACTAGCTGTGGCAGCGGCGCGCACTGCGAATTAATTCGGTTCAGTTATATAACATTAAAATTGGAAGGCCGGAGCAGCCGCAGCCGCCCGAAAGGCTTTGCTTCCAATCCCAATAAGCGATTGGCTGTGAGCTCTGTGCACTGCAGCCGACCAACGTAACATTTACAAGCCACCTAAAATAGCTCGTTTAAATACGGACTCGGAGACCGCCGCCCCGGCTTTTATCGGATCAGACAGCCTAACTTTGGCAAAACCTACTCTTTCCACAAATTTAATCTGGTGCTGTAAAATCATAACGTGTTTTAATATTTTATTCAACTGAACTTCGGATATTGTTTTTCGAATGAGATCATATGAAACACGTTAAAATAGAGTAGGTAAATTAGAGGAGTCTGCGAGGGCAGTGCTAACAAAGTATAGGCAAAGCTGGGGCTAGACGATGTGTGTGGGTGGGCAGAGAGCCCCGGGCACGTAAGAGCTGCATTTTAATTAAATCCTCATTGCTGAGAGATTCGTGGGACATACTTTTTAGTTTTTTTCGCACACTCGATGAAAATTTGAAGCTGTGTTGCTCGCAGAAAGCCAACGCGCTTCCCGCGATAATGCTCGCTACTCTCATCAGCACTCGGTCCCAACTGGATGAAATGTTCTCGTATAATATTAACGTTATGTACTTATTAGTTATACATTATCATTTATACAGTTAAGGGAATTTAATTTTTTAAATTTTGCAGGTTCGCGATCAACTTAATATAAAGTAAATCAAGAAATAACAAGGCATAATACGAAAGATCCAATTTTATAAAAGTCTGTTACCAAAAAATGTTCAGCCGGTAAACTAATACCTACTTAGTCTATAAATCCTACTCGTGTGAGAGCGTTAACAGTTTTTTTATTTGATGTAAAAATTTGGAACATTTATTTAAGTATCTAACTAGTTTTGAGTAAAATGTAGTTTTCTCAAAACTTGTACCTACCTAAATAAATGTTAAGAACTGTGCTTATATTAATTTTCTAAAAGATTATTAACATTTAACATAACCCAATTAAATTAATTAGCTACCTATTCTCTCCAAAATCATTTTCAGAACTAAATTCATTGAAATATATTATACAGACTAGTTCCACCAATCGAATCAGTCAACCAAATTTCAATCCAAAATAACGAGTTGGTAACAAAAAATAAATAAAACATAAACAGTTCGAAGCCGGAAAATACAGTTAGAAAACTTCAATATTCCTCTCGTTAGGTACTTGTTCGGAACTAACATCAACAAATCAATAGAGCTTCCGTCGCCCGCGCCGCTCCTGGTGGGTGATACTCGTGCCTACACCTAGCTCTCGTCATAGCAACGTGGAAATTAGACAATGAACTGTGAGAACGTTAACAGTCGTCGACTCGGTACCTGTCTGCGGGGGGTGTGGGGGGACAGAGCGTGGGCCGAGAGGTGGCGCGTCCCGGGAAATAAATGATGAGGCGATTACAAAAAAATATATGTACAAATAATATGATTTTGTCACAGGTGTGAACAAGAGTAACAAAACAAACGTGGGGGAGATTTTAATTCTGGGAAGCAAAGTATTTGTAGCGTGCATGTATTTATTTATCACTCGCATCCTCATGATTTGTAATATTATCTTTTGTTCAAACGTACAGATGTTATTAATTGGAAATTATAGCCATATAGATAATATGTAATTTTTTCATAAATTACACATTTTTCTTTATTTCATTTGAATATAGATCAAGCACTACCTACATTATTAGGTAGCTCTCTATTTTCTCCAAAAATAACTTTGTTAGCAATCCTAAGAAAACATGAATATCGTAGGAACTTTTTAGGCAAATCCTGTGAAGAGTTTATGAATTTGTTAGTTTGTGTGTTTGTCTTTCATTCACGACAAATGAAACTTGACATATGAAGTTAGGCTACTCTTTCTTATTCTGAAATAACGGACGAAATACTGGCAGTAGTTACTAGCATAAAACTACATTTTATAAGTATAAATTAATTATCACTCTCCGTGCCTCGGATAGCACGTTAAGCTGTTGGCCCCGGCTGTCAATCTTTGACAGTCGTTACGGGTCGTCAGAAGCCCGAAAGTCTGACAACCAGTCTTACCAAGGTGTATCGTGTAACCCAGTATCTGGGTTGTGGAGGTCTGATAGGCAGTCGCTCCGTGTAAAACACTGGTATTCAGCTGCAGCAGCTGGTATCCGGTAAGACTGGAAGCCGACCCCATGATGAGTTACAAAAATATAAGTTAACAATGGCCAAACATATATCTATCAAACATATAAATATGTGTCCCGTGCGGGAAACGAACCCGCAATACCAATTTTATTTTATGTAGTGCTCGCTAAAACCTAAGAAATTATTTTATTTAAAATATTTTAATTTAACTAGTAGACAAAAAATATTTTATAGACCCTAAGCAATTATTTTAACAGTCTATGGTTCATGGGCGGAGATCATGTTTGATTCGTTTAGATTGGAATTCGGGGTGAGGCAGAGAGGGTTAGCTTTACCTACACGCTTCAATCTGTATGTTAACTAGTCGATACGGTACTCAGTAGCATCATGGAGGGATGAAACGTACTAGTCATTGTAAGACTTAGATACGACGTTTAAAAATATAGGTAAATAGGTTTTTCTAAACACGTTTTTAAATAAACTTTTATATTGGAATATTAAAACTATGCGTGGGTACCTATATTATATGCAAAAAATTGTATCTGTGATATTGGCCGTTAAAAAGTTCCTTTGTCTAGAGATACTCCCGGATGTCTATTCCGGTTATATTACCATAAAACATTGTCACCAGAATTGGACCAACATGTAAAAATTCAACTTCATAGGAAGTGGTTCTAATTCAGCTTGCAAGATTTAACCCGAACGTAAATACATACCTACATTGCAAGTTAAATAATTATAAGCTTGTAATAAAATTGTACATAACACAATGTAGTGTACAATGTAGTTATGTAGTTCCGAATTTGGGACTGGTTGGAGTTTTTTATAGTCCATCTATAGAACATTGAATATGTGAGGAGGGGTGCTCGCCTACTGGTGACATACAACCAAAGTAAAGTGCCTATTAGTACATATAAGGGCACTTATTAGGCAATGGCAAATGGCACTCGGGGCAATTTTGATAAAGTGCCTCGAATTACACATAGACGTTTATAAATTTTCAAGTTTTTAGAGAACGAAATATCGATTACGACCAGGATTTAAACTTGCGATCTACTAATTAAAGCCATTTCAGGACTTAACTACCGCAAGGATGCTGGCGACGCGTAACAAATGATCCTTTTGTGTCTCATTTCGCGATGTTTGATGGTTTAAGCTGGATATAGCTTACAAAATTTTAAATTCTCAAGCGGACACTATTAACAAATTAACACGCTTTATAAAAATGTTAATACGATGTTTTTGTACTTAGTCGTTTGTCTGAATTTGGGTGCCACCGTGCCTTACGAATTTTGGCAAATGTCAGTGGAAAATGTCGTATTAAGTCTAATGTAGGTTTCAAATTAGATTTCCGTAGATATCACCACCAGTAACAGACTCAGGTAAACTATCAAAAAAGAATGTGTTTTAAAGACCATAGTCTATCTTTTTTTTATTGCAGAATAAAATTCTTGAGATTAACCTAAACTTTGAAGCAAAGCTAGGTATTATAAGCATGACTTAATCCTGAAGCAAATACACATGCTTGCTTCGTGTTGAACATGAGTGAGCTCCATCTAACATACGCATACCAAACTCAAGTTCAGTTAATCTGGTAATTGTTAAGCTGCGAGTATGCCAAACTCGCCCTTTGCATACATCGCTCACTTGCGATGTATAATACTCTCTGACAGATTCAATTAGCCGCTCGGCTAGCGTGATCTATATCTATGTACATATATTTTATCTCTTGTAGAAGTAGTTATAAATAATTTTGATCATGTTATAGTGTATTCTGCTAGCTAAATATCGGGATAGATTTAAAAACTAGTTCAATTCAGTCAGTACAAAATCCAGTTGCAAATTTTATACAACCAGTACCTAACCACTATTCGTTTATTGATATTATGAGCGCCCCTACAAAAGCGCATTGAATATTTTTTGAAAACTTAAATAGTTGAACAGACTTCGAACAACAATAACAGCAACCTTTTTCAGTAACTTACACGTTCTTGAAAGCTGTTGTGTAATGTTACCTACAGCTGTATTAAAATAGTGACGCAAAACAAATGATCGAGATTTACTTCGAGATGTATCATAAACTTAATATTATATTGCGCGTGTAATAACGGTCACGAGTTTGAGTATATCAGGGTCAGGATCTTAGGCATGATTATAAAGCATAAGCGTTTCTTCATCGGATTACGTGGAGTATGTAGTGCGAAATGTAATAAGTATTTGTAGGGGGGTGCGGTGTGGGTCGTGGTGGCGGTGGTCGAGCGGCAGAATCAAGGGCGCGAGCGGCAGGCGGCGCGCGGGGCCGGGGCGTGGGCGGGGAGCGCGGCCGGGAGGGATGCTGCGCGGAGATGAGACGCGCAGATCAATATCTCCCGTCGCCCCGGCAACGCCGCGCTAGACCGAGTGCCTCCCGTACTACAGCCCCCTCAGCCTGCCACCTCGCCTCCACCCTGCCCACTACTCGCTTATTTAATACATGCCGTATCTGGGATGCGAGCTTTTTCGTGCTAAATGACAGGGCAGCGTAATACGCCGAATCGCAAAGTCACCGCTCTCGTAATGGTTGCGCCATAACTATAGAGTTGTGGTCCCCTTGGCCGAACATAAAACCGCGGAACGATAACGATGACATTGACCCCGTTCCCAGAAGAAAACTTCCATTTTCGTACGGGCCCAATTTCTAGCTCGAATATGACAGACAAATAATATAATCTTCGGAATCTTTCACACACATGCACACAACTGTTTGATATATAAGTGTTGGTGAATCGAGCTCAGACTTATTATTAAATTCCTAAATTTTTCTATAACGACACGTATATTTCTTTTAATTGGCAAAATTTATGGCGACTGACAGGTCTATCTGTGTAGGTATGGCAATTTTATAAAAAATTTAAACAAACAAAGACTTTTAAACAAAGGAACGTACACATTGCTTTGCTTCTATTTATTCAGACTAGTAGCTCCTGTAGGTAAGTTTTCAGGTGGAATCATTGGGGTTTAATCCATGCTGCAATTATACAAATAATGCGTTCAGTACTTTGTGCCTTCATAAAGCCACAAAATTCAAATGAATGGGTGAAGTACTGGGAGAAAAGAATCATAAGAAAGTATAGAGGCGACAGCCTCCGTTAACTAATGAGGTAGGTATTAGAGCAGTAGAACAGAACGGAGAAAAAGTCGTCTAAAATCCGTTCTGTTCTACTGATAGAACAAGGCGGAATCTAGGCATTTTTTTTTTTTAAATTGGGTGTTTTTTTTCTGTTCTGTTCTTTTAGTAGTTAAATTACAGTTACTATTACGAGTATCTATATCTATGGCAATAACTCACTCACAAAGTAGTATGACGGCAAAGCTTTTAAAGATATTATAAGTTGTATTCCAGGTCCGTTATTACAAAGTTCTGCTAAACAATGGCCAAGTCTGGGTTTCAATGTAATTTACGAAACAATGCTAAAAGCTCTTCGAGGGTTATCTGTAAAACAAATGAATTCGTATTTCATCTTGTTCTTGAACGACATTAAGCAAATATATGAATATTTGACGACATAATAATCTCCTTATCGTTGGAATATAACTTACCTATATTTCTATAGTTTTGAAACTACAGTAAGTACAATTTTATGTTAGATGCGTTAGGACCGCTTGGGTAGTGTTAAAAAAATTGTCGAGAAATATTGAAATAATTGGGAATGTTTTATTCCCGAATGTTCCTAGTTTTGATCTAACTGGCAATAGCATAAATTTTAATAGGTCTTAGGGTACCCCAAGAGTAGCTCAATTCTAAATGTAATGTAAATTCTAAGTGTGAAGTCAATCCGATTCTAGCATTTAGGTGAGAATTAAACACGATCTAAAACATATTCTTTTAATAAGACAAATTCAATTGTGATCTATACGAAATAATTAAAAATAACTCAACATACATTCTTAGGTGACTAGACCAATATTCCAGACAAAAATAATGACTAAAATTAATATTCATGTTAGAATTATTAAAATTCCATGATTTTAGATAATATTTCAAGTCTAATAGTTTTAATATTAAATATTTGGTTTTAGTGTTAAGGTGCACAACATTGACAAATTTTGACGTATTACATTAATGAAACCTGATGAAACCCAAATAAATAGAATTGGTAACAAGTAAAGAAGAAAAAGAAACTTAATTAATTAAACTTAATAAATTAATTAAACAAATACAATTTCCGTACAGACGTAATAATTAAAAATAGTTCAATACATTCTTAAGTGTCAAGAAATTACAAATATTATGAATTATTTTACATAAAATTCACGATGTGAGATAACATTGGATCTACCGAATTATGAAAGTTTAAAGATAATTATTTGGTTTTACAGCATTAGTTGCACAAGATTGACAAAATTTCAAATTTCCATAATAAAACGTAAACAAATAGGATTTGTATTAAAAAATGTTAAAAATATACCTAAATAATTAATTATGCATAAAATTATGTAATGCTCAAATAGATGAAATTATTAGACTAATTTAAGACAAAAATAATGACTAACAAATTTATTAATAAATAGAACATTTTAATAAAATCATTTTCATGATTTAAGATAACATTTCATAATCATATAATAATTGTACAATTAAATATATTTGGTTTCTGTTAAGATTGTCAAAGATAAAACAAAAGACAAAAGACGTTGTCAAATTATAACAGATTAATCTAAATAAAGTTGATTAATAAAACATGGTAATAAGAAAAAGAAACTAATTAATTAATTATACAAATTCAGTCAGTCAGTCAGTCAGAGACTCACGCCTGTATTCCCCAGAGGGGGTAGGCAGAGGTGCAGTACACCCACGTTTCGCCGGCTATGTTATAAGTCCCATGTAATAGGGGGCGAGCCTATTGCCATTAACCGGGCACAATTCCAGACTCCGTGCTGCTATTGAGAATTTCCTAATGGAAAAACCCAATAACACTTTGCCCGACCCGGGGATCGAACCCAGGACCTCGTGCTCAGCAGTCGCGCTTGCTACCACTAGACCAACGAGGCAGTCTTATACAAATTCAATTCTCATAATTTATTAAAAACAACTCGACATACATCTTAGGTGACTAGACCGATTCAAGCCAATAATAATGACTAACAAATATTATTAAATAGGACCTTTTACTATAAAATCATTTTCCATGATTTAAGATATCATTTAAGTATTTGATAATATTATAAAAAAAGTTTCACAATTGAATATTTAGTTTTAGCGTTAAGCTGGACAATATTGTCAATTTTTCACAGATTTCCATAATGAAACTCAAACAGAAAGGACAAGTAATTAAATAACGTTAATTAAAAAAATAAACTTAAATAATTAATTAGACAAATTCTATTCTCATACAGACGAAATAATTAAAAATAACTCAACATACATTCTTAAGTGACTAGAAAGATTGAAGACAAAAACAATGACTAATAAATATACGACTAAACTGGATTTTTACTATAAAATAATTTTTCATGATTTGAATACATATTTCAAAAGTTTTACAAACATATATTGGTTTTACAGTATTAAAGTGCTCATCATAGACAAATTTGAACAGATATACCGTAATAAAACCCGAATAAAGAGAAAAAGTAATAAAACATGTTAATAAAATCCAAAATGCTTGACATGCCAAAAGCAATTAGTGTGTTGAAATTAATTGCGACGAAGCATGTCGTACTAACAAGCCAGAATTATCGCAATGGCCGAACTCACCCCTGCATGTGTTTAATATTTTTAATAACGAATAGGACAATAATTTAGTTAAAAATTATTTAACGTTTAATTAGTATGTTTCTAAAAACATCGTAGGTGCCTACCTACGATGTTTTTGAAAAAAATATGTTTTATGTCTTTTCTACGCGCGATATGTCATTCATCTTGCAATAAAGTATGAAACTATCGGTTTGTTTGATTAAAAATAAGTTACGAAAGAGTTTTCATGTTCTTTTCCTAGAATATTGAATGAACCTAACACAAAGCAAAACTACCAATTAATGTAAGTCTTTACCGCTAGCAATCGTGCGGAATAAACATTTAGTTTAGAGCATTCGAACAGTCAAGACTGCTTGCGCTTGCACGCAATAATAAGTTAATATTTTATTATTATGCCAATAGATATATGGCATCCTTACAATTCACCGCACCGCTTACTATTTATACGTTATGAGAGAGAAAGATTATCCGGACGCAAATTATTCTTGAAATTCAGAATAATTGAAATTGTTTACGGTGTAGAACGCACCATTAAGATAATCATAATCAGGGACTTACTAGGTATTCAGATATGTGTCAGATAGAAGCGAATGTAGTTTGCAAAGTAACTACTCTCTTATAAAATGATGTAGAATAATCTAGAATGGTAACTGTGTGAGTAGCGCGACGCCCCTCATGATCCAGTGGTCAGGCTCCTCCTTGGTGGGCAAACGCATGAAGAGGATGTAGTTGGTGGAGTGGCCTGTGGTGGACAGCACGCCGCGCCGGTCGCCTGTCTTGTATAGAGGACAGTTGTATAAGTCGCCTTGGGGGACGTCCTCACGTTTTAACGGGATCAGCCACACCTGTGCATGAGAAGTAGGTACGGTACGATTCTCTAAGAGATATCTTCACATTGGTTAATTTAGCCTTTGGTCCTCATTTATGAATAAGTTGCAAAGGAAAAAGCAGCTAAATTGAATCTCACAAGATTTTGTTCGGATTTCTACGATTACTCTAAAAAGTTTGCCGTGTGGTTTCCAGCTCAAGAATAGAACCACCCCTATTCGTCCCGCGGGTGTCGTAAGAAGCGACAAAGGGAAAGATCCGGAGGATGAGCAGCAGTATCCTTTTGTGTAACAGCAATCATCTGCTACTGCGATCGCCAACCCGCTCGCCCAGTATTGGCAAATATCTCTAAAGAGCGCACAACAGTAGCGCCCATTGGAAGAGGCCTATGTTCAGCAGTAGACTAATACAGGCTGATTATGATGATGATGATGACTCTAAAAATATTATTCAGACAAAAATAAAAAATATTAATTGTTTCTCCCTAAAAAGTGCGTACTAAAATGAAAGCTAACCGACGGGAAGTCATCGTAGAGTATCTTGGGTATAGACTCGTCGACAATCATTTGCGACATGTTCCACCGCGCACCCTCCATGAACAGGCCGCGGATGTACACGCCTTCTTGTGGTGGAGTAGCAATCTCTAAATCTTGTTGCACCTAATGACATATTGCATGTTTCATCTATTTTAACTATTAACATAAACATAAGTTCACCATTTTAAATATACATCTTTGAACCTTAGATGTATTTAGCTTTACAATTAAACATTAAGTACAACGAGTTAAATTTTTTCATAAATATTTAAGACAGAAATACGTAATTTCGACTAAAGCAGGCAGGACTCGGTAGCATAGTTGGGAAAACGATGGCACGGCACGCCAGGGATCGCGGGTTCAAGTCCCGCCCGAGTCAGTTGTTTTTGCGAGTTTCTTATTAAATAATATCATTTAATAAGCGCTTAATAAACTAATTATATTAGAATGTCGTTAGTGGTAGGTACCTATCCTCTACATACTTAGTAGAATGTAGGAATTTATTATCGACATGGTCAATAGCGGACGGTGCCTGTATATTGTAATGCATGTGTATAGTTACTTCGTAATGGAAGGCGAGCTGGTCGATGGGGATCCGATACTTGCGTGCGTAGCTCTGCTGCGCGGCCGTGAGGAACGCTTGCGGGAAGTAAAAGCCTGACAGCCAGAACACCACCGGGGGGCCGTGCTGGTGCCAATGCTGCAATAATATTGCCAACATTGGTACTACACATCTCGATTATTCTTCTGACAAATAAAAACTGTCTTAAGGTGTAAAATAGAAAGAATCGAAATGATTGTTTTTATGGGTAGATAGGCACCAAGGAGACACGCTCATACAGTCCGACAAGGAAAAAAGAGTCGGTCACATCCGACATGGCAGTAAATATGAAGTTTTCAAAGAGGCATCTGTCTCTCCAAGCAACTCAAACTACCCATGCAAGCCTTCCAATGGATCAGATTTCTTATGAAAGAAAGAAACCTAAAGAGATACAAAATAATAATAATTATACTTTTTTTATTAAAAAAATTAAAAAATGTTATCTTAGTTAATATTTTTTTTTTATTTAATAAATATTTTTAAAATTGGAAAAAGAAGGGTCTACCTGCAAGAATTCTAGTCTCTCGAGCAGGTCGTTGACGTAGGAGGCGAGCGGCTTGAGGGAGGGGTAGCTCTTGCCGGCCCACAGCGCGGGGATGCGGCCGCGCACCATGCTCGTTAGGACCTCCTCAGTTATATCCGTCAGTACACTCACACCTGCAAAGTTAGTAGTAGGTAGTAGTTAGAAGAAGTTCAATAAATTAGGATAAGGAAATCCTTCAGATGAACATAATTATGATATCTAAAATTCCTGTACCGTAAGATAGTTGTTCTGCACTCTATACAATTTTTCATTGTGTCTATTTTCTACTGTTTTTTTCTAAATGTTTATTTGGTTTTGCATTGTATACGATGCTTCTTTTGCGCTGATTTTTTTCTTTCTGTTTTTATAATACTTGGAAATAATAAGCCCAGGAGGATACATCCATTACACGACGGGTTGGAGGTAAGTTTTATCTGGGTCAATATTAAAAGAAGAAGTAATTATAAGCTTACCTTGTACAGCTCCAATCACAGCCTTAGAACTAGATCTGACGACATCAACAAGTCTGTCATATCTTGCCGCTTCTTGTATGACGACGATGGACATGGGCGTCATGTCAGAAGGCTTAATGTCACCCTCGTGAGATGGCCCCGTTAGGATTTTGTTCGGCAGACGCGCTAACACGTCTTCGGCAATGGCCATCGCTTGTTCTTCTGGTGTTGCCCCCGTAGTGCCCGCTGCCATCGTATCCTGTTAGTTTCAAATGATCCCATTGAAAACAAATTTAGTTAGGAGGCAAATGGGATTAACATAGCTATTGAATAAGACGCTTTAAACACAATGCATGC
The DNA here is from genome assembly GCA_936450705.2 of Protodeltote pygarga. Lineage (NCBI taxonomy): Eukaryota > Metazoa > Arthropoda > Insecta > Lepidoptera > Noctuidae > Protodeltote > Protodeltote pygarga. The sequence goes on along the minus strand of OW388250.2, from coordinate 12,870,114 downwards.
TACCATAGTGTCTATGGTTAATAAACAAAAGCTTTAAAATTTCGAAGCATTTTAAAAACTCATATTTACTTCACTGTTTCACTCACCTGGTATATCTTCTCAAGATCCTTCAAGCATGTAAATTACGAAATAAATACATAAATTCTATTAGTAAAAAAATTAAATTAATGTAAGTATAATTTAAAATGTCTTACCGTACGATCCTGTCGCGATGCGCCAATGATAAGTAATGAAACATAAGAACACATGAATACTAATTATGAACGTCTTACATTAAATACACAGAATAATACAAAACTACTCTATCTACTTTTAATAATGGCTCTAATGCGGCGTCAGATATTTGATCATAATATTAAAAACTAGAAAAAAAATCATATGGCTATAAAAATCTATGGTCTTACAAATCTATTTATTTAACGCCAGGTTTAACTCTCGTTTTTATGTTAATGATTGAATACGTCCTATTGTCCTCTAAGTAATATTCTTTATATAAGATTCAATTACTTCAAAACTAGCAGTTCGGATGTAATATTTTGTATACGTTACCTGAGTGAGTATGGCAGTGTTGAGCAAGTCCTCGGACTCCCGGAAGTGTTTGGTGATGTCAGCGTTGGTATGGAAGCCGAAGACAGCGGGAGGCGTGGCCACCGGCAATGACCGCGCGAACGCTATGAAGTCTGAGTGCTCCTTCAGCGTTGGTATGTAGTATATACCTGTTCAATTTATTAGTATTTTAAGATTTTATAGAGTAAAAACATGGATTTGATGGCTTTGTTCTGATGAAAATATAATTTTGCACTACCCGTGCAAATAAAGAATAAATTTGAAAATGGCGCCAGAAGTATTTGCTTCTTGCTTCCACACTATGTCTTTGATGTATCTCGTTCCTACTCTTACCTACAGGTTATATGAGGAGGAGACGCCATTTTCAATCCAATTCTTTATCCGCACAGGTAGCTGCTGCCTAATAAATTAATAATAAAATATTTCGGTATTTTATAAAAAATAAAAGTTGCAGTAACTTTGCATTTAAGATTTACTATGTGTCTAAATACTAACTAATTTAAGATTATTTCAACTCAGACACCATGTCGGTGAAAACTTGAAGAAGAAAAAATAACACTATGCCTGTAGGGTCAAGCGGGTAGTTGTGTTCCGAAGTGGCTCTGGGGTTGTAGAACTTGTAAAGGATAGTGTTGAGACAGCGTCGGTCCCAATCGTCGGTCACTCGGCCACCGTAGTTACACTCTCCCGTCAGGTAACGTAGTGCTATGAATTGTATGTCCTGTGTAGGAATTTTAAAATTTATTGTTAAAAGCACAATTAATATCGTATAAAACATTCAAGTAAATTAAACGAACCCCATGAGATGATCATATCAAGAATTAGATCACCCTCATCACATTCATTCAAAACTATTTTTTTATTTGAAAACACTTGTTCAACCTATGTTTCGGTCGGTAGTCGTGAAGTTATAATTTATCTGCCTAGTTCGGAGCCTTTTCTTTTACTTGATTTAATAAAACTGACTGAAAAATCAGGTTAAGGCTTTACTCACATCATATTCATTTAGGAACATATAAAGTTGTGTGACACTAATCCTAAGGTCAGTCTCATTAAACTCGTAGCGTATGTTCCAGCCCAGCGGGCCGAACTGCCGGCGTTCTTGCACCACCGCGTGGAAGAAACAAAGGGCAAACAGTAACTTCTTGAACACTTCGCCCTGCTTGTTACCCTCGAACCACTCCAGGTCATTGATAGGATCGCTTGCGTATGAACGAGCTATGTTCGCTCTAAGACCTGTAATAATATTATGAGAAAAAGATACTCGATTAGCTTATCCTGCTCCAGTCCAAGTAGTCCACCTCGTCATGTTTAGATTTGCTTAGTGCAGAGATAGCCTAGTAGATAATATAGTATGACCGATGAATGATAAGTGAGAGGTTCGAACCAAAGGCATACACCTCTTACGTCCGCGTCGGTCCTGCGTCTCATCTCCATAGGACTATGAGAATTTAGGTATAAAGAGTGCACATAATGTTTCTAATCACATTTATGCACTATAATTTCTCTTGCGTTGTCTGATTCTGTGTCTTGATTGGTCGCGTATTGAGATTGGCCGCTGTGACCAAAATTCGGTCAAGAGATCATTCTTATTTATTTATTTTTGCAGAAATTTAATAAATCAAATAGCTATACAACGAGATTTGGGAGTACCATAACATACCTTGTGGTGGTTCATTGGTCATTTTGACACCGTTTTGTAGTACATACACGGGGAAGTGGTCTGCCGGGTACGATGTTAGCCATAGTCTAAAGTCTGGATGTGTTGTGTCCGGCATCAAACCTTCACAGATCTGAACAAATGAACAATATATCTTCAAATAAATAGTTCCTAAAATATAATGATATGGAAAAAAATACACTTTAGCGTTAAATAATTTTGCAAAAACTTGATATTTTATATTTATTAAAAACAAAATCTCTATGAATATAAATATTATCTATCTATATATGGTTCTTTAAAAGTATAAAATAACGGTAAATAATATTGGTAACTACCTTCTCCAACGTTGGCATCCAGCTCTTCGCCAAGTGACAGTTTTGCAGCACAACCCATGTACCGCTGCGAACACCTTCGTCTATCAACTTCACTGCTATGGGGCCCTGGCCTTGCCCCAGAGACAGCGAGAATAGTCGGGAAGAACCGAAACCCTAGAAAACGATACTTTAAATTAGTTTTGTATCCAAATCTAAAAAAGAACTCTAAAGGCTCATATATACGACACTGCTTCAATACAGCAAAAGAATGAACATTCAAATATGAGTTTAAAGTCTGCCTCTGTAGATGCAATATAATACAACATCGCGCGGCAATCTAACTTGCCGGGCCTTACTAAGATCTTATATTTTGTTACTGTGAAGTGTACCTACAAAGGATGACTTTAAACTCATATTTAATTGTTCATTCTTTTACTGTACCGGAGCGGTGACGACACGCGTAGCAAAATCGTAGCTGCTACGAAACGTGCTACGCAACTGCTACGAAGTATTTTAATTTTAAATGTTATATAAAAGCGGAAACCCGAATACTGTATAAACCCATGAAATGTTTACCTGATCGTCTGCAAACTTCAACAGCGTCCCCATAGGATCTGAACCAGGAGTTAATACAAACAACAGGGGGATGCAGCAATGAGAGTCCGAGTATGACGAAGCTAAGTCAAATAGCGGGGGCTCAACGAATCGACGCCCAAGTTTAACTGCAAATATTTATTGAATTGTAAAGTAATGTTTTTAAATTAGTAATTAAGCTAAATGAAAGTAATTGGGATTTTTACCTTCGACGTAATCTTGGACTGCCGGCACCATCATGTCTAATCGCATACATCGCAGCACTAACATTCTCTGTAAGTCATAAAAAATACAAAACATATTTTTATTAATAACATATAGATGCATTGATGTAAAGGTAAATAAAATCTAAAGCAATAAAGTTTAAAACAAGACAAGACTGAAAAGAACCTATTATTTTTTTAAATGTCTTAATCTTAGCACAAATTTTAATCGGAAAGAGTTTATAAATTAAAATCAATTTTAAACTCAAACTTAATAGACGAACATTGTTTTTGAAAGACGTTTGTTTTATTTCTTACAACAAAATTGTCGTATAAAAGATACTATGGTAAGATGCAACATACCACAGCTAAGAAAAAATTAAGTGTAAGTAGACTAAAACAGTGCTTCCCAAAGTTCACTGGAGCGCGACCCACCTAACAAAAATGTTTAAATCCTATTTTAGGGCCCACCCAATATTTGCTCGCGATTCACAGTGGGTCGTCAACCATAGTTTGGGAAACGCTGCTCTAAAAAACTCTCCTTTAGAACCATATTCTAGTTACTGGTTTTACACAAGTAAAAAATATACAAAATAATGTCTAACGGCCGGTTTCTGAAAGGCGGATCAAATCTCGAATTAGCTGACACAAGTGTCACATTTTGATCCAGGATTAACTCCGTGTTACATCGATTGGGTTTCTGAAACGCGAATCAACTGAGGATTAGCTGATCTCGTGTTAACTCTAGATTTTTTATTTGTCTGGTCACCCAGGGTTATTACATTCTCTTTAGTTCACAGACATATTTATTTTCCTATCTTTTGTTTCTATCTAACGTATAACGTTGTCTTTGTCTGACGACAATTCAAGTCGTCACTGTCTAACTGAAAGCTAAAACTGTCACTAGCGGGAAGACGATTATTATTTAAAAAATTAAATATAATATATTCCGTCGCCTTCTATAATGTATAAATTGCGGCCTTAATTTACCAATTTCAGCCGAAACCTTCTTAATTATTCTGCATGCTGTTGTCTTGTGCACCCTGACGTTATCAGCTACTGAAATCTGAAACCCTCCTGAAGCGTAAAAATGTATAGCCAACAACACTTGTTCCACAGCGCTAATAAAGTTTTTGCGCTGGGTCATCGGTTGTAGAGGTCCAAGCAATCTCATAAGCTGACACAGTACAGATTTAGTAATTCTGTATCGAGCCTTGAACTCTGGTTCGCTGTAGTGTTGCAGGGGATTCATTCGCTCACGAATGACTCTAATCGGTACCAAATACTCCTCATTACTACTCAATGATACATCTTCAGCAGATAAATCTGATAGAGACATTTCCAATCTGCAAATTTTAATAATTATTTATAAAGATCTTGCTCGAGTACTTACTAAATAAATAAAAAATATATTTTCGCAATCAGGTCTAATTTGTTCAATAATCTATAATTAAATATATTTAAGTATAATGTAGTTACCTGTTTTTTTTCAAACGTATATAAACAGTATTACAATATATTTAGCCTTTGATCCGAGTATAATCCTTCGATTTTCTCGAATTAGCGAAAATTCAATTTGACATATTGTTATTGTACAATAAATCATAAAAAACCTGTCCAGAAACTCAAAATGAGATAATAGGGAAGATGCACTATTTTTATTTTTGTTTTTATTTTATAGAATTCCATGTAGAATAGACCACAAATACAGGGTGGGCGGAGAATAGAGGTTCAAAAATTTTTTTTAGATGCCCCTCTCCAATAGCTATTCGAATAACCCCCATGTATGTTCAGCGATTATTTATAGTTTAAGAGCTAGATTTTTTTAACCAATTTTTGGGAAAATATCACCTGACTTTAGATTTTCTTTTTTTTCTTCTTCTGCATTGTAATTCTTGAAAATATTTATTGTTATATTAAGTCCTTATAGTATGTTCTATGATCCATAAAAAAATCTGTCTGTCTAATTATCTCATAAGGTGCCTAAAACTTTGCTCAAAAGAAAAAGAAGTGCAAAATAAAATTTGTTCCAGATTTTCATTTAATTAAAAAAAAATCAAAAAATGGTGGCAATGGCCCCAAAGTAGTTTTAAAAACTCCCTCGGACTTTCAGCATTTCAAAATAATAAAAATATTTCCTACTTTTCGGGACATTATTTTGTGCAATCATAGTTCAAAGATGGTAAAGAGAAAAAATCTCTATTAATTTTTTCAATTACTTGGTAGTTCAAGATATTGTTTTAATACATTTTTATCATGAAAAGTTCATTGAGTTGTGATAGCTTAGTGGTAGTAATCGATGACTGGCAAGTCAAAGGTCTCAGGTTCAAACCCAAGGCGCGCACCTCTGACTTTTCATAAGTTATGTGCCATAAATTAATTATCACTTACTCCGTGCCTCGGAAAGCACGTAAAGCCGTTGGCCCTGAGCCTGATCTCTCTCCGGTCTCGTGTTGGATTGTCGTCCCATTGGTGTATGAGAGTAAGGGAATAGAAAGTACTCTTGTGTAATTGTGTTTGCGCACACACTTGTGCACTATAATATCTCCTGGCTAATCTCCGTTGAGATTGGCCGCTGTGACCAAAATCAGTCCGGAGGATATTATTAATAAATTAAATAATGTATTGAAACAACCTTTTATCACTTTCAAAAGGAAAATTGGCTTTGTTTTTTTTTTAAATTTGGGCCAAATAAATCGGAATCCATAAATTTTGGCATTTTAACTAGCTACATTATTACAATCAAAAAGATACAACCCAGTGGTAGACATACCGAGAGGCAGTTGAAGGCAGAAAAAAAATCTACAACAAATTAAACCATTTTAATAAAGTTCTATTTAAAAGTTCAGAATATTTTTTTAAGGACAGATTTTGCTAAAATTTTGTATTGTTATTGTATTATATCTAATGTAAACTGTATACCATTAAAATTAAGTGCTATCAAATAAAAAAAATTTGGGAAGAAAATAATTAAATTAATAGAGATTTTTTCTCTTTACCATCTTTGAACTATGATTGCACAAAATAATGTCCCGAAAAGTAGGAAATATTTTTATTATTTTGAAATGCTGAAAGTCCGAGGGAGTTTTTAAAACTACTTTGGGGCCATTGCCACCATTTTTTGATTTTTTTTTAATTAAATGAAAATCTGGAACAAATTTTATTTTGCACTTCTTTTTCTTTTGAGCAAAGTTTTAGGCACCTTATGAGATAATTAGACAGACAGATTTTTTTATGGATCATAGAACATACTATAAGGACTTAATATAACAATAAATATTTTCAAGAATTACAATGCAGAAGAAGAAAAAAAAGAAAATCTAAAGTCAGGTGATATTTTCCCAAAAATTGGTTAAAAAAATCTAGCTCTTAAACTATAAATAATCGCTGAACATACATGGGGGTTATTCGAATAGCTATTGGAGAGGGGCATCTAAAAAAAATTTTTGAACCTCTATTCTCCGCCCACCCTGTATATTTAAAAAATGAAAACATTGCAATTTATCCGAAAAAATGCTGTTTTAAATTGACAGTTTGACAGTTCGCGGGAAAACGGACTTATGGTGCTGATGACGTCACTCTTGTCTTTTACTGGTTCGCCGTTGGCTTTCATACTTTTGCATATTTATTTAAATCGAATAAAAAATAGTATTTACAAAGCATAGAATTTTATTTTATAAATTTACAAAAAAGAATAACTTAAATATTATATAGTTATTACATTTTAATTTTGGAAATACAGCATCTATCCAGAATTTCTATGCAGCATTCATAACAGATAAAATGCTTTTATCGTATATACAAATATACTTCTTTTAATTTTTCAAAGTTTGTGTGTGCTATACAGAAAAGTGATATTTTCCTTATGCTGAAAAACATTTGAAGTTGTACTTGTGCCCAATATTTTGGTATTATTTTATTGTCTTTCTCATAGGAAAGTATGGTAGGTAGCTTCTGTTAAGGATATTTCACCTCTAATGTGTAATTTTCAGCCGTCAGGTGTTGCACCAAAAAAGGGTACTTACTCGGCATTACGAAGAAATCCAGCTTCTTCAATTTTAATCTAAAATGCTGATTAAAATAATGTAAACAATATTTATTACTACAAAGGCCTGGAACTAAACATACCTAACTAATTATTTTATTCAAAATATTTTAACTAGAGAAAAACTAATGATGACATGTCAATACTAACTCTAGGTAAACACCTGGAGTCTGCTTTGATAAACCCAACTCCCATTTTTATTAAAAAAACGCAATTAATATTCCCATAAAATAATATTCACCTTTACAACCATAACCTCAAATAAGTTGTCAAAACAAGTGTGACGTCACGAAACGCTAATTCGTGTTTTAAAATACGTATTGTTTCAAGTCATTTTTAAATCGTAATTATTGTAAAAAAACAACAATATGTAAAATAAAAACGTTGCAGTGGCCTTTCTTTTATATTTTTTTAACGTTTTAATCATACAAATTCCATAAATATTACATCTGCATCTTCCCTATTCGATATTGTGACACTAGGGTTAATCTCGGATTAAATCTAGTATCACATTTGTCTTTCAGAAACTCAAATGGGTTTTGATCCGATGTTAATCCGAGATCAAATAATGATTTGCGTACCAGAAACCGGCCGTTAGACTAACATGTATAAAAAAGTACAAAAATAATATTAAGTACCTATCCACATAGTACAATGTTATAGGTTTTACCTCAAACACATCCAGTTTTTTATCCCATGGTGAAGGCAAAGGCTGATCTTGCGGGTCTGGTGTATCACAATATGCCTCCCACGTATCTGTATTTGCTAAGAAATGATCTAAGATACCATTATACTTGGGCATTTCATTCAACCTGCACATGAAACGTGAAACTTTACATAATCTTTCATTTAAAAAAACATTGGTCACTACCTACATTAGCTTAAAGAAAGGAGGTAACATTACACACAATTGAAAAATCTCTTAGGTGTGTCAAAATACGTTAGTCGTTTTAAAACTTAACAAATTTTAGTCTCATTATAACTAAATAGACGAAGATATCAAAAGGGAGCTGAATAAAAAAAAATCTACGCTGCGGCTAATATTTGAATGTGAGCAAAAAGCTTCAGTCGCTATATTGCCCTTTCAAACAGTGACTATTTGGAGATGGTAAAGGAATTGTGTGTGTGTGAAATTCATACTTACGCGTTAAACTCGGCCCAGGCAGCCGGGCTAAGGAACTGTACTGGGTTAGGCACAACGTGCCTGGGTTGCGCGCCACCCAGTAGAAACATCACGTCTGTCTGTTGTAAGAAACCCTCGGCCACCATAATCGTTATCGTTAGTAACAGTGAAAATACCATCTTGTCCTGAAACATGTCATTTTAAGAAGATTGATTAAACATAACAATTCGCCTGTATATCTACCTTTAAGATTAAAGAGTGGTGTAATTGAACGCGCGTTTTTGTCAGTGGTAATTTACTCTAGGTAAAATTTGATTGTTTTTGTGCAAGGGTCTCAGTAACTACTAAACCAATCTAAAAAATCTTTCAATAATACAGCATGCGGTCCCAATGCGGTTACATCTCGTCGTGGGCCTATTGCGCTATACGAGGCGATAAGGTTAAGACCACAGCCTAAATATTAGACTATGGTGAGGCTATACCGAGCCGATATGTGTGCAACAAACAAACTACGCATTTTAAATTTTAAAGTATGATTTACCTTTTCAAACAAACTTCTGCAAATATTTGCATACAGGGAGTACGTAAAGTAGGTTCTTAATATCAAGAGCCTTTCAGGAATTTCTTCTACTTTCTCAGTATTGTCTATGGCTGCCGTAAACAAGCCTTCGAACCAGCCCAATGAATACTGGTACATTGGATCAATATGCGCCAACGATGCTAAAAGGAATAAAATGTGATTTCAAAAATAGCATGTCGTTTAATAACACCACCATTTTGCTAGAGCTATTCTTCACTTTTTGGGATTTTAAGATAGCATAGCAAAAAATGCTAGAAAAAGTCCTATTTAAAAAGAGCTTGAAAAAGATCAACCGAAAGTTCGAGTCAGAACCGGAACTTCAGCCGAATACCGCAGTTAAAGCTGCTGAAACCCGGTATTAAGTACAGAGTTTGAAATGAATATCGGTCTATTTCTGATTGATACGTTACCGATAAGGAAGAACAGATTAGTAGAGTGTACTGCTATTGGTACGTAGTCATCACGAGCCACATCGATAGCTATCTCAGTCTTCGTAGCCACTACTTGCTTCTCTTTGATCTCGTTCGCCGTGTCTTTTGCGGAATTCAGAATCTGTTCAAAAAGTTTATTGAGAAAACGACCTCCTGACTTCTTATTGCTGTAGAGTGTAGGTACTTCTAAGCTTAGCATTTTTAAAGGTTAAGTTTGGGGTAAGTTACATATCAGTTTCATCCCTCTTACTATACAAATAAAGTAAATCATTTAATTTACTGCAGACTATAGACTAATTATTGCACTTTAAGATGTTTGGCAAGGCTCTTGGCTATTAGATATTCTTATTAATTATAATCATTATTAACAACTAACAAAAACCATTCCTTAAATCAAAATTAAGATTTAATGTTATTATCCTTCATATAATAATTGTAAGTTTGTAACTTAAAAAAAAAAATATTTTTAAATTTTACAAATCAACAATAAATTTTAATAAATACGCCATAAAAGCCTGAAATACTCTGCCTATAACGTTATCTTTAGTAGATAACATTGTGAAGGTTTGATCTAATCATTACCTGAACAGCTTCTTCATCTTCCAACAAGTGTTCAGAAGTAGAAAGCACAGTAAGAATTTTCCTTTCAATTTCCTGTAGCAATCTGCGATGTTCGGCTCCCTGTGTGGTCAGATCAGACTTGGCTTGCTGCAGGTCGGGTCTCTCTCGAGCTACCACGCGAGCTAGTAACTGCGCTTGTAAACCATCCATGGCTAACATGAAGTTTACCAAAGTTACACGCACACCAACCTCGGGCAAGTAATGTGGGTTAGCGAGTTTGGTACTTATGTACAATCTAAAAAAAATTAAACACTGTTTTTAACAACTGATATTAGTTTGAAATGAGCTCCCGGATATTTACTCCTTGCACGTGCAACAGTGTCAAAATATTTTAGGAGCTCATTTTAAACCGAAATCACAGATAATATTCCGTTTATATTATACACGCATAATTATGTGGTTATAATCTTTGAATATTTATCTTGAATAAATACTTAAAGGTATAGGATAGATCTAGTGGCTTGATTTTATACTCACTTGAATTCTTTACTGTATTCTACTATAGTGTCACCAATTTTAATACAGATTGCACCACCTTGTTTAAATGTTTGTTGCTGAAGAAGTGGTTCCAACATCGGATCCAACTCTTCTAGAACGTTCTCGAGAAGAACCTGAATGAAATGCAAACATCACAAAAAGAACTGTTTCTGAATCGGATATGTAACAGGGAAGATTAACTTACCGGTTGTCCAAACTGCACTGCATTTTCTAAAACCCGCCCCAAATCTGCTTGCGTTAACCGCACTACTGATAAATTATTTGGTTTTTCCATATTTTTGATCCAGCGATTGGCTTGACCTTGAGGATCTATCATTAAAGGCCATCGTCGAGCAGACCTGTACCACAATAAAACTTTTTAACTGTACTATAAAAAATATTATTTGTAAAGCGCATGCCAAATATCTAAATCTTTAACAAACAAATTGTTTTACAAACAAACACACTTTTACCTATACGCAAGGTGTAAATTTAGTTGGCACTGGTCCGAATTAACAACCTTATAGGTATTTTCGTCATTGTTGAACCATATTAAACCATAGATTTAGTACATTATTCTGGACTCCCCAGCGCTGCGAATTTTCGCACTTAAAGGAACCAATACGTCGTGGTTTCTTTATGGATGGTTTATATTCAGAATTCTACCCTGTAGGTGGCGCTGCGATCAGGTAAAACCATAGGGCGAAGCCGCGTGTAGTTTAGTAGCTAGTAAGTAATAAATGTTACTAAAGAAATTCATATACATGTAAACCAAATTTTGACTCAAACATTCCCCAAAAACAAAAATGTTTTAGTGTTTCATAAAAACTATCTTTCATATCGATTTTACTTCACATTATAGCCCCCTGAAAATGTCAGTTTGTGCTACTAAATCAAATAAAAAGCGTTAAAAATCATCAAATTTATAAGACGGAACTAAGATTGATGTGTAAAATTAAAATTGTAATTAATTCTCACATGATGATAATGGCACTCTCCACACTGAAGTCGTCGGCAGGCAAACCGTCAATGTTCCACTGCTGAATGGTGACTGGTTCGCCCAGCGTCTTGATAAGACTATAGTTCAGCGTGCACACTATACCGCAGTCATGACATTCTTGTGCCCATTTCTTTATCTGTATTCGAGACAATTTAAATATTCATTCAATTATTTAGAAATGAAAATATTTAATAAGAAACTAGTAAAAACAACTGACTCGAGCGGGATTTGATCCCGCAATCTCTGGCATGCCGTGCCATCGCTTTACCAACTAAGACACCGATTCCTACCCGCTTCAGGAGAAGAGTCGCTTCAGAAAAAGATTCGCAATTTCAACTATTTTAATAAAATATTTTCATTTAACGTTATTTCATGTTTAATAGTTCAATAACAAAAAATAGGCTTTCTTTTTTTCGCCTGCCCTGGTCCCATATTACTTGGGACATTGTTGTCCATTTCTCTCTATCTCTATCTCCTATTTACATAAAATATCCCTGTAAAAAAAAAATACGAACTTGATTTATTCTGAAGGCGGCAGTGAATGGTCCGAGATAAGCGATGATACCAGCAGCAATTAAAATATCTCCTGGAACATACAAAGCATTTTTCATTTATTAGTTTTTTAAACTAAGTAAATTAGTACTATATTAAATATAAATCCACTCACTCATTCTTACACGTGTAATATGGTGGGTATTACCTGTGAGAGTGTTGTAAGTTTCGCGTAAATTCTTAGCTATCTGTGTCCACCTGGTTTTCTCTCCGCCCAGGCCCGATATGAGCATCTCGGCTCTTTTCAATTTATTACTACAGTCCATTACTTCATCGTCCAATACCTTCTGCTGGCGATTCTGCTCCGCTAGAGCATCTTCCAATTTTTTTAGTTTCAATTGTACCTGTTATGATAAAGTTACTATTTTATTCAAGAATTTTTTTATCAAGTAACAAATTAAACAAGTAACAAATTGGGCCTACCGAACCATCTTTGCTTTATAAAAAAAAATCAAAATAAATAACTTAAATAATATTAGGCTTTAATAAACAGATAAAATATCTGGACTTGTTTCGCATTGTCGATTTAATTGACGATAGTCGTTTCAGTCCATGAATTAATATCCAAGAGCCTCGATCAACACCTTAAGAGACTCTCGTTAGATGGCTGGATCCAAGGGCTTATGCAAAAGGCGGTACTCCTGGACACGGCTCGCATAATCAGGTGGTTCCTCTCTCTAGAGCCCTGTCCACCGGTAGCTTGAACCCTGTTCCCGATACTGGTGGGCTACTATATTTTATATTTTTACATATATATCTTTATTTTAAAAAATGTACATTATAATGTATTGTATTTGAATAAATGGAATAATAGGCTATATAAATTACCTCCATGAGTTGGGCCTGTTTGACAGCGAGTGCGGCCATGGCCTTGTCGTACACAGCTTGTGCAGCAGCCAACCTTTGCTTCTTCGGCGCTACTACCTTTGCCACTTTGTCGTACTTTGTCATCGCAATCACCCATTTGCACATACCTGAATCCGAGCGCATTACCGTTAAACAAGAAAACAGTCCACAGAGTACATTTTCCATAGTACTCCATAGCAGACATTATAGTCGTTTTATCACTTTCTATGTAGTCATCTTGGTACTGAACTACTAGTCAAGTCATTGCAGTAAAAAAAAATTATCATACAGCAAAAAATTTGCAGTATGATAAATTTGCGTTTTAATAAATAGGTAAAAAAATTACATGAGTATCTTATGGCAATTTTTTAGGTACCTAATTATTAAAACACTGCACGTAACAATATTCTTGCTTGCTGCAAATCCAGACCGGCACAAAAAATCGTGCTAAATGCGAATCATTTCGCTTTTGACTCCTAAAACGAATGTATAAAACAAAGAAATTGTATCGGTTCGAGTGATACGCACATATAAGGTTAGCTACACACAGTCGATTCGGCACATTCGGTTCTGTATTTTAGAAGAAACATCGGGACTTCTTTGAAAATACCGAACCGAATGTGCCAAATCGACTATGTGTGTAGCTAGAAAATTTAGTTAAAATCCTACACAATATATGATTTTATCTTTGATAAACGGATGGCGACTAAACCATGTTTCAAATAAAATGGACAATATTGACATAGATTATATCAATGTTATACCTACTACACTTACTCAGATGACTTACCTTCAGCAGCTACTGACACAGCTCTGATCTTCTCAGGCACAAAGCCATCGTCCTGCATAACTGTAGTCATCAGCTTCTTCATCACTGGCGGTGGAATATTATCCTTGTCGTAGTTCTGCAGAGATTCTAAGAACTTGATGTCGTTGAGGATTTTCTTTGAAGGCCCCCAATAGTCTTCAACGGTACCAACGCCTGACGGGTTCGGAATCTTGTCAGGTTTTATGTCCTACATTAAAATGTAAATCAATATGTTAATGCAGATTTGTAACTGTCTAAATATACATATTTTGTAGAATTATTATATCTTGTAAATAATATAACAAACAAAATAAAGTGCAATTAGTGAGTAGTGAAAATTCTCAGGTTGTTGATCTACCGAAAACCGTAAAATCATTGTGCCACAATACTACGAAAGAGAAGAGTTCTTTGAACTGTGATACTAATAAGTAATATGCCTAGTAATATGTGAATCTTGTCGAGCATTAGATTAATTTGCGTGAATAAAATCAATAGAGATGCTGACTATTTTTATTTACTGTATTTTTATTATAATATCTCAAAAAAATTAATAATAAGTGAAACAATAATTTAAATACTCCAAACAAATACATTTAAATAGATTTGAACATTCAGCGACGGCACTGCGAACAGATGACGTCATTTGTTCTATTGTCGTACATAAAGAGCTGTCACTTCATACATGCTGACATTTTATTTAGTGGAAAGAGGATAGTAATAACTCGGTCTACAAACTTCAATTACTTATAACATATAGGGTTTTCATTATTTTTCACGGTGTTTTATTTTAAAACCTTGAGGTGATATCAAATATTTGACCTTAAATATCAGTAAGCGAATACCCTATTGTGCAAGCGTTATTAGCCTAAACTAAGCATAACAACTGAAGTACAGAATGTCTATCATTAACTAGGTACGTTGTGATATAAAAAATCGTCACTTACCGGGTCATCCTTTGGAAAAGCGATAAAAATGAAATAATAATGTAACATGTCATGTCAGTTTTACATGTTTGATGAAAAGCGAGAAGTTGAAGTATAACTTAAACTATAACTTAATTTAAATTGCCTAATGCCAGAATTCCCTCAGTCAGTTTGAGAATTTGCGCAAGCCATATCATTTCCATTCGTATAACGCAAATGAGTATGAAAAGCTATGTACCTTTATTACACACAATAAATGATGGATACAGCAGCTTCGGACAATATAGCCTTGTATTCATATTGCTCTAATTGACTCTCTTGCAATCATACAAGAATAAAAATTTAACATACCCCATGGATGATAAGAATATATAAGGCCTTTACGTCTATTGCAGACGATTCATGGCGTAATGTCTGCGAGACAGCGTTTTTGGTGGCTAAATAAACCGATACGAGAGCGACATATATAGAATAACTTATTCGTAAATACCTTTAATATGCAAATAGCCTCCATGACAATACGTATTCCTCTTGGAGGGCTCTTCATGGTCTTGATGAAGGTGATATCCTGTGGAGTGAGGGTGTCAAGTGCCGCGAGGGCCGAGTTGAGAATTGGCATGGCCTCGGCTAGGTCGGCATCGCACTCGTCCTTAATGCCTTGTGCTTCTTGGGCCTATACACACAACATTTTACACTTACTGATGTGAAAAACATCTTTTAAACAACGCTTTATTTTTATTTATTTAGTTTTTAAAATTAAAGTTTAGGGATTACAAATAAGCGATAAACTTTTTCAAAATATCGCTTCTAAACTTTACGAGCACGAATCGATTAAGTCGAAATTTTTTAACTAGATATATTATACAATATTTTTGTGAATTTTTTTACATGTTATAGCACATGATAGCACATTTTCAAATTTTCTTATTAAATCATTATAGATGTATATAGTATTCGCATAGTATGCAAATACTTTGTGAAATTTTTTATATATTTATCACTCCTAAGTCGAGACTTCAAGATTTTATTTACTTTAAAATTTGAAATTATAGCGCTACTGCTCAAAGAACACTCCAGAGAAATGTAAGTTTCCTTGCCTGTTCCTCAGCAGCCTGCTGATCCACGAGCACCTCAGCTTCTACCAACGCCACTCCTTCCTTCTCCTTCTCCACTTTCGCGGTAGTCTCTGCGACTGCTGCAGCACCCGCAGCCAATTTAGGTTGCAGTACTTCTAAAGCCACTTGTAATGCGGCGACTGACTTAGCCGCAATGGCTAGCTGGTCCAATCCAGTCAGATAACGCCTCTCAGCTGTTGTCAGTTCCCTATTTAAGAAAACCGGATGAAAATGTGTTGTTGTTCCTTGATGTTTTCCATACGAAATGTTTGTTAAGGAGGACAATCCTGATTTGGCTTATAAAAGATAAATAGGAACTAGCTAAATGCATAATCTATCAATAACACATAGGTCACCATCAAATAACTAAAAGCATAAAAACTCAAGCATCTCTAGTCCAAAAGTGGCTAAGGTTGCCACTAAGGCCGATAAGACGTTTAAAAATTACACTTACGTGCGTTTCTTACTGAGTATAGACTTGAACATGTTGATAAGTTCTAAGTATGCTGTGGGCGTGACGTAGTTGAATCTTTTGAGTCGTTGTAAGAACTGTCTCGTGAGCTCCTGTGTATCGGTGTGGAACACTTGACATAGCTTGATAGCCGTGTCTCTTTCCAGGTCTGTAAGCTCAATGTCTTTCAAGAAACGAGTTGCCACTGCCAGCAACGCGTCTGACGGCCATTCCTGGTTGTAAAAATCTTAAGTTTAATGCCTGCATAATAGGAAAGAAGAGCAGAGATAATTACATCTTCTCTCTTTTTCTTTTGAACTGTTCAAGTACAGAGCATCAACAAAAAGGTAGCGGCACCAACGCCGTAAATTTCTACGATACGCCACCGTGAGTAGTGAGGTGGTCGAGTCCTTACCTGGAACCAGTCAATGGTACAACAGTTGACCAACGCAGGGAACTTCCTTATTCGCGTACGTAGTGAAGTTCCGGCGGGTGACATAGCCAATACAATGTGTAGCTGATCGCGTACTATGGACACGAAATACGCGTACAGAGCGGTAGGGCTACCGTCTGTTTGCAATGACTTGTCGCGTTGACGATCAATCTGGCAATAGAAAAAAAATAGGTATGATGGTTTTAATAATGTCAATTTTATGATTATGCTTGCACAACAGATTAGTCATCTAACTGCTGGGCTCAGTAAGGCACACAGTCGAAAGCACAAACATATAAATACCTTGTAACAAACACACCGACAATATTTATAGGTCCTTAGTTACTAAGCTAAAAAATAACAAAGATAGTAGGAGAATCTAGTCTGCCCTTAGACATATTAATGCTCGTGACTGTAACTACAATGCCTTGATGACATGGATCTCATACGTGACCATTGATATTGTATATCAATGGTGACCATTGATATACAACAATGTACGTGACTAATGAACAAACGATAGTCTTTATAAGACTATATACCCTTTACAAACGATACGACCGACCTTTATAAACGAAACGAACAAACGACCTTATTTATTATTTATTTATTTATTTATTAAAATTTGTTATTTTTTGTTGTGTTATTTGTTTTTTGTTGTTCTAAAATTTGTTATTTTTTGCTGAAGATGTTAAGTAACGGAGAAACAGTCCTGTATAAACATTAATTTTTTTTTTTGAAGGACACAATTTACGGGATACTTTTTTTAAGTACTTGTTTTATTTTCTACGCTGTTGAGTATTTACGATGCAGTGCTCCTGATGACACGACGCAATAAAGGTAAAGTGTCGTTTGAAGAGCACTAAGCTGTGTTGGAACACTAAGCTTTCCTCAACTTCCCTCGAAATAGGACGAAGCGTAGAGTGCTCTTAATATGTCATTTAGGTAAAATAACTGCACTTTAACCAGCTATTGTTTAGGTAATCTACCTTACATTTCGTCTTATAAATTAAACAAAATAAAGACATAAATACTTTTAAAATGCAGTGTATCAACATTCGATAAAAAATTGAGAACAAAGTCCAAAAAATAGCACAACTCTACATACACTATTTGCAAAATATCATGACTTAGGATGTTGTACTCACAACTCTCATTTTTTCACACAATTCTGCTTTCTCATCATTGTTAAAGATGTTGGGTACTTCTCCGGAGTTTAACATATTATTGACATCTTCAAGGAATCCCTCTTCTTTAATCTAAAAATGTAAAAATCATTTTGTAGATAACACACAAAAGCGCATCGGCAATAAAGTCGGTTAAAAAAGTAGTAAGACACAAAGATATAAACAATCCTATCATTAACAATCCTTTACCTGCGACTCAATGAAGAGGAATACCATCATCAATTCAGGTGTGCTGGACTTCTTCAGCAAAGTCTTTAAGTCTTCACGCCACTCATTCTTACCGTATGTTCTGCTCATTTCCACCTGCGTAGTGATTATCTTATTTAATATTGGTTTATTATGTACTTACTACTTACTAACTATTTTTTGTCTGCTGCTGTCTCTGGACGTTTTTTCTCCAGAGATCCTTATTTGACATATAAAGTGATCGATTTTTAAGCTCGATCTTTGTCTAATGAGAGACAAGTAGTATAACACATATAGATCACTCGCATACAGCTACAAATAGACAGCGTCGAACCAGTTTTAATAAGTAATTAAACCAGCTTATATTGAGGTAAGAGAAAATAGTTTAATATCCATCATTCTAACCCAGAACGTTTTGCTAAAAATGTAAATCGAAGAACATAAAAAAAAATATCTGCATTTGTGTCTCTAAAAATCAGTAACAATTAGCAATTAGCAGTAGCAATTAGCTGTACGAATATAAACTCCGGGTATCGAATTAATAGCCCGATTTCTGGATTATACGCAGAGTGATTTTGACTGCTCTCTTTTATGATATAAAAATTATTCTCAACATTATAATAAGACAGTGCAATGTTCAAAACTTTTGAACATAGCCTGCCTGTACTAAGCCTTAGCTATTTGCCTTACTTATGCTAGTTATCTTTGACTTGGCTATACTTGACCTGGAACACGTCGTACTCGTTGATGTGCGCGGCGAGGCGGGTGAGCGACTGCCTGCCGGAGCCGCCCAGCCCCACCAGCAGCGCGTGCGAGCGCGGCTGCGTCAGCACGCGGCAGATACGCGACACATGCTCAATCGCGAACCTGTACAAGTGTACATTACAAATGGATCACAGATTCCTAATTATTCCATGGAACATGACTACACCGAAAAAAATTTAATTCCAATTATTTTTTCCACCACCACACCAGTCCGTGACAGAGGTGTTGCTCCAGTGCAATATCAGACATATCTGCCAATGTAGGACTAGATTCAGTTTTATAGACTCTATTAAATTATTTAGTGTTGTGGTGGCACATTGGTTAAGGTTTTGCAAACACGTGGGTGTAGGTTCGAACCTGGCATGTACCAATGTGACTTTTTGAATGTCATATGTACTTTGTTAGTTAATCTAAGACACTACTGACTAACGGTGAAGGAAAACATTCTATGGAAACCTGGATTTGAAATCGCCAACACGCAGTGAGCTAGCTTGGTAATTAATGCTCAATCCTTCTCTGTATGAGAAAAGGCCTTTTGCCCTTCAGTAACAAGCTGATTTATTCATTTCTATTTATTAATTAATTATTTGCTACTTTTTTTAACATATTAATATGGCCTTTTATAAATACACGAGACTGACAAGAAAATGAATAGGTATATTTTTAATTAGTGTCCTATTAGGCCACTGTTTTAAATCATGAGTAACATCGATACAATCGAGATATCAGAGGTCCGATTGGCCAATAAAATAAAAGATTTTAATAATTGTATCTACAAATTCACAGGAGATAATATATAACATTGTAACTAACCTGAAGAGCACAAGATTCATAGGTTTCTTTGACATATTGTTGTACTCAACCAGGAACGCATCAACGGTGGAGTTCAAATGGTCCATATTGGTAGTCTCCATGTAAAATCGGGTGTCGACTTTTGGATTTGCAAAATCGCAATAAATCAGTTTTCGGAGATCTTGGTCGGTTATTTTCTGTTGAAACCAAAGTAGTTAAAAAAAATGTTTACACTACCTTTTGCTGAATGCTTCTTTGGACTGGTGCTTTTTCACGTTGTAAGATACCTATATCTATGTAAAAAGCCACGCATAAAAAGGTACACTGAAACTGTACTGTTTTTATGCCATCCGAATAGTTGGTAGAAAACATGTGAACACAATGCAGGTTCTTCTTCTTCTTATCGTATGGTTGATTAACAACCTGGTGTCAGAGTTTAAACCACCCGTAGGTCTCTGACATGGCTTTACACACCATTGAAAAATCTCTCAGGTGTGCTGGTTTCATCACGATGTTTTCAAACAATGCAGGTAACGTACAATAACGTAATAATGTCTTTATACTTTTATGAAATAATCTTACATCTTTGGGATTCTCAAGTATTCTACTCAGCATGTGATCGAAGTCATCGTTCAAGTGCTTAGCGGTGGCGGCTCTCAGACAAGTGACAAGCCACTGTCGGTCCGACTCTTCTACCAGGCGGTCAGAGAACACGCGAAGACATTCGTGTACCCAAAGCCGCTTCATGGACTGCAAGTCTGGAGTTACTTCAGGTACAGATAATAAAACACCCTGAAGAATAAACACCACTATTTAATTATGCATCTGTTTTATATTAGGTACATAACAGAATTTCGTATTCCCATCGGCCAATCTCACCGGATTGTGTATGCGAACACAGGTGCACATTTTAACACACTCACAGTCTAATGGGATGGCAATCCGACACGACCGCAGATAAATCAGGCGCAGGTCTAACGTGCCTCTCGAGGTATATAGCAAGTGATATTTTATCATACCTACATTTATTATAGGCACATAAATTAGCGGTGCATAGAGCCTTTGATTCGAATCCGAGACCTGACTCTGGAGAGTCAGCAGTCTCAGATACAACAATTATACCACTAAGTTTTTAAGTAGATAAATGACTGGTTAACAGTCTAAAGTTATCTTGGATTTAATAATATACTCGTAATTAGAGAAACCGAATATACCTTCCAATATCTTTGTACTGGACCATTTTCAGTTTTTTATTAAGTTACAATTACTTTTGTTAGTTTTCGGCGATCTTAATACAGATAGTAATCTTCTTACCAATATGACTTTAGAGAAGTCTCGTAGATTGAAAGTGTAATGAGATTTGGACGGCGTGGGTAGTAAGTTTAATCGACATTCTTTGTACACCTCTAATGTTCCCCACACTAGCTCATCGATACATGGATCGAATTCTTTGGAAAATCCTCTGGAAAATAAAAATAAGTAGGTATTTCGAAAAGCAGTAGAAATCGTTTTGTGAATATTAATTTATCGCCAGAGCCGAATTAAACTTATGGCTTTATTCCTTACATAAATCTTTTAATATATGCTGCACACGTAGCGAATATTCGTTACGATTGAACTGGCGCTAATTCATCAACCTCATCAAGCCAGAAACTTTGCAATAATTTGAGACCATATCGATATAATTCGTTCAGATCAAATTGCAGTTACATCGTAACGTTTTACTTTTACATAAGTAATTGACAAAAATGGCACGGATTGAATAAAACTCCCTTGCCTTTAAACCCCTAAAAAATCTCTACTAACATACTATTTAGTATACGAACCTAGTATCAAGATGCCACAACATAATCCTGCTAAAGATAACTTGAAGAGTATCATCATCAAACTCATCTATACAGTAAAAGGAGAAGTGACGAGAGAACCTCGGCGTTACAACTTTAGCGCCTGGCGTCGGCTTGCCCATAGCACACATGAACTGAAAGACGATAGCAGATATTTCATAAACTCGTATTATTATGATGGCTTCACAAGTCTTATCAAGATCAAAAGATCAGCGCTGCATTTGCTTTCTTATTATTACTTTAATTTCGTCTCGCCTTTTATAATCCTGCACGATCGGCGCCGCGCAAGTGTCATCCCTGATTTTGCAAGCGTCTGTAGGCTATGTTAAAGAGTATAAAACAACGTAGGTAATCCAACAGATATTCACCTGTACATCAATTAGGTTCATAGCGACATTAGTCTTGCGGTCATACCACAGGCCAAGATCGATGCCCTGACGTAGCACTTCGATAGGTGGTTGTGCACCGTATGTCTCTGCTTGAGGCATACTGACATCGTCCACGAACACCACGGAATAGCATCCGATTGGTGGACCAAACACGCCTAGTAAACAAAATACCTATTTAACCATAGAATATATTTACCTTGGTATGCACAAAGGTAAAGAAAAAACCCCTAATGGAGGAATTGAACTGAACTTACTATATAAGATCGCTAAAGCGGGAATTATATGCATAGCCACGACCGGGCGATCCGTTCGGAATCGCAGCATTTAAATTTCAGATGAATGGGGAATTACGAAATGATTTTTATTTTTCAAATTAAAATAGAAATTATGAATGTTTCCAATTAAAATAGAAATTATGAATGTTTCCAATTAAAATAGATAGATTTTATTATATGTATAGATTATAATAGAAATGATGAAATTATGTAGCTATTCATGTTAGTAGGTAAACTTTTTTAAATTTTAACAACTTTAGACTATAAAAGAGGATAACTATCTTACCCTTCCTTCTTTTATCCAACTTTCCCATGATGATATCTTGAGTTTGATTGCAGTTGGTTTGTGCGGAGAAGGCCATGATTAGAGCCTTGTATATTTTCGTATCCACTCTCTTTACTAAGAAGTCCTGTGAAAGTTCACCAAATCACATCAAGATTCTCCTTGAATACGAATACTCATTTACGAACCAACCAACATGTCCGGAAAAAAGCTTTTACATTGAAACACTTTTAAAGCCGGTCCTTTAGCCGTCGTCACGTTTCAGTTTGCGGTCTAACGCAATCAATATAATTTAAATTTTACCTAAAACTATGATTTTTGTACTTACGATAATATAGGAGGACTTGCCAGTCCCAGTGGGTCCTACCATCATTACCAACTTGTGGTGGGTGACCATAAGCCTGAAGAGTGCTAGATACCGTACGCTATCTAGTGTTGTCACTAGGATCTGATTGGGCGGAGTGTCTCGACTGATGGGCGGCGCGGAAATCACATCGTCCGCCCACGGCTTCCATTTACCTTTACCCTATAATTATAAAAGAAAATAATGGAATAGTTATTGAACACAACCAAAACTGAACTGGTATTAATTGACAAATAAAAACCGTTAAAAATATTAATAAGTTGTTGCAATATAAAAGCAAGATGAATGCATAGCACACAGGAAACGTAATTCTACTGAATACAAAAGCAGTCATGCACTGCATTAAAATCAGTTTAAGCCCCGGCTGTATTTTATGACAGGAAGAAACACTAACATAAAAGTATCTGTTGCAGTTAAATAGATTGGAGTACAGCCTCTATTAAAGAATAGAGTATACTTTAGGTACTTACTTCCTTGATAAATCTATAGTCGTACACCAAACCTTCTTTTGGTATAGTAAATATATATTGCTTTTCCGGCTTGGCTATTTCCTTGGGAATACCTAACGCTTCTCTAACCTTCGGATAATAAACATAATATATTTAGATTAGAATGCTGAAGTTTAATAAAAAGAATATCTTATCTACACAGATAAGTCTCATAATACCTTATCAGGGAACTCTTTTTCCAGTAAGCCTCGAAAGAGCATGTCAAACTTTGGACGGCTATCGCCTTCTAATGTTGCACCGATTGACCAAATACAGGAGAAGAAGAAAACTCCCTGGAATTTAAAATACATTATAAAAAGAAACGTTTCAATTATAAAGTAGGAGGACGGAAGTTAGACGGTTTCTTCCACTCCAGTCCCCCAGAACACGACAAAGTCGCTGGGCGGCAAAGCTTGATCAGGGTGGTAACCAGCAACGGCTGAAGCCTAGCCAGCGATCATGTTGACGCTACTAGTTTGTAACTTTTATCCCATCATTAGTCGACTAGCTTGTTGGGCATCAGACCGTGGTCATTGCATTAGAAGGTGCTGTTTTTCAACTTCTGCCCTGTCCATTATAAAATACCACGCCAACAAATAGGTACTAAACGATGATTTAATATCTTTTTTAAGTTATCAAATACCAATCCCAAATTTATATTCTCCCACTCTCCAATCATTTTATACATAGTTGCATTTGTTCACGCGCGGCACTGTATGCGTATAGTATATAATTGTATAGATCGTGGCTGCGTGGGCGGATCAAGGGGGAAGGGCTTTAGACCCCTTCATCCCCGGAATACCTACAAAATACATGTACAGTAATAGCATAGCAAAAGCGGTGCCTTTTATGGGATTCTTTTATGGAATTAGTTTTAAAGCACTCCTTGAATTATAATTTAATCATCCGGGCTACACGGTCTACCTCGTACACAACATATTGTGTGCAATCTAGAATGCAATGTTTAAAAATATAAAACGTTCATTTTATCGTACTAAATGATAATACAGAATAACTCATATTAGTGGCAAAAATATCTGTATATAGTATCATGTTTTAAACAAGAATAATAAAATGTAAATGAATGTTACCTCGAGTTGAGCGCGTATATCGAGATCCGATATCTGCTCGAGGTACTTTTCATCGTGAAAGTCATCCATGAAGCAGTCGAACAAATTCATACAAGCCACCACTATGTTACTGCGGGACGTTACGTACATTTGCTGGAAAAAATAACAAAACTTTGAGCCCAAAGGCTAAGAGCGAATGGATATTAAACCACCATACCGATCTCAGAAGCCTTGCAAGCAATATTGAACTAAAGACACGAGCGTGGAAATAAATCTAGATTTATTTCCACTCTCGTGTGATGTGTAGTGATGCGGAGACTTGTGGCATTTATTCACTTCAAAGCGGCAGGATCGATTTTGATGTTCCTTTTTTGAGTGGATCCCTCGATGCTTTATATTTACAATTGGACCTGGTAGGTGGTACTGCGATCAGGTTAAATAAGAACCACGGAGCGAAACAGGATCAGCCATTTTATAATAATAAATAACAGTGGTAATATTACTTAATACAATAATTACAATATTTATTCATTCCTCAAACAAGATTTACCCACCTTAACTAATCCAGATAGTTCAACAAGCCAAAGCAAAGGGGACATAAAGCGGTTGAAGAGATTCCTTATGAGGTTCCGATTGACTGTGTGAAGAGTGGGAGGCAGTCTGTTCAGCCACGACTCCATCAAAGCCTTCCAGCCGAGGCCTTTGGGCTCCATGTAAATCATGCCGCATCGGGATACCTGCCGTCAATAAGCTACTCTATAGTACCACACCCCCGCGACATTCCATAAAAACTAACTTGTGTAATTGCCTGGCTTGCCATACATCCGGATATAGTCCTGATCGATTTGGTAACCATGTCCGGACTTTTGTCCGAACTTGTAATTACGTTCGGATTATAATATAATTCGCGCGCATATCGACTACACCTCGCCTCTTCCCACCTAGTGTAACCCGCTTCGAATCGCCGTCTGCCAATATCTGTCAATAATGTTATGTAATAAATCTTTGATTGTATTTCATCTCATTGCCATTTATTTACAATCATTACTGTTTTTGTTTTGTTCCAGTTTTCCCAATTTCTTCAAACAATATTTTAAATACGCCTCGTTTTATCCCCAGTTCAGCTGGACTTAACTCTCAAAAATATGGCAACCCTAACTGTAATACAAGCGCGGGCCTCACATGTCAATCATGTCACGACAAATTATTCATCACATACACCAGTCAGGTTACGTTCATGAACCCTAACTCAATAGTATTAAGTATAATTTTTTTTAAATCAGACTGTACTGACTGAAAGGAAATTGCAAATTAGTAAAAATAGGATTGGGATTGGGTAAGAACTTCAAAGGGTGCACAAAAAGGGTGTTTCCTCCCTATTATATTGTCATGCGAAATCATAAGTTACACTGTCATGCGAAATCATAAGTTTCGCATGACACTAGGGTGCTTACTTTACCCACCGGAGAAAGTCCTAAAGCACGACATAGTTATCTTTACCGTGGCCGGTGATGCTGCCTCTAAGTCCATAGGTTCGAACACCAGATTAGTGGTGGGGGCCAGCTGAATGATCTCGCCGCTCATCAAACACAACTTCTTGTTGTCATCGAGCACTGTGTTTAAGTTCTCTATCCAAATGGCGTCCACTGGACCGTCGAATACTAACCATTTCCTAAAATTGTAGCCAGAAACATAATAGGATTCCAGTATTTAGTATAACCAGTGGCATTCATTAATAATATAGGTAAGTATTTTTTTTTTACGTAAAACGGTTTTGTCATCAAAACTAAAGCTGTGTACCAAATATCAGATCAATCTGTCAATAGTAAGGGAGTCAAATATCGATTACTAAATTTGAACCAAATAATAAACAGGTCAAGATATCTAAAACCGTTTAAAAACAAAATTAATCGTCATTTATTTCAGAATAGATAATATAATGTACGGATAGATCACTGCACAATGCACACTCTTACAAGCATGCTGATTAGTTATCGATATTAAGAAACTATTTTTGTGTATGTACTCTTAATATTATTTTATTTAGATATCTACCTTCTACCTATGTAAACATAGATACAAAAACTCAAACCTATTATCGTTAGGAGAGACGGCAAAGGCTCTGTAGCTGACAGCGAGAATACCGTCAGACCATTCGTGAGAGACCGGGTCAAACTGACCGTACAGCTGACCCATTGTGATTGACTTCGGGTTTATAACTGTCCACTCAACTGCATGCTCGTCCATGAGACCCTGCCAATCAAATATTAAAATAAGAAATCTCATCGTAAATAAAATCGTGTTGTAAAATGAACATAAATTTATGTTAGCGGATTCGTTGTTAGAATAGCAATATAAACTGATCAAAACTGAAAACGCAACATCTCCATAACGAATCTGGATATACAGACGGACGAAAAAACTTACTTTTTCAGATACGGCTTTCAACGCAAATCCAAGAGCGTGATAGCATTTAGTCTTCCCCGAGAACGGCTGTCCGACCAACATAAGTCCGTGTCGTACTAGAATCATCTCGTACAGTTGTAGCACCTGGAGATAATATCATGTTAACAAATTAATATAAAAATATTTATATTTACTAAAATAATTTCATATCCAAAGTTGGCCCCGGCTGTCATGAAGATCTTTGAGAGTCGTTAATGGGAGTGAGTACCCTAATAAAATCCTGACAACTAATCTAACTTCAGAATATCGTATCCCTTTGGGTTGCCGAGGTCAGATAGGCAGTCGCTTCGTAGAAAACTGATTATCAGCTGCATCCAGTTAGATTAGAATCTGACCCCAACAAAGTTTGAGAATAATAAATTAATAAGGCTAAGAGGATGATGAGACCAGATATAACAATATTTGATAAATTTAATAAAACCGCATACATTATTGACATAGCAGTACGTAACACAATACTGTATATAAAACACACACCGAGGCCAAATATAGGCTTTAGCAATTCAAATTCAAATCATTTATTTCGGACGCAAAAATCCATATCAATCCAATAGTGTCCAACAGAGATAGTGTGGTAGTTATCGCGTTAAGACGCAGGTGTAAGCCTGAACATTAAGCCCGCACGGCAAGTTTCCACTTACCCCCCTCCTTTCTAGAAGCTAAAAATGTCTTCGAAAATATGAAAAAATTAAGTCGTAGTTACCTTTTCAACGAAGTTGTCGCTGCATTGTAAATTGTGTGGTACGCAAACTTCCCTGAGACTAGCAACCAAATGTGGCAAACCGGCCAGCGGGAGCGGCAGACCAGGGAACAAGTCTCCAATGATGCCCTACAGAATATATAAGGTCTTACTTTAATAACGAATTTGAAACTAATAATTTTTTTTTTAAAGAAAAAATAAAATTATCAACGAGTTACCTACGTCGACGTTACTAGCTGAAGGCGCTATTTGTTGCTAGTGCAGTCTTTGTCTAATTAAGAATGTTACACCCTTTATAACTTTATAACTTGTTGGTAAGGTAAGGCTATTTTTTCGATATATAAACTTTTTTTTTAAATGAAGTTAGTATTGAAAAAATATCCATCCATCAAAAAAAGAAATCAATATACTTTTTTAAACACGCAGGTAAAACACATTTGCCGCGTGCTACAAATTTAATAAAATCGCTAGAAAAGAGGAGTATGGTTAACAGGAATAATTATAAAAAAACATATTTTTACTGTTTCACGTTGTTTTTTTGGTTATTTATATGGACGATGATACAGGATCTATTTTATTATATACTATAGATTAACAAATAAGTACTTACCATGAACAACGGCACATCATGTTCAAGGAACTTGGGCAGGTTGACATCTTTGATGGAGCGCAGTAAAATCAAGTCTTCGATTTCATCAGGATATCGTAGTTTCAGTGCACCGGCAGCGCGTAGCACTGACTTTACCGCACGCATACCTGACAATAATAGTTTTGGAACCAGTATAAAAACATGGTTCCATGTCATTGCTGAACTAATTAATCATTTTGATCTACATTGATCATCTTTGATCCAAGCTTCGCTGCAAATTCCAATTTGCTTCAAATAGTTTCTAACATTCTTTATTAGTTTGTCTTACCGCGAAATAAAATATCTACTTATCGATATCCGAATTCCAGATCTTGAATACCTCATGATTTACGACTTTGGATTTCATTCAACGTAAATGTTGCATCTAGATTGTGGTCGATTGACGTGATCATTCGTCCTTGATCGCCTAAAAACACCCCGTCGACCGGCCGTAGATCAAAGGAGGATCCACTATCAATCGAATGAATTCGATAAATTCAACACAGTCGTTGATAATAATATGTTTAGAAAAGTTAGTCATATTCGTTGCTCTGTAACGCTTCTGAACTTAGTTGCTATTGCTAAAGCAATATAAATATAATAATAATAAATATAATAATCGCTGTATCGGCAAATAATAATAATATCTATTACTACGTTATATCGGTTTAAAATGGTTATCAAATCCTAATTGCATCTTCAGACTTATGGTTCTATTTGGAGCATGCAATTCTTTCTTTGAGTTTATCCAACGAAGAGTTTACCAATTATTATAAACGTTGATCTAAGCAGTAAGCATTAAGTTAATATTTTAAAAGCTCGTACCATAATCGTAGTGACATTGCGAAGATAGCTGTTCCGAACACAGCTTGTAAGTGGCGACGATCTTCACGGCAAGTGGCTTGGCGTTGAGGTATCCGAACGCGTACAACTCTATCTCGGAGATGAGCACGTAGTCCGGCACCATCATAGCCACGGAACGGAACAACGCCTAAGTTAAGTTAAGAAAGTAAGAAACTGAGGATGGAAAAGCATGCTTGAACGGTATTTGTTGGAGATAGTTTTCGAATGGATTGTATTAATTCATAGTTTGGGATAGGTTATTATATCGGTCATCAACTTCGCGTCTGATGCAGGTATCGTATATCGTATCTCTTTTTAAAAAAAACTTATTAGGCACCTTCAGATTATCAGGCAGCTCAGATCGGCCAGCATATCCAGGATTCATAGTAATGAAGCAAGCGCAAGCCTTGTCGAGCTGCAGTAGCGTGCCTTCAAACAGCAGTTCGTTAGCTCCCGAATTGATTCCTCGCTGAATGGACAGAATCTGTTGCGCCACTACGGAGAGCACCTCAAGGTCGATTCGATTAAACTCGTCGAAGCATGACCAAGCACCGCATGATGCCAAGCCCTACGAAAAAAAAACAATTCAGGTAATTAATTGGTTCGTGGATGTTATGGTACCTACATGAGGCAGACTTAATGTCGTAAAGCATTCTCTACCAATCAACATTTGGATTACTATGGAAACGCTTGGAATACACATATGATTTCTTCATAAATGCTTACTTATTGTATG
The DNA here is from genome assembly GCA_936450705.2 of Protodeltote pygarga. Lineage (NCBI taxonomy): Eukaryota > Metazoa > Arthropoda > Insecta > Lepidoptera > Noctuidae > Protodeltote > Protodeltote pygarga. The sequence goes on along the minus strand of OW388250.2, from coordinate 12,840,352 downwards.
TTAATCATCCTAAGATAATGTATAATATTTTTAAAGTATTTGTTTTTATATCTTTACCTTAAAGAATTTGCCGAGAGCAATATAGTCTAGACCATCAGAGCAATTGAACACGACACATTGTTTTGCCACCGCCTTGGCTAAATCTTTGACGGTCTCAGTCTTGCCCGTGCCAGCAGGACCTTCTGGCGCACCACCTAAGATAAAATACGATATTACATAGGTCACATTCCTTGATGAACAGATTCTAGTAGTAGAAGCGCCTAATTATTTTTTTCTTGTTACCTTATAGTCGTTCATCAACCTAACCTATTTTTATTAGCTAATGAAGGGCTTTTAGTATTATACTTTTTTTTTAATATGTACGGTCGAATTTCGACCAATAAGCGACCACTATATTTCCTTAACTTCATTGATAGTCTGTTTATCATAGTGCCAGTTATACATACCTAAATTGAGATGCAACGCTCCAAACAGAGTTCTAAAGCATCGGTCAGTAAGCGGTGTGACGACAAGCCGACCAGTATTGCCGAGGTATTCGTAACCGTAAGCCAGTGTAGAGTTTATCATACGGGTCATAATCTGCATTGTCTTGTCTTCTTGTTCCTATAAGTAGATTAAAGGCCGATTTAGTAGCGAATGAGTCGGCAATGCGGCAGACCACGAAGATGGCGGAAAGAACGAATAACAGTAGTAGCAAATGCAACGTAATCTTGTTTTAAACTTTAATAATATGCTTAATTGATTATTTCATATAGTTATTTAATAAGAAAATTTGTAAAAAAATTAGAAAAAACAACTGATACGGATGGGATTCGAACCCACGATCTTCGACGTACCGTGTCGAAGCTCCAACCGCTGAGCCACCGCATCCCACCAGCACCAGTCATGATTATTTTAAATAAATTCATCACTGTTTTTTTTATTGCCATAGAATTGTATGGGCGTATACCTACAGAAATCCAAGCGCTGTTTGAGAAGAGGCCTTTGTCTTGCAGTGAGACAGTTACAGGCTGGTTTATTTATTTATTCAACTCTTCTTTTTCTTCTTATCGTGTGGTTGTTGAACAACCTGGTCAGAGTTTAAACCGCCCGTAGGCCTCTGACATGGCTTTACACACCATTGAAAAATCTCTCAGGTGTGCTGGTTTCATCACGATGTTTTCCTTCACCGTTTTAGCAACTGATAATTAATTTATAATACGCACATTACTTACGAAAAATAAGAGTATAGAGTATAGAGAGTAAGAGGTGCGCGCCTTGGGATCGAACTCGAGACCTCTGACTTGTCAGTAGACGGTCATACCACTAGGCTATCAGTGCTGTTATCAGTGCAATAATTTATTCAACTTAAGAGAAGATATTTACCACCCAGTAGTATCGTATCTGTGAAAGCCAGTTGAAGTCATTGTCTTGCGAGACTTTAAAGTCTATGAGCAGCATGAGCACATCCCTAGCGTGGACATCTAACACCACCAGCGCTCCTGAAATGATAACAAACGTTAAACAATGCGTTTTCGATATTTTGCAAGATTAAAAAAGATTGTTTTATTACTTTGCCATATAAAACAAAAGATGTGATGGAATGGAGTGGTAAATTTAAAAATCGCGACAGACTTTATATGAAAATCGAAAGCTTGAAGCCATCAAACTTGTATTGTTATTTTATTTATGCGTCTTTTGTATCTGTATCTTAGATTCCAATTTAGAATTTGAATCAAAAACTCTTAAATCGGTTTCAAGATGATTTTTTAAACCATTATTATGACCTGAGATGTGGGCTTTGAGTATAACTATCAGTACTTATAGCTATAGCTGATCATCAATAAGTCCTGATAAAAACGATATTCTTATAATCCTTTTCTAAACTGTTGTTCATTTACCGAGCGTAATCCTGTTCTGCAAACTGAGCTCGCCGCGTACCAAGTCAACGATCTTCGATATCTGGTAGTTGCACTTCCCCCAATACGCTCTCATAGCCTCGACGTCTATATGAATGGCCTCTGTCACTTCTAATGTCCAGTAAGCCATCGCAATACATTGAACCTATATCAAAATTAAATATTTGTTTATTATCAAAGAGGGGTTGCTATGAGTTTGTCCCGAATATAAGTAATATAAGTAAGATTATATTATTTATATTCGGGTAAGAAATATAATTTGTGATTGACACATTATTTATTTCCATCTGGGTTTTATTGTGTTGTATATAATAGTTATATACATATTAACTTCATCTACAATACAGAAAGATACAGGAAAACGTAAAAAAAATACTGGGTTATTGATTCTATATATGTTCTTATACAATACTAACGGCTTGCCCTGGCCATACAAGCACCCATTGCTCACGTTTCCGATGCATGTAGTCGTCATATGATTGGGATACTACATTATGGACAGATTGCTTCATCGACTTTTCTAACTCCAGCAGCCATTTTTCTACCTGAGGATAAAATATAACGTTTTAATTACATTATATATAATAATAATAAATATTCTTTAATTCGTATAGCAAGTAGGTATTTTATATAGCGACCTAAGCGACTCCAACACTTTTGGTAAAAAGACAAAAAAAAAATCAATCAATATTGTACAGTTAATCTAATTGCAAAAAAACCAAAACCAGTATGAATTTTGAAATGAATATGTTTAATTTATGACAACAGGATCTAACTAAATTTCCAAATTCTCTTCTACATTCCATCTCAGATGGTAGTAGCACACTTAATAATAATTCTTAATTATACAGTTTTTTTTTTAAATATTCTTACCTGTCCTCTCGCAGCTACAGTATTTATGGTAGTAGTAAGCTGGACTATTTCTCCTTCAGATGATTGCATGTGAGTGACCACCATATCATCTGTGAATGTTAATCTCGCCATACCCTCGAAGCACTTCTTTAAATGAGGCTGTACACTGTTGATAATAAATAATAAATAGCACTGTTTGTAATTGTTTTACTACCCTCCCTCGTGTTGTTCCCCTTTCCCTTCCTCGTGAAGTTTTTGCAGTCCAATTTCTATAATAATCCGTTCCGTAATAAATATGTTTCATCATATTCAGTTTTCAATCAAATAATAAACTTTTAATAAAATCAAAAACTTTGAATAAATGTTATGGTTAGCAATGGAGCTGTTACCGCCTGAGTATCACGCGTGTGAGCCTGGTTACGATATTTTAAATAGAATACTAATGGGTAAAATGGAATAACCCATCTTCATTCCTTAAAAAATATTACATTTATTTCTATTATAAATTAACCGATAGCCATAGCAGACCATAGAAGTTATAAAATAATGATTTACGATAAAACTTAGAACACTTAAACAAAACCCACCGTGTCGGATCTTTGGTCTCGGATAAGATCTCCAACAGTTCGTCGTTGGATAAGAAGAAGAAACGAGGGAAATATAAACGTTTCTTCTCTAAATATGCATTCAACCCGCGTTGGACCATCTCTAACAAGTTGTTAGACTTCTTCAGTCGGTCTAACATTTTCTCTATCATGATCACATCGAGGACTCGCGGTTCTGTGAAGGCGGCCTTCATTATCTCACGCCACATCTGTAAGAGGATTACGTATAGTAAGATATTTCATATAATAAGTGGTTTAAAATGCAAGCTACAAGATTTTCTAAATCATTAGAAGTTGACTTCATAATCGTACAGGTAACATGGTTGTATAGCTATTATGTTCTGATGTATTTGCCTGTGCGAGACCCAAATAAACAGTTTCTTTCTTTTCTTTTCTTTTAAGTTCAACAAGTTAAAAAAAAAATGTTTACTAATTTTATAAACATTTTCGCGTAGCCGATTGCTACATCGCTTACTTAAAATGGTAAAGGAAAGAATTGTGAAGAAACCACCACTCCTGATAGATATTCTCGATTTAGATAACTCTAATGCTAGGTTAAATTCATCAGCAATCCAAACAAACCTTATCGACAGCACTGAATCGTCGACCCTCCTCGGGAATTTGCTGCTGAATATCTGGAGAAGAGAAGATGGGCTCCAAGTACATCCAAGTAGCCTGGACTTTCAACCATTCGTCTAAAATTTCCTGTAGAAGGACCAGCTTGCCCTCCCAATCACTAAAAAGAGACAGCCCATTATATAATATGTAAAAATATCTATAACTGCGTGAATAATTGTAATTTAACGTACTAAATGGTATCTTCAAATGGTTTGATATACGGCGAATTCTTCATAGTCTGAGTCTTGACGATGTGGTCATCTAACAACAATTGAATTTCGTCGACACTTGATAGGATGTAAGTTCCAGTATCCCTGAAAATGAGGACATGTTGTACTTTATTTACGATTTAGACAAGTAAGAAATATTGATTGATAGATAAATATAACGCCTGATTCTCTCCGGTCATGTTGGACTATGAGAGAGTGCATCTGCGTTTGCGCAGACACACACCGACAGTGGACTGGAACAGTGTAGGCCGGTTAGTTAAGGACGCAACTTAACCGTAAGGTAAGCAGGACGTAGGGTTCTCTCAAGTATCTATGTTGTAAAAATACTAACTTGTAGGTGAGAATTTCGAATTTGAGATCGGCCCATTCCTTCATCATCTTGTCTAGAGCCCTCTCGAGGTTGTTCTCCTTTGTAGCAGCTTCTGAGATGCTCTCGAACTTATCGATGTAATCCCCAAGCTGGAAATCAATGACTTTCTCCAACGATAGTTCTTCGTCCACAACGATGGGAAACCCAACGATTTCTGAGATCTTTTCCCAGTGACGCGGTTTCATGCCAGGGTTTCCTAGTGTCTGTATGATTGGCAAATGCGTCTTAAAATCATCCATTTTCTCTCTGAAAAAAATCGTTTATTTTTTTAGCTTATCTAGGCCGTATTATAAGCATCCGCTTTTGGCTAACAGCTTTAGGTAAGGTCAAAATCGTTAAGCGACATTTGAAGTTCCTCGTTACCTCACAGACACAGCCAGGCGATGAGTATCCGGAACCTCTTGAAATGATTTTTCCAATTTGTACACAATTTTATAGTAATAGCTGACGTCTCCCTCAATATCCTCAGGATCAAAACTACCGACCTAAAATAATTTGTATTGAATTTTTTGTTCATACATAATATAGTATACATCTACTTTCATACATAGTATAGATTAAGAGAGATTTAATTGTTGATTGTAATTCGCGCTGAGAGATTTTTTGTAGGCTACGCTGATAGCACGTGCTACGCTCGTAGCTTCTTGCTACACTCGTAGCTCTCAAACGAGTAAATAGTAATTTCCAAAGATATTGGAAGTAAAGTAATTTCATTTCATTTTTTTAAAGGTATAAATAACTCTTGCCTTCGATGACATCCAAGTGTTATGTTTCTCGAGAAAATCATATCCTGCATCGAAAAGTCTCTTAAAAGGTACTAATTTATCGAACACAGCCTTTCTCTTCGGGTACTGAGACAAATCAAAACCAAATGAAGATTCTTCTTCGTTGAATTGGTCAATCTTTGTTAGAGCCATTGACAACCTGCAGATAGGAAGTAGATAAAAATATAATAGAAAATAAGTGTATCTTTTGATATTATGACAATATAATATAGCTATAATATAAATAGAAAATATACTTACTTCTCGTCCAAATGTCGAGCTCTTGATACGTATTTCGGTAACTCGTTGATCTCTCCCCAATATTGTACTTCGTTAACTTGTGTCTCATAAATGTCCAGGTCATCAATAAATTTGGCAATGCGAACCTTTAAGAAAATGTTTATTAATTATACAGTCCGACATTACTACATTTTATTTCATGTTATTAACCAATGCCAGCTACGTGTAGTTGTTAATTGATGTAAAAATAACTATAAAGACCTTATTTCCGTATTTAAATTCAATGAACATAATATTATGAATAATGTTAACTTTAGCAGTGCATAATAGGACACGTACTGGCAACTTTTTACGATGTGCAGTTTGTTGTGAATCTTAAGTACAAAATTTATGAGAAAACATTCATGCAAATTCTGGGTTTTAATAGGTACTCAATTGGCTCTAAAGAGATTTTTCGTCAATTATGCAATGGGACCACCAATTGGTGTTAATAAGCAGCAGTAGAATTAAATGGATGGATTTAATATAAGGAACAAAGTAGAGAAGGAAATAGATGCCTCGCAAGATAGATTTAAATAAAAGAAGAAAGTAAAAGGAGAGCCTGCACCAGATAACGGGACAAGAAGATTATTATGCAATATAAGTATTTTATCACACACCTTCAGAAGTTCTTGGTATTCTAATTTCTTCTGATCACATATACTCTTAGATTCTTCTATAATACCAGGCATACGAGCATACCTGAAAATAAACCGTTGTAACCTTACTACTCTAATACAGACTCTAGGACTAGTACAGAGGCTTTTATACAATACTATCAGACACGATTGTGAGTGTATGGAATTGAATACGCAAAAATGTGTATGGACAGTCGCCATATTCTATCTTAGCGATTTTTCTATCGTTATAAACGTTTGCCATATAATATTTAGTGGGTTATGGTGTTATATATTTAGATGGATATGTAAAAAAATAGTCCACCGTAGGTACCGTGTGAATTTTCTAGTAATTAGTTTTTTATTTAATTAAGTTAGGGGAAGTTTAATGTGTGTAAAGGTAGCAATTGATATAACAAGTGTGAGATAACTCTTCGTTTTGACAAACTTTTAGTTAACCAGCCATCCTGACAACAGAATGGCTTTAAAATTCCTATTGTTTTATAATTAGGAATTGATAACTGAAGGTTTAAATTAGCAAATAGGTAGCAATTTATTGTATAGTTTTAACGCTAAATGTAATAGGTGGACCCGCCATTCTGACGGTCACTCTTTTTCCATTCCAAGTTTCCCATGCTTTCGGTTTCAATATGCGAAACTCAGCATCACTATATTGTTACTACAAGCTGATATTCTGTTAAAGCGTGGTATCTCTCAGGTCGAACCAGCTCTATTACGAGCTAAAGTCAACGCTACCATAGAATACACAGTAGTTCCTACTCACCAATGAAACGTTTGGTTATTGGCTTTCAGCTCTAGCGGTGTAAAGGTGGTGTAGTCTCCTAGAAATATGATATATCTCATAACGTTGCGCAATTTGTCTTCCATTTCAGCAAGGCTGACGTCCTCTACCTTCTTGACATATGCCATCAGATCCATGAGAGCGGCGGTGTCTGCAGGCGGAGTTAGAAGTGTGTTCGCAATACCCGCGTACTCGTCGTAAATACTGTTGACAATTACAAAGTTTAAAAGGCAACTAATAGCTGTGTAGCTCTGGCAATAGCAAGCAAGGCTACTCAGTATGAAGTCGGGAACCCGATTTCCAGGTTGAATTCCTGGAAATTCCAAGCTAGTACCAATTTCAACAAGCTCTTCCCCTGTTACATAATCTAAATAGTAAAAACACAAAAAAAATACTATACCAAGTCGAAAATAAATATTATAAAAATTAACCCTTTAATCATCAATTGGTAATCTTCCGTCATTCTCCTCAACAATGTATTGGCTAGCCGCGTCGCTGCTGTTCGCAACGAGTTAATTAGCTCTCCTCTCTGCATTTGAAACATGCCAATCACGATAGTCCCCTCCAGCTTAGAAGGGATCTCTCGAGCCAATTCCACGTATTTAACAGACTCCCTACAATATTCTTCAAAGGTCTTCTCCGGGCGAGCGTTTAGGAAATCCTCAACTTTAGCTTGAGACTGGGAAAATAAGTAACTTTTAAAGATTAATTAATTTCAAATTGATTTTTCCTTTAGAAGAATGGGATAGTGAAATGAATTATTTACAAAATATTCCTTTATTTATTTTTATGATGTTAACCACTCTCATGGTCATGGTGCGTATTTTGTTCGTATTCTATGAATTTTTATATGGGGATTAAAGGATTTTACTATATTGATTATTATTTATTCCAATTTCCTTACCTTTCCGTTGAGTAAACACACATAGTCATCAAAGTCTTGCACCCTTAGTTCTGGACCTATACGTTGATCTGAAATCAATTCTGCTATTTCCTTTTTATACTCTTCCACCAGGTCAGTATCTATTATAGGCTAGAAGAAAAGAAAATGTTATATTGTAACATTGGCAGGCAAGTTATATTATGCTAAAACAATTTTAAGCTAAGCTATTTGCAGGGGATAGTTAATTTTTAATAAGTTACCTTTAGAGTTGTTTTCGAACTACTAGCCGTGTAATCTTGATATAGTATAGTTTCTAAGCGAGGGGATTGTCGACACGCATCCATTAGAAAGTCGTATAAAAGACTCAACTGGTCTTTGAACTGCCGAAACGTGGGATCAAACTCTATAGCTTCGTTTTGAAATGCCAAATTAATGATGAACCCTTGATTTTTTCCCTGCAAGTTATACATTTATTAATTAATTTGCTATTACATGCTAACTAATTTAAACAAATATATAATAAGCCAGCTTATAACTGTTCCAATGCAGGGCAAAGGCATCTTCTCAAACACAGACGAGCATTAATCACCACGGCGTTGGTTCACTACGTGTCAATTGGCAATTTCAGAGCATTAAGTCCAGGTTTACTCACGATGTTTCCCTTCACCGTTAGTCAATGATGTCTTATGTGTTAGGTATCAATAACAATGAAAAAGTCACATTGGTACATGCCAGATTCGAATCTACAACCGTGCTTGAATTTTATATGAATTTGCTTTGCCTTGCTTTATATTATTAAGTCAATGTCGGCGATGACGATGATGAACTATTATGTAGAAACAATAATTTTCCAAAAGATAGAATAATAATAATGATTGTGTGATTTAATTCCTAAGTAAAGCCTAGGTGATGTTATTACTTACGCCGACATCCGTAACATAGTCCGTAAACTCCTCCATCGATTTCAAACACAAAGTTTGAAGATTGTAAGTCATGATACACGCCAAGCAGTTGTAGAAGTGTTTCATTTTAGATGCCTGTTTTGGTTCTGGAATTAACTTCTTTTTGCTTCCCTGGAATATAGTCAAGTCTAATGGATATGCTTCTTTAAAGGTCTTAAACTTCTAAGGAATTTAATGAATACTATATACAGAAATATACCAATCAGGTATATTTCTGTAGTATTCATTAAACTACAAAAATAATATATCATCTAATGGCCGTACTGATTAAATCACTGTTTCATAAACCATTATGAAACAGTGATTCAATAAGTGCGCCCTTTACATCTACGCAAGATTGCGTGTATAGTTACGAGATGTAAAGGCGTCCCCCATGCGAAATTCTTGGTTATCATCCGTTCTAGGTACATAGGTATATCTCGTACACAGTGATCGCTAAAGAAATAGAGTTTAAAGGCAGTTTATATCTATAGGCCACTAAAGTATTTATTTGTCTTGGCTTAGTCAAAAACTTACTTGAAGGAAAACACTCTGTATAGTAGGGATCCACTGATGTGTGAGTACATTGCCAGCTGCCTCTATATGTCTCTTACAAACAAAACAAAAGTCTTGCAACTCGTATGCCTCGTTTGTAGTCATTATATCTTTCATACTGATAAGTCTTAGATCACTGAAACAAAATATATTGTACAAAAATTATATTCTTTGGAGTTGAAACTGTTTTGTTATATGCTCGCGGTCTTGAATTCCGTTTAAGGTATCAAAACCAATACTTGTTGTCTTTTCTTGTCTGGAAATTCGCAGTAGTAATGTAGTAGTCTGTAAGTTGGTCAGCCCAGTGGCGTGCCCAACAACCTTTTTAAAAGTAACATTGAAAGAAAAAAAAAGTTTTGTATACTTACTTCATATGGTAAAACAATATTAAGTTACATAATTTATATCGGCTTCATAAAAAAATTACGATAGGCACGCCCCCGACCGATACTTATTTATTTAAATATAAGTACATACACAACGTTACAGTAACCAATGCGTTTCACAGATAATTGTGTTGCTATCAGTTTAATTGAATTGTGGACTTTATGCTGACTATTTTTAAGTGTGTATTGTACACTCTATCTTCAAAGATCACAGGTTAAACACATGTTATGTGTAATTAAAACTGGGATTATGAAAAAATTACTCACTTGAATTGCTTCCACCAAATCTGCAGCACTTGAGCGATGCAAGGATTGACACTGTGAAGATTTTTAGTAAGATGTTTATGAGCAACGACGTAGCGGTTCCTCCAAGCGTCATCTTTCATGGCTAACTCTTGCTTAAGTGGTGTGTCTTCCTCTTCTAATGACTCTTCCTGTAGATATGCATAAAAAGACTTTGTTATGTAAACGTTGGATACTTTTGGATAACATTTGATAAGAATTTGAGAAAATACTAACCAAACTTTCAAGGGGTTTTTAGCTGGAGCGGACAGAGTGCATGCACACTTTTACAGGCGCTTAGCTGCAGATCAGTAGATTTACTGCACTACTTTAGCCCGGACGTATTGCTCAAGCACTTACTGTTAAAAGTACCTAACCGTTAAGGAGAAGATTTCAACTGAATCTTACCGTGTTTGGATCTTTCAGCACGAAATCTACTATAGCTTTCTTCATACTCATCATAAAGTCTTCACGCATTTCATCGGTGCATGTAAACAAAGTTTCCTTCCATTTCTTTAATTTCGGTGAAATTAGATTGTGTACCCTGTAATCATAATAATTTATAATTCCTACTTACTAAAAGAACATACTTGAGCTTTGAGCTTTGACTGACATAGACTATACACGATGGCGGCAAAGGAAATGGGAGTCACCTCGATCCCAATTAGTACTAATTTTACCTAAAAATCGATAAAAACGTAGGTACTAAGTTGGCAGCTACAAGCATGTACCGACGGCACGATTACCGCAACCTATAGATATTTCTACTTACACGTTGCCGACCCAGTAGGTACTGGGTTATGGAAGGGGGGGAGAGGACTATGGAAGAGGGATTGAGCCTTTGGTGCACTCACGACAGTGCAAAACACAACGCACAAAATCAGGTCGTTATTCTGTGAGAGGATCAAGCCATTCTTACGTTGGCTTAACCACCACCAAAACTAAGGCTGTCACTAAATTTCATGGAACAGGTTGATAATCCTATGACCACTAACGCATTTATTTTTTTTTAAACATAGGACTAGATTTCGTTGAGCATCGCGCCCTTCTCACACAAATCAAAGAGAGATACTTATAGATCTTTTTCTCTTACCTCAATATTATTTTATTATCCAAAGGTGCTACGTGTATCGTATCTATGCCGTAGCGCAGGTAATAATAGTACCGAAGCATGTTTTGTTCTTCGGTGGTGGGTACTGACGTAGGGTCCTGTTCCTGATCATCATCAGACTGACATATCAGGTTCACAAGTTTCAACCTAAATTCTTCTCGAGCTTTTCTCATAGCCGTAAAGCTTTGCATTACTGGAAAATGATATTAGTTCCATTATTGTAGAGTACCTACTTAGATACCTACCTAGAGTACCTACATTAGGTACATATTTGGTATTTTTTAAATAATAAAACATAACGTTACCTTTATGATGTCAAAGAGCTAATAACTGCAAAATTTTAAAACCCTCGACACAAATACCTCATTTTTTAGCTAAAAACACTCGATCAAATAATCTTTGAAATAAAAAAAACTGAATGTAAATCAGTTTTACCGTTTGGGAGCTGCGATGCCACAGACGGACACAAAGACACAGACACGTCTAACTTATAAGGGATTAACGGAAAAAGAGGAGTTCTTTTTGCGTTGGGGGTTAAAAAAATTATTGCTGCCTTAATAGTACAAACAAGTGCTGACTCCTAGCACAAGTTTCTACAACTTCTATCGAGAATTTGAAGACGTAAAAGTTTACTGCCGAACTTGGGTATCGAACCTGTATCAGCTAAATCAAGACCGGCTGAGCAAACGATGCTCATCAACATATAAAGACTAGCTAACGAGGCTGTATGTATGATATTATCTTATTATAAATGTTTATGTACCACTGGACTTTCTCCGTGGTACAAGCTTCGAAGCCTGTAATTTTGCAGCTTTGGATACCGGTGCTGGTAGTTTTAAAACGTTCTCCGGTAATGAAAACAAGGGTCGTGTCCGTATTTTGAAATCTTCGGGCATTGAAATCTTTGGTATTTTAGGCAGCTTTATGTCGGAAGACGAAGGTGCAGGCTGGCCTTTCTTCCGTGTAGGCTTATTGTTCCTCTGCATTTTGCTTGCCTAGAAACAATAATTTAATTGTATTGTATTAGTATTGTAGATCCTTTCTCTTTATTGTAAAAAAGTATTTGCAAAAAACATAGGTACGTTATCCTCAAAGTTCGTGTTCAAACGAATTTTGCTCGCACAAACCACACTCGCACATAGTACTTATTTTTAGGTGTGTGTGTGTAGGTACCTACTCAATTAAAACGCTGCAAAACTAGTTAATAAAATAGGGCTTCACTGACCCATTCAAAACCCACTGTCAGTGAGGTGCTCCCTTACAGACCATGACACAATTGCTCGGTGTCCTAAGAACCTTACTTATAAAAACATGTCACACTTAATCACTGATTAAATTATAGGTCCTGTCCTTGTCATTTGCATGCCACTAAATAGAGATGGCAATTGACTTATGTAATACCTACCTATTACTTTTAATCTTTGTTTATGAATAAGAGTGTAGATGTTAGTACTTTTCGAGAAACTTGAGTCGGGCCACTGACAATTTCAAATTAAAAAAAAATTGTAAAGAGTGACCTTACCAGGTAACAATTGCGACCCTTAAATATGACCACACCTGTCTGGGACACGCTGTTTGAACTAATTTTGAAAATAAGTTATTAATTTCTATTTTTATCAGATTTATATCATTTACTTTACTATTGGTAAATACTATGGGTTCGTAGCGCCCCTATGAAGATAAATAATTTCATTTCAATAGTTCCAATTTAGTCCATCAGAACAAATAAGATTGTGGCACTGTACCAGTGTCCAGCTTGGCAAACAAGAGTCTGAGGTGGTGACTGCTGGAACTAAAAATAAAAATCTTAAAAACTAAGTTTGTGAGTACTAAAATAACTTAAAAGTGATTCATTTGATTATTTTTAATAACAAAAAATCGTCATAGAAATATGCAAGTACCAAATATCTTGTAATTTTGAATTGTAATATGAGAAGTGCGCTAGTGGCGCTCTCAATTTATGCCTCTTTTTTGCTCAACTGTATACTGCTGCGTTTTGTTGTTGATGTTCATATCTTAAGTTGCTCTACAAAGCTGTCTACATCTTACATCAAACATACATTATATATTAGTATTTATTTTCATGCCAGATAATAAAATATAACTCATTTTACTTACATAGATTTAGTTGAAGGAAGCAATATTTAAACGTAATTTGACAGGTCTTGCTTGCAGCAAAGCGATTAAATATTTTCATGGTTTTAGGTTAATTCTAGCATAACAACTAATTTCGTGTTTAACTAATCGAAATAAAGTTATAAAAAGCACATAATTGACTACGATTTACCTGCGAAAAACTGGTTCCTAAAAAGGTAAGCACGGAAGTAGTATACTTTTGGTACTATCTATAGCTACAAGTTGCTATGAATTAACACTTATTTACTCTAAAAATTAAATAAAATTAATTAAACTACAAATAAAGTTATATTTATAACTAAGTGTCATAAAAACTGTTATTGTCAAAGTATTGATTTCTCCATGGCAACAAAACATTCTTCATTTGTTTTTAGGTTGTTTTGCTATTTTATTTTTGCGGCCAGTATAGTATTGCCAATATAACTTTGCCTGTCTAAAGTGCATTACAAATTAACGCCGTCTCTGTCGCTCGGACCATTCACGCTTACTTATATCTCGCTCAGTCAGTGGAAAGCTTATCTTCAAAGTTATATTGACAGTACCTACATTCAGGCTTATTATTAGAGGCCAGAACCTTCTTACTGAATCCAAACTATTTTGAATGTTTGAATATAATTTCAATATGGTTTTATGTCACATTTATTTACAATTCTTTCAATTCTATCAGAGTACATTATTTTATTGTCATTAGTACAATATTTATGTTTGTAGGTTAAAGAATTTGTCAATGAAGCTTAAAGTTCAATCATATTCAAAGGTAATAATTGTTAATGCCGCTATGGTGAGGCAATGAATTACTAATTCAATCACAATAACATTATACTTTTACAACTCTACAATAAGTGTATTTACAAGCTATGGCCTTCAACGGCTAAATAAACTGTCTGTCTTGCTCTAATGATGTCATAGCTACCCATATAGGTACCTACCTCAACATATATACAGAGTTGTGAGTTTCATTGCAGGATTAAGTGTGTCAGAGCCAGTTGTGAGTTAATAATATGGTTGTTTTTTAATACAGTTGACCCACAGAGCATAATTGCTTTGAAATTTGACATTGTGTGAGTGAAATTTTGTGTTTACATGTGCTCAAACTGTTTATTTCTTCTGCTTATACCTAGTTATTGTTTTGAGTATATCATTATAACCACTAAAAGTATTATTGTTGTGGCACAAACCTTAAATTATCATTGGATTTGCTTATTGTTTTCAAAGCATTTGTAAGTAATATAAATAATAAGACATTTCAATTGATTTTTCTTTACTATTGATAATCTTTCAGATGATACTGCAGCTGGTGAGAAGATTCCACTCAGCTCCTGTGTGCCGGTCTGCTGAATCCTCCCTGCTTGCTAAACTCCGGAAGAAAACTGGCTACACTATTGCTAACTGCAAAAAAGCTTTAGAAATGCATAACAATGACTCTGATAAGGTACAATTTAAATTCATATCTTTAATCAGAACATAAACCATGACATGCATGCATGCCACACAAGATACAATGGAAAATGCATAGCATTGTGGTATTTGAAAGGTTAAGTTGGAAAACATTTAATTATGGTGCATCAAACTCAAATCCGTTAATAGTTACTTTATTTATTTACTTAAAATACTACTTACTGCCTTAACAAGCAAAAAAATGATTATTTCCAAAAATTTAAAACAATATGTAGTTTCCTTAAAAAAACGTTGATGCACACTAGGATTTCCTCATGTTTATTGGGTGAATAATATAATTTCACAATGCGCAATTTTTTTTAAATAATTTTCAGGCTGAATCGTGGCTAAATGAGCAGGCCCAAGCAATGGGCTGGGCTAAGGCGACCAAACTAGCTGGTAGGGCAGCTCTCCAAGGCCTTGTTGCTGTAAAATTTGATAAAAACCATGGTGCCCTAGTGGAACTTAACTGTGAAACAGACTTTGTGGCCAAGAATGAAAAGTTTCAGAAAATGATTGAAGATGCCACAGTTGCCTGTTTTAAGTTCGCTCATACTCATATGCAATCTAAAGGACCTATAACAAAGGTAAGATATCAACATAACATGTCTGCCAGCTACTTATTGGCTGCAAACATAATTTCTAAGCCTGTACTGGGTTCAATCCCCAGGTTAAATGTTATTAGGTTAATGGAAAGTTCTCATAGTTAATATTTCATTGATAAAATATTCTCTAGAAGTGCACAGCTTATCCACTCAAATAGTTTGCAGTACACCCCACACTATTTTGGAAACAAGTGAAAATAAATAAATACATTATTTAATAGTTTTGTATTTTTACTTATTTAAACTTAAGGCGCTGTGCACAGTCAAGTTTGGTAAAGCAAAGGGGGTGAAGCATGAAGAAGTGGGAACGAGCCGCCCCGCCCATGGGTCCCGCCCCTTCCGTCTATTGCAAGCTTGAAGCAAAATAATAGATTGCGAGGCATCGCGCAAAACTCGCCATTGCGTAACGTCCATTATAAATAAAAGCGTAATTTCGTCAGTAATATTACAAGTGCATTTGACCTATCGTGGCACTGGCCCGCTTGAAATGTGCGTGCCCGCGGCAACCTCTAGGTTCGAACCCTAACAGACATCGTATATTTTTGAATTTTTATAATACGCAATATAATAATTAGTAATTACCTACATATCTTCTTTTTGTTATTTTTTAAAATATTTATGTTCATAATTTTGTTTTCTTATTTTTAAAATAATGAAACAATAATTGTTATTTTCTAGAAAAGATTATATCAAAATTGTGCAAAATTAAAAAAAATGTAAAATTGTATAAACAATCATTTTATGTACCTATATTATATTTATCAAAATAAAAATAGACAAAAAGTAAAAAACTATTTATTTAAAAAAAAACTTTTTAGGTACTCTAAAGAAAAGCCATTAAAATTGCATTATAATTGTTTAAAAATAAGAAAATCAACAAAAATAAATACTGAACATTTATTTCAGACAAGAAAATAGAAAAAAAAGTAAAATAATAATTAATAACAATTATTTCAAATAAGATAATCAACAAAAAGTATCGCTCGATGCGGGGATGGAACTCCCTACCGGTCGCTCTCGTAGGTCACATGTGCAACGTTCAAGACCACTAAACCAATTGGACGGTATTGGTGGTGACGAAATTACATTTCCCAATATACAGCTTTCAACAACAAACAAGATACGTAAATAATTTCTGAGCGGAGGCGGAACAAAATGACATAGGTCCATCTAGCAGCGCGCCTCAGCGGTCACTGTCGCTCCGCGTAGAAATGAAAGAGAAGGGATAATGGCGTGACGTTTGGTTCGACTCGTCCGAATTATTTATCAGTAAATATATTAATTCCTACTAATATCTTATTTCAATCGATAAATACAAGTGAGGGCTCCCTTTATTATTATTTATTACGTAACTGTTATAAATTTCATCAAGATTGGTTTATAAATAATAGAGATAAAATTGCAGGAATGTTAATTTTAATGGTTGTTTTATGATTTTTTTTTTATCGAAAAAAAATACCAAAAACGTGTTTTGAAGCCGTGAGTTCTCTCATAAATATGATCGAGAATAACATATATTTTTTTTGCTACTCTAAAATGTATACATTAGGCTAAAAAACTGTTTAATTAAGCCTATTTTGACTGTGCACAGCGCCTTAAATGTAAAATTTAAGTTTTTAAGTGTCTTGGCTTGACTGGCATAGCAGTTTTGGGAAAAACGGGAAGCTTCAAATAAAACTCCAGATACAGGCGATGTTGTATATTCGAGAGAGCATAGACATTAGACAATACCTATGTCCTATTCCATAGACAATGTCTTTATTTTCAAATAAAGCGACTACCGCGTACAGGTACTTGCAATAACAAAGGAATATCTAAATACATTAATTTTAGTAGATATTAGTCATCTGAATCCACCGAATTTATTATATATAAAATTATATTATATTATATATTATAAACTTTCAGTCGAATATAATGTGAGCAATTCTTTAATCGCTGCTCAACATATTTATGCCACATATCGGGTGTCACATTTGTCATAATAACCAACATTCAGCACGGCGCACCAATATGCACTGGGGTTGTACGGCACACACAGTCTTTGAAGTAACCAAAGACGGTCTTTCGGCACTGCCGGACTGGTGCGCGTCTCTCTTAGTGTCTCTCGGCATCTCTTTGTGTCGGCAACAACAAAGCGCGCAAACCATTTGAACGGACGAACTGTATGGTTGTGCATGTGGTAACTGACAGCATCAGTCATTTTTAGCACAATGTGGTTTTCTCACTCTTTGGAGAGAGAGATAAAGATGTTTTAAATATATACCTACTTCACAGGTTGTAAATCTTATCTGCTAAATGTAGGATAGACTACTAGCATGCAAAACTGACTCGCACTTGGGCGGTTATTTTTATTGTGGCAAGGAGTCTAATTAACATCGCATTATGCTGCCAGCGTTTAGTAGATTTTATTTGGTATGTGCTTATGCACTAACGGTACTTAGTTAATGTCAATAAATAATAAAAATAAAGTCATTGCTTTATTAGTTGATAGTTTTAAAGAAAATGTTAAATAGAATAAAAATACTGGGCATGAATTTCACTAAATCAATGAATTGTGTCGTAAAGGTGCAAGAACAACCGCTCCCGACACCCTTACCATAGATACATGATTATTAGCAAAATTCACTGATAATAAAAAGTAAATGATTATCTTTTCCTATTTTACAATACAATCGCTGTATTCTTATGTAGTTAGCTACAAATTCTTCTCCTTGCTATCGTTGACGCTTTCTAGCATCTTGTTCACTCTGCTTCAGGACCAAAAAAGAAACCAATTTTCTGGTCCACTTCATGTAACAAGCTCTCCATGTTTGAACTAAAAGTCACTGATAGTTGCAAACCGTTTATTTGACATTTGATTATACAGTAATTTACGAATAAAATGCCTAAACATTTATGATTATTGATCTTGTGTTAATAATACCTATTTCAATAATTTTTTTGTAACATTAGTCCATTCAATACGCTTGAAATGGCAGAACATGTTGATATTATTTATTAAGCATAAAACTATTTTAATGACACGTCATGTTATAAACAATTAAGTGTATCTTTATCTTTTTATCCGCTCTCTCTGTAGAAAGTCTTACTTTATGGGGGTAATGTTTTAACAACCACACTAAAACATAAACAAGCAATGACGAATACACACGCAGTGGTGCTGATTCTCTTGTACATCCCTCTAAACTAATTTTACCCTAACTATATCTCTTTCTAATAAACACCATAAAAAAGACAGCAAATTGAACTATAAAATTAGAGCTGTCAAATTAGTCTACGTCCTTGCAATTATTGACATAAAATTAGACGAGACCTCTACAACATGCCGAGAGCCATTCAAAAGAAGTGAAGTGAAGTGACTAAATTCTCGTTGATATCACGCAAATGGACTAGTTTGACAGCTCTAAAAATCTTCTATCTTTTTCTAATGATCTCTGTAAGAAAGAAAGATATTGAGTCTAAATTAGTTTAGAGCGTTTGCCAGAGAATTAGTCAGTACCTATATACCCACTTGCCTTTTTCATATAAAAAATGTGAAAGAAAATTCAAAAAATTGTGAAGGAATCGAGGCAGCTTTGTTGATTAGAACCACTATTGTTATCTGACCAGATGGTTACCGTACCCATTCGTTTGCGATATGCGCTAATAGCTGATTTATTTTTCAGATGGAATTGGACAGCGAACAGTTAGCCAACCTATCCTCAGAAAACGGTAAAAAGCTGTCGGAAACATTAGCTTTGTTTATTGGATCTGTAGGAGAAAACGCAATACTGAGGCGAGCTGAGTGTTGGAAAGCGAATAGCAATGACGTCAAAATTGCCGGCTACACGCACCCCGCACCCTCCGCACCGGCAGATTACTCCGCTGGGAAATACGGAGCTCTACTCGCTTACAAACAACCAAAAGATACTGAAGATGTTGGAAGACAACTTTGCCAACACATAGTCGGCATGTCACCTAAAAAAATTGGTGATGTAGAGAGAGACAAACCCGCTAAAGACGCTGACGATGAAACATGTCTCATTTTCCAAGAATACTTACTGGACCCCTCTTTTACAGTTGAGGAAGTGTTGCAACAACATAAAGTAGAGATCGTCGATTACATAAGATTCTCATGTGGAGAGGTCGTTGAAGCAAATATGCCTGGCGTGGAGAAACAACCATTAGATACGGTCCAAACCTTACAGTGAATAAAAGTTATAACTATGTAATAGCACACTCTACAGTTAACAAGTAGTAGTTATTTAATTAAACATGTTGTTATGTGATACTGTAATCCATAGTGCTTGTATTTATTTTATATAATTAAGGAATAAAATCTTGAATATTATAATACTCGTATAAATTTCCTACATAAAAATATTATAGAGGTCAAAAAGTTTAATTACTACAAAAAATACAATAATTAATATACATTATTAACATTTTCTGTACGAATCCGCATGGACTACATTCTTCATTTTAGCTTTTCCTTTCCACAGAAACATTCTGCAGTCTTTTTTCCAGAACATAGCAATTTGGCAAGGTTCAAAACAGTAGCCATGATAGCTCAGTACCTCTGGAGAGACGACGTGGAGCGCTAGGGTATTCTGCTCTCTCGTTCTAAAGGGGCCTGTGGTTGCCGGCCGTAGAAGGCATCCACATGGACAAACTGTAGCAATCTTTGGTGCAGACATGACATTCATTCTGTTACATAAATTAATTCTTTGGAAGTTGCCACACAGCCTGAGCTCCTCGACGGCACCGGTGAAAGATTGCGTGGCCCGCAGCGCGAGAGGCCTCGCATTTTGGTTTTCCGGATTGTTTCTAAAACCAACAGAAGATAAGGATTTTTTTGTGATATTCGGACTGTCTTCCGGACTTCTGTCTTCGAACTCGCTCTCTTTATCAGAATTATCATCTGTGTACATGATTGCTGTAATTTACGTTTTTACGAATTTGAAATGACTATGACAGTTTCCGTCATTTGTTTCCCGCCTCCATAAAACGGTCGGGTTCGTTCGAAAATATGAAAGAATTTTACGAAAAAGTTTTCTACTCATATTTATAATTGATCACGCAAACACCTAGGCCACCAACCACATCATGTCTTCTAGTTTCGGATAGTGTATATTGTCTACCTAGTAGTGAATTCTATTTTACTTCATAGTACTTAAAAATTTCACGTTCACACCGATATTCTCTGAGAAGGTGGTCCTACACCGAGCCTAGCCGGCCTATTCGTACTGAAACCAGAATGGCTCTAATACAAAAAAAAACAACGTGGTAGTAAATACGTACTATAATAAATAACAATAAATATAGGTCACTATAAGTGATTTCGTCTGCATCGAATCGATTTACGATCGCAACAAGTACTTACCGCTCATGGTGTAGATACAGGCAGGTTTAATTATACTGACTAACGGTAGCTCGATGTGGAACAACTACTTCCTATGTTGCAAAAAAAAACTATGAGATCATAATAACAAATTCGATATAGGCACCTACAAACCTATTATTGACACTATTGTAAAAAGTTATGTGCAGGCATTGTAATTGGTATTTGATTGGCGGTGTTGATGGCCTACCTGCTTGAGAATTCGTTTCAGACGCGGATAGTAAAAGATTTGGCCACCGCGCACTGTGGACAACGTGTTTAGTGTATAACAATAATACTGTAAAGTTTCATCAAATTCCGTTGTAAAAATGTAACATCCACACATCATCACAAACTTTCACATTTATTCATATTAGTAGAATACAACTCGACTTAGAACTTGAAACGAAGATCTTGTGCCTTCACAGCCAGCTCAGCCACGGTTGTAAACACTAGTACCGCAGTACAATGGAATTTAAAGTAGGATTATAAGTTGTGTATAAGTGAATAAAAGAGTAAGTATATGGCATACCGATAACGTTATAAGCAGTGCCATAACTAGGGCGGTGCCAGCTGTGCCCAGCAGGCACAGGGTTCAGGCCTTGAAGGGGCAGAAATTACCAAACCAGGGCCAAGTTTTGGTCAGGCATTGTCGCACCGGGCACATAAAAGTGCTAGTTACGGTACTGGTTATGAGCCAACCAAAACAACTATAATTAATCGGCAATAACGTATGGTTCGCGGTTCGATTCCCAGACCGAACACTAATAATCAAGTTTTAAGTTATTAGTCTGTCTGTCAAGTGTCATTTCGTGGAGTTTGGTAGGTATTGTATCAGCAGTGAACGTGATTAGAGTCGGTGTTTTAATTTAACTAGGTAGGCTCTAACTAAAACTATACCTAGCTACCTAAGCTTTATTTATTTCAGTTTCCAGTCAATATACTTGACTTGACCTGGTTTGACTGGAGTAGCACAGATAACACCTCCCAGGAGTAAGTACCTGGTTTCCAATCGATATTTTCGCAGCTCAGCCCGGGCGATGTCCTGGCCGTGAGGTTCCTGGACATCAAGCAAGGCGGATGGCAAACCGGATTCAGCCTCCCGCCAGCCCTTGTCAAGGTGGGTGCGCAAGCCCCTTCGCGCGCGACGGATGGGGTCAGCCAGTACATCGTGCCTCCTGACCCGCTCCGCTGCTTCCTTCTGCGGGAAGATACTCTGTACCTACCTAAGCGCACTTGAGTACTTAAGTAAGTACACGCATACCTAAACAACTACGTTCTGAAACTCCGTGGACAAGGCTATCCATTGTTGTTAATGTGAAATCCTCTGAAGTAGGTAGGTACCTATACCGTAGGTATAACAAATCACTATTTCATGTTTACCAACAACAGAATATTGGGCAAATAACAAACGAGAGTGAATGCAAAATTAAGTACCTGATGTCCAAATGAACAAAGTACGCGTCCGAGCGTAGATCCTATGTGAAGAATAGCAATGTCACCAGCGAATCATACCATATGTGTGACCATAATGTGGCCCGTCAGTACACCTCACTCCTCTGGTATGGTCCGACGATAAGTGATAGTGATCGAACCGTTCCATACTCATAGTCATATTATATGAGAAAGTGAGATAAATTGCATAATTATACCGTTGATGGACGAATATCAGGTGGCGCATTTGAATTCTTTGCATAATTACTTATGTATCTTGGTACTTATTTTGTAATAATTATTGTATCGTGTATCAATAATTTTCTAAAATAATTTTAATCTTGAGTGACTAAGTGGCACATAGCATTGAGTGGGTACATCTACATATTCTTACAATAATGTTATCTAAAGTATCTACAATCATTAGATTAATTTTCAATAAGTTCTACGTACTTATAATAACTTAGATTTAATATGTGTAGGTATATACGAAAACTAGGATCCTTAAAATCAGTTGGTATCGATTTAACCGATTTAATTTTTTATCGATTTTAATCGAGAACTTCATCGTGAAAATTGTACCAATATACCTACCTAGGTACCTATTTAATTTTTACTAAACTAGTTTTATAGGATTCAAAACTGCCTATCTCAAGTTTAATAAATTCACGCTCGCGGTCCTCTTTTCCCAAATTTTCACATAAATGTTCGCTTACTAGCCAACTATGACAAACAACCTGTTCCGCCGCATCAATTTGTCGATGTTCTAATTGAGTCGTTAAGAGCTGCCGATAACTAGCGATGAAAACGCGATAGTCGGTACGAAGCCACATATCAATCTAAACAGGTAGCCGCCCAGACTTTCGCGGGAATTAATTCATTCCTCTCCAAGTTTTATTAAAATATGTAAGTGCAAGAAGCGTGAAACAATTTTCTTTTTGTGGTTCGCTCGACCGTCGTCCGTGGACGGTTAGTCAGCGAAGAGTGCATGGACGCCGCGGTCGTCTAGTCGGGTCTCATTGTTACGCTAATAGTGACGATACGCGGGTGATAGTTGTAGTGCACGCCTGGGTTATGGAAGCAGTCTGCTCCTGAACATCCACAGGAAAATGCACATCCTGGAGATTGGTGCTGATCAAGTAAATAATTACTCACGATTAATTTGTAAACAGTGAAAGAAACTGAAAGTGTTTCCTAATTTTTCGTAATAAGCTTTATTTGGCAAAGGTTCGCAAGGACACTGACTTGCGACTCGAGGTCAGCCGAGAAAACAATAATTTATACCTACTCTACAAAGTTGAAACTACTGGTTACTGATTCTTTATATTTATTTATACTAATGAAGATGGTAATTCTCTTAACTAAATAAGCAGGTACTACTAATATACATCCACTTAAGTACATTGCTCTTTGTTAACTTAAACCCATTATGATATTATTCAGTCACTCCTTAAATAATTTGGGTAGTTAAAAAGTAACTAAACTACATACATACCTACCTACTTACAATATACCTACAAATTATATACTTAATAAAACATGAGTAGTATAAAGCAAACATGCAAATTATCAGATAAAATGCATTAGTTATCATCACCGATATAAACGCACTCAGGCACATTTCTAATTAAAGCACTTTATATATCTTCACGCCCTGATTGTTTCCCGGAGAGAGCAGAACCACAAACAATATCCACAACGTGCAAGTCTATGCTTATTTGTATATTTTATCAGTAGGTTGTAAAGCGTATGCACGTCTGTTAACTTTATAATTATGTTTGTAAACAATTACCTAATTAATGGTATAAGGTTTAAATTTATTAAATATTTAACCCCATTCAATACCATAATCATCAGCGTATATTATTTCACTGCCGAACATAGGCCTCTCCCATAACCCCCATTACTAGGTACTAGTTATTTTAATTTTTCTGAAATTCAGTGAAGCACAAAGTGTAGGTACCTCATAGTTATCATGTAGTAGTATATTTATCTATAAACCGGAATCAGTTAACTCCACAGGGTACCTAAAGTTTAGAATCACGACTTTTGCTAGTCAATGCCCTGACATTTTATTTAACTTTAAAATATTTTTTAAGTAATTCTTCCAAAGATCAAGGTAGCTCTGTAGGTGCCTACTATGATCTGATAACAATAATAAATCTCGGGTGTGAAGCCTTTATTTAATTATTAAATAGTTATCATGCGTAATAGGTATAATACCTATCACTTTATGATCATCATTATTATGGATTACCTACCATTGATCAAGTAGGTACCTAGATTACAACAATTACGTTTATTCAACCGCCACACCCGGAGGTGTATTGTTGACCGACCTACAATTCGCTACTGTTCAGTCATTTGTCCAACTTAATCCATAGCCTGCCGTCCTTGAGACGCTCCTATACTTTGTAATCTGCCCTACCCTACATCGCACACATCGCCTACCTAAATAAAGGGGTTTCGTGATTTTATTCGTCTTTAGACACGCCTTATAATTTGCGAAACAATGGACTAGGCTAGATAATACGGTGCGTGATCTTAGATTCCAGATCAAAACGAAACAATGGAAGCTTAACTTTCAGATAAAGTCCAGTAGAAGTAGGTCAAAGTTTTCTGTTCCATTCAACTCTTGAATACAATGCGAGTATTGACGCCCTAATGACATCGTAATTCAATACATGTTAGAAGATCGATTACTCTAAATTTTGTTCAATTACTTAATACAGTATTTTTTAAGTTGTTATTTTATTATGATCACAGGAAGATGACGGAGGAAGCGCACGCGCAGCCGAGGCGGCATTTCGCACAGTGCCTCGTGACCACACCACCTTCCTTGTTTGGAGAATCACGGTAAGTCAACAATTTTTTAAAGTCTTTAACAAATCACAGCCATCATTATAAAAGTCTAGTACATCTATTGTACTCGTACCTTTATAAACATCATTAAAATGAAATCATCCTTCATAAATTTGAGTGTCTCGCGTACTAAAGGTGATTGTCACGATTTCCTCTTAGAAACGCTGAACTTAAATTGACCTATCACGCGAAACTCGCACGATCAATTACATTGATACATACCCACACGCCATTAGTTTTAGCTCATAACAAATTTCGCTTTCACTGTTGAAGACAAAAGTTGTAATTTGAGTCATCATCTCGTGCCATACATTGGTAACATACGCTATTCGAAATGTTGCAACAATGTATCGTGACTACGAATGATGACATGTTTGATGTATTAAAAATAGACGCTCATTGCATGTCACAAAAGAAAGCTTGGCAGAAAAGCCTTATAACTCATCTAGGTACTCTGTCCATTTGATCAAAGAAAACACATAAGGTGCATCACAATCTGACATTTATAAAGATTTTCTGCAAACTTTATATATGTAGATAGTAATGATCAGAGTGGGCCACAAAAGAAAAGATGAGAATGTTGAGATGGATCTACAGGAAGCTGTATATGCGGACAAGATAAGATTTTTTTTAAATAATGAAGGAGCTTAAAAGTAACGCCAGTGACTGAAAGGATAAGAAGATAACCATTTATCTTGGTATTCGATTTTTTGTGATTGGTTGGGTATCTTGAATTGTGTAGAAATTACATGGTTTTCTAACCATGTAATTTCTGTCACGTCAAATGAAGGAACGTCACGGATATTACACGAACAGGACGGATATAATCGTTGACTGGGAAACCTTCCTTTAGGTATGGATTTAATAGAGATGAATAATTGAAAAAACGATTGACAAAAACTGATGCGCCGACCGTAAATAAGATTAGGTCAAGGGCAGGAAGATGATGATGATGGAGTTGCAGCAGGAAATAGGAATCCAATTAGCACCAAGCGCACTAGTTTAACAATATTCAGTGCATAAAATCGGCTGAAAGTTCTAAGCAGTCGCGCTATTCGTAGCGGGTGGCCGCAGCATAGCATTACAATTTCGACACGGTAATAAAATGTAACTAAACTTTTTAGATTTTAATTTGTTCACTTACTTCTATTTGCTTTCAAGGCAGATTTCTAGACATGATACACGACTTGATTATGTTTGTCAGTAGTATGTACTCAGTACAACGCATTTTAACATGCCATACCAGGTAACCACTGTCATGTCTTAAATTTAAAGTACCTAAATCAGCTTTCATACTCAATAAGTGTTTTAGTCAAGCTGCACCAGTGCATATGATTTTAATGTTGTACTTAAAGGGAATTATGGCAAAAAAAATTATGCTTACCTAAAAGATTTCATGTTTCTGAAATTTTATCATTCAAAAGTTCCAAATTCCTAAATCAGCTGGGTAAAAATTAACCATGCGCTTGGCACACGCTTACGCACTATGGACCAACGAACCCAATCCCAATTTTTATATATATACAAATTGAGATTAGGTTTGTAGTTCAACAGTATCAATCCTCTTTTGTCTATTTGAATTTTGGACCAAAAAAGGGCAAAAGCTTAAGTTATGGATGGTTTGATTTCAGTACGGTTTTTTTTTATTTGAAAGCGGGTCTGTTATCGGGATGGTACCTTTAAAAATTAGAAACATTAGGTACCTAACTTTACTTACGTTAACATTTTTGTGTGATCATTTCCTTAATTTTGTAGAACGTGTGAAAGGTCAATACGGTAAACTATGTGTTCTCACCAGCAAATACAATCGAGTTGCAGTAGATTGTATTTGTGCCCAAATGTCGAAATTGTGATGTGTCTGTGAAGATTTCATGAGAACGAAGGTACTTTTAACGCGTTTCCAAATCACGCATTTTACATAACGATTTCGATTGCTTTGAGATCTCGTCGGTTGTAGTCTGCATCTGCAATATTTATAATAATTAAATGGCTTTTAATTACATACTGTGGCAGTAGATAATGTTGCAGTAATTATTTCTAATTAGATTGTAGCTCTATGTTTTCTTACAAATTAGGTAATTAATGCTCGCGAAAGTGGTAAACGCAATCCAAGTACCGATAACAAAACTGAAAATAGTCTTGGTATAAAATAGGAATGTTGTAAAATTTCATATTTTTATTTTCAAGTTTTATCAAATAAAAAAACAATCCAGTCAGACTCGCGCACGAAGGGTTCCGTACAATAACCCCGTTAAATTTTCAGAGTTGAAATAGAATAGGTATCGAATAAGGAACATTTATAAGATTAGTTTACAGATTTAGATTTACCTCAGTCTATTTTGTCGCTAAAAATATAGGTAGACCTAGCAAAGAATAATTAAATCCAATAAGATAAAGATTGAAAGAAAATTTTCGATTGTGGACTTAACCACCCCAGTAGCTTAGACACTGGTACCAATGACATGCATTGCTCCCAATGGCATTGGCATGGTGGGCTCCTAGATACTTTTGTGTGTTTTTATAAAATGTTATAGCACATGTATTTAAAAGTACAATTTTGTAAAAATTTAAATGAATAAATGGAATGTTAGTAAAAGAGTGCGTTAAATGTATAAAATTTTTAAAAGTTTGTAGGTAGGTAAATTACTTTTTGCATAACATAACTAGTATACTTACTACATCCTTTACATTTGTAAAATACATATAAGCAATTTTCTGCAAGATACAAAGTGACAAGAGAAAGTATACCGTTCAGCATAACAATAAATTGCATTGAGATGCATGATAAGCGGAGCGGACGCCGCATGACGCGGGCGCGGGCGCACACACGCTTGTTACACAAAACACCGAGAGTACAGAAGTAAAGCTACGTACATTGGGCGCGCGAGCCACGCACACATAGACATCGTTCACGGACACGAAAACTCAGACTGATTCGGAGTTCTGCGCCAAAACTTGGCACGCGCTGCACTATACGCATCGTAATATTTTTTGTGCAAAAATGGAGCACCGAAAAAATAGTTATTACAATTGTTGTGTGTTGAAATGTTTAAATTCGACTTTAAATAGTTAATTTTCGTTTTTTAAACTACCAGTTGTTTTAGAGACGTTAGTAGGTTTGTAATTTTATGATTAGATACGTGAGTAACACAAAACACGGTAGGTACCTAAGTGTTTATGATTTTTATAGGTGGGTACCTACCTATTTGCCTATAATCTATTTGCATTGTATTGTATTAGGTATCTACAAAATGAAAAGAAGTGTTTATCATAATAGGTACTGTTATCGAGAAAGAGTCGCACATCTTTTTACGTAACTATTTAGCTTTTTTGTGTGGGTCGCTAGGAAATAATGTACCTACTCGTATCTACTATCTACCTAGGTATTTAGTGCAAATTACTCTTACGCTAGTGAACCAATAAACCGTTTGCTCAATATGTTTACTCGATGATATCAGTTTTACAATATTATATGTACTTACAATCAATCTAAATAATAATATACCTACCTACGCTCGACCCGCTCGCCACGGAAAGATGATGGAGCGGCGAGCGCGGCATCCCTAGCGCGACCGCCGAGAGTAGGCATAAAAAACGCAGTACATACATGAGCTTTACTTCTGTACTCTCGGTGTTTTGTGCTTGTTAGGTGCGAGCTATGTGATGCAGACACTACTAGCCATCATGTGCTTCATTTTCATTACAATTCATCTTCTATTACCCACTTTCTGCTACAAGTCTGATGCAAAATTGAATTTCTAGTAATTTAAAACTAACCACGGAGGCACGGAATTGCCGTCTTGATTAGATATGACTACTCTTGTCCTTAATGGAAAGTAAATGTAGATATTCCTATTTGTTATCACGAATTAAGCTGAGCGTTATAAGTTGAGACAAATTTTAATCTGGTAGTACGAGTATACCTACTTATCAAGTCAATACTTAGTGATAATGCCTCCTAATCTTAAGGCTTTATAATTTCATTAAGCATTAAGACTTTATAGTATCATTGTAGAAATTTCAGCTATAAAAAGGAACCACAACTCATTTAGATTTATTTAATGGCAACATTTCTTTTTGCAGAGACATCTCATGCAATCTCTAATCCGGCTTGTAATTTATTTATTCATCTATAGATATGAGCACCTTTCATGGTAACAATTTTATAGAATTTCTTCTAGAAATTAATTAACTATTTTACTCCGTAGAGATAAATAATGGTCGAGTAATACTTGCATTGTAACGGAAGATACTGGCGGTGGCGGCCCAGTTTTCGTTGTCCGACAGGGTTAGCTCATCGGACTGAAGGATTAATTACTTCGTTAACGAGCGAAAGGGTATATGGAAATATATTTTTCTTATGTTCTGGACACATTAAGGGCGCGGAGCGTATAAAACCCCTAAGAACCTATGCTAATGGCTTAGGAAAGACCTCATCATTGGCCACAGTATCTGGATAGACGATTGTTGCAGCATCTGCAGGAAAAACCTACTTAGTAAATAAAAAGTATTTCTTTGATAGCACTCTAATTATCAATTACTGTCTTCACATATTTAACAAATAGCACCTAGAAAACAGTCAGTTAAAATTAATTGCGAATTGCACATAAAACACGTTAAAAACAATACTTACATTAAACTTTCTATTTTCTGTCACGTCACGGATAAATTAACCGAGTCCTAGCTGATGTGAATGTGCGTAAGGAAATTCATGCGTGACACTATCTTTACTTTACACCTAAGTATGTTTTCACTACTCTTGCCGAACGAACGTTGCATTTTATTCCGAGCAAATGTTTGACTGGAGTTAAAAACTTCATCATCATCATCATCATCATTTCAGCCATAAGACGTCCACTGCTGAACATAGGCCTCCCCCAATGACTTAAAAACTTAACTTCGACAAATTATTGTTTGACAGACACTGCGTTGTGACACTTAATAATCAGCTACACTATTCAACCCAGACTCATTATAATCTTCGACATGGGTTTAGGTCCGTATTCCAAAATTCCATAAGTCAGTTGATTTTGCGAGTTTCTTATTAAATAATATCATTTAATAACCAAAACATGTGCAAAAACATGTAAAAACATACATAAAATAATAAATATTCCCATAAAAGTTTAATTCATAATATTATAGCCCATTAAGCAGCGTCAACGGAGCCCTACGTACTGTCAGTGCCGTAAATAGGCCGGTACCACCCTAGACCCTGCAGCACAAATGACTAGACCTAGACCAATTTTTGAGTCATGCATGGGCGCAGCTATAAAAGCTAAACTGGGCTCAGAAAAACTAGTAGGTAGGTAGTTAGTTAAGAGTAGTAGTAGTAGTACTGAGTAGAATAGTGTCAAAGTACTAAAAATAATGTCAGAGTAGCGTAATATCTAAGTCCTATTTCTTCGCAAAAGTGTCCGTCAAATAATTATTTGTCGAAGTTGAGTTTTTGAGAGTGTTTCTGATATTGCAATGTGCAGAACTTTTTAACAACGATTTATATAAATAAAAACATATGTGGCAGCCCTAAAGTGATTCATCAGTGAGTCACACCGACTCACACTACATCTCGGTCCCGCTACGTGAAGGAGCCCACCAGACCGAGACTGAACGATTTTCAACTTAACATTACAATACAAACAAAGATGTCTATCGGACACGGAAATTGTTAGCGCTAAACTCATGTACCTATTAGGTACCTTACTTCACAGGAAGACAGTCCTATTGTGAAAAACATGTTCACCATTCGGTGTACTTATTGAGTTTTTGTACCGAGCTGCGAAAAGCATTTAATGTTTTGTTACTTAAGAACTTGTCTATTGAAATAACATTAAGTATTTTTTCTTTTTGAGTGGAATAAAGAATCAATTTCTGCCTATATTGTACCTATACTAATATGCTATATTATGTACTATAGGTAATATGTTTCTAATTTAAAACAGTCATGAAACTCATGAAACATTAGATGATTTATCTAATCTTAAATACTTATAAGGATGTATAAAGTCCAAAATAATCGCGTATCAAAGCGCGTATGTATACCCTCGTGGTGGCCATTCTTTGCTACACATTACGAAAACTGCAGTACCAGTAGCTACTAGCTTGTAACATCCCACTACTGGGCAAAAGCGTCCCCCCATGATTTCCATACCTTTCTGTCCAAGACTATTATTCTTTATGATGCATAATTTGAAAGTTTTAGAAACCTTTATTTAAAAATCAACGCTTATTTTTTTCTTTGCTTTTAATTTAAATATGGCATTGTTCCAATGGTGTTCATAGTGCGCTCGCTCTACTGAACTAATTTTTACATTATTCCGTCAGAAAATTACCATACGAATTATAAGATTTATAACCATAATATGCGGATAAATGCTCGAAAGCGTATTTATTCACAAAAAAGAAGATCGCGTGTAATTAAAACACGTGGATAATCCAGTGTTTGGTGTCGTGATATAACGTCACTGAAAGATGCGCACGCGCAAGCCGCCGTAATTGTGCATTTTTATGCACGAATGGACAATGATGTTCCATTCAGCGAAGCTAACATCGCTCGCGGGCACAATTAATACATTTTTCACTCAATATTTATATTCGAAACAGTAATCAGCACATTTGAAATAGAATCATATTTCGCTCCAAAGAGCGTGACATAATTTATTTTGATTATGACATTCAAGCATACCTAGTAACATTAGATTTACTGCACGATAAACATCGTGCACGCATTTAATTGACTAATTTATTGCGCTCCATAAAAAAAGTTAAAAATTATACTGACAATCTGCGGTTGTTTATTTTTTGCGAGATAACGGTCGTTGCTCCCGCGCAGCATCAAGATTAATCAGAACTTATTGCAGATTCTGTTTTCTATTTATTTTGTAAGCTTTTGGCGCCAAGTCGAGATCAATGACCTTTTTGAACTGATCTATACTTACGATAGTCAACTCAATTAATTAACTTTTTATCTAGATACTGTTATCTATTTCTTTAAAATATTCTTTGATATTTTTATGGAAACCTAGAAACTTTCTAGTTATGCTAAATACTTTGAAATAAAATTTTAAATAAGTCCCTATGTTTGAATCTCTATTTATTTTCAGGAATCGAACACTGAACTCTTGCCTCGGACTCATTATGGCACATTCTACGACGCCGAAGCCTATTTAGTGTACTCTTGTTCACTGCCGGGACAGCCAGCCGGGCCCGATGTCATTGTAAGTATAATCTTAACTCTACTACTGACTAATCTCCATTGAGATCTGCCGCTGTGATCGAAATTCGGTCGAGAGGACATTATATTAATCTTAAATCCTAACTTTAGTAACGGAGGTTGATTGAAAACTGATGTAACAACATTTCTAAGTCTTCCAAATCCAAACAAGGTTTCATTCAACACTCGTTGCCAGATCTGGATAACCATCTGCAATAAAAGTATTGTTATTTTTGACTAACTTCAGCTTGGGCCAGAAATTTACCTTCGGTCAGACACTATTTAATTTATTATACAGACTGGAACATTTTCTGAGAATGGGTCCGAGCTAATATATTTATTTCAATTGGGGAAGACAAGTAACATTAAAAATGTATGTAAACAGCGTCGAGAAATAAAAGAAAACGGCAATGGTGAGCTCCTGGAGCGTCACATCCACTCGTGGGGCGGAGAGCGTAGCGGAGCTCTTGCGGCGCTGGCGCTGCGCCGGGGCACGCAACTCGCTGCTTACCTCGCCGCGCCCACTGTTGTGCACCGGGAAGCTGCCACTAAGGAGACGCCTAGACTGCTCTCCTACTTCCGAGATGGAATAAGGTAAGAAGCTTTGTGCTATCAGATTGTTAATAACCTTCGCCCTTCTGTCCCCAGTAGGAAATCAAACCGACCGCGACCTAGCGATACTAAATACAAATACGACGACCAAGCAAAATTTTCATGTAGGTAAATACTTATGTTTTGTAAGACAAAATGCCAAATGTGAATCCGGCTGAATATGTGATAATAGGTAGGAAAGTTTGAGTTTGGTATAACTGATAACTAAAGCTTCTTATAAAATCAGGATCCTTCGAAGCGGTTCAGCGAACTTGAATGGCGCTGCAAGATTATACCGAGTGCGCGGGCGCCGGCCAGTGCTGGTGCAGCTGGAGCCGGTGACTTGGGCGCAGCTCGCCACTGATGGAGTCTTCGTGCTCGACACTTCGTCATTACTCGTGTTGTGGCTCGGCAGAACCGCCAACCTTGTCGAAAAAATATTTGGAGCCAAGGTTTGCATAAAAATGTTGCTTATGCAATTTAAGCAATGCTAAATATGGTTTTAATTAGTGTTTGTGTTGGTAATGCGAAGTTATTCTGGGGTTAAGTAATAGGAGCATGCTTGGTAATTTCCTTAATTCAAATAATATTAAAAATATTTTAAGAATTTCTTTATAATGAAATTTATAATCATGTACCAACTCAAGGCACTTGTTCCACCGTGCACCGCCGACGAGTAAACAACTGACAAGATACCTATTAGGTAGGGCTCAAACAACATTGTTCTTGCATAGGTAGATGCGTTAAAAAGAAAGCAGATAAACTCGCTATGTTTTGACTGAAAGATTGCAAATATCCAATATCCGAAAACCCAGACCTACCAGTTCATCGAAGAAAATCCGATTGGGGAACCAGAGGAATGTAGGCTAATCACACGATGTGCCTATGGCAGTAAAGTGTAGATACAACTGTTGAACTCTGTCTTTTAAATAGGTAAGCAACGTAAATTTTCTCGCTCAAGAAACATTTATAAATTGGAAGAGATATGTTGATAATACTTATCGTTCAGAGAGACGTTAAACATTTTTGCTGAGGACATTTATTACTTTTCACTGGTGGGACAAGTGCCTCAATAAAATAACAGTAGTAGTACCTAGTAGTAGTAAGACTCAGGATTGTTGAAATGCAAGAAGCAGAAAAATTCAAATGAATGCTTTATAATGCAGATTGCATACCGGATGGCGCGGGGAGCAGATAAGGGTATGATGTCGCGTAGGATCGCGATCGCTCACGACGGGTACGAGCAGACCCTGCCGGCGGGGGACCGCGCACTGCTGGACGCGCTGCTCGAGCTCCGCGCACGCGCACTGCGGCCCGCCGCGCCCCCCGCCGACCCGCCCCGCCCCGCGCGCCTGTACCGCGCCACGCAGCCGCCGCGACAGCCGCCCCTCACCATGCCTTCTCAGCGGCCTGCCGCCAGGCTCGAGGAGGTTAAGCGAGCACCACTATTTAGGGACGATTTAGCCGATGACGTGAGTTTCATATGATACGAAATGTCTTAATGTTTTGCTTTCTAGTTTGTTAATATTTTCTGATCACCTGGTTCCTTTTGATCGAGTGCAGGGCGTGTACATAGTGGATAGCGGTAGCCGCGGTGTGTGGGCATGGGTGGGCCCCAATGCGACGGGCGCAGCAGCTAGGGGTGCTCTGGCAGCAGCGCGGGGGCTCGCTCGAGCTCGTCGTATGACAGTGCCAGTGTCTGCGGCGCCGGCAGGCCGAGAGCCGCTGGAGTTTGCCGCATTGTTTCACAACTGGCGCTGGTGCGACGCGCGCCGCGATGGAAGACTTCGCGCCGCACGCTCCGCCACTACTAGGCTCGATGCAGTCAGTCTGGCGACGAACGCATGGCTTGCGGCTGAGGTAAAATCATGGCAACATTATTATCAACACCTATACATTATACAATGCTATTAGGACAGGTCTCTTCTTTGTCAAGTTTCCTGGTGACAATGTTAATTTGATGAGTGCAGGCGCAGCTACCGGACGACGGATCTGGCGCGCTGCGCGTGTGGCGCGTGCGCAGTGACTGCGAGCGAGAGGCGCTGGCGGAGGTGGAGCGTCCGCAGGCTGCGGTGTTCTATGACAGAGACTGTTACGTTGTACTTTACACCTACCATGCGCCCACCGGCGACCAGACTATATTGTACTACTGGATGGTGATTATATATTATACTCTTTTTACCTACCATAAAATGCATGATACACTTCTACTCGTTTGATGTTGAACTTCAATTAAGTATACTGCCTACCAGAACCAGGAATCCACATTTTTTACCACATACATTACACTTTTGAACTATTTAAATATATCAAAATCAAACTATTTTTATTCATGAAGACTACTAATGAATAACAAATTCTAATATTGTTTATACCTAATACCCTTATTTTTATTATTATAATACCCTTCATGGAGTAGAATCTGGCAAGAAACTCCATGGTTGCTCTTTTAATAATTTAAATTTAATTGTGTACCTACAGGGTGGCTCTTCGCCCAATGATCTGAGGAATTTGGGTGCAAAAGAAGCCAAAGACCTCTACACCAAGTTAGGGCGTTCGCCTGTACAGGTAAGAAACCACTACGTACCTACTACCTGCGGAAAAGAAATGCCTTTTTATCGTTCCAGTCTAAACTACCTATCTCACCTTTTCAGGCATGGGTGTATCAAGGGAAGGAACCGGCGCATTTCCTTCAAATCTTCAAAGGTCGCATGATCACTTACGTTGGCAGCGCAACAGATTACGACTGTAAGTAGTCCCAAAACCTCATTTTTGTTTTGTCCCTAAAATGAATCTCAAAAGTATTAGTTGGATTCAAAGGTACACAAGCTCTCAATAACTACCGAAATTTAAAAGTAGTGCAGGATATAGCCCCACAGTCTAAATATTTTAGTCTGCCATCGACAAAACAATGCATGGTACGCCACAGTGCAGGGTGCAACGCTTGTAACGATAGTCTTCCAGAAAGTCAAGGTTTAGGCGGCTTGGATGACGGACTGTAAGACATTTAGACTGTGACAGCACTACGACTTGTGTCTATAATTAACGTTAATTGGCTCTAAAAAAGTTTGAATGCCCTGCAGCCACAGGTCGTCGCGTGCTGGCCCCTGCGCGCTCTCTGACCCGCGTGTCGGGGCAGTACGCGCGCGAGGCTCGCGGCGTGGAGCTGCGTGACGTCACGGGGGTGGCGGGGGGCGCGGGGGAAGCAGGCGCGTGCTTCGTGCTGCGGGACGCGGCGCGCGTGTGGGTGTGGTGCGCCGCCAGCGCCACCGGCGATGAGCGGGAGGTCGCTAAAAACATGGCCGCCTCTGAACATACGCTTGTTATGCAAGGTATTTCTCATAAATCTTTATTTAAGCATTTTTTCACATTCCCCTGAAACTAAATGTACAAACTTTACAGGTCTTTCTGATATATTTTCTTTCAATAATCTCATAATACTGACAACCCACTATTACAAAAACAAGGTAAAGAGAAGCCGGACTTCTGGGCAGCTTTAGGCAATCGGCGTCACTTGCTGGTTCCGTTTCCACTGAAGGAGGTACAGCGACCCCTACCACCGCGTCTGTTTTACGTCTCTCTCGGTGTACCTACCCAGTATTCATGTAAGTTTTTTACCCTCTTGAAATATAGATAATTATATAGTATTAGTAATACTATCTAGATAGTTATCAGATATTTAGCAATATCATTCTATTGACCCCACCCACTCTTGAAGAAACTAATCATACGTTCCACTTTCGTTGTTTCCCCAGTTGAGGAGATAGTGTCATTCAGCCAGTATGACCTAGCCCCCGAAATGGTGGGTGTAGTGGATGCTCATGGCGCTGTGTTTGTGTGGCTCGGACAACACTGCTGCCCCCGCGCCAAAGATGACCCCAGGTCTATCGCACTCGCTTATCTGGCACAAGGTAACTTGTTTATAGAATAACCAAAATACTAGGATCATGTAGTTATCTTCCACTTGTTTTATCTAATGTCTTTTTTTTATTAGATCCAGCAGCGAGAGATGCTGGCACACCTATTTTGGCGCTGAGTCAGGGTCGAGAACCACCGCACTTCACCGGTTTCTTCCCCCATTGGAAGCAATCCATGTGGAAGGTACGTTTTACACACTTCAATAAACCATTCATTCATAATGTAAGTGTTTAAATAACCAATTTATTTTTAATCAGGGTCACAAAACATTCAGTGCGATCATCAGTGCTCTAGAAGGCAAGGCAATAGTTCAAAGCGGTAATAGCGCATTCCAGAGTGGCAACTCTGCTAACCGTTTTGACCAGTACGAGAAATACCCACTAGCGGTCCTGAAAGGACCAAAGGAGCATCTTCCTCTGGATGTTGATCCCCTTACTAAGGAGGTAAATATGTCTTTGATAATTAAGGCATTTTTAGAGTTGTTAATCATTTTTATGGCACAACAAAGTAATCCAGTTCACTTGTACGTTATCTGACATGATCAGAGTTATAATTGACACGTTGACTGTATCAAGCCGCGCTTTCTTTAAACAGAGATCTTAAATCAGACAATAAATAACAGTGAAAATAATATTACGTTGAATTCCGAGTATACCGTTAACTGAGCTACACAAATTGCTTCATTTACGACTACAACATTGCACGCACAAACTGGCTATAAAATGAATGCATTTGATTCATGGTCGATCAACTATCTATATCAGACATATAGAAATTCAAGTCTTCGCACTGATGAATGAAGAACAATTAAAACTATATTCTTCAGAAGTAACTGTTAACTTGGCAATTCTGCCACCAGTTTTATATCCTTAAGGACGGACGACGATAATTATAGCCTATTGCAATTTAGGCGAGGGTGAAAGTCCAGGCGAGATATCAAATCGAAACCTTTGAAAAACAGATGTGTGTTTGTGTTCACATAGACCACGCTTGTATTCCCCAGAGGGGGTAGGCAGAGGTGTATGCAGTATACCCACGTTTCGCCAGAATTTCCCAATGGAAAAACCCATAACACTTTGCCAGACCCGAGGATGGAACCCAGGACCTCGTGCTCAGCAGTCGCGCTTGCTACCACTAGACCAACGAGGCAGTCATAAGTCTTTATTGTAAAAGTTTTAAGAAAACTTGTTACTTATTTAGAAAGAGACCTAAGCGTACAGCGCAAGGGTACGCGGTCCGCGTGGCGGAGTTTTGGGGTCAAAAAAATTAAAAATATTTAAAAAATGCCATCGATTCGCAAAGAAGCGCAAGAATTTTAATACACATGGCTACACATCAATCTATACAAAATCAGTATGAATTGACCCCGCATTGTTTAGGCTATTCGTACAACCAGATGTCAGCTTGGCTGCTGCAGCTGATGTGTAGCCGTGTGTACTATTTCCATAATTATAAATATGTAGTAATAAAGTATAATTTCAATATTTCAGCTGTACTTGACACATGACGACTTCGTGTCTACGTTTAGCATGCCCTACAGCGAGTTCCGATCGCTACCTGGATGGAAGCAAAAGGATCTCAAGAAAACTGTCGGTTTATTCTGAAGTTTATAAAATAAGCTAGGTACTAAGAACTTAACATTTTGAAGGGAATTATACAAGTAAATGGTTAAGTATTGAGTAAGTATACATAGTATTACAAGGTAATGACGCGGTTAATATACCAGTTTTATTTTAATTTAATCACGAGTTCGAATCGCGAAAGTTTGAAAAATACTATATGATTGAACATAAATATTCCTAAAATCTCACTAACAATGTTTATTATTTCACTATAGTTATTTTATAACTTATAGTACAGATGGTGAACTATGAGGTTTTTTATGAGTAAACTATGTGTATTTTATCTAATATTATGTAGAATGTATGATGTGCATTATGATATAAGTACATTAAGTTTTAATATTAGCCGTCATATATTTTTTAATTGCATTATAACATCTTCAATATAAGATGACGTGTGTTTTATTGTTGCTAAAGTTTAATTTGTTAAATTCACATTAACATGTTACATTGCACTTCATGTGTTATAATTTAGTTTTATTATTTTACCTTTTTTTTTGTTGAACTGATTCTATTAAAATATAAATAATTTAAACATTATTAACATTATTTTTTTTGTCAACATTGGCAATGTCTGTTTATCAGAATATTAATAATTATGTGTAATCATTAATCTTATTACAACGTTGAAGAGAGTGAAATGAATAAATAGAGATTTATAGAAATAAAACAATAAGGTTTTAAAATGTTATTTTTATTTTAAAAATAGTACTTAAAAACTATTGGGCATTAATTATCTTAAAATTAATAATCTTTACAATTTACAAGTGTTTCAAAATCCATAAAATATCGGTTGAATTGAAAGCGTATTTACACTAAAATAATGACAGGTATCATAATATAAGCCTACATGATATGGGGTGAGCCGTAGCTAAGGCACGTATTATTAGTTTTGTCACTATAGTGAGCCGAACGTATTCACACAACTACGCTCGCACTACATCACACCGATGATTCAAACCATATCCAAATTATATATTCAATATCATAATAGTATTATAAAATATACGATGGATTATATGAAATGTTCTAGATCAGCAAAAAGCTACTTGAAAAAAATTTCTTTACAAAATATGAAAAGCTAGTTAGGAACTTACAATTTTAGTAGATAAATAAAACGTTACAATAAATGATTTAATTCGATAATAAATAATTTACACAATGATTTTACATTATATCAGTTATTGTTATATAAGACAATTTGGGAGTATTTCTTTAACCGCGTCGGTTTTTGAGAAAAATACTCCCTAAAAATGTCATCTAGAATAGTAAAATCAGGTTATCAGAATTATGCATAGTAAATAACAATATTATTATTATTACAAGAAATTAATATTAATGACGAGACATGGAACGAAAAACGCAGGCTATTAAAATCCGAAATAAAAAGAGCTTTTTATTTTTTTTAAACTTCTTTGGTAATAATAAAACCGAACACATGAAATATAAAATACATCTCATGAAACAATATGGAATGAAGTACACGAACAATACATTGCTTAAGCTGCCGTCATAAAAATAAAATGCATCTCAAAAATCCCTTCGGAGCAGAATGTACAAAACTCGAAATGAGCACCACACGCAAAATGTACAAAACGCAAAATGTACATAACGCAAAATGTACAAAACGCAAAATGTGCACAACTCGCAAAATGTACACAACGCAGAATGTACACCTTAGGGCTTGTCTGCATTATATGTATGCTCTTGACCAAGGAGGTTGATATAAATTCCTTTATTCGCATTAGTACCTACGGTTGTTAGTCCGTGTAACCGAACTAGTTAGTGCGATTTTTTTTCGCATTAGTTTGTTTGCTACAAAGCACAGAACTGCTGCTACTTTGGTATTCGCAGAAGTCCGGTTGGGGTCTGTCCACCTTAGTTTAATTAGTTTTTTGATAAAAACAACCTATTCCTACCATGAATTTCAAAAACCAATTGAATTCGTTTTTAAAAGTAAGTACTAGGATTGCAGAAATGATGGAGAGATATTTCACTCTGGATCACGGGTTGGGACTTGCAACTCGTTTCCTACCGTGAATTTCAAAACACGACTAATTGAATTCCTCTTTACCGAGATAGGAGAAACGATGTAGAGATGTTTCCCTCACTCTTAATTATTCACGAAGATTAAGGCTTGCGACTTGTGCTCTCCGTGAGTATAAAGTGAACTCTCCATCATTTCTGCAATCCTAGTACATTGAAATTCATGGTAGAAATAGGCTTAGTTTTTATATCTTATAACTGTTAGTATACTCAGGGGGCTAAGTAGCCTACTAATAAAAAACGAGTTAAGTAAGTAAAAAAAGTACTAAGTAAAAAAATATATTTATTATTGCTATGCCCTTAACTACCTACTCTTCGGACAAGTTGCAAATAATGAGAACAAAAAACTTAAAATAATTTTCAGAGAAATTAAAAAAATAGAAAATAATTAAATAGGTAGGTACTTCAAATACTTTTCTGAAGGGAAATTAAAAACACCTATTTAGTTTGTCTAAAATGCGAGTCTGGCATATATAATTTGTAATAAAAATACTGCCACTGAAATTTTTTGGTTTGTAACATTTTCTAATATTTTTTTATACTTTTTATCAAAAAGTATATCACGTCTCCTGCGGTTTCTTTTTAGTGGCTCGAAGAAGCTTTTTCTTATTTTGCTGTCGCTGAATTTGGCTTCTTGACGGAGCTTGTGAATAAAAAAAAGTAAACTAATCCGCTTTGGAATTCTTACTTGTAGCCGTCTATGCCACCCTTCTACGGCATTCGTAGTGCGGTGCCTTTGATAAGAACAGCTTAAAACATCAGGGTTTAGATGAGGGTACCACGTCTTTTCGCAATACCTTATAAAGGCCTTCATGCTGTTGGTTTTTGGAGCTGACTCAATAATTGTATGCCAAGCTTCCGGAATTAAATTTGCCGGAACCAAAGGCAGAATCGCCGTTTTTCTAACAACCATCCGTTCTTCTCGTGTCAACATTACCTTAAGTGTTTTAGCTTTTTTGAATATGGCGGCGTTGTAGTGGTGATAGCATCCACTTAACTTGCCATTTGGAAATACAATTTGATATGCGTTTATTTGAGCAATTTCGTAGTCGCACTTAAAATTCACTAGATCAATTCCCATACTTTTTATAGCACTAAACAAACGTACATAACTTTACTGTTCCTTGTTTGCCATCAAGGCAAAGATAATAGGAACAACATTAGTAGATGTTTTATTGGAGTTTAAATCTTGATGTATTGAGTACAACTGGTAGTATGGCTTTGGGACGCACTTAAAAGTTGCGTCGCCAAAATATGACCCCGATCGCTGAGATGCCGTAAACGTTCGAGATAATCTGGTCATAAAAATAATAATGTCATTGTTGGAATCATCGCTACTGACAACAAAACCCCGTGATAATGCGGCGGGGATGACGACCTCATCAGTGGTATTAAAAACCAATTTTTCTGCTTTAAGGTATTTTTTTACGGTCCTGTCTCAATGTTTTGCAAACATCTCTTTTTGTTTTATTCATCATAATAAATACATCATTTTCTAACGAATTATGTTCACACGTGTGACAAGATTGTCGTAGAATATTCATTACAGTTTTGCTTGTCGTTATAGATGCATTACATGTCGATCTTTTCACACATCTCCATAAAATGCTGCTTTTATTTTGCCGAGAATGTTTGTTATAGCGATATCCGTTGTAGAGCAAACTAGGTTTCCCTTTTTGATTTTTTTCTATTATCGGTATATCCATGCTTAGGGGATAGGAAAATAATAATATACTTATTGTTTATTATTCTATGCACTTTTTTGTAAATTATAAAATAAGTAATGCAGTTTTACAACGAAAGTCCAATTGACACTGACAATGGTTATAAATAATAATTTTTATCTATGCATTAAATCACAAGTGCCTTTTGAAAGGAGAGCCACTTAAGCAATTTATCAACCTCTTTGGTCAAGAGCATACATAAAGGGTGTCTCACCTTTTTAATTTTAAAATAAAAATAAGTATTTTATGACAGAGAGAGCATACATATAATGCAGACAAGCCCTAAGGTGTACATTCTGCGTTGTGTACATTTTGCGAGTTGTGCACATTTTGCGTTTTGTACATTTTGCGTTATGTACAT
This sequence comes from Protodeltote pygarga, assembly GCA_936450705.2. Classification (NCBI taxonomy): domain Eukaryota; kingdom Metazoa; phylum Arthropoda; class Insecta; order Lepidoptera; family Noctuidae; genus Protodeltote; species Protodeltote pygarga. The sequence continues at coordinate 12,797,848 of OW388250.2, read as the reverse complement.
TTTGCGTTTTGTACATTTTGCGTGTGGTGCTCATTTCGAGTTTTGTACATTCTGCTCCGAAGGGTCAAAAATAAGCGTAAACACTACGACGAAATTGCAATTTTTTAACTTTAAGTACGTAAATTTATAATTCGCATGTCAACATGAATGAAGAGATTGTTCCGACCTTACACCTAAAAGAAAAAACAAGCAATAACTGGATATGCGACAGAACAGAGAACTTGAGTCAATATAAAACTAAGGAAAACAAAACTCAACATAGTTTTCGTTGCAGGAATGTAAACAATGTGTAGAGCAATATTAAACAGGGTATTTTATATTATTTAACAAGAACTAATAGTAACAACAATGCGTCGGAGGCCTGTTTTCCTTCTAGCACCACGGGAGTTCATAGTCTAGTTCAATTAGAAAGTTAGCTCTGTTTGTCTCGACTCACTTTAGTAATTTGTAAAGAATATATTAAAAACAACCTTCATTATAATATAAATATACGATATTCGCAAAATGTCTTTTATCGCCCGTATTCAAAAGACGTTCGATATCCGAGACGGTTTAGATACATTTTCTAATTCTACTGGACTACAAACATAGACACGACTATTTATCACAGCTGTCCTAAGCTTTCGTAAATTACACGAATCGGTCACCTACCCCTCTACGTCACTAATCGTCTATCGTTGAAGAAACATAGAATTGATCCTTTTAAATATATCAGTGATAATGTATGCCGTTTTAAAAGTTTACTGTCAAAACGAAAATGTTATCTCCACCCATTATTATATCCTCGAGTACAATGTGTGTAACGAATTTAAGAAACTAGTTAATACAGTAGAATTTTAGTTCAATACTTGAATAGTTGTGAACAGTTTCACCTACCTTTGTACTTTATACTCACAACTAATCGAGATTATATCAATATTGTACACGAAATTTTACAAGGCGCATTCAATTGGTGTTAAATTTTTTTTTCATTTGTTACATACATACAGTTAATCAATCTAATTTGTTAGGCCTAAAAATTTATATGTAAAAGTTTAAAAGTTGAATTCTAAAACTTCATATAAGCCAACTTGTTAACTAATAAAGAAAGTTAAGCACATTTCGATGATTGTATCAAAATGAATGTTAAGACACGGTGAATTATTGCTTAGAAATTTAATATCTCAGCTCGACATTATAAAACAAATTTTACTGCAATTGGTAAGGCAATTGAGTATAAAAAACATTTAGCAAACATTTGTAAATTCAGTGCATTACCTAATTATTGTATAGTAAGCTCAACAGCGCACTAACAAGTCTAAAATAAATTGATGTGATTCAAGGAAGCCCATTCAGAGTCTTACATTATTAAGTAACGTCGCGGAATTTAGTTAGAAGAACTAGGTATTTCACTTGAGCAAATAGGTAATATGAGACGATTCACTAAAAACAAAAACACCTATGGCACTGTCTCTTCGTTAATTGGCAACCCTCACGCGTCGTGAAATGTCTTACTTGTGTACTTAATCTAACTTAAGGGGTCCCCGAATCAGTAAGTATAATTTTCTACATTTCAACATGATATTATATATTCACTAGATTCTTTAACAATACATAAAAACGGTAAGTCAATTCCTGTAAGGTTCAATTCCCATATTTAAAACTAAATGTTTTAGTAATAGCGCTCGATGTGACCGAGTCACTCAAAATATTTCTACTTCAGGATAGATCGAATGTTAGCGTATACCGACACAATAACAGCTCTACAAGGATATCTCTATACAACGATAGTATACGATATACTGAAGGAATAAACATAGTGTGCCGTTAAAAATAAAAACGTAACAAAATACATTATAATAAAAATGCTCTACTGGTTCAATAAATTGTACAAAAATATTATTGAAAAATAACCAGTTCAATTTATGTCACAGTGAAGGACTACTTGGCGTTAACCATGAAATGAACAATAATGTTAATTAGTTTATATGCGTTCCATTACTTCATATGACGAAAAGCTTCACAAGCTTGTGTAACACCAGCCACTTGTCAACTCCTACGCAACGTGGTCGTCGTACGCAACCTACAACCACATCCAAAACTACATAACGCAAACCGCAATAAAGTATTCAAAACAATAATATCAACATGTTTACTAATATTTACATGACCCACATTTTCCAAACAAGAAAATATTAGCTCTCTTCAACACAGCACATGCCCGTGCTTGAGACTGATGCAGACGATAGCACCACTGCTTTTGACTGAGATTTAGTCTTGTCAATGAGCTTTATCAGATAAACTACTTGGTGCCGGTAAAATTTTGATAAGTACAAAATATTAATAATATTCAATATCTATCACAGCAATCATGCCGAAATCTTATAAAAATTTGGACAAAAATACTTAACTTATTTAAGACTAGTTAATTTACAAATTTGATTGCAATTTGGATAAAATGTTCAGAAAGATTCAAAATTGTAATGTTGACAAATGTCAGATCAAAAGCCAGCGAGCGAGCCGCGTGGCGCGGTCCTCTCATTACACTTCTTAACAATATTGATAAACAATTTTCCTAACAAGACATCCAGAGTACTTATTCAAAAGCAACTCGATCAAATGATAGAACTACAGCATAAATTCAATTAGTTTGCCAAAATAAACAGATTATATTCTAGGTCCTGTAGAATAAAATGTTCGAAATTAGGTGTTAGTAAAAAAAACCAACGCGAGATGAACAAAGCGAGTCACGATTATAGATTTCTAAAACAGTACACGCGAAATGAGATTTGTTTGGGCTCGCAAATACCGTAAGGGGCGAGGCGGGGCCCGGCCTCACTGGCGCGGCAGCGACGCGTTGGCCGGCAACGTGGAGCTGCGCTGCGACGCGTTCATGTATGCTGACTTCAGGTTTGACCGCATCGAATCCCTATAGAAAGTATTCAGAGTTCAACACATTTTGGTCACTTGGTCAACAAAATTGGCCGAAATTCATATTTTTTTAATATTATTTTGTGGGGTGTGTACCCTAATTTTCACTCTATCTATCAAAGTTTGAATCCTAGTTAGCGCGCACTGCAATTACTCGAGCGAAAACTTTGTACAGAATTGTGACATCTCATACGACAAATGTTGTGTATTGTACAAAAAAAACGCACCATAAAAAAAATCACTATTCGCAGGTTCGCTGTTATTGGTACGTAAGAAGTGTGTAGATGTGGTTTGTGGTGGTAGTACCTGGGTGAGAGCTTGGTGTGGTCGTGGTTGGTGTGGTGCGCGGCGCGGTACAGTGTGTGGTGGTAGTACCTGGGTGAGAGCTTGGTGTGGTCGTGGTTGGTGTGGTGCGCGGCGCGGTACAGTGTGTGGTGGTAGTACCTGGGTGAGAGCTTGGTGTGGTCGTGGTTGGTGTGGTGCGCGGCGCGGTACAGTGTGTGGTGGTAGTACCTGGGTGAGAGCTTGGTGTGGTCGTGGTTGGTGTGGTGCGCGGCGCGGTACAGTGTGTGGTGGTAGTACCTGGGTGAGAGCTTGGTGTGGTCGTGGTTGGTGTGGTGCGCGGCGCGGTACAGTGTGTGGTGGTAGTACCTGGGTGAGAGCTTGGTGTGGTCGTGGTTGGTGTGGTGCGCGGCGCGGTACAGTGTGTGGTGGTAGTACCTGGGTGAGAGCTTGGTGTGGTCGTGGTTGGTGTGGTGCGCGGCGCGGTACAGTGTGTGGTGGTAGTACCTGGGTGAGAGCTTGGTGTGGTCGTGGTTGGTGTGGTGCGCGGCGCGGTACAGTGTGTGGTGGTAGTACCTGGGTGAGAGCTTGGTGTGGTCGTGGTTGGTGTGGTGCGCGGCGCGGTACAGTGTGTGGTGGTAGTACCTGGGTGAGAGCTTGGTGTGGTCGTGGTTGGTGTGGTGCGCGGCGCGGTACAGTGTGTGGTGGTAGTACCTGGGTGAGAGCTTGGTGTGGTCGTGGTTGGTGTGGTGCGCGGCGCGGTACAGTGTGTGGTGGTAGTACCTGGGTGAGAGCTTGGTGTGGTCGTGGTTGGTGTGGTGCGCGGCGCGGTACAGTGTGTGGTGGTAGTACCTGGGTGAGAGCTTGGTGTGGTCGTGGTTGGTGTGGTGCGCGGCGCGGTACAGTGTGTGGTGGTAGTACCTGGGTGAGAGCTTGGTGTGGTCGTGGTTGGTGTGGTGCGCGGCGCGGTACAGTGTGTGGTGGTAGTACCTGGGTGAGAGCTTGGTGTGGTCGTGGTTGGTGTGGTGCGCGGCGCGGTACAGTGTGTGGTGGTAGTACCTGGGTGAGAGCTTGGTGTGGTCGTGGTTGGTGTGGTGCGCGGCGCGGTACAGTGTGTGGTGGTAGTACCTGGGTGAGAGCTTGGTGTGGTCGTGGTTGGTGTGGTGCGCGGCGCGGTACAGTGTGTGGTGGTAGTACCTGGGTGAGAGCTTGGTGTGGTCGTGGTTGGTGTGGTGCGCGGCGCGGTACAGTGTGTGGTGGTAGTACCTGGGTGAGAGCTTGGTGTGGTCGTGGTTGGTGTGGTGCGCGGCGCGGTACAGTGTGTGGTGGTAGTACCTGGGTGAGAGCTTGGTGTGGTCGTGGTTGGTGTGGTGCGCGGCGCGGTACAGTGTGTGGTGGTAGTACCTGGGTGAGAGCTTGGTGTGGTCGTGGTTGGTGTGGTGCGCGGCGCGGTACAGTGTGTGGTGGTAGTACCTGGGTGAGAGCTTGGTGTGGTCGTGGTTGGTGTGGTGCGCGGCGCGGTACAGTGTGTGGTGGTAGTACCTGGGTGAGAGCTTGGTGTGGTCGTGGTTGGTGTGGTGCGCGGCGCGGTACAGTGTGTGGTGGTAGTACCTGGGTGAGAGCTTGGTGTGGTCGTGGTTGGTGTGGTGCGCGGCGCGGTACAGTGTGTGGTGGTAGTACCTGGGTGAGAGCTTGGTGTGGTCGTGGTTGGTGTGGTGCGCGGCGCGGTACAGTGTGTGGTGGTAGTACCTGGGTGAGAGCTTGGTGTGGTCGTGGTTGGTGTGGTGCGCGGCGCGGTACCCGTAGCGCTGCACGCGGCGGGCGAGGCGCGCCACCCAGCGGCGCTGGTCCTGCGCGGCGGGCGCCAGCAGCAGCAGTTCACGAGCGCGGTCTGCGTGCAGTTTGCAGGCCGCTACACCCTCGCCTTCAGACACGTGCTCCGCGTGGATCTTCATGCGACAACCTGTACGTAATGTAATAACTCACATAAAGGCTGCCGACTTATACGCACACAACGCGTAATGATGCAATTCGCAGAATGTCCAGTTCACAGAATGTCCAATATTTATCATAATGAGGGATTGAGGGTAATAAAGAAGAGGTGCTGGGGGATTTTAAAAAGGGAGGGTAATTTTAGATAGAAAGGGAGTATTTCCCATGGAAAAGATTGGTATAATAGAATTTGGTAGGGGATTTTGGAAAGAACGTGTTTTAGAAGGGGAGGGGTTATGGAAAGGTTAGGAGATTATGGAAGGGGTGGGCGATTATGGAAGTTAAGGGGTATTATGGAAGGTGAAGGTATCGTAGAACAGCTAGACCGATTTTCATAGGTTTTGATTTGTTGGATTTGTCTCCGCCTCGAAAAAGGACAAAAGGAAATGTATAGAGTAGGGTACAGTAGGGGTAGAGTAGGGTAGAGTAGAATAGGCGTAGAGGAAGTATGGTCACCCTTCCAAAATCCCCCTAGCTTTCCAAAATCTCACTACCATTATTCAAAATACTTCTTTCCCATCTAAAATTGGCACATACACATAGATTCATGGGATGATAACAACAATTATAAAAATATTGGACATCGGTACATTTATGACTTAGTTTCTCTTCTATTATAATCTCTTATTTGGGCGTGGACAACGCCTTTTACATAGTAGTAAAAAATAAATAGGAAATACTCACGTCGACACTCGTAGGCCTGCGGCGGACGGAACATGTGCCACAGGGGCCGCGTGCACACCTCGCACGCCGTGGGGATGTGGTACGTGATGCTGACCAGGTCGTGGCCCTTGTGCTGCACCGTCGTACCTAAGGGCAGCCACGCGTTACTGACGCATGCTACAGCTAGTGTGACACATCAATAGCAGCACACTGAGAGTTTTATATTTTTTTCCAGACAAACTGAATATACCCAAACCTTATGAGAGATTAGCAGTTTAAAAATATCAAGAGAACATTGATTAGATTTTGGAATTGTACTGAATATGGGCTAATATTTTGCCTCATTTATGCATATCGTTGCCTTTATTAAGAATTCAAATATTAAACCACGCACATATGGTTCTAGTGCCCGTCACCTTCTGTGGATTGTATTTTATTGGCTATGACATTTTATTGCCGTCGTCAAATCCGAATTTATAATAGCGGTGCAGACCATGTTTGCTAAGTAGATGCTCAGGGTAGCTGAATGACTGCGACCCGGGTGTTGTGACCGAGAACCGCATTTTAGGACACACAACCAAGTCTAGCAGTGGACTGCGCTTGATTGAGCAAATTAGTTGATTAAAGCAAAATATAGTGTATTCCTTCCTTTACATCTTATAATATTGCACTGTGTAAGCACAGTGTAAATAAACAAATAGACGTGCTAATGTGCAAATAATAGTGTGTAACATCCAATTTTATTAGTTGCCACTCTACCGCTAATTGAATACATCAGTAACGGCTATGAGTCGCGGCGTCGCCAATGACATTTCGCGTGCGCTTCTTTTATTTGGCTCAGTTAGATTCTAAGAAAAAATAATATGTATTAACAGTATGTTAATGGGTCAAGTTTTATTAACTTGGCCTGGTAAATCAACGTCTTTATAAGTTCCTAATATTGGCAATTTGGTAGCCAGCAGAAGGCAACATAAGAACGTTAACGTCCCCCCCCCCCCGGAGCGCGGTCTCACCCGTGTGGTCGGCGGGCTCGGCGGGCGCGTCGGCCTGGTCGCCCGGGCGGCGCGCCTCGCCCTCGCCGGCGTACAGCAGCTGGAAGATGCGCGGGATGTCCTTCGCGTCGGCGCGGATCACGTCGCCCTGCGTCACTGATCGCACGTGGAACACTTTACTGTAACAACCAAAATTACCGTCATGTCAGGAATTCACATATTTTTTTTTATTTGCAACAGAATTAATTTCACGTAACAGTTATTCTTATAGCTTAACTATACTACTATAATTATATAAAATTTCATATCATTTGTCATTTTAATTATAATACATATATGAAACATTTTTGCATTTTGCAAAAAAAAGTCAAGAAATAGAGACACCGTATTTTTATAAGGGATACTATGATATGATTTGATGCAAAAAATTGTCTACTATTAATATATAAAAAATATTTTTTTAATTTACTGTATAGTAAATACTATCCTACTAACCTCAAATCAAGAATCATGACAGGATCTGTAGTGTTCATCTTATCATTCTCAGTGTTGTAGAATATAATCTTCTTAGAAGAGACGACGACGTATTGTTTCTTCCATCCATGGCGGCGTATGTTTTGTTTGAAGGGTATCGACAGCCATCCTTCGAGGGTCTGTTCCGTTTCCCCGTCCTCTGCATCCGCGGACGACTGTGATGCTGTCTCACTTGTTAAAGCTGCCAATTTTTCTTTTAGCTGTTCTATTTCTACGTCTTTGCTGTCGACCTAGATATCGGAATTTATTTATTAGAATATTGTATTAAATCACGGTCAGATTGGTGACACAGCCAGGTGTCACCAATCTGACCTAATTATGAGACATTTCAGCTTTAACTTAGTCAAAAGCGACATTTTCGAACAATACACATTTGTACGACTGTTTATTGCTTAAATTGATTTCTAAACAGACTAGCTACTTTTAGCATCGGTAACCGGTGATTTTCGTTTTTCGGAAGCTTGATTCCGCGCGAAACGCACGCATACAATCTGCTGTTATAGCGATTTAGTAGCGGTACTTTTTATCAGTCATCGAAAAAATCGCTAAAACGATTACGACATTAGAGGAATCGAACACAGTAAGTCTCCAAAATGCGATGCAGTTGTAATATTCCTGACCGCCGATTCTAAAAATAGCTAGTCAACTTTGGCCCTAATAAGCATACACAGTTGAGTCTAAAATGTTACCTCCATAGCCAGGCGCAATCTTGTGGACTGTTCATCCAATAGCTGTTGCTGGCAGTCTTGGAGGTCCCGATGTAGTTTGGAAATGTGTTGGTCGTGCTTCTCCTTTTCTCTGGTGAGCTCCTGCTGCAGCTTGCGATAGTCCTTGTCTTTGCGCACCGACATCTTGCTCTTGTTCTTCGTCGTCGCAGGGTTCATGTCTTTCCTGTAAATTTAATCAATTTTTATATAAATTCTTGGATAAAACATAATCAGTTGAAGGATAAGCGTTTAGGTATAGAATCAGGATATATTTTAATAAAGTATTGTCTATTGATGTCAACATTATTTATTGGTTCGATTTAGATCCAAATTAAAATGCCCAGTGTTCAAACTGTATAGTATTTGATACCACCGCAGAAGTAGATGAGTGCATTCGGATAAATTACTTCGCATGCACCATCGGTACATGGCAATGGAATGTGATAACAACGGAACAAGTTAGAAACTGCTTCTTTAAGTCAAAAGTTTGTCAAAAGCCTGCCGATAACGGTGCATTAAATTGGATTTTCATGTCGAGCAATGTTATTGAGTACTTCCGTAGAGAAATTTTCAATAGCGGCACAGAGTCGGAAACTGTACTCGATGTATGACAGACAACAGATGCCTTTTGTTACATAGAACTTATTTTGGGGATTATAAAGGTATTTTTTTTTACGTAACACGTTTTTGTCATCGAAACTAAAGCTGTGATACCAAGCATCAGATCAATCTGTCAACAGGAAGGGGGTGAAATATCGATGACTAAATTTGAACCAAATAATAAACAGGTCAAGCTAAGTAAAACCGTTTAAAAATGGATGTTAAACAATATAACTTAAAGCTCAGTGGCACCTGTTCATGATTTCGGCAAGTTTGTTGACGGCTTGTTGCTTGAGCATGATCTCGGAGTTGACCTTCTTGTTGAGTCGGTCGACGTCTTCTTGTACACGTTGTAGCGTCGCCAGGCGCTCCGCCAGCGCTATATTGCTGCGACGAAGCTCGTCAACCTCCTGCAAACGATAGTAAGTCAATGAACTCTTGTTTAAACACCTTGCTTTAATATTGAATAGAGTAGTAGAGTATTTCCTGTAAATCCTTTAAAAAATATTTAAAACAATTCTGGACAGTGATTAGACACAATACTGTTATAAATACTACAGCCGTTCACTGCCCCTTAAATTGTTTAAGAAGTAACATTGAACGTATATTTACTTTGTAATTATACGCGCGATCAATACAACTTAAGAAGCCTATATGGGTCATTCTTCTTATCGTGTCGATGGCAATCTAAATTGTGTCAGCCCAGAACTGGGCTACGAGATTGGCGCCTCCAGTAGCGTCCATCAGTTCCTGTAAAGAACAAACGACAGGGCATGCAGGGCAAGATATTAAGTGCCCCATCGTTTGTGGGACAGCACCACATTTACACTCCATGGCAGAGTCATCAATAAACCTCCACCTGAGCAGGTTTTCTTTGCTTCGACCAACCTGGGTCCGGAGTCTATTTAAAGACTTCCAGGTCAGCCATGGCAACTCATGGGTCATTTTTTGTAGATGTTAAATTACAATCCAATGCCTTCTGTTTCTTCATAAAGGTACTACTACTTATGTAATAATCAATCATCTGCGTCCAGGGGATATTAATGACTATATCTCGTGTCTTTCTCCTCTGCACCGTTTAACATCGCTTCTTACTAGGGAGAAGGCATTGACTAATGAAGTATCGTATCATAAGCCGGTATCGTTTCGTTATCGTATGATCTTCAGCGGAAAGAGGATAGTGATAAGACCCTTTTTTCCCTTCGTCGATGCCCCATCACCAAGGTCGACCAAAACCAACATCGGTCGACATCACCAAGGGGACGTCACAAAATGGCGATCAGGGTTACACTTTCTTATTTGAGTCTCATAATAGCATTCAACATAACCATATCGTGGCTTTAGAGTTTTAAAGTAAAAATTTTAACAGTCACCTTTCTCTGCAGGTCGATGGTGGCCCTGTTCTCGTGGTCCCTGTCGCGCAAGCCTTGCACGAGCGCGTCGCGCGCAGACAGCTCGCCGCGGTGCTGGGACAGAGCGTCGCGCATCTCTAACTCCTTCATCGTCTTCTCCTTCTCCAGTTCACCAACCGTCTCTTCAGCTATCGATCTGAAATAAAATAAAAATATTACTTAATATCCAAAGATGTTACAACGTGGAAAATGTAAATGAGAGTATTTTATAAGTATAAAGATTTGAAATAAAATTATTTTGATTTTACAGGCATGCAAGATAATAACGTCAATAAAATAAAACACGTCACATGAATCATTTCATCAGTACGAAATTGGAAACCACGCGAACACCAAGTTTTTCTGAGACGTAATATTCGTCCCGTTTTTTTACTCTGAAAGGATAGAGACAAGAATATTACGTATCACTAAAACTGACAGTATGCGCTTGGTTTACCAAATTTTCATTATTATTATTATATCAAAATATGCACATTGCATACGATATTACGATAAAATGAATGATGAAATTAAAATGAAAATGAACTGATACAACTGACAACTTACGTTATTCCGGTTCACAGTCGTGTTCGCTGATGGCTCTCAAGTTTACAATAGTCAATGATATTTACAGTTTAACAATATTTTTTAATATCAACATGTACAACTTGTTTTACTGTAGATCTAGTTTATAAAACCATGTGATGACAGTACCTACAATTTCCATGACCTCTTACACACGTGGGATTCTTGATCAGTTATAAAAAACGGGCCAAGAGCGTGTCGGATTACCCACAGTTAAGGGTTCCGTAGCAACTCTTCTCTTTGCGTGTTCTGTCTCACTTTCGAATTTTTCCAAAATTTCCCACTCATACATACACTCATCATATTATTATTATGTTCATTAAAGAGCATATTCATTTAGCTCTTTAGCTTTATAATCTGCGAGTAAGCTGATGGACTGAACGAAACTATAAGTGTTTAGGTACTACATAACCCCAAAAAACTGGCCAAGTGCGATTCGGATTCACGCACGAAGGGTCCCGTCCTATTATCTATACAACATTAGACACTCAGACCCTGTTTTCGTTATTAATATCAAGCAAAAATATTGCAAAAAAAAAACACGTTTGCTGTATGGGAGCCCCACTTAAATATTTAATTTGTTCTGTTTTTCGTATGTTATAGCGGCAACAGAAATTCAACATCTGTGAAAATTTCAACTGTGTAGCTATCACGGTTCATGCGATGTATCGCAGGCTGTAGCCTGTTGACAGACAAACAGAGGGACAGCGGAGTCTTAGGAAGAAAGATAGAGTCCCGTTTTAACTCTATGGATACGGAACCCTAAAAATGGAGTAGGTATACCTATTTTATTTATTACTAAAATCAAACTAGTCAGGAATGAGACACGTCTTAATCATCAGGTTTCGTTAAATATTTTGATGACATGCGCAGTGCCCAGTGTTTATTCAGATGTGGTCGCCGTACGCTTGCACATTATCACTGCATTTGTTTCATACTCCAAGATATATGTAAATCGTCTAGTACGAATATGGAAAAAAAACCATAGGGATATTATCCTTCGAGCAGATGACGATCTTATACTAGGGCCTGTTTGTCACGTACCTGGCGATGGCCTCGGAGTCAGCGCGTGCGATCGCGAGCTGCAACTGATGCAGAAGACTGGAGCGCTCCTGCTCCGAGTCACGCGCCGACCGCGTGTTCTCCTCCAACATCAGCCGCATGTCATTCGCCTGGCTCTTGTAGACGAAGCAGTAGTGTTGTTCCGTTTCTAGTTGCTGGCGAAGCTCCTCGCTCTGGTAGTAAAGAAGTCGATTTTGTTTTGGTACTTTCAATTTAATTCGGAAATAATATTAAAAAACTAAATGCTATGTGAAAGCAAAAAATCATTACAAATCGCAGATCGATAGAAACATATTATATTATAATATCACAATAAAGATGCATATAAGTAAATGTACCATATTATTCTTTGACACTAGTATAGACTGCAATACTAGTTAAACGATTGAACTACATTATTTTTGTAAGAGTTTTCTTAGTGCCTGTAAGTTGCAATCAAAACATAACCTTGGCGTGGCGTGATCAAACCTAATATATAAGGCTTGCAGTTCTACAACTTGCAAATACTGATCTCAAAACTGCGAAAGAGCAGTATTTCTTTAATCTATTACCTCAGTGTTTGCTAATTAAAAGTTTATTGAATAAAGTGTGGAATTCTGCAGCACATTGCAGATTTTTTTTGGCTTCGTACATTATTTTACTGGCAATTTGAGTTGACGTTCGTTTTCATGGCTAGCCGGCTGCACCATGATTCGTGAGTTGAGAAGCATATTTTCGGCTTTAGAAGTCTATGGGAGGTTCAAGTTCATTGTTACGTAAGTTATAAAGTATTGCAATTGAATCAGCGGCCGTGCCGAAGCAGGCTGACGTCACCCAACTAGCTTCACTTACTGGTCCTAATAACTAGAAATTTTTAATACCGCGATTCGTCCCTCATGACGGAATCTTATACATAAATTAATTGTAATTTTGTGAATACAATTAGCTTGTCCGTTAGAATACAGGGTAACATTTTCTAACGCAAATGTTTTCGTGCTGTATTATAATTATTATTTAATCTATAAAACACTTGAATAATTCAAGTCTTTTATAGATAAAATACATATTATGTCTACGCCAGTGAAAGCAGTGTTTTGTAGTAACATAAATAATAACAATATAAGTAGTACACACGGTGTGTTCTCTCTAGAATTGATTATGGTATGAGTCACAATTTTTATTGTAAGACTGACATAATCGTGCTACAAGGGACATAAAGCTCACGTTATAAATAATATCTTACTTTTTCACTGTGATATGAGTCATTATGTTATTTTTTTACTTCTACATTTCAATCACAAAATTAACTAAATCGGGAACTTCAAGCTAGCCCTCTAGTACTCCGTACAAGAGGTATATAACTGGGGGGATATAACGACTATCTGAAAAGGGTTAAATGTAGAAGAGAATATCGATAGCACTGCTGCACACGGTCTGAGGTTCAAATCGTGCTCAAAATCGAGTTTCTTTTTCATACAAAAATTTGAAAGGAAAAATCGAGTCGATGTTTGTATTTAATATATTATGCAGATCGGATAAAGATAAATCGGCGTCGAAATATGTCCAAACCAAATGCGAACCCACAGTATCAATTAAGGGTGGTTGCAGGTTGGATTTAATAATGCATGCAATAACCAATAGATTATTTATTTTAGTCCTTAAAACTTTGTTTCTTTTTTGTATATTTTGTTTATTTATGAAGGTTTTTATCCACACATGGGACTAGGACCAATTTAGATAACAATTAGCTTAAAATTTACAATTTACTGCAAAATTTACAATTTACTGTGTGACTAAGTGATATATTTAAAACGTCACGAGGGTGTCACTAGAAAAAATCAGCTTATACGGAGAGAAAAACGGGATATACTTAACTAAGAACTAATCATCACTAGTGAACCGTCGCTTCAAGGCTTTTTGTAATTGTACATTATGCAACACATACTGTATAATGTTAATTAGCGGTCTGTTTAAGTATTTCAAGTTTATTATTTATAAGTAGATGTTTTCATATCATAAAGAATCTACATACAAAGTGCGTATTTAGCCGTCGTATTCATAAGCAAACATTGTTGAAGTAGGTACAATTTTATTGTAACGATACATGTCCCAGTTGAAGATGACCAGGAAATTAACACGACAATAACACATTCCTGTATATTAATGTGAGCCATCATCATAATGGAAGTGTTTTATAGGCTTGTCTTCATTGCCAAGGCTCTGTTTGTTCAGCACTTGTGTTCGACAAATTCATGACTTCAAACTAATTCAGATACGACTTGACTTCATAGTATGCCTTCTAAATATACATTTTAATAATCCTCTTCGATGTTGATAAATATAATAAAAAGTTATATTCGAACCACGACAAAGTATGTCACGTAAATAGAATTCCGATCTATTCTGAGAACAGTTATGCAACTCATTGCGAAAACATCTAATCTATATCTACACTTTTTTTCCAGGAAGCCCTTGGCCTTAGATAAAACACTCTTGCATGGGTTCCCCATTAGTTCATCATAAATCATAACACTAATATAGAGAGTAATATTACGATACGATTGTAGTAGCGGTTAAAGGATTCACCTAGGGTTCAATTCCCGCACGAGACAAATATTTGTGTGATCGTTAGATATTTGTTCCGCTATTCGTTTATGCATTGTAAATTACATTGTAACTGTACTTACGATACAGGAAAAAACTTAGTGTAACAACCTTTTTTAAAAAAACCAAAGAAAAAAATTACATTTTCTCTGTTAATAAAACTACATGAACACCTAAATACAGTGTATCTGTAGAACAAATCTTAAATGTTTGTGTCATAAATATCAAGGCCAAAGAAGAATACCTACATTTCAAACTTGGGTAATTCATGAGACTAGCGGTATAAGAATTGAGAATGCTCTAACATATATTCATATTCGAAATATACAGTTGTAACTACCAAACTGTGTACATTTAGCCAGAGTACATTGAAATAGATAGCAATGCTGTTACAATTTGATAAAGTATTATTTTAGTTCTCAGCTGTCATTCTAGTTATTGAGAAATTAATTAATCTCCTCGGCTTTGTGATCTAAATTTACAATAATAGCTGAATGACGTTCATAACTAAGGAATGATTAATTTTCATTTACAAGATTATTTAGTAAGTATTTCGTTTCCTCGCGGGACAATATAGCTATCGTAACTCCTTATTTAATGTTTCTCGAAGCTCTAAATCTTTTTCTTTTCTTTTTAAAAATTGTAATCACTAGGTATATCATAAACAATCTTGAGAATCGTTGACAATACAATTTAGTATATTTTTTCCACAAGGTTTCGGTTAAGTAATTTTATAACTGTAATTGGTTCTCGCCATTCATTCAATGTTTAAGTGTTAAATATTTTAATGTATGAAAGAACCATGAAACAGTCCGACCTTAATATAAATTGTCAACAATTACATTCTGTGAATTCAGTGAATAAATATTCTAATAATTGAGCAAATCACATCACTATCAATGAGTAAGGCGTTCAACTCTAGAAAAACCGCTGTCTACGTAATCATGTGTTTATTTATTTGGAGACGACCGCACGCGCAGGTATACATCGTATAAGGCAAAAGCTGTGTAAGAGTGTACATTTACCGTCTCGTCGACAATGAGTCACTATGTTGTAATGTTGGAGGACATTCTATTTCGGCGCGATGAGATTATGATTAATTCACAAGAAACACTCAAAGAGCTGGTTAAGTTAGTCTATCAATGTATCTAAAAACATAAAACATGCATATAGCTTAGTTCACTTAGAGTCGATATGATCGAAGTCATATTTGAGCATGATTAAACTACCCCCAATTTTCATTTTATTTTCGAGTAGGTCATCCTGACACGGTCAGCACACAATTAGTCTTACTCGGTTCACAGGGAATTTCCAGATTTTGTTTGTGCTTTGTGACAAATTTCATTGAATTCGAATCAGTACTTGACTAGTACGTCAAAAGTACTAAATTATTAGATGTGTAACGGAGATGAATAGTAGTTAGTACGATCCATCATAGCGACTATGATGGGTAATATTATCTCGATCTTAATATTAAGTGCACTTATTGTTAACACCGCTGCCTCGGAAAGCACGTAGATCCGTTGATCCTGCGCTTGATCTCTCTCCGGTCTTGCCCATATGAAGCAGGTAGGTAAGTAAGGGGTATATCTCCTGCGTAGTTGGCTAATCTCGTTTGAAATTGGCTGCTGTGACCGAAATAGGGTGAGGAGGACATGACGTGCACTTACCCTGGCAGCGTGCATGTCGCGCTCGGCGGCGGCGGCGGCCAGCTTCTCGGCGGCGTCGTGCAGCGCGGCGCGCACGGCGTGCAGGTCGCGCGCGCGGGCGTCGCGCTCCGCCGCCGCCGCGCGCGCCGCCGCCTCGGCCGCCGCCACCTCGCCGCCGGCCGCCATCCGCGCCGCTCGCTCCTGCTCCAACGAAGCAGCCAAACCCATGGCCTGGTAAACAATTATTTCGTTACTTCAATTGACTTGCTGTTGACGTCCGAATCTTCAGGAAAATGCTGTAAGCTGAATTATCCATAGTAACAGCAGTATGGTCAATATAACATTGCCTTACATTAACTCGGTAAAAAGCCAACTTCATAGAGGTACATTTATATTGACTGTACTATACTCCTAGTACGAGTTAAGTAATCAATTTTGGTGAGACAAAATATTTCTCCCTTCTTACACGCCCAAACATGTCGCGTGGTGTGCAAAATCGTACTAGGTAATACCTAGTAAGTGTGTACTGTACACTACTAGTGTACTGTGTAGTAGTACCTAAGTGCTATAATATATTTTTCTTACAGGGATGTGCATGACCAATTGATACTAAGAGACCTATACCAAGAAAAGATATACGTGTAAATAATTAGTTATTAGACTTTAGATTAAGAAAAATTATATTAGTAACCTTTTCAGTTTCTTGTCGATGTTCGCCCTCTAACTTCTGTAAACGTTGCTGCATTTGCCTGTAGTCTACACTAAGCATGGACATCTGGCGGTCTTTCTCCTGGCACACCGACTCAGACCGCTGCCGCGCCGTCTTCTCTTCATTCAGTTTGGATTGTAGGGCTGTCATACCACATTGCAAAACAATCATTCTCCATCTCATTTTTAACCACATTAGTATAACAGAAAACATTTAATAAATTAAATCTTCAGTCGCGGTATAAAACATACAATTCAATTGATTAATAGGTACTTTACTCTCTTCTCTAAATAAATTTTGCAACTTCAATTAGCATTTTAGACAGATTGGTAAAGATAGAATGACCAAAGCTATATTTATTATAGAAAGTGAAACTACATTGGACCTACAAAGATCAAAGGAGGTATATTAGCAAACTGAACAATACCTTTAAATATCATTTCCAATGTTCCTGAGGCATGCAAAAAGTGAAGGTATGAAATATATTTTTGGGAGCTCAATACAATTTAGCTCGGTTAAACATGAGAGGATTGGTAGCGTGGACTAGATGGCAGAAAATAAACAAACTTTGAATACTAACACTCACCCTTGACTAGCTCCAAATTAGCTTCTTGTTTAGAGAGCAACTGGGACCGCTGCGTGTCCTGATGAGCACGCACTTCCTGCTGATACATGTGTTGAGCCGCCCGAAGTTCGTGAGCCAACGAGGCGCACTCCTTCTCCAAGGAAGAAACCCGCTCTGAAAGCTGCCTGTTATCTGCCATGATTTGATTAAGCCTCGTTGATGACCGTTCCAGCTCAGCATGAGCGGCATTCAATCTACTCGTGGCCTCTGCGACCGCTGCATCTGAACGTTGTTTAGCTGCTTTTGCAGTAGCAAGTTCTTCAGAAAGAGTGCTTCGTTCTCTTTCCAAGTTATCACGTTGAGCACGCAAGCTCGCCACAGTGCCATCATTGACTGCGGCAGCTGCGGCTTGAGCAGCAGTCAGTTCTGCTGCTTGTTTTCTGGACTTGGCGGCAGAGTCTGCTTCCTGCTTTAATTTTTCACGTAACTCTGTTAATTGCATTTCTAAAGCATTAATTTTATCATTATAAGTTTGAAGATTATTTATTTCTTTAGCTCGTTTGCTTTGCTCTTCATCAAGCCGTCGTTTAGCTTCATTAAAATTAAATTCAGCTTTTCTTCTAGACTCAGCTTCTATATCTGCCTTCCTTTGTAACTCTCTCAGATCATGTCTAAGTAATGCTAGTTCTTTGTCAGTATCAGCTATTATTTTCTTATTTCTGGACTCCCTTTGAGAAAGCTCTTCCAGTTGAGCACATAAAGTTACTTGTGTGTCTTCTAATTTTCGTCTACCGTCTCTTTCTCTTTCGAGAAGTTTTTCTAGCTGCAATATAGCTTCAGATCCAACATTGTTAATATGGTTATTAGATATAGTATCTACCACATCAGCAGCCTTTGATCCTTTACTGCATAACTGATAATCACCATTGTATGTGAAGCCTACAAATGGCAAATGATTACCAACAAAGGCTTTGGGCACTGGAAATGACTCATCCAAAGCATCAGATTTTTCCATGTCATCAAAGTTCCTAGTGTCATCATCACTTGATAGTTCAGGCACGACAGGAGGCACGGAATCTCTTAAGTTTTCAAAACTCCATTGGTCATTGATGAAAAATGGATGTTGTTTGATTTCATCAACACTATTTTTACCTAACCTTTTAACACGATCCGTTAGTAGACCTCTGATTAGAGATTTGGCATCCTTTGATATTTCTACATCATCAGGAAACTGAAGTGAGTTTCTATGGTCCATAATCTTGCCATATGTACCTACTAAGCTATCTGCATAGAAAGGAGGATCTCCAATAAGCATTTCATACAAAAAGATTCCCACAGCCCACCAGTCACACTCACGACCATATACTCCTTCGCCATTTTGAGATTGTAACACTTCTGGTGATATATAGTCAGGAGTACCCACTGCGTTACTAGCACGCACCAGGCCATCAGGTCCCATTCTCATGCATGTGCCAAAATCAGCTAGTTTCAAGTGTCCATATTTGTCAATTAACATATTATCTGGTTTTACATCACGGTGAACGAAACCCATGCCATGAATTACATCTAACGCAAGAACAATTTCCATTGTATAGAACTTTGCCCATTTTTCAGGTATATCGTAGTTCGACATAAGACTAACTAGATCTCCACCAGGCATGTAGTCCATTACCATATAAAGATATTTGTGATCTTGAAAGGCAAAATGAAGTTTTAATATCCACTCAGAGTTAGCATGTGCCATTATATGCCGCTCTTCCCAAAAGAACGTAGAGTCGGATCTTTTGATCATTTCAACTTTACTGAGTAGCTTCATGGCATATACTTGACGAGTAGACTTATGTCTGACTAGTTGTACTTCACCAAATGCTCCACGGCCAATCACCTTAATCAAATCAAAATCTGCTGCTTTCATACGCAGATCTACTATGTCTGAAGCAAAAACTTCATCTATAACAAAACAAAGATTTATGCATTAGAAAATGTTAAATGTTTAAAAAATGAAAAAAATGTGTAAATGTTGCATGTTTAATGTATTATAGTAGTGATGTAGTATTGCTATAGATAATAAATACATTAACCCTCTCTATACTAACAAATATTTATTTATTGTTAATTATATATTGCCTGATTATAATCGTAAAAGTTTAAAGGAGCCAACAATCAGCTATAGATTGTTGCAAAACTCATTTAACCTGTTGAATTTACCTCAATTGCATTCCTCAAAGCTCTAAGAGCCTAAGACCGCAGATATCATAGTAGAGTTCTTATGCAGTGACGTCGGTGCAATTGAGAAGTGAAGCTTTTTCTCTTATGCATCAACAACTGTGTGTTAAACATTGTATGGGTTCACAGGATGCTCTTTATTTTGTACTTAAGTGGGAAATCCTAAGTCATTGTGGTAAACAAGTCATAAATATAAATAAAACAGGAATACCTATATAAGTTATTATTAATTAGGAAAATGCCAAAAATAATATTTTATTCTAGGTATTATAGACTAACAGATTTGCTAGCAAATCAAAAGCCATGATCATATGTGTGTCATGAGAAATCAAAAAGGCTGTGCTGCTAGACAATTTATAGCAGAAATAATTATGTTCTTCCCTTATTTTTTATAACATGACACTTTTCAGCCTGAGCTGTACTTAATAGTTTCTCACACGATTTCTTTTGCTGATTATAGACAAAGATCTTATGCTAATCTTAAAGGCTGAATTACCCTAATTCTTAGGCTAATTCTTTAACTTTTACAATAACACTACAAATTATTACACATGTTATATATATACTCAAACATAAACATAGGTAAGGAAATGAAAGAATAAGTATAAGTATTAATTCAAATAAACTGCATAAATTACTTTACCAATCATTGTTATTTTCTAAGAATACATAGACTTATTGGTATATTGACTGGTCAGTCCCGCCTGATCATCACAAAATTTTATGAACCAGCTTTTTAAAAACATTAATTATATCTTTGCTTCGGTTTACTTTATGTTAACTGTTTTGGGTACTTTAACAATAAGGCTATTTAAAATAAATAAAAATATGATCTTTAAAAAATATTAAAAAGGATTTAAAAAAAGCTTTTAAGTGACCCAGCTAGAATCTACTATTTAATATCTAAAGTTTGTCATTAACCTAAATAGTGGCGATTCAAATTAATTAACAACCATCAATTAAATCATAACAATCTACTTCCCTCTTGATTCTTACAACATCCTTTATGAAAAATAAAGAATACATATCTGTTTAATACTAACCATCCATGTATAATCAACATTCATATGATATCATACTTGATTACATTAACAACATTGGACAGCCATGTTCTAAACACTATTAGAATAATTAGAATATAAGAACTATAATTATAAGATATGATTACTCCAGCTATATAATCATAATATTCTTGATTATAACTGTATTTTAAAACAGTTTGCTATGTAATAATTTTATTCTTTACTGCTATTGTTTGAATACAATGAAATGCTAAATGGACTGTTTTCATATAAAATTGAATATTTGATAATATTAAGTAATTAAGCACCTGTATGCTTATAAATCACCCAACTTTGGTATACTCCTTTTTTTTAACGGTTTTTAGTCATCACAAAAGAAATGAAAAAGTTGTTGAAACAAAGGTTTAAAACCTTTTGAATGCCACTGAAAGTCTTGTATAGAAGACAATATTCTTTTGTGCCCCACACTCCACATCAGTGGACCCCTGATACAGTAAGAAGGTGTTGTGGCAGACCACAAACTGGATGGTGGGATGAATTGTACAGAATCAATAGGGACTGGTCCACACTGGCTCTGGATCTAAAGACATAGAAATCACAGGGACAGGCCTATGCCCAGCAATGGGGCGATCAAATTTTAACAATACAGTCTAAGCTTAAAATTGCTTTTGATATAACTTCAATGTATTTTTTCAATACACTTTTCATGTAAAAGATGTGCCAATATTGATTACAACTTATGACTAGTGACACACAGGGCTGGAAATGATCAAGATAATGATGTTCTAATAATAATTATCCCATTATTATTCAAAAATATTCACTAGTCTTGTCATGTATATAGTTTCTATGCAAAACACCATGTATCCCTTTCTTATATTTATTTATTACACACATTCAAATACAAGCTATAGACTTATGCACAATATCACAAGCAGGTATAAAATCTTTGATAAATATTGAGTATATTGTCTTGATAATTATCCCACCCAACCCTATTATAAGTCATACCTAATTCTGTTTGAATGGAAAGAAATGGAGTGCCCCTTGAAATCCTTCAAATGCAGTTTAAATATAAATCCTAAGAACACAAAGAAATAATATTACTCAACCTTAAAACTATTTTTTGATTCTTTGATATTGTGTTATCTTTTAGTAAGTAAATTACTCTCTAAAATCTCAAATGGGAAAGCTAATTTGAACAAATTTAAAAAGTTGTTTCATTATGTTAAATGTTTGCGAAAGTTTGAGACTATATTGCTTGAATAAATAGAATATACCTACTGAAACAATGATCAAAATATAATATAAGAATATTGCTTATGGTTCTAATTGTTGCAGGAGTAAGTGACTAGGACTATTCAGACAAGAGATATTCAAATTAAAAAGGTTTAGTACATACTAATCCTTGTAAATTTATACATATAAATATTATCAATATTTAAAGATATATAGCAACAGGAATAATAACAATAATGTGTGCCAAGAGTTTATGATCACCAAAACCTGAAATAATTGAGGAGCTAAATCAGAAAAGATTGTTTTTATTTATATTTCTCATAATAATGGATACACTTACATCTACTTGTATATGCCTCGACGTTCTTCATACGTCGAATAGCCGGGTGATCGCAGTCGGAGACGAGCGCCGTGACCGTGTCAAGCAAGCAGTCCACGTTGCCGGTGGAACGAGGGTCACACAACCGTTCCTCCAGGGCGCGTAGCCGCCGCAAACGTTCTTCGTCCTTCACCGGTTCCATACTGGATCCTATTTCTGACGTCCTCTGCCACTAAGGCTAAACGCCACCGCACATTCTCCCGAAAACTGCTCCGTGAAAGAACACCACTCTCATCACGACACATCAACAATTGGATACTGTTTTGTTAATTTTGTACTATAGTGCAGTCGATAACCTAATAATCAAAGGATAACTTCTGTTTCATTATCGAAAAATTCTGTTGCTACAGCCCAGAATGACAGCAGATAAAGGTGGTTCTCACAACAAAGCATATGCACGTTTGCAAACACAACAGGATGATTAATTACATATATAAATATCCACTGACTTTGAACCAATTATGAACACAAAATTATCGAAACGATTGGCACAATTATGAGAAATTAAAGTAAAATTACGAATTATTCGACCGCTTGATAGGTGAACGATAGATGATCGAACAATAAAGTGAAGTTAGTTGCATACAAAGTTTTAGTTGTGAAGTTTGCAATGGCGCTAATAAACCTCTTTATTTTATGAGTACTAGTCGTCCAAATTATAACTATTAATTTTAGTATAAAACTGTCGTAAAAAAAAAGTATTTTTTAAGTTGCATACAAAATAATACTCAAAATATCTTCAATAGGAAAGCAAACTGAATTTTTATGAATGAATTAATGTCAAAGTTTGCAGACGGAAATAAAAAAAAGAGTTTTACTTGGTCGCTGCCAGACCAAAAATTTATATTTGTGAAACAAGGAAAGCCTAGGCAAGATGCTATCTACACTCATGATGATATCGGATAGGTAATGCGGATTAGATCCTAATATTATCAATAGCTCTAGATTTCATCCGATAATTAGGATCGGATCGGAAGGTTTACACTTTACTTTTTAAATTTATAATAATACAAATTGTATTGTATTTAATTACAATTGTATTTTATTAAAGCTGAATTTGTTCGGGTGACCGAATCGAGTTGAGTCGAAGGTTTATCCCATAGAGTATTCATATTTATCCACACCTTAGATCATATTAACTTAACAAGATCCTGACGGCCATACCCGGGATCTCGAAGCAAATACTCGGGATCATTTTTGATTGATGACAATTATTTCGTCTTCTTTTTTTCAAGTTTTCGTCGTAAATATTTAAGTCTTGTGATTTTGAGTTGACTAGTGTTTGAAGTGCGCTAGTGGCGCCCTCAACTTTTGCAGATTCTTCTTTGCCAATTACTGTTTATTTGAATTGAGTATATTTGAATATCAGCTGAAACATTTGAGTGAAAATTAGGTGTAGCCCACAACACTAGACAACGACTTAAGCTACAAAAATACATGTCCTGTTATTTCCATGTACATTATTAGTCGAATCCGATAACCTGAACCGACAACCGAACGCATGTATCACTTAAGATACCAGTGGCATAGCGTGCCTTCGTGGGGCCTCGTATAAAAATGTATTTGGGGGCAAAGATTTCTTAATACTGGACAAAAAATGTTTGCATTAAATTGATAGAAATATCTTTTCCAAAATTTATCATCAGTTCATCACTATGTAAATTGATTTGTGTGGGATTCCAAACGTTGAAGTAAATAGCTTAAACGGCGAAATCCCGCAACCGGCGAACGCGCCAACTTTCGAACACACGCTCCACGCAAGAAAAAAAGAAATTACTTTTTTTTACTTTTTTTACGGCGCTGGCTACGCCCATATGTGATACGGTCTACATGTCCGATCCGTTATTTTGATCTCATGCCGGAAATAGCATCATAGTGCTTACAATTTTACTACTTTTTCGATTGTAGCTTAAAACGCAGCTACAATCGTCATTCTTGGGACGACGCCCTTGGGAGATAACCATTTCTTTGCAGCGCAAAAGCCAAAAAGTTCCTACTTACAAGTATAAAGCTCTAGCCATTGTAACAAGTTATTTAAAAAAAAAACTCCAAATAACATTTATAATTTTTATAAGAAACTACGATCAGAAATAAAATGCGCGCGGCGTTTACACGACTCAGTCGTATCGGTATAGACAGGTAAACTGTGTGGATCGCTTCGCGGCGCCCCAGGGGGTAGAGTCGCGGCGTCCCAGGGTGCCTTGGAACAAAGTCTGTCTTAGCTGTCAAACGCTTTGGTGTTAAGCCTTTTAAGCTATAGGTTTAAGTTGCAAATATTAACTTTCTATTTTATTGTATCACGTGATTACGTCACATTTTTTTGCACATATGTTGAACAAATATAACTCTTAGGAATGTCGCTTCGTATGTTTTTAGCAACATTAATTTTATAGTCTTTATTTTAAAATCACACATTGATTGTTTCCCAGTCCGCGCCACTACTCAAGACCATAGAGTATTTAAGAAAATATAGAGTGATAACGTCAACCACATTGCCTTGTGCGGAGCGAAAGCAGGTCTCACCATAGAAATCTTAAAATGTCATTTTTTCAAATTATGTTTTCTAGACGTTTTTCAAAATTTAACTCAGCAGTTAACCATGATAAAAGCTAAAATGTAACTTTTACGCTCGTGGAGCCTAGTTGAACCGCATTCGATCGAGGTATGATCGCAAACGTAGCTCGTGTCGCGGCCGCGTTGTTCATACCCGTGCTCACAGTTCATACTTCTTTAGGGTTGCTCTATGTTTTCTTATATACTCTAAGCTCAAGACCGATAGCCGCGGCGCCTCTGTCGTGTAACAAAATGTTCCACTCCATAAAGTGTAATTTTCCCCTCCATTCCATCAATTACTAAAAACTGAGAGTTATAAATGACTAATATCGTTCAGGCTTTCGCCCATAGACACACTACAAACAAATAAAAATTTAATAATACAAACAAATGGTTTCAGTTTTTGTCGCCGGGCTTGAGTGGTGGTGCGGTGGTGCGGACTCTAATAAAGCGAGGAACAGAGTGTGCGGTTCCATCAAGATTTTATGGATATGGAAAAAAGTTAAACAAGTCATTGGGGTGTTACGATGGCGGAAGAAGGAAAAACTCATGAAAGAAAACCAACGAATCGTAGCTTTTTGCCAAAGAAAACAACGTTATTATTAATTGTTCGGTTTAGATGTAATATTGTTAATTAATTAATAGCTTCATTAATTAATAGCTTCAGACATGCTTTAGACATAATAAAACTCAGTAATTTTTTTTAAATGATTTGCATTCATTTAATCAAATGTTTGCTCCATATATTTTTAATCAAAGAGCTGTATCATCTGTATCTTGTAAATTCGACGTGCTTTATAGTCCAGTCATTTGGTAGTTTTACCTGGAAAGTTTTTAGGGAGTCATGAAAATTGGTATCTTTATAGATTTTGATGTGCTCTTTCCGAATTTTGACTTTGCCACCTCGTAACTTTTGCGCATACGCCGCCATCTTGGAAAAATGGTGCCAAATTGCAGTTTTTCGACAATATCTCATTTCCTACTCATTTTACGATAAAAATACTTTAGACAACATTAAAGCTGAGAAAATTTCCTACAATTTATGCCTTAACATTATTTTTCTACAATCAATAGTTTTGGCGTACGAGCGCCGCAAAATGTACTAATGAATTTCAACTGTCGCTTGCAATTTGCATCCAGCGGTTACCTACGACTCTTAATGATGTCGTCGGTCTACCTGGTGGGGGCTTAGTCGGTTATCGGTTAGGCCTACCCCACCATAGAGTATAATAGCACCCACTTATAACATCCCAAGGGTGACATAGAAAGCGACTAAGGGAACAACTGCAACAACTACTCTGCGATCCCCAAGATCCCCTGTCCCAAGCGTTGGGAGAGACTTTTTTTTTTGCAAATAGTCCACGGCCCCAAGCAGCAGTGTCGTAAAAAAAACGCGCCGTGTACCGTTAGTTATAAATAAAAAAAAATGGAAATACGTTTTTAGCCTAAACGCATGGTTAAGTACACTTTGCGGCGCTCGTATGCCAAAACGATTGATCGTAGAAAAATATTGTTTAGGCATAAATTGTAGGAAATTTTCTCAGCTTTAATGTTGTCTAAAGTATTTTTATCGTGAAAAGAGTAGGAAATGAGATATTGTCGAAAAACTGCAATTTGGCGCCATTTTTCCAAGATGGCGGCGTATGCGCAAAAGTTACGAGGTGGCAAAGTCGAAATTCGGAAAGAGCACATCAAAATCTATAAAGATACCAATTTTCAAGACTCCCTAAAAACTTTCCAGGTAAACCCCTTTTTTCGTACCAAATGACTGGGGTATTAAATCTACTATTGTTTTTAGAACAACAAAATTTATTAACAGTTTTAGAAAAAAACCTATTTACCTAAAGACGAAAAAATCAATCGAAAAAAAAAAGCAGTGAAGATCATAGACAAATAAAAGCGATGAATTTGCAAAGGATATCAGTCATTCATGCATGTATTTCATTCATTCAATTTTGATGAATTTTGTTCATCGAATGGAACATGGCGGTGCTAGGCAGGATGTGCATAAGTTTTTGATTTTTGCATTTATTAACGAGTGGCTTATATCAGTTAGCTTTCTAAGTATTTTTTGTCATATTTCGTGTGTTACAATATTAGTTACTGTGAAAAAGCTATTTCGTGCCCGTAGCCTCCTGTCCTAGACTTCTTAGTTCTGCAATGAAAATTATTATTCGTTGGTAGTGTAAAAATAATTGTGACAAATATATCACTTTACCTCAGGTAAATCAATATTTTAAGTTATTTTATTACAATCTAAAAAAATACATTCCGACCGTCGACCGAATATTCCATGATATCATCCCATAATTTGTCAATAAAAAGTTACGAGCCTGCCCCATTTTGGTTCAAGTTCATTCTCGTGTTATTTTGTTCATCAATACTTATATTAAAATTATTAATTAATCATGCATTAACGCGTTTTCAGTTTGTGAATGAGAATTGAAGTTAAACTTCATGTCCTGTGATGAGATTAGCGAGGATAACTTTTCTTTGTGGTCCATAATCACGTGTGGTTTAGGTCGTTATGGGGTCAATAACTGCTGACTACGAAGTATTTTAGATAAATTCTCATAATGGGGAAATTATATAATAAATACTTAAATGAGTTCCCTTGAAAAATATAGAAATTTATAAATTATTAAAAATAACAAGCTGTCGTAAGCTCAGCTGTAAAATTTGCATTGAACGAAAGCCCGTTGAATATGCGCAACTCATTAGGGGTAAGTTTACGGTTCGTGCATGTGCAGTTAAAACTAGGCGCAGGGCGCAGGATAAGAGGTAGTCGGGCGCAGGGGAAGGTGGGGTGCGGTGGTAGTGCGGGGCGGGGACCCGTCCGTCCGGCAGTCAGCTGTGCTAAGTGTCATGTTGTCGCGTCGAGCCGTATTGAACCGTGGGAAGTGGCCCAAATTGTGCCCACCTATTGAATCTTGAAATTAAATTCTGATAAGGTTATTATCTAGGATAATTTCTTTTTTTTTTCGTGAATTATAATAAAAAGATATACTTATAATACTCATGGAGTGGAATTCATGTGAAGTAGGATACAAATCCTTTGTGTTGAGTGATTCTGATATCTGAATTTTTTTAGTGTAGGTGTATCTTTTCAAAATTAATGTAATTTAATTGACATCATGTCTGTCAAGGAATAACTACACTTGCAACATTTTTTTCAAGCTGATATCATGATTTTATTTTATACATCTATTTCAAGATTATTAACTGTTTATCCCTATTGCCCTGATTTTTAATTCCTTTAAGGTCTGATTGTCTTATTTTCAGTAATAGTACCTATTACTTTACACATTAACATTACACAATCATAAAACAAAACACTAATTGTTTATATTATATTAATCACCAGAGTCAATGAATAGTGCAGAAACTGAATTACATTAGAACTTGCATAATTTTAGGTAGTGTGTGCTTTGTGCAAATGTTTTCATTGTTTCATGTATGTTTGCCACTTGCCATTGTTGTGCAATCAACAATTTTCAATAAAGTCCTCTTTATGGTTTACCGCTGAATGCTGACGATAACAACTATAATCACAGTTTTCTTGCTCTCAATGTACACATTTAATCAGTATTTCATTACAATTGTTGATTCATATCCTGTAATCAAAAATATTATTTTATGAATGAATAACATTTAAAAAATAGGTATATAAGTTTTTTTCTTAAATTTGTTAAACATGCAACTGTAATGTTATAATTAGTATATTGTTGTGTAATTTGAAATAATACATAGATGTATATGGGAGGTGCCACCACCTCACTAGTGACAGCACATTGTTGTTGTTTCTATGTAAAGGTGTCAAATATCTTGTTTCACACATAAGTGAGGACTATTCATAATTAAAAGCACCATATACAAAGACTGCATACCTAGTTCATTTATTTTTATGCTTACTTATATACACTTTGGATCAGGATCATGTATCATTAGT
This sequence comes from Protodeltote pygarga, assembly GCA_936450705.2. Classification (NCBI taxonomy): domain Eukaryota; kingdom Metazoa; phylum Arthropoda; class Insecta; order Lepidoptera; family Noctuidae; genus Protodeltote; species Protodeltote pygarga. Next base: position 12,769,256 of record OW388250.2, on the reverse strand, counting down.
AGGCACTTATCTGATACTATGCTATATGGTGTAGCTATTCATCCTGTAATAAGCATATTAGGTATTAAATTAATTAACTTTTTATTTAAATTTTGTAATTAATAAACCATTTTATTGGTATCAGAAATTAAACATACTTTCATTTTTATTTCAGAGTGCCGTGGTGGTCATGGCTACACTCATCCAAGAAAATGGTATTAAGGAGCTGAGCAAAGGCACCCATGGGGTTGTGCAGAACCGTGGCATATCCACACATAGTGTTCCAAGTCATATGGTGCCCGACCATGAGTACTGTGAGGCTGGCGCGGCGAACACGCAACAGCCACAGTGTGCTGTCACTAGCGAGGTGGTGGCGCCGCCCGTCCCCATCGAAGAAGAGGAGACACCCGAAATAGATATAATGATAAACAATGTTGTGTGCAGTTTTAGTGTTAAGTGCCACCTGAACCTTAGACAGATAGCATTAAACGGTGTTAACGTAGAGTTTCGCCGCGAAAACGGAATGGTGACTATGAAGTTACGGCGCCCGTACACAACAGCGTCCATCTGGTCGTCAGGCCGCGTAACGTGCACGGGCGCCACCAGCGAGGACCAGGCGAAGGTTGCAGCAAGGCGTTATGCCCGCGCACTTCAGAAGCTTGGCTTCCAAGTGCGCTTTCGCAATTTCCGTGTAGTCAATGTATTAGGCACCTGTCGGATGCCCTTCGGTATAAGGATCATATCTTTTTCCAAGAGATATAAAGAAGCAGAGTGAGTATTATTTATTTATAAATTCATAATTACAGTACTCACATTCTTGTTTTAGATAACAATGATTTTAACTATTTTATTGGGCTTCAAACTATAAAAATATCCATTGTTTCTATTGTTGATTTGAAGCACTGCACAAGTGTAGTATTTGTTGTCTTTTTTCTCTAGTCTTACAATAAATATAGACATGTAAACAAGGTATTTTTAGTTCAAGTTCATCCAATGATAAAACCATTTCTCAGTTTTTTTACTTTAAAAAATTCCAGAACTTTATTGCTGTAGTTTGTATTTGATTACAATCCTGTATAGTTTATATATATATTATGTTGAATAACTAGCAGAATTTACTCCCTACAATAAGTATAATATTGAAAGATCACAGCAGATTTATAAGAGAATTTTGAAATTGTTTTTTTCTTTCAGTTATGAACCAGAGCTTCACCCAGGAGTCACATATAAGTTATATAATCCTAAAGCCACACTTAAGATATTCTCTACTGGGGGTGTGACTATCACAGGTACATTTTTGCTACATTTGTTTATCTAGAATATATCAATCTTTTGTGCGTCCTGTAAAAATTGGCTGAATTAAAAATTTCATCTGCAGATCATTTTATGTTGATGTATCTGGTCAGGATATATTCAAATTTGATTGGTAGTTCACATGCTAAGTGTATACTCATCAGCATTATAATATTAGCTGAATGGAAATTAACGGGACTCATTCTGAGTTAATCATAAAGGGAACTCAAAACATTCTAATAGATTAATAAGTCATTGACTTAAAAAGTCAACTGAGAGCACCAACAAATGATTGCACCACTAAGTACTGATAAAATACTTGTCAGAATTTATCACTGGGCAAATTTAATATTGTTTTATCAAAAAACATGCTTTCACACTATTTTTAACTATACCTTCTAACAAGCAATTTTATGATTTTATTTCCAATCGATCCACAAAGTAACTATAGATATTAGTATACATATAGGGTGTAGTAAAATGTTATAGACTTACATCACTAAGTATTTCATTTATTATTGACTTGTGTACATATTAGAAATTAATGATCACTTCCTAAAACGGTGAAGGAAAACATTGTGAGGAAACCAACAAACCTGAGAGGTTATTCAAAGGCGTGTAAATCTGTAAAGCCATGTCAGAGGCCTACAGGCGGTTTAAACTTTGACACCAGGTTGCTCATCAACCATACGATAAAGAAAGACTATACATGGTGTAAAAAGACCCATCGTCAAGCCTACGCATACTTTTCACCTAACAAGTAATATTAATCAGCTATCATTTCTGAGAAACTAATTTTATTTTTATGAATTAAAAACCGTTTTTATAGCTCGTAATGTAAAGCACGCGACCGAATATGCCAATGCCTATGTGTATGTTGTACGGGACGGGCGACGTGGGGAGGCGTGACCAGTGCTGAGCCGCCTCCATGGCGCTGCCTGCACCTCTTCTCGAGTATGAAGTATAATTAATAAGTTTAGTAAAATGAATAGTTTTCGCAATAAACTCGAAAAATTTAATCTTCTTCCTTCAAATTCTTCATAACCAGACGATTCCCCCAAGTATGATATAGTGCAAAAATATCAGTTAGATTATAATTATGTAGCTTTCGTTGTCGTTATGGGTCTTTTTATACCGTTAATAATCATCCACATAAATAAGCAAATCGTGCCCCACATGTGATATGGTGTCAACCTAAATTTAGGAGGATAATATTAATGAGAACATGGATATTCAGTTAAAGATAACGAAATAATGAGTACCTATTTTATGATTGTCAAGGTCTTGATACAGTATATTGAACTGTACAGAATCTTGTAATATAACACAGAACATACGATATTACACAGAAGTTACGTAGATTTAATTATAACGTTTTTTTGTAATATCGGGTATAACAGTAACCTGGTTCATATTATTAGAAGTTATTAGAGTCAAATAATTGTAGCCAATGTCTTATTTCTCCATAATTATGTTAACTTAAAGACGAAATATTGGAGCTCAGGCATCAACACAGTTCGCGGCCTGTGTCTTTATATGCGCAAAGATTATTGCTTGCCTAAACCTGAAAAGAAACCAGCAGTCCAAGCAAATTTCGTCAGATGAGATTATCTAAAGGACTACTGGTACTCGCACAACTACAGTCGCTTATCTTTTATACTCGTATATCCTATAGAATAAAGAAAAATAGTAATTAAAGAGGTATAAGAGATGAAGGAGGAAACGATGAAATAATAAGTTTTTATAAAAACACCGTTTTTAACCAAGCTTTTATATTGGTTAAATTGGAATATCAAAACTAAGTACCTATATGTTAAAAATTGTATCTGTGCTGTTGACCGCTGAGGAGTTCCTATATCTGGAGCTAATCTTTGATGTCCATTCAGGTCATGCTTATCATAAAAATGCATTGTCATCGGAACTGAACTATACTAAATTCAACTCTATAGGGTAGGAGGAAGTGGTTCTAATTCAGCTTGCAAGATTCCACCCTAACAAACATACATTGCAAATTAAACTTAAATAAAAGCTTGTAAAAAAATCGATGGAATTTATCCTTTGAAAGTCTAATGATTAAGTGAATGTGTGGTCTGCCATTCGAAATAGTAGGATGCTTAAGGAATGATAGGTGTTAGTGAGACGGAGGTAAGAAAAGCCCTTGCGAAGTATTCAGAATGGTAAAGGTGTAAGTTCAATCTTCAATATGTTATTGCACGAAATTGCGATCCCTAATTAATGGTATCATAGTTCACTAGTGCCCATCATAAGGGTGATTTATAAGAATTCAAAAACTAACGAATAAAGCTCATATCACACGGTATACTGTATGAATGTTTTGGAGAAAGTGTTGAAAGGGAAGATCGAGGGGAAAGTGAGATCACTAAAACTAGTTTGGTTATATGCTGAGTGTCGAGGTCAAATGATGATGAATAGTCGAAGATCAACAAACGCTATATTCGCACCTCACTAATTGTGCGAGAAGTAGGTACCGAAGACGTTCACATGCACATGAAAACTTGCACGTGGTGAACAGATGATGCAGCAGAGATTGATGTGGTAGATGATGATGTGGGAAAACCTTTCTTAGCAAGCATCTAAGAAGAGTTTAAAGAAACATTAATGCCAAATTTAAAGTCTAAAATGTTTTAGGGACTTGATGTGTCGTTATTTCTCTTTTAAATACTTAGATTAAATAAATAGGTATTATTCTTTGAAAATATGTGCTCATGTTGTAATATTATGACTGTTGCTCGGCAGCCCGGAGCGTGAGTGATGTGCAGTCTGCGGTGGAACGCATATTCCCGCTGGTGTACGAGTTCCGCAAGCCGCTGACCCCGGCAGACGAGGAGCTTCTGCGTCAGAAGCGCGCGGCGCGAGCGGGCGCGGTCGTGCCGGCGCCGGCGCCCGACGACCGCATGCACCTGGTGACGCTGTCGGACGACGACAACGACGCCTGGGAATGACGTGGTGGCGCCGAGCGCGCCTCCGCCGCCCACTGAAGCTCCCGACGCGACTCCCCGTGCGGGAACGAAACGAACTTTATATTGGCATCGAAGCAATAACTGTCGGTTGTTAGTGCGATCGCGTGTGACTCGTCGGCGAGCTGTTCGGTTCATGCCAAAGATATTTATTAGGGGAGGTGCTTCGCGACCGGTCCGGCTCTGCGCGCGACCGCGACCGCTCGGCTGAACGTTCTGCGGAGCGCCCGCGCTTCTTTACCCTTCGTATGTACGATTGTATCGTTTTTGTGATGACCTGTGACCTCTTTAGTATGCGTAGATGAAGTCGATCATTTACGTGAACACCAAAATTGTCATAAAATAAAAATAAAATGTTCAAAAATAAATCTCGATAACGATACTCAGTCTCGTTTTTCATTTGCCGTTATAATTGTAGATTTTGTAGTGATAATAGTGTTCAATAAGATTTGTTCTAAGAATGAGATGACTGAACGATAGAACTTAGTGATTGTAAATATGAAAGCTTCGACATTATACGTTTCAATAAAAAACTTATTTGTTTTATTTTATTAGGCACTTTAATAATAAAAAAAATCTATCCACAACCCTGGGTCGTAATAGTTAAGATTACTATGATTATATAACTAGGAGTCAGACTCATGAGTATCATACTCATCGCTTGTGAACCTGGGCTGTGAGGGGCGAGCTGGTCTGCTAATTCTTGATTGGGACTTGTCAAACCGCTGTTTCGTAAATACGTTTGGTGTTTGAATATATGCGCTCATGTCTACAACAGCCAACCTTGGCGTTTTCACTGCCGTTCCTGTAAAAGGACAAAATTACGCTTTCACATTGATACTCGTATATTATTCGAGGGAAGCAGGGTGTTGTACTTCGTGAAAACTTGGTATAGTATGGCCGTCATGGATATTTATTTTTTGTGGTGTCTCATATAGCTCTAGAAAGCTCCGCTGATTAACCTTTTAGCGAGACCTAAAAGGCTTCTAGCTAAAAAGAAGAAGGAAAATTATCCATGTTCCTGCCAGGAAATTTGATAGGATTATAATCAATTTATTCTAAGCAGACACGCTTGTTTTCTAGAGGGGTAGGCAGAGGTAACCATAGTAAGTACACTCGCATTTTTACCCGACTACAAAAATAAGGAGGGTTATGATTTTAGCAGTCTATGTATGTATGTATGTATGTAAGTTTGTTCATCTGTTCCCTCGTAGCTCCTAAACTATTTGTTGTAATTCAATAAATAAGATGTCTATCGATGCGTCTTAATGGTCTGCGGGTTATAGGATATATGAAATTTCGTAAAATCAAATAAGGTGGATTTTAAAAATAAATTAGTCAGCTCAAAAAAAATAAAGTTAAGGTAAATTTATCGTGTTTGATATCAAATGGAAGGTCTTGATGAGCACATTCAGAATATGTATATATTATCTATATATTCTGGACCACTTCTTAGAATATCAGGCTTCTAACTACCCGTTACGACTATCATAAATATATGTGATTATAACACTGCATACAATGTGAAAACGTAATAACAATAAATATTTACTAATTAAATTAAAGTTTCTACACATCACTGCCTATTAAATTATGATTATATTTTAAAATAATGTTAATTAAATTGAGATTTCTTTTTCGTAACTAGATGGCGTTGGTTTGCGGTTTTGTGGAAGTAAGTAACATAGAGTTAAAAATACCTCCTCAAAAATCCCGGAATCGTAAACATAACAATTAAATCCCGGGATTTTATTAATATGGACTGGAATTTGACCTATAGTTTTTATTAGAATTAATTTTGTATGTAAAATAAAACTCATTAATTTAACAGTTTTAGTACCGAACTACTTAAGTATTACATTATCTGTTACCGATGTCTAAAAACATAATAAAGACTTTTTATTATAATAATTTAGTTCATATGTATTTAAAACGTTAAATTAATATTTTGGAGAATTTATTACATGTTTTAACACATGTTTGGTTATTAAATATAATAAATTATTTAATAAGAAATTTGAAAAACAACTGATACGGAAGGGATTCGAACCCACGATCTCCGACGTACCGTGCCGACGCTCTAACCGCTGAGCCACCGTATCCCATCAAAATCAGTCGAAATTTCAAATCTCTTTCTACGCCTAGGGCGTGTGGTAATATCTATCGGTGCCTTCTAAAAACTGCAAAGTTTAGAACACTGAGTCGGATAATTAATGTATTCCGTTCGATATTACCACACGCCTAAGGCGTAGAAAGAGATTTGAAATTTCGACTGATTCTGATGGGATACGGTAGCTTAGCGGTTAGAGCGTCGGCACGGTACACCGGAGATCGTGGATTCGAATCCCATCAATATCAGTTGTTTTTTCAAATTTCTTATTAAATAATTATACGTAAAATTAATTTCTTATTTCCCGGGAATTAATTGTAATGTTTATGATTTCGGGATTTTAGAGCAGGTATTATCAACTCCATGTTACTTACTTCCTCGAACTTTAGGTAAATGTACTCTATCTATGATGATATCCCACAAAAAAGGTTTCATGTGTAAGTACTTATACAGCTTGGCAAAAAAGAGTCTGAGGCGGTGACAGCTGGAACTAAAAATAAAAATCTTAAATAACTACGTTTGTGAGTACTAAAATAACATAAAAATGATTCATTTGATTATAATTAATGACAAAAAACTCGTCATAGAAATATGTAAGCACTAAATAACTTGTAATTTGAATTGTAGTGTGGAAAGTGCGACAGCGGCGCCCCCAATTTTTCCAGACTCTTTTTTGCCAAGCTGTACTTCTTACTACTTTTCATGTATACTTCTAAGAAATATATGAGGCCATGTTTTAATAGCTTGAAGTCGCGGACGACACCTTTAAAATAAATTTAATTTAAAAAATACATGACGTTGACTAAAGGTTTGAACCGAAGATGACAGTTAAAGAAATCTACCTATTTAAGAACTACCACATTCTAAAAAATTGTGATTAAAATGAATTTTATTGGTTTCTTTACCACTAAAAATCATTGAAAAAAAATATAGTATATAAACTAAAACCCGACTACTTAAAATCTAAAAACAAGCTTCTTAGATTTTAAATAAAATTCTGTAGTCGGAGGCCTTAATGTATTATAGGTAAATGGTACTAGATAATCTTCCAAGGGTAAATACTTTGTAATTTGGTGGCCTCCGACTACAGAATTTTATTTAAAATCTAAAAAGCTTGTTTTTAGATTTTAAGTAGTCGGGTTTTAGTTTTTATACTATATTTTTTGACAATTATGTTAGCCTCAACCATTGATATTGGAAAAGAAAAGAGGAAATATTTCTATGGCAATGAGCCTACAGCAATTATACGCCCCGGGCCCTCGCTAAGCAATCACTATTGAGATAGTGATAAATTAATAATTTTGTTGTAGGAAAGTCCGTTATTTGTGGGAATTCCCGTGAAAGCGAGAATTCCCTGGAAGGCGTGCGATTTGTACGTTACACATTGACAAAGCGGCTAAGTAAATTGAGCATTTTAATTAAATGAGCACCAACCTGTAATGACCGGCAACAAATGTTCAACATTTGGGACAGTTCGTGGCCGAGATTTTAGTACGGGTCGACGTGAGAGTCTTGCTGGCAGAGCTTGCAGCGCTGGCGGTGACACCTTCGGGAGTGACGGTGATAATATCCGCCCAGCTAGAACACGTCGCTCAGGGGATGAACTTGGTGATCTAATGAGGGTTTAGGTAACTATACTATGAAATGAATTAGGTAAGTATTCGTTTTATAGATTGTGGGATAAAGTGATTCTGGCTTTGGTTTTTCAATATGGCGTATAAAGTCGTACCTACCTACTTTTGATGAAATGATTTTGATGGTTTTTGTGTGTTTGAGCATAAATTTTTAGAATTACATAGTAAGCCTATCTAAATTCTAATCTATGTTCACTGGATGGTTTTCACATTCCCAATTGGACCCGCTAAGTGGAGATACGATGGGGTTAAACTCCTGAGGCGAAGCCGCGTGAGGGTCTGCAAGATTTTTTATAATCTCAACCTGTACCTATTCTAAAAGAGAGTCCCTTGAATTTTGCGACAATGTGTCGTGATTGCTACCTATAGCCGTATAAAATTAGGTACGTCTTATTAAAATTAATGGTATACAAATTAGTATTCATCATCTCTAAGCTCAAACACAACTCATAGAGAGACATAAGAAGGTTTTATATCGACATACCACATTGACAACAATAGCCGGGGGCAACAGCATGTACCTACCTATCAAATTATAAATGTTTTATTTATGAGATAGGTACCTACCACAGCTTCTTACGTCATTAGTGTTTTGTGTTGTAACACTTGTAACATAATATTAGCTGAAATCCTGCGAAGTAGTCGAGTATTCCAGAAAGCTATTATATAGGTATGTATGTACCTACTACGTACTTAAAATTCATGGTGTTGAAACGTTGAGTAACTTCACGAAAATTTTAGTGGCTTCACAAACACAACAAGTACAAGAACAAAGCGATTCTTTGTTTCAATGGAAGGAAATAAAAGGAAAATTTTTCTACACAATTTTACGAATGAATTATTTTGTAAATTCTACTTTGCTAAAGCTTCTGTCTAGCTAAATTAAAGGTCTTCTTTTATTTTGCTTGAATACGCAATCCTGCTGATATTTAACTCGTCGAGAAGTAGGTACAATAGGATAGGCAGGCGTGATTTTATATTCTTCAACGGGTTGAAGAACTACCAGACGACTGACCTGTCTCGTTCAACCACAGGTCGTCTTCGTCGCCGTCTGCCTCGTTGATCTTTCTTCTTGCTGCGCCCCACTCGCGGGGGAATAACGCCTATTTGTCTATAGTAATCACAAAGAGCTTTCGCTAATGATCTACCTATTTTAGAATCTGAGGGTCTTGTTAAGGACATTTTTGACATGATTCGCATAGCAATTAAATGAGTCGTCTTCGATTATTGGTCACAGATTTACTAATAAGTACCTACTTACCTAGGTAATTATTACGCCGATTCTGCATTGGATATGTACCTATATTTCTGTGATCGACAGATATTTATTCCGGTCTGGGTATTTCTGTGCATTGTGCACTATGGCACTATATAGGTATACATACTATATTGAAATTGCACCGGTTACACTGCTCGAAACGTCGCGTCGGGTAAATAAAATAATAAGGCGCGTTAATCCCCGTTTTACACCAGTTTTAATAAGGTAGGTACATTTCTTTCTCAAAAGGATACATGCATCTTCCGTATAGTGTATGTAAGGTCCTCTAGGAGATAGTCTTCGTCCGCCGAAAGAAACCAATAATGTGTAGGCGTCGATTAAGCCCGTGGGCAAAGCTCTGCGGGCGGTGCCGGCTAACACCGAGTCTGAGTTGAAGAAGCAAGCTTCGGGCCGCCACGCCTCTATACGAGCGCCCAGGTACTTTGGAAGCACTGCATGACGTTCGAACCTGGTAAACAATCCAGGATCAGTCGCATGAATCTATTTCCTAATTAGTTATGTCTTATTATTTTAGTAGGGCCTGTTTCACATTCTATGGATAAGGTGCTATCTAGATTCTACTAGGCAAATGCGAAATTAGAAAATAATGTAAGTATATATGAAGTTATCTGTTAGCTTTTTTAAATGACACTTAAATTGAGTTAGCGGTGGAACAGAGCCAATATCTTGGAAGAAGAGGCAATATTTTTTTCTCCATGGCCATTATAATCTAGTAAATTACTAATTGTTGCTCGGGGAACACAAGCTCAATACTCGTACTCGTTGTGAGGGTTTTATTTTCTTAACAAGCTTGCACTGTCTTCGTGATTGTACCTATACCTACCTATCCGTATCCACAATTCAGGATAAAACTCTTTTATGGGTAAAAAAAAAACCTAAGCTGTTACAAAAAGTACCTACATAATACATACAAAGTCCTAGTCCTAGACACAAATACCTACCTATAAACATCGTCGTATGAATTCCCTCGAACGAATACTCCTTCATGGCTTATGTCTGCATGAATGTCGATGATGAAATCCAGCTGTACAGTCTGCAAATGAGCAAAAAAGACGTACTAAGCCGCTTTTAATAATGGTTATTGTAGTATCTAATAGCACATAAAAATCCTTCCAGAAATCTCGTACTTAATAGTAGGTACGTAATGTGTACCTACCTAGAGATTATTCCTATACCTTTTCCGACGTAAGTTTCTTCAGTAGATCGTTGACGGCTACGAGAGCTGGGTGCGCATAGCTGGTGGCTCGGTTCCAGCTGCGGTTGAGGTCGCCGCCCAGCAGGTCTGACCGCTGATTTCCGAGGAACACTCCATCTGGATTCAGCATCGGTATCACCTGGTAATGTACTTATTATATTTTTATTTTGTTTTAAATTCAAAGTTATCCTCTTTTAATCTGTCTCAGAAATCAATCTAACTGGAAGAAAATAAATGTTTTATGTTATCAATCGAGTTTCACTTCTTAAACTAATAATATATCCTTCAAGTAGGTATCGGTTTCATATAGGTAGGTATTTAAACAATTTGACATGTTATATTTTACCTCTAATACAACGTTGTTCCTTAACGCCACTGCTTTTTCTGAAGAGCCTAATAAAAAGTCCAGGAATCCTACAAAAATATTTATTTATATTATCAATACAAACAATTTATTACTTACTGAAAATGTATTTGAAAATCTAAAAAATAAAAAATGAATTTTCATATAAGTATTTTCATTACGCATTTGAAGCGAAAGCTAAAGCATAAAAAATTTACAAACAATATACAAGAATAAGATACGCGCGAAAAACATGACCCTTCCCCCCCCCCCCCCTTCCCTTGACAGTCGGGTAAAAAGAAAATTGTAGAATGAAAAAATAAACTGTAAATCCTGCTATGCACCACATCAGCCACATTATCAACTGAATTATCTGTAATCCTTCTTGCTTTAAATGTAGAGCAAAATTTTGATTGACAATGTTTTTAAGTTCAATATTGAGATTGACAGAGTGGCTGACTGACTTTACGTAGGTGGTTATTACTAATAATTTTTCGCGCTATTCATCTTCTTATATTTAAGAGCTAGGCTCTTGTCGGTGGAGCAATCGCCACCTCTCTCTATCCTCCGCTTGTCTTTTGACCTCCTGATACGTCATGACTCCTACTTTCTCCTTCACTATTCATACACATATAATATTACACATAGCGGAAAGTTGTACCTAAATGATATTTTGAAATTCGGAGAAAATATATTATAATACCTTGACAAACAAATGAACTTGGCGGTTCCCCTCCATGTGTCCTCGCCATAATGAGAACGACACGTTTCTTTGGTTCTGCAGTTTTAACTTTAGTTACAACAGGTTCTTCTTTGATCTCCTTCTCTTTTTCTTTTAAATTATAGTCTCCTATTGTCACAAGGTCTATACGGCGCTTTTGCTAAAAAACAATCGTCAAGCAGTGATTACATTTATTTATTCTATTATTTTCCTTTTTCTTACGAGTTACGAGTATCTATATAATGGTTACAAAAGCTAGTTAGTCACACAGGGTTACGTAACATATTGTAACCCTTTTCAGGCCGACTGTACTCAAGCGTACTACGCCACAGTTTAATACACTACTACAACTACTAGGTATACCTATAGTATTCAAGTTCCTAGTGGGGATCGTACTTACCGTAGTTTGAGCAATAGACTGCCTAGTCGCAAACGCTTGTGCCTTCTTCTCCCACACGGCCAAGTGTTTCTGAAGCCTAGAGTAAGAATACGATGCCGCTGCCGAAAATTGGTACACGTCCTCTTCTTTATCGAACGCAAATGCAATGCTCAGTATTTTACGACCGCGGTGAGGCAATGATCGATGGTAGAATATCAGGCGTCTAGGAATTCTTTGCCTGCCAAGTTTTAAAATGAAATGGTGTCATAATAGTCATTCATAATTATTATATATTTCATCAAAATCATAAAATATTTGCTAGGTTAAGATACAGAACTTACCATTTAGGTCGTGACGTAGAACGAACTAACGGTGTCATATCTCCATCAAAAAGCGTCGTTTCTTTTGCTAAATTAATTATATTCAATATCACTCTCTGAAAAATTAATCCAATGGTAGAAAAAATAATCTATGTGAAAAGTTCAAGATGTTAAATAACCTAATTACCTGATCCTGTTTGACGTTTTCTATAGTAAAATTGAACCAAAACCTGGCCCTCGGCCTGCACGTGTCAGGTCTGACGTAGAGGTCGTACTCCAGGTCAGTGATATGGTCGGCTCGTCCCAAATTGCCACACTCAAACGCCGCGTCGAAGCACAACTGTCCACGCTTTGCCTTCCCACTTTGTCCCGCTGGACGGACTATCAGCCGACTCAAATTGCCTAGCCCTCCTTCTCCATCACTTTCTTCGCTATCTGCAATAGCAATTTATCTTCTTTTACTGAATAACCACTGATCGCTTAACATTGTAACTATATCAAATGCACGGCACAAAATTCACACATTCCGTTTAATTTTAGAATTCACCTACATGTTCTAGAAGCTAAACCAAGAATCATTACTATTTCAGAAATAGTTATTGTTCGAATTACGATTTGGATCGCATCTAAACCGGCGCCTGCCCCGCAAATGCAACGACATCAGAATGCCAATAGGATTCAATGGAGCTCATTTTATTTACATATACAAATTGAATCAGCTAACCTACACGACGTGATAACATTATTCAATCACCAACGTGATTGAGAGATAGATTTTGATCACGCAATTTTGGTTTGATGGACGTGATTTTTTTAAATATTAGATTTAACTCTAAACTGATTGGAAAAAGCACAAAAAAGTTAATCTATTAATTATTATGTTATACCACAAGCAGGGCGACGATATATGGAAGTATGTTCCAGAGCATCAGGGTAGGTAGACATCGCTACGATACACTGCTAGGGCTCCGTCGACGACTAGACTGCCTTACTCAACTAACTTTAACAATGTAGGTGAACAGATTGACTAGAAGATTGACGGCAATGCCAAGGCGATAAGTGCACGAATGTGTAAGGAAAACAGTTTACTGAGACACGCCAACCGTATATTGAAAGTTTTTTTCTTCAGTCGATTGAAATTTAAACGAAATCTGATTCTATTTATGGGGTATCGTGGGTATTTTATGTTGCTTCCACTAATACTTTCTTAGATATTGAGTGGTATAGAACAAAATTTTTTGAAAAGATTTGTGTTCAATACCGTTGAAGCATGCGTCTTTGCCGGTGTAGTATATCAATTTAAGATATCTTATCAATGAGATGATCTATCTGCTTGAAATTTTCATTAAACTTCGTTAAGTCGTTGCGTGATTAAGTAACTGAGCTTCAAGCGGTTTCAGGCCGATTTACATATTAAGCTACACACGCGCAGAACTTTACAAGACAAATCAGAATGTTCCAATTAGTTTAGTTCGCCTAACTGTTGTGTAATAAAACGGAAGATAGTGCAGTGATAGCCTGCGTGGTACAACTGGTGCCTGGCAAGTCAATGTCCTTATTAATTTGTAAATTAGTCACCACTCACTTCCAGCATCAAAGAACACGTAAAAGTCGTTAGTTCTGCTCCTAATATCTCTCCGGCCGTATCGAGTCAAAAGTGAGCAAAGACTCAGTCATCGTAGAGAGTGCAGTGTTTGTGCACACACTTGTGCATTGTGCACTGTAATATCTTCTGTACTTGGAAGACCAACAGCTTTTGACACAAAATCGAGGTTAAATTTTAGTTACAGGTCCTCACGGATAAAATAGTAAACAGTTAACTGTGTGTGAAAACATTTTGTAAAAATAATACTTAGCTCTAATTTAAAGACGTTCAGAATAGAATTCTAGACTAAAAACCACTAACCACTACGCTATACCTGTATCACGTAAAAACCTGTAATCAGAATATTTGATATAGACTCAACAACTTGAGTAATGAGTATGTCATAATTATACACCCGTCTAGTTCAATGACATAGCTGATAAAACGCTTTTGACACTCATTATTTACAAAGTTGGCTGGTATATTCCCTGGAGGCCATTATCGTGTAATATTGGCACTGGGTTCCGTCCACTCATGCAATCGATTGTAATGCACGTTACGGCTTGTAACTCCAAGTTTTAAAATATGAGTAGGTCCTTCACAGATGAGTAGGTCAGTTTGAAGTAACTACTCACTATTCATTTTTATAAAAGTTATATAAATACGTATGTATGCCTGTCAAACTGCCCGGCAAAGTCCTCTTCTCATCGAGCATTAATTACCACGTTATAGCTCCACCTTAGAGAGCCACAATAATAAATACCAATCATTTATATCTTAAAATGAAGTACGACAAACGTACGTGATGTACTTACGTGCACTAGGTAACAAAAAAAAATTGCATCGCAAGCCACCTTAGAACACGTACTCAGGACCATTAAGACCAGGTTTCCTGACGATATTTTCCTTCACCGTTAGTCAGTGATATCTTAGATTAACTAAGAAAGTACTTATAACATTAAAAAAGTCACATTGGTACATGCCAAGTTCGAACCCACACCCTTGTGCTTGCAAAGCGAGTCTGTAACTAATGCGCCACCACGACTACTCATCACTTGGCTATACTTGTTATGTAAAGCATCGTATATTTGTGGAAAACACCTCGATATCAGAACCTAAAATTACCGTAGACCTTGTCGTAGCACACGTACTACGCCGTAGCGTCAGTTTGAAATCAGCGTTCGTAGCGAAATGCATGTTAGTAAATTGTGCAATTTTGTAGTTTTTCAAGCTCGTTTAGTTTAGTATATTTATAGAATAAATTTAATTATATTATAAACTATTTAAAATAAACTTATAAAATACCTGTAAGTAGTTTTAGTTTGTAGTAGATTTTTTGTAGGTACGAATTAAAACACTATTAACTATTCGAATATACAGTAGTTCTTTGTGTTGTTTAAGTAAATTTTATTATAGTAATGTAATTAATATTATATTTTAACGACACGATACACGAGAACATCCTAGCGAGATTTGAACCCGCTTTGACCTACTGGGTTAAGCCACCAGTCGCTCTGCCACTTAACTATTTGTAATCCAATCCCGTTCATCGCGTGCCATCGTCAGATCATGATATCATTTATATGGGACCAATCAGAGAGTATAGGTACTCTTTCAAACAAAAAATGAAATAGAAGGAGTACCTACTCGGTGTACAGTCGCGAGCACAAATATGTATACACTTGCATTATTTAATATTATTTATTGTTACTATGTCAATGTGTATATTGGACTTTCTTACTATGTCTGTTACCTATTTATTAATAGTTAATGAGTACCTAATATCCAAATACCCAATTAATGTTTTCGGTGAGTTTGTTAGTTTGCGTTTACGTGTTTGTGCTTTCGACTGTAGAAACATAAAAAACGCATCGATTTGAGGGAAGTTTTTTTAGTAGTCGGTTAAGAAAATAATTTAATGTCTAAAAACACATTGAATTAATATTTACATCGACAAACTTAGTTTGATTACCTATTAAGTCATTCGTATCACAACGCTACGGGCGTTTGAAGTTTCCCCCGAAAGGGTTTCTCGCCTTGTCGTGGCGGGGGGGTTTAATAGCCGTGCTATGAAATGAATCCTCTCGGTGAAATTGAGCGGAACTCCAAGGAGGTGCCGCCGACATTGCGGCATGGCATTTGAACAATGTGCAAAGAAAAACGACACAAATTACAAGGCTAGGCAACATCAAAATATACCTAAAGAAGAACAGGAATACGGCATATGGTCAAACTGTCCTTTTGTTGACGACTTAAGAATTTTTACATAGGTAATTATAAATATAATTAATAACCTACGAATTCACGCCTGGAAGAAGCCTGGAGGTGCTGAGAGACAAAGAACTGTGACTAGCCGTACCAGATGGCAACTTCAACTTCACTTCTGGATTTTCAATTTATTTTTCTTCAAACTTTTTGGATGTACTGTGCCTTTGTGGTTTTCTACTACAAAGTCATATCTGTTTATAAATTATATTATTTTTTTTACTTTTATTTGCAAAATTCGATATTTTTTTTTTAATTGTATCCGGAAACGTCAACCTAAAATATTCTTTGTGTGGTCATTTTAAACTAGAAAGTATAATAATATAGACTTCATTGAGAAATTATACATTTTAACAAAGCAAAAGCGACGAACGCAGTATGATAAATTGTTCCGTAGTAAGAAAAAGATGTAAACTTAGTTAACCTTAGGAATTACAATCATACCTGACATTTTATCCAATCACACCATCACAATGTAATTGACACAGTTGCCGGTCACTCACACCGCTGCATTACTTTCCGCTTGTGTCAGAAACATGGTCACCTAAGGACCCAGACTTCCTTTGTGTCCTGAAAGCTTTCACGTTGCCACGATACGCCGCGATGCGACATTTCCTTCATAATAATAACAAAAAATAAAAATTATTGTACTCCAATGCGTAATATTGGCGTAGTTGGTTACTGTTGCTAGGCAACCAAGAGTGTCTTTTTCTGATGCAGATTATTGTAGACAGAATATGTATGTACTCAATACTGTACAGAACTGCCCGATATTCCATCCTCGCCGACTAGGCTCGTTACAAAGATCCAGTAATTGCCCTCCCTGACCATTATGCCAGCCCGGGCTAAGCCTGATGCTATAAAAATGTCAATAAATAATCAAAATCAGATCCAACTACCTAGACTCTAGCATGCCCCCAAGCAACGCCCTAAGACGAGGCCCGAGTCCCATCTTATTCATACATATAATTTTTCAATGCATGAACATTCACACCGAAAGAAATATCTGTTTGTGTACCTTAGGTATATTGAAATATTACACTTGATGCCTGTAGTCATCCATCACCAGTTTGCGACCATCACGTAGCTACGACCTATGTACACGCGATAGAGCACACTTACAAATACGCATGTGTGCATTGTGCATATCCCTTCCAAGCTAAACACTTCAATCAAAGTATCTTTAGTTGTCGTAGCCACGTAGCAGTTACGTTGCTACGAAAATTTTAAGTTGTTAAACGTTAAATTGTTATAATTTAATATGAAAAATAGTGTAATTTAGGTACATCGATAATAATAAATAAGTAGGTAGTTTGAAATTGATACAATACAGGACATGACTATGTACTTTCATCGGTGAATACGAGTATGTGAGTGACCATTCACGTGTTTTACTCCAGATGCAACAAATAGTTATAATTATTCTTAAAGATTCTTTTTTTTTTTTTCTTTTTTTTTATAGACTCACGCCTGTATTCCCCAGAGGGGGTAGGCAGAGGTGTGCAGTACACCCACGTTTCGCCGGCTATTTTATAAGTCCCATGTAATAGGGGGTGAGCCTATTGCCATTAATCGGGCACAATTCCAGACTCCGTGCTGCTACTGAGAATTTCCTAATGGAAAAACCCAATAATACTTTTGCCCGACCCGGGGATCGAACCCAGGACCTCGTGCTCAGCAGTCTTAAAGATTCTTTCTGATGAAATAAAATCTCTGGTCTCTGTATTGTGATTTGTAAGACCGGCTATAGGTATAGTACGCACGCATATATAGGCCATATATATCATATATGGCCTATATATAGCCTATATATGGCAATACAAGATGTTTAGACAGGGATGACCCTAATCTGTCTCCTAAGAAATTGCCCTTGCAAACCTACGCAGATCACAACTGCGTAATCGGCTGCCTTCGCGCAGCTATGTAGCAGCTCTACGCTATCTGCTACGAAAATGTTACATTTTTATTATTTATATATAAGTGTACACAAATATTTTTGATAAGTGTGGGAATCGAACCCGTGACATAAGGCACAGAAGCTAAGCTATAGCATTGTTATCTTATAATTGAATCTAGGAGTTCAAAATTTCTTGCAAGTCCTTCGCGTAGCTATGTAGCAGTTCTACGCAGGTGCTACAGAAATATAAAATATTAAAAAAAAAATTATATTAGTGTACATAAGATTAGACATTCTACGTGTACATTTTGTAACTCTACTGTACTTGTGTAATGTAATTGTGTTGCTCGTAAATATAATATCTTAACGTAGTTATGGAACGCTAATTGCTATGGAAATGTTCGTGTACACAAATATTTGATACGTCTGGGAACCGAACTCGAATTCAAATTGAGTCGTCATAAACTATGTAGCAATGGTTTGTTTACCGGGATCGCGTAGCTACATAGTAAATTTACGCTAGACACTACAGGAATGTAAAATTTTCTTTTTTTTTATGTTACATAATATTCGACTTTACATTTAATAATTATGTGTAGTTTTTAATACAATCTTATGTCTTTTTTGTAGAATGAAAAATCGATTACGAGCGGGATTTGAACCCGCGATCTACTGGGTAAAACCCCAAGATATTTTTTTTTACTTCATCTACTTATTACCTCTACAATCGCTACGAGCAACGCAGACGGTTGCGCCGCGGCGCGCCGGTAGCACGGTAGTGCTGCACAAAAGGAACGCAAATAAAAGATTACATTATGAATATTGTCATTTATTCAATAAATAATATGTTGTTATATTCATAATATTATTTTTGGCATCAAATCGCCTCACGCACCACAAACATTGAACGAAGCTCAACGTTTAATAAATACTGAAACAAATCATGCGCACGACCCTATAAAACTGTTAGCATTAATATTTACAACTCCTATTACTCAATTAATAAAATATAGGTACATAAATAACAATCACATAAATTGTAAACAACCCAAAACACATTTTGCGCGTAAAAATGATGTAAAATATCATTTTGGATAATTTATATCCATAAAACTAGTACCCGTGGTAATTCAAACTAAATATAAACTTAAATATTGATCCCTAAACTGGTAACAATTTGTACCATCTGGAAGCATACAATTAATACATATAAAGAGTTATTTGTAAAACACCAGCATCCTTAAAAGGTGTCATTAAACTCATCATTATAAACAACTTTTACTATGGGACCAATCCTGAAATCGCAAAAGAAAAATCAGCTGTTCCATAGGTACATTTTGTTGAGTCATGTGAACATAAATGTATGAAACAGCTGATTTTTTTGCGATTTCAGGGTTAGTCCCGTAGTTGTTGTAAAAGTTGTTCATAATGATGAGTTTAATGACCCCTTTTAAGAATGTGTGTGGTGGTCTTTTAAGAGTGTGTGTATGTGTGCTAGTGTTTTACAAATAACTCTGTATAAAGTGAAATAAAAATGACCAGCCACTTTTTCGGAGCTAATTAGGTCCATAAAACTAAACAACTTTCCCTAAAGTATAATTAGAGACAATAATCCATAAGCACGCTATGTTCATATTCCTTTGCACTACTAACACGCATACTAATGCTAATAAACTACTGTTATTAACGCTCATTAATTGCTTGCGAGAGTCAGAGTGTAAAGGATTATGAACATAGTGTGCTAACGGAATAGTCTCTCTCTATATTGTAAAATCAGAGATAATACTCACACGCACACTAAATAATATGCGTGTTAGTTAAGATCACATAGCTTTAAGTTAGTATGGATGTTGAATTTTCGTTTACAAGATTTCGAAAAGTTGTTCAGTTTCATAAACTTGATTCCCTCTTAAAATATGGCTAATCATTTGTTTTTATTTTTTTCGCACCCCGACAAAGACATAAATATAACCCAAGATATCAACATGAGTAAAAAGAAAATTTTCATTAGTTAGATATTTTCTAGAAAATTTTCATTAGTTTCATTAGATGATTGATGTGCTACCTCTTGCTGTCGAGAGATAGCGCAAAGTTTAGATTTTCTTGCAGGCGTTGTTAACGGAACAAACAGTTTACAATGACATAAATAGTTTTATTTTTATTTTATCGTATTGTTGATATACAACATAAATTATTACAAAGTAAACATACAACAGTAAGCAGATTTAATAAACTGGCAAAGTTTTACAAATTTAAAATGACCGTTTTTTGTTTAGACTGTTTTTGCCGGGGTGCGTAGGTATATATTAAAGATTAAACATAAATATACTGCTGCCAGGTATGGCTGAAATATTGAAAATTACAGATCTTTTTGTGCGATACAGTACTAGTTATGAACAAAGATAAATAAAACAAAGAAGATAAAGCTATAGTTATTACCATTGACTATAACACTAACAATATTCGAGAAAGTTTTAAAAACATTCGAATGTGGTAATATCTATAGTAAAACTGTAAGTATAGGTACCTATTTGTAACAATTCCTTTTTCATGATAAAGTCTTTTAAATGCCCTCGTGAGTACATCACAAGCTTACTCTCTTTTATCTATAAAAACTAAATAAATATTGTTTAAATTTACAATTCAGTTATATATAAAAGGTGTTAAACAGCTTAAAGAATTTTATAAGGTTACAAGGAATCGGAAAACGTAAACATTGTAAAAGAAAAACAATGCTATATTTAAGTAGAAAATTCATCTTCCCATACGACTTGGTTACTAAGAACAGTGTGGTTTGTATGGGCAGACGAATTTTCTACTTGAATATAGCATTTTTTCTTTTCTTCTTCTTCTTCTTATTGTATGGTTGATTAACAACCTGGTGTCAGAGTTTAAACCCTTTATTTTTTTCTTTTACAACATATTGACGTCCAACTTCGAGAAACCTCACAAAATTCTTAAAGCTATTTAACACCTTTAATAGTTTTATATTATGCGCCAATGAAATGTATCGTTTAACGGTAACGGTACGGTAAGTGTCGCGGGTTTAAGGCCGGGTCGTATTCTATCTCTTTTTCAATTTCCTCAATTATTTTTTGAGTCGTTAATCCTTAGTCAAGTAAATAATTTATTTAAGAAATAAGTTAGTAAATTTCAAACTAATTATAGTATACAAGTAAGAAATGGAATGCCTAAAATCGCTAAAACATATTAGAAATTTTGCAAAATTAATTAATTTTAAACTTTAGATTAAATGAAAATTATTTTTTTCATGATTTTAAAACACTGAGATAGAGAAGATTTTGCAAATATGTAAAACGTTAATCCACAGACAGTCAACGAGATAAACATTTACAAATGGATATCTGCTAAGGAGGGACATACGTCACACAAGGAGTCCACATGAACCCTTACACAAGATACATGAAGCTTTTTCAACAGCGACACTTGAAACTTGGTATACATTCACAGTTATACACAGTACACAAATACTAGGTAAGTAAAGATATAAAATCACTCCTATAAACTATTCAAATTTTACGTATAATGCTGAGTAAACCTAGATTTTGTCCGAGTATTTTGAGCTGAGTTCTTGTACGAAGAAGGGAAAGGTATAAGAGGGAAATACTCAGAAGCCACATTTTATTGCAGTTAAAGATTTAAAGCACCTGCTACGAGGTACATCTCTTCAGCATTGTTTACTAGTAGAGAATGTTCAAGAGAATGATTTTGATTTTCGTGAGGTCCGCGACGCCGCCGCGTACACCCGCTCTTGAAAATGGACTCCGTTTGAGTTCGAAACTAGTCGGGCATTCCCCGAATACAATACGTGAGTAAAGCCGTATCAATATTTATATATTAGTATGACTCACGAAAGTTATTATTCTAGAATGATTTTGTTGCTTGAAGTTTAAATAAATAATATCTTCTGTTTCATTTCATATTTTCGTAAACTAAATAAATTATTTTGTTGTAGGTATTTGTGCTTGGAATCGCAACCCATTTAACCTAGGTTTACTTATACCAGCATTACTCGTAATAAACAAACGCTATATCTATATTACTTGTTAAAACAAATCGGACGTCATTCATTTCCAAACTATTCTAATGACTTGAAAGATTTAAATTTAACAAATAATATGCCATATTATCGCCTGTATAAAAGTATAATAAAATTATTGTAAAACTATGTTAACACTATTAAAATCTCTAGCAGTTCCTCGACTAGTATATTGTACTGGTCAGTTTCTTATATTTGAGTATTTATTATCTTTGAACTTCTTTGGTTTGCAAATAGGTTTTAAAATCGAATAAGTCCCGTAAAATATTATAAATACACATAGTCTTATAATACAATTAACGATTTCTGACTGAAAGACTTGTCTATAATATTGTTTAATGGACCATACGTGTCCACCGCCACTAGTCCATTATTCAGAAGAACATTAATCCTTAATTCCGTAGTGGGACAGACAGGCAACTTAATTATTTAATACCAACCACCCGATCTTGCATTAAAAATATATTTTTACATCCGTAACAAACACTCTATCCTAATAAAAATAACCAATTGTTACCGAGACATGTTTTAGTTGCACAGTTTAATGTGCAAGAAAATGCTCCCACAAAAAGGAGTTTCAAACAGTGAGCTTTGGTCTCGGTCCGGCAATGCCACGCAGTAGTCAAATGGAGTGAACTTTGTCTCGCCGCTTGGGGTTTCTGTCGATGACGTTTCGCTTCAGTCATTTACTGTCGTGAAACATTGACGACAGAAGATCATAACACTGCGAGAGTTTTTTTATTTCTCAGCAATCCGTTTTATTCCTTACCTACTTGTTCTTTGCATTAAGACTGAATCTCCTTTAGATGACTACTCCATGGTTAATGCTACGTAACAGAACACGGAGTGTGTTTGTGTGTGTGCGGTGCGATCACGCCTGCGTGTCGGCGTCGGTGTAGTGGCTGGGGCCCTCTGCGGAACACACGGAGTCCTCGGGCGTGCGCGACGCGTCGCCCGCCTCGCTCGCCTCCACCGCGCTGGCGCTGCCGCTCGCCTTGCCTTTGGCGCCGCGCCGCGCCTGCAGCGCCTATAGCAACCACACTACATTACAAACTTGTCGATGGTACACAAACATGAGCTTTTTTAGAGCTAAAGGACGTTTTATTACTTTGTGAGGTTTTTGTAAGTATATCTGGTTGTGTATGTAAGCAAAAGATTAAAATTAATTATGTTTGTGTTGTGTAGTGAAGTTTTTAAAATAAGTTTCTCTAAAAAAAATAAAAGAAAATCAAACCATTTCAGTTCTTAGCATCGCTATTTAAAAATATAAGTCTAAGTATAAAATTGGGATTAAAGCCACAAGTTTAATAAAACAAACACAAATTATTGTAAAACACAAACAGTCTGAATGTTATCAGGCTGATGGCATAATAGCGAGTGCTACTTGAGACTTTAAATAGTTTTATTTCTGTCAGCCAATCAGAAATAGTTTTGTTTGGCATCAGGAGCACAAAGAAAGCGTATATCTGAAACATCACGACAGTCAGGTATTGGTAGTGTGCAGGGGCGCGGGGCGCTACAAGGCCGGACATCCACAGGGGTCATGCGGGTGCTCCACGTCAGTGCGCATGCGATATATACGTAGGTATGTTCGCCTCCTTACCTTTTCACGACTGCCCTTTTTCTATTGTCGGTGTAGGATGGAAGATGAAACATTCAATTAATGACAGTGGATATATAACACCCATATACCTACGAGGACTGGAATTCCTGAACACTAGAGTCACATTACTAACACTTCGGATCGGACAATAATTTAGGTGTCTGAGGTCAGTAAGTCAGAAGTAACTAGGGAGGATGATAACATTGGATATTCACTGAATCTTAAAATTATTATCAAGTCGCTAATATGGTACAATCGAAGAAATTACAAAAGAAATAGGTTAGTATAGGGTCAAACCCAAACATTTCTAAAGGTAGAACGTCAACTAATGGTGGTGAAGAAAATGACAACAAAACTTACAAGCTACATAAGTACGTAAGTACATTAGATTTAATCTTAATATCAATTTAATCTGACAATCTATTACAATCTGATTAATCGTTTCTACTTAAGCTAAAAATGAATAACTTAGGTATAACTTTGAAATTAATTATATAGGTATACATATACCTACTTAGAATCTAAAATATAACTAACATATATGTATACGGATATAAGTACGGAGTATAAGGATTTTTTATCTAACTTTTAATATAACTATATACTTAGGTTAGTTATTTAATTATTTTTGTTAACACAAAGTTGTATAAGTAATGATGAAAGAGGAAAATATGTAGTTATTCTAAAACTAAAGAGCTTCTTCTTATCTAGGAGTACATACCTGTAATGAGAACCGTCGGTGCGGTGGTTTCCTGCCGCCGCGTCGCTTGCTGATGTGCGGATTGTCCCTACGTAACGTCTTGCTGCGCAAGAGTTCCAGCTGAAGGTAAAGCCTCTTTAGCTCAGCTCGAACTTCTTCAGATGTGGCTTCTTCCTCGCCTTCGACACCAAATCCCTCCGCGGGACCACGACGTGATACCTAGTGAAGTTTTAATGTGAACTCTATAATTACAACTCTCTTGATAAGTGATAAAACTAGACTGAACAATATAAATTAAATATTCTTCCATAATAATGAAAAAGTTTCATAATGGGGTTTCAAAAAAAAAGTATTTCTGTAAAGGTAATGTGTTGGAGTACGTAATGAACTTGGAACAGGAACAATGCAGGACCCAATACACTCCCCTGTGGAACTCAATATAAAGCAGACAGCATGTTTCTCAAAAGATTTGATTTTTACGTTCTATGTAGGTATATTCTGATATGTATAATTTAAAATGTTGGAGCTGCGTATTTTAGAAATCTTGGCATTTTAAATTCAGTTGAAAAGGAGAAAAGACTAGGTAACGGTATCAAAAGCTTAAATAAATTATGCCAGGTATAATCTATTTGACAATACGTTATTATATTGCATTCTAGATAGTTATAAATTTAGTAGATCGATATATAAATGATTGTTGAAAGAAGTAGGTACCATCGGGGGATGCCGTATATCATATTATGGGATACATAATTGCTTTATTTAATGAAGTTGAGTGCCAGCCACGAAACAAAGATTGAACAAGGCCATGAAGATTATGCAGTACGTTTTATTACGGTGCTAGAGATGCTATCAAAGTCTATAAATTAGTGATAAAGACACTCATAGTAGAGATCTCTTCAGTTTGTTTCCGAAGAAGCTATTATAGCGTATTCAACATTATTCAATATCGTTGCTCATATCAGAACACTAATTCTCCAAGCTCTTTTGGAAACAATCTGAAGAGATTACTACTATAAGATCCTTTGTCACGACTGAAACATCTTTGCGTTTACATATTTACGAAAAAATCAGTAAACCATAATAGGTTTAGCGGATCTTCTACAGGCTATATATAAATATCAGCTCACGTTACGTTACGTCACGATACGTTATCAATATCACGGTTACTTCATACGAAAGTAACCGTGGGATGGAGAGTTGTTTTGGTAATATTTTCGACACGCATGACCGTCTTTTATAATAGCTTTATATTATGTTATGAGTTATGACCATGTTTTGGTTAAGTTTGGTCACTCGAATAAATTTAAAACGGAAACACAGAGCCGTGCTCACTCTATTGTAGCACTGGTAAGTATATTTCGTTGATAAAGTATTTGTTGGTTGTATGTACATACCTCCTGAGCGAGCGACCGTGCGCGGTACCCGTGCCAGAGGCGAGGCGCCAGCACGCAGGCCAGCGCGGCGCCGGCCGACAGGTGCGCGCGCGCCACGGCCGCCACGGGCCAGCGCTCCGGCGCCGCGCCGCGCACGCCCCACGCCACGCCGCGCCACCACACGCCGCACACGCCCTCGCAGCACAGCGCCGCCGCCAGCCAGCCGCGCTCCTGCACAATACACCCATCTCTGATCACTGTCTGATCATACCTTGAACTGAACCGAAAACACTATCCTTGATAGATTTCGGCTGATCTATATTACTCAAAATGGAATATCCGAAATCCACGTGGATGAAAGCGAAGTGCTTTAATAATTATAAACTGCCGGTTATTATAATCTACTTTTTTCCAACTATCCATTAGTCTTCGATGTATTATAAACCCTCGTATATCTAGTAAAACACTACGTGCAGCTGAATACTACCAACTATACAAGAAAGAAATACCTGGAATGGCACATTCGCGTTTCTGGCAGCATAGGCAATGCGCAACCCAGCGGCGAGTAGCAGCAGCTCTGCGGCGGCGGTGACGTGGTGCCAGGCGGCGAGAGCACAGCCCGCACTGCTGTCCTCCTCGCACGCAGCCGTCGCCGTGAACGCGGCCAGGTAGCACGCCGCCCCTGCCACCATGGCACCCACCACGCGGAGGACCTGGAACGTTCATTATAATATATTAATATTTACGACAAATGTGACTCTCGGATATATTATCGTTTATGTATCTGTAATGTATTCTTACTATATGAGACCAACTTATTTTGACTGCTGATATCAATGGGGTATGGTTCCATAATAAACCCATTTAGTTTCGTCAAAGAATAATAGTTCAATAGCAATACCTCGGAATCTCTAGGTGTCCATCGATGGGCCTTTCTAGTACGGAACTCTGCAAGCAGTACCCACAGTCGTAACACCACTGATCCATAGCACGCGACAAACCCGAGCTCGCGGAACCACGCGCCCGCTATGCACCGCCATTTAGCCACCGATATGTACTGGGACGCAGCCTGGTGACACATAGAATTAAACATTTTAATAATGTGAGCAACGTTATATTTGTTATATCGACAATAATAATATTATTACACATCCAATACTCACCGAGGCATACAATAACAATGCACCAAGAAGTACCACCTCCAGAACCGTCCACATTCCCATAGCAACTGCCTGAAAATTTATTAAATCTTATGTAATGCCTATTCGTATTTTGATATTATCCGTCCACAGGGTACAATAGAATGTTTTATTTCAAATCTTAAAATTGGAAAAGCGCTGTATCAAAAATGACGACTTGATTTTGTTTTAATTATAGTAATCACATTTCTACTTACTTTACATTTTCTCTTCTTAAAGATGATGAGCCCTAATACAAGACAGAGTAGCATGCCAGCCAGGTTAGCCGCCAAGAGAGTGATGGGGTAGATATCAGCCAGACATGCTGTGGAGTTACTGCCTATCACGCACGGTGGACATGTAAGAGGACCAGACTCATCTGCTGCCAGTATAGCGCCACTTAGCCATCCGCTACCTCCCTCGTTCCAATGACCAGATTGGCACTTGCAGCGATACTATAAAACGTTTAGAAGAACAGTTGTTACAAAATGACATTCAAATCACCTTAACGATTTTACCTACAATATCAACTATACCTCTATTTTCCGATCTCCTGATCCAAAGGTTGGAGTAGCTTCACAGTCTGTCGTGGCGGCGTCGCACAATGGTGGCCCATCGAACCAATCGTGCATAGCTTCTTCGCAAGGCAATGCTGGCCAGCGGCGGAACAGAGCTGCGGCCGACCTTGCGGGTCCCGAACCACGTGCCGCAGCCACTCCACCCCACCAGCCCTCGCCGTCTTTCTCACAGGAGAACCAGGCGTTAGACCAAACCGCTGTAGTTGCATTCCACGCTGACGCTAATGTTCTCCAAAACTGACGTAAGGTTATTGAATTGTTTTGTTGGAAGACAACGAGTTTAGGGGGCTCTGCTATGTAGAGAACGCCGAGATGTAGTTGTGGGGCTCCGAGGGCGACGGCTGCGGGCGGCGGACCGAGCGGGGCGCGTGTAGCGGCGCGAGCGAGTGCGGCGGCGCGGTCCTCGTCGGCCACGCCCTGCTGCACCAGCTCTACCAACGCGCGCGCCGTGTGCATCGCCGCCGCCTCGTGCTCACGTGCGTTCTGAAATTATACTGACATCGTATCATAGAGGTAGAATTCATAGTCAGTCTCCGTGGTGTTTATGAAAATTTTATGGTTTGATATGATTTTGTCAGTCCGCTCTATTCAGAACAAATTATAAACTTGAAACGTAATTAGTTTATTGTAAACATTTAAAATGGACGCACTGATGGCATTGGTGGCGTGTTTCTCAACACAAGTGGTTCGCAGACAGGCTGCGGCGGCGCGGCGGCGGCGGTGGCGGGCAGCGGTGTGCGCGGCTCGGCCGGCGCGGCCGCTGCGCACGCGCACCACGCCATCGCCCACGCCGCCCACCGCTTCTGCATCTTTCACCTGTCTAACCACAACCCCTGGAAAAACACAATTAAAAAGTCTATTACCGTGTCAGTATTATACTCTTAAGTAAATATATGGGGATAGTATATTTCACTTCTTTTTCAGTATTTTTTTAGGTTTAATAGTTCTAGATTATGTAAGTTTTTATTAAGAAACGGTAAATGGTAATAAGACAAAACTAAAATTATTGGCAATGTAGTATAAATGTGCAGAAGAAACATGTGAGAGGTTGTTAATTTAATTTTAAATAACCGTGTTATTATATGTATAGGTAATACATTACTTATTACAACAATTTCAAATTTAAGTGCTTTGGGAAAGTATCTAATCTACTTACTCAGATCAAGGGGATAAAGTCTACGAGTACCTATTTTATTTTTTATAGAATTAAGGCTTTCATTTAGCTCAACTACCACTTCAATAGTACTATCTACAACAGATAAAATTGGTACAAAAAACTTTGTAAGTATATTATTTTCTTCATTTAAAGAGAAAATTACAGTAATTATTTTGTTTTGGATGAAGATGCAACAGTACAAATATTATAATGACTCCATTCCGCACCAATCATATCACTTTTCATCTAAATAGATAATTCCTTATTAACAATAACCTAGTACATACATTTAATCAAGCATTAATGAGTGCTATTATTTTCTTTTGGTCTATTTTCATTTTAAACTAACTAAATTGCGAATAAAGTAGAATATGTTTAAGATAAATATATTTAAGTACCTAGTAAAGAAAAGGAACGTTTCGGGTTCCGCAGACAAAAATACTTTTTCAGAAAGACGTTTTACTCGCATATTTATCAATGCTAGAAAGCTAAAATTAGGTTTCAATATACCTACAATAATTACAATAAATTATATGTAGAGTAAGTGTTAAATTAAAATTGAAGGAAAAAGAGGTAGAGGACGGCCGAGAAAGACCTTTTTTCATCAAGTGAAGGAGAAAGTAAGAGTCGTGACGTATCAAGAAGTCAAAAGTCAAGCAGAGGATAGAGAGAGGTGACGATTGCTCTACCGACAAGAGTCTAGCTCGTAAATAGGAAGAAGAAGTGACCAAAGACTAGGTATTTTTGCACCAATGTGGTAGGGGAACCTAAATAAAACTACCTGAAATCGATCTGCTGACAGACGGACATTCGAGCCTTTATTGCAGTAAAGTCCAACAACCTTAAACAACGCAGCAAACGATAGCGCGATCTAACTCGACGCCAACGCCAAATTAACTTAAGATCTAACATTAATAATTCATATCAGTAAGTACGCCAACAAAGTTACAAATTTTTTTTTTATAAATCGATTAATTTCAGGAGACCTCCCATACATGTAGAGTGAGAATGATATCTAAATAAGTGCGAAAAGTAGGTACCTGGAAGGAAAGTACCTACTCTAAAATTGAAGATAGCAAATTTTAGTCAAAGGCAATATTCCTTCAATATTCCGGCAATATTCTTGTCGCATTGTATAAATAAGTAAGTGTAGATTTTATGGTTTTCCTTTAATTTAATCAACCATGTTTGCTAAAGAAATTTGAAGTTTATCATTGACCCAATCGATTGATGCTATAAAAGTATAGGATGTTCAATTTTGCATGATCTCATAACGTTGACGCTTTTTTCACACTTGTTACATAAATATATACAGCAAATGAGATAGGCCGTTCATTTTGGCATGTAAAACGACTCCCAAAAACATGACCAAAAACAAAATTGCCTCTTCAGAAACATGCAGACTAAGACAAGAAATATTTGTTTTTTGCGACTTAACATTACTGGTTGGCACATTAGTAATGGACAATCAATCAATGAATAATTATTAGTTCTTTTAAAATCTGAATACTTACTGGCGTGAATTTTTCTGAAGAACCCCTCGAAATGGTATTAGAAAAATAAGTATGAAAGAAATTAGGCATGGTCAACTTAATATCCATTAAATATATAATATATACACATTATATATACCCCGACAAATCGTTTCTTTGATATAACAAAAAACTTCCTCGACAAAAATACTAGTCTGACATGAGCCAATTTTGATGTAGGTAAGTATTACTCCGACATGCTGTACTCCTAAAATATAATTTACATTAATAATGTTAAACCTTATATACTTAGACACTTACTTGGCTTAACTACCACTTCAATATAACTATCTACAATAGATAAAACCGGTATAAAAACACTTGTATATTTTTATTCTTTAACATTTAAAGAGAAAATGATAGTATATACGGCTTCATTGTAAGTAACATAGTTTAAGAATTTCACACTTATATTTGTTGATTACTAATTTTTTTTTTGTTTTAGTAAATTGTTGCTGCTTATCGCTGTTCTTGCGCAGTGTCAAGCCGCGAATACTCGTCACAATGCCCGAAAATTTCCGAAAGGATTTAGATTTGGTACAGCTACCGCTTCTTATCAAGTAGAGGGCGCCTGGAATGAAGATGGTACAATATAATACAAATATGTTTATTACATTCCCTTTCGCGCTAACCATGTTGCTTTTCATCTTTTTCGTTATTTCATTTTCAGGAAAAACTGAAAATATTTGGGACCACTTAACACATAAAGTACCCAGCCCGATCAAGGATGGCTCTAGTGGCGATATCGCAGATGACTCTTATCACCAATACAAGAGAGACGTGCAGATGATGCGAGAGTTAGGACTTGACTTCTACAGATTCTCGCTATCGTGGACGCGTATCTTGCCCACTAGCTTCCCTGATCAAATCAATGAAGCTGGAGTTCAGTATTACAATAATCTAATCAACGAAATGCTTAAATACAATATCGAGCCAATGATTACACTGTACCATTGGGATTTGCCTCAAAAATTGCAAGAGATGGGAGGATGGGCAAACCCCCACATAGTAGACTGGTTTGGAGATTATGCGCGCGTGGCGTATAGATTGTTCGGCGATAGAGTAAAAACGTGGATGACAATTAATGAACCAGAATTAGTCTGCACACATGGATATGGACGCTCGATGGCACCTGCTCTGGAACTGTCAGGAATTGCTGATCACATGTGTACAAAAAATTTACTAATAGCGCACGCAAGAGCTTATCATATTTATGATCAGGAATTTAGATCATCACTAGGTGGATCTGTGTTCATCGTGTACAGCGCTCAGTGGTATGAACCAGCGACAGAAAATGATATTACAGCTGCGGAAGACGCTAATTTTATGACGGTTAGTGTTTGTTATTTTATGTAAAATACGAGTTAATTTTTTTAATCAATTTTTACTTACTATTTTCATACTAGCACTTGTTACAATAATTATACTCTATTTCAGTGGGGTCAGTACGTCTATCCGATATTTTCCGAGACTGGAGACTTCCCTCCAGTTATGAAAGAACGCATTGCAGCCAAAAGCATTGAACAAGGATTCTTCAGATCAAGATTACCTGAGTTCACCCCAGAGGAAGTTAAATACGTTCTGGGAACTTCAGATTATTTTGGTTTAAATCATTATAGTACTCATTTAACATATAGGAACGCATCTGTTGCTGGCTATTACGCTATCCCTTCATTTCAAGATGATGTTGGTATTTCGACATATCAGAAAGAGGAATGGTCAACATCTATTGGTGGTCCTACAACCATGACGAAGGTAATTTAATCAGAAATTAATAACTTAAAATTGATTGTCGCAACACCGTATTCAGCTTTAAATAACTTCCTGATATCTTTAGAGTGTACCATGGGGCTTCCACAAATTGCTGACATATATCAGAAAGATGTACAATAACCCGTCTGTGTTCATCACTGAGAACGGGTTCGCGACGCACGGAGGCTTGGATGACTACGACCGTGTCGACTATTACCGACAGTACCTGAATGCGATGCTCGATGCCATCGATGAGGGCTCAGATATAGTGGGTTACACTGCCTGGAGTCTCATGGACAACTTTGAATGGTTACAAGGATACACGTAAGTACTTAAAACGATGTAGCAAAAGTTATTTATCGGATTTCTTTTATAACAAATTATCGAAAACTCGATTACGAGTAAGGAGAAAAAAATGTTGAGTGGCAAATTTACTCCAAAAGAAACCCCACTTTTTTAAAAGTTGGCTATCAACAACACATACAAACAAAGTTTTTGTTGTTATGAGAGGTTTGCTATGGTCCGATGAAAAGTGCTGTTCTAAATATCTGAAGTTCATCATCAGATCATGACAAAACATAAATGGGATTAATCGCAGAGTATATTTTTCTGAACAAAAAAATAATTACTCAAATCGGCATACTAATCACTTAATCGGTTAAAAATGACACCATACGATATACAATGTTGCTATAGAGAAACTATTTTTCATGTCCTCATGTAGTAGACACCTAGTTAGAGTGCATCGGAAATCAATGACATGTGATTTTACAGGCAATGTTTCGGTTTGTACGAGGTGGATTACGCCAGCCCTGCACGCACGCGCACACCGCGCAAATCAGCCTTCGTCTACAAAGAGATAATTCGCACACGCGAGCTGGACTTCCACTACGACCCCAATACAACCGTCATGACTATCGACAAAGGGCACTGACTTTTCAAATGTAATAAAGTTGAGAATTTATTTTTTGTCTGTTTTTATTTTATCAAATTTTGTGACATAAGACGCTTCAATTATAATTTATAAATATGCTGCTGGGTACTACGAACCACTACTACTTCTTCTTCTTCTTATCGTATGGTTGATTAACAACCTGGTGTCAGAGTTTAAACCGCCCGTAGGCCTCTGACATGGCTTTACACACCATTGAAAAATCTCTCAGGTATGCTGGTTTCATCACGATGTTTTCCTTCACCGTTTTAGCAACTGATAATTAATTTATAATACGCACATAACTTACGAAAAGTGAGAGGTGCGCGCCTTGGGATCGAACTCGAGACCACTGACTTATAGACACAGCACTGATAGCCTAGTGGTATGACCGTCGACCACTACTACTACTACCATTGGGTATTACGAAGTCGTAATCCCGTAAACAGTTTCCATTTAACCGATTTCAAAAAGGAGGAAGTTTCAGATGAGCCTCCGGACCTCGGCGTCCCCACAAATTAGGCGCCCTGGGCCGTCGCCTCAACTACTCACAAATTTAGATTTAAAGATTTTTAAACATATTTTAGGTCTAGCTTGACAGCTAGAGAGGCTGTGACCCGCCTCAGACTCTTTTTTTCAAACTGTACTACGTGTTGTAGTGAAAAGAAATAAAAAATCAGACACTTTCTCACATACTGAATAAGTATAATTATTATTTAAAGGGAAAAAAAAACACAAACACAAATTTAAAAAAACACAACACAAAATAAAAATATAGGTTAATTTTTAAAAAAAACAAACAAATAAAAAGAGCTTCGCAGTATTCTTTTAAATTTAAAATTGATCAAATTGCAATAAGATTTATAAACATATAGTTTTCAAATAATATATTATGCTGCCAATACCTTTTAAAATTATCTAGCAATTACGCCTTATCAATATATTAAATTATGAAGCCGTCCTGGTCCTCCGCGTGGTGGTGGAATGGGAAGAAATTAACCGACGTAACCTCGGTCCCTCGTGTGATGGTGGAATGGGAAGAAGAAAAAATAACCGACGTAACCTCAGTCCCTCGTGTGGTGGTGGAATGGGAAGAAGAAAAATAACCGACGTAACCTCAGTCCCTCGTGTGGTGGTGGAATGGGAAGAAATACTCGACGTAACCTCGGTATTTCTTCCTGGGGCCTAAAGCCGAAGCCACAATCCGGAGCCTAAAACCGGAAGTCCGGCTTGGTTCTCTTATACCTTTTTAATTTAGATGTTTCCAATACTCGTATTCTTATTCCAATACTCGTTATCTTATTCTTATTCTTGCCTAATAATTATGAAATATATAAACCCGTACGGTTCGAACTCAACACATATAAATAGTATTAACTATTATACAGTATTATTATTATTTATAACAATAGGATTAGCGGAAAAAACATAATTTTTTGCACACTGCGAAGACTCAACTAAACTCTGACACACGCCAAATTTTCTTTCATCAGCTGTGTCGAAATTCCTAACAAAGAATTCAAATCCTTGAAAAAAATAAAAAAATAGTGGCCAGTACTTTGAAAAAGTATTTATTATGCAGTATTTATACTGCATTACCCTCTTTCCGACAAAAAAAAAGAAGGAGAGGATGAGAAACTAAAACTAAATCAAAGAAAAAAGCAAAAGAATAACCTAATTAAACATTTGAAACCCTTAAGACAAGTATGAACTAGACTAAAAAACAAAACAACTTTAGCTAAATGAATAGCTCAGTCAAAGGAAAGAGAGGACAACCTCAGACAAGGAAATGTCATCGGTCCACAAAAAAAATAACTTCCTAAGTGGAAGAATGCGACATCAGTTCAAAAAGAAACAACATCTGTCCACCAATATCGACACAAGACGAGAGGAAAAAAAAATTAGTCATAAGTGGTCCAAGCTATAAGCAGACCTGTAACACGACGATGAACAAGAAAACAAATAAAGAAGTAAGACTTCAAAAGACTAAGATAAAAGAAGAGAGATTAACAAAAAACAAAGTATTGATAAAATATAAGAGGTTAGACTATAACAAAGGAGAACCTTGACTTGATTAAAAAAAACTATTATCGACAAAAAAATTATCGACATGTCCCATCACTAAACCTCACCTAACAACCAAAATCGACTATGTCCCAACCCTAGTCAGGTCTCAAACCCTGACACGTTGCTAATAGACGTCAGATGTCAAAAGCGCGCGGTTATAGTTTTAACTTTTATTTGGAGGAAATAAATTGTCGTAATATTTTTCTGAAAATTAATTTTTTATTTAAGCAAAAATTTTGGAAAAATTAGTTACATAAGAAAGAGTTAAGTCTAAAAATAACGCCCCAACGCATAACATGTAAATTATATGTTATGTTTGGAAGTTGTAGCCAATAATTTATTTGTTGTGTATTAAACTCGTCTGCATAACCTGACGGGAGTAAAAGCGTGTAGTTATACCGAGTTAAGGATCACTTAAGGATATCTTTAATATGATATTGCCCTGAATGAACAGAATCACAATCTTGGAGGACATAAGTGGTTCTAGAAATAACCCTAGTAACGTGACATTTTATAAAACGAGGTGCGAGCTTTCCGGAAAAATAATCAGCCCCAGAAGATCTGGAAAAGTTCCGTCTCCATACAGTATCTCCTACGTTAATGATAACTTCAACTCTGTTCTTATTATAAGCCCTTGCGTTACGGAGGAAAGCCATTGAAAGATTATCGGCCACCTTCGCATAGACCTCAGTGAGAGAAGATAGGTTTGACGCGTGTTGAGCCCGACTCTCAGCTAAATTAGAACTTCGAGTCTGACAATTGACACGTGTGGAACGAGTGGAGTCCATTAACACTTCTCTACCAAACATCAGGAAATTAGGCGTAAAGCCTGTGGCTAAATTTATACAAGAATTGAGGTAAAGTTTGACCTTGGGTAACATTTTAGCCCAATTTCTCTGGTTTTCGCCGACTAAAATACCTAAACAAATTACAACACTCTGATTATAACGCTCTACTGTATTAGCTTGGGGAGTATAATAAGGAGTATAAATTGGTGAATCAATATGATAGGATCTCAAAAAGTCTACAAATAGAGTACTACGAAAAACTGTAGCGTTGTCACAGAGAATAGCATGAGGCACTCCAAAATTAAGGAATATTTCAGACTCTAAAGCTTTAATGACAGAATTAGAGTCAACTTTCTTAAGAGGAGTGAGCCAAACATATTTTGAAAAAACGTCTACCATAGA
Source organism: Protodeltote pygarga (assembly GCA_936450705.2). NCBI lineage: Eukaryota > Metazoa > Arthropoda > Insecta > Lepidoptera > Noctuidae > Protodeltote > Protodeltote pygarga. Next base: position 12,733,155 of record OW388250.2, on the reverse strand, counting down.
TAAAATGTACTTATAACCATAATAAGCAATAGGTAAAGGTCCGATAAGATCGATAGAAATCAGCTGTAAAGGTAACGAAACGTCTTTCGGGTAACACATTTGACCTCGTGGTTGAGTGTTTGTAATTTTATAGGCTTTACAAACCTCACAACGACTGATAGTATCAGAAACATCACGAAACATATTTAGCCAATAATAGATCTCTTTGATCTTAAGATAAGATTTGGTAACACCAGGGTGAATAGAAGGTTGGTTATTGTGTACTTCCCAGATCGCGAGTGGAACCTTTTCAGCAGGTAATACAATCCGCCATGGATCAGAGTTTAACGGATTGGTAATAGGCATGCGTCTTAAAAGGACACCATTCTGAATAGCATAAGCTGGAAACATCTGAGGTGTGTCACGAGCACCTAAATAAACTTTCTTATACCATCTATCGTTAGTATTCTCGACACCCTGATCAAAAGTAACTGCATCCGCAAAAATCCTAGATAAGGCGTCTGGAACTACATGATGTGTACCCTTACGATGAATGATATCAAAAGTATATTGAGAAATCACAGTAGCCCACCGAGCTAGACGACCAGAAGGATTATTTAGCGTGAGAAGCCACTTAAGAGCCATATGGTCAGTTATTACTGAAAACTTTACTCCATCTAAGTAACAACGGAAATGTTTTATAGAATCGAGTACTGAGAGTAATTCACGTTCAGTGGTACTATAATTACGCTCTGCCTTAGAAAACAAACGGGAGTAGTAAGCAATAGGATGTTCAACATCATCAATCTTCTGGGAAAGAACGGAACCAAGCCCAACAGAAGATGCATCACATTGTAGGATGAATGGTTTAGTAAAATCTGGACAAGCTATGACAGGAGTATTGATCAATGCCTCTTTCAATTTAACAAAGGCACGTTCAGCTGCCTCATCCCAACCAATAGGATCTCGGCCTTTTCTTTTTCCGATGAGAGCTGTAAGTGGAGCAATAATAGAAGAAAAACCATCAACAAAACGTCTATAATAGGAACACATTCCAATAAAACCACGTAAAGACTTAGCAGTAGTAGGAGTTGGAAAATCTCTAATAACCTCAAGCTTGCTCGGATCAGTCTGCAACCCTTTTTCATTCACAATATAACCCAAATATTTTAACTCACTCTTACAAAATTCACATTTCTTTAAATTAATTGTGAGACCAGCTTCTTTGAGACGGTACAAAACCTTTCTGAGGAGTGCTATATGGCTATGGAAATCCTGAGAGATCAAAACTAAATCGTCAACATACCCGAAAACACAATTATCACTAGTAGAGGTAAATTCAAAGTTAACGATTAAATCAGTGAGTCTTTGCATCTCAGACGCCGCATTTGTGAGACCAAATGGCATTCTGACAAATTCAAATAAACCACGTTGGGGAACGATAAAAGCTGTTTTTTTACAACTGTCATCATCAGCAAGTTTTATTTGCCAAAAAGCGCTTCTAAAGTCAAGCGTACTGATGTATCTTGCACCACGAAGATTGTCAAGTATGTCTTGAATTCGCGGAAGAGGATAAGAATCTCTAACAGTAACGCTATTCAATTTCCTGCTATCAACGCAGAAACGAACAGAACCATCCTTCTTGGTAACCATAACAACTGGACTAGCCCAAGGTGACTGAGATGGTCGAATAACACCCATCTCCAGCATCTTATCAATCTCTTCATTGAGAATCTTTAATTTGACCGGTGAAAGAGGGTAATATCTTTGTCTAATAGGTGGTCCAGTAGTATTAATTTTATGTGAAAGCCATGTAGTTTTTCCAAGACCAACTTTATCAGATGAAATAATTTCAAATTCATTGATAACGCGTTGTAAACTCTGTTCTTGATCAGGCAGTAACACATTACGAGGATGAATGTAACGGTCCTCATTAATGCTAGATACTTGAAGTGAAGAAGGGCTGTTAGCAGAGATGTACATATTACCTTTAATATTTTTATCAAAAGCATTGCTAAATACGGAAGTTAAACCAAATTTATTCCAAAACTCTATCCCTAATATAACAGAAGATGTCATTGAACGTGCAACCAAGAACTCATGAACAAAAGTTGTTCCATTGAACTTTACCGGAAAAGAAACGGTACCCAAAATATCAATCGGTGAGTTATTAGCAGAAATAGCACGGGGACATGAGTTAGAATTTAAAGAAATCCCTAAATCACGGGTTAAACATTCACTAATAAGTGACATCTGCGCGCCTGAGTCTAGTAAGGCTTTAACTAAACGACCACGCAATAATATTTCAATAAAAGGTCGATTATCCAACGAGTCAGAAGCTATCACCGGCGACACTGTACGAGACGAAACGTGTTGCCGGTGGATTAAACATTTTTTGGATTACAATTGGGGCAATCACGTGTAATCACACCAGGTGTACGACATTTAAAACAAAGCATTCCCGGAAATTCAGGACAATTTCGATAAATATGTCCTTCTTTCTTACACTTAGGACAAACTTGTATGTCATTAGAAATGATAGATACGATTTTTTTGGATGGACTAGGAAGAAAAACTTCAAAGTGAGAAGTTGTGTCAAGAAGTGATTCAATATCTGTGAATTTATGAATAGAAAGGCAAGGGAAATATCGTGGATGCATGTTGTGGGTTATTATCTCTATTAACTTTTGTTCTATGATGGGTTCGCTAAGTGTGTTATTTAGATAATTAATCTGAATCACGAAATCCCTAATAGATTGATTCAATTCTTGCTTCAAATTACGAACTTCCAACTCTCTTCTAAAATCAAAATCTGACCCACAAAATGTCTTAAGAAATAAACGTTTTAAATCAAAAAAAGTTAAATCAGCAGAACGAATACTCCGAAAATATTTTAATGCAGCACCGGATAAAAGTTCGTGAAAACGCTTTACAATATAAAATTCAGGAAGATCATCTGCAAACTGTTGTTCTTCGACGCTAGTGAAAAACTCACGCACACAAGTGCTTCCTGAGAAATTAATTTTCCATTTTGATAATGACAACTGCTTATGGAAATGTCGCGGTTGATCCTCCGTTTTGCTTTGAAAAGGGTTAGAATTGATGGAAACTTGAGAAGACCTAGGCGGAATAGGAGGTGGTCTAGAAATAATAGGGCTTTGTCGTTGAGGTGTTTCATGAATTGAGACATTTTCTTCCGCCATATTGTCTAATAATCAAAACCTAAAAAACTACAATTAGACCTAAACGTTGAGAGGAATAAATAAACAACGGCTGCACAACAAACCTAACAACTAAAACACCGCGAAATATCAGACTAGACAAAAAGACAAATTCTAGCGCAAAACTTACCTTTAAAAGACTTCAGAGCACCGCTGGTTCGAAGTAGGTAGCTAACACAAGTTAAATGAAACACGGGATTAATATTTATTAAGAGGAGAAATAAAATTCAAAATATTTTGATATATTTTATATTTTCCTAGTTAAATAAATTCAATTTCATTTAAATCTTCTGAAATCTTGTCTTCAACGCTTCTGAAACTTCTGTATTTGTTCGCGAAAACAAGCGAACACTACATACCAACGAAACAAAAAAAAAATTGAATATCACTTCACTTCACTTCACTTCACTTGTTTTCTTTTTTTATTCGGGCGCCATTTTGTAGTGAAAAGAAATAAAAAATCAGACACTTTCTCACATACTGAATAAGTATAATTATTATTTAAAGGGAAAAAAAAACACAAACACAAATTTAAAAAAACACAACACAAAATAAAAATATAGGTTAATTTTTAAAAAAAACAAACAAATAAAAAGAGCTTCGCAGTATTCTTTTAAATTTAAAATTGATCAAATTGCAATAAGATTTATAAACATATAGTTTTCAAATAATATATTATGCTGCCAATACCTTTTAAAATTATCTAGCAATTACGCCTTATCAATATATTAAATTATGAAGCCGTCCTGGTCCTCCGCGTGGTGGTGGAATGGGAAGAAATTAACCGACGTAACCTCGGTCCCTCGTGTGATGGTGGAATGGGAAGAAGAAAAAATAACCGACGTAACCTCAGTCCCTCGTGTGGTGGTGGAATGGGAAGAAGAAAAATAACCGACGTAACCTCAGTCCCTCGTGTGGTGGTGGAATGGGAAGAAATACTCGACGTAACCTCGGTATTTCTTCCTGGGGCCTAAAGCCGAAGCCACAATCCGGAGCCTAAAACCGGAAGTCCGGCTTGGTTCTCTTATACCTTTTTAATTTAGATGTTTCCAATACTCGTATTCTTATTCCAATACTCGTTATCTTATTCTTATTCTTGCCTAATAATTATGAAATATATAAACCCGTACGGTTCGAACTCAACACATATAAATAGTATTAACTATTATACAGTATTATTATTATTTATAACAATAGGATTAGCGGAAAAAACATAATTTTTTGCACACTGCGAAGACTCAACTAAACTCTGACACACGCCAAATTTTCTTTCATCAGCTGTGTCGAAATTCCTAACAAAGAATTCAAATCCTTGAAAAAAATAAAAAAATAGTGGCCAGTACTTTGAAAAAGTATTTATTATGCAGTATTTATACTGCAGTGTGTATTTATGAAGTATATGCCGAGCCTGTGTTCCTCCAATTAAGAATAGTAGAAAATATTATGCAAAAGCGCAAAGGAGACGTAGTATAATTATAACACCGTCAAAGTTACGAAACAAAAATTAATAAATGATTAATTTGAGGGTGCCTCCCCCCGTAAATTAAAGGAGGGATGATTTTTTTTTCAGGTATATACCATTATGGGTATTATTAAATTATTTATAATAACAGCTGGCTTGCTAAACTTTCTTGTCCGGTCTTGTCTCCTTGAATACGCGAAATACATCCTGTAGGACTCTCTCGCGACGTCCATGCTTAAGGTAGTAAGTATATCAAGACAATAACCACCCACGAAGATCTATCATACTCGTAATACTAAAGTGTGGTTGATAAGATTGTGTTAACATAAACCTATGTAGGTATTATAAATACTTACGAGTGCGTTATCTGGAAGTACCTTTTATGACAAAAAAATAAACATCAGTTCTGAGTAGAGTGGGTATAAGTCGTTCATTCAACGTATGACAGTATCCTAACGTAAGTTTGTTTGTTTGTCACCTTTCGCGCCTAAACCACTAAACCGATAATCCCGAAATTTTGCATCGGATATGTTGTCAGGTGTACAGAAACGGATATAGGATATATTTCATCACGAAAAAAGTAACGTTTTCAAGGAAATATACATAATGTTCTTATGATAAAAGACGCCACATGTCTTTCGCAACATGGTTGAATTTTAAATTCTAAATTAAACACGAGCGAATCCGCGAACACAAGCTTGTTTGAGATAAAATCACGCATAAAATAATTCAAAAAAACATAAACGATAATACATTTATGCTACGCGTTTTATTCTCAGATGCAGACGACGAGACAGGCTGGACCTAGTGTGGAGGTCACTAGCCAAACATTGTTTTCATTTCTTTCTTATTATTTGTCTATTGTCTGTAAACTATTGTAAGAAAACGCTGTAAAACTTTTTTGGCAAATAAACATTATTATTATATTGCGAATTATGATATACATAGAAACCCATCCTTATATGAATCGTATTATAAAAAAATCCTATTATAAAAAGTTCGAGTCGCACTTAGAATTTTGGGTACTTTAGGGTTCCGCAAAAAAAAACCAGGAACCCAAATAGTTTCGTCATGTCCGTCTGTCTGTCACAGCATTTGCAAAAAAAATTCGTCCCCCCGTACGGGCCAAAAAATCTGAAATAATTCTCAATAGCAGAAGAATGGCTTGCTAGCTTTCAAGGAAAATAAAACGAAGTTTTAGATATTTACACTTTTCGTGAAAAAATACAAGACCACGGTTACTAAATATTATTACCGAGATAAAACTGTAAAATTCCTGCCTTGCTCCTTAATTATTTATTTAATTTTTTATTTATTTATTAATTGATTTAAATTATACTATAACATAAATACGGAACGCTATGTGCGCGAGTCCGATTTGCATTTACCCGGTTTCTTTATTTTGATTTATTGTTTTGTCAACAATATGTGCCACACAGCATCTAAATATTATTATAACTTAATTATTACCTACCTAAATAGTGACAACGGCAGTATTATCGATTAAAGAAAACATAGTTTTACCTGAGTGCTGTTTTTGAATTCCAGAGGATTAGATGTCTAGATAGCTTTAGATTAGTATCATTTGTTTACATAATTTCAAGTGTCTCAACAAGAAGATAGATATCTAATCTACTGTGATCAAAGGAATAACCTCCTAAGACCCAAGCAAAGGAGTAAAGTAGGTAAGTAAGGTACCGTGACCCGTTGGCAATTGGCACCAATTAGTTAAAAAATATGAAAATTATTCAATAAACTGCGTTACTTTTTAAGAAAAGTCAAGCATTGGCTTATTCATTCTCCTAGCCTAATTATTCCCAAACTTTGTAGGAGTCGGCTTCTTATCTAACCAGAAACAGCTAAATAACAGTTTTCTACGGAGCGATTGCCTATCTGACTTACGCAACCCAAAGGTTTACCATATTCTAGTTAGATTAGTTGTCAGGATTTTATCTGGGGAACTGACTCCCTATATCGACTGTCAAACATCTTCATGACAACCGGGGCCAACGCCTTAACGTGTTTTCCGAGGCACGGAGCAGGGGATAATTAATTTATAAGCATTGGCTTATTACCTTTATGAATTGTTAATACTGAATAGTTGAATAGTCAGATATTTTAAAAAGCTGTAAAATATTAACTACATGGTGTGGCAGTCCCATTTGTTTTAGTTGTTATTATGATAATTTATTGTGTAAACCTATTTGGTGCAACACATGCCAACAGCGTTTTGTAATTTTTGCCTAGGAAAAAGTCGTGAATTTATGTAAAATGTGTGAACACGTCAACAACATGTCTAAAGGTGCCAATAATAGATCTATCTACAAAATACTAGTGTAACTGACGTGTTTACAGCTAAAAACACTGGAAAATATGTATAACATGATTTTCCACAATATAAATTAATCTTAACGAATAATCCAAAACGTCTGAAGTTAATATAATGTAACGTATGAGGAGTTTCTATGTATCGTATTGATTTAACTGCCAATAATTGGGTATTTTACCCTATTACTTAAGTGTTTTATCGACGACAAAATAATAGCAATTTTAAACTAAAATTTCCATTTAACTCAAACTGAATATGACCGTTTTAGCGAAATTAAGTGCAGCGCATATTGAGCATTTGGCTGAGAAATGGCAGTGAATTGAACATTCTGTCACTAGGTTTAGCTACCACTTGAAGCCCACGTTGGAGCGGCCCTGGCGGGTTGCGGTGCTGTATCAGGGTGGAGCACTTGAATTACTATCATTAAAAAAAACAAAGATAAAACCGGTATAAAAACACTTGTACATGTTTTTCTTTAACATTTTTATTAAAGAAAAAATGACAGGCTTTACGGCTTTATTGTAAGTAGGTAACATAGTTTAAAAATTTCACACTTGTGTTTGTTGATACACTTAATTTATTTTTTTGTTTTAGTAAATTGTTGCTGCTTATCGCTGTTCTTGCGCAGTGTCAAGCCGCGAATACTCGTCACAATGCCCGAAAATTTCCGAAAGGATTTAGATTTGGTACAGCTACAGCTTCATATCAAGTTGAGGGCGCCTGGAATGAAGATGGTACAACATAATATAAATATTTTTATTACATTCCCTTTCGCGCTAACCATGTTGCTTTTCATCTTTTTCGTTATTTCATTTTCAGGAAAAACTGAAAATATTTGGGACCACTTAACACATAAAGTACCCAGCCCGATCAAGGATGGCTCTAGTGGCGATATCGCAGATGACTCTTATCACCAATACAAGAGAGACGTGCAGATGATGCGAGAGTTAGGACTTGACTTCTATAGATTCTCGCTATCGTGGACGCGTATCTTGCCCACTAGCTTCCCTGATCAAATCAATGAAGCTGGAGTTCAGTATTACAATAATCTAATCGACGAAATGCTTAAATACAATATCGAGCCAATGATTACACTGTACCATTGGGATTTGCCTCAAAAATTGCAAGAGATGGGAGGATGGGCAAACCCCCACATAGTAGACTGGTTTGGAGATTATGCGCGCGTGGTGTATAGATTGTTCGGCGATAGAGTAAAAATGTGGATGACAATTAATGAACCACAAGTAGTTTGCCATGCTGGCTATGGAAGCACTTACGCACCTGCTCTAGGACTGTCAGGACTTGCTGATTACATGTGCACTAAAAATTTGCTATTAGCACACGCAAGAGCTTATCATATTTATGATGATGAATTTAGGTCATCACAAGGTGGATCTGTGTTCATCGTGTACAGCGCTCAGTGGTATGAACCAGCGACAGAAAATGATATTACAGCTGCGGAAGACGCTAATTTTATGCAGGTTAGTAAATTATCTGTACTATTTAAAGTAGGTATATCATAATGTAGTAAGTTTTAGGATTTCATTATTTATTATATCTAACTTTATTTCATTTTAATTTGACTTAGTTACTTTTTTATACCATTCTCTTGTTCTTCTCAAAGGCAAAGCGGTGTCTGAGCCTAGATTTCTTTCAATAATATTATTTGTATATACTGATTATATTAGATATCTTTATATTATATTGAAATCATTAAGTTTAGCTTCTTTTTGTGTAGTAACTGAGTAGTACTGGTAATTTGACTCACACCATTCATGTCTAAATAATTATCTTTTACTATACGATTGAATTGAGTATTCTATTACTATAAGATGTATGTTTAGCTGTTGGTTTTCCTTCGAATAAATAAATAAATACCCCTTTTTATTTCAGTGGGGTCAGTACGTCTATCCGATATTTTCCGAGACTGGAGACTTTCCCCCAATCATGAAAGAACGCATTGCAGCCAAAAGCATTGAACAAGGATTCTTCAGATCCAGATTACCTGAGTTCACCCCAGAAGAAGTGAAATACGTTCTGGGAACTTCAGATTATTTTGGTTTAAATCACTATAGTACTTATTTAACATATAGGAACGCATCTGTTAATGGCTATTACGCAATTCCTTCATATGAAGATGATCTTGGAGTTTTGACATATCAGAAGGCGGAATGGTCAACATCTATTGATGGCCCTACAACCATGGTTTTGGTAATTGAATCTGAAATCAATTTTAAACTCTTATACTAATCATCTGGCAATTCTTTGAATGACAGACAGCCGTGTTTTCGCCATAAAGTTGATAAATGTGACACTATTAGATATACTTCATATTGGATTGCCGCTATACCATCCTTTGCTTTAAATTTACCTCTAAATATTTTTAGAGTGTTCCATGGGGCTTCTACAAATTGCTGACAAACATCAGGAAAACTTACAACAATCCTACTGTGTTCGTCACTGAGAATGGGTTCGCGACGCACGGAGGCTTGGATGACTACGACCGCGTCGACTATTACCGACAGTACCTGAATGCGATGCTCGATGCCATCGATGAGGGCTCAGATATAGTGGGATACACTGCCTGGAGTCTCATGGACAACTTTGAATGGGCTTTCGGATACACGTAAGTACTTAAAAACGATGTAGCAATAGATTTTATTAATCAGTCACCATTCCTCATCACCGTCATCACTTTTAACATTTGCTTTTACAGACAACGGTTCGGTTTGTACGAGGTTGACTACGACAGCCCCGCACGCACATGCACGCCGCGCAAGTCAGCCTTTGTCTACAAAGAGATAATACGCTCCCGCGAGCTAGACTTCCACTACGAACCCAAAACCACTATCATGACCGTCGACCAAGGACACTGAATATTAAAATAAATAAAATAAAGTAATAAAAACCAGTTTTTTTTTCATCCATTTTCATTCCTCTTTATTCAATTCGATAGCTATCTTACTTTTTACAGAAATTCTTGAATAATTTTGATTGTATCAATTTTAACATTTTATCAGGAAAGTGCCTACGAGTAACCGTTAAGTCTCATGGTTTTTGTGGCGAGAAAGGGACTTGTAACGTGATTTTCACGTCAAAGCTGACGACCGTAGACTATAACTACCTAATTCAATAATTTCGCAAAAGCCTATTCCAGCTTGATTCGATTTTCAACTTTTGGACTTTTACTTCCGCAGTGGCAACCTTAGTAGTTTGTAGAAACCTATCTAAAAGTGATGCAATGAATAGCTATTTTCTTAATTGGCGACACATAGGTTCAATATCAACATGGTAACACTAATGTCCTATATTTTGTGGTAAATAAAATAACAATAGTGAAATAATTAAAGAAATCTATAATACGAACATATACCACCACTAAAACTGAATAGACCTAAAATAAAATAATAAGTATAAGGAGTTTCTACAGAGTGTAAAATCGTGATTATTTTATTGCTAAAACAATTTTATTCCGAAATAAAAGAAGTTTAGGTACTAGGTATATATTTTCCCATAATAGTCTTCCTTACGATTCCGATGACGATGACGGGTCAAGGTTTTAGGAGGGAAACTTAGTGACCGCCTGTGCCGAGCCTGTGTTCCACTAATTAAGAATAGTAGAAAATATTATGCAAAAGCGCAAAGGAGACGTAGTAAAACTAGGAACCCTTATAGGTTCGTCATGTCCATCTGTCTGTCACAGCAATTTTACTCGCAGACTGATATGAATGATAGAAATGTGTTTTTGCGCATGAATATACGTCCTACATAACACCGTCAAAATTACGAAACAAAATTGAATAAAAGATTAATTTGAGGGGGCCTCCCCCCATAAGTTAAAGTAGGGATGATATTTTTTTTCAGATATTATATACCATGATGGGTATTATTAAAAAGGGCTCGCCTAAGGATAAAGAAAATAATTATATAGGTAACAGCTCGCTTGCTAAACTTTCTTGTCCGGTTTTGTCTCCTTGAATACGCGAAATACATCCTGTAGGACTCTCTCGCTACGTCCATGCTTAAGGTACTTAGTATATCAATCGACAATAACCACCCACGAAGATCTATCATACTCGTAATACTAAAGTGTGGTTGATAAGATTGTTTATTATTTATTTATTTCATCAATAAAACAGGTAAAAACATAGTACATGTATCACTTGAAATAGAGACTGGTGTCTGATATAGGTAAAACCTGTATTTCAGAATCACCAGTCATTAACAAATTTAAAATACTTTAACATTGTTGAAAAAAAAAAAAAAAATGAGATGAAAGTTACATCCATGAAAATAAAAGTTTTAACATAAACCTATGTAGGTATTATAAATACTTACGCCGACAAAGTTATGAAATAAAATTTAATAAAACGATTAATTTGAACCGGCCTACATACACATAAAATGGGGACGATAATTATTTTCTGATATTACAATTTTTTGTATCTTTTTAAGACAATATCTTTTCAACTTATACCTAAAAATTTACAAAAAAAAATCCGCCCCCACCCCCTCTATTTCCGAAGTTACGGGCCAAATAATCAGAAATAATTCTGAATAATAAAGCTTTCAAGGAAAATAAAACGAAGTTTTAGAAAAAATACAAAGCCACGTGGTAACTAAATAGTATTAACTACTGAGATAAAACTATAAAACTCCTGCCTTACTTCTTTAATTTATTCATGGAAAATGCTATTAATTGATTAAAATTATACTAGAACATAATACGGACCGCTATGTGCGCGAGTCCAATTTGCATTTACTCGGTTTCTTTATTTTAATTTATTGCTTTGTCAACAATAGGTGCCACACAGCATCTAAATATTATTGTAACTTAATTATTACCCAAATAGTGACAACGGTAGTATTACCGATTAAGGAAAACATAGTTTTACCTGAGTGCTGTTTTTGAATTCCAGAGGATTAGATGTCTAGATAGCTTTAGATTAGTATCAATTTGTTTACATAATTTCAAGTGTTTCAACAAGAAGATAGATATCTAATCTACTATGATCAAAGGAACAACCTCCTAAGATCCAAGCAAAGGAATAAAGTAGGTAAGCAGAGTAACAGAGTTCTGCTAATGGTACCCCACCAATTAGTAGAACTCGTTAAAAAATATGAACATTGTTCAATATATTGTTTTTTTTTTTATAAGGAAACTGAATAGTTAGTCAAATTTTTTAGGAAGAAAAATGGGAAAATGGATTACGAGCCAATTTTGATGTAAGTATTACTCCGACATGCTGTACTCCTAAAATATAATTTACATTAATAATGTTAAACCTTATATACAGGGTGGCCCATTTATAGTGGTCCAAAAATTTTTTTTACATCTAGGACATCCCGATGATTAATCTAAACGCAACATATGTTCCGCGAAAATCTGTAGTTTAGAAGTTATGATTTTTTAAATTTAATTTCTTAAAATTTCTACTTTAGTCATGTAAACCTCTTTAGGTTGAAAGTGATCGCACTAAATCGAATCAAATTTGGTGTGTAAGTACTATAGACATGTAGCAAGCAAGCAATGAGGTATTTTTAAGGTTAACCTTAAATCGTAACATGGTTTTAGACCTTTCGGTGAATTATTTGTAATTTTCGATTGATTAAGCACATTTTTCAATAAATTCTAAAGACAAAAAAATGTACTACACGAATTTTGCTTATGGTTGTAAAAACTACCTTGAAGTGTGAGGATAACATAAATAAAAAAATACTGCGGTGTAATTACAGTAAGTTCTTCAGAAATGAACATTGTATGCACTAGGTCATTAAAAACTTAAAATTTTAATTTTTGCCTAAAACATCATTTGAATCAATCCAACTTTATTATGAAAATAAAAACACTGTAATTAGTTAAATAAAGGATATTTATTTAAAATAACAACCCACAATAACAAAACAAACGCTATTACAATAAGTTTTCGGAATATCTGTCTCTATTTTCAATGCATAAACATTAAACAGCAACGTCGCAAATAAATCCTTTTATTCCTGTTGAAAAGCTGTCTATTCGCTTTCGTCGTGATAGCCTAGTGGTGGTGACCGTTGACAGACAAATCAGAGGTCTCGGGTTCAAACCCAAGGCGCGCACCTCTGACTTTTCGTAAGGTCTGTGCGTTTTATAAATTAATTATCACTCTCCGTGCCTCGGATAGCACGTTAAGCTGTTGGCCCCGGTTGTCAATTGTAGATCTTTGTCAGTCGTTACGGGTAGTCAGAAGCCCGAAAGTCTGACAACCAGTCTTACCAAGGGGGATCGTGTACCCCAGTATCTGGGTTGTGGAGGTCTGATAGGCAGTCGCTCCATGTAAAACACTGGTATTCAGCTGCACCCGGTAATACTGGAAGCTGACCCCAACAAGTTGGGAAAAGGCTAGGCAGATGATGATGATGGCTGAATTACAACAGGCTTTCAACATGCTTAAAAAGATTTGCATTGAAAATAGAGGCAGACATTTCTAAAAATTATTGTAATAGCGTTTATTTTGTCATTGTGGGTTGTTATTTTAAATAAATATTCTTTATTTAACTAATTCCAGTGTTTTTATTTTCATAATAAAGTTGGATTGATTCAAATGATGTTTTAGGCAAAAATTAAAATTTTAAGTTTTTAATGACCTAGTGCATACAATTTTCATTTCTGAAGAACTTACTGTAGTTACACCGCAGTATTTTTTTATTTATGTTATCCTCACACTTCAAGGTAGTTTTTACAACCATAAGCAAAATTCGTGTAGTACATTTTTTTGTCTTTAGAATTTTTTGAAAGATGTGCTTAATCAATCGAAAATTACAAATAATTCACCGAAAGGTCTAAAACCATGTTACGATTTAAAGTTAACCTTGAAAATACCTCATTGCTTGCTTGTTACATGTCTATAGTACTTACACACCAAATTTGATTCGATTTAGTGCGATCACTTTTAATCTAAAGAGGTTTACATGACCAAAGTAGAAATTTTAAGAAATTAAATTTAAAAAATCATAACTTCTAAACTACTGATTTTCGCGGAACATATGTTGCGTTTAGATTAATCATTGGGATGTCCTAGATGTAAAAAAAATTTTTGGACCACTATAAATGGGCCACCCTATATATAGACTCTTACTTGGCTTAACTACCACTTCAATATAACTATCTACAATAGATAAAACCGGTATAAAAACACTTGTACATTTTTTTCTTAAACATTTTTATTAAAGAGAAAATGACAGTTTATACGGCTTCATTGTAAGTAACATAGTTTAAGAATTTCACACTTATATTTGTTGATAAACTTAATACTTTTTTTTTTGTTTTAGTAAATTGTTGCTGCTTATCGCTGTTCTTGCGCAGTGTCAAGCCGCGAATACTCGTCACAATGCCCGAAAATTTCCGAAAGGATTTAGATTTGGTACAGCTACCGCTTCCTATCAAGTAGAGGGCGCCTGGAATGAAGATGGTACAACATAATACAAATATTTTTATTTACAATTCCCTTTCGCGCTAACCATGTTGCTTTTCATCTTTTTTGTTATTTCATTTTCAGGAAAAACTGAAAATATTTGGGACCACTTAACACATAAAGTACCCAGTCCGATCGAGGATGGCTCTAGTGGCGATATTGCAGATGACTCTTATCACCAATACAAGAGAGACGTGCAGATGATGCGAGAGTTAGGACTTGACTTCTACAGATTCTCGCTATCGTGGTCGCGTATCTTGCCCACTAGCTTCCCTGATCAAATCAATGAAGCTGGAGTTCAGTATTACAATAATCTAATCGACGAAATGCTTAAATACAATATCGAGCCAATGATTACATTGTACCATTGGGATTTGCCTCAAAAATTGCAAGAGATGGGAGGATGGGCAAACTCACACATTGTAGACTGGTTTGGAGATTATGCGCGCGTGGCGTATAGATTGTTCGGCGATAGAGTAAAAATGTGGATGACAATTAATGAACCACAACTAGTTTGCACACATGGCTATGGAGGCATTTATGCACCTGCTCTAGGACTGTCAGGGCTTGCTGATTACATATGCACTAAAAATTTGCTAGTAGCACACGCAAGAGCTTATCATATTTATGATGATGAATTTAGGTCATCACAAGGTGGATCTGTGTTCATCGTGTACAGCGCTCAGTGGTATGAACCAGCGACAGAAAATGATATTACAGCTGCGGAAGACGCTAATTTTATGCAGGTTAGTAAATTATTTGTACTATTGAAAGTAGGTTTGTTATATGTCGTACTAGGATTTAATTATTTATTATACCTAACTCTATTTCATTTTAATTTGACTTACTTTTTTACACCATTCTCTTGATAGTTGACACAAATATCCTTTTTTATTTCAGTGGGGTCAGTACGTCTATCCGATATTTTCCGAGACTGGAGACTTTCCCCCAATCATGAAAGAACGCATTGCAGCCAAAAGCATTGAACAAGGATTCTTTAGATCCAGATTACCTGAGTTCACCCCAGAAGAAGTGAAGTACGTTCTGGGAACTTCAGATTATTTAGGTTTAAATCACTATAGTACTTCTTTAACATATAGGAACGCATCTGTTAATGGCTATTACGCTATCCCTTCATATCAAGATGATGTTGGTGTTTTGACGTATCAGAAGGCGGAATGGTCAACGTCTATTGATGGCCCAACAACGATGGTTAAGGTAATTGAATCTGAAATCAATTTAAAAACTCTTACTAGCTAATCATCTGGCAATTCTTTGAACGTCAGACAGCCGGGTTTCCGCCATAAAGTTTATAAATGTATTCATATTGGTTTGCTGCTATACCGTCCTTTGCTTTTAATTTACCTCGGAATATTTTTAGAATGTTCCATGGGGCTTCTACAAATTGCTGACAAACATCAGGGAAACTTACAACAATCCAACTATATTCATCACTGAGAACGGGTTCGCGACACACGGAGGCTTGGATGACTACGACCGCGTTGACTATTACCGACAGTACCTGAATGCGATGCTCGATGCCATCGATGACGGCTCAGATATAGTGGGATACACTGCCTGGAGTCTCATGGACAACTTTGAATGGGTTCGCGGATACACGTAAGCACTTAAAAACGATGTAGCTATAGATTTTATTAATCAGTCACCATTCCTCATCACCGTCATCACTTTTAACATTTGCTTTTACAGACAACGGTTCGGTTTGTACGAGGTTGACTACGACAGCCCCGCACGCACATGCACGCCGCGCAAGTCAGCCTTTGTCTACAAAGAGATAATACGCTCCCGCGAGCTAGACTTCCACTACGAACCCAAAACCACTATCATGACCGTCGACCAAGGACACTGAATATTAAAATAAATAAAATAAAGTAATAAAAACCAGTTTTTTTTCATCCATTTTCATTCCTCTTTATTCAATTCGATAGCTATCTTACTTTTTACAGAAATTCTTGAATAATTTTTATTGTATCAATTTTAACATTTTATCAGGAAAGTGCCTTAACTCAATGAATAACCGTTAAGTCTCATAGTTTTTGTGGCGAGAAAGGAACTTGTAACGTGATTTTCACGTCAAAGCTGACGACCGTAGACTATAATTCAATAATTTCGCAAAAGCCTATTCCAGCTTGATTCGATTTTCAACTTTTGGACTTTTACTTCCGCAGTGGTAACCTTAGTAGTTTGTAGGAACCTCTCTAAAAGTGGTGCAATGACTACAATATCAACATGGTAACACTAATGTCCTATATTTTGTGGTAAAAAAAAATAATAATAGTCAAATTATTAAATAAATCTTTAATACGAACAAATACTACTATTTCCTAGTTATAATACCTAGTCTTTCTTATACGATTCCGATGACGATGACGGGTCAAAAGAATAAATAACTCCCCAGCGCGGCATGAGCTCTTATCGCAAGAATTAAAATTAAGTTGACATGCTCCTGCTGCTCGCTGTGTGTCAACAACCGATGGCACGTGGGTCATGGTACAATGATGATATGTAGTTTAAGCATCTTAGTTTGTAGACTTAGTCCTTGTGGCAAGGTTTTAGCGGCAATGAATCGCAATATTTTAGGAGTGAAACTTAGTAATCACATTAGGAACTCTATACTGCGTTCCATAATACACATCGCTGAGGCCTTTGTCCTGCAGTGGGACGGTATAGGCTAAATAATAATGTATAATGATAGGTCTTCTTTTGCATTAGTGACATTTTATTTATCACAGTCGCTGACGTAATTCTGGCACACGTTTCCTGTAGTTTGCGATTATTGCACCGCTTACTGCAGTCGTGGCTCGCTAGCCGTAGGTTTTTGCCGCAATTCGGCAGATATACATTATGAAACCTGACGTTATTTGTAGTCAGAGCGACTTCTGACCAGTGACGTTAACGGAATGTATTGACACAGGCACCACCACAGGCCAAGGCTTACAGAGGTCAGGTCACTCCTTGAACGCGTGGAAGATATCCTGTAAATCTCTCTTACCAATTTTGTCTCTCGTTCTGATACCAAGGCGAACGTATAAGGAATTCAAGACAATAACCACCCGCGAAGACTTATAAGATTTGATAGATAAGATACTATTAAGTATGTACATTTTGAGTACTATACATTATCTATCTGGGCGTGCCTTTTAAGAAAATAGTCATATCAGACTTGAGTGGAGTGATATAATATCAGCGCATGGCACAGTTGTTTTTTTTTTGAGATAACATTACGCATAATATTATCCGCAAGTAACATAATACTAACAACTACGCTCTCTCTGATTCTTTAGAAAATTCAAAAATGGTGGCTGTCGCATGTCGTAGCTAGACCGCCGTTGTCGTAGCACAAGCTACGAAGGTGATAAAAAAATAGAAACAAACATTTATAACATCTTTGAATTTGTCATTTTAAAAACAGGTTAGTGAGCACTAGCTATCAGTAAGCACTATAATATATTTAAATATAATAAGCCGTTGGTCCCGGCTGTCGGGAAGATCTTTGACAGTCGATATACGAAGTCAGTACCCTTGTAAAATCCTGACAACTAATCTAACTTTAGAATATCGTATAACGTTGCGAGGACTATTTATGCATGCATGCAGTCGCTCCGTAGAAAACTGATATTCAGCAGCATCTGGTTAATTAGAAGACGACCACAACCTAAGGCTAGGAGGATGACGATGATATATGAAATTAAAAAATGCTGACAACGAGAAAAGGTTTTGGAAGGGGGCTTTTATCAATACCTAATAATATTGTTAACTGCCAATTAAGTAAATTTGAATATTTTATTATATGATTACTAGGCAATGTGCTGGAAAAAAATGCTAATACAGTGTGATAATCCATGTATAACATGGGTTTTAGGTAGAATATCTATAAACCACCAAACGAAAGATGAAGATCAGAATGTTCTTATTTTTTCCAAATTCTGTTCTTAAGTCATACCGATACCTATTTTGATTTTAATAGTCTTAGAAAAAATGCTTTTTAAATTCTTAAGCCTATAGAATTCACTGAGGTACTAATTAGAGTGGAGTAGTACTTAAAGACTCGAGTAGTAAGTACTCAACTTTCTGGTCTTTCTAAAACATAAAATCGTATCCATAAGGTGAGTGCCTACACTTAGAGCATTGTACACCTACACTTTAGAATATTGAGAACGACACTCGATACAATATCAATTTACAAACTATAGCTAATTTGTGTAACGTTTCATGGAGAGAATACAGCATTCAGCATTCATAGAAGTCTCTAATGTGTACTCAGCTTTGCGGCGAATTCTTGTAAATTAAAGCTTAGGTATAGTATCAAATGTGGAGTATTATATTTATAACAGCAGAAAAGTATCAAATTGTCTATCTATGTATAATATGACGATAAACAATTCTACTAGAGTATTATGAGCCAATACGTCTCATCTTTTATGAGAACGAGCGCTCCAGTGTCGGCCTCCCGGGAAACGGAGGAAATGTGGCAAATACGGATATCATCCTATCCTATCACGATCGAGAATTCACATTTGAGCGTACCAAACGGTAGGTAAGAAATCTTATATATGTCTGGGCTTCCGATATTGGGGATACGAGTAATTTTATGGCTTGACTACTTAATGAAGGTTGATCGTTAAAGTATAGTGATATTAAAACTATACCCGGCGAATTAAAACAAGAGTATGTGCTGAATTATGCTTTGAACGCTATGCGGAACACTGATGACCTGGATGGACACGCAATATTTTCTGTTGTGTCCGCTGCGTTTACGAATAACAATTTTAACAGGTATCCCAATCGCCATCCTATAAAACGGTTCCTCAGTGAAAATTACTGAGAAATAACTTATGCTACCCGCATGTCTAACTTTGCAGTCAGAGTACAATGCTCTACAGATGTAAATAAATAAACATTTTTATATATTAGATAATCGATTTTCTTTTTTTAAAAATTTCGAACTGTTCGCATATATATATACCTATGCATAAATACTTTATAAAAATGTGTATTTATTATTAACTTAGTTTTTCAGGGAACAAACATCGATGACATACAAAAACTTATTTATACAATCCTATGTAAACCCGTTTATGTAACTGTAAATAATACCTACTTACTTTTCTTTTCAAAAAGACATCAACGCGTGATAAGGTGTAGGTAAGTCACGCGTATCGGACAGAGAAAAAAGTTAATACCTATAATTGTCTTTTACAATATATCTCTCCGAAACAGTATGAAGATGTATTATTTGCTATAGATTTTAGTTTTAAAAAGATCGATTGTTTATTTCGATAACATAGAGAGAAAAAAAGCTAGTTGCCGTAAGTAATATAATAATAATAATAATAAATGGATTGGGAGCCTGGCGCAAAGGGCAGTATTGCTGGACACGGCGGCGGCGCGAATAGTGAGGAGGTTTCTCTCTCTGGACCCCTAACCACCGGTAGCTTGGACCCTGTTCCCGATACCGGTGGGCTACTATATTTTATATTTTTAAATGTATATTTTTATGTTTATTTCAAAAAAGTTTGTCTTATTAATAACTATAATATAGGTTAACGTTAATCGAAATTCGGTAAGGAGTTAAAATTCCAGCGGCATGGGTGGCATGCCGCGTTACATAGGCGTGACATTCCAGACTAGGTGCAGGAATGTCGCCAAAGACGGTACTGTCATATTAGACGAACCTCACGCGGTAGCTTTATAACCCGAACTATAAAGGAATTAGAAAAGTTAATCACTCCATCGATACGAGAGAGCAAAAAGGAAGTATGTACTTACATATTTAGGTACGTAGCAAAATTTAGTTTTGCCCATTTAGTCTTTAGCGGCTTTTCAATATTCTGCATTGCGCATCAGAGGTGCTTCTATTGTAATTGATACGTCACCTAAGGTATACCTCGGATGACGTATAGGTACTGTGCTATTTTTAAAATTGACAGACTGAACATCTGTACAGAGGGCAATAATTGTAGTAATATTGTAGTTTTAGGGAGACTACAATATTTCCCAAAAAACTTATTTTTTGAGGAATAGCGAGATATGTATGATTTACCTACGTACTTACGTTCTCTGTGTCCAGTGAATGTAATCCTATGAACTATTTATATATAACTAGAGGTCGCCTAGTGATTGGTATTCGACCGTATTTTTATTTCCATTTTTTTTAATAACACTAAAACTTGTCAATAGCTACTAAACAAAAAAATATATAGATTCACAAACAGAACAAAAATGGTACTTAACTGTTTCCTTGTCTATTTCTACATAAATGATGTATTAGTAAACACTACACTACACTACACAGACTAATAACATTTGGAGGAGCACTGGTTTCAATCAACTACCTGACCTGCCTAAAGTCTCTATCCGATTGAAGAGGAGTTGTGTTCAAAAACCTTCCTTTTGTTAGCTGTAGTACAATAGCTACATTTTCGTAGTAACTTTACATTATCGATACCATACACAAACCATACACATCCATGTTTAGGGTTCCGTATAAAACTTCCTAGTCTGACCGTTTATAAGTCACAGCAATTTTACACGCGTATTATTTGAGTGCAAGAAAACTTAAATCCGGTATAGTTTACATAGATGGATGTTATAGATAGGTATACATTTCTGTTCATAGCCCACAAAGCTCTTTTTTGGCCCCATTCACGGTAATAATATAAATAATAACAGAGTGTTATGGAACCCTTAATAGTGCACCAGTCCCACTTGCACTTGACGGAATATTTTGTCGCTCAAGCGCTCTGCATAATATATAATACTATCATTATCATATGCATATTTACAATACTATCCTAAAAAATGCATAAGTTGTACGGATCAGTTCATGCCGAAGGTGACTCACACTTTCCTAGTTTTTGCTTTTACGGATGACCCCGGTGCGCACGCATGCTAATGCATATTTATATCAATTATAATTTCTTATCATGAATATTCTATGCCTACTTATTCCAAAATTGATAACTCGCATTCGTTACGATCGGTAAGATAGCTTTCTTCCTAATGCCACCTAGGTTGGGCCGATGTCGTCTTTCGGCCAGTATAAGCTGGGCTGTCCGCCCCTCACTATGTACGTTTTATAGCAAGCTACAAAAGGGTTTCCCAATGAATTTACGGAGATCTTGTTTGATCGCTCGTGTGATTTTGTGGCATTTCCAATCTTTCTCGGAGTTCGAACACCGTCCCTAAGGTGACTGAGGGTATCTTTATAGGCATTTTATTTTATATAAAACCAAAGCTTTTTTGGTTTTTCCTTCCAGAGTATCGTTCTTATTTTCACTTTTTGAGGAAAAGAAGTTGTCTAGTGAATAATATATATAGGTAGTTTCTTGGAATCCCAACTTTCGTATTGATCTTAAGCACCACCCTCAAAATGTATTACATGGTTACATAAAGGTTTGTAATATAGTCTAAATTCAAAGTAAATGGATGCTAACGCGAAATTTTACGATAAAAAATTATAAAAAGGTATTTCTTGATCACGAACCCACCTGATAATAAGTGGTAGACAAAAAATCTATCAAAATGTATGGAACAGCCGATTTTTTTTCGCGATTTCAGGGTTAGTCCCATAATAAAAGTTGTTCATAATGATAAGTTTTATGACCCATTTTCAGGTTGTTGGTATTTTTAATTTAACCCTGTATATATGGTTTAATTACCTTTCTGGTATGTACCTACGTACTGAGTCACGTTTCTCACTGTATACAGCTAAGACAATTTTAGAAATAGTCGAGTCAATATAGTTCGAATTGCGATAAAGTAATCTGGCCTAATCTATGTGACCGCTATCGCCAATGCATTGCCCTACTTTCGTCGGCATTGAGGACACTCATCTTCTACCTCCCAGAAAGGTAGAGTGAGTAGCCTCATGCCTGCCTTATAATGAGTGCGCTTGAAAGCTCCGCAGACTACTTAAATCGAGGGCGCCTTGTTAATTCCCTAAAAAACTTGAGAGCCACCACCATTGTTCAGAGGCCGCCTCGCCTGAACAATAAGGATGAAGTGTTGAGTCACTGACCCTAAGCATGTCGAGCTGAAATCTGGTTTTTGTGTGTAAAATGATATACACAAACAACACATTTCAGCACGTTACAGCTATGTTATGTACCTACATAGGTATAATATTCAATTTTATCCTATTCAATTTTGTAGAAAACGAATACAAAATCATTTTGTTAGTAATGTTTTATTATTGGTTTTATCCAAATTGTCCCGCTATCTCCTTCGCTTCGTGGTCAGCCGCGACGCCCGTGCTATTAATATAAAAGAAAAAGTTAACAAAATTACTGATAATATTGACACATCAATGAACAGCCAGAGCTCTACTAAAGAGATTTTTTGTAAATTCTACCCCTTACGGGTTAAACTTAATATGGAATGACAGTTTGGATATAAAAATCCATATTTTTTTAATGAAACTTGGTACCTTTTTAGCTTTCTAGACCTAGACCTAGAGTCAAATTGGAGACCTTTTAAGCGGCTAGATAAAATTAAATTTTGTGTAGCCAATAATATGAACATGAATTACCTATAAGTTCATCCTAAAACCACAATTAGAATTTATTTAGGTCAGTGCAAAGTTCCAGTAGTAAATAATTTGTGTGTGAATGTAACCCAAAGATATCTCCACACACTCATTAATTGTTCTGATAATGGTAAAGTATCGAAGTACGGACATAATTTATATCGCTAACAATCCCTGGCTAGATGCCAACAGCTACTGGAAGGAGTTGTGTATTCAAAGCGCGTAAATCGCGCCTATCGGACAGATGTAAATGCTAGGTAACAATTAAAATTAAAATTTGTATAAATACCGGTACCGGTACTACGAAATTAATTCATAATCTATGTGTTTGGTTCTAAAGTAATTTGACCATAACTTGTAACTGATATAACTGTAACATAAGTTGTAGACGCTGTATCGATCATGGTATACCTACCTAGATTATTATTATCAGGGTGTCTCTCCTAAACTTAACCCGGTCTAAATCTATAAAAGGACTAACCTTTTAATTAATACCAATCCAACTTAACACGATTTCTTCTCCAATGGACGGGGGTCCACTTTGGAATTTAAACTTACTCACCGACTATAATATTAACTAATCATGCCATCTATAAAATTTAGCTCTACTGCCGTTATCATCATTAGTTATTCTTAATAATTTCTTTTAATGAAGATGTTAGAAACACAAACAGTGCAATAAATAATAATTAGCTATAAAACAACGACTGTGGGCCTTTCCTTGTCGATTCTATAGCAAACAAAAAAACAAGGAAATCAACAAGCCATCGTTACACGCTCATTACAAAATATGAGGGTGATGGCAACTTTGATGACAAAAACTTTCATTCACGACCAACATCACGTTTCACTTCTACCTAATAACGAGCACAATGATCCGACTTTATGGGACCATGACACTGACGTGTAAAGAGCTTGCAAATAAATTACAAAGTAAGTTGTCTACACGGACGATATGATTATAAATTCGTCACAGGAATGACGAACGAGATAAACCTACAGAATTTGGAGAAAGTGAATTTTAGTTACACGAATTTGCATTTTAGACCTTTTGAGATTATTTTTTTAGGTTAATTTGTAATAACCTGTTAGTTGATATGTTGGTTTTGTGAAAGCCAAGCTCGACAATTTTTATAAAAAACATATTTTAACCACGTACGAGTAACTCGCTTTCTTATCTGTCCGCTTGTTTAAAGTCCATTTAAAAAACGAGCTTTTTTAAACATACCTAACCATTATTATTATTTGGACGCACGCACGCTTGTCATATAAACGTAACAGAAATTTTGTAGTAGGTCAAAATAACAGGGATACTATAACTAAGGGCACTTAGCCAGATTCCAATTCATTAGGGTATGTAGTCCAAGGCTGCAAATGCCCGTCAGCGGTCGAATTTGTATAATTCATATGATATTATTAATGGCACATACTTGCACCGAATTTATGTCGAATATTTTAATTCACAAGACTAATGTAGTTAATTGGTGAATTACCTACGTGTATTCAGAATTCAAACTGGCTGTAGGCCTCTACCACAGAGGCCTACCAGAGCCTAGCTTTAAACAATGCCAAAAACATTACGTCACAGACATCTTATAGATAGATTAACTGGTTTTTTTTTTAATATGAGTATGGTTCCCAATTTATTCGAACCCGAGACTGTAGTATTCGCAGTCCAACAATTATCTACGACCACTAAGTCAGCTCAATGTTAGAAAATAGTGTAAAACATTAAATGTACGATTTCGTCGACGCATGTGGCCACCTGGTCAACGTAAACCGATATTTTTATATTCGATCGTAAATTATTCGTGGTGTACAACAAGTACAACGAAAAATACAGCTCGATTGGCAACTGCAAGCATATTGGTACTGATTTTTTATACCTTATGTAGGTTTGAAATTTATTATTTAACTAGATTTTCCCGCGTGGCTTCGCTCACGTAGACTATAGAATATTTTGAATAGAATTTATTTATTTCAATCGAATTAATATAATCTAGGTAGTACTGCCCATGAGAACAACTTGTACTGGTTTGAGTCGATGCCACTACTTTTAGTGTCATTGTATAAGTAGAATTAGGTACAGGGCGAATGACAGTCAATTAAAATGTCGGTATAGCAATCATAAATAGTCGCCTATAATAATAATCTAATTCTAAAAGATTTCCAAGGAATTTTCAAATAAAAATCAATGTACTTATAAGGTAAGTTTTTCTTTCAAATATAAAAGAACAAATAAAATTGAAATACCGAATTCTAATCCGATTTATATTTGACATTCCAATTTCAAAGAATAATTGCATTGCACCAAGCTTATATGGTAATTTAAATCAAAAGCACAAAGGAGTATTGATATCAACTTCGATGAAAATTACCCCCGAAATACCTTTCTACCCCTTTTTAACCCCGTTAGGCGATGAGTTTAAAAAAAATACGAAACACGTGTTCCATAAATTTTGTAAAAGAATGTTTATGCAAAATTTGAAGTAGATTAAACCAAGGAATCACGTTTTCCATACAAACTTTGCCCCCGTTTTTCTCCCTCTTAGAGGTGGAATTTCGAAAAATCCTTTCTTATCGGATCCCTACGTCATACAAAGAACACACCCTCCAAGTTTCAGGTCTCTACGTTCAGCGGTTTAGGCTGTGCGTTGATCCGTCAGTCAGTCAGTCATTCAGGACAAAGCATTTTATATGTATAGATTATTATTTGAAACTTTAAAAGAGTATCGATGTCATTAAAAATTGCGAAATTGTTGATTATTTTCTCCAGAGACAAATCATAATCAGCTGTTGTCACAATGTGTTGCCTTCCTATAGTTAATGTATTGTTTAAAAATTTAAAAATATTGTTGTTTTGTTTAAAAATCAGTCATTATCACGTACTTATTTAGATAAAGATGAATGAACATTTGTAAGACCTTAAAAATATATGTCTCAATTAGAGATAAGAATTACACTTTATTTAGTTTTACTTGCATACCACTAATGGATAGAATATTGGAAGTTTTTGTTGAATTAATAACATTTTGACGAGATCAGACACGTAGAAAGCTTACTATATATATATATAGCTATATATATATATAGCTTACTATAAGTGTGAAAGTGTTGGTAAGTCCACGCAGCAACGGAGCAACGGATCGACGTAAATTTTTGCATATAAAATATAATTTATGGGATGGAGATTTTGCGGAGATTGATAAAGCGTCGTTGTTAACATTGCCAAGCCAATATCTGCTAAAAGTAGGTATTCTTTCTCAAAAAGAAGACACTTCATAGATTTCGGTTTAACAACGGCCATAGGGTAAGTACAAAGATAGGTATAATTTTATTTCGAAAAAAATACAACTACGGGAACTAGGAAAAAAGCGAGTTCTAAAATAAAATCGTCTTCTTAGTGGATTTTGTCTTTTATAGTATTCGTATCTCTCTCTCATCTTCAATACTGTAGATCAAGAAGGAACGGACATTACTGGCGAAAATGAGCATTCATAAAACAATTAATAAATTATATTATATAAATGCTAGAAAATAGAAACTGAAAACCTAGAGTTGTCCTTCCTCGTAAAGATCGACGTGATCTTTGATTTCTATTACCTTTAGAAAAGTTATTTCCCAAAGACAAAGTAGATAGGTAGGTCGCTTGTCTATTCAATGTCCACTCGAGCGCACATAATGGTCTGCCAATTAATAATAGCTTCAGAGGCTTAGAACCATTCAGTGGACATGGAGGACGCCAGCATCGCTCCATTTAACATACGCGCATGCTTCACATCGCCAAGGCTGGTGTCTAAGACAGTTTAAAATGGGGTCGAGTCGAGACAAACAAATCAGAATATCAATAAATAAACTACTACTTACACAAGATTCTCCCTAACATTACAACAATATAAACAAACGTCAATCATCAGTAACATTTTGTTATGTTAGGTTCGTGTAGTTGTACATGTTTTTTTATATACTCGTAAGTCAATATTGTCAATCATGAATGCCATGGAAATCTTTTAAGAAAATAAATAACTGAGATATCGAATTCTATCTGGTTATTTGCCTATTGATTTCTCCAGAGGTTTCCTAAATTCAAGTCACCAATTATAATTAAGTTCCAAACGTCGAGGGAATTAGTAATCAAGATGGGAAATTGTAAAATGTCGGCTTTTCTAGTTAAGCATAACAGTAAGCGGACAAATGTAAATATGTACATAGATAGATAGTATTAGGCAGTGTCCTTCAGGTATGATATGTAGCTGCTATTATATTGAATTGCTAATATTTGTCGCGTCTAACGTCTAACTCGATAATGGTCCTCATTCGGCCGGCACTCTCCTACGTCAAATCGTAGCAGATTCAAGACTTTACTCAAATAATGTATGAAGTTGTTCACATTGTATAGAGGCAGCTCTCTTTGTATGCCATATAAATATAATATGTATCAATCCTCTATAATATACTTATAATTTTAATATCCTACGTATAAATATTTTGAGGAAAAAATTAATTTAATTAGAAGATACAGGTTTTTCCTCAGTGTAACACATAATATATTAAAAATCTTATAATCACGTACCGTAAGTAGTACAGATGATGTAGAAATGCTGACCATACTTGCTTTTTTCTTCAACTAGCTTGTAATTAGCGCATAACACAGATGATAGACGTCCACTATGTATTTACTTATTATCCCTCCAATATCAATATCATAACTATAATTACACAACAACAACACTGACTATTATCTACAGTTTGTTCATTACAAATCGTCAGTAATAACCTTTAACATTCACCTACACATTCATTTCACGTTCCTTGGTGTACTTATTAATCACATAAAAGCAGATGACCAGATATATTCCATAATTTTTTATAAGAAGCCGGAATAAACCAACTGATGTTAACAATATTTCTAACATAATCACTGAACCGTAACAAAATTAATTAATTGTAAGAATTAAAAATGTGATTATGCGTCAAGATTTATACGGATTATTATTTTATTTTCAATTAAATTTACGGTTTATACGAATACAAACATGAGTGATTGCGCGCGCCCTGGAATCGACCGGGCGTCCCGCCGCGCCACTGAGCCATCTCGCGAGGCTCCCGGCCCGCGGGCGTCGCGCGCATGCGTGCGCCGCGCCACCCACGCCTGTCTCCACCATCACACTGCGAGCTTTACATTACTCGCTTATACATACCGAGTACACGCACCTGCTCTATACATATAGCAATAAGCAGCGTACGCGCTGTTATCACGTACTCTCGTCTGATGCTCTACGCAATAGTATAAGTGCCCACTGATACAACTAGAACCATAAAAGTGATGTGGTTCATGGACGTCACAGTTTGCTCTGGAGTACCACAAGTCTACAATGCAACAACTTGTTTACCGTCATATACATTTTTTCTAAGAGATATGCTTAAAGGGGGTATTTCAAGTCGCGACATAGACAGGAGACAAAGATAGGCACCCGATAGGTACCGGTGCTCTACCTATACGCACAAAGCTTACGAAATGTCGGAGATGCTTTGGATTCGAACATATGTCCTCTGACTTGCCAGTCAACAGTCATACCACTAGGCTATCACTAATTTGATGGGATGACCTAGAGATGTTTTCTGACCATAATATTTATCCTCATACTTAATCATCTTACTTGGATTACCCTTAACTCAAATTAAAATTAAGTTTAAATTAGATTTAAACTTCTTTTATACTTATTTTGTTTATTTGTGGTCGCTTAAGATAGAACTTTATGGACTGGTTGTGAACAGCCAGCAAATAAATGAGTTAGAAGCCTTAGGATTACATCTCAATTGAACTAGAAAATCTTGTTTAATTGCTGGAAACATACCTATGTATCACCTAAACCTATAAAGAGACCAAGGTCTAATCTAGCGTAAGCTTTTCATTACCCACCCTATGTCCACGGATGAGATAAGCGAAGCGAGCTTGCGACAAAACAATGCCACATCCGATATGGTATCCAGGAGGCGCGATAGGTAAGGTCATAGTTAGAATTTTATTTTTTACTTCTATCTCTAATCGTTTTACTATTTTACAACCATAAATTCATCGAGTCTTGTAATTTTGTCGTAAGAATTAGTTATACATAGAATATATATATATTATGACTGTTTTATCTTCTGTCCGCTACATGCAGTTACTAAACCGCTTTTTATTTAATACTTAGTCTGTTCCTAAATTCACGTAAGTACCTAACTTTTCATTCATTCCAATGTTTTTTTTATATTGTTATAGTAATCAATTGTGTTACTAGTCATTTGTAATTAAACAACTTGATACTTACTTAGTCTGAAGCCAGTAGAAGATACGAAAATGAAAAGATGAAGGTAAGTCGCATCGGGATTAGATAATTGAAAAATACTCGTAACTCAAAGAAGCGCCTGTATTTTATGAATCTGTGTAAGTATCGAAGAAAGATTTTAGTAATAAACATTAATTAATATAGTTATCTATGTATAAGAATGATAGAAAAAGTGCCGTAAGAACAACAAAATAAGTAATAAAAAAATTGTTTTACATAATTATTTAGGTAACTCCGTTAACAATTATTTAGGTTTGTAAAATCACATGCTTACATAATATTTCAACTTTCAACCTAAAACAATGTCCTAAATAATAATAAGTACCTACAAACTAATTCAACAATTCATTTACATGTAATCAATATATTCACCAAGATCTTTTTAAATCTACGAGTAGGTACCCTAGCACAGTCAACCCGCTTGAGATAGTTGTATCACAGAGAGGAGTACTGCTACAAGCACACGATGCGCTCGGTGAAGGCCCCCACGATGGTCATGTCAGTGGCCAGCGCGGCGCGCATCACCTGCGGCGCCACCGCGTCCCGCACTCGCAGCGTAAACTCGCGGCGAGTCGGCGCCGGCAGCGTACCACCCGCTATGCTCAGTATCCTCGTGCGCCCAGCTACGTCTAGTGGCTGACCCTCTTCGCTCACCCCGAGGACTGTCCGCACGCACAACGTCCGACACGCGTCTCTCTCAGCTTCCTGAAGTTCCCGAGCTGCTATTTCAAATGTTCTCCGCACATCAACACCTCCGACTGAGGAGCTCCCATATGGTACTCCTTTCTCATGTGCCTTGGATGCTCCCGCGCGAAGAAAAGCCGGCAGCAGTAGTTCAGCGACAGCGCTAACAGTTCGCGAGCGTAGGAAATGAAGCACCTGTTCAGCTTCGCGAGTCTCGTCGAATAGTCTCCGTTGCCGCGCTGCTGGCACTGGTCGTGCGACGCTCCATGCTTCTGCCCAAGGGTTACCCGGCAATAGCATGCGGTCACCTAATGAACCACCATCGTCTGGTTTCCAGTCACGCGGCGAATACCAGCGCACAAAATCGCACAACTCTGCGCCAGGATTTGCTGCTTTAAATGCCTCCATATCAGATAATAGAGATGCGCTCATCATTCTCGCTCGAAGCTCGGACGCTTTAGCATCGTCCCCGAGCCGCACCATTAGTTCTGCGTCTTCCTCCAACTGATCTTCCGTTTTCGGCGCAGGATCCTACGTTTCAAAGATAAATTATGCAAACGTCAGTCATGAATATTACATTAACACTATGAATTCATAGTTATAAAAGTCAAATAATTTATATCAATCAACAGTTATCTACCGGTTTCGACAACTTTCTACTGGATAACCCCATTTGCAAAATCACAGTTATTGATATTAATCCATATTGTGTAGATTTTATATTTTTTAATGTAAATTGCATGGTTAGAGATTATTGTGGGAAATTAGAAAAACAATGAGCAAAGATAGACACTTTTCCTCGATGTCGAATCGCATCCTGTTTATGTAATTCTAAGTCTCAACACTCTTTTGATAAGATTTTTAAAGGAAGTGTTTTACAAACCTGTGTACGGGGAACGTATAGAGGTGCTCCGTTTTTAAGAGTGGCGTCTGCAAAGCGACTGAGCCGACCCACCGGTCTATCCCATGGCAGCTGTTCTTCGTTTTCACCCTCAGAGCAATCAAAAAATTCATCGTCTGAAGAATTTCCTGCTAAACTACTATTTCCTTCCAGTGCTCGATTAATGCAACAGTTCAGAAGTTGCAGTTTTTGATGGAGCAAGCACGTTCGCGCATTGGGTGTCCCCTCTGCCACTCTGGTAACAATGAAACAGACGGAATATTAATCACCTAGTTATTATTCATATATAATCAATTGTTATTAATTTCTTGGATTACACATTCAGCAAAATATAACTACGACGAATATATTTAATGTTATATTTAGTAAACCTCTGTCGCATTTATTCGCTCTCATCTTATTTGGCGATGATGATTCTGATTCTCACCTTTAGGTATTGATATGGTTATTAATCGTGAATACATATTTGTTATTATTGAAGATTGTTGTCGTGTATACCGTGTATATATATAGATTTGTACGCTACAAGCTTTTAAAATATGTTTTATACATTAACTTAACAAGAGATTTTTTCAAAATTAATTAAACACCAACAGTCAGTGTCACGTAGCTGTGTCAACATGTGTCTACTTTCACTTTAAA
Organism: Protodeltote pygarga; assembly: GCA_936450705.2. Classification (NCBI taxonomy): domain Eukaryota; kingdom Metazoa; phylum Arthropoda; class Insecta; order Lepidoptera; family Noctuidae; genus Protodeltote; species Protodeltote pygarga. The sequence continues at coordinate 12,701,606 of OW388250.2, read as the reverse complement.
CGCAATTAAATAGATAATAAACACACACTTCCTCGAAAAGAAAGCAAATGAATCATATGAGGCAGGTACAAACGTAATGATTCGCACAACACACAGAATGAGCAGATATTTTCTCTTTCAAATAGGTATGCTAATCCTTAAGTAAGGCCACCATAGCACAATTGGCTAAGTGCGAGGGCATGTTCACTCGCTCTATTGTTGCGAAGTACCAGCGTACGCACCTGCGGCTATCCGACGGAATCGGAATGATTTGTCTCGATTTGTATGCCACGACCCAGAATCAACGGGAACTAAACTAACCGCGCGAACGCTCTCAGAACCGTTATCACATTGAATTACAAATGTGTTGCTGCGAGGCGGACGGAAGGCAAGCGCTAGTAAGGCTGCGTCTCGAAGACGCTGTAATCGGTCGGTGAACCGTTTGTTTACCGGAGCCGGTGCGGCAGAAGCAAGTAGGTGTAGGTCAGGAAGCAATAGTGGGGGTCTCTGTGCCGGCCACCAGTCCGACGCCGACGACAGCCGCGAGCGCATCCACCGCGCAGACATGGACCTACTTCGGTCAATCTGTGTATAACCTGTTTCTGGTACCGAAAGTGAGAAAGTTCCTAATTGTTGTGATCCAATGATGTCAAGCCTTCGGTGAATTTTTAGAAAAAAAAAAACAAAAATATAAACACTGTGAGTGGTTCAAAAGTGATCAAGATCAGGTCCGATCGATAAAAGGATTATTTTTCCGTTAGCCGAGATTTTTCCTTAAAATGGTAAGTCATAATGATATGAAATATGAATACTCTCCCTAAAGCCGGTTGGTAAAGCATGATAGAAATTAGTCTCAACACGTACATTGACCCACTTATAATGATACACGAACAACAATCGACACGAACGAGATTTACCTTCTTAGATAGTTTTTAAGCATAAATCTACGTATAAAATAATGAAATGGTAATTATGTACATTGTAAAACATAAAGTTACATAGCGCGGCACTGCTATGTGCAGTTATTAGTTATTTAGTTTAGTTAGTTAATTAGGTTGCTTTACTACAATAAATCTAACGGATTCCGTTTTAAACTTTTTATAATTAGATATATTTTTACGATATAAAAATGTCTTAATTGTTAGTCTCTACACTAGCGAACTAGACGCACCCTTTTAACAGAAATACAATATGTAAAGTGTTGATAATTATCATCCAGTATAGATATGTGGGGTCGATAGTACCTCTACAGAAAGACCAGATCTATGAGGTAAGTAAGAGTTAACCCTTAACCTACATGTATATAAATACAAATCTATCTAAGTACCTTAAAAATAAATAAAGAAAAATAAAACCCTTAATCTAAAAGATCTCATCTATGGTATATAAATTACATTATATAAAAATATCATAGGCAAAAATAAAGTACAGACTATTAACATTTAAGATAAAGCATGGTACCGATTGCAGAGATATTTATGATATAATATGATGATAGATATATTTAAGGCATGCAAGTAAGGTATACTTGCATGCCATGGCATGCGCGTATGCAACGAATGTGTGTCACATTAATGAATCTCGCGAGACACTTCGTGATCGTGACACAGCTCTGCAGCATCAGCCACACGTGTAGCTATGACAAACCACACTTTCTCCATTAGATACTCTTTGATATTTTTGAAACTCAATGCGACACAACTTCCGAACAACACTTTCCAAAGAATCGTAACGTTTTGTAAATACGATTTCGATAAGAAATAGTTCGTACACCAGCCAGTTTAACTCCTTTAATAGTTTACTCTGGTGGTTTGTTTACTTGACAAAGTTTTCTTATGTGCCGGCTTAATAGCGTATTTGTAGAGGCGGCGACGGTGGGGCGATCACCCTGCGGCGACAGGGTGGCCCCAACACAGCGACTGAGCTGCTCCATCTAAGTCAGTTCCGGACTTTCGACTTCGTTAATAGCCACCCTGTTTACTTTTACCTATCTAACTGTAATGTTTTTCTTTGGAAGAAAATCAAATAAAACACCTTCGATCGTGACTTTAACATAAAGATTGAAGTTGACGTGCCACAGCCAACAAAAAGCGATTAGGCACGCTTACATCCCTTCTTTCTTTATACTGTACATTGTATTTCGCCACTCTATTCGCATTAGATTATTTTCGTATTTTCCGATACCGTAAGGTCCTTTCCTAGCACCTACATTCTAAGAGGAAGGAGCACATATATGTCACATTTCAAATTAATAAACTTTATAGTTAGAGATTTCGTAATTAGTCTGTGGTATTTCGAATATTTGTAGTTATATTCATGTAGAGTTGATCAAGTATGATTAATTTAAAATAAAACGACCAATTAAAAATATTGTTTTTATTTTCCATACTATTTATTGTTGTGTGATGATAGTTTGTCAATATTCGTACTTTTGTTTATACTACAGAGAAATAAAGTTGTTTGTTAGCAATTTGTGAGTGAGAGACCAACGAATACACAACGAAATGAATATAAGAGAAAATTGTACGAAAACTAATCGTATGGACGGGTTCGGACTGTTATCGCCTTCTGCCTCCCTACTCCTCTCAGTATAGGAACTACAACGTTATCAATATATTATGACTACCCAAGTCTTTCGCAGATAATATCCAAGGTGGGAAAGCGTACATTCTGTTTTCTCTTCATTTACGAGTCATATATTATATTTTATAGCTACAAATGCTAAGACCGTAGATACATTATTGAATTAAATTCCAACGTTTTATAAAGTGACAGAATCTTTAATATTATTCGTATTAAATGTGGGTTATTAGCTTTTATTGGCTTATTTAAAAAGCCATTAGCATTAATGATGGACTTCATAGATCCTCTTGACAATTATGTTTATTAAGTACCTAATTAGGTACCTACTACATGTTCTTTGAAAATATTCGCAAGAAATTAAGCATGTCAATTGTCAGTCCCCGTTACTGAAAGTAAAGAATGGAATCAATTGTATTGCTAAATTATTATTTTAAAAAACCAGTTAGGTTTTGTTGCTTTGCTATTGTAATTGTAGTAACTTAGTACTAGAAATATTATTAGAAATAAATTTTAATCCTGAAATTTCTGTGACGGTAAGGAATTATTAAAATAAGTTTTTTTTAAAACAACGTTTTTGACCAAGCTTTTATATTGGAATATCAAAACTAAATGTGTATGCAAAAATGTGTAGGTATCTGTGCTGTTGACCGTTAAAGAGTTCTTTTACTAGAATTAATCCTGGATATGGATTCAGGCATATGTTTATCATAAAAATGCATTATCATCGGAACTGAAGTAACAAGCAAAAATTCAACAAATTAATAATGTTAATTGAAATAACTCTATAACAAAGTGCAAGCTACAATGAATTCCGCGCGACAGTCATTTCGGTCAGTAAATTGGCAATAATGTATATGCCACCCCTGCAACTGAGAATTTGAGCGGTTTTTACAGGCGAAGGCGTAAATCAGACAATTTAATTTAACCTAGCTCGGACTGCACATTAGAATCACAGTTTAATTGCCTTTTACGATTCGACGAGTGTACACAAAACAGCCCATGGAGGTAGGTATTAATTAACAAAGTTTAGGCTAGTCAATAGTCGCTCGAAAAACATATTTATTCAATGTTATTTTGTGTGCTGTATTTATTACTTTAGTCGTAAATCTAAAATAGCCGGCGAGTTAAAAGCTTTATTTATAGTGCACGGGCTAGACGAAAATCCCCACGGGAGCTATAGTCGAGGTCCATTTCATGGTTCACGCTTTTCTGTCGTAATGTATGCGTTTCTCCCGCGCCACATTGATGGCCGTTTTAGCCGCAAAATTGAGTGCCGCCGTTAAATCTTCTGGCTTTGTTAAAAATATACAGCTTCATTCATATTGGGGCAATAAACTAGCCACACCACGTCCGTAATAACACAGATAAAAAAACTAAAATATAAAGATTTTTTGTCTGCATTTCATATTAATAACCACGAAATTTCCAAAGCCAAATGACATTGAGTAACCTTGAATGTAATAACATCTCAATACGGAGACGGATTTAGTTTTTTAGGTAGTTTTCACCCAAGATCGAACAGTGGACAAAAACCTAACGTAGATGGAGTTGAGACAATAGACATAGTAACTGTGTCGCAGATTAGTTGACGACGCACCACCGTGGGAGAGACCAAGACGTTGTACTTGCATCGCGATTGTACACGACACGCTGCACCTCCACATTATTACATGCAAACAAGCAAATCATTTACGACACGAATGAAAATTGTATGAATGGTCATCTAAAAACTGGACTTATAACTACTAAATATGAAAAGCTTGAAAAACTATTTCAGTCTTTTTGTAGCACTGCGACCGTTGCCTTCAGCGAAAATGTTGCTTTACAAAACATTTTTTATTCATCCGCCTGATCAGACGGTTATGTATGCAAATACTCTCAGATAAACTTGAAAAAAAAACTTTTATTCACATCATTCAATAATTTGAGATTTGTAGAAAGTTGGGATTGCCGATGTAACGGAAAGCTTGTAACATAAATGCCATATGCTTACAGTAAACATAGAAACCAGTTAGATTAAAGCCATAATATTATATTTTATTAGTCTACATGTAAATTGAAGAAAGTTATACTTCGCATTTCTGTAAGAACTCGTGAAATAGCAATGAAATAAATTAAATAATGCAATAAGTATAAAGAGAAATGTAAAAATGTCAACATACCCAATCGTATGGACTTTATTCAGAATTAATAAATAATACGAAATAACAAAAAATAAATTAATGAAGTTTAATGTGATAGCATTTGCCTGTGCTATGAGTTAATATGATTATGACAGTTGTGAGTGTTTCTACAGTTGATAAACCAAATAAATAAAACACACAATTCGTAATTCCAATTTATCAGCTGTGATCCCATAACTCCCTATTAAAAACACTAAAATGACTATTTATAAGTCTCAACTGGGTAGGTCGTTAATTACGAATAAATCAATCATTGAATTGAGCTCAAATCATATCTTTATTTAGTAAATGTGCCATTTTTTTTACTGTATATTTTCTTATTCGTGTTACTTTACCATTTATAACAAAGCTGACAACACAAGTGTAGACGTGCCCCAGTGGAAACGTAAACATGGAAATGGTTACATTGCGTGTGATATTTGTATTTTTGCCTCACAAATTAAGGAGGAAGAGTTTTTGCTACAACACGAAAACAAATTCAGGAAATCAGGATTCTTTAGACTAGGAACCCTAATATCGTTTAGTTTGTTTCGTTGAACCATCCGTCTTAGCCTGTCACATTATTACCAAAGACGGAATACCGAAGTAAAGATGGGTTAGTTTATGGATTGAATATTACGAAAATTAAATTTTTAGAATTCACTTTTTTAGGGGTTTCGATCCATCAGATCAGACTTTTATCGCTGTATAGTTTGTATATGTATATATAAATATATATCTAAGCTATATATATACTTTGATATCTTGCCAAAGTCACAAGGAATAATAAGTCATATCATCAACTGGTTAACCTTTCTAGATCAAGTTAGTAAGTTTGTGCTTGTAGTAACCTCAACTTAGACATGGGCCTTGGTGGCAACTGAAAACTTTGGCAGATGATTACGGAACTCTTCATTTGATAAGTCATAAAATAAATCTTGATTATTTTTGTCACAAACACTAATAAGTCAAATCATTCTTGAGGAGTAGAGAATGGAATAAATCATGGTTTAAAAAAATCTATAAAACCAGGATAAGTAGTACCTACTAAATGATTAAAGATTACGTTACGTGATATCACGTTCTATGTTCCTACGAGTAAACCATATAATTAGTATTATATCTTGTATAACTTTGGTTGATTATTGAAACCTATCTAATTCTTTATTTATCCTTTACTACACAGCGAGCCTGATACCATTAACCTATATGTATAATGGATGATTATGTAAACAAGCATCTAATCCATTGGATTTCATCGATCGCTTTATTATAATAACATGCGTTGTTCACTGAAGCTATTGTTAACTACAGCTTAACTAGCGTGCGACGATTTTCGAATAATATATAAACAGCATGAGTTTCACGTTTACTGTCCTCTTAATTGGTAGCAACAGCCTACTGTGTGTTTTTTTATAGGCAAGTTCAGCGACCTGACGCAGGTGCAGTATTCATCTAAGTCACGGTTGCCGTCACTGGCCGGTGAAGATGGATTAGCTACCAACGGGACATTAGAGACGGTTGATTTAACGTGATTGTAGGACGTCGGCCCAGACATGCCATGGTAACGCACCAAGACGCGAGAAATTATAGCTTTTTGCCGAGTTATGTATGGGGAATATTTATTTGATAAATGCGTGAACAGCAATTGCAATTTTACTGGTCGCGTTTTTTATTAATTTGAATATTTGATTACTGTCACGAAATCGAATATCATCAAAAATTAATCCAATCGGATTTAGTACGTGTTTTCCATTCAACTTCGAATCGTTTCCTTTATTTTATTTTTTTAATAAATACGGTACCATCTATACTATTTTTACTGTCCATTTTCAATAAACATCTCCCTATAACTATAGTTAAGCTAATAATGTAGTTAGTACAATGTACAACACAAGCTCCTACTATTGCTTGATGTTACAATACATTAAGTACGTTTTCACTTGAGATTTCACTGTACTTGGTCGTGCTTATCTATAATTGGGTAAAAAGTATAAGACAGTCGAATTGTGCAGACGTTAATGACACGTGCACAGTGCACCCAACCATAACATATAGGTCTTATTTATCGTACATATCGAGCAAAGAATTGGTCTCGCGTCGTTCAGCATCGCGGCCACTCGCCACTCCGCGCCTCACACACACCTGCTCGTCCGCGCGTTGCTGCCGGCAATATCTGCGAATCTCCATATCCGATCGTTAATGCCTCACTGCGTTCCATAATGTTTTCTGTCCAATGCACCGTACATTTATTAATACTTGAATTTCACTTGCATAAAATTTAAATGAACAGGTCGAAAATCAATTCAAAAGTATTTAAATCCATACGAAAACTTTTCTTAAAACGATTGATTTACATAGATCCAGTATTTCAATCCAGCATTGGCCAGGCTCCAACGTTGACGCTGGATCATATTGGACAACTATGAACACTTTACACGCTGCAACACTGGATTGAGTGACAAAAAGATTAGTTCCGTTCGAGGGATGAAGGAAATGTTATGAGAAAGGTTTTAATTATGAATGTGGATACTGGATGGTTATAACGACAGAGGTAAACCAAAGAAAAGATAGATGCAATCTGGAAATACGATACGGTTAAAAAGGGGTATCATTGATTGAATTTTAATAGAGATGAAAGAAATAAGAAAATCTATTGCGCCCATTTTCAATCAAATTAGGGTAAGGGCAGGAAATTTATTATATTTTACCACGTATAGCACAAGTAGGTTTATTTACGGTTAGCAGATCAGTTGATTGGTCAGTGATTTCTCGTTATTTTACGCCTTTCAATAACTGTCGCAGCGCTACATTTTTTGCTAACAATTCATAGAAAGTTATAGAAAACGACACAAATGTACTTATTTCAGTTTTATACGCTCATGATGTATCTATTGCTCAATTATTCAGTTAAAATACAACAACTTCACTACAATGTTACGTCGGAGTTAATATCTATGTGCATGTAATATCAGAAATCAGGATACACTTATATGAAATCCATAGATAGCATAAATAGCCACAAGGAAAAGGATAGGGCGTAAAGAGCCGGAAAATAAAAATTGTAATCAATTACACGAACGTTACAACATATTTAATTGCGCAATCATAAATTGGAGTAGGGAAGTTACTTCAGCGCACCAAACTTCCGAAGCACAAAATCTACGCGTCGCTTCCCGCCAGAACGGCATTACGCTCCGCTATTATCCACGAGCTCTCTAGGATCGCAGCCATTAAAAACAGCCGGTTATTTTATATTACAAAGTCTGCGCAGATGGTAACTTATTCGTAAAGATACCTGCCGCGACGAACAACGGTGCAATTAAGAACACGACATGATCAAAGTGTCGACGGACGCGTGGTTCCCTTCACAGTGACAAAGACAATAATAACTCTTCATTGGTAGGTACGAGCCACAAGGTCTGATTTTTATGGTTGTTTTCTAGTGATCGTTGAATATTTATCAGTACATATGTATGTTACTCATCGTGGTTTGAGACTTGAGGCATTCTGTTGACCGCTAGTCATTTCGCCACGCATCACGTCTAATCGTAGGGAGTACGACTTCGCGCTTTCTACCCACATTTACGGTTAGACAAACCAACACTTGTTTACGTTCTGAGTAGCTGTGATTGAGTGTGACGCTTAATTAAATGAACGCAACAGATAATTGGATGGGAACTACATTAACCGATGTACTCTTACCTGTTACAAGGTAAACTATACCGGCGGCGGCGCCTCCTTGAATCCCTCTCCGACTACCCTCCCCCTAGTTCACAAGCATACGTATAACACGGTGCAAATTAAAAGCACGATAAACGTTACGACTATTCGTAAGCAAGGATTATTGTAAAACTTCACGAGCAAGACTTAAATTCTATTAAACAAGCTTTGTAGTCTGGCCATTGACTTCTACCAGAATATGTATATTCGATTTACAAGCCAATGGCATCATCTGCAGTTTGTCTACATTCTCAGCTAGTACAAAGTCATATCACTACAGCTTTTAGTTTATATACTTTTATTTAACTCAAACAGTAGAAATTGGTAAATTGGCGTCTCAATTTAATAGACGCAGCGCGGCTACTAGGCATGAGATCCCGGATTCGTTTTTCAGGCTTTTTTAAATTGTAACTAGTTTTCTATCTGGAATGTCAGTAGCAACACGGGGTATGCAATATGCTTTATAACTGTGCTCAATATAATAGTAACAGTCTCGTCCCCTGTTACGTGGTAACTATAAAATTCTAACGTAACTGTGGGTGAAGAACACGTCTGTTGGCTATCGGGTAAATATAGACATGATATTATGTTACAATTAGAGTGCATAGTACCTACCTAGTGCTTAGAGTCCATAAATAAATATAAAAAATACATTATATGCAGTTATATTCAGTTCTAGCACCAATAAAAACACGAAACACGCTATTTGCGTGACGTAAGAAAAATTACACATGTGTAATGTATGTATTTCTTTTTCCATTCATAGCGGTATACCACGGTGTTGACATTAGAAACAACAATTTAATGCACAGCAATGCGCGTCGCTGACATTAATGATAAGTGGTAACTGATAACTCCGAGAGGACAAAAGTAGCATGTACAGCACTCGCATGTCGCACGTTCCAGGAGTAACAAGAAACATGATGATCGACATATAAGCAAGTTAGATTGCCACAACCGGCACATTGACGATATGATGTAACACAATTCTGTAAAATTTTTACACAGAGATTTTTCCATTCATAGCGGTATAGCGCGGTTGACATTAGAAACAGCAATGCGCTTGAGTCGACATCTAACGGCAAACGGGACTGATTCGCGACAAATAGCTTCGCTGACATTAATGATACGTTTCTTGGCCACTCTCTGTTATAACGGTCAAAGGCCTACGACATGTGGGTGGTATCACTAGTTTCTAAGTTGGAATTGGAACAAACGGAAATCCTTATAGAACTCGTTTTTAAAATCAAGAATCCTAATTAAATAGTTTTCGGTTTCTTTTCAATCATCGTATTTATTTAATATTTAAATGCTAAATCATAAAGAAAGTTTATGTATTAATTACTAGCTTTTGCCCACGGCTTTGCCTGCATGGAGGTCTGCCCAGGATAAGTAACGTATCCTATATCCTTAACCAGGCCATGATAGATCATGGCGTGCTTAAATTTTATGAAAATCAGTTCAGTAGTTAAAGCGTGTTTGATTTAACGAACATGCAAATACAGGATGTAGGATTTCTTACAGCAATATTAAGATTAAGATATACGAGGTTATAGTAGATCTATACATTCAAAGATGCCTTTAATTTTGTAGGAATATTAAAGAATACAAGAAAAAATTCACGGTTCGTAAGCGTAGACCCGTCGCTTGCAAATGGTAGGTAGGTACCTAACATATTTTTGGGAAAAAGATGAACACACATGAAATTATAAAAATATCAATCAAAACTTTAAAATAGGTTTGTAGATTGCAAGCTGGATGAAAACGGAAAGTCTATCGAAGCATTCATATAAAAATCGTTGAACCCTTAAATTCTCATTAGGATTACAAAGCAAAGACAATTGAACAAAAACAAGAGGATAACGGTTTACGAAAATAATGAGAGCTTGCTTTTTCTAGTAATAATATAATTTAGAGAGTCCGAGGTAACTATCGTTAGTAAATCTACATCATCATCAAAAACAAAGCTGTTTCAAGACCCTGAGCTAGGTTTCTAATCGTTAAAACTTCATCATAAGGGCGTGAAAAGATTTTTACAGGGCCAGCAGACTTGATGTTAAGGACATCCAGATCCGAAATGTAACAAAAACTGATTTCTGAATTATAAACAAAGTCCATCGGTCTGTATATACACCTATGCCTAATTTATCAAGCTTGGTTGAAAACTTAACATTTTAAGAAAGTAAAATTAAATAAAGGACTTTCTGAAAAATTATGTGCAAAAAAATTAAGAACGTTAGTACCATTTGGTCAAGATGCATGGTTTTTGTGGAAAATTTAAAATTATTTTTATTATAATAGCCGTTACTGTCCCACTGCCTCCATACCCTCCTTTAACTCTTTGCAATTTAGCAAAAAAATACCAAGAAATTGTTTTTTTACTACCGGTACAACCTCTGGCATGCACTTTATTTAAGACGGCTAATAAATTTTCTAGTTATGCTTTTGAAAATAGTATACCTAAAACTAATTGATATTAAATATAGATTCCATTGATAACTGATGTAAATGTATCCAAGCGCAAATTGGAAATGTTAAAAAAAGTTAACCTTTGAACATTAAAATATCAATTCTAATCACTGAAACAATAAAAAACCAGCGCCGATTATGAGCAGTTCGATTCAAATATTAGAAGGCGGCATTGCGCGTGTTGAAATAAGGGCGGTGGCATCTAGCCTACATGCCACAGAGCCCACAGAACAGAACAGTCCTATCGGGTCCTAAGTAAACACTGCGACTGTTATTTTCCAACTGCGCCCGTTCGGTATTAGCTGTACTCGTTTGCCGTATCTGTTGACACAGGTTTGCCTATAGGTATTATCGGTTTTAGAATGTAAAATCGAAAACCTTTCCTAATATAAAAGGGATTGTGTTTATTTGTATTGGAACAAAACGAATACAAGTAGGTACAAAAATATAATGTAGAATTTTATTCATCGAAAGCTATAGCCAACCTTTGTTCATTGACCGTTGCATTAAAGAGATACATGATAAAATAAAACTACAACTTCCATTACAATTATAATAACTCATCTTGCAAGTTAAATATTCAACTATGGGCTTGTTTGACATAAATATGGAAATAGGTGGTATTTTCGGATGGACAAAAGTAGCATGTAGAGCTCTCGCACACCAACCGTTACACATTACAACCAAAAAGTTAATTTGATGATCTTACCTTACCTATACAAGTAAATATATTTTTAAGTATTAAGTCATTACTAAGACTTGTATACATTTAAAACTTCATTGATGTTGTTATCAATGTACCAATCTGTGTTCACAACGTCACAAATGTATGTACGTTTATGTTCTCGAATGCCCCTCAATATTTAGACTTTTTTGTTGTCAATTTCAATTTTTTTATAGGTACTATGTAGGTACGTACAGGATTACTCGTAGATGGTTAGTGAATGTAAAAAAGAAATGAAATCTAAAAACAATAAAAGCTTTGGATGATGTCCAGAACACAGTCAAAACATACATACTATACTTTTAAGTAGCTAGTATTCGTTCCCAACGGACTCGTACGCATAGATTTTAGAGGCCCGAAGAAAAAATTACAGGAACGCGTCCAGTATAACAGACGTCAGTAATGACATAATCTGTCAAATCACTTGTAACCAAGCCCCGTAGGCATCAGCTATCAATAACGTAATGATTAGTTAGGAACCAATACGATTGTACAGCCGAACGAAGATATTTCTGTTCAATCACCAACTTTCACTCGATGAAGTCACAAACTCACAATATCACTTTATATGAAAGCTGTTGGTAGAATAATTTTGTCACTTCGGTTTTCATATCTGATATAACTGTTTATCTTATTTTATTATAAATATTATAATAACTGATTGATATGTTGGAATGATGAAAGTGAAAAGTCTGAAATTACGTTTTTGTCTTCTTGTTTGAAGTACTTAACACTCAAAACTCAGAGTCGTTGACGTTGACGTTAAACGTTGCATCACGTGATTTCATCGATGTTATGTACGATATCAACATGGCAATATTAATTAACTTCATCATAACTTCGTAAAGCAAAGAATGTCCGACGCTTAATCTATTCTACATAATAGCAACACAATATTTCTTTCAATTTCACAAATAGCATTCCAGTGAAGAGGAAAGATGATAGATCTTCCACATATAACACACATTGTTTATTAACAATGTCTGTTTAGGTACATTTTCTGCTACTGTATTAGTATTCCAGTAACAGATATTTCGTAAAGTAAATTAAGTGTAGCTATTAAATTGAAATCGTTTATACAACGGAAATCGCATCTTTGAATTTGTATTTAGCGTTGCGAATTTAATATAAACACAAGAACTAGTTAAATCAATCATTCTAATAACAGTTGCAGTAAAACCCGAGCCAGAAGTTAAAATTAGAAGTGTAAAAATAACTGAAGGTTTCTCTGGTTTTCATCCATTCAAAAGTTTAGCAAAGGACGCAAAAAACCAGCTCAAATACATACACATACACATGGGTGTACATAACGAAAGCGCCGTAGCGCTGTCAAACGCGTGAAACTTTAATAGCGACGGTATATCTCGTACGGGCCTTAAATTAACAACCTTGCCTGCTACTTAATATTGACAGGAACAAGTCAACGTTTGAAGTCTAAAGAGATTTAGGTATTAGCTAAAACCAACATAAACCAGAATTAAATAACTGTAAAGTTCATAAACATAGATTATTTCTGGGCCATATTTCAAAGAAATTAAGCATTAGGAACGTTTTAATGACTATTAAATGTCTCTAAGCGCAGGATAAGTGCAGAAGCATCACGTATGTGAAACGTTCTCTCACATTGCAAACACGCTTTCTTAACATACTAACATCACTTAACGCAGAAATAGTTTACCTTAGCACAAGCAAAAACATTTTCTTTACTCTCTCCAACTTTAAAGAAGCCGACAAGATTAACAACAGTTTAATTACTCCCCATAATATTTTCTACGAAATATTTTACCGCGATAAACAAATTAACGGTATCCATTATGGCAATTTTACACTAACAGTCTGTGGAAAACTAGCGGATAATCAATCATATTCACATAAAGACTCCAGTTTTTATTTTTATTGCACTAATCCATTTGATCGCAGTCGATACACAGTCTGACACCATATTAATCATCGCCACTCTTCTTCGCACTAGCTCACTTTTTACGGACCGTAGATTTTTCCACAATTTATTGACATAATCATGTTTCCATAAACAACGGAAGTAGTTTGATTTATAGATAGTAGAGCAAACTGAAAAAATATATTGCAAAAAATTAAGAAAATATAAGTTCACTACTAACTTATGTACCTGGTCTATGCTTCACAAAATAAACATGAAACTTGTAAATAAGTGCTTGAAAATAAATAGTATAAATACGAGTTACATATCATTGTGAATGCTAAGTAATATTGCAATGATAAATAATACCTGTTTTTACTTCAAAATAATTACTTATGTTATCGTCTATAACATGCCTATTATTTAATTTAATAAAATAGGAAAGACTGAACAAATATCGATTGAAAAAAGTGAATATATATTATAATATGTTTCATTTTCTGAATGGTAAAACTCTGTAAGTACCTATTTCTTTCAAAAAAATCCACGATTAAAAAAAGACACTAATTATATTATAAAATATCGTTCCCCCAACATGTAGCACTTACTTTTTTCCAAAAATATTCAATGTACAGTTTTTACTTTGTTACGATTTTATTATATGTATAGATATTACTGGTATTCTACCTATATTACGTTTATGCATCATATAACTATGTATTATTAATTATTACCTACATTCATTGTCATCACATGTTCATTCAAATGTATATTTATCTATATTCTTGTCTCAAAGGGCTATATTATTTTTGTTTACTTTAATATCCAACTAGCTTATTTCCGCTGCTTTGCGCTGTTTATTTTTTTCGGGATAAAAAGTAGCCTTTGTCAAAAGTTGATAAAATAGATAGAGTATTTTTAACATATCAAGCGACAATATTTCAAGAACGAAATAATAAATAATATCAAGGTCATGTTTTGATAAGAGATAATTTATAAACAGACTAATGCCAGTAAAGCCTTTTCTGTCGCTACTCGCTAGTAATACTGATCGTGTCTTGAATTAATTTAAGGGACCCGTTTTCGCCGATAATGCCCGATAAACTGCATGAAAAATTGAAAATATTGTATGAACTTATGAAGTTGTGAAAATCATAAAAATCGTAATTACTAATTATTATAGATTAACTACAGAATATAGATAGATCTTTCAAAAATTAGGGGTCAGAAGGAGTTTAGCCCGCCTTATGCGTAACATTCGGCGGCGGACATCATGCAGACGCAAGTCCAATCCGATCATCATTCCCCGTTTAACCTTTGGAAAGATCAACCTTGTAACGTCCACCGAAACACTAGTACTAACCGTGTGAAACAAACTATAGCGCGATCTAATTCGACGCCAACGCCATCTATCGAGGCAACCCTCAATCTACGTCTTTACCTCGTCGCGTCGCCGCGCGCCAGACCGTCTCGAGTAGTTAGTTCAACATGAGGATAAACAATTAAACATTCTTTACATAAAACTTTAAGAGATTATGAACAACAAATTAAGTAGGTAATTAATAGTGAATAGTGTACGTTCGATCGTTGGGCTTCCAAGTAAACCCAGGCTCAATTACAGATTTTTCGAAATCATGTGCTCTTTAATTCTTGCTAAAATGGTCAAGGAAAACATCGTAACCCGCAAAGAAACCAGTACGCCATGCCAGAGGCCAAGACCAACATACCAGGTTGTTAATCAATAATACGATACAAAGTAATTGGTTTAAAAAAAAAAAAACTTTAGAATAAAAATCAATCAAAAGACTTTACAATCAGTGGCGATTGATTTACTTTTTCTGCCTGTTTTCTAAATAAATAAACTATTTGACACAAATCTAAAACTTAATTACCATTATTATTACTTCAAGGTATGTTAAATTTGAAAACTTCTCATTCAAAAACAACTTTTACTTGATGAACATAATCTACTGAATAAATTAAGTTTGCTTTTCTTTTATAAAAGTAAATAAAGAGTTCACTTCTTTTCATTCAATTTTAAAACCAAAAGATACCAAAAATCAACAGCTACTAAATAAATCTAAGAAAGTCGAACCGATTATCTGAAATTAAATGTCACAATCGCGACAGGTGGGAAGTTTTAAATGGAATAATTCCTTCAAAATATAACTTCAAGGCAAACGAGGTGCGGCGACGGCGACATTGATTTTCCAAAATTAGGGAAACTTTAATCGATCTGTCACTCAAACTGAATGCTTGACAAGTGGTGAATTATTTTAGCTTAATTAACTGACAACACCTGACACGGAATGAATAAACCGTACGACTGCTATAAAAAAATAACAATAACTACGCCTTCCAAAACACCCCTTACCAATTTACCATGAGATAGGTTGCTCCGCGGTCAAACACACATACGTCTGTTTCAAAATAAATATAAAATGTCAACGATATGAGTAAAGATGAAAATGTACAACTTCTTTTTAGCCGCACCGTTAACCTTTTTATTCTGTGAAAAACCCCTTGTAACTCGACCACACCAAGGGCCAGTAATGGGGTTATGTCGGACTCGCACGGGCTAAAAACCACAAGGTGTTCCTCGACGGACCTGTAGACGGGAGAACGGGGTTCACTTGTGTATACACCGCCCCACGCCAGGTAGCCGCACCGTTTGCCTGCGATTCTAAAATATTTCTAACCGGATGTAGTAACTACAAAATTAAAAAGTACTACTTATAGAATTGGGAAGCTGACCCATTGCTGAATGATATTGCATAACTGTTGTACTGGCAAATTATAGGGGGTTAGAACCCCGCCATACACCACTGAATGCTCGTGTAATAAGTGTTACAAATAAATAATCACTAGCATAAACAGTGAAGGAAAAAATCATGGGGATACCAGTATATCTGGGAGATTTTTCAACTCTAAAGCCATGTCAGAGACCAGCGAGCGATTTAGACTCTGACATGTTGTTCATTAATCACACGTCACCGTGTGCAGATTTCAAACACATCCTTTATTGACAGGTAAATGTAGAAAGCTGCGAAGAGATGAAATTCTAGTTTGCAGCTTTTGAATAATTAAATAGAAATCTTTGCAGACCTATTCAATTTCAATGCTAATTTATAAAATACTATGGAGGTCAGACATCCTTCAAGTATATTTTATACTAGTTTGATAAAATGCCGCATTGGTCTTATGGTCGGTAACCAAATCTGGTAATGGTTCTTTTATCTGAATTTCTTAGTATATAGCAGCAGCGATTTTGGAGAGTTTTTTTTTGCCTAGTTTATAGAAAACATGCTTTGTCCCTCTATTACATAGAACCAATAACATAACTAGCACGATGTAAAAATACCATAGCCAACCTTTTTTCCGGGAATAATAACGTAAACTCCTACCAAGTTCAGCCTCAACAAATTCCTCAACCTGGAAATTAGGGATGCATCTGATACCATTACGACGAACGATATACCGGTGATATTAGTATGTCAATACGTTTCATTAATAAGCAGTTTTCACATGAGTTCAGTCGCATCTAAAAGATTATTTTCAACTGAAAGTCTTATACAGACAGACGTGCGAATTCACATATTCCCGATAGAAGTAATTTATGTTTACATTAAAATTTCAAATATAAACATAGGACTATCTTCCGCCGGCGGCTTCGCCCACGTGGTGTTTTGAAAATTCAATCATGACTCTAAAGACGCGTAACGCCATCAATTATAATACGTAAGAACGTTATTATTGTTTCCCTCGGGAACAGTACTTTTTTCGGGATGAAAGGTACCACAAATCCGTTTCTGTTCACCTGACAACGTATATGCATAATTTTAGGATGACCGCTTCAGTGGTTTAGGCGTGAAAAGGTAACAAACAAACTTACTTTCGCATTTATAATATTAATTAGGATTAAAACTAACTGTGATACATTTATGACCTTTTAGCCGACCAGTGAAGATTATTATTAGATATAATAGAGCTAGAATATTAGCTCTATTATTATAATAGAGCTCTTCACTGGTCACTCTCATTTATCATTATCATTACTACTTATTGACACATGCCCTAACTGTATCGGTATCCGCGATACCTTCTTGTATAAATCGGTATCGGTATCGTATCAGCAGAGATAATCGTAGCAGCGTATCAATGTATCCTTACTGAAAAAAAAACCAAATTGCATTTCGACTAAGTGATTCAAAATGCTTGACTGAAATAGGTATGTTCCGGTCAAGCGGCACGTATACCGTCTATAAATAAAATTGGCGAGTTTACTAACACAATATTGATAAGAACCAACATTGTTAAATGTTAGGTCACTAACACTTGCGCAACAAGTACGTGTTTACTAAGTAACTGCACAGCATACTAAAGATGTACTTCCGCACTGCCTCAGCTACATAACGCATGCTAACCGTTACGCATAGTCGTGCACGCTACAGCCAATCATTACATACCTACGAGTAATACAGTCGAGAACATAAAGCATCATTACGATATTTAATTAAGTTAGGTATCCATGTAATAGATGGTAGCACCACGGGTAACAGGTGATCCAACAATTTGCACCCAACATATGGATGATGAAAATAAATAATGAAACAGACAAAATACAAATCCTAATTTTCTTAGTTTCGTTTATCCTAAGGCCATGAGAAAGTGAATTCTGTAGTAAAGCCGGCATGGAGTCGTCTTCGCGCGCTCCGAGAGTACCGTTAACAGCGAAATCGGATGACTGGTGAATGTATGTAAATGGGCTAGTGGCACGAGCTTACATCAAAACCCAGGCATTCCACAAGTTTGCAAGCGCTCACCTCTTTACTTTATTTTTATTATGAAAATTAGAACTTATAATATTATGTGGTCTGGTTGCATACTTTAAAAAAAATGTAGTTAGTAAAAGTATCGTAGTACTACGACTGCCCTCAATTACCCGACCTCTCTTCCCCTCACTATATCTGCTTCTTTTTCCAATATCAACAGCAGAATCGACATGAACTAATATAAACATACATACGTCTGCCCACCCTCTGTAACTCGACACTAATGTTTGACTCATCGATTATTTCTGGACATCCGCAAACGTTTGCTTTCACTGTCCACAGATCATATGTTTGACATTTCGCGTTGTGTGTAAATTACAACTCCTGTCGAATATTCGACAATACAAATGAAAGTAGTAGCGTGGCCACAAATTAGGGGTTCACGTCTTGTGTCATTATGTACTATTGTGCTAAATTGTCTTTGAAGCACATTAGCCAGGTACATGCAGGGAAAGCCAGATGTTCCGGGCTAGTAGTCCGTGGCCGCCACGCTGCAATTCTCCTCAACGGTCTATGCACCGCTTGATTACCATTTACCACCCATCTGTTCTATCGTTCACTCCCACATTCAAAGCTATTATAAACCATTTACTTAATAATTGAGCTTTCAAAGCTAGCCAAATTAAATTACTAATACAAAGTGGGTTTCACTTTCGTTGCTCCTCTAGATATACGCACGTACAAAATTAAAAAATAAGCAAACTGTTTATTATAAAGTGGAGCTATCTGTTTACAACTGAGACCACTTTGGAGATGAGCTTAACTTTTTTTAAAAAGACTGATCTTCAGCAGCTCTTGACAGAGGTGAGACGAGAGTAGGAAGGCCTCTGCCGTACAGCAGGAGTGTAGGACTGATTATGTAATGGTGAACAAAACTTACACCAAAATCGTTCTATCCATTACCTACTTAAAGAAACTGCAAATGTTTACTAAGGCTAAGTTGACACTTAAAAACTCAATGACTAACTACTTTTGTAACTGTAATTTCAATTTCAAATTACGCGTTTCGCCTTTCAACAAAATTGTATTGTTTAAGGGTAAAAAACGCTTCGCCATAAAATATCGAAGACCGGCTTAAAGTTTACCCAAGGGTAAACTTTATTAAATTATTTATTATAAAAATCCAAGGATTTTTATAATCTTATAAACGAAATTCAATTTAAATACAAATATAATTTGTTTTAGGAATACAGAGTGTAAACGTGACGCATGATAGTTAAGCGTTTTTCATGAAAATTTTGAACTATGCTAAATTATTCCTTTATAAGAGGTAATAAATTAATAACACCGCTTGTTTATTCTCTCATCTGTTTATTAAGTAAGATAATAATCAATAGTAGCTACATAATGACTTTCTAGTTAAGTATTAACAGTTTAGCTGCTAAACTATAGCATATTTGATAGGTATCTCCCGATCTTAATGGCCGCAGTCACGATATCTTTTACATAATTATTGTACCTATTAACTCTATTGTGTCAGGGGCTAAATGGCTCGTCAACTATAATTACATTACATTGCGTTATTAGTTTACATTTACGCATTTAAAGTTACTAAAATGTTATACCTATTTTTGGTATTAGTATAATCGAATTGTTAAGATCCCTAACGCCTACTACAAAAATCTTAAGTTTTACTCAGATAGCAAACAGGTAGGTATATACATATATATCGCTCGCCTGATTGCACATTAGAAGTATCACTTGGGCAAGACCTGTTAAAGCAGAACCCTGTAAAAAACTTTTTACACACTTATAGCCGAAACTAATGCAAATGCTATATGTAGTCTTTTGGGAAAACCTCGGTGGTGTCCTGATCTTCACTCAAATTAGTCATTGAGTAATAGATCTTTTTTTATTTTAATTTCAGGGAGAATCCAAGCATCCACATTTTCGACTATTGTTGTGCTCAATGCTGCTTTTCATGACGACACATGGCGCACACGCGCAATGTCCCTGGGAAGGTGCGCCGACGCTACAAGCCGCTTGCGTCTGCGCACATAATTTGGCAAGAGATTTGTCAGTCCAATGCGATCAGGTAATATTTTAAACCTCATACGTATGATTTACATTTTCGAACTTTCTACACTTGTTTAAATACAAACCGCTTTTATAATTTTGTTTTTAATCAACAGGTTGACTTCCCGACGCTATTAGCAGCCTTAAATATGAGCGCACGGAATATAGTAATCGATCTGCTTTACATCAATAACTCAAGCATCCCTGCACTTACTCATAATTTGTTCGTGAACCTCAAAATTCATAATCTTCAAATATCTGGATGTGGAATAAAGAAAATAGAAGATGACGCATTTAGAGGGCAAGGACCATATCTTAAAAATTTAAACCTTCAAGATAACGAATTGACAGAAGTTCCAGTAAAGGCCCTGAAGATATTGATTAATCTATCTCTTCTAGATATTTCCAAAAACTATATTACACATATAAAAAACCATTCTTTTATCACCCTTCGTAAGCTTACAACGCTGAAAGTATCAGACAACAATGTAACGCTAGAGGCTCAAACACTTTCTGGATTGGAAAACTCATTAAAAAATTTAAACCTAAAAGGCACTAAGCAAAAAACTGTCCCTGAATGTATAAGAGGTCTTCGAAGTTTAGCATTCCTTGATCTATCTCAAAACAGCATCAGAGAACTTCCAGGCCCAGATGGTACTAGAACATTTGAGGGATTAGACTCATTGACAGCTCTTAACTTAGAACGAAATATAATAGTAAATCTAAGAGAAGACGCATTTGCTGGTATAAAGACAACTTTAAGTTCATTAAGTCTTTTAAATAACTTATTGGCAGAATTTCCGACAGCTGCAATAGGAACACTAAGTGATTTAAGAGTATTAGATATCGGATTCAACTTACTGAATAAGTTGCCTGTGAATGCTTTTGCAAACAATCCATCTATAACCTTGTTAGCATTAGATGGAAATCCTTTGCCTACAGTACCTGAAACAGCGTTTGCTCACCTTAATGAAACCCTTCGAGGCCTCAGTCTTGGCGGTAGATTTTTAAATTGCGATTGTCGCCTGCGCTGGATAATTGAATGGATTCGCAATGGAGAATTGCAAGTAACATCGCGTGAAAGAAATCCCCAATTTTGCGGCAATCCACCCCATTTCCGCGAACGAGGGTTTTATAGTTTCGAACCAAATGAATTAGTTTGTGAATATGACGCAACTTCGACAACAGAAAAACAATCAATAACAGCGAAAGACATCAATGACTGGAAGATAAGTCACGTCATAACAACCACATCCACTACTACTTCCGCCCCAGCAACATCAAGCAGTACAACGTCATCTCCAAACACAGAGACAAGTAATAACATTGAGATTCCAACAAAACCAGCAATTATTCAAACGACTACTACTACTACTACAAGCACTGCTCAACCAAGTCGTATTCCTTCTGTACGTCCAGCTGCACCTACGTGGCGCCATGCCCCGCATCAACGTCCACCTCTTGTGATGAGTTTCCCACAACAGAAACCCAAAGTAGACGATTCCAATGAGGTTATTGTAAAAAATGCATACAGACAAGATAATTCTGTAGTCATCCAATGGGACTCGGATGTTGCTAATATACTCGGCTTTCGCGTCGTTTATCGACTCTTTGGAGACAAAAGCTTTAAACAAGGACCACCTTTGGAAGCTAGTGAAAGAGAATTTAAAATAAAAAACGTTCCATCTCAGGTTTGTGAACTTTATAACTATATCCTATATTTTCTAAAATGAACAAAATGTGTTGGGTATATATTAACTGAAATAAAATTTCTTACAGGAATGTATCGTGGTCTGCGTGATCTCCTTAGAGGAGGTTCACGTTAGTCCAGAGACGGTCCCGTATTCTCAATGCCGCGAGGTACGCACCGTTTCCGCCGCCGCTTCCAATATGGACAAGATCACGATAGCGGCCAGCGCCGCAATTTGCGGTACCATTGTTGTGGCAGTACTCGTATTTGCCGCAGCATCTCGTCGCCGATCTCGCACCGTGCATCGTCTTCACACTCAAGGTCCCGAGAAGATGCCCAACCCGTGTTGCGGCGGCATCACCGGCACCCCGAGCCCGAACGGCCCTCTGTCTTCGTTAGCTACAATCGGCGCATTTGGAAAGCAGCGTGAGTGGGATCAAGTGTCGGCCTATAGCGCACGTTCGATCCCGCGTGCACGTTCTTATACTGAACCGGCTCCTCCGGATCCATTACCAGGCCGTCCAGGCCGAGCTCGTTCCCTCGCTGATGGTCAATCGCAACATAGCTATTCTCATTCCGGCCGTTACGGAGTGCCTGGATACCCTAGTAGTCTTCTAGGATCTCGAGCTGGTAAGTCAGACTGTCGCTTTAAAATACTTCTTCGTTTCATTTCCGGCTTTTACCTACCTCAAAATGTTTTTTTTATAACGTTGTGAAATAATAACGCTTTAACTTTTAGATCTTCGTCAATCGCGTCAGTCTCTAGGAGCGGCATCAGAGCGAGCCTCCCGATTGTCCCTGAGTGGCGCAGCGGGCGGTGCCACAGGTGGCACGGCCGGATCTCGACGAAGGCCGCGATCGAGGTCGCGACCTGCAAGCCGGTACAGCGTCGGTTCTCTAGGGATGGGGTACTGCGACACTTCGGACAACTGGACCGATCATGATATGGACATCTACATGGCACGGAACCCGACGACTCGGAGTGGACTAGTGCCTTTATAGCGTGCAAGGCACACGGCGCGGGGAGACACAACGTCTCGCGAACACTCCTCGCCCTTGCGGACAGCCCCCGGTGCCTTCACCTCGTGGTGCAGTCATGACGCTCGCAAAGGCCAGCGCCAGCACCGACACTCACGCCGACACAGCCATGACAAAACCAATAGACGTGCGCACACGCACACGCATTGTAACAGACTCGCGAGTCAGAGCCAATGTGTCCGGTATCCATTAGATTATTAAAAAGTGTAGTAATATTGTTACCTTAATAAACATTGCGATGATGTACAGTTAGCTAGGCATCCTTATCCATAATTATGTATAGTTGACCATAAAACTGCTTTATCACTTCTGACAAAAACTATCTAAGTATATAGATTTTATATTTATAAATTGAATTAACATAATTCGTTGGCTCCGTTGGCTCTACCGCAGGTTAAAGGTTACGTTATTTTTGCTTTGGAGAATATGCCTTGCGAGCCAAAAACCGAGCGTTCCTTCCGAGCGTTAGTGCTTAAGCGTACTCGACTGGTCAGGACGCGGCCTATCACAGTCAACTTTAAGATGGTAAAGCAATTTCTTGGTCCACTATATGTACTAGGACTATCAATTCTATAATTTAATGTTATATGAAAAATTAAATAATTATTTATTTATTACCTACTCGTATTAATTCGGAATTCGTCTAAATAAGTAATTATTAAATACTCAAATTTGGAAACATTACCAGACAGTATAAATACCAGCAATGTGTTAGTGAAAACTAGTCACAATATTAATTCACCATTTTCTTTTAAAATGTAGATCAATTACATGATTACAGAATTTTATGTAATTATTACGAATCGACCAATAATAATTTATATAAGTTCGCATTTTGGACACCAAGTGTTCTTATTACCACTGATTATTATATTGTATGTTATTAATTTTACTATGGTGCTTATTTATTGTAAGGTTGATTTTGTATTTATAAATTGTAAATATTATAAAATAGATGTTAAGATACTGTGTAATTATATTTATGTAGATAGGATGTGTAAATAACACGTGAATCGGGTATCAACATAATGATTAGGTAATAACTAGGCAAGTGGATTATTATCAATACCAATAGTCACAAAATAATAATAATGGTACTATTTTGTGATATAGCGCTGGTGTATGGTTGGTATCCACTTTGCTTCTACTGTGCTGCACCTAACTTAATGAGTTGCGCACACTGAGGGAGGAAATTAATAATAAAAAAAATACCTTTTGTTGTTTAGGCCTAAATAACGTATTTTTCAATTTTATATGTCCTTGAATTGCTCTAACTATGCTTAACTTAAAATTGTTATGATATAAAAAAAACAGAACTTATAATTAATTAATAGGTTCAGTTCTGTGCATATGTTATAATTTTTAAGGATGACCTAATGTGCCTTAAAAACTTTCACTAACTTTTAGTCTTACTTATAATCTAGATCAGTACCTACCTACAAACAGCGCTGATTGATCTTGATTATGCAATGCGCAGCTGGTGCAACGCCAGCATTACGTTGATACCAATACAGTATATTAGGTCTGCTCAGCCTCAAAGGGTAACAAGGTCATATTGACCAAAAGATGATATACATTTTCTCATCTTGTGGTCTATATTTATATGTATAAGGTATAATATTTAACAGGGAAAAATAACAATCATATCCAATTTATTTCAATAATATTATATAGTATGTAAACTTGAAATTTGACAATTTTGGAGTGTATATTTTATTAATGGAATTTTTTGTATATTTAGCTAGAATAAAAATTCACAAAGAATATAACCTTCTTTGGAATTATTCATAAGGAAAATTATGAAATAAACTGTAATTTAAAAAAGATGGTTTTGTTAATACAATTGTACTTACAGCCACCTGAATTCGTATTAATGAAGAAATTGGCTTATTCACCTCAATGATAATTATAGAAAATAGCTTACCCAGGCACAAGAATACGATGTTCCCATCTATATTGTAGCTCCTGTGTGAACTCGTACCAGAGGTGCGCCAGGTACGGCAGCCCGCCAGCGTCGAACAGCCGCGCCGCTGTCACCGACAGCCGCCACACCAGCCCGCCTTCAGGACTTGTCTTCACATAACTACATAACTTTTGTTCACCATCTGCCTGAGGAATCATAGTAAAAATTTTTAATGATACATCTAGCGCCATCTATTGATAAAATTATGCAATTTGTGTATATTCTGCACCTGTTTAAACTCCACCTCCAACTGTTCAGGATACTTGAAAGTGTCATCTTCTACTGCATCAGGAAACACATAATATAGAAGAGGCATCAACAGATCATCTCCTATGGGGCCTTTAAAATCTGATGTGTTTCTACTCTGCCCCATCGCAGCCTTTACTAATTTCGAAATAGTTATTGGAGCTTCAGTTATCTTGTGTAGTGGATTCACTAATCCCAAGCTTCTGCTCAAGCCGAGGGTATCCATTAGTAAATTATTATTATCTAACAAATCCATTATTTTATTTATAGTTTCAGATAATTGACAGTTTATGTTCTCTCTCATTTTTAAGGTAATTGTCCATGTGGGAGCCATAATTGGGTCAATATCAGAAAAATTAGAAGAATCAACTATTGCACATTCTCGGAACTTAGGCCAGATAGCATTCAGTAATACACTGTGTATTGGATTTTTTTCAGAACCAAAAGGTAGTTCTATCAATTTCTTAACATCAAAACCATCTATTGAGAGGAATTCATTTGAATGTGTTGTCTGCCTCCAAGCAAATGCATCAACATCCTTTAGTTCATAGGAAAACTTTGTAGAAACAACAACAGCATCTAATGCTACAGGCGATGCAATCTTAGATTTAAATAAACTTACAAGGCCACTTAAATGTGAGCATTGATTTGAAATTCTCTTCAAATGAATTGTGTCATAACTTGTTTTATGTTCACTGTCCTCATAGAATCCTAAATATGTGGGCTGCCAGTGTTCACGTATTTTAACAAAAAAAGGCACACCACAATCCGTATTTGAAAAAGCAATATTAGCAGTGCTCATCACCAGTTTGATCAAATTTCCATCAACCAGCGGTACACTAGAGCACAACATTATATATCTTTTTAAACCATACCAACTAGACACTGGAAAAGGACTCCCATCGAGGTCATCCATAAAATTTTTGGTGGATTCCCAAATTCCATTGTGCAGCTCTAATATCAGAGATTTATCTTCTGACTCTTCTGAGTTGTCCGCAGATTTAGAAAACTCTATCGAATGGTAAGACAGTATAAATTTTGTCCCTTGGAAGTAAATTTCCTCTGATTTGTTTATCCATTTCTTTGTGTTGTTTCCTGTTGTTTTAGATTTAGGTAAAGTTGATTTAGATAACCGCCATTCATTCAATATCTCTTCTATACGAGCAATAAATACTTCCCAATCTGATACCGTTGTAAAGTCTTGGTGGTAAATATCATATTCATCTATTTCTTCATTCATTTCTGTGATAAAATTATGAACTTTTATGGCAACAAACACAAAAAACAAACAGCTGTTTACTTTTGACAGTGACAACGGTCAATAGTTCAACTTGACTTTGACATTTAACGTCATATTGAAGTGCGTTACAGATATGTATAGTGATATTTTAAACATTTACAACTTATGCCGGTCCGATACATTAGTAACAGTTTTTTTTTTATTACTGCCGCACAAATTGACTCCATACTGCCTGATGACAGCAGCCAACATAACAATGTGGCATGATGGCCCACACCTTGACAAATGCCCAAAAAAGTTCATCATCTTCCTGCCCTTTTCCCAATTTATTTGGGGTCGGCGTAGTATGTCCTCATCTTGATCATCGTCATAGTCTACCAAGGCGTCTTCCCAAAACGAGTGAACAAGGTAACTTTAAATTAGATAGGCGCGGGCAGCTTTATTTATTTAGCTGTGCTGGTAAGAGCGCTGCCACGTCCCACGGTACCGCAAGTATCTCGGGTTCAAGGCCCGCTAGTATCTCTTTTTCAATTTCCTCTTACGTCAATAATATTCTTTAATCATAATATTTAAAAAAAAGAGGAATATCATTGTTAAGTATTTATTATAATATGTATCAACCAATCTATCAACACTGAGCAATCAACTTGTCTGTCTTAGTAGTACCAAGTAATTAAAACAGACTTACGAGTAGGTAGTAGTAGTAGGTACTCGTAAGTGTACATTATTATGTAAAAAGCAAAGAAAGAATAATGCATCATTACTCTTTCGTAGACATCCAATCCATTCGCAAAATATCCATTTAGGTACGACACTAGAAAATTAAGGTTTCCATGGCAACCAATGGTCCACACAATAAATAAACAAATTAAAATATCATATATTTAATAAATATTTTAACATGTTTAGAGGTGATAATCCACATTCTTTGAGTTATGAACAACAAGCAAAGTTTATTCAAGACCGAATAACTAATGTGGAGAAGAACTTTGGTGAACTTTGTGTTGCTTTTGGTGATTACACCAGGAAGACAGCAAGGTAAGAATAAATGTTAGCAACTAGAATAGGTACTGGCTCACAAGTAGGTATATCACAAGGAGTTTTATTTATATACCTAATCACGTAGTTCTAAGTTCAGTCATCATCCTCTTAGCCTTATTATTCCCAAACTTTGTTGGGGTCGGCTTCTAATCTAGATGCTGCTGAATATCAGTTTTCTACAAAGCGACTGCTTATCTGAACTCCGCAACCCAAAAGGATACGAATGATACGATATTCTGAAGTTAGATTAGTTGTCAGGATTTTATGAGGGTAGGTACTGACTCCCTTTGACGACTGTCAAAGATCTTCATGGCAGCCGGGGCCAACTGCTTAACGTGTTTTCCGAGGCACGGAGCAGTTGATTAAATTAGTTTATAATACGAAAAGTAAGAGGTGCGTGCCTTGGGGTAGAACCTGAGACCTCTGACTTGCCAATCAAACGGTCATAAGTTCCATCCATTAGACTATTATTGCACCTTGGTCGCACACACCGTCTCACAGAACTTTTATTTATTTTTATTATTGTACAAGACAAATATTGTGACCGCTCGACCCAACAGTATACCTAACCTATTTAAAACTAAAAGTACCTGCCTTATATACCTTTTCAAACAGATTACGTGATATGGGAGATGAACTTGTTAAAGTACTAAAGGACTACGCGAATAATGAAATTGTGAATAAATCCTTGAGCAGTGGCTTAGAGAATTTTTCTACGACGTTAACGGCCATTGAAGAGTATCGCAACTGTGAAGTACAACGTTTGGAAGCCAAGGTAGACTTAATGTGCAATTAAGTAGTATTAGCAGTACCGTTTTTAGGCGGGGGGGGGGCGCGGTTGGGTGACGGCCCAGGGCGCTAAATTTGCGGGGGCGCCGAATTCTTGAGTCTCTTACCCCCCGTGCTCCTTATACCCTCAATATTTACGCCAGCAAAAAATTAACACTCGTATGTGGACGCCAAAATATTTTTTACAGTGGCCCTAACGCCGGCGCTGAGTATTAGATAGATACAATTTGAGGACCTACAAACATGCTTAATTTCTTAAATTCTCTTAGTCTTCCCTTTTAAGCCGAAGAAAAGAAAAACCTATCGCATAACGAGCATCAAAAATTTTCATCATGATTTGTAACGATGCAGATGATGTGTTTGTTTAGGTAATTGGAGAGCTGTGCCAATACGAGTCGATTTGTAAACACGCCAGGGAGGAGCTAAAGCACACAATGAACGTACGAGAGAAGGAGCTGGCACGCAAGAAAGTGTTGGACAAAGCCAGGGAGAGGCAACCCTTTAACCGACAGCAAGTTGTGTGTTCATTTTATATATCTACGTAGGTAGATGCCGAGTTGTAGTTTGCCTGTATTGCGTTTATAATTCACACGGCGAGAAAGTGGACGCAAAATATAATTCCTCGAATGGTACGACAAAATTGCTTATCAATATACTTACTTACCTACTGCCTCCTAGTGCAGCTCTAATGATCGCAAGCGGGACTGTTGGACGAGAAGTCCTGGATACGATGCCCAGGTAAGCAACTTGGGCATCGTAGGCCATAGAGCCGTAGGGCATCGTGCTCGCCAATAAAAAATAGGATTTCTTATTAGGTACATAACTGGCGAAATGTGAGCTTCACTTAGGTATACTTCTGCCTAACCATTTGAGGAATACACGCATGTGTTTTATGTTTCAAGATCGATAAAACCTTTGTCGCGGCCGCAGCAACCCGATATAAGTACCAACATAGAAGCACAGTAGTATAGGCGTGTAATAGATTAAAGTATTGCCTTATTATTTAGATTTCTGTGGGTTTTCCTTACAATTAGGGTTAAATCGAAAATCGAAGAAAATATATATTTGGTTTTTAACTTCACAGCATATAATTTTTCTCTATATCCTTTGCGACATTTGAAATTTCCACCATCGCTATTAGACATTATTAATTTCCTCTCTAGACGTATGCAGAATCAGAGCTTCTTAAGGCTTCAGTGGAGATGTCTCGTACTGCCAAGGGTCTAAGTGAGCAAACGGAATTCTTCGAGCGACGAAAGCTTCAGCAACTGAAAACACTTCTGTCGGACTTCGTTATGATTGAAATGTCATTCCATGCCAAGGCTGTGGAACTGCTAACTGTGGCTTATCAGCAGATTAGTGATATAAATGACAAAGCTGATCTTGAGGTAAATTTAATTCTTATTCTAAGTCTACCTGGATGTTGTGATCTGAATATCATTATCGTACCTACCTTGCCACAAGTAATTATATTAACTTAGTGCTACCGGTGTGTCTCATAAACTGGAATGGAATTTAACAGTTCTAAAAATTCTAAATTATAGTAATAGGAAGGTACTCAAAAAGTACTAAATAGTGATTTATGCCTGTTTTGGTGCACCGTATTTTGTAATCTAGTAACTTTTCATCGAATTTCGTTGTTGACTGTACTTACAAAAGTCATATATTGTCATTATGTTCTTTGATAAGAATTCCAGCGTGAGGTACCTACTTAAGCAAGTACCTACCTTTTACATTATTCTTAATAACTATAATGACTGCTTTCTAATTGCATATTTTTCCATCAAGCGTTTGAACGCAGGTCTTTCAGATAATGAGGATCAAACGGTAAATATTATTCAATGCATGTAACACTACGACTATAAATATATATACTTAACATTAATTCGTCGTACTTATATAGAACTTCCGAAGAAAACTGCGTTCGCCGGAGAAACAAGTGAACCCTGGAATGTCAGCTAGATCATCATCACTGGCGTCTCTCATGAACCAGCACTCTCCCACCAACGACGAAGACGCAGTGGTTAGTTAAAAGGAAAACTATTATGCACTTGAGTAGGTAGGCTTTCTCAAAGAGGTTGTGGCCTCGGTGATTGGGCACCACAAACACTTTGAATTGAATAGATTAATATGCAAATAAGATGAGCCAAATTTGGCTGTAACTGGTCTGTAAGAAGGTATGCACCACATAAGGTACAAGCAAGTAACATATTTTTGATCAAAGTTGGCCTGCACTCAGAACTAAAGAAATCGGATAGATCATTAGGGTCAATTTTTGTAATACTGCCGGGGCTAAACTGGAGTATAACAAAAACACTAGGTACTGCCAGCCATATTTGCAATGGGAAGCTGGTTGGATAAGAGTTGTATGGAGCCTTCGCCACTGATAGGTCGTTAACACTCACCTACCTACTTAATTTTATTTAGACTCGGTGCAATAGTCATAAATGTCACTGCTTTGCTTACTCCCATCCATAGCTAGCTAGCTAATGTAAATTTTTCTGTTTACACAATTTATCCATCTTTGGTCTGCCAAAACCATAATCACAACATTGCCTGCACTGATCAAGAGTGGAAAAATTCTGGTTCGATTCCCAGATCAGTCAAAAGTGTTAGGTATTGAGTTTTCCAATCTGGAAATTCTCAGAAGTAGCACACGGCACCATGCTCGACATTTGCAAGTAAGTACATCTTTGCCTGCGGCGGTAAATTTTATCCAAAAACGTAAATTTTGGGCGACATTACCTACATTTCATATTTATGTCTAGGATCACATTTCAGTTAAATTCAAATACGAAATGATAATTAGGTACTTACGTCTATTACATATTGTGTATGACTTATAAATCTTATAATCATTATAACTATGATAATGGATTTTTATATAACATGGCGAACAAATGGCAAATGTGTAGGTATAATAACTAATAAGTACCTAAACATCTCTGTTCAACCTTTGGAGAAACAATAAGTAGTCGTTATGAATTCCTACGTACATAGATACCTACCTTGTTTCATATATTTCTATGGCATCCAGTTCGATTGTCGTAAAGGACAAATTAATATTGCAAGGGCTTGCATAGTATTTTTTACGAACTAGCGAACTAGTACTATACTACTACTATAGTTTAAAATACGATTATGTCGAGAATTTTGTGACCAAGGTACATTTGCGCGAATTACGAGTCATGTCTGTAGCGTGACATTTTCATTTCAGAATATACGAAAAATGAAGTCACCCGAAAAGTTCGCTAATTCAGGTATGACCAGATCCGGCTCCTTAGCGGCTCTTATGAATAATTCACCGACAAAGGACGATGAAACTTCGGTAAAATTGCCTTTTCTTTCTTTTACGGTGAATTGGTGTATTTGAAACAAAGGTATAAATACTAATACTAACGTTTCTTCTGGTTTTTATTACTTTCAGGATTCAGAGGAAAGTGAAGATGAAGATTCTTCTGAGGAAACTGAATCCCGTTAATTAGGTATTGCTTTTAGTGTGTTGGTGTGATATAATATTTTTGTAATATAAGGTGTATTGTCTATTTTTTGTGTAAGAGTTAAGTAGGTACCTAGGTATTTTGTTATTAAAAACTATACAAATAATACGCTTTATAAATATGTCCTGTGTTTTATTCAAAATTACTACACTGTGACCGAATTTCGGTCACAGTAAGTGGCTAATCTAAGTAGAGATTAACCAACTACACGAGATTCCACAAGTACCTATGTGCGCAAACACAGGTGCACTCTATTCCCTCACTCTCATAGTCCGATGACGGGACGGCAATCCGACACGACCAGAGATCGACCGCAGGTCCAACGGTTTTACGTGCTTTCCGAGGCACGGAATAAGTGATAATTAATTAAAATACGCACATAATAACTTACTTATTGTAGACTAGCAGGTAATATAGGTACTGAAACATGACCATGGCGTATCACGATCATCATCCGTATCCGTAATAAAAAAGGTACTAAACTAATCCCATCATACATAGCTAAGTACCTCGCCTGCATCACATCCGTAAATACTCATATCATGAAAAATAGAATCGCATGTGAACTTGCCACACCCTCGAAATTAGTTCCCCTCGTCATTGGAGTCGTACCATGCACGCAAGGTATGAAATGGTACGATATATCCTGTACCATTTCATACCAGGCACGGTTCTGATCAATATTCACCCTCCTACAATAATACATTTTTGTTTATGCGTGGTTTATGCTAGCAACAAAAACATCGATTCAATAGAACACAATTTAATTACAAAATAAACAATTTACAAACAGTTGCGCAAACACAAGTAGGTATATCCAGTATCCACTGTGCTTAAAATAATCTTACAAAAACCAGCTATCTGATCATTCCATAGTGTTGTTTGCTTTGTAAAATAATTTGATATCTACTTCCTCTTCTATACATGTACTAGCGTACTATGTATCAGAAAGGAACACCTCTAATAATGTCAAAACCATCCAGTCAATGCACCCAGAAGACCTTCTTTCAACACAAACTCGTGCCATTATGTCTAGGGTTTAAGTTACTGTTACATATATTTATTAAATATTTTACTAAAGGCTTGTTACATGATATATATCAATATGGATAAACTATCAGGTAGTGAATACATTAACAGATGTGCATGTAACTTACAGAATTAATGAATTAATGTTTTTTCATATAGGTCTTAATAGCTTGCATGAATACATTAAATTACATTACAAAAAGATATTAAAAGTCACTGATATTACCAAAACTAACATCACTTTTTATTACCAGTACATTATTTTGGTATTGAATTGTAATTTTTGCCTACAAAATACGAGGTGAATGAGGAAAGGGCATTTTCTGTTTTCTTATGTTACCTATTTTTAAATTATGTTACCTTAATAATATGTATATTGGGTGGTTCATTTGAATATCAAATTTAAATACATAATTATTAAATAATTATTTAATGGTTATGGAGTGATATCACATATACATATATGTCTACCTATAATGCATTTATTTACTGACATTACTTGATAAAAATGACATGATTCAGACACAAAATAATGTGGTGTGATTATTAATTATAGAATCACTGTTACATATCTACTTTTCATTTTCAACACCGGCTTGTGTCATAAGATCTGTGATGTTTTTCTCCAATTCGTCAACACGGGTACCCATCTCATCTATCCGGTTGATAATCTGATCAGACATACTTTGAAATTTATCTTGCATGTTTTGTAAGAGTGACTGCACCTGCAAATATAAAAGAGTAGTGTTATCAACATTGACAAATTAATTTATAATATGCACATAACTTACGAAAAGTCAGCGGTGGCTTTGGGTTCGAACCTGAGACCTGAGATGTCATGAAATAAAATTGTCACCAGTAATGGGAATCACAGTAAGAATTGAATTGAGATCCCCTGGTATACGCCATAGAACATGGAATAGTGCTGTAAATGGCCTTTTAAGCGCCCAATGCAAGCTTTTAAAACTGCATCCATACATGACCATTCTGGTCTGGTCATTTTAGCGCCCCTCCAGGGTCTACGCCTTGTGCCTGGGCACCGCAGGCACCGCCCTAATTACGACCACTAGCCATTAGCCAGGTAAAAGTAGGTAAACTAACAATAAGATGTTAAGGGTAAATTCACTGATATATATTAAAAATGGAAGATAGTAAAGAAGTAAGATAAGGGTAGGTAGGGAAGAATGTAATAAAGTGAACCTTAAAAATCACTCGACACATTTCTTAAATTTATAAAAGGGGAAACTCAACGTACATATTGTGTCACCTCTTGCATGTTTTTAGGATCATTTCCCGGTGTTGTGTAGGTGCTCTCTACGTCAGTTGTTGTATCTATGTTTTTTTCTGCCATTCTTCTCTTTGTCGATTCGTAGCCTTGTTTTCAAATCGATACTATCTTAATTTATTATGTACAATAATCAAAAGACACGATGCTTAAACAACGAAATTCTTGCGCTAACTGAGTACCGACTGATTCGACTCTATTTCAACGAAGTACAATATTAAAATTCAATTCGCACTTGCTTCAGAAAGTTGAACAACTTCACCTATCGCCTACCAATACCGAAACGAACTCAGCAAAATATAGATAAAGATTGACTTTGAAGTTTGACATTTTGAGTTTGACAGTGACAAAACCAATGGACGAAACATATTGTTGTTGATATAATTCGCCAACAGGCCGGCAAAGGTTTGAACCATACAGCCTTGACTTATTTTTATTTTCTTTCATTATTATGATGATGATTGATATAATAATGAGACTTACAATAATTATTTGGATAATTTGTGTCAATATAATTATTTAATAAGAAATTTGAAAATAACAACTGATACGAATTGGATATCAGTTGTTTTATTTTTCAAATTTCTTATTCAATATTTATGTTTAGCTAAC
Source organism: Protodeltote pygarga (assembly GCA_936450705.2). Classification (NCBI taxonomy): domain Eukaryota; kingdom Metazoa; phylum Arthropoda; class Insecta; order Lepidoptera; family Noctuidae; genus Protodeltote; species Protodeltote pygarga. The sequence goes on along the minus strand of OW388250.2, from coordinate 12,666,806 downwards.
ATGTGCTAAAACATGTGAAAAATTCACAAAAAAAAAATGTCAACACAGAAAATCACATTTCGCACTGTGTTTTTCGCAAATACACTTTAGTCAAACTAAACCTGAACATTCCACCGAAATGATCCTTAACGAATTAACATAATCTGCATCAGGCCCGCCGCTAGCTGTTTCGTCGCCCGCGTGCAATACCAATTATATCTACGACTACTTACTCTAAGTTTGTCAAAAAAAGGATACCTAATTAATGTTTTAACAGATGTCCTATATGGCGGGGTTAACGTCATTCGGTCGATTTTTTTCCAGGCTATGACATTTCTTATTATACTTGTGGTGGGATGGGTATTATGACAATGACTTAAATATGTGATGAGTCCCTCGATTTGCCGCCCCCCTGGGTGTGCCGCCCGCGTGCAGTGCACGCCTTGCACGCCCGCTTGCGGCGGGCCTGATCTGCATTAATAAAAATCATAGCACTACATGTCTTTTCGAATTCCCGCCAAAAAGTCTGACAAAACACGAAAATGTTGTAGAGGAATGATTACACGACAAAGAAACCATTCACTGAACCATAGACATAGGATCCTTAATTGGATCCATGATTTATTTTGAACAAAAAAGGCTAACAAAATTGTTATGGCTTCAGTAAATCAGTACACGTTTCCCAAACACCAATTTTGCCAACGTGTACAGCTTGGCAAAAAAGAGTCTGGATAAATTGAGGGCGCCTTTATCCTACAATGGCCACCCCATATACCACGACTAAAAGTGACAAGATACTTGATAATTTTAGTCTTCAATATTTATCAAATTAAAAAAGTAAATTGAACATAATATTTAAAATTAAGAAAGATTTAAACTTTATTTGTAATAGTCATGATCTGGTAGTAGTTATTGTACAAAACAGTAACCAAATTATATTTAGGAAGATTGTACATTGGCGGCAAAAACTACCTACTTATATGTAAGTAATATAAAGCTTGGTGGCTTACTCTGTGGGAGATCTAAGTAGAATAAGAAAAATCTGACAACGCAATGCATAGTCCCATAATGTAAGTACGTAATCGCTATCATTCAGACTCTTGAGAATGGTCTTCTCAAGAGTTAGAATTATAGCGAGCCTCTCAGTGAGTCAATTATGGATTGTAGATTATGATCTTAGAGTATATATAGAATAGAGCAAGCCTACACGAGTATGAACCGTGAGCACGGGTATGAACAACGCGGCTGCGATACGAACTCCGCGATCATACCTCGATTGACTGCGGTAGAAGTACCATTCAGGAGCGAAAAACTCAAATTAAAGCAATAAAATGGTTAACTGCAGTGTGAAAGATTGCAAAAATGATTCAAGATAACATACCAAAAAAAAAGGTAATATAACATTCCACCGGTGAGTAACTTTTCCTAATTTTTTTGATTATTTTTAATCCAAAGAGCGGGGGAGAAAAAGGCGTAAGGGGTGGGCATGCAGCGAGGGGCCGGCACACGGGGCCAGCGACGAATATACTTCACGAACCTGAGGCATTGACAGTATCGATAAATGTATCGATAGATGTTTCGATAATTTTATTTCACCTATTAATTAAATTATGATGATGATTTAACAGTGAAAGATTATTTTATTTATTTGATAATCATTCACTACTTTTCATGGCGCAATTTTTAAATCTAAATGAATTATTATTATTTAATTTTTATGTTTATTTATTAGGTTTATTGTAAATAGTAGATATAGAATTTATTATAAAGTAGTTTAATAAGTATGTATAATATATTAATTATTGTTTAGTTATATGAATATAAATAAATAAAACAAAGTCGGATTAGTAACACCATTATTAACTCAAGAACGGCTGGACCGATTTTGATGATCTTTGATTTGTCTCCGTCCCGAACAGCAGAATAATAATAACAGTAGTTAGTGAATTGTAATATAGTGTAGTGTGAATAGTGTGATATAGCGTACGTAGGGTAGGGTAGTGTAGTTAAAGGTATTGTAGTGTGATTTAAAATAAATTATTTTTATCGATACTTTTACAGACAACTATTACGACGATAACTTATATCGATAAATAAATTTGTATACGGTAAGTCACTAGTGAACCATAAATTATAGACGCATCTGTATGCTACCTGCTTTCGTTCGGCACAAGGCAATGTTGTTGACGTTACTACTCTACTATATATATACTCTAAGATTATGATAATAAATCTTCATTATCAACAAGGGAAATTAAATAACATGTTTCATTTTAGATTTTATTAAAATACAAAAAATTCAACGTCATCACCATCAGCCGGAAAACGTCCACTGTTGAACAAAGGCGTCCCCTATTGAACGCCACAACGAACGGCAACTTGCAACATAAATTGAAATCATCAAGTTCTTTCTTCGGGCGACCTTTTCGGTGTTTTCCAGGTGTCGAAAAAATACTCTTACTTTTTTCACCTTCATTGACAATTGCTCTGATTGTATTTTCAGATTTACCTGAAATAAACAATAATAACTCTGTATACATTCTATTCATATGTTTCAAGTATCAATTTAAACAGTTTAACTACACGTGATTCGTCGAATTACAAAACATAACCTCAATAATGATTTGTACACAAGACGACAAAAACTGGTGGTAGGTATAGCTATCAGAAAGTAAATATAACGACTTAATTACATTCTAGAAGAAAAAATGCACGGAATTTACCTGTCATTCGAGCAGTTCTCAGGTAAACATTGTCAATTTCAGACAAAATTTGTCCGGCTTTGCTTTCGGCCAAACATCTCAAGAAAACTTAATATTTAACAGATCTTCCACTACTGCGAACGGTTTTATTTATTACGAATAACTATATCAACTATTATTATGTAAGAATATCACACACAATTCACACGAATCTTTTAAATTTTAAAGAAAATTACTCGCAATAGGTACGTAAAGATGACAAGGAAGCTACTTGTAGTTGACAAATAAAACAGTGTTGTCATTATTATAATTTTTTAGTTCCAACTGTCACCGCCTCAGACTCTTTTTTGCCAAGCTGTACTGGAGCCTTTGTACAGCATGGCAAAAAAGAGTCTGGATAAATTGAGGGCGCCTTTATCTTTTAGATTGCCACCCCATATACCACGACTAAAATTGACAAGATACTTGATCATTTTAGTCTTCAATATTTATCAAATTAAAAAAGTAAATTGAACATAATTAAAATTAAGAAAGATTTAAACAGTCATGGTCTGGTAGTAGTTATTGTACAAAACAGATATCATCCTAATTACATTTAGGAAGATTGTACATTGGCGGCAATAACTACTTGTATGTAATATAAAGCTTGGTGGCTTGCTCTGTGGGAGATCTAAGTAGAATAAGAAAAATCTGACCACGCAATGCAGTCCCATTATGTAAGTACGTAATCGCTATCATTCAAACTCTTGAGAATGGTCATCTCAAGAGTTAGAATTATAGCGAGCCTATCAGAGTCATTTATGGATTGTGGATTATGATAATAAATCATCATTATCAACAAGGGAAATTAAATAACATGTTTCATTTTAGATTTTATTAAAATACAAAAAAATAAATGCCATCAACATCAGCCGGAAAACGTCCACTGTTGAACAAAGGCCTTCCCCATTGAACGCCACAACGAACGGCAACTTGCAACATAAATCAAAATCATCAAGTTCTTTCTTCGCGGGCGACCTTTTCGGTGTTTTCCAGGTGTCGAAAAAATACTCTTACTTTTTTCACCTTCATCGACAATTGCTCTGATTGTATTTTCAGATTTACCTGAAAAGTATCAATTTAAACAGTTTAACTACACGCGATTCGTCGAATTACAAAACATAACCTCAATAATTATTTGTACACAAGACGACAAAAACTGGTGGTACAGCTATCAGAAAGTAAATATAACGACTTAATTACATTCTAGAAGAAAACTTGCATGGACTATACAATGTCATTCAAGCAGTTCTCAGGTAAACATTGTCAATTTCAGACAAAATTTGTCCGGCTTTGCTTTCGGCCAAACATCTCAAGAAAACTTGATATATAACAGATCTTCCACTACTGCAAACGGTTTTATTCATTACGAACAACTATATCAACTAGTATTATGTAAGAATATCACACGCAAATTACACGAATCTTTTAAATTTTAAAGAAAATTACTTGCACTACGTAAAGATGACAAGGAAGCTACTTGCAGTTGACAAATAAAACAGTGTTGTCATTATTATAATTTTTTAAAAAAGAGTCTGAGGCGGTGACAGTTGGAACTAAAAAATTATAATAATGACAACACTGTTTTATTTGTCAACTGCAAGTAGCTTCCTTGTCATCTTTACGTAGTGCAAGTAATTTTCTTTAAAATTTAAAAGATTCGTGTAATTTGCGTGTGATATTCTTACATAATACTAGTTGATATAGTTGTTCGTAATGAATAAAACCGTTTGCAGTAGTGGAAGATCTGTTATATATCAAGTTTTCTTGAGATGTTTGGCCGAAAGCAAAGCCGGACAAATTTTGTCTGAAATTGACAATGTTTACCTGAGAACTGCTCGAATAACAGGTATAGTCCATGCAATTTTTCTTCTAGAATGTAATTAAGTCGTTATATTTACTTTCTGATAGCTGTACCACCAGTTTTTGTCGTCTTGTGTACAAATAATTATTGAGGTTATGTTTTGTAATTCGACGAATCGCGTGTAGTTAAACTGTTTAAATTGATACTTGAAACTTAAGAATAGAGTTAATACAGAGTTATTATTGTTTATTTCAGGTAAATCTGAGAATACAATCAGAGCAATTGTCGATGAAGGTGAAAAAAGTAAGAGTATTTTTTCGACACCTGGAAAACACCGAAAAGGTCGCCCGAAGAAAGAACTTGATGATTTTGATTTATGTTGCAAGTTGCCGTTCGTTGTGGCGTTCAATGGGGGAGGCCTTTGTTCAACAGTGGACGTTTTCCGGCTGATGATGATGACATTTATTTTTTTGTATTTTAATAAAATCTAAAATGAAACATGTTATTTAATTTACCTTGTTGATAATGATGATTTATTATCATAATCCACAATCCATAAATGACTCTCTGATAGGCTCGCTATAATTCTAACTCTTGAGATGACCATTCTCAAGAGTCTGAATGATAGCGATTACATACTTACATAATGGGACCATGCATTGCGTTGTCAGATTTTTCTTATTGTACTTAGATCTCCCACAGCATGCCACCAAGCTTTATATTACATATAAGTAGTTATTGCCGCCAATGTACAATCTTCCTAAATATAATTTGGATGATATCTGTTTTGTACAATAACTACTACCAGACCATGACTAATTACAAATAAAGTTTAAATCTTTCTTAATATTAATTATGTTCAATTTATTTTTTTAATTTGATAAATATTGAAGACTAAAATGATCAAGTATCTTGTCAATTTTAGTCGTGGTATATGGGGTGGCAATCCAAAAGATAAAGGCGCCCTCAATTTATCCAGACTCTTTTTTGCCAAGCTGTAGGTCTGTGCTTTTTATCTTGTTTGTGTGAAGTTGGCGCCCCATCTGGCAAAAATGGGCTTCGACATTTCATTTTATAAAATTCGCTTGCGAAACCCATCGCTACCTCATTGCATAGTCAACTAACGTGAAGGAGTAATGGATAGATAGGAATAATGGACTAGCCAAGGGGCTCATTATATCAAAGCCCTAAGCCAAGAAATAATTCGATTATCAGACAGACATCCACCACACCCACGGCCACATAACTAGCTGCTAGTAGCTACTAATTTATAATAATTAATAACTAATCTGTGCTTCAGTATCAAAATGTACTCTGTGACACCCACAGACGTCTGTCAATGTCAATTGTATGTAATGTCAACGCAATTTTCCCGTTATATTTCGTATAGATTAAATTTAGTTTATTTTGATCCCGGTGATTTCTTCAAATATAAATTGTAGTGGAATTGTTTGTAAATCATAATCCAATACCATGCAGCCGATATCCATGAATACTAAAGGCGATATTCAAATTGATATAAACCAAGTAAGGATCGATATTTTACATGGAATTCGTGAATGTACAGATCGAGGACTTACACAGACTGCTAAATGGCTCGCTGAATTAAATTTCTCTTTAAAAGAACACAAAATTACATACGACCATCCTCCAAATACTTACGATGATGGGATTTCATTAGAAGAAAAAGAAGTGTACACTTTGGCTAAAACTTACTTCGACTGTCAAGAATATGACAGAGCTGCCCATTTTCTAGAGAACTGTTTGAGCCCAAAATGCGTATTTCTCCATAAATACTCCCACTACATGTCAAGTGAAAAGAAAAGATTAGACAATGCCACAGACCTAGGTATAGAGAATTCAGAGTCTACTCAAGTTTTACTGGATTTATTATCTTACTTTAAGGTATGTACTCGAGATAATAGCTTGATAACCCGCTTCGTTATTGCTAATTGAAGCCTGATATATGTCTGACGTTTATTTCAGGCAAACCGTAATAACCTAGATGGATATTTGTTGTATTTAGAGGGAGTTGTATTAAAAAAACTAGATTTGCGGAGTCAAGCAGTAACAGTACTGCAAGCAGCTGTTGCAGCTACACCCACACTATGGGCTGCTTGGGTAGAGTTGGCAGGCTTGGCAAATGAGTATGAAGCACTAGACTCTCTCCAACTTCCTAAGCACTGGATGATGTATTTCTTTGCTGCACATGCCTTTGTTGAACTAAAGTTATCAGAACAAGCCTTGGAGGCATACATGGTGCTGGTGGCAGCTGGGTTTGGAAAGAGTACTTATGTCACAGCACAAATGGCCATTGCTCATCATGATAGACGAGGTAATATAATTGGATTTAGTTCAATAATATTGTCACTAATAAAGAGTCTTAATCCAATGATCAAAATAATAATTACTCTTACTTGAATACTTATATATACAGGGTGGCCCATTTATAGTGGTCCAAAAATTTTTTTTACGTCTAGGACATCCCGATGATTAATCTAAACGCAACATATGTTCCGCGAAAATCAGTAGTTTAGAAGTTATGATTTTTTAAATTTAATTTCTTAAAATTTCTACTTTAGTCATATAAACCTCTTTAGATTGAAAGTGATCGCACTAAATCGAATCAAATTTGGTGTGTAAGTACTATAGACATGTAGCAAGCAAGCAATGAGCTATTTTTAAGGTTAACCTTAAATCGTAACATGGTTTTAGACCTTTCGGTGAATTATTTGTAATTTTCGATTGATTGAGCACATTTTTCAAAAAAATCTTAAGACAAAAAAATGTACTACACGAATTTTGCTTATGGTTGTAAAAACTACCTTGAAGTATGAGGATAACATAAATAAAAAAATACTGCGGTGTAACTACAGTAAGTTCTTCAGAAATGAACATTGTATGCACTAGGTCATTAAAAACTTAAAATTTAAATTTTTGCCTAAAACATCATTTGAATAAATCCAACTTTATTATGAAAATAAAAACACTGGAATTAGTTAAATAAAGGATATTTATTTAAAAATAACAACTCACAATGACAAAATAAACGCTATTACTATAACTATAATTTTTCGAAATGTCTGCCTCTATTTTCAATGCAAATCTTTTTAAGCCTGTTGAAAGCCTGTAAAGAGGCGTAATATCCAATAGACAATGTTTTGTCTTGACATTATGAATTGTGTTGAAGTATTTAACTGACATACATATAAAAAATATTCCATATTAATTATTATTGTAGTTTCAATATTCCTATACAACTTTCAATAGAAGTTTAATAGTTGCACATTATATAAACTTCACATGGTAGCAGAGCGTGGTTACACCAAAAAGAAAAAGTTGTAAGTAAGTCGAAGAAAATAAAATGGATTGATAAAACAATTGAAAATGTCAAGGGTAAAAATTCAATCTCTAGGAAGAGAAAACTACGATACATGGGTTATTCATGCAAAAGCATACTTAACTAAAAACAAACTATGGAAATTTGTAAAGAACCCTATTAACGACAAATCGTCACCAGAGGACATCGAAGGCGATGAAATTGCAAAATCTGAATTGCTTCTTTTGATATCCCCAACCGAATTAAAACAAGTTAAAAATTGCAAGACAGCTAGAGAGGTTTGGGACACCCTAAATTTAGTATATGCTAGTAAAGGACCGGCTAGAAAAGCTACTCTTTTAAAACAATTAATTCTTGCTAAATTGGGAGAAAATGACGATGTACGTGACCATCTCAATAAGTTTATGGACACAGTTGACAAGCTTAACGAATTAGATGTCAAAATTAATTCTGATTTACTGTCTATTATGATGCTGTATAGCCTATCTCAAGAATATGAGAATTTTAGAATCGCTATTGAGTCTCGAGATACGTTGCTCAATCCGGAAAACTTAAAAATAAAAATAATAGAAGAGAGTGACGCTCGATGTCGAAATATCATACCTAGTACCAGTGAACAAAAAACCAGCATTGAAGAAACATTTTATGCTTTCTGTAAAATATGCAAGAAGAAAGGACATGATGCTTCAAAATGTTGGTCTAAAAGTAAGAAGAATAAAAAAGCTGGAAACCGTTTTAACAATCATTTCAACAAAACCGAGTTAAACAACTTTAGCTGCTACTTACTCAATCAAAATTTAAGAAATAGCTGGATACTGGACAGTGGCTGTACTTCGCACATGACTTACTCAGATAAGCCCTTTAAGAATATAAAGAAAATGTCTAAAACCCTAAAACTTGCATCAAAAGATCATACTGCTGAAATAAAAGGATCAGGGCCTGCAGAAATTGAAATAAAAGAAGGCACAATAGGTATCACCGATGCACTGTATGTACCAAGCCTGTGCGCTAATCTTCTATCAGTTGGAAAAATGACTGATGTGGGACTTACAGTCCTATTTAGTAAGAAGAAAGCCATCATTAAAGATCACAAGCGAGGAGTAACAATGGAAGCAAATAGAAAAGCCGATGGACTTTATTACTTAGATACCAAAAACAATGATGTCTATAAAAGAAGAGACATAGCCAACACTGCAGAAACTCCTGAAACCATAAAGGGAATTGAAGGTGATATAAAGCAATGGCATAGCAAACTAGGACATATGTGTGAAAAGGACATGAAGCTCGCTCTTCAAAATGATAGTCTTGTAGGACTGAATTTTAATAACAAGCATTCATTAGGAGAATGCGAAATATGCATAAAATCAAAATTGAGCAGAGTACCTAGTAAGCCTAGAGATAAGATTTCCCACCGCACAACTCAACGTCTTGAAATTGTGCATAGTGACGTCTGTGGCCCTATACAGACCTCTTCACTTAATGGAAATAGATACTTTGTCACTTTCATCGATGACTACAGTAGATATTGCCGAGTATTCTTTATAAAGAACAAAAGTGAGGTATTTGAAAAGTTCAAAGAATATAAGGAGCTTGCAGAAAACTTTACGGGAAACAGAATTAAATGTCTGCAAAGCGACAATGGTACTGAATACCGAAATGCAAAGTTTGATTCATTCTTGAAACATAATGGTATAGCAAGAAGGTTAACCGCCCCATACACTCCACATCAAAATGGAATCGCTGAGAGGAAAAATAGAACTCTTATAGAAAAAGCAAGATGCCAGATGCTGGAATCAAATTCGCCAATGAGCCTGTGGGCTGAAGCAGTATTCACTGCTAACTATCTGTCAAACAGAAGTATTAACCAAAGCATTGAATACCAAATACCCTTTGAAAGATGGGTAGGGAGAAAACCTTGTGTAAATCACTTGTACGTCTTTGGTGCTAAGACTTTCATCCTAAAGAAAGGAAAAAAAGGACACAAATTCGATTCAAAAGCAATACCAGGCATGTTTGCTGGGTATTCAGAAATATCGAAAGCTTTTCGAATATATGTTCCATCCAAGAAACAAATATATATTTCTAAGGATGTGCGTATTTTGAAGAAAATGTTTTATGAAAATGACAGAGACGCTAAAAATTCTACTCTTAAAAGACTAAACATAGCTGAAAACAAATCAAATAATGAGGATGAGTTGAAAGTGTTCTTTGATGACAGTCTGGATGAAAATTTGGAATTAGATCAACCTGTAGAAGATAATGTTACTGATAGATATGTAATAACTGAATCCGAAACAGAAGAAGATGACCACTATTTTGATTCCTCTGATATAAATCAAGAACAAAGAGGACGTCTTCGAGACAGAGCACAAATTGTTCCACCAAAAAGGTTTGAAGACTTTGTTATGGTGGCCATAGACATTGATAAAGAAGTTGAGCCTCAAACTTATAAAGATGCTATGGAAAGCAATGATAAGTCTAATTGGTTAGAAGCCATGAAAAATGAGATAAATTCATTAAACGAAATGAATACTTGGGAATTGACAAATTTACCAAAAAACCGCAAACCATTATCCTGTAAATGGATTTATAAAATTAAAAAGAATGCAGATGGTACTGTTGAAAGATACAAGGCAAGATTGGTTGTAAAAGGATTTTCCCAAAAAGCGGGTATTGATTATGAGAAGACATTTAGTCCGGTAGCCCGTCTCAGTACTATAAGAGCTGTTTTAGGAATAGCTGTACAAGAAAATTTGGTGATGCAGCAGTTCGACGTATCGACAGCATTTTTAAACGGAGCTGTAAAAGAAGAAATATATATGAAACAGCCTGAAGGGTACAACGATGGCACAAAAAGAGTGTGCAAACTAAAAAGAAGTCTATATGGACTTAAGCAAGCTCCACTTTGTTGGAATACTTGCATATCAGAGTACCTCATAAAAGCAGGTTTTAAACAAAGTACACAAGATCCCTGCTTATATATCCGGGACCAAGTTTTGATAGCGTTATATGTCGATGACGGATTAGTAGCTTCAAAATCTGAAGCCGCTGGAACAAAATTCATTGAAGAGTTGAAAAACAGGTTCAAGTTAACTACAAAGCCTGCATCTTACTTCCTTGGTCTGGAAATAAATAAAACTGAAGATAACTGTATTACCTTAGATCAAAGAGGATATACTAAAAAAATCTTAGAGAAGTTTGGAATGTCAAACTGCAAACCAGCTCCAACGCCAGCTATCAAAATGAGCAAACATGAGGAAAAAAGTATAAATGATGATACTAACTTTCCTTATCGTCAAGCTGTTGGAGTTCTGACATACCTAATGGTTGCTACAAGACCAGATATCAGTTATGCCGTGAGCATGGCATCGAGACATTTAGAAAATCCTAACAAGCTCGATGTTGCCAAGGTAAAGCGCATATTCAGATACCTAAAAGGCACAATAGACGAAGGACTTGTCTTTAAAAAGTGCAGGGAGAAGAAAATGATATGCTTTAGTGACGCTGATTATGGTGGTGACACAGCTACTGGTCACTCAACTTCAGGTATGGTGTTTTTATATTCTGGTCCATTGTTGTGGAAAAGCCAGAAACAACCATCTGTGGCTATCTCATCGACAGAAGCCGAACTGGTTGCAGTAACCGAAACCGCCAGAGAGGCATTATGGCTTAATGGACTCCTAGAGGAGCTAAGCAAACTCTCTGATAAACCTACGATTTATGTAGATAATGAATCGGCGATAAAACTCTCGGAAAATCCACCATATGAGTTCCACAAAAGGACTAAGCACATTCAGCTGAAACATTTCTTCATCAGAGAATGTATTAGCAATGGTGACCTTAAAGTGAAGCAGGTATCATCCGAGCTGCAACTGGCTGATATGTTCACAAAGCCTCTTTTTGGTCCAAGACTCATCGAACTGAGCAAAAGGATTGGACTTCGAAACTTGTCCGAACTCCAAAAAGTCCCGTGGATGTAAAGAGGCGTAATATCCAATAGACAATGTTTTGTCTTGACATTATGAATTGTGTTGAAGTACACACATCAAAAGTGTCTAGGGATCAAGCATTTTTATGCGGATTTCTTGAGATTGAGATGTGGCTTTGTAATAAATTTATGATTTTATAAATTTATATGGATCCTTTTTGGTGCATTTCATAATTTGAATCAGGAACTGTGAATCAAATTCGAGTAAAAGATGAAAATCAGCTGTCAATATTTTCCCTATAAAAACATACAACGCATTGAAGACATTATTAGTGCTACTGTTTCCCTACTACTGATTAAAACCAACGTTATTATGGAGCGGCGACGTCATTTAAGCAGGGAAGAAATGCTCAGAGCCGTGGGAATGATAGAAGCTGGTTCCCGGCAACGTACTGTGGCTTTAGCTCTGAATACAAGTCAGAGTGTTATCAGTCGACTTTGGACACGTTACCGAAGCACTGGTACCGTGGCTGAGCGCCATGGAGGACGGTATCGCTGCACCACACGGAGACAAGACCGATACATTCAAATCTTAACTCGAAGAGCTCCAACAATAACCGCCATGATGTTAGCCGTGAGGCTTCATCACTCTTCAGGGAACTTAATTAGCGACCAAACAGTCAGAAACCGCTTGCATGAAGTGAACCTTCATTCCCGAAGACCGCTACGGGTACCACCTATAGCAATGCACAATCGTAGGATTCGATATCAATGGGCTCTTGAACACAGAAATTGGGCAGAAGAACAATGGCGTTTCGTGTGCTTTTCTGATGAGTCTCGTTTTGGTATGAGACCGGATACAAGACGTATACGACACTGGAGAACCCCTGGACGCCAACAGCGATTAAAATCCTGCCAGGAAGTCCATCCTTATAGTGGTGGAACCATCATGGTATGGGCGGGTATTTGGATCGGCGGAAGAACTGAGTTGATTTGGATCAGAGGCAACCTCAACGCTCAAATTTATGCTGAGACGATTGTATCAGACGTCATCGTTCCTCTACAAGTGCAAATCGGTCCCTTATTTCAGTTAATGCATGATAATGCACGACCGCACACCGCAAGAGTTGTAAGACATACTCTCGCCGCAGCTAACATCAATGTCCTGCCCTGGCCTGCTCAGTCGCCAGACTTGAACCCGATTGAGCATGCATGGGATATGCTACAGAGAAGAGCTCTGCCGAATATGGAGGGTATCCCGTCGCAAGAAGACCTTTTTTTGTTGTTGCAACGAACATGGGCGGCCATTCCACAGCGTGATTTGGATGAACTCATTTTGAGTATGCCAAACCGATGTTCTTGTGTTGTTAGTGTTCGCGGTAGAAACACGGATTATTAATTGTTTAAGTTACCCAATAAAATTTTTAAGAAAACTGTTATTTCAGTCTTTTTTTTGAACTTTAATGTTAGTGGTTCAAATGTCAAAAATCCCTTTATTAGGAAAATGGCAAATTTCTTTATTAATGCAAAGGTGACTTGGTTTATCGTTACTGTGACAAACGAAAACACTTTATTTGATGAATCCTTAAAGAAAATTTTAATTAATATCAATCAGGAGAAAAGTTATTGCAAAAATATATGTTGATCCCTAGACACTTTTGATGTGTGTATTTAACTGACATACATATAAAAAATATTCCATATTAATTATTATTGTAGTTTCAATATTCCTATACAACTTTCAATAGAAGTTTAATAGTTGCACATTATATAAACTTCACAAAGCCTGTTGTAATTCGGCCATCATCATCATCTGCCTAGCCTTTTCCCAGCTATGTTGAGGTCGGCTTCCAGTCTTCCCGGGTACAGCTGAATACCAGTGTTTTACATGGAGCGACTGCCTATCAGACCTCTACAACCCAGATACTGGGTTACACGATACCCCTTGGTAAGACTGGTTGTCAGACTTTCGGGCTTCTGACTACCCGTAACGACTGTCAAAGATGTACAATTGACAGCCGGGGCCAACAGCTTAACGTGCTATCCGAGGCACGGAGAGTGATAATTAATTTATAAAACGCACAGACCTTACGAAAAGTTAGAGGTGCGCGCCTTGGGTTCGAACCCGAGACCTCTGATTTGTCTGTCAACGGTCACCACCACTAGGCTATCACGACGAAAGCAAATAGACAGCTTTTCAACAGGCATAAAAGGATTTTTTAGCGACGTCGCTGTTTAATGTTTATGCATTGAAAATAGAGACAGACATTCCGAAAACTTATTGTAATAGCGTTTATTTTGTCATAGTGGGTTGTTATTTTAAATAAATATCCTTTATTTAACTAATTCCAGTGTTTTTATTTTCATAATAAAGTTGGATTTATTCAAATGATGTTTTAGGCAAAAATTTAAATTTTAAGTTTTTAATGACCTAGTGCATACAATGTTCATTTCTGAAGAACTTACTGTAGTTACACCGCAGTATTTTTTTATTTATGTTATCCTCACACTTCAAGGTAGTTTTTACAACCATAAGCAAAATTCGTGTAGTACATTTTTTTGTCTTAAGATTTTTTTGAAAAATGTGCTTAATCAATCGAAATTTACAAATAATTCACCGAAAGGTCTAAAACCATGTTACGATTTAAGGTTAACCTTAAAAATAGCTCATTGCTTGCTTGCTACATGTCTATAGTACTTACACACCAAATTTGATTCGATTTAGTGCGATCACTTTCAATCTAAAGAGGTTTACATGACTAAAGTAGAAATTTTAAGAAATTAAATTTAAAAAATCATAACTTCTAAACTACTGATTTTCGCGGAACATATGTTGCGTTTAGATGAATCATCGGGATGTCCTAGATGTAAAAAAAATTTTTGGACCACTATAAATGGGCCACCCTATATAATACTTGAATTTCATACCATGTAAAATTTTCTTATTGTTTTTACTATTTTATTTTATTACTAAACACAGAACGCTTGTCAAAAAACAAAAAAAAAATGCTATAAACAGAAGAAAAAATAGTAAGTACTTTAATAAATGTAGCAGTGAAAAATGTTTAATGGCATTTTTATTAATTTATTTTCTTTTTTTTTCTGTTTCTCATACTTCATATTATGTACATGTTATACTATGTCTTTAATTATTTCAAAGTACTATGTATTGTTCTTTTCTCAGTAGAAATAATGACTTCAAGTAACTAATGTGTCTTAAAATAACTGCCTGTCTCTTACAGATGTTGATTCATCATTAGCTTTGTTCCGTGAACTATACCAGAATGATCCGTACAGACTTGACAACTGGGATGTGTACTCTCACCTTCTTTATCTTAAAGAGAAAAGAATGGAACTAGCCAACTTAGCTCAGAGAGCTGTGTCCATAGATAAATATAGAGTAGAGACATGTTGTGTTATTGGTAAGTTTCTCAACTTATTTGTTTTAAAGAATCTAATGGAAGAGGCAAAAATATAAAAACCTTATTTCATAAAAATGCTTTATTATTTTTTTAATTTACAGGCAACTACTACAGTTTAAGGAGTGAGCACCAAAAAGCTGTGATATACTTTCAAAGGGCACTGTCATTGGATCCTCAATACTTATCTGCATGGATACTCATGGGGCATGAATTTATTGAACTACAGAACTCCAATGCCGCAATTCAATGTTATAGACAAGCCATTGGTAACAAAATATATAAAAATATATCTAATATTATCTACCACTTAGTTAAAAATTAATTCTTTTGGTTTATTAATTTGTTGTTTACTAGAATTAAGATCCATGCTAGACACAAAGTAATCATATTTCATCTATAATTGCTACATAAAGGTAAAGGTTAAATACTACCAAAATCAAACTCAATAATGTCAGTTGAATATGATTTACCCTTTCAATATTTTATTAACTTGTGCAAATAAAATAAAAAACATTAACTTACTTTCTAAGGTTAAGCTATAAAATTGTAATCATACATTTTTGATTGTTGTATTTATTACACCCATATAATTATTAATTTCCAGATGTAAATAGAAATGATTATCGTGCATGGAATGGTCTTGGACAAGCTTATGAAATATTAGGATTGAATGGCTACTGTATCTACTACTATTCAAGAGCAGCACAGCTGAAGCCTGATGACTCAAGAATGTTGGTGTCTCTGGGCGAGGCCTATGAGAAGATGGATAAAATCCCAAATGCACTTAAGTGCTACTACAAAGCACATAGTACTGGTGATATTGAAGGAATGGCCTTGTTCAAACTAGCCAAGTGAGTACCATGAAACAAAAAGCCTAGTACAAATCTACAAAATGCGCGAGCGACAGCGAGAAGTGTGGAATTTCTAACTGTCTGATAAAGCATACTTTCATTGCAATTAGCTAATATTCTGGAGTGATAACCTAAGTGGTATGATTGACTGGCAAGTCAGAGGTCTCAGGTTCGAACCCAAGGCACATACCTCTGACTTTTCGTAAGTTGAGGGTATTATAAATTAATTATAGTTTGCTCCGTGCCTCGGAGTTGTTTTCATTATTCAACAACTTTTAATATATCGTGTTTTTAGATTGTACGAGAAATCTAACATGCCGAACAGTGCGGCAGCGGCGTACACAGCAGCTTGCCAAGATCCCGCCAACGCTGGCAGCAAAGAGTTGCCCGCAGCAGAGCGGTACTTAGCGCAGTATTACCTAAGGTTTTCCCTGCTTGACCATGCTGCGCATTATGCTTATAAGTGCTTGGAACATGAAAGTGTAAGTAGTTATATTACGTTGTGATATTTATATTATCTTGGTAAACAAGTTTAAAATTAAAATACATCAACATTACTTTTCTATGATATATTAGACAAAGTAATTAATTGCTATATCAACACTTTTTTTTATAATAAAAAGGCATGTGTTGACCATGAATCCTCCTTATTACAGACCAAGGAAGCTGGAAAGAATATACTTAAGACAATATCAGAAAAGCGGTCAACAGCATCGTCATCACAAACGGAGAATATACCGGAAGAATTGCCTGAAGCCATAAAAAATGTCTCAACTGTATCAGTATCACACGATACACCAAAAACACCCCTGCCAAGTCCCAATGTAACGCCTGAAAACTTCTCTACTCCTGTGTTTACACGGAAAAGCAGTAAATATAAAATGTGACATACAACTTCTAGAAAATGTAAAATGTGAATGAACTGACTGATAGTTTAAGTGTATCACTTGTAAATAAAAATGTAAAATTTAATAAAAACTTAACTTGGGCGGTATTTTTTTATTGTAACTGTCTACTACGATACGAAGTAACTAATAAGTAAGACATGTGTGTATAAAGGGGTTAAAAAAACAATAAGTATAAAAAATAATAGTGATTATTTTTATTTATACAAATTAACAGATCTTAGTGCTCAAATAGTAAAAAAAACAATTACATTAAGAACTAAATAAATAGAAAAGTGCATTGATTAGAAAATAAAAATTGTTCAAGTTAGCTCTTTGCAAATAAAACTGATAATAATCACAGATGAAGCACAATTTGAGAGCTCAATTTCTAACTTGGTAATTACAACTACATTTGCAAATGATTTCATTATATAAATATGGAGTATATAGTGTTAATCTTTGACTAAGGAAATGATCAGTACAATTTTGTCAAGCAAAATGTTAAAATATTAAATAACATTAAAAATAACTTACATTCCATCAGGCGAAATTACAAAAAGTCAACAATACATTACACTGAAACCAAATTGGTACAATTATTTCTGAAGCAAAGGTCTTTGATGGGTACATACATTTTCAATCTATCCAATAAGAATGAGCAATTCATGCATAAACATGCATGAATAATAATAAAGTCGCCAAAATGCGGACTTTCCCTACTCATTAAAATACCCAATAATCTTAATTTGCTTATCTTACATATTTTATTAATAAAATGTTTGTACCGTTCCATACAATTCCAATCTACTATATCAAAATAATAAGGCCAGTAACCTTTGACGTAATGGCGCGGCACTACCCGGCCACTGCGGCACTGGCTGACTCACTGACTTTACACTCAAGGCACTAGTTTACGAACGTACAATGTTGATTAATTTATAATACCTGTGTTTTAAAATTCCACATAGACTAACATTAAATGTAAATAGTTTTGTCATTTGCTGGTCATTTTAGTAAAATACTATCTAAATAATTTAGAATAAAGCTATAACCAGAGTTTATAAACATTTTATATATAAACTCATTTCGTTATTTAACTTCTAACCACACATTCTGAATACTTTTAATTTACTAATTTGAGATATTTAGTACCTAATAATTGTAAATACTTATTATGTTAATGAAAAATTTAAGGCATATTGAGGCACTCAACTTTACGATCCTATTAAGCTTATTACATGGGGATGGATTGATAACGTTTAAAATACAGTTATATCCCGACGTACGCCACTTCTTGCGCGTAGCATAAAACAACACTCTTATGACACTGGCTGAATATTTATAAAATATAAATATCCTTTAATAAAACAACGACAGCATTATTTCGAGATATTACTGTATCGCCACTATGGCAAAACATTAATTAATTATTCAACTACAAGACGATTCTTCAATAACATAAAAATTTGTAGCTTGGTTTGTGCTTTTTGTTACGAAATTTGTTCATTGACATCTCACTTAGTTCTTACGTTTTCATGTGGAGCAATCAGAGGAATGGATTCTTGGAATTCACGAAACCACCATTATTTGTAGGTTGCTAGAAAAGATAAACCTAATGTTATCATAATACACATGAATCACTGGGTTTAATAAACATTATGACTAAATCTATTACTACGAATTTGTACTCAAAATGTTGGGAAGTCAAACAATCCGTCACATTTCCTGTCTGTTTGTAATAGATAACATTCTAATGTAGTTCATGAATGGTACCAACAAAATGTTTATCATGCATAATGTAATCTAGATTCAACAAATATTTTTAGCTCATCAGCTGTGCACCAACATGTAAGTGCGGGAACTGAACTAGTAAGATGTAGAGAAAAAGTTTAGAAAATTATTCTTAATAACCCCTTCTTTTTTGGCTTCGCCGCAGTCGGGTAAAAATGTGGCCTACCATTTTGCATCCAAAGTAATTTTTTTTATGAAACATTAGAAAGTATTTTTTTTTTATATATTTATCACTAGGATTTTCCTCATGTATTGTATTTCTGGGTGCAGCTTAATAACTGCTACTAATAACTACTACTGTAATAATAATATAGTAAATAATAATATGTATATTTTATATTTTTACTCAAATGTATGTTTTTATTTTTTTTATATATATTTAAAAATGTATTTTATATGTATTGAAAATAAATAAATGATAATATGTATATATTATGTATGTAGGTACATATAATATCAATTCCTATTGACAACACAACACCCAGATCAGAAACGATAAGAAGAAGAACCAATTACTGTCGATTGCACAATTGTCCTGCCCGGGAAACGAACCCGCGACAAGCTCAGAAGGCGAATAATAAAAGACAAATAACTGCAGTTATGATAATAATGATTCATAAATAAATATAGAAATAGAAAACAAAATGTTTTGGTCCAAATATTAATAGTAGACGATTACATAGCATACTAATGAATCAATGCAAATTAGATGCAAAATTAATAATGCATTCTTAAGAAGATTAGGAAACATTTAAATTAGTCAGACTGACCATTAACAAATGCTCACGTAAATATAATCAACTGATTCAAGGACAGCCAACAGCTGATGCCTAAAAATGTATTGCAGTCAATCAGATATCAAACAAAATGTAATCAATGTTATTTAAAGCATACCTACCACTATTGTTTTGTGTAAATGCTGATTTACATTGATCCAGTATTTCAATGTAAACACATTTCAATCCAGTAATAGTGCTGGATACTGGATTAAAACATGTTTACATTTTGTTCAATAAATTGTAATTATGTCAAAAAATATCTAAATTGGCCTTTACTAACACTGATTAATAATAATCTATTGAGGTATTTGCTTTTCCTTGTTTCTTAAAATAGATTTTATCATTGGGACAACACAGGGAAAATATGTTTACTGGTTTTTCCCTTTATTATAGAAATGTTATATGTAGGGCCCGGATTAATATGTAAATACATATTTTTAATTTACGCGATTTTCGGTCTAGAATGTGTTCTCTACATCGATTATCATATTTACAATGTGAAAAACTAATTTTTATTTTCCATATTTTTCCATATTTTAAGGTTTTTCAAGGTTAAGTCCATATTTTACAAAAATATATCACAACCCTCCATATTTTCCATTTTTATATCATAGAACAAGAGTTAGTTCACAAAAATTGATATAATTTTACGTGTTTGCATTCTTGCCACCATGACCGGCCGCGCGTATTTCATATCTCTCGCGTTTTATTCGTCGTATTTTGATTTTTGATTCTAAGTTCATTCCACATTATGTATGCTCTCATTACGTCATGTCACGTGGAAAGATTTTTCAGCCAATATAAATTTATACCACATGTATGAAATAAATGAATGAATAAATAAATAAATCAATAAATATTTAGATTTCATTTTGATAATTAAAAAAAAGCACTTGATGGTCTACTGCAACCATGTAGTGTAGTGTAGTGGCTGATGTAGTGGAAGTTTATAAATGCGAAGCAAATAAATGATTCCTATTCTTGAATAAAACTTTTTTTTTTTTCTTTAATGTATGTGTTAAGTACTTTACTCATTCCAATGTCTTTAATGCAAAAAGGCAATGAAAAAGATAAAGTACCCCCCTTTAAAGGTACCTACTGTTATTTTTTACTCCATATTTATTCCATATTTTTCATTTATACTCCATATTTTTCCATATTTTACATTTTTTCGTCCATATTATATGTACATATTTTGAATTTTTTAATACATATTTTTCCGGGCCCTAGTTATATGTAATTGTATAGAATAGTTTGAATTTCTTACCATAAAAGGGTTAACAGGTAAAGGTGCAGTGGTGGTGCTCCAGCCTCCATTGAAGAAAGGGTTCTTATTGGCAAACAGATCATTGGTTGTGGTGCTTTGGAATGGATTTTTATTATTTACAATATTATTTTCTTCTGAAAGAAAAAAATATCCTTAGTAAAGTGATCCTTCAACTATTAACATTAGGTACCTATTTAACTTTTGTCTTATTTTTCGATGTTTTAAGGGATAATACAATTAAATTTTTATATATACAATTAAACATTCTTAACATTGGTAATAAATTGCCTAGATATAGGCTTTAACCCCTCAACTTAGATAAAAATGCTGGTCATGGTAAAGATGATTGTATTGAAGGAATAAAAAAATAAAAAGTAAAAATGTTGATATGGCAAAACATACCTAGCCATGACTCAACTAGTCCATAAAAGAAAATGTGCAAACACAACCTGGATGTTTATTTAAATATTCAAACATATTTTTATTCTAGACCTCCTTGGATATCTATTCTAATATTATAAATGCAAAAGTATTTCTGGCTGTCCATCTGTTTGTTACTAAATCACTACATAGTATAAAACAAAGTCACATTCTCTGTCCCTATATCCCTATGTATCTTTAAAATATATATATATCTTTAAAGCCTACGCAACAGATTTTGATGTGGTCTTTTTTAATAGATAGAGTGATTGAAGAGGAAGGTTTATATGTATATTGCACCCGTGCGAAGCCGGGGCGGGTCGCTAGTAGTGCCTAAACCACCAAACTGATTTTAACGAAATTTTGAAATTTTTCAAATATATATCATAAAGAATAAAGAAAATATTTTTTTAGATCAGCACTTATCCAATGTGATAATAAATGTACTTATTATAACAAAAAATCTTACCCATATGTTTCATGTTTTGTTGTCTTAGAGCCAAATCTAAATCTGCTAATGCAGCATAGCGGTCATCTGTGTAAAATACATAAAAAATGATATAATATCAATTATCAATCAATTAGGTATTATAAGTACCTAAATAAAACTTGACACTTACTTGCAGGAGCTGGAGAACTAAAAGCATTGAATGCTGGTGAGCTCATGGAAGGAGAAGTTGCAAAATTATTGTTTATATTATTGTTGAACTGACTACTGTTATATATATTTGCTGTAGAAAAGTCAACAGGAAAACTAGAAAAAAAAAACATTAATTATTAGTTTATTAAAATTTAAGTAGCACATGCATATTGAATTTCTAAATAATGCAACTTACTCAGGTACTGGGACTGGTACAGCAGCAGGTACTGGGGTTACATTTACAGAGTTCAATAGAGGCGGCGCCAAGTTGTTGACAGTATGAGCCGCTCTGTAGTTTTCTGTAGCAGGCGAC
This sequence comes from Protodeltote pygarga, assembly GCA_936450705.2. Taxonomy (NCBI): domain Eukaryota; kingdom Metazoa; phylum Arthropoda; class Insecta; order Lepidoptera; family Noctuidae; genus Protodeltote; species Protodeltote pygarga. The sequence continues at coordinate 12,644,644 of OW388250.2, read as the reverse complement.
AAATTGTTCACTAATTTCGCAGTTTGGATAACTGTATTATTATTGACGGAATTCTTCGATGAATGCGGCGAAATCGATATTAAAGGCGTTGAGCCAGACGCGTTACTTCCGGCCTTAACTTTAGCCTTACTTTTCATTGAACTTCCATTGACACTAGTGTTACTATTCGTTGCCGAATCTAAATAATAGCGTTTCTTTTCATATTTGTCCGACATAAAATCCTTGACGCTTTGCTCATCAGTAAAATTCACACTTTCACCCTCATATAGGCCTAACCATACGCGCCTGCAGTAGTCGTTCCCTCTCGCTTTTATAAATTCTATTTCTTCCGGCGTGAAAGTAGCCATGGATATGGACTTTACACGATGAGGCGGTGTAAGGCCACGCCTGAAATATGTTACAAAAATCTATTTGTTGATCTAGTTCATAAACTAAATTAGACAAAAGCTGATAACTTAGAAAAGATACTCACAACATTCCCGAGCATTTCGAACACACAAAAGAACCAATAGTAGTGTTTACGTATGTAGGTCCTCTTTGGTTACAATCTAAACAATATTTGTTCCCATTTAGGGAAATAAGCTCACGTAAAATTTCTAAATTTTTATCGTCCTGCTTGCGACGATTTGCAGCCATTTTTGTAATCTATGTGTGGGTTGTTTTATTTATATGTAGATAGGAATACTGACAAAGTGTGTGTGCTGCTATTGTCTGCTGTGTGGTTGAAAACGGGTTGAAATTATTTTTGTTGACAATCAAAGTCAGCTTCAAATGTCAACCATATCTTGTCTATGGTTGGAGATAGAGACGAGAAAACCACCCAATTCGCATTTTATATCGATAGTTTAGGCTGATTTGTTAAAAACTACATCAGCAATTCAGCATATAAAAGTTAATTTTAAATACAGTTAATTAAACTAGCTCGCTCGTTACTAAATAATATAATTAGTTTTATTTATTGGATTTACGAATAGTATTCGTAATCCAAATGAGGTTATGAATGAGGCCTTATTATATAGAGTTATAGAGTCTTATAGAGTCTGAGGCGGTGACAGTTGGAACTAAAAAATTATAATAATGACAACACTGTTTTATTTGTCAACAGGGTTGGATTTTGTACGATAATTATCGTATTTGTACTATAATTTCAGGCTTGGTACGATACTATCCATAAGTAAGGATCGTACGAAAATGTACGATAATTTCAAGTAGTCCAAATAATTACCAAAAAAGGTGCATAAATGCGAAACGTAGCAGTTGACGACCTTTTTTTTTTTTTTTTTTTTTGGTCCTCGATGCTATGTTTCCGGACTGATTCGATTGATTTCAGTATCTTTTTTTTTTTTTTTTTTTTTTTTGTCGTGTGGAAAACTCTTTATGAGTACCCCACCGCTAAGGGCTGGCGATGGGGTTATGTCCGACTCGCACGGACTAAAAACCACACGGTGCTCCTCCACGAACCTCTAGGCGGAAATACGGCTTTCGCTTGCGCATTCACCGTACCCCCGATTTCAGTATCTATTGACGACCTTTTTTTTTTTAGGTCATTCCATAAGCTGGATCGTTCCATTCATTCGATTTGAATGATTGTACGATAATTTCTGACAAATGCTATCTTTTTAACCTTTATATGCTATCCTTTTCAACGTACCCAAATCCAACCCTGTTTGTCAACTACAAGTAGCTTCCTTGTCATCTTTACGTATTGCGAGTATGTCTGTGATTGCGAGTAATTTTATTTAAAATTTAAAAGATTCGTGTGTGATATTCTTACATAATAATAGTTGATATAGTTATTCGTTATGAATAAAACCGTTCGCAGTAGTGGAAGATCTGTTAAATATCAAGTTTTCTTGAGATGTTTGGCCGAAAGCAAAGCCGGACAAATTTTGTCTGAAATTGACAATGTTTACCTGAGAACTGCTCGAATGACAGGTAAAGCCCATGCATTTTTTCTTCTAGAATGTAATTAAGACGTTATATTTACTTTCTGATAGCTATACCACCAGTTTTTGTCGTCTTGTGTACAAATCATTATTGAGGTTATGTTTTGTAATTCGACGAATCACGTGTAGTTAAACTGTTTAAATTGATACTTGAAACATATGATTAGAATGTACTTATACAGAGTTATTATTGTTTATTTCAGGTAAATCTGAAAATACAATCAGAGCAATTGTCAATGAAGGTGAAAAAAGTAATAGTAGGTATTTTTTCGACACCTGGAAAACACCGAAAAGGTCGCCCGAAGAAAGAACTTGATGATTTTAATTTATGTTGCAAGTTGCCGTTCGTTGTGGCGTTCAATAGGGGACGCCTTTGTTCAACAGTGGACGTTTTCCGGCTGATGGTGATGACGTTGAATTTTTTGTATTTTAATAAAATCTAAAATGAAACATGTTATTTAATTTCCCTTGTTGATAATGAAGACTTATTATCATAATCCACAATCCATAATTGACTCACTGAGAGGCTCGCTATAATTCTAACTCTTGAGAAGACCATTCTCAAGAGTCTGAATGATAGCGATTACGTACTTACATTATGGGACTATGCATTGCGTTGTCAGATTTTTCTTATTCTACTTAGATCTCCCACAGAGTAAGCCACCAAGCTTTATATTACATATAAGTAGGTAGTTATTGCCGCCAATGTACAATCTTCCTAAATATAATTTGGTTACTGTTTTGTACAATAACTACTACCAGATCATGACTATTACAAATAAAGTTTAAATCTTTCTTAAATTTTAAATATGTTTAATTTACTTTTTTAATTTGATAAATATTGAAGACTAAAATGATCAAGTATCTTGTCACTTTTAGTCGTGGTATATGGGGTGGCCATTGTAGGATAAAGGCGCCCTCAATTTATCCAGACTCTTTTTTGCCAAGCTGTAGTGATCTTAGAGTATATAAATAGAATTTATATTTAGTATTTCTGTAAATACTCTAAGGTAGTGATAGTCCGTAAGTAATACGGCCGTTGACTGGCAAGTCAGTGGGTCTCAGGTTCGAACCCAAGGCGCACCTCTGACTTTTCGTAATTTATGTGCTTACTTCTACTAATTATCACTCACTCCGTGCCTCGTGCCTCGTAGCACGTAAAGTCGTTGGCCCCTCTCCGGTCGTATCGGAATGCCGTCCCATCGGACTATGAGCACTCTCATACGCACTGTGTTTGCGCACACTATTATATATCTCCTGCGTAGACTGCGTTGACGAAACTCAATTGAGACTAGCTGCTGTAACCGAAATTCGGTCAGGAGGACATTAGGGCTTTTTTTGACGTCAACGATAAAGATTTTTACCAACATAACCGTTGTTCGATTTCTGGCGCCCCCAATTTTTGCACTCTTTTTTGCCAATCTGTACGCGGGTGAAGGTACCTTTGTCTTTCGTCCTTGTCCTCTAGGTGGCGCCGCTGGCAACTCAAGTTCTTGAAGTACCAAGTGAAATTTCATGGATCTCGGGAAGGTAATCTCATTTTTCATGTGTTGTGTCATTTATAATATTGCACTGCTAGAACAGCCTTAAAGACACGGCGCAGCACACGCTAGAGAACCACAAAAAATTGGGAAAATTTGGTTTAAAATACGGAATTTTAGAGGCTCGTAACATCTAAAGTATTGTTTTTGTTTATTATTATGTACAGCAATAAGTTTAGATAACGAGACAAATCGATATAATGCTTACAGCTTGGCTAAAAAGAGGATGAGGTGAGAGCTGTAAGAAACTAAAAATAAAAGTCTTAAAAACTAAGTTTGTGAGTACTAAAATAACTTAAAAGTGATTCATTTAATTATATTTGATGACTAAAAATTCGTCATAGAATTATGTAAGTACGAAATAGAGTCTGGCCAACGAAAGCTGACCATACAAAAGAGCGGCAAATTTAAAAAATCAACCTAAAACCTTTCTGTAAACACCCGAGTCCTGAATCTTTATCAGAAAACTTCTTTGATACTTTTCGCCGAAGCACTGAAGGTTTTCAAACAGAAACAAAATTAAAATTATTTGGTCAGTTTCGTTGGCCCCAGACTCTAGCTTGTATTTTTATTGAATCTCTAGTATGAGAAGTGGCAGTGGCCAGTGGCACCCCCAATTTTTGCAGATCTTTTTGCCAAACTGTAGTTTTGGTTGTACAACATCTAATAGCGACAAAATCTTGTTTCTCCGTTTGTGTGGAACATATCCGGCATGCGCAGCGTTAAAGGCTGGAATAATTAAATTAGGTGCTAGTTAAAGTATTTTTTACCGTTTTATTATAAAATAAAAATTCACGCTTTATGATGAAATATTTATATTTTTAAGGAACGTTTTAGATAAATCACTTCCCTTCTGTTTTTTATTGGCTATTCTTGAGCCAAACTGTAAAGCTCGTTTAGGTAAAATAACTGCCTCAGTTAATCCAAGTTGGAATGCAACTAGTCTAAGCATGAGTTTGTCTCCTATACCAATACTTAAATCTTCACTGGGGAAGCATCTGTAAAATATCAAAAGCATATTGGTACATTTAGCAATGACATAATATCTTCCAAATTGGAATTTCGTAACTAGTATCTACCTATACCAGGCATATTGTATTTTTTAAATACTTCGTAAGTTTCATCCAAATTAAATTTTCCTATAGTTAAGTACATCTCGTAAAAGTCTGTATTCCAATTTTCGTTGGGATCTTAAAATTTTTGAAAATGGAATAAGTAATAAGTATAATAGCCCAAAGTACTGGCTGTCCTTGCTGTTGTAGCTTTTAAAATTTTAAAATCGGATACTATCTTGCTCCTACTTGCACCTACACTCTACAGGTTATATAAGGAAGAGACGCCATTTTCAATCCCATTCTTTATTCGCACGGATAGAATGTAGTTTTTGAATTGTTGCATAACAAACAAACATAAAAAAAATCTATTCTCTTTGTAATATTACTTTAGACGATATACAGATACTGACCTTAACCATGGTTTTAACAGCAACACATATTTTGTAAAATCCTCATCTAAATATGGCATTCTTGGTTGTCTACCATGATCACATATCACTCTGTTATCACGGGCTAAATTCCGAAATGATATCCTTTTCCAGTCTAGTTGTAATTCTTTGCTAAGCCCTAGCCAGCTATGGCGTTTAAAAGCATTTCTATGGCGGATATAACCACCAAATAATTCATCAGCGCCAGAACCTACTAATAAAATCTAGAATCAGATAAAACTATTTTTAATATAGGTAAATTACAACATTTAAAAAAATATATATAAATACACACTTCATTTTTATAATTACCCTGCTGGTTGATGTGTCGGTAGAGTCCTGGCCTCTAGCAGCAAACCATAAAGCTGTGCCAAGACTTTCATCTAAAATTGTCTTTCGAGGATAAATAAGATCTCCTATAATAATCTCTTGAAGTCTTTCCACTTCAGCCTTTGGCACATCAACTTCTCTAAAGACCCATTTCCTATAATATCATTATGTTATTTGATTTTACGTAAAAATATGTAAATACGTTTTTAGACGTAAAAATATACATACAATAAGTACTTATATTATACTAAACTACTATTTAATTATTTTAATTTAACTTATTTAGCCCTGTGAGTTGAAAGTGGTTTGAAATTTCAATCATTTCTGGTCGGTGGCTTAGTGGTCAGACCGTAGGCACGGTACGCCGAAAATCGTGGGTTCTATTCCCATCTGTATCAATTGTTTTTTCAAATTTTTTATTAAATAATTTATTTTAATTGCCCAGCAGTCTTCTGGCTGAAATGATGATGATGAATCTAACTTATTTAATTATTTTTATTTTATACATACCTTCCTGGACATAACTTTTGTAATTCCTGCAATGATTGTTTGCCTGTTAGTCTATCAGGAACTTCATAAGTAGCATTGTCATCTCTTTTAAATGCAACATTAATAAGGTCAATACATTGTTCTTTTGGTAAATATTTATCAGCTATTACAGCTAATATTGTACAATCCAAGCCACCAGAGAACAGTACTCCAACTGTACAATGACTACACACACCACTTTTATTATTCAAACACTCTTTGCATCTCTTTGGTTGCCTGTTCAAACGCAATTTCATACTGTTTTCTAATAATTCGGTGACTTTTAATACTGTTTCTTTGATAGTCAAATGATCCAATAATTTCTCCATCACTGTTAATTTACATTTACTTTGTTGAGCAACTGATTCTATGTACGTCACAACATCATCCTAAAAAAATAATAATTATAACTTTAAGAAATAATAAGTACACAGAAAATAATATTAATGAGTTTTTTATCATAATATTACCTTCTTTGTAAAGTCCTCTACATCATAGTCAAAATGAAACTCATCATCAGGTAAACTTTGTTGAATCTTCAGCTGAGTTAACCAATCATCCAGGGTTAATTCTGCTCTAGTACATAACTCATCTCCCCAAGGATATAGTTTCATTTTATTTGTAACTAAATTTAAAACTTGGATATGTGTTGCAGGTACTTCAATACAGTCATAATCACTTCCTAAAACATTACTTATAACAATGGAATTCTTATTCTTATGAAATAATAAGGTACTTCTTCCAATTCTGTCTCTCATAAAATACAGCTTTTTAGTTAGCTTGTCATAATATATTATAGCAAATGGTCCTTTCAACTGTTTTAGTTGCTTTATAATATTTGCTTCCTAAAAATTATAACAAATTACAGTTAATAGTATTGGTACATATGAAAAGAATTTTAACATTTTCAAGATGAGAATATTGAAAATACTTACTTCATTGTTATTTAATTTATTCATGATCAATTGAGTATCACTGACATTGCTATCCCATGTTTCGTCAAATATATCTCCATTATACAATAGCAGGGCTCGTTCATTTTCCATAGGCTGAGGAGTAAGCTGAAGACCTTGCATCCACAGTACTGCACCACAAAAAAACGCTTGTATACTGTCACCCAAGCTCCTTTCTAAAGTTTGTACGCAGTTAGGACCTCTATTTATAATGCGGTTTAATACTTTATCATCCTAAAAATATTATAATTTTAAAACACAACAATACATTTTTTAAGGTTAAGTATTATGTATTTATTGATATCACAGACTTTAACTGGCATGTTATTTGAGTAACAAATTTCGCACAATATTCCACACATTTCCTAGTATAAACTTTGTACTTAGCAGTAAACAGTTTACTGTAAACTTTAAACTAGATAAACTAAATACAAACAAAGCAAGGTGCAAGTGCTGGTGCAAAGCAGATTTTTAGCAGATCAATTCAAAAGTCAAAACAAACATTAACAATGTCATTGACTTGACAGACTGACAATTAGTGACAATTGAGTTGACGTCTTGAGACGTCCGTCAATCAATCTGTCACCACCATAAGGCTCGGGTACACGCTCCATTTTGCCTTCGAAGTCCGCACCCCACCCCAATATTATAGGCATGCATGACATGACGACTGTACAAGAAGACGGAACATCGTATTAGCGTTGACCGGTTGATCGTGCAGCAGTGACCAAAACCGCGCTTCTGGGCCTGCACAACGGATTTGTGTATAGGCATCAAATTAGTAGGCATTAGGCAATCAGTAATATCTAGGTATGTTCGCAGGCATGATGGAGTATTGGAGTGTGTGGCCGGGCCATTAGCATCAACTTTGATAGATTCAATCGTGGATTCAATACTCTATAGTCTTTGTTTGTTTGTATTGACTCATGACTGTCATCTCAGGATTCAATTCAATTTGTCAAAAATTGATCCAAATATCTTGAAGAATACGAGTTAAATATTAGATATGTTGTTTGGAAGACTATAAAAATGACTTCCACCGAGAAAGATCCTGAAAAAAGTGAACAACAGCCAGAAGGAAAAACTGAAAACGTGGAAGATGAGAAAGCTGTTCTTGATGAATATATAACTAACCTAGAATCTAGGGTAAAACAAAAATCTGAACTGAGAAATCAGAATCTAAACTGTGTACGTCCGCCAGATAATTACTTTTCTAAATTGGACTCTGGATTAAAAAAGAACACGACTTTTGTAAAGAAATTGAAGTCCTTCAGCGCTACACAAATTGATGCACTTCTAAAAGATTTTAATGCTCTAAATTTAACTAAATACATTTCGGAGGTGGCAGCAGCGATCGCTGAAGCTAAACTGAAGATGTCCGATATTGCAGCTGCTATTAATTTATGTTCAGCTCTCCATCGCACTTATGCAGATTTCTCAACAAATTTCTTTGAAAATTGGCAGAAGATTTTAACATTTAAAGCTACAGATAAAATAACCAATTCCTCTAAATTGCGTGTAGATATTAGATTCTATGCTGAGTTAGTTGCTGTGGGCATATTCACAAATAAAACTGGATTACCTTTGTTGGGTAATGTCCTTACAGTTTTAATAAATATGGACAAAGAGGAGCACAACAATATACCAATACTGTTGTCATTTTGTAAACATTGTGGTGAAGACTATGCAGGTTTGGTACCTAAAAGAATCAGAGATGCTGCAGAGGTAATTGTATTTGCTGTTAATTGTATTTTAAAAAATATTTATTCTCTTTGCTTAGCTCAAACTGATGACAATTTGTATTTATTTTAGAAATTTAATGTGACAATACCACGAAATACATTTTTACCAGCTGAGAAACAGACAGCTGTGAGGACCCTTCTCAAGGACTATTTCATGTCCTTAACTAAGCATTTATTAGCTGAGCGGGCTCAGCTGCAAGCACTGCATGCTGCCAACCAAAGGACCTTGCACACCAGAGGGGAACTGTCACAGGAGAGAAAGGACCAATTAGAACAACACCAGGTAACATTTACTTCTATCTTGTAAAGTTTTTGTTAAGTTACAATTTTCAACGTTAAACCAAATAAATAAAAAGGTTAAATGTTTAGCTGCTTCTATGTTCCAAAATTATTATATTTATATATTCAACAAAAGAAAACCATTCTTTTTTTTTTATCTGTGTTTAATATATAAAATACAATACATTTTTCATTTCAGGCAACATATGACAAGTTACTGACCGGGGCACAAAGTTTTGCAGAAGTCTTGGGGGAGGAATTAGGTGAAGCTGGGGATCCTCCTACCTTAACACTGACAGTAACAGAGACTCAAGGCACTGTGACAATTGGTGGTAATGAAGAGTTCACCATGCAAGCTGGCACAGATCCCTGGCAGGATGAAGATACTAGGACCTTTTACACTAGCCTACCAGATCTGAAAGTTTTCATGCCTAACTATCATATGAAAGAAGTAAGTACCAAATCAAATTCAAATTACATTGGACTCCAAGACATGTCCAGCCTTTTCTGTCCTTCTGTCCGGACGGATAAAAAATATTCATTTAAAAAAACAATATAGTAGCCCACCGGTATCGGGACTTGGGTCCAAGCTACCGGTGGTCAGGGCTCTAGAAAGAGGAACCTCCTAACTATGCGAACCGTGTCCAGGAACCGCCCTCTACATCAAGCCCTTGATCCTTATTACTATTATCAGTAATTACCAGAAAATTATGAAGCCTTACATTTATGGTAACATTAATAATTGTCTCTATTAGCAGGCTGTTAAGAGTAAAACAGAAACTGTAACAGAGGAAATGTTGGATGAAGATTTGAAAGAGGATGAGTTGAGTGACAATGAAGGACCCCCAACAGTTCCTGACATGGAGCAGGAGGAGGCACAACCTTCCAATGTATCCAACAAGTTTGTATATTTTATACATTTGTTTGACTCCATAAAGGTTTTACTATAATCTAATATTCTTATAGACAATAATGTATTATTGCTTTTTTTTAAAGGTATGCTTTGGACGCCTTTTTGAATGAGCTACCAAACTGCATCAACAGAGAACTAATTGATAATGCTGCTGTTGATTTTGTCCTGAATCTCAATACCAAGAATAATAGAAAGAAACTGACAAGAGTTCTCTTCAGTGTTGCCAGAACTAGACTTGATTTACTACCATTCTACTCAAGGTTTGCTGCTATACTGTATCCAGTTTTACCCGATGTCTGTGCTGATTTGTGCCAGATGTTGAAACAAGACTTCAAATATCATGTTAGGAAAAAAGATCAGATCAATATTGAGTCCAAGGTAATTTATAACTACTTTGTTTAGTTAGTATAAGAAGACAATATTTTTTTTAATTGTTTCTTTAATTTATTTTCAGATAAAAGTTGTGCGTTTCATTGGTGAGTTGGTTAAGTTTAGTCTCTACTCAAAAATGGAAGCCTTGTATTGTCTGAAAGTACTCTTACATGATTTCAAACATCATCATATTGAAATGGCATGCAATCTCCTTGAAACTTGTGGCAGGTTCCTGTATTGTAATCCAGACACGCATCAACGCACTATGATATACTTACAGCAAATGATGAGAAAAAAGGTATACTTGTAATGTCGATGTGCTTATAAAAAATATTTTTTATTCATCTTGTAACCTTGAAACATTGTTTTCAGACTGTATCAGCACTAGACTCGCGTTATGTAACGCAAATAGAAAATGCATTTTACTATGTCTGTCCACCCGAAGCACCTGCTCAACCTAAAGAGGAAGAACCGCCTATGCATCAATTCATTAGAAAAGTGCTCCATGAGGATCTACAAAAAAGTAATGAGGAAAAAATATTAAGACTGATGCGAAAATTGAATTGGGAAGATCCAGATACTGCAGCTATAGCTATACAGCATCTAGCAGGTGGATGGAGAGTTAGAGCTAGTGCCAGGAGAGCCCTGGCGAGACTGACGGCTGAACTAGCCGCGTGGCAGGAGGCTGTAGCTCCTGCAGTAGTAGACACTATCCTTGAAGAGATAAGAGTCACCATGGAAGACCCTCATCCTAGATATAATCAGAGGAGAATAGCTACTGTCAGATATCTTGGAGAACTTTACAACTACAAGTTGCTAGACTCGCGCGATGTGTTCACCGTTTTATATTCTTTCATAACATTTGGAGTAACAAATGACCACAGTACTGTTTCTCCACTAGACCCTTCAGACAATGTGTTCAGAGTTAGGCTAGTCTGTGCCCTTCTAGAGACTTGTGGCGCATATTTTAATAGCGGTTCTAGTAAAAAACGATTAGATTACTTCTTGACATTCTTTCAAAATTACTACTGGTTTAAATATTCGGACCCCCATTGGACTGATGATAACATGTTCCCTATTTATGTTAATTACATATACCAAGAATGCTTGACAACGCTCAGGCCTAAGTTGACGTTGTTTACGAGTTGGCAAGAATGTAAGGATGCTATAGAAGAATTACGTGTGACATTGTATCCAGAACTAGGCGAAGAAGACAATGATAATGATGACCAAGGTGATGACAGTGTCAACGAAGGATTAGACACTATTATTGAGACTGACGACGAAACAGATAATCCTCAACTTCCTGAGGAGAGCTCTGATGAAGAGCCCACAGAGAATACTGGGAATGACGACAGTGAAGTACAGCCAAATGATGAAATAACAATAGAGCCAAGAAGACCTGCTCCAAAGCCCGTAAGTAATTCGTTTGTTCAAAAACCGCCGCGACCGCTTCAACTTGGTCCTTTTAAAAAGCATGCTTATTTGCGTCTCCCTCACTCAGTGGAAATACTAACACAGGCAAAGTTACAGCGATATTACTGTTTCTAGACGGCTATACAGTACACTAGCGGGGAAGAGTCATGCATATGCGCACCTAAATGCTATGACAATAAAAGATTTTTATGTATATTTTTAGGTTGAAGATGTTGAATTCGAATCGGCTTTTGAGAAGATGGTGATGGAAAATATAGCGGAACGTCAGCGTGAGACCAGGCCCCAACAGAGAGACATTGCTGTTCCTATGACTTGTCGACAGACTACGAAAAAAACTTATGAGCAACTATTGGTATGTATCTAACAAACAAGATAAAACCATATCATTGGCAATTTTTCGTCGCTTGATCTAAAAATTTCAACCTTTTCGTAAAAACGAAACAAAAAGTTCTTAAGAGTTTCCTTTATCTCCAGGATTATTAATAGAACTAAAAATTTTCTTACGACAGCAAAGCGAAAAGCTAGATGGTTCGCTCCAATCGAATGAGCTTAACGCAATAGAATTCAGCAGAGCAGCACAATGCATGCTCTATCTGAAAAAAAAAATTGTTCTGTGCATTTATTTTAATTTTTATTGTTAATTCTACATTGAGTTCAGTTCAAGTTAAAGCTATTGGAAGGTAATTTTTGTCTAATATAATGGCAGTAGTAAGAGCAATAGTACATGCAGTAAACTGTGCTTATACTTACATTAAATTTCTTTCACAGCAAGGTAAAGAGGGAGTTGAGTTTGTGTTGATGGTTCGGAAAGGAACTAAACCACAATACAAGTCCTTCAACGCGCCACCTGAGCTCGCGAGCAATCTGCAACAGCAGGCTCTAGCGGATAAGCAAGAAATGGAGAGGATGAAACTGTAAGTATGAATATAAGTTCAAAAGATGTTATTCCAATGACCTTCAAAAAAGTTTAAATGAGTCCAGGCTGAAATTTAAGGACGCAAAAGTTTTCTCGCGGCTTTCATGTTTATTAATAGCAAAATGAACTCTATTGACTTGCAACATTTCAGATTAACCTTGAACATTTCTGAGAGGCAAGAAGAGGAAGAATACAGCGCCGAAAGCGGAGGAGGCTCAGGCGGTAGTGGAAACCCAAACAGAGGACAACATGTTCGACAAAAATATCAACATCCAAAGGGAGCGCCAGACGCAGACTTAATATTCGGACCTAAAAAATTTAAATAACTAACTAAATTCTTAACTTACAAGCAACTGTTTGATATCCACATTCCACCTGTGGTGCTGGTCGTGATCTTGACTTGTAAAAAATAGATATGAAAGAGGAACAGTTTTTCTATGTGTTGTATGTTATGTACTATATTTTTCAGACAATAAATGAATGATTTATTATAATTATATTTTATTTTTCCATTTTCTTGATATTCACACACAACTAGAGCATGTTCAGACACTGTTACTCATTGAAGGGCTTCCTGTTGTGTGTAGATTAAGCAGGGCTTACAGCGCGGCGAATGGTGCAGTACTCACGCACCAAGTAGCAGCGATAGCATAGCACAGCATCTGAGTTTTTAGAATTTTGATATATAATTTTGGTTGATTTTTGGCTACCATACAACTACGATAACAAAAAAAATAAAAATCCTAAAAATCTTTGGTGCTAGGTCCCAGAGCAACAGTGAGCCCAAATAGCAAGTGTAACGTGTCACATTACGCCGGCCTGAGCCCATACTGTTACAATTTTAATACCCTATCGGGTAGAAGCAATAGTTGTTTAGGCGCGTAATAAGCATTGGTGAGGGTTCCCCCTACAGTTACCCTCCGGCTTCTATAATCTTAATATAGCTTACCCTAGCCGCCTTTACTATTTGGTTTCTAGTGTGTTTACGATCTAGTAAGAAGCTATTCTACCCCCTAGGGCTACTTAGACTCTATACTCTAAGGCTACTTCGATATCGGTTGGTTTTCAATGGCTACTACAATTTATTATTGTGTGATAAATTGTGTGCAGCGTGTGTTAGAGGGGCACTAAGGTCACTTATCTATTAAACACACAGTCTTTCTAGAGTCTTGCTCTAGGTAGTGAAGTCCGACACAATTTTTTGAAATACGTATAAAAAGACATGGTTTCAAAAAAGTCCGAGAAAAGCAATATGGCTAAAAAATAAATTTACTGTCTGTCTGTCACTAGTGTCACTACTGTCAATTTTCTTTGAGCGCGTACCGCGTACCGGTCGTTTAATTTATTTAGTGGGTTTTTGTAATTTTGAGTACGCTAAAATTTGATTTTATAAATGAATTTCTAAAGTTATATTATTAGTAGAACCATAGTGTTGAAAAGCAAGTGATTTAGCCAACTTGGATAACCTATAGTGCACGATGGCAGACGACGATTTTAGCAAATTGTTGCAACAAGCTGAGCAATTGACTACTGAGATCGAAGGCAACGAAGAGTTGCCGAGGGTTGAGCGTTCTTTGGGCCAGGTGCTAGAAGCATCTCAGGAGCTTTATTCAAGAGTCATCCAATCTGGAGCGAATGATATTCAAGCGTAAGAACTTGTTGAGTTTGTAAACACAATATTAGCGTCAATCATAACTTTTTAAAGTTCATTAATTTTGTACGTTACTTTTCAGTCATCTCCTATTTGGTTCAAAAGGCATAGATCTTCAGCAGATATCTCAAAAACTTGAAACACTAAGCTCCAAACGTACTTTCGAGCCTCTTCAACCTATAGCAGACTCTGATATCGAGAGTTTTCTTAGAAATGAAAGGGAAAATGCAATTTTATCACTCATTGATGAGGTTAACAAAAATGTGAGTAAAATTTTTTGTATGTACCTATTTCTCATTAAAAAAATTTACTAGTCTGAAGCCTACAACACTTTGTTGGGATGTGAATTATCAAAACCTTTCAATAGCAAATTAATGCATCAATATAAATTTGAATTGTATAACATTCTAACATTTATCTTAATTTTTAATTTTAGTCATTACAAACAACAGAAGATCAAAAATGGGAACACATGATATCAGAGTGGAACAGAGAAAAGATCAAGTTAATGAATGCCATGATAGGTCCTTCACAAAATTGGCTAGACCTAAAGAGGACACCTGAGCCTCCTAGCATAGCTGATGCTCCTAAAAAGTTTGGGCATTCCATGCTAGACAACATAGAGGCTGCTTATGCTAGACAAGTTCATCAATACAACAAACTGGTATTCCAAGGATCTAAATCAAGAACGGCTTTGCATCAGAAATTTGCCCAAGTGGCAGAAGAATTCAATGATCCTGTAAGATCATGTTCATGTGTTTTTTAATAGTTTTACTTGTAATCAATCTTTGCAAATTTTATAACATTTTTAAAAAGCATTAATACATGTAAAGCAATCTTTTAAAGTATGAATATGAATATTATAAGTAAGAATATGGGATCTTTTGCACCCTTGCAGCACATATAAAATTAACAATGAATTTTCTACTGTGTCTAATTTCTTGACTTTTTATGTAGTGCAAGCTTAGCTTAATAAGTTATTAATTTTGTTTTGTATCTGCCACTTATTTATAATGTTAGAAATAAAAAGTCGGTTTTAAAATGTAAATATTTCTAATTCTAGAAAGTAAAAGAAATGTGGGAGATCATAAAGACTATGGCCAACATTCCAGCACTAGTGAGAGATGAAGATCCACTGAAGGCTCGGGGTAACTCTACCATCCAACAGTGCCTTGTTGGACAAGGGAAGAAATATTTAGAGAAGAGGTACTCTGACTTTGATGGTTTTATTTTTTAAATTAACTAACTTTTTTTTTCTGATTGGGATAGAATTGTTTTTTATTTCTTTTTTGTATTGGTATTTAGTGTTGCAATGTGTGTCAATGTTACTTCAAAAGACTGGCTGAATTTGGTTCATGTTGACTACAATTTATTTTCTTTACCTTGTGTTTCCTACATATTTTTTTATTATTAATGCAGTCTTGTTTCTATCCATCAGATATAAGCAGTACATGAGTGATGTAGTCCGCGCCAACCCTGCAGCAGCACTGCGTGGGGGTGAACCCGGTACATACCCATTAGTTCGGGGCTTTGTAGGCCTTCGTCTGCAAGGACAGAATGTACAGGTGTTGACTGATGGAGTTATAGACGAGCGCCCGCTCTGGCCCATGGTGTATTATTGTCTTAGGAGTGGCGATGCTAATGCTGCATTGCACTGTTTGAGGAAGGCTGGGTAAGTGTATTTAGGGCTACCCTATATATGTGTTTTGCACACTGTTTTAAACCCTCATTTATCTAGCTACATATATCTAGCATATATTAAATTAAGAGATTTCCTTTTTCAAATTCAGTATTAGTATTATGAAGTTTTTCTAAAACAATTTTTTTTTACAGTCGAGATCACGAAGAATTTGTATCTGCTTTGGAAGAGTACATCAAGAATCCAGAAAAGCCACTTAGTGACAAACTACAGACTGCCATTAATTTCCAGTATAGAATCCAAGTGCGCAACTCTACAGACCCTTACAAAAGAGCTGTAAGTATGGCCACAACATTTATCGTCAGCATAATTTTAGTGTTTTGCAATAAGTATATTTTATTTTATTGATTTAATATTTTATTTATAGAAAGTAACTTAAAATACAAATAAGCAATACTAACTAAAACTATCTAGTATACAAATCTAATTACCTTAAAAGAAATAAAGAGAAATAAAACCAATAAATTTATTGTTGTGTTTTGTAATTATAATATCTTAGATGTTGGCTACATTGAAGTTATTTCCCTGACTACAAAATTTCATTTATCTTCTGTAGTTATTTAGTATCAATTTGTTTACCTTTGTTTCGTCGGTCTGACTCTCTGTGTATTCGGTATTTTGTTTACACCGTTTGCGTTTGTGCGTTATGCTGCGTACAGATCAAATTGTAACCAACATAACTATAATTACAGGTGTACTGCGTCATAGGTTGTTGTGATGTCAGCGACGAGCACTACGAAGTGGCGCGAACAGCTGACGACTACCTCTGGCTGAAACTGTCCTTCATTAAATCACGCACCAATAACGAGACTGAATCATTCTCCTATTCCGACCTCCAGAAGATGATCTTAGAAGAATATGGTACATTATTTTTAATTACTCAAACTTAAACTTTTTGACATGGGAATTAAGTTTATTTCAGAATGACTCAATTGAAATGATTTGTTTAAAAGTATTTATGTTCTTCAATAAGATCACTTACTAGACATTTTTGTTCTTATATTTGTAGGTGAAACACATTACCATGCATATGAGAAACCAGTTGTTTACTTCCAAATGTTGACACTGACTGGTCAATTTGAACCTGCTATAGAATTTTTATCAAGAATACCTAGGTAAGGCTGTATTTTTGTAAATCCATCATCCTTCCCACATCCAATTTTTTAAACTACAAAACACCCTATTATAATATTATGGTAAGGATATACATACACTATTTTAATGAGTC
Organism: Protodeltote pygarga; assembly: GCA_936450705.2. NCBI lineage: Eukaryota > Metazoa > Arthropoda > Insecta > Lepidoptera > Noctuidae > Protodeltote > Protodeltote pygarga. The sequence goes on along the minus strand of OW388250.2, from coordinate 12,627,626 downwards.
GTAATTGTTGCAGATTTCAAGTGCATGGTGTCCACATGGCTTTGGCTCTTCATGATGTTTATATGTTAGGCACACCACGTAATGTACAAGCTCCTTTATGTAAGTATGGATCGCTTATAATCTCTATCTTATCTTATTATGAGTATTTCAGTATAACAGCAAGACACTATGATTTAACCTATTGGCCTAATGGCTGATAGTCTTGTTGCCATATATGTACCTATGGAAAAATCCAATAAAGTTTATATTACAGGATTCCTGGTTTGATACCCTTAATCAAACCCTTCCCATATATTTAAAAGTAATATAATAATAATATTATGTTATCATTACAGTGTCTGTGGATACGGACGATCCCGCTCCACTTCGGCGACTGAACTTAGCGAGACTGTTACTCCTGTATGTCAGAAAGTTCGAGCTCACAGACCCTTCTGATGCTTTACATTATTACTTTTTCTTGAGGTAAGATTGCACATAATATCACACTCAACACAATTTCACTTATAACATAGTCCAACAGTCCTGGGTAACCTTGAAGGTATTGAGATCATTTCTCACTACATCTGTCCATTTAGTCTTTGGTCTATTTCTAAATTAACAAAATATTTTATTAATATTTATTTGACCACATTTTTTCATGTTTTTAGAAACCTTCAGGATCCCAGTGGCAAAAATTTATTCATGTGTTGCTGCACTGATCTGGCGCTAGAGAGCCGTGACTACGACCTTTTGTTTGGACGAATGGATGCTCTGACCGGTCTACGAAGCCCTGGTTTATTGGACCAATTCAACAACCCGCATATTGATAGCAAAGTATGTAAATTGTTACTTAGAAAATGGTACTGGTTGTTCTAAATGATGACTTATGAAGTTTTGGGAAATTTTGGGAAAGTTTTCGCTGAGCATTAAGATTTACGTATTATCTCTTATTACAGGTTATAGCTTTAAATGTAGCAGAACAGCTGGTAAACAAAGGCCTATTTGAAGATGCTATTACCATGTATGATATTGCTGGGGTAAGTTACGTGGCGTAGTCATTTTTCAAATTATTATTATTGTTAAAAATATGTTTTTGTTAACATGCTGAATTTTTTTGCAGAACTTGGAGAAGGTTCTAGAACTATTCTGTGTGCTGCTAGCGCAAGTGGTGAACAGCGGTGGAGGCGCGGGCGGATTACGTCAGCGACTGTCGCTACTGGCGGAGCACGTGTCGCGCAGACTGCGCTCCGCTGACGGCACCGCGCTGCCGGCCGCCTTGGTTGAGGCGTACACCAAGCTGTGCAAACTCATGACGTTCTTCGATCAGTTCCACAATGAAAACTATGAGGGTGCTTTAGAGGTAACATGTGTGAAGTTTGATTGTCTTGTGGATTGAGGTGTATTATTACAGAAACTGTTTTCTCGGTTTTAATTTGCACTGAAATAGTCACTTTCGGATATCTTGTGCTTTAATGTAAATGTGTTTTTTATATGTACAGTTATTGATAACCTGTGTGTGCAACACATGAATGGAAATAATATAGAGTTTGAATCTCTGTTATTGTTATCGAATGCATGTTTGTCCCAGACCCTGCGCTCGTGCGAGCTGGTGCCGCTGAGCGCGGACGAGCTGGCGGCGCGCGTGTCGGCGGCGCGCAGTGCCCGCGGCGAGCTGCTGCGCGCGCTGCCGGCCGTGCTGCGCGCGCTGTGCACCGTGCTGCTCGCGCACCGCCAGCGCCTGCGCAGCGCGCAGCAGGGACAGCCGCTGGCCGCGCAGAACAATAAGGTGATCCTTGTTGTCATGAAGACTCGCATCGACTTATCTGACGTGTAGTGACTAGATCGATATATAAGCATTTAGCATTAAACTTTCGACTCCCGCAAGGACGCCAGTGTCGAGTAACAATTGATTTCATTTTGTGTCTCATAAAATTACACACCCGAGAATTTTAAGGTATAAAAGACCAGTCTTGGAAGTGAAATTGCCACAAATTTTGTGTGCTCTTATAACTCTATGTTTATTGATACAAACATTTGTTGGTTACAGCAAGTGGAATGGCTACGAGAGCAAGCTGAAGTACTGAACACATTTGCAGGCAATATCGCTTACAGAATGCCCGGCGATACGTACAGCCAGTTAGCACAAATGCAAATACTGATGCATTAAAATTATCTTGTGTTGAGAGAAAAAGTTCGTGTTGATTACGTAATAAATGTTTTTAATTTATTGTGTCTTACTTGTACTTATCATAAATTTATTCATACTTAGGCGGAATTTTTTTTCCTATCAAAATCAGTCTTCTATTCTATACACTGTAATAGATCCTTTCTGCAAGCTGCCTTCTAACCTCTATACCTATATACAGGTCATTGACATTATCATCAGGCATCTCAGTTATTTCATTTATAATCGGCATAGGTTCAGGGTCCACATAGGGCTCTGGATCAGGAAGCCCGGCTCTTATGCAAAGGTTATGTAACACAGCACAAGCGTTTATAATCTTTGCTGCTTGCTGTGGTGTGTAATGGAGTGGCCTTTTATGAAGGCACTGCCATCTACCTTTGAGTTTGGCTATACATCTTTCTATGCAAGTTTTAGTTCTGCCTTGGAAGTGATTGTATTGAGAATCAGGTGTGCCTTGAGGTGCATGTAATATTGGTGTCATTAACCATGCTCTTTGAGGGTATTTATTGTCAGCTGTAAAAGAAAAAATATCAATTAAATTGCAGTCAAATATTTTCAATTATCAGTACCTAATTGAAAACTAACTAACCAATGAGCCAACTCATCTCTCCCTGTCGACTGATACTCTCAATGAATGGCCTGATGTTCATTTTGTTCCAAATATATGAACTGCTGGCTGATCCACCAAACCTACAGCACACTGCTATTATCTTTGTATCTGCATCACATATCTGAAAAAACCAAATTTTTTATAGTTCCAACAGGCTTAAGCATAATCTATCAAGAACAGAACAAAAAAAATATTTTACCTAGACAATTTTGAAGAAATTTATTTGCAAAAAATAGGTATTTCAATATAAAAATTGAACTAATACAATATAGGACTCTTACAATTTGTGCATGTATGGAATATTGTCCTTTCCTGTCATAAAATGCCTCCTCATCATCTCTAGGACATACTATTTCAACATAAGTATCATCTAGGCAGCCAATAGTTTCAGGGAAATGATATTTTCTGTAGAACCTGTAAAACAGAAAAAAGAACATGAATATTTTAAGGTTACAGCCCTAATAATATCTATTTGTAATAAATACTAATAACATTATGAGCAGGATTTAAGGGCCACACTATCTCATTGGACTTGTTCTTAATGATATAGATATTATTATGTGTTTTATTAATAAATAAATATACATTTTTTGTGAATTTTTTACATGTTATAGCACATGATAGCTTATTAAATATAATTATTTAATAAGAAAATTTGAAAAAACAATTGATACGGATGGGATTCGAACCCACGATCTTCGACATACCGGTTGCTCAGCGGTTAGAGCGTCGACACGGTATGTCGAAGATCGTGGGTTCGAATCCCATCCGTATCAATTGTTTTTTCAAATTTTCTTATTAAATAATTATAATAAATATACATTTAAATTTCTTTTTATCTTTCAAATAATAAAATTATACCTACAATAAGGTTTGATTATGAACTTAATATTAGTTAAAGAGAACACTTATTGTTTTTGACTGGTGCTAAACTAAGTATCTACCTATTTGTAGCTTTGGATAAATAATACTGAAACCCATAATGTCATAGGAAAATGGCTTCAGTGTGAATCAGTTTCTAATATTTTATACTACATACCCCTCTTTGATCTGATCTCTCTGAGCCACAGAAGTAGGGAATATAATACAATCATTGAGCACCATGTTCAGACTCTCAACCACAATCTTGATAACTCTACTCACAGATTTTTGAGAAATATTAATACTGAAGTCTTTGCCCACAGACTTCTGCTGGGACCCACTTGCCAGGAATGACAGTGTCACTAAGACCTGGAATTAAAATTATGAGTATTATTATTGCAAATTAGAATAAATAATGCCTTTGATTACTTATCTATGATGATTTATTTATATATGTTTATCTTTTTTTCAAGGATACATTATAAACAAGTTTGAGCCAATTTGACCGAACAGTTTCTGTTGAATCTTTCTAAATAGAATTTTATGAAAAGGATAAAAATCTATTGTTATTGTTATCAAAAATATTTCAAATATTCTAAGTCACCTTCAGTGGAAATGGTATTCCATTAGACCTTTGAGTTTTCGGCACCACTGGTTCCAATATTCGCAATATTTCATGGAATACTATTCTATTTATTCCACAATTCTTCATCAAATAAGCGTCAGATAAATTGATATAGTCAGACAAGTCGGTTAAATGCCTTCGAGCGATTCTCTCTTTGTAAGCACTCCCTCTTAACATTTTAAGTTTTATAAGTGTATTCATTTTACACATAACATGTAAAATCGAAGACGAAGAAAAACTTCTCAATTAAACTGAATTGCTCCTTGTTGTTGTTCCTCAGTTCTTCAACGAATGAGTTATTCGTGATTATGTGAAATTCTGAATACAGATTTCAGAATAACATGCCGAATACTAAAAATAAACAAACAAATAATGACACTTGACAGTGTGTGTCAAATATCAATTAGAGATGCTCGATGATCATCGATTTTCGATAATCAAGTTTTTATTATTGTGCCCGACCTTGTATCCAAATATCTTTTATTAATAAATGACTCTACAATACTAAGCAGAATAGTATTGTAGTTAAATTTGAATAGTTGAATAGTAGAATAGTTTATCCAAACATTTTAGTAAATCTCGAATATAAACGAGTATTTACTCACTTTTGAGTATTTATCCGAGTATCACCTTTGAGTATCATCCCTTCTTCTTCTTCTTGTCGAGTCAAGACCCAATTCAAATTTTATTTGACCAGTATGTGGCAACCTCAATAGCTTTGTCCGTAGCCTCATTCAGATCCTGCATGGTACACATTGCTGTACAGGACGGACAGGAAAGCAGGTGGGGCATATCCTGCACAGCCGCTCCACACTCGCACTGCACCCGAGTCCCTTCGATCATACCCCACTTAGCCAGGTTATATTTGCAGCGACCAACAGACGTTCGCAGACGATTTAAAGTCTTCCATATGGGCCACTGCAATTCGTGTCCAGGGGGCAGATGTTCCGCCGGGGTAACTGAAAGGGGTGGAGACGGGTGTTTACTTCGCCACAGTTCACGTCCCTAATGTTGACAGACTTGCGGAGCTTTTTTGACTTTGACAATTACAAACTTACAACAAAGAATACAAAACACAAACAAATCGGTACAATGCGGTAACAAACAAATCAATTTTGGTTTATCTCATAGCTTTCCTAACAGGAAGCCATAATATTTTGTGATGTTATGTATTTGAAATTAGAAGAATATATGTTATGAGCAATAAAAGCCTTAAAATTTGTTAAGATCACAAGTTCACAACAATGGAAAGACGGAAAGCTAGTCCGGAACAGTTAAACATGCTTTTACATTTTCTTGAAGAAGACAAAGAATTAGCCATTGGAAAATTCACAGGACTTGAGGGACGAATTCGACAAACGAATGCTTGGATTAAAATTTGTGAAAAACTTAATGCCAACTCTGGTTTTGGTTCCGGTGCTATTAAAACCCCAGATAAATGGCAACAGGTATTATTTTCTGTCTATTTTTTGTTCATCGTTTGTTTAACGATTTAAAGTTTTTGTGATACCTCCTTATTTCAGACATGGAGAGATTGGAAATCAAATGTAAAGAAAAAGGCTTTCAAAATAAGAAAAAACAGATTCACACCAGGCTGTACAGCTAATACACAACTAACAGAGGCTGAGGAAAAAATATTAAGACTTATATGTACCAATACTTCTGTGTTTGGCCTGCCAGGGGTGCCTGAAACTTCAGCAATTACTAATACAATGGTAAGAATTTTAAAAATGTTGATTAAACACAAAAGCAATCCAACAATTTATTTGCAATATGTGAAGTCTGTATGTGAAAAGAAATGAAAATAATTGCATTCCTATTTTATTACTTAAAAAACCTAACAATCTTAGTATTCTACTTATTAGCTTATTTTTGTAAGGTGTATAACTAGTTAGATTATTATAAATTTACTTTGAGAAATAAAAGGCATTGATTATATTAAAATTATGTTTATAAATAAATAGTCAATAACTCATGTTTCAGATTCCTACTCAAAGTACGGGAACTGGTGACGATATGTGCTCTGTGGACCCTTCTGCTAGCAATATGGTAAGATATTTAAAAAATCTGTGTAATGAATATGAATTACCTACTTACTTGTTTCAAAAAGAAGAATATTTTAGGAGTTAACAACCTCCTAAAACAGTTTCTGAATGTTTGATCACTTAATTGCAGAAATGGCCCTCAGAGTCCCAACATTATTCAGCAGCAGACATAGATATGAGTCTTGCAGCTGCGGTAGTTGTTGACCCTGATGCAGGAATGGGACCCAATGAGGTCACTTCAGCCCCAGTTACTGGTAAACCTCTATGGAAGAGGGGCAAACCAGTTAGTAAGTACTAATAGAATATTCATTAAATACAATAATAATTTAAAAAAACTCCCGATACAAAAAAAGCTCAATTTTTTTTTAGCCAAGAACACCATTTGCATTGGGGGTTACAAAAAATACTAATACAATAAATTAATGATTTACAAAGTTTAAACTTATCACTAAGTTATTTTTGGCCAATCTTTATATGAATGAATTGTTTTAGGGCTTATACATGACAGACTTCTTAATTTAGAGGAAGAAAAATTAAGAATTGAAAAGCAGAAGTTTTTAGAAAAGAAAAGGTGTAATAATATAAAACTAAAAATTGAGAAAGACAGACTTGAAATTGAAAAACAAAGAAATGTTTTATTAGAAAAGTAAGTTAAGTTTATTTATTTATTAAATGTACCTATTTAATTAAAGGTTTGTGTAAATAACTTTATTTATTTAATAATGAATACAATTTTAATGTATGACTCAACAGTGATAAAACAAAATGGTATTAATTTCAAATTAATTTACAAAATAGTTTCAAAATCACAATTAAATGTTTTACATTGTTTCAGGCTCTTAGTTGCTGTTGAAAGTGTGGCGCATCGATAATAATAATTATGCATAATTTTATTATATTTTTATATTAATAATTCTAGGGACTGCAATAATAATAATGCTATTAAATGAGCCATTATGAAGTGTAGATTAAGTTTGTGATATTAAATATTTGTGAAATATGACGGTTGGTTATTTCCTATGAAAACTACCATGATAGTGGAAGCAGGTATACCGGGGCCTAGCTGTTAAACTTTTTGTATCGCCATAAAGCTTCGCGTAATGTTATGAGTTATGACCCGATCTCGTAGATGTATTTCGTGAACAGCAGTTGCTGAAGCCAGAAGAATGGCTAGTAAGGTAAGATTTATTGGCTTTATCTACACATAACAACCCGATGCGACTTCCAGTGTTGTTATTATAATATAATAATAATAATAATGTTTATTTCAAAAAAGTTTGTCTTATTAATAACTATGACAATTTGAGACACACTTAATAAAATAATTAATATTAACTTAGTGTTAAAGATTCATAAATGTTTCTTAGAAGTTTTCTTTTTTTTTTAATAGTTACATTGAGCAGCGGTTCCCAAACTAGGCAAGCCTGTATCTTGGGAACCAAATATATATTATATATTATATTACTCCCCGTAAGTGGCGTTAGTGGCGGGATTACTCAAAGCTACTACAAAATGTGTGGTGCGTTGAAGGATCTCGCGCTTGCAGGCGTTTTAGATTAATTAAAACTTTCCACATGTGGGCCTTATGCGTGCGTCAACAGAAAAGCTCCCAAACCCCGCGAATATGGCATAAATCGACTATATTTAGCAAAATCATTATTTTTGCTTCTTCTTCTTCTTGTCGGGTCAAGAACTCAAGACCCAATTCAAATTTTATTTGACCAGTATGTGGCAACCTCAATAGCTTTGTCCGTCGCCTCTTCAATTTTTTATGCTAAAAATGCCATAAAATTTTACTGGAACGAAAATAGTTGTTTATGATTAGCTGTCATTTGTCACAAGGTTGTCAATCATTGGACTGTCAGTGTCATTCGTATCAAAACAGAAAAGCATGTTTTCTAAAGAGAAAATACAATTTATAATATTGTAGCCTAGTCTCGATAAGAAAATTCATCAAAGTAAATAATTATGGAAAGTAATACCTTAAATCGGGATCTGGTAGGAGTACTTTTCCCTGGAATAGTCAAGAATGACGACAAAGCGATTGCTTGTTTGGGTGGTATTAGAAACATTTCGCAGGTATATAATTGGTGATATATCGTTGTTTCAGTAAATTTAAACATATTCACAAATTACAATCAGTTTTTTTTCTCTACCTCTATGTTTTTTAGGTTTACAGTAATGCTGGAAAAAAGCGTCTTGGGCTGTCCTTTCAGCCAGAAAATCCATTTATAAGAAAGATGTATGGTAATACTAAAAAAGCAGCTGGAGTTTTACTTAAGGTTAAAGTTAAGAAAATCAAAGAGGGCAATGAAATAAAGAAAGAAGTTCTCTCAACAACAGTTGTGGGATGTGTTAAAATCATGTACCGGTTTGAATGTTAGTACTGTTTCATACACACCTATTTAGTAATTTTCAGACATTTTCTGTTCATTTATTCAAAACTTCCTTTTGCCTGTGGTTTCTATGGTTGCTAATGCTCCGAATATCTCTACAAACTTTCACATATTTATTATCTTATGATATTAGTAGGATAGGCTATTTCAATACATTTTTCAAGTTTATTAAATAGGTAGTTTTACTTACTTTATTAATAAACATGGAAACAAGGTATCAGTACATACATCAGTTTTAAGTTTCTATAACATCTAATGTGCTACATAAAATAATGTCAGTAGAATGATTGGCCTTGGACCGTTTTGATACTAACTGGGCCTTTTTATGTTTCAGCCATGTGTGACTTTCAATACCTGGCAGTACATAAAGATCCACAAAGCAGTGCTCCCCCATCTTGTGTTTTGGAAGATATAATGCCTTCAGGAGTAGACACTGTTGATTTCATACTGTTAGTATAATCATTGTAACCAATTTTCTTTATAGTATATTGTTATTTTATTTTTAAGTTTACCATAAATAACTTAAATTCTGTCCTAACTGAACACTGAAACTATAATCATATTTATATTGCTTTTTATGTATGTAATTTGGATCAAATTCTTTATCACAGCGGTTCAGCACCATTTTTGCTTATCCCTGCAAACTTCACAAGGTTCGAAAAACCTATATGCTATGGATATACAGACAAAAGATATCCAGATAGGAATTCACCTGACCGAGACGACAGTGTTCACAACAAGACTAGAATGTTGCGAGGTATTCACGCATCTCCATATACATTTAACCTGAGTGATGAAATGCCAACGGAGCCACATGAAGGTCATATACGACAAAAAGAGCTGAGACGTGATACTTACCCAGGGTTGGTTGAGGAGTTTGAAATTGTTAAAAAGGTAGGCAGGATATTTATAAATACTTTTCAATGCTTATTTTATAAATACTTTTCATAGCTAGTTGAGCAGCATTGCAGATGTTAGGTGCTTGGGTATGGAGAATGTGCAAGTGAAAGCTGTACTTCGGCCCGGAGGTTCGTGGAGGAACACCATCTGGTTTTTAGTCCATGCAAGTTGGACCAAACCCCATCACCAGCCCTTGGTGATGGGGTACTCAAAAGAGTTTTCCACACAACAAAAAAACAGATATTGGGTGCTCAAATATTTAATTGTGTCAATTTTATCTTTGCTGACTTTTACTTTACTAGTAAAAAATGTAAAAGTAAGTTTAAAATATTGAGAAAACCTAATTATTCCCCTAGTTTTTCTTTTTTTTATTACAAGGAATCACTTTACAAAACTCTCATAATGTTTCTTATTTAGTGGATTAATATGGCGGTAAAAATTCAGGTTTTATGGTGATAATTTACCAAGATATTAATCTTAAAAAGAGCATTCACATATCAATGAAAACTAGTTTTTTGTACAAGTTACAGTAGGTACCTATGCATTTAGAAATTAATATCTAAATAAATCTACCAAAAACCACAGATAAAGAAAAGATTTTATTTATCATATTCAATTTTTTTTTAGATGCTTGAAGAGAGACCAATTTGGTCACTGAACTTGATTAGGTACCATACTAAGATTCGTGTAGTTAATCTGAAGGTGATCATGCCGTGTTTAGCTCTGTACATGAAGACGGGGCCGTGGAGATCCATGTGGGTGAGGTTCGGATATGATCCTAGAAAAGAGCCTGGCGCCAGGATATATCAAACTTTGGACTTTAGGTTAAGACATGCAGGTAAGTTTTATGTAGCCTTGTACCTACTAATACTTATTCTATGCCTTAACCATAAAGGAGTATAACAATAAATGGCCTCAACATTAGTTGGCTTGTTATCTAACCCAAATTATGTTAGTCTTTTATGGATTAACTGCCTATCTGACCCTCTTAGACATACAATATATTTAATTCATTATAGTCGTTTTACAACTTTGCTTCTCTACTGTGTGTTACAAATGTATCACTTACTGTAATCCTAACTTAATCGTAACATAATTATTGATGTAATATTCGTACTACCCAGTGGCGAAGCGTGGGTTTTTGCCGCCCGGGGCAGACTGAATACTCGCCCCTCCCCATTTAAATGTTAGTCAGTTTTCCAGTGAAGTCAGAGTTTCATCATACCATTCCATATCAAAGACTTCATCTCGCTTCCTCTCTTTCGCATCCTTACGGTTTCGCTTGGCACGTAACAGTTTCTACGATCGCGATTTGGGAGATTTTTAAAATTTCAAATTTTAAAAATCGTGGCGTTTGCCGCCGCCCCAAGCCACCCGAGGCCATCCATCCCCCCCTGCACCTAAGCTACGCCACTGACACTACCTATCTATAATATAAATTCTACTTGTGCTAATAAAGGAGCAATATTGGTTCAAAAATATATTAACGTGTCATCATTTTCCTAGCGGGCGTGCGGTCCATAGTAATGTCTCAACAAGACTTGCCAATAGAACGCGAGCGACAACTTAAAAGGAAGACGTCGGATTTAGCCACGTCCACATCCGAGGAAATAGCGGAGGGAAGCGTGTACTTCCGGCCAGGCCTGACGCCTACTCAAAGACACATATTTTATCAGGTAGGTAATGAGGAAAACTGTTTCAAGGTAACGAGGAAAAATGTGTTGTTGTTTAAGAATATGTTTCTTTTATTTGTATTTTCTATGTTCTAGTAAATTAGCAATCGTTTTTAGATTCTTAGGAAAATATAAGAACACTAGTTTTTACCCGCGGCTTCGCTTGCGTTAATTTAGAACTCGTGGCGCCATCTATTATCATTAGAATGTTATTGTTCTTTTCCACGTGAACAGGACTTTTTTTGGGATGAAAGGTACCTTATGTCCGTTTCTGTACACCTGAGTCCTGACAACGTATATGCAAAATTTCTAAGTCTCGCATTTAATAGCAGCTTTCGCCCGTGGCTTCATCCGCGTGGCTTATGTGTTATTCTGATGTATAAGCTATATTACTGTAAAATTTCATCAAAATCAGCTCTGTAGTTTTTGCGTGAAAGAGCAACAAACCTCCATCCATCCATCCTCAAAAACTTTGACATTTATTACATTTTTTTATTTATTTTGATATTCATTTTTTAACCCTCCGACGCCAAAAGAGGGGTTCTGTTATAAGTTTGACGTGTCTGTGTGTATCTGTGGCATCGTAGATCCTAAACGAATGGACCGATTTGGATTTAGTTTTTTAAAGTATGTTGTTTTTTGATGTTTTATGCTGTAAGACACTAGTGACACACCTGACACGATGTATAAGTAGGTAGGTCAATAATCAGATTCGCTTACAACAACAGATCCATAGTGCTTTCGAACGATGAGCGTTCAACGATCAATAATCATCTTTGTTCCCAGTACTGTGACATACAAATACCTGAAGTACAAGAGATCTTAGCGGCCGAGCCTCCTCCCGGTTACCTCTGCCATGAGAAGCGCGGCTGGCTACCGCCCAACACCGACGAGGCCGCTCGCGACCACATCTTTAGATATGTCAAAGATGCGCTCTTCAATTCTAGCCATCCTGACTTGAAATATGAGGTATGTTATTTAATATTATTATTCCATTTATTCATTTATAATACTTATAAAATACATTTTTAAATATATATAAAAAATAAAAATATATAAGTATTTAAAAATATAAAATACTTAAAGTAGCCCACCGGTATCGGGAACAGGGTCCAAGCTACCTGTGGGTAGGGGTCCAGACAGAGGAACATTCTCACAATTCGCGCCGTGTCCAGCAATACTGCCTATATATTATTATTATTATATTGTTATTATTTTATATTGTTATTATTTTATATTATTATTTTTTCTGTAAAATACTACTTAATGCTAATAAGACTTTGGGACCATCCCAAAGTCTCTCATAAATCGAATTGAAAAAAAAATTGATAGAACCTATGCGATGTAAAATTCCTACGCTGGTGTTCACACTTATCCTACATACATACATACGTTAACGTGTAAGTACCTACTATTCTTACGTTTGACGAAATTGGTATTGAATTTAGACGTGGGAACAGTTTGTTTCATCTTTCCTTTGTCACACTAATAGCTCTTCACTGACCAACGCGAACGTAAGGCGCTGCGCCTGCGCCGCGGTTTGCTGACTAAATTGACAGTAGTTTATTTGATAACAAATTGAAAATATTTTTGTTTATCGCAGCATGGGAGCAGCGACAGTGATTCCAACTCTGAAGATGATGCAGACGCAGCGAACAACGAAATGGACGAAACTTAAAACTAAATATGTAGGTGATAACTGATAACCAATAAGAATAACCTAAATAAATAAATTATGAATAAATAACGATTGTTTTTTTTTTCAAATTAATTGATTTAAGTAGGTTATAATCCTTTAATCAATCCTTTTTGAGATTAGATATATTTTCAAAGTAGTTTTAGTAGCAAAAATATAAATTAAAACGATCGAAATTTTTTTTTTGTTAATATTTATTAATCCGAAAATTTAAATGTTAATATTCACACACCCGAGCTTAAAGTTTTTATTATTAGTAGACAAAGTTATAGATAAATTACAAAAACCAATAAAAATGTATTTTTCAAAGTTACATTATTGTCTGACATCAGATATTTACACAATCAAACAAAAGATTAGGTGTATTATTTAACATCCTGTGACCGTTATGTCCTCACAAGGTCAACTGAATAATAAATAAATGATCGATAATAATTAATATTATACAATCATAGCTATAAGTACCTACTCATAGTTAGGTACTTCGTGTAATTTCTCAAATGGAAAGTTCCGGCATAGCAACTTTTATCTATTCGGAGTTCAACTGTTATCAGAAGCAATGCTCTAGTGACCATCCAAGCTATAATTATTATGTTTATTTAATTAAGTTGATTGTTACGATGCGATGTTTAAACGCCCTCTAGCAAATCTTGTTGTTCCAATGTCCAATGTAATCTGATTGTGGAAATATAAAAATTAATCTTTAGGTAGATATTGGTGTTTTAGATGTTTATAACACGAAGCCCTGCACCTAGGATGGCCTGGTCTACCTTAGAATGCTTCGTTTCGATGTCTGTATCATGTGGGTTTATAGGTATTATGTTGGATTTTTACCCGAATAAATGAATTAGAATTTATTTCTTTGCTAGCATACACCACCACCGTTGTAATATAAAGGTTCAGGTCTATTATTTTAAGAACTTTTTGAACGAAGAGCAACTTACGCAACGCCTAGAAATAATGATATGTTGTTGCTGCGGTTGTTATCATGATCAACGAGTAGAAATGCATTAGTTTTGTCATGATAATAATATTTGGTAAAATAACACTAATTGGCTACCTCGGGCAAAGTCTATTCATTGTACCTATGTGTTATCAATAAGTATCTATAGATACTTACCTAATTATAAAGATTAGGAGGCTTGTAAAATCAATAATATTATGCCCATTCTTATTTACGAGTGCCATCACAGCTTATGATCCTATCTTATGTTCCTATTGTACCTACGATAAGTTATCTAGTTGTTAGCAAACGATTAGGAATATCCGGCAGTTCAACGCTCAAGCCCCTACAACAAATAACATTAGCATTAATCAATGATATCTGTAATTTTTTGATAAATCCTTATTAATAAACAATAACTTGCATTGTCACGCCCATATTTCCTGCAGGGTTTGGTACTAGAATAAGCTAAGTGCAGTCATTAGTGCAGGAGGTCATTGTCTACCTAAGCATCTGCTTGGGAGACGTCTTGGATTAGTGTGAATAGGAGGAACTTATCGCTAATCGGAAACGCAAAAGGGAAACTGTAAAAAACCTTAAATAATGTACTATCCAATATTTTTTTTTTATTAGGGTTACCTTCTCTGTATGAGAAGAGGCCTTTGCCCTATATTGGGACAGTTAAAGGTACCTACCAGCAACGCGAGACCTTGGAAGTTGTTACTTTTAAACCATTTGAGGACTCGAGCAATAATGGAATGGCAAATAAATCTATAAAATATCAAATAAAAGAACAAGCACTATGTTATACTTGTAACTTATAAGATAAGCCTAGAATTTCTGAATTTATATAGCCTATTGTCCAGGTTCTGCATATTTACCTATAATAATAACTATTTAAGTAACTTTTACGCGCATTGATATTGAATATTTATGGTTTACCTACACTAAGTAGTACTTTCCTCTTGATTCTTTATATAGGTATATTATGTTTATCCACCTAGTTTACCCCAGGGTAGAGCCAACCAGCTAAATGTTCAGGCAAGTCGACGTGACCAAACACCGTCGACAATGTTTTATGGGTAGTTACCGATGTACCCTATAACGATTGTCTGAGTAGAGTAGGTATAGTGTCGAAGTTTCATAGTTTAAGTTTGTCGGAGTAGCGCAATATCAAAATAAAAGAGAAAAGAAGTGAGTTTTTCCTTCTGTAAATACTCAATAGCAGAAACTGAAATCGCCAACACGCAGTGAGCTAGCGTGCTGATTAATGCTCAATCCTTTTAAGTATAAGAACAGGTTTGCCCAGCAGTGGGACATTTATATTCAGGGTGATACAAGCATAACGCAAAGGAAGTGGAAGCGGAAGGAAGATTATGGAGGGGATAGGATTAGGCTTCCATTTTCTCACTTATTTTACGCCGATATTCTGGCAAAGGGTGGCCTGCCCGTTCGATATAATGCAACTGATTATAATTATTTGTACCTACCTACTTAGTTACATACCCAAGAGTTTTTTAACGTGATCGTTAAGAGACAAGTAGGTTAGGTCAAGGACTTGAGGCTTGTTAACATAACATAATAGTTCAGTGGTTGGCTTGATGAGCCTACTGAGGGTCGCGGTCGTGAGTCTAAGATCTTGTGAAACTTCATAATTACAAAGGCAAGAGTTTAAGTTCTTCTGGCAGTTTAAACTATTTTTTTAACCCCCGACGCAAAAAGAGGGATGTTATAGGTTTGACGTGTCTGCTTGTGGCATCGTAGCTCCTAAACAGATGCACTGATTTTGATTTAGTTTTTTCTATTTGAAATGTAACTTGATCGAGTGTTCTTAGCTAAAAAAAATGTAAGAGGTTTTTCTGTATTAGGGATTTATCTTGGATTTATTATTTTTAATTTATAGTTATTACCATACTCGCTGCCTCGTTGATCTAGTGGTAGCAAGCGCGACTGCTGAGCACGAGGTCCTGGGTACAATCCCCGGGTCAGGCAAAGTGTTATTGGGTTTTACCATTAGGAAATTCTCAGTAGCAGCATGGAGTCTGGAATTGTGCCCGGTTAATGGCAATAGGCTCGCCCCCTATTACATGGGACTTATAACATAGCCGGCCTACACACACCTCTGCCTACCCCCTCTGGGGAATACAGGCGTGAGTCTATAAACAAAAAATAATAAAAAATTACCTTAGAGCTAGTAAGCATTTCCTGGTAGAAAAATCGGATAGCACTGCCTGAATCTACTAGGACTACACAATGGACAGCTGCACTTGTGGTCAATAGACAACGAGTGTATTAGATATAATACCTATTATATTGTGCGTCTCCACAGGTAAAATTATCAGATTATTTAAATTTGACATAGCGACTCCGCTCACATTTTGAAAACAATTTTGGTTGGTCTGTACCTAATATTGCACGCAGCCGCTGTTCGACTTTGCTCTGCCGCTTTTTATTGTTTCTGCAAATTACAGCACAAAGATAATACAAAGTTCTTTTTGCCAACACGTGGGTTCTCAGTGTCATTATTATGACAAAGATGTTTTGGGCTAAGTCCATAATAATACGTAAATAATTTCTTAACAAAACCATTGTCTCGAAACTGTAACAATGAGTTTTAATATTACCTACTTTACAATTACATTATACAAACAGTTTACTTTTTATTAATTTTATGTCAAGAGGTAACCAGGTGCTAAAAAAAATTTACCATTGCATAATTAAGTCTCAATTAAATAAGTTATAGATGATAAGTAACTCTAGAGTAACCTCTAAAGCACAGTAGTAGAGTAAATGTTATCATTATGCGTATGATTTGTTGTGCAAAAACATTTTAAAATATGTCTTACTAAAGATATTCCTCGACTAATATAATCAACTCACAAATTCGGTTGATTTTTAACTAAGAAGTTACTTATCTCACTAGAATAGTTTAGGGATATAGAATAGATATAACGCCTATTAAATTGCGGCCGTGCCATAGATAGATATAATCCTAGTGAGATAAAGAGATATATGAGACGCTTTCGTACAACTGTCATCCGGTATAAGATTATATTACCAGGGATATAATTTTATAACGGTTTAGTTATAATACGGTTTAGTATCTTACTATAACACATACATATACACTGGTGAATTAATAGCACCTACCTGTAGGTACCTACTGAAAAAATAGATAGGTAGGTAGGTACCTTCTTGCTTCGGCAAAATAGTTAGTTCGTATTTAGCTCTAGAAAATAGCCTAATTTTCTACCTGTTCGAAGATTAAGCAAATAACAGGCTTGTTACAAAGTTATGGATATAATTTAGACCCATTTAATTTTGCCCTCAAGCTACCTTTTTAGCTTGCGCTAGGAATTTAAGGATTATCTAGTTTAAAGTCCTAGGCACATCTTTCGTTGTAGAAACAAAATAGATTTATATTATTTTTCCTTCTAAAATATGTCTGATATCGTCATCTGTATGGCAAAGTTGCGAATCTGCTGTTTTCGAGAAAATATATATTGGGATTACGTTAAACCAAAAAATTGATTTTTGTGAAAACAGCAAATTCAACAACTTTGCCATACAGGTGACGATATCTGTGTTATTTATCACCACTATCGCCTTCGAAGACGTATGTTTAACAATACTCATTCCTGTGTTAGAACTTAAAACAGGTAGGTGACTCCAGTAAATTTTTGCGATTCTGTTTCACCATTTAAAAAATAATGTTTTTCTTCGATCTTAATTAGTGATATGAAATCACATTGAAAAAAAGGGGATGAAGTTCATCAAAATATTATTAAGAATCAGCAAATGTCTAAACATTTGTGAAGCGGAAATCTAATTTCAGCTGAGGCATCGAATGACCTTATATGTGACATAGGCGGAGCATCCGCTCTTTATAATGGACAATTATTATAATTTGGGCGGGTTCTAATTACATCGTCAGTTCTATTGTAATAATAATGAGTATATTAGGTTCTCTTATCTACATACCTATAGCATAAAAGTAGGTACGCACAGCCGTAAGACCTAGCGACTTCCAATTTGGCTCCTAGAGGTGCTCTAAGGAAGGATTTTGCGACGCCCATGATAAGTACTTTTAAGTCTGATGACGATCATTACTTCACAAGTAAGTGCTGTAAATTGTAACCCTAACCATCAAATCATATAATTTCGTTTGTAAAAGATAAATATGTAATTAATCAATTAGGGCTATCATTTGTAACCACGCAGCAAATATTGTATTTCTTTCACAACGCGTCGTCGTCATGAACAAAGGCATTTGGGCAATGCAGTACCTATCGCGACAAATGTGTCTGTCTTTGTGTAGTGCATCCAATGTGTCGATGAGTCATCGAGTCACGAACATGCACATTGTTCTTTACATATATATATACGGGTTCCTTGATCTGTGAACTATAGTCTACAGTCTATACCAATAGGCATGTAACAGATAAAGGTGTGATCTTTGGAACACTTATTCATAGTAGGTAATTGATAAATTAGTAATTATCGACGTGCAATAGATAGCTCGATTACAACTACTGTATGCAATAGGCGAATGAATGAACGAATTATTATTTTCATAACCTAGGTTGGTAAATTATTGATCTCTAAAAAGATTTAAGAAATAATTTATTAAGTATACTAAACATTTATTATAGATGTAATGTAGAGACAAGATCGGTATAAGGTGACCCACAGACAAACTGTGAAAACAGTTTTGTGGGGCTTTGTATAAGTTATAAGAAAAATGTAAATTGTTTTTAATAAAGATACATACATACATATACATAGTATAGTACCTAGGTATGTAAAAAAATCTGTCCGCAATGTTAAAAAAACTCTTTTAAATCATTAGATAATTACATACATATATAAACATCTTGACTTAGACTATTTTCATCACAATATGTATTAAGTATTTCACAAGTTGATTACACTTTAAGTAAGCATTACAATGTTTTATGTTAAATATGAACCCTGGACGGGTAAAAAGCTATTGTACATTGGCACGTTGATAATAATTTATAGTTGTTTTAATGTTTTTCTTTCAAAGTACACACGTGCGACTGTTGAGTTATGAACTCATGAGTAATAAGTATTGATCATTTCTTTCTTAGCAAAAATGGATCTATAGAAAATAGATTTATTTCAATAGTAACAAGTTTTGCATCTATAATTTGTTGTTACATAAAAATGTTAAGTTAAAAATGCTTAGTAATCCTTTTTTACATTTCGTAATGATGGATAAAAAAGCACATTTATTATATAATGTAGGTTACTTGTTACTTAACAATATATCTAATCATTGCAATATTCTCTCGTGTTTGTAACTTTCTTTTTTGGACTCAGGAAGTGAGGGAGTGATGTGGATGTCCACTTGGATGTTCTCGCCAACAGTTAATTTAATCTACTAGATATTGTAATTGTAACAGTATCTATGTATGTCACATAGAAATATTAATTTTAAGTTATCCTAAATTTGTATGAGCTGTACACCTTGAACACTGACTTGCAGACAGCAGATACAATGAAAATTCTATTATTAGGCGGACATTCAAAATATTGTTTAATAAATTAATAAATAAATTAATAAACTTTATAAAAAGTTTTTATATATAGATTTAGATTTTATAAAAAGTCAAGACTTTTATAAGGTCCCGACTCATAAAGATAGAATAGCGGCAGTGCAAAGACAGTTTGTAAGAGCACTATATGCTCAAAGTCAGATTCAAAATTACTAGTTCAGAAAAGGGGTTGTGGATGAGTAAAATGTGGATTAACTATACCTACATTAAATTATAAATTGCTCACTTTAAGATAACAACGCGATCCGAGCGTGCAACAGTTTACTCTACCTTATTCTTTGCTACGTGTGGAAAACCCCATTATGGTTACCCCACCACCAAGAGCAGGTGCGGGTATGTCCGAGTCGTACGGAGTAAGAACCACAGAGTGTTCCTTGACGAACCTCTGGGCAGGAGTACGCAATTTATAATTTGCGTATTCACCGTAACCAGGTTTCGATCTGCCAATGTCGGTGGCCTGGGCCTCTACTAAATTCACCCTAAAAGCCACCATCTGAGGCTTGTTCCTGATCACTAAAAACAATCCGATTTCCCGAATGTGCAGTCAATACAATTCTATGTATAATATCATTATATTACAGGATGATATTTTTCGCAAGTGTCAATATATTTAAAAATCTCTAACTAAACGTAGATAATGAATCTATATCCTATACAAAAAAATAAAAATAATGTTTTGTTTAACGAAATAGCTTGTTAATTAAATTGTCTTACTTTATGTATTTGCTTCGTGGTTTAGCCATAAAATATAATAAATATATTTTATGTTGACGAAGAAATAATAAGTAAGTAAGCGAGTTATGATAACTGTTTGGTCTGTCTATGTATATCTACATACAATACATAATTTGATACCAGATTTCAGCAGATGTGTATTGTTTATTATAACTAAGTAGGTATGTATTATTCTGATCCGTAGTCTGTTGCCTATTTAATAAAATATATTAAATGAATAAAAAAGTTTCAAATATTTTTTTTTCAAAACTTGATATGGTGGACTTTTTCAAACTCTGACCTAGTGTAAGTTACAAAGCGCTTGAGGCACAAAGTAAGCGTGTGCGCTTATCGAGTCTATAAAACAGCTGGCTGGATGCGCGCGCGCACACTCGCTCACGCCTCTCACCCGCCGCACGATCGATTTTCCGCCCTTTGTGATTTCCACCGCGCGAACCTACGCGAGTGAGGTTAGTGCATTTTCACAATTCAGTTTTATGAAACAGTGAAACAAAAAAGGGATTGAAGGGTTGCTGGAGTTTGTGTTCAAACTGTGTTGTGACCGTTATTGTGGATTTCAAGTATTGCATTTATTATTATTATTTTTTAAATTAAATTAAAAATTTTAGGCGTTAAAAATGTTTAATCGTAAAAAGTGTTGAATCTTGAATTGACTAGAATTTTGTGTTTAAAAAAAAATTATGCTAATTATTATTTATTTTCTTTGATGAAAAAAAATCTTTACATTTAGTATTGCAAAGATGATCTGCGTTAAAACGTGAATTAAGTTGTAGATAAGTTACACGTACTTGTCATCGCATTACTATTTTGTTTCCCACAAAAGCGAAACGCATGTTGAGTTTTAGATAGCATATTATACTTAGTTATTTTTTTTTATTAGTGGTGAAGCAATTCGCGCCATCTGCACTTAGTATCGCTGGTTCGATTCCTGCACAGGACAAATATCCACAGATTTTTTTTTCGGTTTGAGTGTTTTATGCATTGTGAAATTATATGTCACGAAACAGAAGAAAATTCTATTGTAGCGCAACGGTTTTTTAGACTTAATAAAGTAGGTAAATAATTTAAGTAAATACATTATGTGTGCCGTGCCATTAAAATGTCAAAATAATAACTTTATAATTACCTATCGATTTTCATGAGTTTAGAGAATCTATAAAAAAATAAAAATAAGTTTCTACTATTCTCTCACAAAAACTGAACATTAAAATTTAAATACAGACAAAATTAAGTGCAGCTATTAATTATATTACAATCACATAATAACGATTAATGTTTATGAATTTGTTTATATATTGGAAATACCAAAAATTAACCTCGTTACAATGTAGATTAAAAGTTAAACTTAAGTTGAATTTAACATCAGTTCTATAACATAATGACTTAAAATACATCTAGAAACCCATTTATGCTAATACAGATATAATTATGCAAAGCAATTACGATTGCATAAGAATAATAAACATTCGATCGAATCTTGAAAAAAAAAACATTCTTCAGCAAATTTACATTCGGCTAGACTTAACTAGGCTAGATTTGCCTATAGGTGCTTACTAATAGTTAGTGATATAAGCGATTTATTTAGAACACAACAATATACTCGTGTAAAGTTGACTGAACTTTAGATAAAGCTAGATAAATAATTACTTATGTACCTATCAAGTGTTGCACCTCTTCATTGAATATTTCAATAAGCATAATAGACTTAGGAAATTGTTTATTTATTACATTCTAAGTGATATTCTTTTAAATGTAATTTGTGCACTATAATTTATCCAATGTAGTATTTACTAGGGCTCAAAGGATCATTTCTTAATGAGTGTCATTAAACGTCTGACTGTCTAATGGGCAAACATCAATATTTACTTTTTTATTTAGGTTCCATTAAAATAATAGTATGCTACTGTTCGTTTTTTTCATAGTTCAACTCTTCAAGCCATTATTTTCTCTTAGATCAAACTAAAGTTATTAAGATAGATTAGTTGATTAGCAAAAACCGTATTGCATAAACTACCGCAGTTGTAACATAACATCAAGTTTAAAATTTGCAATTATTAGTTTTATAATTCTATGGGTCATTTTAGCAACGGCTAGCGACCGATAGATTTGTGCAATCGATCTTCAACGCAATGATGTGTTTTTAAACGTGGCGACGTCGACACGTGCTCCGGCGCCGGCGCACCGTGCTCGGAATCCACAATAAGTCCTTGCCTTGCGGCCAGTGTCATGTCAACATACTTCACTGGTTGACAATATACGAGGGTTTTTGAGAATAATGAGTACTTATTATATTTTATCTCATCCAACAAGTTACGGTTATCTTAAGGGTCTCATTTAATACAAATTGAACAATAAAACTTTAGGACGGAGGCCATTTAAGGGTATTTTCTTCCATCCTTAATATAGATTCTTTTTTTTTAAATATCATGATGATATTTATTTCTTTTCAGGTAAAAGATGAGTTCAAATGAGTTCAGGTTAGAGCGCAGCGTGGAGTTGTCGCCGGAAACAAAAGCTATCGCCGAAAAAGAGTTACGTGAGACCCCTGAGAGAGTTCGCGAAGCTCTGGAACGGCTACGAGAGCTTCTTAAAGAGACCAAAGACTTGTGCTATGGCGATGACGATGAACTACTGACAATCTTCCTGCGGCCATGCAAGTGGTATCCAGAAAGCGCGCTTGCACTTGTGAGTTTTTCTTTTTATAATTAAACTGCTTTACTACCCCAAACTTTACTTGTAATAAGTATTGTGAATTTGTGATTATGTACTGCAATTTCTTTCACATGCTATAAATAGACCAAGACCACGTTAAGTAGGATTTTAATTGCGATACGGTTTATAAACAATTAAGTCAGATTTCAAATATTAAATTAACAGCAACCATTCATAATTTTATTATTTTTTTAAATGTCAACACTTCCGATATTAATAGTTACGATTAATAAATAGTTCGATATCTTACAAACGTGTGAATGTGATCTAAGCAGGTCATATTGTTACAGCCTACTAAATTTGCGTAACTCGGCAACTACATAATGTAGTACATTTAGCAACACGTCAATTACGAACATTAAAGAATGATTTCGTTGGTCTTGTCCTAGACCCCGCTTATTATTATACCAAGGATAATAACAATAAGTGATTATAATCTACTTAAATTATATTTTTGTCTTGAAGACGAATCTTCTTGTAAAGTACGTAGCTCATATCTTGTTTGGCCTACTTATATTATGAGGCTTTGCATTTGTGCATTATTAGCGATTAATAATTTAAGTTGAATAAAAGATATTTAAATATTATTTGTGTAAACTTACAAAAACACTAAACATAATATAAATATTTCGGCTGATAGAACAAGCCTGCAGTAGATATTGAATTTTAAACGCTTAAGACATAGACCACAAAAATATTTTCCCGCATATACAGTTTAGCCTATAAATTTCCTCAGCAGACGGTAAAAATAACATTTCCAATCGGATTGGTAGTTTCTGTGATTAGCGTATACAAACATTAAAACTCTTAGCTAATTTATTAAACTGATTACCTAAATAGCTTTTGTTGTTATAGGTTTTAACGAAATTTGTTTCTGAAAGAGCTAATAGAACAGAATCTCTATTAAGGGTCGTATTTCAATCAATAAATTCTTATTAAAATTGATTTTCAAATCTCGATAGACTAATTAAAATTAGGTCAAGGGCAGAAAGATAATGATGATGTTCCTAAAAACATAATTAAACTAGTTTATTCCACTTAAATAACTTAATAAATATGAATAAAAAGAAAGATACCTTTTTGAATTGAATGTCCTACTCAATTTTTTTTCTAAACTTCACCTTTTTACATAACTCGGTTTGCCAACGAACATTATTTGCATAGATATCCCGATTTCGTATCTCAAGTTAATGTGCGATTTAAGATTCATAATAGTGGTCGCTATGCAATAATACATTGAGTAATATTAGAAGTTTATTATAAGTTATGAACACAAATATAGACTCACATTGTGTTGTAACTTAAGTACAAAAGCAATAATAACTTGATTCCACAGAGGGATTTTGCAATGAATTCTTTTATAGAGGGATGACTTTGACCATGGTCCTAATACAATTGTAAATCTCAGTTGCATATTCAAATCCTACCAATCTTAAAGGTGAAAGTTTATAAAGAAGTTTGTTACTCAATCACGCATAAACTGTTGAACAGATTTAGATAAAACTTGCCGTTCAGATACACCATGTTCTGAAAAAACACATGGGACACTTTTTATTCTGGCCCGACCTGTAGGCGAAGCCGCGGGCAAAGCTAGTTTCAAATATTAGATTGGTATATCATCTTCAAAATTAATTTAGCTGCTACGGTTCACAGAACTACGTTTGGTGACCGTTGACAGGAAGGTGGATTTTAAATCTGAATAAGGATTGAAATATGACGGGAAAGAGGATTTGTGATAAGAAATTTTAGAAATTGAAATATGACCATCAGAGTCGTCAGACTTATATTAAAATGTAGGGGTATATTGAGTAAATCCGTCTGCAATCGTTAAAACTGTGCAAGTAAGTAGGTATGTATACCTTCTATGTATATGTAAGTATGTGAATGTGTAGGTAAGCATCTACTATGTACATGAGATTATATAAGCAAGAACGTCGTAATGCGGTGACAATGTTATACAATAACAATAACAATTAAAGGTCGATAACCAATATCTGGTGGACGTTTCCTTTTTATAAGTTTTTGTTCTTGAGGTAATAACTTGTCCGTAATATAAATTATTGTCTATTGTAGATACTTTTTTATTATTAGTAAAGAAATTAAAATGAAATGTTAACGTTACTTCGTTAGTACTAGTACTAGTCTACTGTCGTACTAGTCTGATGTAGTTAACGCAAATAAAGACCTACATTGATTTTCTTTTGTGCAAATGTGCTCAATCAGGGTTGTTTAGGCGTTTGGTATAGGTGCTGTGGAATAGGTGCTGTGTGAGTCTACAACTCCACAATCCAATAGGTATTAGGTACAGTCAAGAGCAAAAATAAGTGGATATTTAGAATTTTTCAAAAGCCAATTCAAGAAAAACTCCTATTTAAATTGTACGTATTATTGCATTTATAGTATCAGTAGATATGAAACAACATTAAAGAACAACTGTATTTAAGAAAAGCATCAATTGAAATTTGCTACTTTACTTACAGATGTAAATTCGGTTTTTTAAACAGCACTTTTAATACACGAGACATTGCACCATCGAAAATGAAGAAGAAGTTAAGTAAGGTTAAATCTTTTTGTATTCTACAACTAACACGTCGTACTCTTTACATACAAATTACACATATGTAATTATTTATTCTAGTGATATATTCTATTTAATTTATTATTCTATTCTCAGTTTAATTTATTATTTTGCTACTATGACGACGCATAAATGAGTAAAATTTCATTCATTTATCGAATACATGGTACGGTTTGAAGCATAGAAATATTAAATAAGATATCTTTGGTTTGAAGTATCTGAGATGACTTGTTCCAACAGTTTTAAATCCGTTGCGTTATCTTTCGCTTGTTATGTCGTTGAACAATTTCCTCTGTTTATAAACATAATATAGGAATCTGCCCGTTTGTCGTCGGAAAGGGCGACAGAGAGATAAGCTGACTGCGACGCCATCGCCAGTGCCATCCCATGTCAAAGTGCATGTTTTATCATAATGTAGGTACCTAACTAGATAGTGTTATCGCACATCTCTATTTGTCGGCTATGTTTTAAATAGACCGTAAATAATAAATTAGATAATGTATACTTGTTTGTCGTTAAACTCGGGGTCAACAAAAACTAGGGTTAAACAACACGAATTAATTTATTTTTATTGTTTTAACTTATTTTGCTACATTTATTAATACCGCTTCCAAAGACATTTAAATAATACGTGATTATTACCGTGGTTTCAAATTGTCGACAAAAATATCACCCTTTTTCCCCACTTTAGGTAGTTACTTAACACAATAATTGACTGCTTCATAATCTTTCTGACACATCTGGTGCCACTTACAAACTTTTCATCACTACATAGTAACAAAGTCGCTATCTGTCTGTCTGTCCCTATGTATGCTTAGATCTACGGATTTTGATGCAGTCGATGCATCTGCATCTACGTGCATATTTTAACTGTTTCTTTTGTTGACAAAATATTAAAATTCGAAAAAGGCTAGATCGTAAAACTTATTAAAATAAAATAAAAACAGATAAGATAAAGATCAAAGATATTTTGTTGCCTATTTCTATGCTAAAATTAAGAAGGAAAACGAGTTAACTTAGTTCACGAGAACAAAGAACTTAGTTCTCTTGACCTACCACCACTTCATCCATCATGTGTTAATTCGGTGCTATATGGTGTGATTTCGACATTACATACTTCAAGTAACTCGGTTCGCTATTGAGTGAATCGAGGTACCTTTTTGAAGTTAGAACATAATGGTTAAGGTACGCGCAGCGCAATGGCTTTACAATTGGAAAGTTGACCACCGAAATCGCAGAACAAATGTACAGTATGAACAAATTTTAAGTTCTATTGATGTTCAAGTCAACACTTTCCAATTAAATGTTTGTCGCGAATTTCCCAATATTCTTTGGACCTGGTGTCCAACTTTACTGACTCAAATAATGTCATAGTCAAACGGCGAGTACAGTCAACAGCAAAAGTAGATGATCAAAATCAGAAATTCAATACTAATGAACGGGGTCGTGTCAGAACTGTGTGGCGTCGAAGTGATTCAAAAGTATGTGATTGTAAATTATGCCAAACATTTACTACTAGTACAGCTGCCATATATTTCGCGAATTCCGTTCATTAGTATTGAATTTCTGATTTTGATCATCTACTTTTGCTGTTGACTGTACCTACCAGGGTGAATGTTTGATATCAGAATATCTATCTATTAATAACAAGAAAAGGTTTTGTAGTGCGTAATTTTATCCTTTCATGACAACAAGCAACTGTAAGAAAAAAGGTCCATCGTGACGTCTTATTTTGTTGTTTATCTTTAGTTTATTTTTTTATCACTAACGTATGCATATTTATCGGTGTTTGTGTTTATCGCTAAGCCAACTACCGGACATTTGTTAACGCGCAAATATTACAGAATGCAGATAAACAGTGATTCCATTCAATGCTAACCACTCTTAATAAATTAACACATTTGCAACTACACACACGTATATTGCACTTGCAAGTTGTAGAGTCCAATCAACAACTTGTTTATTGTAGTCCGAAGCTTAGATTAATTTATCCGGTTAGTATAAAACAAGCTTTTTGTTATTAATAAGACGAATAGCCATCAACTATTATACATCTTTTGTATTTTGGAGAAATATTTGCATTTAGTATCTTGTGTCTAATTAATTAATCGATTCGGTCTAATTCAGTAGATAGCAAAACGACTCGTCTAAACTAGAACTATCAAGAATGTAAGTCGAAACATTCCACGTTAGTTAGTTATGTTTTCCATCTTTAATTTTCATTTCTTCAGTTCATTGACCATGAAGCAAATACAATTTTTACTTTGTATTGGTTCATGTCATTGACGCTCGATATCATTACATTGGTGATCTTTGCCTAAGACTTTCAAATATCCAAATATTTTAAGATATTACCGACTGCAATATCTACAGAATAAAGAGCATGCAACATTATATTTTATAGTCAGTTACAAACGCGTTTCTCTTTGTTGCCATCGTCGATCATTTCTTTTGTATTTGTAACTTGTAACAATATGTGGTTTTTATTAGTAAAGTTATTTAAATTCAGATCAAAAGATGTTTTGTAACGATCACCGCTGCATAGCAGTGATTCATTATAATCAAACATCTTTTCATTACAAGACATCTTGGTAGCGTGGACGGTGTAGAATGTCGGCTACAGTGGCGTACGTATATTTTGTTTATTAAACATCGCTGTGTTGCATGTCTCATGCGGAAGGTTTGCAATAGCCCTGTTAAACATGCGGGAAACGCCGGGAAAACACCTCGCAAGGTCTCTAGTTAAGCGCTTCTTCTACATTTGGATTAAGTTTTATAAAATGTTGAAGATCCAAATACTACAAAAGATCTACAATCAATTGCGAAAATGTAAAAACCTGTTAATGTGAGTTCGATTTGCCTACTGAAAGTTGTTTTTAGAATCTTCATATAGCATCCCCCTACAGTTTTTACTATTATTTTATTTTGTAACGATATCCGTCACAATAAGACATATTCTGTAAAAATTTCAGACACCTTCCTATTACACTTCAAAACTTAGAGCCCTTAAAAGATGGCGTTGGCTTAGGAGTAGGGCCAATTGGCATCCTTTGGGAACGGAACCTTTAAAATCGATAGCGCGTTTGTAATTTTAAATTCATATAAAAAAGTAAACTTCTGTGATTGACATTGACACTAGTAAAATAAATGAATTGAACAAACTTCCTAAACGGCATTGACTGAATTCGATAGAGCTACTCGTATTTGTATTTACTTTACATTCTAGAACAAAGGTAATGAGGTAAAGATCAATTGACAAAGGCTTTAGGTACACATTTCAAAAGTGAGAAAACCTTGATGTGATTACGATAGGTAGTTATTGTTCAAAGGGCGCGTTCATGATCTTATTTGTGAAATAGTATAAGTAATAGAAGCCTCGCTTGCGTCGCTTCGTGGCTTCACGGACCGACCAGTTATCACGATACGACCCGGATATACGAGCCTGTATGCCTGATAGTAAAATAAATGATCACTATTGTTTATTTCCATTCATGTTCGATCTAATTATTTAATGATATAAAAACATAGCTATAGCTACGTAAATATAGTTTTGTCCTCTAAATACCTAATCCTATCAAGTCTCTTTCATAAATAGTTTTTCTCTCATTAAGTAATCCATTTAACAGTTCTTCCAAGTAGGGCCAAGTTTGCTGAGAGACGAAATTTGACTTGGTTTGAATTTAAATGATTCATTATATTGAAAGAGATAATAATTATAATGTAATTAAACAACAAGAAATATTTTGATAATATGCTCATCCACGGTAGTTAAAATGAATGAGTATAATATTATCAAAATATTTCTGAAACACCATTCCATGTTTATTTGATGTAAGAGATCTTACTGAATACGTTGCATACGAATTGTAATGGACATATTCATTTAAATTTTAATACAATGCAAAAGAACATAAATACTAAGAAATATTCCCATATATTACGTAAAAGTAGAGTCATCGTAAATTTCACTCATCATACTTTTATTCATAGTAAGTAATACCTACGATTCTTATTGGACTGTACTATTATACATATATACCTACAGTCCCTACTTACCTTATTTATACGATAAACTTGAATTCTCACATGTTTAAACTATTTGACATCGCATGCAAATAATCACACAAGCAAGGTGGATGATAATGCCTTAGAGAAACAAGCGATTAATGATGAATTAGTCAATTATTTATAATGAATAAAATTGTTTAGTTAATGCAGTCAACATTTCATTATCTGTCACTGATAAGAGTTGACCGTAGGTAGCGGAGAGGCGACACCCTCCCGATGATAATGATGGCTAACACTACTATCAACTGTTATTGAAACACTAAATTAATATTTTATTAAACCCGTAGGTCAAAATTAATGTACCTACATAATATACTCTTCAAGAATATATAAAACGTCTTGAATTATTTATTCTGGTAGTGAATGTAGTACGTATTAGCCAGCCAAATATTAATTTTGTTGCCAAGACACGCATTTGAAGTTTCGATTAATTTATTTGCAATTACATATGTAATTTAAATTTATTGTAATATAGGTATAACGTACTTTTTCTTGAAGTTTTTTCGGACACAGATAGTTAAAAATTAAATTTACGTACAATTTCTGTCTAAAAATTAAAATAATGTTTAGATTTTTTATCAATTTATTTTATATCATAAATATATATTAGATTATAATTTTATACGCCATAACGAAACGATTTAATTTAAAAAATAATCCGATTCAATCTATGTAACATACATAGGTATGTGGATTTATATATTTCACTGAATTTAATGCAGGTCTACGAACTGTACGCGGTAAACGTAAGTTAATGAATGAAACGTTGGCAATTAGCGATTGCGTTAGGTTAGTACTAGTTCACAAAGCAAGAGAAACAATTAGACGTTATTAAATATAATAATAGACGAGATT
The DNA here is from genome assembly GCA_936450705.2 of Protodeltote pygarga. Taxonomy (NCBI): domain Eukaryota; kingdom Metazoa; phylum Arthropoda; class Insecta; order Lepidoptera; family Noctuidae; genus Protodeltote; species Protodeltote pygarga. The sequence goes on along the minus strand of OW388250.2, from coordinate 12,597,186 downwards.
AAGCAAGAACAACGCCACGGTTGCTACGATGGCATGGTGAACCGTACGTGCTAACTCTTAAACTGCGAACCATGCAATCGGCCACTAGTACCCGACCACTTGGACTTGAGTAATCAATCATAGCTTGACGATTCTAGCGACCTTAGAATTGCTTCTATGTATATGTCAAGAATAAAAATAAACGATGCAATCTTCTATTGGGCAATTTCTTATGATTATACTGGAAATAGTTGACCGTGAATGCATACTTATCTATGCAATATTCGAAATTACTGCAATTTAGAGTGTTGATACAAAATCGGGACAACAACAGCAACTGTTTTGCATGTGCGTGTGCGATCCCATTAGCTTAATTCGAGCAAAACTACATATTCTAACTGTAGCTTTAAATACACTTAAATTTAACATAAGCTATTCTAATAGTAGCATTGTTCTGGACATCAAAATTGCGTGCGCAGCCGTGCTTAGTATGAGTAAATTGACAGTTGATTACACTATAGTCGGTGTTTGTATGTATCGTGTGTGTATGCTGTCCCATTCATCAACTCGTTACGTGATTTACATAATAGGCATTATTACATCTTTAGAACCTTCCTAAATTCACTCTACAATATTAGGTGCTGTCCGCGCTTGTTTTGATATAATTTTTATTTATTTATTAAATAAATAAATTATATCATTTTTACTTTTTTTTTATTATAAAGACTTTTGATATCTGTTTGTTATAAAATTTATTATCGAAACAAGGATATGAGTTCCATTGTGTTTTGCAGGTATTGTGAACTATCAGATTAAAATGATAACCGATTGAGATTACGAAGATCAATTAAATTGACAATATTTTTGTTTTGATCGCATATTTTGCGATGTTTTACTTTTTAAGTAAATAATTTTTATCTTGACAAAATAATAACAAAACGATAACATCTAAATCATAAAATTTAATCTTATAATGTGTATAACATCCGTCGAAACAAAATTACAAATGTCTTTAGTTCTCTACATTTTCTTTTTGGGACTTGCAAATTTTGGAGGCTATTTAAATTATTTTAATTTTGTTACTAATTACTAGTATTACGATACGAGACTGGTTCTTCGGACTAGATCGAAACAGGTAGACCGGCAAATTACCGCCAAGTCTGCCAAAGCTCTAATTATATGATTATATATTTTCTCTTTGAAACTAAAGTTTCTCGTCGGAAAGCTTGTACATTGATAACTTATGCATAAATGAAATAAATTTAATGAATAGAAAACTTGTAAAGCTAGTTGACTTTACTCTGCGTATTTCACACAAACGCTGTTCCTAACTATTACTGAAATATTTTAAAGTAAAAGTTATTATGCATTATTCTTTCACCTGTGACAGGCAAAGGTCTTTCATCTGTTACATTTGACCCCAAGTTGGTAAATTGGGAACATTTTATTTAATTAAAAAAATTATGAATTTATAGTTGTGAAGAGAGCTACAATTGCTGTCTCAGGCTCATGCTTCTTGCTGTCTTACGTCCCGTTCACTCAAAGGGAAGCCTAACTTCCAGGGCGCAAAGTTATATTAAAAGAACTGTTCTACCTAAATCACGTATAGGTAAAAATCGTGGTTAGGTAGACTAATTAATTATTCATTTCTAGACTATTATTAATGATTCATAAGACTTTTACTAGATATTGTCTTTTCATATGACCTAATCGCTTGTACTTTGGACACATTGTTTGACAATGATTCTATAATTATTTAATTTTATTCGTAGATGCGTCGTATAGCTGAGTTCAAACGTGACAACGCATCATTGCTCGATGGGTTGCTGCCGGAGCAAGAGAAAGATGCGTTCCTTGATCACAAGGTCGTGAACGTGCTGAAGGGCCGTGACCACAAGGGCAGGAGGGTGCTTATCGTTAGTGTTGGAGGTAAGTAATACAGTTTTACGACTTTTTGTTCAGAAACGACGCTATTTTGACTACTATCAGAAATAAAATAAAAGTTGGCCTACAATTTATTTATAAGCTAAAACTTGTTTGATTTCCTTAAAAATGTATTTAGGATTAATTACTAAGGCCCAATTTCACTATTCACTTTAATAACCGAGTTTAATAAAACTAAGTTCAGCCATACACAAATTGCAGTTCTGAACTCAGTTATACCGAACGCTTGAACCGAGTTTTACTTGATTGATCGCGTTTAATGTCAGTGGTGAAATCTGCTCTTAGTGTAATGGCGAAGGGTTGGGAAGGATATTACACTGTTTATACAACACGACAACCTTTGAACAGATCATGACTCATAAGTCTCATAAATAATGATTGTACTTAGTACCTATCCAGTCATGGTTCACGATGTTTATTATAAATACATAACAAGATAAGCTTAAGCACTCGATTTGCCGAGTCAAAATTAGAAACTTGTTTTTTTACAATATTCAAATGATGTTCTATTTCCTATAAATGGTTTTCCTTTGTTAAGACACGTAATAATATAATCTCAGTTTTACGCGGTATTTATCATCGATGAATAAAGCATCAACGATCGATCAATATAATGTCGTAGGTAGTCGATCATATCTATTCTATGCTATAGCGTTTTGATAGCGTCTTGGAAACTCTTTGTAGGCTTTGTATAACAACAATGATGATAAATTGTGATGATGATTAATCAGCTTGACTGTACTGGAACAAAATATAAGTTTAAAATATAAATCAATGAGCACACTTTCTATTTCTGTGTTTGACAATGACCAACGAAGAGGTATCCTCCTATCGAAAAAACATAATTTAGATTAAATATTTTCAATTTTTTACCTGATATTGTTTATTTTGATATTATTGTGATTATTATTAGGTTATTCTTGTATGACCTACAGGGAAGTAAGTTTTTAAAACTTATCTTTTTATTGAATGTCTAATCAGGTACCTAAAGAGAGCTATCGAATGCTAGCAATATTTGGAATGCAGATTGTTCTAAAGCTACCTCAGCGCAAATAATTATAACTACTATTGCAATAAATAAACATTAAGCATTTATGCATGCTATGTGGACACTAAAGTTCCAAATTACTGCAATAGGTACTAAGTATATTCGAAGTGTATACGCAATATACATTAACAGTGACAGTTCGCTAGTGGCCGGCATACAAAACATTACAAAAAACCATTCTTTCCAGTAGAGGTAACTTTAAATTAATGGTCCAGCAGTGCCTTTTGAAATGTTTCGAATCTACAACAAAGGTTGACCTGTAGGTACATTTCAGTGATTTGCAAAATTCTTACCTACTCTTATTCATTCTTTGTCTTTCAATGGAAAACAGTGGAAGTTTGTTATTATATCCAATTCCTTAATTCAAAATCTGCATTACCTTTCCACTGTGGTGTGCGGCGAGTTCGAAATGTTTCTTTTTCTTCGAAGTGTTGTCCAAATGTATGTATCAATAATTAAAAATAGAAAAGAAAATAGAACCTTTTTACAGAGTAATTTCAATCTTCTAGGTACATGGGATCCTAAGAAAGTAACCGCTGACCAGCTGTTTAAGCTGTTCTACCTGATCCATGAGGCCGCCATGTTGGAGCCAGAGTCACAAGTCCGAGGCACTGTCGTTCTCATGGACTTCCACGACATGGGATGGACTCAGGTTAGTACATTATGCTTATGTTAGTTATTATTATTTATCAACTTCATATTTTCTTTTTAGGAAACGTAGTTTTTCTTTAGTCTTTTTTCCCGTTTGTTTGTTTTTTACTGTTTTATGTAGTGTAGTGTATGTAGTTAGGTATACTTTTTGTCGTTATTGGACAAATAATTTTAGTAGACGTTACTATATCTTTATAGTTTATCCAATTAAAAACGCCGCTTACCTGTATTCAAACGAAAATATTTACTGTTGCTTTTGCACAATTTCTACGCAGTTGCATGTGTTAATTGTTCGTGTAAATACAACTATTGCGTTTCAACAAATTAAAGTGTTCTCGGTCTTATATCGTTCATCTTTTAAGTTTACGTCAAGCACATTTGTCGAGTGCCGACTTCTGACGAAACAACATGTTGTTATTCGTGCCAACTAAATTGTCGTGTCGTCATAATCATGTCTTTGCTAAAACTAGTTTGTGGCACTCGACTCGTATTACGCAGGATTATAAATGTCGCTGACTCCTACTGTTATTGTTTTAAAGTTCATTGTGGTTTAAACAAGTGTTTTGGCAAAACTCTGTCCCTTGTTTTTTCAGGAAACAATCAATACAAATAATAATTGTAGGTCGTTGTTTTAGTTGTGTTTTATATTGGTGTATACTGTATGTACATACATAATGTGCATTGTTCATTATTATTGAAGCGGAACACATGAACTTGAACATCCATCCTGATCCTACCTATATCTATTATAATACTAGTAAAGTTGAAAGTGGTATTTCAACTATGTGTTGACAACAATTGAAATATTTATTTATTTTTTATTTATATAGGTACAAATAAATAACAAAATATTTTAAATTTAAATACCTATTGGAATATCAATGGATTCAAGTTTTATCAAAAAGTCCCCAAATGGTCATTCATATAATATTTATGGCTTCGCCGCTACGTATCGAGAGTAGGTAGGTATATTTTTTGAAGAGTATGCAGATAGACTAGGGCAAAAAGATAATAATTATACCTACTCGATATCGCCGTTAGATACTGGACGGATCACTTTCACTGCGCGTGCGCTTGCTGATTTGAATAAATATATCGTAACGAAGTGACAGCGACAGCGATGTCACACGGTCATGTTGAAAGTATCATAACACCATTTGTTTGAATTTTGAAGTTTGATAGATGAGTTACAATTGCCTATTGTTACCTACTTAGGTACCGGCAGACAATGTTGTAAACCCATTGGTAATTTATATTACATAGACAATGTTGTAAACCCATTGGTAATTTATATTACATAGAGTTAGTTTAGACTTAGATGGTATTTTCATGAGCAAATTCGACATGGATACCCTTTACTTCAGGACAACCTAACTCAGGTTAGGTTTGAAGAGAAGTAAGATCCTGTTATTTCCTTCGTGCTACGTGTACCCTGGGCAAAATATGAAATATAAATAATAATTTATTAATGAAGGACTAGGTATTGTTTAGAATACGGATTGTACAGGTTACATTATTATGCAAATAATAAATTTTAGACAGTTTCTATAATTAGGAAAGTCACTGAGCCACAAGACCTGATGAATCATGTAGAGCTCCTAAAACAAAGTGTAGGTACCTAGCTTAAAGTACAACATGCGTGCATTTTTGTGAGAAGAACAAAGAAATGTTTAAAGTATGTCTTAGCGTGCCGACGGACGCTCTTTTCATTGTTCAGCTTATCTTTGTTTAAATGCGTAGTTACGAAATAATAATATATGCATTAATACGGGACGTACAAGGTATATTATTATTTATTTGGCTTACAAACAAAAACCTCGCACTTATAAATCTTGCGGTTTATATACGAGAGGGACCGTTAATATGAAATGATTATGTTAATAATATAAGAAACTTTGTACTGCTAGTCAATAAAGGTATTTGACCTTTCAGAAAGTGAAGTATCGAAACAAAAGATTACGACTTGTGGAATATTGAGCAAATTGGCTCTCTCTATTGTTATTAGGTATGGCAGAAAAAATTTGCTATGATACTTCTTCAGGGTACACCTATTGATGACATATAAGACATATTTTCAATTATTTGATTCGTAATAATAATAAATAGTGGTCCAGTGGGCGGAATTCGACCATAATGAAATATAAATAATATATTATACAAATACTGTGATACTGTCTACTAAGCTTGTATCATCCCACGGCTAGACAAGCCTATCCGCAAAATTTCCATACCTTTCTATTCAAGGGTATTGTGGACCATTGATCGTTCGTTTTATCTAATTCGCCATCGCCATCTTTTAAGTACGTGGTCTACCGCGACGCGCAGTCTTACCATTAGGTACCTATATTTATTAAAATCTGAACGCAATTTGCTTAAAAAGTATACTACTACACTTATTAATATATTTAATTAAACATAGATACTCCTATGTAAGTCTTGGTAGCATTTCTTGGATGCAGTGATAGTTTGAATGGTATCTGTCGACTGGGAAGCCAGAGCAGAGGTCTCAAGTGTGAACATGGCACCTTTGACTTTCGGAAATTATGTGCGAAGAGTGAACTAACCCAATTATTAGCTCTTTATAATAAGCAATACGATAAAAAGAAACTCTTCATGCTTTACTAGAGACATTTTTGAATTCGTACCGATAAATGTAGGTATTGCATTGTATATTGGTAAACTCGTCAATTACACTACTTTCTTTTGTAATTAGACCCATAGAATATTTATTGACACCTTTTTACTAATAATCTCTTAAATGCATCATTTTTTTTTTGCAAAGTGTTTACAAAAGGACATAGAACTGTAGGTACAGAATCTTGAAATCAGAAATAATTATGGGACACCACAATAAATTATAATAGAAACAACTAAAACGAAACAATGTTATCATATTAGTGCAAGCTCTCCTGGTAAAATCCTTGGCGCCAAACTTATCGGCTCTTTGGCGGGGTTTAATTTTAGCGCCCTTTTGGCGCCCTTGAGCCACGCTTTTGGCATCACTGGGTCTTTCCTACCCTTTATGGGATAAAACACATTTATGCAAATAAAAACTTGTTGATTGTTTCGTGTTGTTGCTATCTTTATGAAACTTTGAAAATATTATCATATTTCTTCATTATAAATAGAAATACCTACCTAAATACATAAAAATTACGTGATCATAGTGCTTATAGATTAGTTCTAATTGTAAACTCTGAACAGGATCTTGCATATCAGTTTGTTTATCTTATCAACGTTGTATGTAATCACCCTGTAAAAAGATTAACATTTATTGATTTAATGATTATAATTGACACCTTTCAATGCAGTGCTATCTCCGGGTACATATTAACAGCGTGATTTCAGTTGCATTGTGGACAATTTAGAATAATCCAGTGTTTTTGTGATCGACGTTTCTTTAGAACATTATAATGGAAGGTCAGAATTTAACGACATGTAAATGGTCTCTTCCTTCCGGTTATTAGGTGGTTAAGGTGGTAGGTGGTAGGTTAAGGTCATTAGGTGTCCCATAGTATTTTATATTATGATCAGCGAAATGAGTGCATTTGGCCTGCTGGTCACGTACCTTCCGTCAAGCTTGTGAGAACATATTGATACAATTATCACCGTGTGAATCAAGTTTCTACTACCGGGTCCTATGGGTATCTGAATGTTATTGCGATTGTTTAGGCTAAGAAAAGTAAAAACAAATGGATGTTTTACTTTGTCACTTCTTTTAACTTATTCTGACTTTTACTAAGCCGCCACACAATGCATGAAATATAAATCGTGTAAACCCAATTTCATGTTTTATTAACCGCATTATAAAGTTTATAAGAGAGTCACGTGGACATACAGCTGATACTTTCCTAAACAAAGGCGCAACTCATTAATGTAATCAATCGATGGTAACTAATGTGGATTACTGCGTAATTAGGTATATGAGAATCGAAATGAATTCGTCACCATTTATTAATCGTTAAACCTTCAGGGAAAACGTTTTTCTTCAGGGTTTTCTCTCAAGGGGCGTCACGTCCGAGGCTGCTTGATCATTGCGAAGATTACAGTATATGATCATGATATTATTGTTGATTTACGTCTATGGTCCTTACTAGTGGCCATTTACTGAATGTAAAATAACTAAGTATCCTACAGTTATTAACTTACCGCAGTATTACAGTTCTAAATAACCAAAGTTACGAAAATTGGAGCGGAAATTGGGCAATGCCGTCGGTGATTATAAATGGAGCCTCTTGTACTGTTTTGCTGTTTTAAGACTCCATTTAAACGTATTTAGTTTACTGAAGATCAATATTTTAAGCAAACATCCGTCTTTTGTCCGCTGATATGAAAGGAAATGAGTTTTCCTCTACGTTTGTTAAGGACGATGCCAAATACGGATGTTAGGCAAACATGACATACAACGTGGTTCCAGTTATTTGCTCCTCAAAACGATCACCTCGTCATCCATGGTCGTCTCGGTCACCGCTGAACCGCAACCGAACCACGACTGAGCCGCAACTGGGGTATCACGTCATGATGTATCGAGAATGTGTAGTAGGGTTGCAATCAAAGATATTTTAATATTTCTATGGTTGCAATCCTTAATGTAACAACTGTGCAAGTCGTTTTTCATTGAGTGGACTAAGAGAAGAAGAGAAATAGAGTACCTACCTTCAAGTACGAGTAATATAAGTGTAGTAAATTTTTTGTACCTATAATAAATTACCATGAATTAGTAAAATCCGTTTGATAATGAAAGAATGTAAACACGTGTGACATTAGTTTATTGCTCCACATACTTATGGATTATCTTTAAATCCTGATCTTTTGGAATCCGAACGAATAAATAACATTGCAATAAAAATGATAATAATATGTGTATTAAATGATGGACTGATTAATCCAAATCCTTAATCCAGAAGGCTTTACTATATTGATTGCTTAATAAAAACTGTTTAGTGTATCACATAGGATCCTGCTGCGTTTACGGACATCAATCACTATGTCACACTCGTGTGGTTTGATGATAACGTTGCATAATAATAATAAATGTATGTATCACTGTATGAAATATCATCCTTACATTAAATATTTACTGAAAACATGGTGCAATGATATGAAATTGCATACGCACCTCATACGACAAGGGTTAAGTAGCACTTTGTCGTTAATTTTTTTTTTTCATTACAGATCATAACAATTTATACTCTGTCTGTTTATCATAAGTCATAAATATCACTTAACGTCTTACTAGTTAGAGATATTATTATGTGGAGTCAGATTACTGAAAATAATCCTCCGATCAATGGCCCATTTAAAATACTGAACAAACTTAATAAAAAAATTTTTTTTTAGTGATTAACGTCACCCGCCATTTCTTCAGAAGTTTGTTAACATATTTAAAACAAAGTGAAAGTTGTTACGAGAGGTTTGTTATCATTCTATGAGATCCATTCAGTGTATTCCGAAGTTCATTGTCAGATCTTGACAATTTTATATGAGACCAATCGAAGAGTAGGTATATTAGATATTCTTAAAAAAAATAGTAATATTAAAATCGGCCTGCTCACGAATTTGAAACTCATCCTCTTTTGAAGTTGCATAAAAAAACAGAAGACTCAGAGAAACGAGAGTATGGTATGGTTAAAAGGTCTTTTAATATAACGTTTTGGTGCAAAAGTGTGTGCCAATGCGCTTCTTGCTGATGTTACTTTAAAATAATAAAAATAAAATAAAAATAAAATCCATTTATTTCAGGAATCGCACCCATATATTGTTAGTATGCACCTTATAAAACTATGTTAGTATTATTAAAATGAATTAATTAAGATATCTGCCGCCCTCTGGGGCACCAGGCACACGCACTTGTGCTTGAACCCAGTGCCGAAGAAGGGGGCTGTCCAGCTTGTGGCTGAGCACGTTCAGGATGGTGTTGGCGCTCCCACGCGTACGAGACATCAGCGATGCAATGCGACGCCGCAGCACAGTGTGAAAACCATCTGTGTACGCGTGCGCAAACATCGCGGACGCGCTACAGCAACGTCGGAGCCCCACCAGCACCCTGAACGCATTATTGTACTGTACTCGGAGAGCGTTGATGGCCCGCTGCGTGTAGCTGACCCACAGATTGCAGGTGTAGAGAGTTTGGCAGAATGCTTTAAACAAAGTTATTTTAACCCCAAAACTACACCTTGCAAATCTGCGTGCCAACATGTTACAGCGGACCGCCATCGCCCTCCTTTCCCTTTCTATATCCCCATCATCTTTTAAATCCTCGTTAACGACATGGCCGAGGTATTTAAATTCCTTAACTCTTCTAAGAGTGACTCCATTAACTAACACAGGTGCCACATCTCCCAGTTTTCGACCCCTGGCTTGAAACACCAGGAGCTCGCTTTTCTGAGCATTGTACAGGAGACCGTGTACCCTCGCGTATTCCTCACATACACTTAGTAGCCTTCTGAGCGCGGCACTTGATGGGCTGAGCAACACCATATCGTCTGCATAACTAATACTATTAATACATACATACTTTAGCATAGTAAAAATATGAATTGCAATTGGGTTCATAGTTTAAGAGTAAGCCTCCAGATCTCATTCCGGTGAGGAAAATATTGATATGTGTGGATCATTGACCGATGCGCGACGTCTTGTATGGGAACTCTGTCTGCTGCCAAGCTGAGGGCGTAGGTTATCAGCTAATTTTATTCGGTCACTCACCCAGCAGCATTGCCAAATAAGTCTAATCGTACAATTAAAAAATATAATCACAACATTGTTCTCTTTGGACTAATTATGAATATGTGTTATCAAATTTAAAAAAAATTACTATGTTAAGGCTGTTAATTATAATGAACGCTTTTATCTTAGCAAGATGTAGAGTCTTGAAAGCAACATTGACTTTTATTCTGTTGGTTACTAGGTTGCTTTTGCGATAGTTTTTTTTGTAAGCACTGAAGATTGTTTGCTTGTGGATGAAATGCGGTTACAATCGATACTGATCCATGAAGGTTACATGTCATGACAGTCATTATATTAAGTAGAATTACGTAGAATAAAAGATGAGAACATAATAAGCTCTCTACTAGGACGAGGGCTTATAATAGCAGCATTTATATGGTGTGCTTATCGTTCATTTTCTGACGGTAGGTCCACTATCTTGATTGATTTAGGTACATAAGCAGTTGCATTGGCTTTACTAGGATTAACTCCCTAGAGTGCCAACTCAACGTTTATGTTTAGGGTTTGAGCAAAAGTTGTCTAAATCTTGAGTCTTGACACAAAAAATGCATTCTATTGGGTGTTGTAAGATTACTAAAAATAAATTAGGAAAATGTGAGAAAAATAATCATATCTTTCCAATAGTCTAATCTTTTATTTTTCAACAGACAATGGGATTGACGCCTGCGTTCTCCAAGCGCCTGCTAACTTTCATCCAAGATGCGATGCCACTGCGGCTCAAGGAGGTGCACTTCGTGAAGCAGCCAATGATCTTCAATGTCGTTTGGAATATGTTTAAGCCATTCATCAGGGAGAAGCTCAAGAACAGAGTAAGTATTCATTCTGTTGGCATTCCTAGAGACGCGGATTTCATTAAAATGTACGATAATTGGTTGTGTAGATAAGTTTTTGTAGTAAGTACCTGAATTAGATGAACAGAGATTTGAAGAAATTTAGATACCAAATAATAATAATAACGAAAAATATATTTCCAAAGTGCACTAACATTTTAAGTGGTGCATGAGTGGTCAATTATTTTTCTTATTAATATTAATAGGGAGTTTATTTCGATGTCAACAAAAGGTCGTGCTAACTTCGTTTTGACTTTTTGTCTTGGTATAAACTGTAGGTACATACCTTGGGCGTGGTTTAAAGTTATAGGTACTATTTTGCGAACTTAAATGAAAACACAGTGAGGATATCGTCTTAATAAGTCAGAAGTTCAGAACACAGGTTATAAATAATTTTGCCCCAATCTTAGAATATCATACCTTGAGTGAGTAGGTATGCTAACTCTATTCTACACATACTTGCTTACTCTTCGTACAATAATATTGATGATGCGCCCCTTATTTGTTTACATCTAAGCCATGTGAACAAAAAAGTTGTAACCATTGTTGATATCAGAAGCAAAATTTACACATTAATTATTTCTTGGTTGTGTACTTGTGTAATTATTTCTTGAGAAGCTTGCGCGATATTACACTTCACGAATTTAATGTAGAGTAATATCTACGACTTATTTTCCGATCAACCATCAACATAAGTAACGCCATCTAGTGGAAATAGCTGGAACTTCGTATTCGGTAGGTAGTTTTATCGTCAAAGTCTTTTCCACATGTTCATTCTTAGTATAATATCTGTATATTCTAAGATATCCTATTTGTATTTATTAGTAACCGTTATTCCTCATCCTTATTTCCAGATCTTTTTCCACGGCTCGAAGATGTCATCCCTTCACAAGCACATGGCGCCATCGCACCTCCCCGCCGACTATGGCGGTGAACTGCCGGCCATCGACTACTCCGGCGCAGACTGGTACCCTGTCATCAACGATGTCCTGCCACACATAAACAACTGGAACACCTACGGCTTCGCCAAGAAAGCGTAGACAACTATTATAGCTTTTACTAGTAGCCTGATACAGTAGTGATGCCAACCGTGATTACGGGATAAGCATAGGCGGGTCCAATTACGTAGTACAAGATAATAATTATGAGTTCAATTTTGTTTCTAGTTATGATTCTATACCACTCTTTTTTCGTTTGCTTATGTTACTTTTCTTCGACACAATGCACTTGTTTACAACATTTCACTTTTTGTGATGTCAGTTAATCACGTTTGGCAAATCACCTCTGTGTATACTATTCTCAATGTTATTTTAGATTTTAAATTTCTTAAGACTTAAACCTAGTGGAGTATGTGTTTGAATAGATGTTTTGTTCTTAAGCTAGAGTGGTGATTAGATAATAATTGTTAGATAATGCCATGTGCCTGAGCACCACTAGTATAATATTTGAGCTCTTCCATAATCAGGGTTCTTTATTATGTAAGTATAGATTATATTACCAAATTTAGAATAAAAAAGTAAATCAAAGAAGATGAATAGTTGATAGCTTCACGTAGTTCCAGACATAAGAGAGTGAGTGAATGATTTAACAAATGTAATGTGATAAATATTGACAAGTAAAATAAGGCTATAGTTTAATGTTATGTAAGCAATCGATACAGGCTAGATAGCTGCGATTAAGAAATTAATCGGTAGTATATTTCATCTATGCAGGTTCTAGGTAAATTATATGACTATGTAAGGACTGGTTGGTTAGTTATTTAAAATAATCAATTGTTTGTTTATGGTACATATGGAATGTTTACCATAGGATTGCGAACGAATTTCATGACATGTAGTACGCAATATGGACTAACCTTTAGTGGCGAAGGCAGTTTTTTATTTATTTAGAAATAGGAAAGGAAAAAGTGCCCGTCGTTTGTGCACAACTCGCATGTCGGTAGAAGGCTGTGACAGTGATGAGTAGGTACGGTGCCAATTCTAAACCATGTTATAACCAAATGAAGATAGGTACCTCGACATTTATATAATATATTATGTTTGTTGATAATTATTATATTTTTAAATAACATTAAGAAAATGTTTGACAACGATATTGTAAATCACAGTACATTTTTCAATAATTTAATTCCGTTTTACTTAACATTTATTTACTGTCCGCAGGGATATGTAATTATTACAAAACATCAGAGGTTTCTGTAGACAGTCGAGTCACTGAAAATCATTTTGTCGCATTTAAATACATACCTACAACTTATTGCGATTTGCGAATGTTGAAGTCGTATACCGTTCGTTGTATAAGAATACAAATGGTAAATATACGACTCTACGTGTTTTGAATAGTTACATATACTTAAACTGTGTAAACTAAACATATCTCATTGCATTTTTACGCAAAACTTTTTATATTTATAATGTTTTTGAGCATTCAAAGAGTTACTACTAAAAACCTAAGTAAAGTCTAAAAGTCTGAGAAAATTGTGAATATTTTGTGTGTGTAATTGTGTTTATAACATCGACATAAATTCTTTTGTGATGCCAAAAGTGCCTTTAGATGACGCATTCCAATCATTATTTTTGTATTGTTTTTATAGGTTTGTAATACCTACTTTGTAGGGAACTTGATAATACCTGATTTGCTCAATATTGTATACATACTGTTTGATACAATCGCATGGAATTATTGCGTATTGTTGGATAGGAACTAATATAAATAAAAAAAAAATTAAACACTATTCTGCGTATTTTTTTAGTAAAAACAGTCACGAATCTACATTTTTGTCTTGTCTTCTTCTACGTTTAGGCTATTGTTCCACTATCAACAAGTAAGCGACTGGATCAACAATTTTTTCGGTCGTCGTTTCAAGTTGATATTGGACTATCGCAGTGACGCAGTGAGAATGCATTTGTCGCGGCAACAAGAGCTAAGAGTTCGAAAAGAAAGCAATTGCATCTTTTGGCAGTCAGATAGCTCACTAAGCAACACTCGCTACATTCGTCACTTATGATACTGGTGCCTTAAGTTTAATAGTCACGTGATTGCGAAAAGTTATTTTTGCACGCCTTAGGTTCAATGATCTGCTACCTTTAACTTGCTAGACTTATGCGATCGTCGTATCACAAGGGTATATATCTGTTCCAAGGATTTTATAAGGGGACTGATTCCCTATATCCTATATCGACTGTCAGAGATCTCAGCCGCGGGCAACGGCTTAATAGGCTTTCTGGAGTACGGAGCAGGTGATAGTTATAATTTATAATACGCACATAAACTTCAAATAATCAGGGTTGGGTTTAAACTTGAGACTTCTGACTTGCACTGATATTTCCGCTCACTGCATCACTGCTTTTTCATACTTTTTTTCATAATTGGTTTCCATTGTTAATTTCATAAAATGACAATACTATAGGAACTCACCCAACTCACCACTAGGGATGCCCTCATTTATACTATTTTACACTAGGGAGCATCTTTGCGTAGTTGAGAAAAATAGGCGCTAAGATTGTGACCATAATTATTATGAGGCAATTTACTCACAGTAAAGACAATTTTTTTTTTGTAATTCGTGTGGATTACTATTAATCGTACCTACGGAGATATACTAAGTGCTCATTTAGGTTATGTATTAAGATAATATTGAGAGATAAACATCACGGAAACCAGTATCCGTTGCATTTATCTAGGTCCGTTGGAGGTCTGTGCAATGCAGAGACCTAAGTTTTTAATGATTATGTGCTGATTTAAGTACATTCATATTTCAATGTTCTATTGGGGTATCTGGTTGAAACAACTCCGGATAAAAAAGGTTTACCTAGGTCAAAGACTCAGCGGTGCCATTCAATGTGGCAACAACCCAGCCTGCCTTTTCCAACGTGGACGATGCCCACTGGTAGCGGCCTTTCAGATTATTTTTTTCTTTAAATTCATTTTTACTCAGTCTTTAGTTGATAAGGTTAATATTATTAAAGAGTTTTAGGAGTTCCTCTTTTGAACTACTGAACTGTTTCTAAAAAGTTTCGATACATACACAGCACAACAATATACCTACACAACAAATAGCTCCAATAATTACCTATTTATTATTGCCTCATATAATACAGTTAGGTAATTATTACATACTTTCACTCTAAAACTCTCTTCTCAACGATTCCCCTAACAATACAATTATGGTACTACATACATGGATAAACACTACCTGCTTTTAATTTTGCCCAATGGTATTTTGCCTTTGTTATTAGTAAGTAATGACAAGTAGACGTCTCTTATTAATTTTCCTTACGCAAAAGAACTTTTTGACAGTCAGAAGTAAACAACTTCTGGTTCCCAAAGAGCTCAAATACTGCTTTAAATTTTGTTTTTCCTTCACCGCAAAATTTCTCGCCCCTTTCTTTCGTCTTATAAAGTGAGAACCGAAAGTTGATTACAGAGAAATTTGCTACGACGACGTTGTAAGGCAATCATAATTCTCGAAGTACATTACAACCACACTTAGGTAGAGACATAAAATAGTTATCTACTTAGGCACGTTGCTATGCTAATGGCAGATTCATTTATCTCACCCATTATTATATACCTATGGGATATGGGAATTAAAATATGAATGTGAAGTCTCTTAGCAGCTTGTGCGATCGTTTGACGAAATAAATAAAATTTTATCCTCAGATGAAATTTTAACTGCAAATAAAGAATATGAACATGACTCTTCCAATAATATAATATTCCTAATTTTTTTACCATTTTATTTCTGCTCTTGGTTTAATTATTATCAACTGTCGTCTGAACGATAGTTTGTGCCAATGCAAACTCTACTATATCACCCACTTCTCTCGGAATTCACTCTCTTTACTGAAGAGCCACTTATTATAGGCGTACCATATACCTTAGAACGTTGACCGAGACATTTGGGACAGAAGTAAAACCAAGATAGTCGCACCTGTACCTACTGGCTTAATGGCCGATGGCTAAAGATTGAAGTAACAATATCTCTCCTTAACTTATATTACAACAAAGTAAGCACTAGAAGGATAAATATTACTTGCCACTGGCACAAAACACCGAGAGTACAGAAGTAAAGCTACGTACATTGGGCGCGCGAGCAACGCACACATAGACATCGTTCACGGACACGAAATCTCAGACTGACTCGGAGTACTGCGCCACAACTTGGCACGCGCTGCACTATACGCATCGTAATATTTTTTGTGCAAAAATGGAGCACCGAAAAAAAAGTTATTACAATTGTTGTGTGTTGAAATGTTTAAATTCGACTTTAAATAGTCAATTTTCGTTTTTTAAACTACCAGTTGTTTTAGAGACGTTAGTAGGTTTGTAATTTTATGATTAGATACGTGAGTAACACAAAACACGGTAGGTACCTAAGTGTTTATGATTTTTATAGGTGGGTACCTACCTATTTGCCTATAATCTATTTGCATTGTATTGTATTAGGTATCTACAAAATGAAAAGAAGTGTTTATCATAATAGGTACTGTTATCGAGAAAGAGTCGCACATCTTTTTACGTAACTATTTAGCTTTTTTGTGAGGCTCGCTAGGAAATAATGTACCTACTCGTATCTACTATCTACCTACGTATTTAGTGCAAATTACTCTTACGCTAGTGAACCAATAAACCGTTTGCTCAATATGTATACTCGATGATATCAGTTTTACAATATTATATGTACCTATAATCAATCTAAATAATAATATAGGTACCTACCTACGCTCGACCCGCTCGCCACGGAAAGATGATGGAGCGGCGAGCGCGGCATCCCTAGCGCGACCGCCGAGAGTAGGCATAAAAAACGCAGTACATACATGAGCTTTACTTCTGTACTCTCGGTGTTTTGTGCCACTGGGCTCGAAGGAAAGGATTTATTTCTAACTTAGGCTATATAATTAAGTATATAATTACAGTTCTGTTGGCTACGTCCTGTCATAAGAACATACAATTCTAAATATGGCTCTACGAAGGAAACTAGGCTATAAAGAGACATAAATGTGCTCATTGCCTCAATATGACAAAGAACTGTCGTCAATGGTTAGCTCAAAACTGAATTGATTATTTCTTCAAAAGGTCTATGTGAAATATTGAGTAACTTGACAATAAAGTAAAAAGAAAAATTAAAAATAAAATTATGTATTATCTATGGTAAAAGATAAGTCTATGATCAAGTCTATTTTTTGGTTATTGCGGATTATGAGAGCCATTGTAATACTTCTTGTTTTCTCCACCGAGTTAATAATAAATAAATCTACTGCGTATGAACAAGTGTTTTTACTCTGCAAGCCCCTTTAATTATCACAGGTTATGGGCCCAGAGTACGCGAGTGCAAAATTACGGCAAAAACAAATAATCTACAAAAGATTTTGGTTGGCTGTGTTGGCTTGTCGAGAGTTCGAGACGCCATTTTTTGCTTGTTGAATTCGCCAGTCGTAAGAGTGGAAGAAAATGGATTTGTCGCATCCGCAATCAATATCAGGAGTCAAACTAAATGGGAGTGCGACATGGTGTACCTGGAAATTCCAGATGAGAGTAATTTTACAGGCGAAAGGCCTATTTGAGATCGTGGATGGTTCCATTACTAAACCCGGTAAAGATAAACCGGAGGAATACAAAGAGTGGATTACGAAGGATAGCAAGGCGCAGGGTTGGATTGTTTTCCATATTGAACAAAGTATTATGACGCACTTGCTTACTACTTCTACCTCTGCCGAGATGTGGACTAAATTAAACAATATTTATGAGAAGAAATCGTCAACGTCTTTACATCTCGAACAACAAAAGTTTTATTCATTAAAGTGTGATAATGATATTTCGTTATTTTTCTCAAAGATAGAAGAGGTAAGAGCCAACATACGACAATTAGGCGATGATATATCCGACAAAATGGTTATTACCAAAGTACTTATGTCATTACCAGACAAATATCGCCACTTCATTGCTGCATGGGAATCTGTCCCTACAATAAACCAAACTGTAGGAGAACTAATGGCGAGATTGTTAATAGAGGAAGAGCGAAATATGTCTACGTCAACAAATAGTGAATTAAAAGAAGAAACAGAGTGTGTAGCATTGGCAACAACAACAAAGAAATTAAGTGAGATAAAGTGTTTTGGTTGTGGCAAGATGGGCCATTATAAAAAGGATTGCCGTGCTAAGTTGCAATGTTTTTATTGTAAAAAATATGGTCATTCAATTAAAATTTGCAGACTACGAGTAAACAAAGAGAAAAGCAGTGGTGTTAGTAAAACAGAGACAAACAAAAGGAATAATGCATTTACAACAATTATGAAGAACAAGGAAACTACTCAGGGCTGGTTGGTAGACACCGGTGCCAGTGAACACATGTGTTTTCTAAGAAACTTATTTAACGAATTTGAAGAGTATGAATCCCACCAGTCAGTAATCGTTGGTGATGGCAGGGAACTAAAGGTAATTGGTAAAGGAAAAGTAATTCTCAAAGCTTTCGATGGAGAGGACTGGATTGATACTACCCTACATAATGTGTTGTATGTTCCTCAACTAACAGTTAATCTTTTTGCTGTAAGAAGTGTCATAGACAGAGACTATAAAATGGAATTTGAAAAGGACTATTGTGTAATAAAAAATAAGGAAGGTAACGTTGTGGCCATGGGATACAGGGAAAAGAAATTATATGTTATGTGTTTTGATTATGGATCTAAACATATTGCTGTTGTAACAGTATCACAAGATAGCCTAAAAATATGGCATGAGCGCTTAGGGCATCAAAACTATGAGTATGTGAAGCAGTTTTTGAATAAACATGATATAAAATTTAAGAATGATGCTGAAATATGCAGTGCTTGCGTTGAGGGTAAGATGCACAGATTACCATTTAATAGAAGTACTACTGTATCAAAGAGGCCATGCGAACTAATACATATGGATGTCTGTGGCCCTATGGAGGTAGAGTCCTTAGGGGGCTCTAAATATTTTTTATTAATAAGGGATGATTATTCTACCTACAGATATGTATATTTCTTAAAACACAAAAGTGATGTTCCTCAGAAGATTAAAGAGTTTATTAATTTGGCTGAACAAGATACTGAAGAGAAGGTAAAAATTATAAGAACCGATAATGGTAGTGAATTTATCAATGCAACAGTTAAAGAGTTATTTAAAGAAAAAGGCATAAGGCACCAGACATCAACAGCATACACTCCGGAACAAAACGGTAAAATTGAAAGGGATAATAGGACAGTTGTGGAAGCAGCTAGAGCCATGATAATAAGTGCAAGATTACCCAAAGAGCTGTGGGCCGAAGCTGTCAACACTGCTGTTTATATTCTTAACAGAACCGGGCATAGTCATGAGAAAGGCAAGTCACCTTTTGAATTATTGTTTAATAAGGCCTATACAAATTTGGATAGTTTAAAAGTGTTTGGTCAAAATGTGTATGTGCATGTACCGAAAAATCAAAGAAAAAAATGGGACTCAAAAAGCAAAAAGGGTCGGTTTGTGGGCTATGATGAAAATGTAAAAGGTTTTAAAGTTTATTTTCCTGATTCGGCCACTATAGAATTAAAGAGAGATGTTATTTTTGAGTCACCTCAAAAGGAAGAAATGTTCAGTGAAATATTAAATGACACTTTAGAAGAGGAAATAAAAGAAAATGTAAATGATGAAGATGAAGAATATTATACAGATATTTCTAGTGATACAGAGGAAAATGAAAGATCAGAAAAAGAAGAGAAGAAAGAGTTACTGGATAAGAGAATAACAAGAAAACCAATGTGGCTACAAGATTATGATACAGAAACTAGCTTTATGTGTATATTAAATGAGCCTAAAACATATGATGAAGCTATCAAGAGTAAAAATTGTGATAAGTGGAAAGAAGCAATGAAGAAGGAGTTAGAGGTTCTAAAAGAAAATAATACCTGGAAAAGTGAAATTAAAGTACCTAAAGAAAATAGGGTAATAGATAGTAAATGGGTTTATAAAATAAAACAGGATAGTGAAGGAAACATAACTCAGTACAAGGCACGTCTTGTTGCCCGAGGTTTTCAACAAGAAGATATTTTTGAAGCTTATGACGTGTATGCACCAGTAGCTAAAATTGCGACTTTCAGGGTTTTAATGGCTGTAGCTAGTAAAGAAAAACTACCAGTTCATCACATGGATGTACGGAGTGCTTTCCTATATGGAGATATACAGGAAGATGTATACATGAGACTACCACCTGGGTGTGATGATAATGTAAGTGTTGTTAAATTAAATAAAAGTATCTACGGACTAAAGAAATCACCCAAGTATTGGAACTTAAAGTTTGATAAAGTTATTGCTAAGAAAGGATTTATTAGATCTGAAAATGATTTCTGTCTTTATTGTAAGGTAAATTCTGAATGTAAAATTTATTTGTTATTGTTTGTTGATGACATATTGATTATGGGGTCAAATGAAAAAGAAGTACATGATTTAAAACTTTATTTGAGTAATATTTTCAGCATGAAAGATTTAGGTCATGTAACTAATTATTTAGGTATTCATGTTATGCAAGATTTGAAAAATGGTATTATTGAAATGTCACAAAAACATTATTTGAGAAAGATATTAGAGAAGTTTAATATGATTGATTCAAAACCTATGTCAACTCCAATGGAATTCAAATTCCAAATGTTTCAGTCAAATAAATCAGATCCTAAATTGGAAAATCAATGTAGACAAATTCTTGGATCGTTAATGT
Source organism: Protodeltote pygarga (assembly GCA_936450705.2). NCBI lineage: Eukaryota > Metazoa > Arthropoda > Insecta > Lepidoptera > Noctuidae > Protodeltote > Protodeltote pygarga. The sequence goes on along the minus strand of OW388250.2, from coordinate 12,576,296 downwards.
ATGCCGTTGTGTGTACTAGACCTGATTTATGTCCTAGTGTGGCATATTTGAGTCGTTTCCAAAATTATGCAGATGAAACATTGTTAAAAGCATTAAAAAGAGTGCTCAGATATGTAAATGCTACACTTGACTTGAAGTTGACTTTCAATAGTAATGAAAGTACAGATTTGTTTGGATATGTAGATTCTGACTGGGGAAGTGATATTAATGATAGAAAGTCAACATCAGGTTATGTGTTTAAATTATTTAATTGTCCTATTGTGTGGTCATCCAAGAAACAACCTACTGTGAGTTTGTCTTCTTCTGAAGCAGAACTTATAGCTCTGACTTCTGCAGTTGTTGAAGCCTGTTGGCTAAAAAATCTTATAAAGGATTTTGAGATTTCAGTTTGTCCTATCACAATTTTTGTAGATAATCAGGCAGCCATAAATATTGGAAATAACCCAGAAAATAATAAAAGAGTAAAACATGTTGATATTAAATTTAATTTTATTAAGGAAAAAATTGACAGTAACATTGTAATATTGAAATTTGTTAAAACAGATTGTCAGTTAGCTGATTTCTTTACAAAGTCTCTACCAGTGAGTAAATTTAATGGTTTCAGACATCTTTTGGGTTTAATGTAAGTAAATTTTAAATGTGTTTAAATTGTAATAAAAGTAATATGAGAAATTGAGAATAACATTAGAATAACTTTTGTATTGTAGCAGTCTATCATTAAGGGGGCGCATTTTATATTTATTATAGTGTCGGTGACATTTTTTTTATTTTATTGAGGGGGCGTGTGAAATATTGAGTAACTTGACAATAAAGTAAAAAGAAAAATTAAAAATAAAATTATGTATTATCTATGGTAAAAGATAAGTCTATGATCAAGTCTATTTTTTGGTTATTGCGGATTATGAGAGCCATTGTAATACTTCTTGTTTTCTCCACCGAGTTAATAATAAATAAATCTACTGCGTATGAACAAGTGTTTTTACTCTGCAAGCCCCTTTAATTATCACAGTCTATCCGTGCGTCTGCATTGTTCTCGCACAAATATTAGATATGATCTCTACAAGATATTTATAAATGTGAGTGCATTAGCTACAAATTTTATACTGGCCGGCGGATTCTAGTGTTATAAACCTGTACCTATTACAGTTAGGTAGGTTACTACCGAAATGTCCGACTGTGGTGGCAGACAGTGCGGAGCTTCGCGATGACTGCCTTATCTACGGCACTTGGTATCATGATTGTCTGCTCAAAACATTGATATACAAAAACCCAAAACTGTACTAGCTTTACTACTTTAGGCTACTTCAGACACCTGCATTACCCTAGTATGTATATTTGAATATATTTAGACTTTAGTTACACTTGCATAAATTTGTTTTGACGTTACTTATCAAGGCTATTCCAGATAAAAACTGACCTATCATATCTACTGTAATCTACCGCATTACCGCATTTAAGTAATAAAAATTACGATGCAGATGGTACATTAACAGGTAATTCAGGCATAAGTAATAAGTATCCTTCCTTATTTTGGAGTTTATTAATCATTAGAATCCTGTACTCAGTTCATTGAGGATAGGTATTTGTTTAGAGCACAAGTGAACGGCGCGTCGTGTGGCGCGGTCACCGCGGCGCTGGTACAGCGGTGGTGGGATACCGTTAAGATGGGCTTACAATGGCCAAACCATTAAGCACTATATCGTCGCGGCAGTCGCGCGCCCGTGCTTAGCTCTACATTTTTTTTGAACACTGATTTAAACAGTTCAATAACTCACATGTGAACTTTAAACTAAAGATTAGATAAATTTCCTCAGAGATAACACCCTTGTGTCCTATTTTGAGATAATTATTTAAATCACTGGTGTGCAACATTGTAAAAACTGTGTCGAGTGAAAATGCAAGTGAATGGTGGCCGTTTCATGGCATTCTGCTGATTCGCATAACTAAGTCTTACGTGGATTATTTGCTGATACTTAAAAAGGAAAATCTGTTGACAAGTATATTTCACCTGTACCTATTAGATTTATTTTTCGTAAAACAGCGAATATAACAATTAACATGGAAGTACAACTTGGGAATGATGGAGTGCCGTTTGTGACTTGGGGAGATAATAAAATAATGTTGGAGCTTAAACCCGTTGACGAGGCGGCTTGTTTGAAAAAGGCCGAGAAAGAATTAAGAGAAACTCCGGAAGTGGTCGAGAACGCTTTGATTGAGTTACGGAAACTTTTAAAAAGTAAGTAAGAAGTAAATAAAACTCCATGACATGAGTAGCTAACCCTTGCAAATATGCTCAAAAGCTAGTCCATTATATTTTATCATTACCATGAATTATATATTTATGTTAATTTAATTAACATCTTTTGTTTTTTTAATTTATAAGCGGGCGATTATAACTCCGGTTTTTGATAACAAAGTTTATTATCAGATGATGAACAAAGAGTAGGTAGTAGTTATTAAGTTAAGGTTTAGTTTTTTTGTAGCGCCGGTTGCGTAGCTAATCTAAGTATTTATCCTGTAATGGATATTATTTTATTGTTGAATCCTCAAAAAATAAAATATTTCAAAGAATATAAAAATACGAATTTAATTGTAAAAGTGCAAATTTTGTTGTAGATACATAGGTTTAAACGGATCGCGTGCATAAAACGAAAGTTAGTAAAACGGAGGAGGTTATAATGATTTCCCTTTCACAATCTGTCTCGTTCAGAAACGTGATAAAAACAAATCGAGACCATATTACCTACACAGTGAGAACACATTTGGAAATCACAAATGTAGATGTTACGTAGACATGACTACATTTTATGTCAATTTGTGTGTTGTGATCGTTGTTGTGATGATAAACATAACATGTTATAAATTTTGCATTACATATAAAACTTCCGAGTTTAAACAATAAGTTTGCTTTAAGTATAAAAATATTATTTTCAAAGTCTTATATTTTTTTAGGACTATCATACAGAAAGGGTCCAATCGGGACTCTCTAACTATACCTAAGTCTTCAAGTCTAGATACTCCATGGCGTTTGTCTGTCACAGAATACTGAACAGTATCTTTAATAACAAGTAGTTAAAGTCGTTTTAATACATATTGATATTATTATTGTATTTATGACAATTACATACTAATAAAAAATTAAAGTTAAAAAGGCGCACGTTTCAAACGTTTGCATTTCGCCTTGTAAATCGTTTTTGCCAGATAGGTTATTCATTTGTCACATGCATTATTATTTTTATCACAATATCTAAGGAATATAGAATATTTATTATACTTACATTGTATTTTTGGACGAAGAAGCTACGACTCGTTTTGAATTAGATGTAAAACAGCTGTGTTATTTGAAACGGCATGCTTTTTTACTTGGCTCCCATAGTGAACCATAAGATTTAAAAGATCATAAAAGACAATACGTAGGACATTATAAATATTCAAATACAAGATATAGGCCATTTTAAAAGTATTATTATACCGATAGATGGACACCAAAACAAACAAGCCCTTAATATACTAGGTACCTATTTATCGGTTGCATTCTAATCAATAGTACCTATAGCTTAGTAACTGATATTATAAATCCAATTAATATGAGATAGTACACAGTTTTAAACATCGTTTATGACCGACAGAGAATGTTGTAACGAGTCAGATATTGTTAAAAAAATTACACACATTTTTTTTGTTGTTATGCATTTATCAAACATTTTAGTGTGAATGTTTCACAATTGAACAGGAATTAAACTAACTAGACGAAAAAAATAACTAGACGAAACCACACTCCTCAGACCTCACTGTCTAGTGATATTATACCTATTTAACTTTTATTGTAGCGATAGGAAAGTATGTACTTTTCCATACAATATAAATTAGGTAATGAATAGGCGAAATTATGATGTTTGATTCGTACCTCAGCACTTGAGTACCTACTGTAGGTATATTATCGGAGCATCAAATATTTACTTATTGCTCAACCATCTGATACCTAGTTTCTGACAACCGGTTACTGTGTTCAATACACATGCACCTTACGTATACGAGAATGTCTGTATACGCAGATCGAGTTATAATATAGTTTAAGTACTTATACTAAAATAAAAATAAATCTTAAATCTTATCTATACTTAAATTAACAAAAGTACTGTATGTATACAATCTATATTAATGTATTTGATACATTAAAATAAGGTACCTGGTAGGTAGATCTCATGTAGAGCCAAGCTTCTAATACTACACGCTCTAACTCTACAAGCCATAATTCACAAACTTCACATCTTAGTCAAAATTGTATGTGGCTCCTAGCAACGACACGAGTCGCTCGCGGCGTTTTTGTTCAAATTTTGTACGAACTTTAAAGTACCCACATATGATTAGTTTTTTTGTTTCATCTTACATAATTTATATTAATATAATAACCCATTGATTTTTTTTCATATTATTTAATAAGTATTGCAAAGAAATACATCTTAGAGTTAAGCTAACAACCGTTGATTCGAACAAACAAGCCCAAAATCAATAATTAATAATGTATAAGTTGGTACTCCACTACGCTACTTAAATACAGAAGTAAATATGATTGACTCATCGTTTAAATGTTTATAAAAAATGTTTAAGTCACGCTGACCTTGTAAATAACAGTGAAGAAGCGAATTAGTGTTTCAGGACGTATAATATACATAATTGCGCATCGGCTACAATGATGCCTATGCAATTAAACTTTATTAAAGCCGTGTCTTACAGACGTTTCCACTGACCTTGGTCTTCAATTCCTTTATTGTTCTAGCCACATATTGCGTGTTCACAAAAACGCGTAATGTATAAGCTGCTGTTTGAACTAACACTAATTTAGGCTGAAGATATAGATCGTTGCGTTTATTATTTTCCGGTCAAGCTCATTGAAATAAAGTGGCCAGTTGACCAATTTGACTGTGCAGCGGGCCCCATTTCCATAAATAATGTTAGTTATCATATCATCATTTGAATGGGATCAGAGCGTTGGCTTTGTCAATTAATGAAGGGGCTGGTAGTAACTAACACAGCTGCACTTTTTATTTTCTTAGATACTCTTTAAATCTAAAGGAAACAAATTTATAAAACTATAAAATTTATATCTCTGACTAACTCCTTAATTATTCTGGCAAAATGTTAATAATTGATTAAAATTCTATTAGGTATAATATTATACGTTATCCTTTGTGCGTGAGTCCGATTCGCACTTCCTCGTTTTTTTCTAGATTTGTATTCGAAGGCAACTAATAAATTTGAAGGACATGACAAGGGTCCGGTTTGTAAATACGCAACACAATAAAAAACCAGTAGGCTTAAAAAGCCACTAGATTAAAATCCCTTTATTAAAATATTATGATTAAATATAATATAATTAGTAAATTAATAATATAACCCTCTTTTTTATTGTCGGATAAATTGAAAAAAAAAGTTGGTATTTATCGTAGATCAATCAAAGAGAGATCAACTGTAGGACGGCTTACTCGGCTCTCGGAGGCAAGAAGCAAGTGATCATTTATTTGTAATAACACTAATAACTAATGAAACATCAAGTAACCTGGGACCTTTGACTTGGTCAGTCAGTTTGAATGGTCATACCACAGGCTAATATCGCACTTAAAATACGATAAGTACTGCTTTAGTAGACGGGTGGGTGATACCTAGAAAACTAGATTTAAAAGTAGGACACGTAGCGCCACGTATTTCGAAAGTTTCGTGCTGGTTGTAGCTTCTAGAAACATTTTAATAAATAACTATAAATTTAAAAATTAAAAACTCTCAACACAAATAGGTACTTCAAAAAACTTATTTTTTAGCTAAGAACACACTCAAACAAGTCGCACCTTTCAAATAAAAAAACTAAATCAAAATAGCTCCATTCGTTTATGAGCTACGATGCCATAGACGGACACAAAATATAGAGACACAGTCACTCAGATACACAGACACATAGATACGTCAAACTTATTACAACCCTCTTTTTGCGTCGGAGGTTAACAACAAAATAATGTAAGACTGCATTATAATTATATTCTATATTTATATTAATTACTCAGCCAATTAGAAATAAATTAATGATTAGGACAAGTAATTAGATTGTGAACTGTTTGCTTATCTTTATATTACATGTATATCATGTAGTATAAGAAAATATAGAACAGTAATGCTTTATACATCTTAAAAATGTGACCGTTGGACCGCAGTCAGAGGTCACGGATTCGAATTCAAGGCACGCACTAGATGACTGACGGAATCTAAATAGTAACTGCTCGATACTCGCTTATATGGCATCAGGTTTTTGCAAATTATAGGTATTTGGAGACAAGATTGTCGCAGTAGCTAAGCAATTGAAATTCCGCTTCATGTACGTTAATAAGTACCTACTATCTTTTCTGTGCGGGTTTGATACGGGATTAAAAAAAAATATTATTAGGCGGGTTTTGTGTTACTATGAAACGTTTCTTACTCCCACTGATTGCTCAGCGCATGAAGTTATGCCGTGCGCGGCTGCTGGGCAAAGGAAAATCAGCTCTAAGGTGGCAAACCAAAAAGCATGATCGACTGATAGTAAGCGGTTACCGTAACCGAAGGACGCTTGCAATGCCAGGGTATCTTTTGCGCGTTGCAGAACCTGTAAGGTTAGAAGGTGAGGGGAAATTAAGAAAGGGGATCATATGGTCGATGGGGCCTTCGCGCTCCGGTTTTCTCCATTACAAATATTGTTATTTCACATCAATATTCTGTAACTGGAGACAATCTAAGTGTGGGTCCATAAATAAAGTTCTTTTAGTCCATGCTTCATGATACGATTACGATTTATAATTTGACACTTTATACGTATCTTTCAGAAGACACATCCCTCTACATTCCGATTCAGCGAGACGACTTTCTTCTGAAGTTCCTCAGGCCATGCAAGTTTTATCCTGAGAGCGCATTGAAAAAGGTTCGTACGTATTCCTGTCCTCCTAATAATTTATAATTAATTTGTGTCTGTTGATTAGTTCCTTTCACGCAGTAACGGATCGGCGTGATTTTTACAAGCATTTATTAAACTTGTTATTTAGTAAAATAAAAATTTTTTTACTTGTTTTCCAAAATGTGTTACTTATTTTATTACGTTTGAATGTCGATTCTGATGACGCAGCTTCAGATCATTAGAATGTTGAGTGACGTCTAAGGTACATTTATTTTCTTGTACAAGATGCGCTTTGGATATATGAACTCACCGTGTCAAGTGCTGATTGATCTCGTCACTCGTCACAACCACCGCGGTACCACACAGCTACAAGCGCTTCAACCAGCTGTATAAAAAATAATACCTATTGCTTATGATTTTGATTACAGATAGAAGCTTATTACAAGTTCAGGTTGGCCCACCCGGATTATTGTCAGGACCTGTTGCCGTCAGCCATACGGACTCCATTCCAGCATTCAATAGTCTCTATCTTGGCACCTCGTGATCAGCATGGCCGCCGCATTATCTTGGTGGAGTCTGGAGGTTAGTTTACACTTAGACTACAAGCAAAATTGTATCAAGGAAAACAGGTTGTTAAGATTAGGTTTACCGCAGTTGTTACCTACTACCTGTACCTATTACCTACCTACTTAGTATTCCTTACTTTGTTCAATATTGCAAAGTGAGGAATAGGTAGGTGAATGGTGCACAATTTTCCTTAATAATCTTTATCTTGCCATAAACATAAAATAGGTACCTACATACAAACATATTCCTCGAGAAACAGAATAATGTACAAGCTTAAATACCCTATCTATATCTAATAGGAAACCAAAATATTTTCTTTCAGAAACGGATCATAGTACCTACTTAATACGTTAATCATAATATATGTATATATCTACAGAGTCTACAGACACATAATGATATAAGTAATGCATAATTTAAAAAAACCCATAAGAATAAGATGGTCAAAAGAAATTTAAAACTAATTTAGAAAAATATTTTTGGTTGAAATTTTAATTAGTTGAAATATTTCTAAACTACATAGAAAGTGTGCACTTTTACTTGACTGTAGCTCAATCAGATTTAAGAAAATTGTAAACATGTGCATGGTTTTCAGAGAGATGGGACCCGCAGGAGGTGCCCCTCAGGGAGGTGTTCCGTGGTATCCAGATAGGACTGGAGGGAGCGATGGCGGAGCCAGAAACCCAAGTCAGCGGGATCATCAGCATTTTTGACATGAAAGGCTTGTCCTTCAAACATATTATGCAGTTCACGCCGTCATACGCAAAAATGGTTATTGAATGGATTCAGGTGAGATATATGTTCTGACAAGGTTCTGACTTGGCTAAATGAATTAATCTTCACTGTTCCAAAAATATAATTAGGTCGTATGCGAACAGTGATAACAACAGTGATAGAATGTAAGTGGTATGTATGTTGGCCCTGCGCCTGATCACTCTCCGGTCGTGTCGGATTGCCGTCCCATCGCGCTATGAGTGAGGGAATAGTGAGTGCACCTGTGTTTGCGCACACATTTGTGCACTATAATATCTCCTGTGTAGTTGCCTAATCTCTTTTGAAATTGGCCGCTTTGACCGAAATTCAGTCAGGAGGACATTATCCTGAATTCACTCAAGGAGTAATATTTAGTGAACATTGCTTGGCTAATCCGTTTAAGCCGAGTTTACTCGATTCAGCGTTACTGACTCGAGCAAAACGGCTTAGTTTTGTTCACTGTGTTCAAAATTTTGACTTCAATAAAAATAATGTGTAATAACAATTTATTTCAGGATTGTGTACCAATACGGGTAAAGGCAGTTCACGTAATAAACCAGCCGTACATCTTCAACATGCTGTTCGCGATCTTCAAGCCTTTTATGAGAGAAAAGCTTCGTTCCCGCGTGCACTTCCACGGCAGTAACATGAGGTCCTTGATGGAGCATGTCGACCCTAAGGCGCTGAGGCTAAGACATGGAGGGCAGCTGCCTGAACCGGAGATAACTGGCGATGTGTTGTGGAAGATGCTACGACATTATGAGGACCAATTCAAATGTAAGTACTTTGCGTTAGTGATAATTTCTTCAGACGAGAATATAAGATATATGTAAGTATATAAGTTCGGTCCTTTAAAGGTGCTACTCAGAATTACCAAGTGCAAAATCTTAGTATCACTTTGACTTACCTGGAATTTTAACTTAGGATTTCGTGCAGCTGCACTTGTGACCATTGCGATTAGCAATTGATTTATTCTATGTAGGTACAGTAAGATCTTTTATTTTGTTTTAATTTTTTTTTATTGTTTCAGTGGCGAATTCCTATGGCTACATTCAGAACGTAAACAACAATAATAAGATGTAGAACGTAAATGGAACGATGACCGGCAAAGTACAAAATGTAACTTATTCGCTCAAAGAAACCATGACTATATATAAGTAGGTATTTTAATATTAAGTAAAAATGAGTGTTGATTATATCAGTTGAAAACAAAATATACCTAGATACGTTTTGGTGCTGGCGCCAGAGGCACATAGCTTCAAAGAGATTGCAAACGGTTTCTTAATAATTATTAGTTCTATTTTTTGCCAATAGAATAAGCGAACCTAAGGGTAAATAAAAAATAAGTAAGAGTAAATAAATAAGATGAAAGTACAGGCTTTTAGCCCAGTAGAAGTAGGATTCTATCTTATAATTTCATTAAAGTCATTTATTTTTGCACAGGAGATTAGTTACGTGTATTTAAAGCTTCGTTTAAAAAGTTAGAAAATTTAGACCAATGCTTTAGGTATAATTTAGGTTTCTGCAAAATCCATTACAAACGGTGAACACATCGGTAGTCTTCGGGTTTCCGTATTTACCCGAATGTATTATCTCCATGTCTAGTAATTTTTATATTTATTTGTACTCAATTCTTGAAATATTTAAATTTAGAACTACATACTTTATTGCTCTTTTGTTTTTGATTTCCATGTGAACTACATAAAATTATAAAACCTATAAAATCTCTTTATTAACCAACGACGGAAAATAGGAGGAGGTTCTCAATTTGACTTGTACCTAGGTATATATATTTTTACAATTGCTTTTTTATTCAATAGACTTTACAAGTTTTCGAATATGTTTCAACGCCAAATGTCCGAGCAGCTCTCTTGACGAATATTGACGATCACCTAATTCTGTAGACTCTATGTACAATACTGTGAGAGTTTTACGGTTTTGTTTAAAGTTTTGTTTGTATATTATATTTATCAAAAATATTTTTTTTGAGTTTTATTTTTGCTCCTGATCAGAAGGTCTAAGTGATGAACAAGGTGATTCGTATATAACTAACGTACAATTCATCCCAAACACAGTTGTTCAAAATTAATAGTAAATATTTATTACTATTTGGGTACCAGGTTGTTCATCAACCATAGAACAAAGAAATCTAATTCGGGCAGAGCTTCATTTTAAAGGTTTAATTGAAAGTACACTGAATATAAAAACCGGTTTTTTATATCGCACCGGTTTTTCATTCCCTATCCTTGAACTCCGCGTGGCTTTTCTTATAGAAACCATGTTTTTATAATAACTTTACCCACACAAAATCTTCTGTAGGTATGACGGTATAGCATTTTATAATTGTTAAGTAGCCTCTAATTTCTGAACTCAAATAATAATATTACTCAGACGAAAATAATTTAAAATTCACGTCATTTATAAAAAAAGGATTAAGCTTAGTTAATTAATTCATTTTAATTGGCCATACCAATTAACCAAAATCAAATTATTCAGATTTAAAAAAAACTAATTTTCATTAAGTTATAAGTAATTCTATAGGCCGTACTGGATGATGTATCTTTAACTGATCTTATAGAAAATGTTGTCAGAAGTGCATTGTTATATAATGCACTTCTGCCTGACACATTTGGATTAAGTTTATAAAATTTCGGACATAATTAATTTATTATTAGCCTGTAACTGTCCCATTTCAGGGCAAATGTCTCTTCTCATACAGAGAATGCACTGAATTAATTGAATGCATTTATCACCACGCTAGCTCAATGCGGGTTGGCAATTTTAGACTATTAAATCCAGGTTTCCTCACGATGTTTTCCTTTACTGTTAGTCAGTGGTGTCTTAGATAAACTAAGAATTTACATATATGACATAGAAAAAATCACGTTGTTACCACCACCTCCTTCTTGACTTCTTTCTCTTTGAATAAAGGAGATTTTATCCTATTGTAATTAGACAACTTAATAAAAAAAATATTTAATTTATAAATAAATATTTCTTAAAATATATTTTTGATTTTTATCTGTTGTTGTTTGTCTTTCTTTATATTACTCTTTCCTTTTGTTTTTTACACAAGAATATTCTGGATTCAAATATCTATAATAATACTATTATTAACTAAGAATATTACCCCTAAATTATATATTTGTTTCAAATTTCAATAAAGGTTTGAATGTATACAAGATTTTGATAAAACCGGTATTGGTTGAACAAAATAAAAAACCGGTTTTTATATCGATATATTTTGTATATTATATTATTATCTTTAGTAGCATCTAACTCTGGAACAATATTTTTTATATTACACAGACTAAGAACATAAACTCATTAATATTATAATTTGTAAAACTACATTTTTTTATAATGTTGTTGTCAGCGATTCGAAAGCACGGCGGCCGGCTACGAAGTAAGCGCGATAAAACCCCCTACGCCCCGCACAACCCCTCGTATTATTTTCGTATGCTGTGCTAACAAATCTTAAGTTTTCTGACAATTCCATGGACCAATTTTTCTAATCTTTTGTATAATGATAGAGTACAGTCACGAGCGAAAACATGTAAACATGTAGAGTTTATCAAAAGCCGTTCTAGAAAAACGCGTACCCATTTAAAATGTAAAAATATTGCAGTAAGCATCATTAGATATTTACCAATACTTAGGTTATATATTTTTTAACAAATTAATACTGTACTTGAAAAAATAATCATTTGAATTCCTCTACATGTGTACATAATTTTGCAGTTGACTGTACATAGTAATGGTCAAATAGCCACCAACTTCTGAACTCAAATTTTATATTACTCACTTACTCAGACCATAAAACTTTGAAACTGAAAACTCAAATAATTTGGAAAGCTGTTTAGATAATTTTCTAAACTTTTTGTAGTAGGTAAAAATATACAATACCAATTCATTAAAATTATTTCCAGACACTGGAATAATTTATTGAAGGCACAATTGTAATATTTAGTTTTTCAATGTTTGGCCTTATAACATAGGTTTCATGTATCCAATCTTTCTAATCTTTTGAATGATGATAGAGTATATTGTTACGGTTAAATAACCACCAACTTCTGAACTCAAATTGTATGTTACTAACTTACTCAGACCATAAAACTATGAAACTGAAAACTCAAATATTTCGGAAAGTTCTTTAGATAATTTTCTAAACTTTTTGCAGTATGTAAAAATATACAATACCAATTCATTAAAATTATTTCCTGACACTAGAATAATTTATTGAAGACACAATTGTAATATTTCGTTTTTCAATGTTTGGCCTTATAACATAGGTTCCATTGTATCCAATCTTTCTAATCTTTTGAATGATGATAGAGTATATTGGTATGGTCAAATAACCACCAACTTCTGTTACTCACTTACTCAGATTTCATGTTACTCACTTACTTAGACTATAAAACTATGAAACTGAAAACTCAAATAATTCGGAAAGTTCTTTAGATAATTTTCTAAACTTTTTGTAGTACGTCAAAATATACAATACCAATTCATTAAAATTATTTCCAGACACTATAATAATTTATTGAGGACACAATTGTAATATTTAGTTTTACAATTTTTGGACATAAAACATCGATTCCATCAGTTCCATGTATCCAATCTTTCTAATAACTTAATAACTATAAGATAACATTGTCCTTAATCTCACACGACTAGAATTTTTGACTTAAATTTTATATTCACGGTTTGTCATGCAGTTTTGCAAAAACTTAAATTGTACTTAAAGCAACGGTCTAAATTTTCTAACTTTTTAATAGAAGCTCTAAATATACGTAATTAATCTCCTGTGCAAAAATAAATGACTTTAATAAAATTATAAGTTACGGTCAAAATACGACGTTCCGCTATCGGTCTATTTAGGGTGTTTCTCCATTCATTTTCTTTAGATTTAAGATGCTAGTTTTGTAACTGTATTAAATGTAAACAATCGTTGGTAAACCTAATAAATAAAATAAAATAAATTAAAATAAATCCCTTACACTTAATTCTCTGGGTGTTTATATTCTAAGACCCTAATCCCAATTTTTATACGAACTTTATGCAACGTGCTGGTGCAAAAGCATCAATCAACCAACCAACGGATGACGGATCCGATAATTATACCGGAGTTGTGGAGAAACGCCCTTATGACGTCGTTGATTTACGCATTTTTATTTTTATATATTATAAAGTAAAATATTAGATTAGGTATTGACTAGATTCTAAATTATTACGGTATTTTATAGAAATTAATAAAGAAAAACGTGTATCAGATCCATAGTATGAGTTACTATACCACGCAAAACTGACAGTTTTATTATATAATTTATCTGTCTCATTTTTATTTCCTCAAAAGGACAGAAATGGAAATAATACGCGGTAATGATAGTATTCGCATAGTTTGACTCATATTAGGGCTACAGTAGTTTACGTATCGATCTATAATACTTAAAACTTTAAAAGTACAACGTGGTTGGTGTTATTAAATAATAAACAAGGTATTAAATTACAAAACTGTTTTATTTTATTATTAACTTAATTATAACTTAAACTTAGAGGTATAAATTAAGTGGCGAGTGTAGTAATATAAATATAAATTAATATATTGTTCTTATAATATCAAAGTATTTTTGTAGGAATTTTTAAAAATACATATCAAATATATATTTTAAAGACATGGATTTTACAAATCAAAATTGTCTTTTGTATAATAATAATTAATATAAAATTATAGTATACAATAGAAATATCCTTTGTGTTAATGTATTATTTACTAATCTACATAAATATAAACTTACTAATTTACACTAAAATTAAGGCTTCCCGTCGAGGGTTATCTACCAACACTAAGCAAAAATAAAGGAAAGCTTTATGTGAATTCTTTTTGCACATCCTAACAGGTTATCTAAATAAAGTCATATTATTTTAGACTTTCAAGACAATTCAATAAATTAGTCTTGTAAATATTTAGAACAATATGGTTAAAATTCGTGGCCATATTAAAAATATTTTAAGGAAATCACAGCCTGCCTTCATTAATGACATGAAAAAATTTCAAAGTACAAACGGCTACACATCAACTATCAAGCTATACATTACCAGTATGAACGACCTCACATTGTATAGGCTCTTCGTACAACATATGTCAGCTAATATATATGATGTCAGCTTGTACTGGAAATGTATAGCTTGATGTGTACCCGCGTGTATTTATATTTATGTATAACTCTTTGAGCTATCACAGATAAATATATTAAGCATGCATAAATATATATCTTAGTAGCATATATCCTCTTGCACAGCTTAAGCTTTAAACTAAGTATGTACAGCTTTCAAAATTTTATACTTATATTAAGCATTTTATGTATATTAAAATTAACTATTGTTGGTCCAAATACATTATTTAAAACATACTTAAAAGCATAACACAAGCAACAAACTCACACCTCTCTATAATTTAAAAATAAGTGTGTTCAATTTATTATATTTAAACTATACACACATTTTTGAGATTTTTTCTTGTACATCTAGAGAAATGCCAATGACCTTAATATTATTATTTGTACGTAAAAATATTCTAAATCAGTAAGTAGGTATTATTATCACGATATGCATTTACTTTATCACATTGCAAAAACTCGACCATTGAATCTTCAAGTGAGGATTTCACTTTTTCTTGTATCCATACGAGTTGATGGCTGAAACAGACAAGAATACATAGATAAGACATAATTATCCTAAGAATATAATATTATTCATTCTATTTAAAGAACTCTTAAAAAATCATTATACTGCTTTGGCGTGATGCATTCGAAAAATAATACTTAGATAGTTAGTACGACTTTTTTTCAATGTTGCTCCTCTATCTGTCCGTTCACTTTTTTTCATTCATATCAACTCTCACATAATCCATTCATATTTTCTTTTGTCTAGAGGGTGATTAATATAAGGGTTAAATAAATATGAGCTTCTATTTTTATGATACTTATATTTATCACCCATTTAATCATATGCGTTTCCTTCCTCCTCAATACATGCCTAATTATTATGCCAAACCTAACCTAATAATGTAGTACCTACGACATAATAATCAAAATATAAATTTGACCTTTGAGTCTCAATTACTATTTTGGATGCAAATTACATTTAAGTAAAAATAATATATAAGCACGACATGTCTCGGCATTGACAAAATGATTAATTCAACATACAAATTACTGTTTAATGTATGTAAACCAATATGTATTCTCTTAGTGGTATCATCGTAATTCGTAGGATTATCAAGTAAATTAAAATATTTAATAAGTAACTCGCAAAAATAACAGACTCGGGCGGGACTTGAACCCGCGATTTCTGGCGTACCGTGCTATCGCTTAAAACATACTTAAATTATCTTCAAGTCAGCATAGATTCAAATCAAAAACAGAATCAACATTTGCAATCATGCGCATATTAATTCAAAATATCATGAAGTAACCAGCATCTTTGAGATTTGCAGTGTAAAGCCAGATAATAATATCTTAAATGTAACGATTAGCACTTACCACTGAATTCCTTATCGCACATGAGGAGCAGTTCCAACCACTGTCCTCCCGTCACGCTTGGAATGGACAGCGTGCCACCATACTGATCAGGCAGGCACTTAGGACTGATGTACTCGTGAAGTAGCTTCTTGTCACTACCCATAAACACGATGCGGGAGCGCAGCTTTTCTTTCAGGAAAGGTTTGAATATTTTGAACACCATATCGAAGATAAATGGCTGGTTGATAATGTATAGACCCTTTATGCGAAGTGGGATTGCTTCCTGAAAAAATATAGTAGTATTAAATGGCTGATTACAATAAACAATGAAGGCAGAATTTACAGCATAGGATTTATGTGGTTTGTTGATAACTCTATATCTATCCTCTATCCTCTAGCTCCCATAAAGAGAAATGTAGGTCGTAACCTAATCGTTCTCTTTCTGATTTGTGAGAGCGTGACAGAAGTTTTATATAGGCTAATTTATTAACATGCTAGGTAGAGAGACTGAGAGATAGTTATCTAGCTAACGCCCTACTTGGGTCTCGGCGCAAAAACCGCTGAAACACTACACCGATTGTATATTGAATTTGGATATATCTATCTATTATATTTATCTATAAGGGTTCACCTGGAGCCAGTCGACGATTCTGTTGGCAAAGCTGGGCGTGAACTGTAGAACATGCTGCATGGAAAGTCCGTCCATGTCAAAGATGACGACGGCGCCGCATATCTGCGTCTCTGGCTCCAACATGGCCGCCTCCAGAAAGAGAACGCATCCCTTGAACACTTCGTCCAAGGAACACTTGCTGGGTTTCCATTTTTCTGTAAGAGAAACGCACAAATATTTGTTTATAAGAAGTCGTCAAAAAGAACGAAAAAAATATATTTAGCATTTGGTATTTTTAGTTAGTTCGTGACCTCCAGAATTATAAAAGTAGGAACTACTTTTTTGTCCTGAATCTTATCTGATACATGATGATTATGGCAATAATGATGCGACGTATACCCGATGGGTCAGCACTGTACGTATAATTTTATACCAGAATTACGTTGGTATTGTGTGTAACGTATTATTTGTTCATCATTACATTGTGTACAGTTGCGTGACTGCCTATATCCAGAAAATATAATGTGATTTATCTCAGTTATTAACTACACGTATAAAAAATTAAGCAGATTTTGCATACAATTGCGTTAATATTATGTATTCATTCGTGATTTTTGATGAAGCTGAAAAAGATTTCATAGCCTTGACCATTTTGATTCGTAGCTAAAGTTTACAAATGGATATCGCATTCAATGAATATTTTGTTAGGCTCGGAACAAACGGTTTGCATTTACTTTCTTGACATAAGTAAGGTAGAGGGAGAGAGCCGGAATACACCAAATTGACAGTGATTTTGAATTTGAAAGATTACAAATTATGTACAGCCGGCTCGACCGGGGTAGTGCTACTACCTCCATATCTGCACAATATACGAACAGTGTTGTCTGTAGGCTAAAGTAACCGCTTGCCATCAGGCAGGCCGTGTGCCTGTTTGTCACTTTAGAGGTTATAAAAAAGAACTTTACTTCCTAGCTCCAGTACCAGTACTCTTCGTCCGTACTGGTCGCGAGTCGGCAGTACTGTCAACACGTTCTGGTTGAACACGTTGGTCTCCTTGCTGGGCGTGAGTCCATCGTAGTGTTTCGAATGCTTCAGCTTGAACGCGTAGTAACGTTTGATCTAGAATTATGACATACATTGTTGTATAATTGATCTTTGTTTGTATGTGACTTTAGAAAAAAAATCTAACTTATAAAAAAATTTCTCATGAAAAAATTTCCTCTGCAGTGGAAAAATACAGGCCTGTACCTAATAATAATATAATAGGCTCTCTCAAAATACAGTAGGTAGCGTTTAATAAATTATAGTGTGGTTTGATTTATACGGAAATACAACAAACATGCAACAAGGTTGCGGTTAATTTGTATTGTTTCTTCAAATATAACATCTTTATGATTCACTGCTAAATAAATGTTTACGAAGAATTGCCAAAGACGACTTGAAAGTGTGAAAAGATTCAAAGTACAATCAAACTAATCTACTTATTGAAAAAGTGTTATAAGGATTTAGTCACATTGTCGTACCAGGATTTAAATTTTAAAAAGCTGCAAGTTATTTTTATTCATCTCATTAGAGTCTTATCCCATCTCATTCGTTAAATTTTTATTCAGATATAAACATTAAAATGATTAAAATACAATTAAAACTAAAACTAAAAACTAATACTAAAACTAACGCTAAAACTAAAAGTAAAATGAAAAGAGAAAAACTTAATCCAAAAGACCGCTTCCAGTGGGCAATGTCCCCAAAACGCTGGCTGCATTGCCACGATGAATGGCAATGCTAAGTATAATAATATCTCATTCTGATTTTGTATTTATAATCAAAATTATACACGAAACTGTTGAAATGTCAACATCAATATTTGTTCGTATAATGCAAAAACGTTCGTGTTTCAATCGTAATCTTGGAATTGGATTTCAAGAGGAAGGACTGTACCTAGTAAAATTAATTCATGGAGTAAATGGGGTGGGGTGGGATAGATGAGGTCAACTACCCCAACCTTGGAGATCTCTTATGCTTATTTCATATCTGTCTTATATGTATATTCTGAGTTGAGAATTCTACTCCTTTGTCTAAGTCTACTACTACTAGTGACTCGAATGAGATATAGTTATTTTTATTTATTGTATTTGTTGTTTTAATACTTATGTTTACTAATTTGCTTGTTTATTTGTTTATAATATAGATTTTCGTCGTACATTGGCATGATGAGTATGGCATTGATCAATGATAAAGTAAATAAAACTTACTAAATCGTAGGCACTTTCCGGGTAGAACTTGCATGGTCTCAGGAATCTTATTAGCCATGCCTCACTGTCCGTTGGCACGTGTAGTTCTTTATCCTCTGAAACAGAATACATAAAAAATTTCATAAAACTATTTAAATTTTCATATGCATATTTGACGACACGATTGGTGTTCCTTTCCGACCTTTTCTAATGCCAGCCCGAGCTGAGCCTGGAGTCATAAATATATCTCAAAATAATTAAGATCAGATCCAGCTAGTCCCTACCTTGTGTAAAACTAAGACCACTCTGCCAAGAGATTATGACTAGTAGGTATGTGAGGGGCATAATTAATATCGCGGCTACGATTCCCGGATGGTGTTCTGCTCAGATGTGTTCATGTAATCACATGTACCTACCATATAGGCATAGCAAAATCCTTGAGTGCCACTACGTTTTTTTAATGTGTTTATATCTACTTTTAATTATGCAAGTAAGTTAACAAGAAAGTCCTTCCACTTGTTGTAACATCGTAACGCCACTCAATATTTGTAGATAATTAAATCTACTGCCAACATGAGATTAATATTATCGACTCGTATAGCCTTCGGATGAAGATTAGAAACGCAAGCATTGATGCAAGCATACCTACATTTTCTAAGAATAAAAACATTTTACAATTAAATTTTCAGTATTGCCAGCCTCATTTATAAATGGAACTACGTTTTATAGAAAACTGAAACTTGAGAAAGACGTAAATGGAACCAGTCCTCTTTTCAGGTTGTCAGTGTTTTAAAAATCCCTGTAGGTATTATAGCTTGTTTACGTAAGTACGTAAGAACAGACGGTTCACTGTCAAGGTAAGCATGACGTACATCCCCAGTTCACACGATGACTACGAATTTACGAGTTATTAAAATTTCGTAATATTTCCATAATCATAAAGTTCCATCGAATCTCAGTAATCATAAATTCTAAGGTGATAATTAATTATATCCATGTTTTTTGTTTTATCAGAAGGATTTGATTGTTTCTTTTTGTTTGTAGTTAGGTTTGTATTAGGCATTAGGTACCTAGTGTTACCTCCGTGTTTGTTGTTTGACACAAATTTCTGTACATCGGCAAGTGGTAGGTGGCTTCTATCATATTTTGGCAGAATTTTTAAAATATCTTGAGTAACAAGATAAGAAAAGTTACTGGGCAAAATCAGATTAGACGCAAAATATACGTCGCTTTCATAAATTTTATCTAATGACTAACAAGTTGACAACTCAGAACTTCTCATAAATACTTAGATAATTACAATGGTAAAAAATGAATCGAATAATGAGGTATAACTAAACCACTAACTAACACTAATAACTTTAATAAATATAATATTTATTTATTAGATGTATTCATTAGTTTCTAGGACCTACTGGATATGACATGTGTAGAAATAATTACTTAGTTGCATTTGTCACAGTGTTACATGATAATCGTAAGAGAAAGGAATATTCCGCTGTGCTATCTGTAACACAAATTCAGATTCACTACACTACACGAAACAATGGTGCTGATTTTATACATAACGATTGTTTTCTTTTTTTTTTTTATAATATCTAATCTAATCTAACTAAATCTCTTTTTAGTAAACACCATCGAAAAAGGATAGCAAATTAAACTGTCAAATTAATTTACAAGAAATTAGACGAGACCTTATGACATGCCAACTAAATTCTCGTGGATATCATGCAAATGGACTTGTTTGACAAGTCTAAAAATCTTTGTTAAAAAGAGAGTTTGAGGGTTTTATTTAGTTTAGAGCGTGTGCAAGAAAATTATAAGCACCATTGTAAGGACATTGGTTTAATAATCTAAAAATAAATCGTAACGATTTGCGAGGGTAACATTTACATTTAAGATTCTACAGAACAGACACTACTTGCAACAAGAACAAGTTTATCTTGAAGTTTTTAAAGTTCATTCCTAAAAATATCCAGGTCCGCTCTGTATTATTATAGATATGTAAAGTTTTAAAGGTACTTAAGTACTGGGTAGTAATGCTCAGGTTACACCTACGTCTTAACGCGATAACTATCACGCTATCTCTGTTGGACACTATTGGGTTGATATAGACAGGAACATAATAATTAGCGTGTTAATTATCGCGTGAAAACGTAGGTGTAGCCCGAGCATAAGAAGTGGAGTCCTTTTTTTTTTAAAATGCGCTACCAGGCGTAGTTGATAGCATCATTTAAAGGTTATCGTTGCCCAAGTTAATTGTTCACTATTTTCAATGCAACATCAACAATAAACAAAGAGGCGTGTAGTAATACATTTGCATATTTTTGGTTATAAATAGTTGGGATTCGCGGGTGATTCGTAATTACAAAAACAACATAGCCCCAAACTAGGTATTTTTCCTGTATCGTAGGTCAGGCATACATATCGTAGACAAAGTCAATGCACCAGTCATCGCTTGCACCCGGCGACTGAATGTAGCGCCAGCCCCGAGCCTACGAACATCACGTAGCATCGTTCAAAGCATTTTGATCGCAAAGTGGTGCTCCGTTCAAGTCATATACAACTGTCACATACCTATAATATACATCTTGTGTAACAGAAATAGTGTTGTTCCCTTTAGGAGCTCAATCCACCCATGAAACTGAACATCAGTTTGCATAATACTCAAAAAAAAAATCCACTTCCCATAGATACTAACTTGCCGATCAGCTGACGCTCTTTGAATGAAGAATAAAAAAACTTTTTTGCGAATTTCGCAAACTGATGTCACAGTCAATTTCATAGTTAGATTGACCTACTAAAGGTAACAACATTATTGTGTACAAATGTAAGCATATAATAGTTAAAAAGGTATAGTCAGCATTCCTACTATGACAGAATTGATTGACAGAATGAAAATAGACGGGCCATACCTTCAAGCAATCTCTTAAGTTCCTCAACGGCTGGTTTAACATTTTCCGGCGTCTCCCGGAGCTCTCTCCGGGCTATCTCCCGCACTGATTCCCGCGGCTCGTCCAGCTCGAACTGCAGCAAGAAGTCGCCTAGCTGCACTCCTGGAATCTTTTCCAGATCTGTCAGCATGTGCTGGGATACTGGAAGAGAAGATACACGCGTTGGTTATTATACTATTAATACATACATAGGTACTTAAGTTACTTAAATGCAAGAGTTTTCTAGCTTGGACAGCAGAAATAGAATTAGAACTATTTATTAGTTTTATAATTTACATACGCCACTAACATTAATTTGAGTAGCATTACTTAATGACATATTTATCAGAAACTCAAACCGCAAAAAGACGCGATCAATATAAACTTAATTATTGTAATAAATTATAATCATTAATGTAAAATTCCAGTGTTCACTAAAACAGATTGGTTACCGTTATTCATTCTCTAAAATCTATAAGTAAGAAACGAGTATAAAACATACAATAGTATTTACATTGTATTTCCTTAATTAACAAATAATTGAGGAAAAATTGTGTACTAATAATTTAGTTATCAATGTGCTAGGCGCTAGCTAATTTGTTGGATAAAAATACGTCATTCTCGAATTGTTTTATTGGCTCACAGTATGAAAGAAAAATATCAATAAGTCGCGAATTGTTGTTTTATTTTCCATACGTGAGCTGCTGATTTTCCGGCATGTGGGCTACTTATATCTAGCCTAATCGATGCTTAGAAGATTTTAGCCTCATTAGAGCTTCAATCTCTGATCTTAATACAAAATTAATTGCATTGGAATAATATTTAAAAACATTCCTAATTATGATAGGAAAATTTTACAAGTAAGATAGTAATTCTATTTGGATGTCAAAAATTATAATTATTCACTCAAACCGTAGAAATCCTTGATAATAAAACAAAAAACTAAGTTAACAGTGTATAAAAAATTAATTAAAAACAGGCTTTTCAAATACTTGTAAAAAATATGATGTTTATTAAGAAATACCCACATTTACCTACTTATAAATTTATGGATGTCCTAAATAGTATTCACACAATAAAATGAATATTAGTATAATCCGTAGTTTAGCTTACTTCTGAAACAGTTTTTTTTGCGTATTGATATGAATTAAGTATAATGTTATTGTATAATTATTTAATAAGATAATTTCGACACGGTACGTCGAAGATCGTGGGTTCGAATCCCATCCGTATCAGTTGTTTTTTAAAATTTTCTTATTAAATAATTGTATTCAATAAGCTATCATATGCATTCACAAAAATATTTAAAAAAAATGTTATTGTGTTTAATATTATAAAGTAGGTACCTACATAAATATTCTGGCTCCTAATAATATTTCCATTTAATTTCTATAAGTTCTATAAATACACTCACACAATTTTATACCAACAAATTGGCATTCATATTTTAGATATTACTCATGCTAGTGATAGTGATAGCAATAAAATTGAAATGGTTGTCTGGAATCCTGAAGTCAATATTTTGTTTATTTATAGAATAGATTATTGAAAAATATTGTATCGGTTCGAATGTTCGATCTGCTTACTCATTTATTGGCAAACAAAATGAATGCAGAGTCTAGTATTCTCAGAAAATATACAGCAATAAAATAAAGTGACGGTATTACAAAACAGGTACTGGAACGTTGGATTGCCAAGTCAAAAGTCATAGGTTCGAGCCCGAATCATTTTGTCAGATGGGTGGCCACAAAACCGCCTTCATTAACATTCTTGAAAGTATTGGAAGAGCAAGCGCTTGACTCAGGAGACTTTAGGAGACTTAAGAAGTATGGCTCTGACACCACATTGTAACAGAAGGTCGTAAAGGCCCAGGAATGAGACAGTATTTAAGTTAATTTATTTGTCATCTATTGATGGGCTTCACCATGAACCTATGATGGAACATGGTTTTTCGTACGTCTATTATCGTATATTAATGTTTCTAATTGGAGAGTTGTTGTTTAACATTTGGGTATAGTAACTGATTGTATAAAATTGCAACAAAGACATTTTTGAACTTAGATGGAAGTCGTTACACATCTGTCGAAGAATCTATTTTTTACACCATAATTATGCATATTTCTGCATTTGCATTCCACTACACATTTAGGTTATAGGTGAAAAGTATCGAGCTCTCCAAAATTAAAAAAATCTACAAAAAAAATAAAGTAAAATGTGCAATAATATAGAATCTTTGTATTTTTACATCTACCTTCAGTCTCGGTCTTACTTGTCACCGATTTTATCACAATGGGATAGCTGAATAAAAACTACAAAATTTTCAAAATTATAATATGAATGAGCTTAAAAATTACTGACTTTACATAAAGTAACTCGTGAAAGGTTGCAATAAACTCATACATAAATATATATAAAAAACTCATAGATTCATTATTTTAGTGCACTGTGCAACCATGTTCATCGTCAGTGACGCTGTGATCGTGATGCGTTTGTAAACATCGCATGTTTGAGCTACTAGTTTATTAGATAGGTACCTATAATTCAGTTTAATATTACCTACGTAATTAAAACAGAATTGGGTTGCAGCATATTTAGCTAAGTAATTATTTATCTAGGTAAAGAGCAGTCCCTTAATTGTGGCAGCTGTTTTTCTGATAAAGTAAATTATACCATAGAGTGCAATAAAAAAAAGAAAAAAGACTGTTTGACAGAGTGTAGAATTTATAAGATAAACTTAAATTAATTTATGGTAAAGCATGGGTCACCGAAATAGTAATTAATTCAATCTGAATATTAGGTAGGTACATATAGATAGGTGTTAGTGAAAAGGACGAGGAAGATCCTGATAAAAACAAAGCTTTTATTGTAGTTGCAGAAAAAATAAAATAATTCTGATCCCAAATACAACACATACATATTGTGTATAACCTCCTTTCTTGAAATCCATTAAAACTAGATTAATACACGGTTCAATAACATTTATAGCACCATAAAGCCTGCAACTTAGATACTGCTACCTGCATACTTCAACTTGATGAATGAAAGAGAAAGGAATCTCCTGCAGACAAACTGCAATATTTGTTTTTATAATAAGTTTAACAAGAATTCAACCTTCAAAATGCTGAGCCCTTCCAAATATTAAATGCATCCAATTTTTATCTTAAAAAACAATAATCCAATAACCGATATTATTAAACTTTTAAACTGACAAAATGTTTAAAAAAATATTTTTAATATAAGTTAAAACTTTTACTCACTTTTAACCATTGTTAAACTATTGTCCGATGATTAATACAATAATACTAATTTATGCACTTCACTTGTTTGAAGATGTAATTCACAATACGACGTTACAGTTTGACTCTAACCACGACACTGAGTTTGGATATTGAGCATTTACTTAATATATTAGGAGCCGAGTTTACATACAAACAGTCGTCAGTATTACACCACTGATACCCATTGGCCTTTGGTCATTGAACAAATCTATTGTTATCTTTTAGATTTTTATTGGGATTGTCAAGTATAAGGGTTGGTTAGGTTAGGTTAGGGTATCTGTGGAATTTAATAGTCATGATTGAGTGCTAATGTCATGATCATGAGCTTACAAAATGTGAGACCGTACAGTTTGTGGACCGTAACGTGCTCGACAGTCCGATAGCGTAGCGAGAGCGTACATTGAGACTATATTTAATTTGTCAGCCAGTAGGTATTCGACACGAATGCGCAAATTTGCAATTGCACATTGCACGTCATACGAACGTCATATACCTATATATTTTTGTTTGCTTTAATTTTGTTTTGTGGAATGACAAATTCGTATTTACATTGATGATGAATTTGTATTGGTGGACATACTTTATTGAGAATCTTTGAGTTAGTAGCTATTTACTTTCTTATTTGTTGTAGATATAAAATAACTTTAAGTGCACTCTCGATTTTGATATTGAATACCTATATTAACGCAATATACCTACCTAAGTAAGAAGAAGAAGAAGAAGAAGAAGTAAGTAGCTAAATCAATGGGATATCAAAATAATGCAGCAGACACAAACAAGGCTGTATTCCCATTTCGACTTTAATAATTTACATATTTATATTTTGAATAATGCATTAAAACCATAATTAATTAATTAAAGAACTTATAAGGTAGGTACATGTACATATTAATGCTGACATCTAGTACCAAGTAGCATTACTACGCATCTTATAAGAAATTAATTTATCTACTCGATGATAGATGGCGCTGTCATTATGATTTTTATAATAACCACGTTGATTTGCCGTCAAGGGTTGAGTATCTTGGGAGTTTGGGACCTTTAAGATATATTAGCCATAAAATATAGAAACCTAATTATGTGAATAGGGCGTAGGTATATAAGGTAAGTAAAAAAATGAAAGTTGTACCTGAAGTTAAAAATATAGCTGTATCTACATTGACTACATTGATGGAACTTAATGTGACATATATAGGTATATCGATCGGTGAACTGACCATGACAAATAAGTTAATAATGCCAACTAATTTTGCCGAAGCCACGATGGAGGACCGAGGAACAGTCCAATGTAGTCGTGTGAATGCTGTGAGCTAGTGAAAAGGCAATTATGTAAACTTCAGACTTCATTCGTTATCAGTGACAGTGTCTCATTATGAATATTATTTTAAGATTGTTAGGCAATAATTATCATAATTTGATTTTATACTGACAACAGAGAGAACTTTTGATGACTAAGTCGACAAATCCTTGCCAAGCGGGACTCGTATTTGGGGATTTGTGTGAGAATGACGGGGGCTTAATTAGAATGTTGATCTCTTTCTTTTGTTTTGTTGTTGACTTCCTACCACACATGTTCACAAGCCCCGTCATTCCTTTATCTAGAACCTAGTCTGAGTCGGGTGCATTTTTTTAATAATCTATGATATTGCTTCTAAATTTAGGAATGATTTTTAGGTATTGTCCGAGGACTATTAAGTTAATTGCCCCATTAATCACTTGGTATAGGTACATATCATAGATATCTGTTGTTCTGTCTGTCATACTGTCTATATTTAGTAAAAAGTAAGGTACAATAGTATATTTATAAGTACGCATGAAATATCGACTGCGTGTATTTACTATGTAATGTCGCTTGGCAACCAACGTGCTTGGCTTGGCAAACCATTACAGCTACAATAGCATCATCCATACGTATTGAGGAGTCAAGACCTCTACTACTTAACTGTTTGTACCATGAGCTCTTTAGTTATTGTACTGTGACTCTTGTAAACCTAATTTTTCTACTTCTGCTTTAGGAAGTCGTAATGAAGATCTAGAAAATATTAGTTCGTTTTCAATGGTTTTTAAGCAATTGGGATCATTGGAATCTAACCTAACCTAATTTTATTTTATTACTTAATTTTATTAGCCGTCATGTCAATGCTTACTCCCTTACTAACCATATAATTTTATGTGTTACGAGAATATACAGAAGTTTATGTAGGTAATATCATTTCTATTCTACCCGTGTCCAGTCTCCAAAACACTAGCTATATTTATTTATAGGTCTTGCTTCAGGAAGGTTGTTTCTCCTTCTATTTATTTAAATGAAATATTTTTTTCAATAGACAACATTAAGAAGGTGTTTAATGTTATAAGTATGCGTAAGTTATTTTAGGTCACAAAATCTAGTATGTGAAAGTAAGGCCTTGATTTTGGTTTATTCAATTTTTTATTCAAATTTATTAATGTTATCTTTGTATTACATCAGCTTAGTGTGTTGATGACTGTAATAGGCAAATTGCCACAACATTTTGTTAAATAATACTTTTGAGTTAGTACGGAGTATCTATAATAATGTAAGTACATTACGAATATAATGGTATGAATTTGTATATTATTTATCTCGTCCATAATACCGGTTCTTTCTTAAATGGAGGTTGCAATCACTAGGTATCAAGGAAAAGTGTTGTTACATTTCAGGATCAACCCTTTATATGTGGGACATAATGTGCAAAATTTCACTCAAAGTCAAACCTACAAATTCATTTTTTTGTAGGAATATCTCAGTTTTCGAACGCTTCGACTCCTACTTTACTTTTTTCTCGACTACTCCTTTCTCTGAATCTCTTTCAAATAACAAATTAGCAACCGATGTTTAGTTAGAGGGAAATTCGCGATCTGCACATGTTTGGGATCTCGCCAAAGGGACAGGGTAATGCTCGATCGCACGTGGTCGCAATACGTAAACAGGTAGCCACTCAAATCTAAATAATGGGTCATTGTCTAGTCTAAAAATAAGTTTTATCACGCATCGTTATAATAAATTGCAATAGCTATGAGTTTATCAGGACGTGAAAATGACAGCGAGATGAAACGTCCGGCTGACGTAAACTGACGAATAATACGTAGATATTTTACGACCTAAACAGAACTAATAGTAAGTAGGTACCTAATCTATATTATACTAAGATCACTGAAACTTAAAGATTTTATATAATCTTACTACGTGTTTTGGTCAATCGTTTCTTCAGTGAATTTTCTAAAAATAATCATTCACCCTGACACTAACGAACACAGCAAAATAAAAAGCATTTAATCTAAATCGGTCGAGCCGTTCTCAAGTGATGATCTTTCATACATGCGGCAATTGATTTTTATTTATATCGATTTTTATTTTTGACGGGAAATACTATGTTGCTTGCCACTTGAATATAATTTATTTAATAAGTGCACGAAAGAATAATGTTGCGGTCATTTGACTCAAAAGTTATACACAATAGTATATTGGTATTTATTTTACATTCAATTATGAATAAAATACGCAATACAGGATGACATATCTACTCGTTTGCAGATAAGTAAATATATGTAAGTATAATAATAGTAGGTATATATGATAAAATGTGTCATTCGCTTATGCACTTTGACCGAGTATTAATGATGACTAATTAGCAATTAATCAGGATGCTATCGTTGTCCCATATGAGCACTTGAGCAACAGATGGCCTATTGAATAATTATGCATTCCGTTGCCAACAAAGTACCTATTTGATTGTTGAGGTATTTTTTAAAATGCTACGCACACTTTAAGGAAAATGTTTGGGCCAACAATCTGGCTCATTCCAACAATGATCTGATCACCAACTGAATCCTTGACTTATTAGTTGTGGATAGCAAATATCACCGAAGTCGAAGTCAGAATATCTAGGCGATTGTTTGACAAGACTAAAGGGAACCCGAGTCGTAAGTGTGTTCACGTCCAGCTTATAGATACTATAAGGCCATGAAGATCTTCATCGCGTAATATTTCTTTTGTGCTTTTTGCATTGAATACTGACTTGGGTTTGGTTAAGGAAAATAACCAACTATAAAAATTCTTGGTATTCAATAGTATGCGAGAGGTATTGAAGCGAGTCTTGTGCAAGGTCAGCTTACTGTGCTTTTACCTCAACCAATATAACAACTTTTAATTTCAGACCGTTCTTACGTTCATAAAGGTCTTGGTCATTAGTCATTATTATGCTGTTATCGGGTCAGTTTTGGATGTTATACATATTTTTATTTAGATTGAGGTATAGTACCCGATATCCGAATAGTCGTACGTCCTCAGTCCTCAAAAAAAAAACACAGAGCACGCCGTTCGCGGTCAATCGAAATTAAGGCCCAACCTTGCATCAGATTATGAGCATAAAATACAACCTGCAATCAATGATATTGTAAATGAATATTATCAAAAAGTATTTTACGTTTGATTAGGTTTACATATTATTTCATTGTAAGAAGTGTTGTGCGGAATGGAAACAATTTTGTCTGTTATTTGACACAAAATTGTTTCCATTCCGTTTACTTTGTTTTTGTGCTTGTGTTTTACTTTGTTTTGTGGCAAGACATTTACAAATAGGTAAGCTTAATAAATTATATAAAAGAATCTTAATTGAGTTCAATTATATCAATTTCTAATTAACATGTTATTGAGAATATTATAATACATAGTTCGGCTGTTAATTAACAAACGTAATTATATTGCAGTAATATTTTTTTTCTTCTTAATGGCAAGGTTGCAATCAGAGACTTTATACATCATTCCTTTGTTTTTTTTATCTTACCTATAGGTCGTGATATAAAAATGGAACGTGACATCTGCTACTGCATCTATTTATCGTCGCTTATCGGTGTCCATTGTCATGATAAGCACAAAGGTTACAATGATAAAAGATCTTTTAAAAAGTCACGGAAGTCTTACTTTTTATCTTTTTG
This sequence comes from Protodeltote pygarga, assembly GCA_936450705.2. Classification (NCBI taxonomy): domain Eukaryota; kingdom Metazoa; phylum Arthropoda; class Insecta; order Lepidoptera; family Noctuidae; genus Protodeltote; species Protodeltote pygarga. The sequence continues at coordinate 12,546,523 of OW388250.2, read as the reverse complement.
CAAGTTTTGTAATGATTATCATTTCATTTAATAGTTTCGTAATGATGTCTGATGAGCTTGAAGTTACAACATGGATGTGATAAGATTACTTAGTAATCAATTTGAGTTTATAAAAATTGCGTATTGTATTTCAGATATTTCAGTGCAATATATTTTTTAAGCATAATGCCATTCGCGTTAAGCGATTCGCCTTTTGCTCTCAGAGTCGCTGGTTCGATTCTCGCTCGGGACTACGTGTGATCTATAGATCATATTAATACCGGTGTTTATGCATCGTGAAATTAATGCGATTATCGATGAAAGATATAGGTAAGAAAGTTTAATTACAGTTTTTTTTGTAGTCTGGGGTCCTCTGATGGTTATGGGGCAGGGACGCCCAACATTCTTTTGCAATATCTGTAAAATCACCTTTTGAATTCAGGTTCCGTTGAGCAATGGCAGATGTTGATAGCAGCTGCTCTGTTATATATGGGAGCAACGTGCTACATTGATAAATTGAACGAAGATACTTATTAACAGGGTTATTGTCTCAGACGTTACCCACTATTATAATTATAAATAATATTTCCTATAAGTTAGTTTTGTTTTTTTTTTTTAGTTTTAATTTAAAATAGGCATTTAATATTTACATGTACCTAATGACAATGTACTGTAAACTATGGGTTGCACCTGAGAATAAATGTATTTTATTTATTTTTTTATTTTATTTTAATGTTTTATTACCAATTAAAATACATATAATTAATGTCATCCTAGATATAAAATGGACTGATATGACATGATTGAGTTCTATCAGATTTATCTAAACTGCATAATTATAAGGTCTATCGTATGCATAAATCTATAAATTTCTGTCCTCACATCACGTGCGCATGACCGCTTAGTTCCCGTATTTCATAGAAAAATTAAGATTTTAATGCAACGAAAACTTAATTTTGGAAAGTTAGGCATGAATATTTTAACAATTTCCCCCTTTGTCAGTAGATTAAATGTCTGTAGATTTAGCCTAAAACAGATTTTTGTTTAAAAGTTAGTTTTTTGTTGTAAAGTTACAAACATGTTATTTCATACCCAGACCGGAAAACAATATCTGCCGAATTGCCGTCCAATCGGACTATGAGAGTGAGGGAAAAAGGGGTCCCGTTGGATTCACTGCACTGGAAGCACAGGTAATTATAGTGCACACACTTGTGCACTATAATTATCTTTTGTGTGGGATAATCTCCGTAGAGATAAGATGATTATTTAGATAGATAGGAGAACATTAATTACATTATTATATAGAAAACTTTTAGTTAGTCATACTCACAACAACGAATAGTATTGTAACATTTTTTACAATCATGACAGCGATTACAAAATTGGGTCAATCGTGGTGAGCAACAAATTGTAAGTGATAGGCACTGGTATTATTTTTATAGCGATATTACGCATGTTGTTCCCAATAACTGATATTTTATCTAAGAAGTAGGTCAGCGGTTGTCGCTCTGACATCCCAACCAATTTGTAATTAACGATTGATCGACGCCACAAAATAAAACTTTTGTGGATAAGAAATTATATGAATAGAAAATATAAATAGAAACGAGTAATTTCTTATTTACAAGAGTTTTATTTTTCAGTTAGATTAAATAATAATTATTTTCGATCGAATTTTCAAATGTAACTTAAACTGGTACTATTATCGTTATTGTTACGTAAATATTAGGTATATTTTTTGCTATATTACATCGTTTAGCGTAGGTGAACGCACATACGCTACTAAACTTAAAGATTTAAAAAAAGCTAATATTAGCAATTAATACTAGCAGTAGCAGTAGCAGACTGCCTCGTTGGTCTAGTGGTAGCAAGCGCGACTGCTGAGCACGAGGTCCTGGGTTCGATCCCCGGGTCGGGCAAAAGTGTTATTGGGTTTTTCCTTTAGGAAATTCTCAGTAGCAGCACGGAGTCTGGAATTGTGCCCGGTTAATGGCAATAGGCTCGCCCCCTATTACATGGGACTTATAAAATAGCCGGCGAAACGTGGGTGTACTGCACACCTCTGCCTACCCCCTCTGGGGAATACAGGCGTGAGTCTATAAAAATAAATAAAATAATACTAGCAGTAAAAAATTAAAGATCTTAAGTTTTTGTTGCTTAATTTGTAGATAATAATATAGCGCAAAAATATTTAAGCAAATATTTGCAGTAAAAAATTAAAGATCTTAAGTTTTTCTTGCTTAAACTTATAATAATAAAACGTTAAGTTTTTATGAGAAGTCCACGTCTAAAGTTCTTCACTCGTACTTTATAAATAACCGATAATAATTAGGTAAGGACCTACTTGCCGTAGGTGAACGTACTTCCAAGAACACTTGGACTAACTAAGTACTATGGTTACCTACGATGTTATTTGTCAGCTGGGAGCCGGTTTTAAACTAGTCTTGTGCTCAAGTCATGATCGGGGTTGAGGTCTAAAGTTAAGGCTAGGAGGTTCAATGATTAAATTTGTTCACGGTTAATGATAATATGACAGATGGGTACTGAGTATGTGCTAGTATTGTCAAGGTAACTCTATACACTCTATACGACAATAAAAAACCTATTGTTTTTTGGTTATTGATGGCTCTAGTGGCCCTCAAAGTTTTTATTATTTTTAGGCACAGGTTAAACAGAGTATACAGAAATATTGGGGATAAACTGTCAGTAAATAGATAAGTATTACTGACGTCTTAAATTGTCTGAGGGCAAATAAAGTTTTCTTGAAATTCTAAAGCTTATCGAACGGTTAACATTACGTTATAGTCACGGATAGATAAGTTATCCAAATCGATCTTGTTTAAAACTACTTATCCTGCTCTGAGATAGGTAGTGTAGATCTGGCGGAGGCGGAGGATTCCTCTCCTCCGTATATTCTTATATACGGAGGAGAGGGATCACTGGCGCATAAATGGATCATGGCTAAAGACGGTTTTCGTTCTGCTTTTCGCAGCGTAGAGGGACAAAAATCTGGTTAATTGCGGGTCGACTCGCACATGAAGGGTTCCGTAAGAAAAACGCTGATACGACTTACATTTTTTTAAATATCAAGATTTCGTAATATACACATAACACATACACATAACATAAAAGGTCCTGTGTATCTGCACTGCATCATAAAGAACTTTAAAAAAGTATTTTTTGAAAACGGAACAATATAAGTACTAGGTAATTGTACGTAGAGTAATATCCGTATTATTTCCCTCAATCCTATCACTAAAAAAAAATGCGTCACTGACGGCTCCCACAGTTCATTATAATTTCTTTAGTAAGTCTTATTTTTTTGTAGATGTTCAATTAATATTACGCAAACTCATTGAGAGACATTGAGAAGTCGATTTGTGTAGTATCTAAACATCTCTTTTAGGTAAAGCTGTGGGTATATACGTCGATTATTCTGACTTTGGACTACCAAATAGGTAGTTCCAGATAAAACTATATAGTTCATGGTCCGTGCCCTATAAGGGGATCGGCCTCTATATACGAAGGCAAATAAATAAAGTCCAATAATATGAAAATGTCAAGTTTAGTCCGAGGTTTGTGCAAAAAAGATTTCTGACTACGTCTTGGAGTGGATCTGGACGTAGGAAACATGCGTAAGTAAATACTTATGTACCTACTATAACCCGGATACTTAAGAGTTATAAATATGCGGTGGTATATAGTTATAATAATAGCTTTAAGAACCTCTCTCAGACCGATTGCGTACTGCGTGGGACGTAGGTTTCGTTTTTTTATGTTTTACAAATGGGTTTAAAAAAAGAATATTGAAGGTGTGCCCTTGAGCACGACCATGTTATTGAACACTGACTGGTTTTATTTTTATAAGTATCCTGTAAAGTAGTAAATAATCCGTTCGGAAATTTCCGTAACTTAATTAACCAATTTTCGCAATCAATTTATAAATGGACATCGAACCCTGGTCAATTTTATTTTTATCGTTGAACAATGATATAAAAAGCATACCTATCATAAATATTTTAATATTATGAATCATGCAACCTGTCCTCTATATCGCAGTTGTATTTTTATCTCCGTGATATTTTTTATGAAAAATCAATTAAGTTTCTACTCGAGATTATTTTTTTATGGACTTACGAGGTTTATAATATTTTCAATTAAAATTTACCTTAGTGTGACAAGTCAGCTTATGTTTAATACTCTGAGTGTGACGTCATTTCTTCCCTTCTTGCTACTCATCCTACAGACATACACTCTGCATTGTTTTTCATGACAATTCTGAAGATCTATACAATATTTTTTGTGAATTTTTTACATGTTAGCTTACTTTTTCAAATTTCTTATTAAATATTTATATCTATACATCTGCCTAGCCTTTTCCCAACTATGTTGGGGTCGGCTTCCAGTCTTACCGGATGCAGCTGAATACCAGTGTTTTACATGGAGCGACTGCCATCAGACCTCCACAACCCAGATATTGGGTTACACGGTACCCCTTGGTAAGACTGGTTGTCAGACTGGGGCTTCTGACTACCCGTAACGACTGTCAAAGATCTACAATTGACAGCCGGGGCCAACAGCTTAACGTGCTATCCGAGGCACGGAGAGTGATAATTAATTTATAAAACGCACATAACTTACGAAAAGTCAGAGGTGCGCGCCTTGGGTTCGAACCCGAGACCACTGACTTGCCAGTCAACGGTCACCACCACTAGGCTATCACGACTCTTAAATATTTATATCTATACAATAATTATTTTTTATTTAAGAGACAGTACGATATTTTAACATTTTAAGATAATTCTAATTATGTACAGTTCATAATAAATGAAATATACCTATAATTATTCACTTGCCTATAAAAAGCTATAACTACTACTATATTGATTTGTTCTATAATTATATTAGATACAAAATAATAAAATAAGTTTTGTTTTAACAGCTTGTGGAATCTTATGGTTTTTGTTTTCATTTAGTAATGCTAATACAGTACACTTTTGAACGTAACTGTGTGTGCTTCTCCAACCATATCCGATCATAATTTTTGCCCTTAATTATCTATACGTATAATAAAATCGTAATAAAGTAAAATTTGTACATTGAATATTTTTGGAAAAACTAAGTGATACATGTTCGATAAACAATACTGAAGCCGAATATAATAGTTTTTAGAAACTCTGTCTATCTGTTTGTCTATCAGAGATTGGTGCGAAAACTACTGGACAGATTTAATTGTAATTCGACAAAAATATTTGTTAAATACCATGTCAGGTTTTACGGTACAAATTATTACAATAATTATGGGGGATGATGATGATCCGCGCAGACGTAGACGCGGGCGGAAGATAGTTATTAATAAATAAATTAATAATTTATTAATTTATTACAAGTTCCAAAAGATTAATTAAGTAAAAAACGTGCTAGTTGAGAGTAATTTGTGTACGGAAATGCGTTAAATGCATATTCAATTTAGATTTGCTCTTAATGTCATTGTCAAATTATCACCTTCATCCGGCAATGGAATCGTATGTCAAAGTTGTTAACTTATGAGTCAATAGTTCAAGTTAAATACTACCGGTAAAATTATCAAAATACCAAGATTCGAAAAAGAAAGTATCAAGGAGCTTATCGCATTTCCCTGATTACAAAAGGTTACGAATAATAATTGTTGTTGATTCATTACAATTATCTTAAAGTTCAATGGTTCGAAGTTCGAAAAGTAGAAATGTTTTATTTTGTATATTTGATTGTTACGGGTTAATTCGATGTTAACAGATCAATTGTGTGATAAAATGTAAAATACGATAAAGTACAGTCACACGCAAAATTATGGATACGGTCTACATTTACTTACGTAGCGAAATTTAAGTGATTCTATTCTAAAAAATTCTGATTGAGTTCCAAAAAAATATAAAACGCAAATATTCAAAATGCTATATTTTTAACATTTGAGAAACATGTTTTTCTGTTCTATTTTTGCTACTGAATGTACCTATTATGATTTGTGAAATTGTGATAGAGTCGTTACGGTAGAGCCAATATGTATAACAATGATTTAATGATTCCGATGTGCGCTACAAGCGTGTTGCTATTTGCTGCCTCTGTCACTTGCTACGATTTATATGTATACTAGACTAGATTTTTGATTTTAAAGATTGAATTCCACCGATGACTTTTCAGATTCGCATACCAAATGTTTTCATACAAGAATTTTGTTACGAGAACTGCCATATTTTTTATCCATTCCAAACTAGGTACATGGCCATCAGAGTAAAAAACAAAATTTTACTATGATTGAATTTGACACTTTTATCTAGTAGATATTAAAAGAGTGTGTAAAATAAGTATAAGTACTCCTTAAATACCGCTATAAGAAAAAAAAATGGAAAACTAGAATTCATATACGCTTTTACAGTTTTCGCACACGACATTAAAAATCAACCCCCCTCAGTTGAGTAAATCAAGCAATCGAGAATAAATCACGGTGCAATACAACAGTTCGACATCCTTTGCCTGCAATGATTGCGTTGACATGATGACCGTAATTACACTGCTGATGAAAATATTTTTCAAACAGCTTTTTATAATAAAATGAAGTCGGTTTCGCAAAGCGAAAATCTATATGACATTAGCGATAATGTACCATAATGACGCATAATCTCACTGTTTCTACCCTGACACAAAAACGACGGGATTCTGATGCAATGCAAATATATTAAAAAAATTTTTTTTTGAGCTTAACCCCAATAACGTAAATATTATGTCCTCTTGAGCGAATTTCGGTCACAACGGCCAATCTCAGGATATATTATAGTGCACCAGTGTCTGCGCCAACACAGGTGCACTCTCTATTCCTCGGCAGCGGAGTAAAATTAATGTGTAATATGCACATAACTTACGAAAAGTCAGAGATGTCTTGGGTTTGTACTTAAGACCTCTAACTTGTCAGTCAACGGTCATACCGCTTGGCTGATAGGTCATAAATATTAGTATACTACTACAATGATAATGAAAAAAAAACACACTAGACATTCCAAATTTCCAGTTTTTGCGAATGGAGATGCTTTGTGTTCTTCCGTCTCAAAAGCTTGTAAACAAATGTTGCCATATGCAAATATACTTATAAGTTACTGATTTATAAGCACCGTTACTGATATGCATACACTGCGCTTGCACTTCCTCAATTTTATATGCATTAGTCTACGTCACCCTCCGGTAGGTTAATACACAAAGCGTTGTCAATAAAATTGAATACAATATGTTAAAGTGATCAATATAATCAGTAGTCCACTAGTGTTTAAACAGTATTAAATAACGTTTAACTATTATAAACACGAGTGCTTATTCTAAGTATCATATTACGGAAACTTACAAAGATGAATACCTATTCTATTGATTTTCTTGGTAACAAGCCTTTATAGTATTCTAGTCAATGCATGTAAAACGCATTAACGTACCCCAGATATCAAATAACTGAAAATTACCTAACATAATAGATTTTATTTTATTCTTACAATCATACTTCCTTGTTAAATGTATTTTGTTTTGTTTACTAATGATAAGCATAAAATATATTGTTATAATTCAATTGGCATAACGCAATTTAGCATAATGATCATTACGTATAATATTATTCAGCATAAAAGATTTGCCATAATGTTTATTGCATTATTATTATTTTTTGCATAATGTTATGTTCAAGCATGCAAGTGGTTTTGGGCTTTAAAACCAAACCTAACGAGAAGGCTACGGAGTTCCATTTCGCTTCGCTAGCCTTCTAAGTTCTAACCTACCCTAACCGAGTTGCATCCGCCTTAGAAGATATGCCTAAATAAATATGCATTTCCAAATTATGCCAAAACGTAGTTGTAATTATGCTAACCTGTGTATTATGCCAAAGTAATGTTATGTTAATAAAAGTTATGCAACGTATTAACGTGTTGCCAAAAAATATTATGTCTTAAGATTTTATGACTTTTTTATATCTACGATGGTGAATAGCATGCATACGACCCGCCTAGGTACAAGCGGTTATAGTAGCCTATTATGCAATACCAGTAGTATCACAAATGCTAAGTAGGACCCCTACGGGTTGCCGACCCTTCAAAAACCTATTGACTTTATTCTTAATAATAATAATTTTGGGGGGCCCATGAGTTGGCGAGTCACCACCTGCCAGTTAGTTTCAATTTTAGTGTTGAAAGGCAAGTGCCGTTTTCTTCCGGCTATAATAGAGTTTAACCGATCCACGTAACACCCATCTCCATAGACCAGTAGTTTTTACCATATTTTTCTGCAATAGTCCTGCATATGCCTGGGACAATCCAGGACTTCATTCCTATAGTGTAGCCGTAGGGAGTTTCCGGCAAGTGCCCCATCCCATTTTAGATTAAAGTTCTCAAAGGGGCCTCTGCGTGTTGGACCTGTGTCCCCAGGCAAGCCCTCCAAAGTACCAGGTCTCTTTCTTTTAAAAGAGAGCCCGTGAATTTAAAGAGATACAAATAATAATAATAATAATAAATAAATGGAATAATAATAAATCAACCTGTAACTGTCCCAATATAGGGCAAAGGCCTCTTCTCATACAGAGAAGGATTGAGCATTAATTCTTAAATATACTTAAATTTGTACTGTTATATTTACCATCTTTTCAATTAATATAAAGTATTCCGCAATGGTCAGCATCTAATTGCTTGCTGTCTGTATCCAATATACAAGGTTGCTAGATGCAACAACCATAAAACAAAGTTTTTGTGTACCGGTAATGGATCAGGAAATTCCTCCACTCTGAATACTAAATGATTTACGCCTTCGGAGCTCGTCTTTTAAGACGTTTCGAGACCTCCTTCTATGTACTGATAGCAATCACCGGGTGGTTTTGAAGTGAGGTTAGAAACCCACACTACCCGGTCTCTTTCCAGGAGGCCGGTTGCCTTTTAACGGCTTCCCGTAAACAAAAAGGCAATAGTTTCAATCGAATGAAGCTTATACAGCATAATGTTAAGTTGCTATTTGAGAAATCATTTTGACGTTATTCCTTTGAACGATAAGCATAGCTATCTTTTGTGAAGAAACATAAAGAAGACGAATTACCTTCAAACTGTACCGTATCTTCAAAGTTCATAAATTATATCTTCTTCTAATAATCTTTTTATAATAGTATGAATAAAAGTACAAATAGTCTTACAACAAATAACATGTTTACGGAATTAATAGAAAGATCTCAGATAATGTGGGTTATTTGTCGAAATCTTAATGAATTGCTAAGATTTACGTAATGTTTACAGCTCAGACTTGACCGCGGTGGATTTCATAGTTGTCTTGAACTGTCAGTCAGTAAGGTTTTTTATACAATACAAGTTTTATGTATGGCGCACGGCCATGAAAACATTTTTTGGTCTGTGTCTTTGAAACTGCTTCGTAGACTTTTTGTCAAGAAGTACTTCTATCTGACATTGAAGCTATTAGTTTTAAGAGTATAGACAAATTATAACGCCAACAAGATTAGCTTGTACCATGCACCGTACTTGTACCTTGAAACTACAAACCCGAAACCTTCGAGCCAACAGCATTGTCCATATTAAGAAACGGTTATAGGCCTGCTTGCATATATTTATATTTTCGTAAGATGATTACATACAAGATTAATCAGTTTCTGGTCTCTTGCCCGGTTTGTGGCGTAAGTTTCAATCGTAAGATGGACTCGGTTGGAGTTGCTACATTGGATAGTTTAACGCTCGATTCGTATGTTTTGTAACCCAATGAACTCTACAGATAAATGATTTGATATTCGTGTGTGTATACTTTCATTAGATGAACTGTAATACCGTCGGGTATCAAGGTTACGTACAACATACGCTAAATTGAGATTGATTTATCTATCTGTAACGTAAATATCAATATGAGTTATAACTCTATATGATATTAACAGTTAGAAAGAACTTTGAAAGCAAGAGACGGTCTTTTCTATTTTATAGACTTCTTCAACATGGATACAGTCAATAACAATGAGTGGAAATGTGGAAATGAACTGCGTGATTCATCGTTCGCGACAATGAAATCACTGCCATTGGCCTCTCCGTTCTATATTCTTGTACCTATGTATGAAATATACAATTTATTACTCTCAATAATACTTTCCAATGAATGAGCTGTACAATATTTATTATCTTTGTTTTGTTTTCCTTTTATTACGTTTTGCAAAAGTTTTGCACTTGTAGAGTTGAGTCAGCTGTTGTTACGATGCTGTGTTTGAAAGCTTATCATTGGAATTGAATGTATGATGAATTGTAGATTACTCATTTGAAGTAGATCGGTTACAAAAACTGTAAGCCTACCTTATTTCAATATTCCTGAAATTGATGACAGTTACCTAGACTGCATGTGCGATTTTTGGCATTGCCTCCTTCAATGTAGACACAAGTAACACTAGATTATGATAAAAATTACATAAAGTAAGCCAAAGTACTTACTCTCCGGTGTGACATCCCGAAGCACGATCCTGGTCTCAGCTTCTGCCGGCATGGTAACCACAACTTTAAGCTCAGCAATCGATCTGTACGTTGACCCTTACTTTGCACACAGACGGTAGCCCTGACACGTTTACAGAACCGGCTGTTGAATCGCGTGACTTAAATTGAATTAGGAATCGATGTTACTTTTATGACATGTTTTTGTTTTGGTCGTGTTGATAATGTTGGTATACTGAAGGTAGCGGGTGCGGGCGTCGTCGCACAAAGCTCGGCGATGACTGACCGCGGATGGCAGCGCGCGCCTCTATTTTCTCCGCGTAAATCTTGAGTACGATACTACACTAACACAGCATATAGAGAATTGTTTTGTGTTGTTGTTACATTAAGTTGAGTTTGGTTTACTTGTTTGCATTTTGTAAGAAAGCATATAATGATATACCCTGACTGTCTTACGCATTTCGCGACTGTTTCAATAGAGTCGTTAACTGTTTTGCTCGTGTTTCACCACTATGATGATCAGAGTAAAGTAAAACGATATTGCGTTGTATTATTGAGCGTATTTTTATTAAATTTAAGGAAACCTTTTTTTCAATAGTATATTAACACCTCCGGTTACAAGAGTCTTTACATTGCGGTACAGTAGTCCAATCACTTAGGGATTTGACTATACTTCCTGTATTGCTAAAAATTTGTAGTGGGATAAAGTAATGTTTAAAGAACGATTAATTTTTTATTAAGGATTTATTTTGTTTTTTTTTTCCTAAACATTAAAATTAATATGACATCTCTCGGTGAAAAATTGCTACGTTTAAATTCCTTCGGTTTATGTTAAACTTATTAATAAGTAACGGTTTAAAGAATTATTTGATTTGAGAGCGGCAGAAATATAAAATACCTGTTTTTTTGGTAGTCGTTTTTAATGGGTAATTTCCTGGCTTGTTCCCAAAGGTCCACGAGCGTATTGTTCTCAAAAAATAAAAGTTCATACTTGACTTCCCAACGGGTCCATAGCTTTTTAAAATATTAAATATTTTTGTTCCCAACAGGTCCATGAGAATGTCTGGTACAGTCGGCAATAAAAGCATGCTACGGAATAAAAGTTTATTATTTTTACAAAATAAAAAAACATACACGTCGAATTGATAACCTCCTCCGTTGTTTTTTTCGTCGGTTAAAAAGACAATGAATATAGGTAAGGACTAGGACTGCCTCGTTGGTCTAGTGGTAGCAAGCGCGACTGCTGAGCACGAGGTCCTGGGTTCGATCCCCGGGTGGGGCAAAGTGTTATTTGGTTTTATTCCATTACAAAATTCTCAATAGCAGCACGGAGTCTGGAATTGTGCCCGGGTAATGGCAATAGCCTCGCCCCCTATTACATGGGACTTATAACATAGCCGGCGAAATGTAGGTGTACTGCACACCTCTGCCTACCCCCCTGGGGAATACTGGGGAAAAAATATATAGGTAACTAAGAACTTTTTATTATCTTTTATATGAATCTTACAATAAAATAGACTTAAGCATTATAAAAAATTTCAGCAATCGAATAGTTACAGGATATTATCCATATCTTACACTTAAATAAACAAACATTATAAAAAATCACAGTTTCAGAATAATCACAGTAAATCAGTCTCAATCTCGGACTAAAATAGACTTAAACATTATAAAATATTAGTTTCACAATAATCACAAAAAATTGCACACAAATAGTGCGCACGTCGTCAGGTATTAGTTTCTAATTTGCAAGAAATGCTAATGCAAAAAAAAAATCTTCGTAAACAAACCGCAAAAATTCAATTTAATAATTAATTTAGTTAAAAATCATAATTATTTTTTTTCTTTTTAGTTCCCTTTTTTTGTCGGTTGTTTTCTTTTTGTTAAAAAGTTTTTTTATTATATACTAGCTGCCCCGCGCAACTTCGTACGCACGATTATTCTACTTCAACGCCTATTCTACCCCTACCCTACTCTACCCTACCCCTACTCTACTCTATCCCTAACCTACTCTACCCCTACCCCACTCCACCTTACCCTACCCTACCCTACCCTACCCTAATCTACCCCTACCCTACCCTACTCTACCCCTACCCTACTGTACCCTCATCCTACCCTACCGTACCGCTAGCCTACCCTACTCTACCCCTACCCTACCCTACTCCACCCCTACCCTACTCTACCCCTACCCTACTCTACCCCTACCCAACTCTACCCTTACCCTACGCTACTCCTACTCTACTCTACCCCTACCCTACCCTACGCTACCTCTACAAAACAAAAACCATAAAAATCGGTCCTGCCGTTCTTAAAAAAAAAAGTATTCTACGTCCGTCTCCTGGTCCTAATCTACCTCCGCACCAATTTTCAACCAAATCGGTTCAGCCGTTCTTGAGTTATAAATAGTATAACTAACACTTGTTCTTTTATATATAAATAGATATATTTACCATGTTACAGGTACAACTACATTATTATAGGCTAGCCTTATTCTTAACATAAAACACTTTGTAAAAGCTTTTATGATGAGCTATTAATGATGAGCGGTAAATACCGCTAGTTGAAAATGATAGGTAGGCGGAGTATAACGTCCCCCTTATCCCGTGTCATAAATTGTATCGTTGCAAAATTCCCTTAGAACATCTGTCTGTGTAATCATAGCCGGATTATTAAACAAAAACTATATTTAGTCAATTGTCATCAAACTTTATCTAGATCTACAATAAATATAATATATTGGCGTCAGGCGTGTCATTGCAAGGCATCCTGTTAGTTGATTGCCATATAAGGTATGTAATATAAACCGCTATATTAAATGGCCATTTTCTATTACGAGCATCAAACCAGTGAACGTGAAGAAATTGTTTGTACTGACTGTACTTTAGATAAATCTCATGGACCCGTTGGGAATTCATGTATGAACATTTAAAATATTATTAAATTATTTCATGGACCCGGTGGGAATTGAAGAACAATAGAATCATGGACCTCTGGGAACAAGCCATTTCCTAGTTGATTGGACTATATTGTTATACTGATTCAACAAATTATTTATTAATAAATGATGATTTATCTGTAAAATATTAATACAATATCAAAAATTCACGTCTTTTACTTATTGTTATTTTATGTTTAAGTTTTTACTAATGAAATTCTATCTTTGTCGCATGACTAATCTTTTTGTTCCATAGCCAAATGGCAAAAAACGGAACCCTTATATTTTTTTCCCTGTGGTCCCACGGAGTCGTGGGTACGTAACATCTTAGCTTTTGATACCTAATGAAGATCAGTCTGCCGTGGTCCCAGGAATCTCTTACCATCTGGTGAAACAGTGGTCAAACGAGAGCCTACCAATTATGTTATTAAAAAAATCATTGGCAATGATTATGTTAATACATTTTTCGAAGGACGTTCGATTTTCGATTTTTCTCCAACATTTATTACGTCTGTTGCCACTATGCCAAAATTGTAGCCAAGATGGCTGGAGCGTGAAGTTTCGAAAGTGTCAATTATACGAGAATCGAGATGCAATAGAAAATTATCTATAGTTGTTAACTATATGTAATTAAATCATTTCCTGTAACACTGTGTGGTTAATTGGGATTACCCGAGTCAAAATTATCCATGATCTTACTTTACGGTGCTGTAAGTCATGGGTAATGATTTATGCTTGATTATTTTGGGCCCACAATAGGTTTAAATTGGTAATCTTAGTGAGAAAATTTTATGAGCATTAACTAAAACTTCTACAAGCGATGTCTCTACAATTTTTATTTCAAAACTTATAAAATATTAATTACGATTTAACTGCATTTTTTATCTAGTGGCAACAGCTGAGCATAAGGTTCCGGGTTCGATTCTCAAATCGGGTAGTGTTGCGTTAGGTCAGGGCTTTTCCATGACAGTTAAATTATCTTTAAAAAAGGTTAAGGTTTTCAACCTGTAAATCTCAGCAATATGAAGTACGGAATTTTCCATCAATGCTCATACTCATACCTTCTAGGCTATCCATGCTACTAAAACAATCAAACATAAGGATAGGTTCCAAGTTAGGAGGAAAACGTAATAACAGTTTATTAACAATGATGAAATGTCAAAATCTGGTGATTACATATTGTCTTGTTTTGGATGCATGAGACAGTATTTTTCTTGTTATAAAAATGTTTTTTATTATTTGGTAGTTAATTTGATGTTGAAGACCTATATGAGGTACTCGCTGCCTTCAATACATTTGGGACAAGAAGCCCGACTGCAAAATGGTGCTCGCTAAGTCTAGGCCAACATTTTGAGTGGGTAATTATGTCAATGTCTATTGGTATCGAACATTGGTTCAACTATTATAAGACTTGTGATTGACTTTTTTAGGTTTTAAGTTTCTGTTTCAAACGGGACCCTATTAATAGATACTGTCTGTCGCATGGATGTATCCTTTTAACCGTAATATGGAACTAGTTTATATTTTTTAATTAGGCCTCAAAAAAATAAAATTTAGGTATAGGTATGCAAAAAGTAAAATCAAATTGTAATTTAGCCGGTTTATTAACCCCCGACACTAAACGTAGTTTTATGTGTGTGTGTTTGTCTGTGGCATCGTAGCTTCTAAACAATTGGGCCGATCTCGATTTTATTTAAAAGGTGACTTGATCGAGAGTGTAGATACTTGTGCCAAGTGTTAAAACATTTAAATTAATAATGCAGACCTAAGGCTTTTTTTATTCAGGTTACTTTACAGGATACCTACAGTAAATAAAATCTGAAGTATTCAACTCCATAGTTAAATACTGAAAAAAAAAACTTAAGTAATGGTGCTCAAGTGGCCAGTTCGTTTTATCATGTGGAAAGAATACCTAGGTAGGTAGGTAGTTGTTAAAAACGAGATGCGAGCTTGGGTTCATTGACCGCAACACAACAGACACATCATTCTACAAGTCATCAAAACTCTTCTACCGTTGGTTTTGAAATAGATCGTAGGTAAAGGAACAAACATAGATATAATAGTTACATCTAGACACAATACCTATCTTGATGGATCAATTGAATTATGAATGTACTTACTACATAAAAATGCTAGATTACGCTTTATCGTAACTAGCTACTTCTCAGTTCACTTTTTAAAAAGCCACAAAAATTCGCGAAATTATGACATCTGTTATCCAATAGAAGTAATGAATTTAGAACTTAGTAAAGTGACATCTATTATCGAATAGCGGAACTATATGACGAAGCCGCTAAGTTGATAAAGCCTACATAGTGCTTAGTTCCACATTTTCCCGCTAGCAGCGCTTTTCCAGTAGTTATTTTACTCGGTTGAACTTGGTATCAGTCAATGATAATGTCGAAGGTCAATAAACTTCTGTACATCATAATATTTTGTTTAATGATTTTAACGTTTAATATTTAAGTAATTAATCATGATGTTTCTATCACATTAAACTTCGGAAATATTCTAATGCATTAAGGAAATTACAATTTTATTAATTACAGGGCGTTTACATACACTTATAATAGAAGCCTTTTTCTGCTTTGATATTTGAGATACTTAATCACTTTGAATTGTATATTCATCAACAAAATAGGACTTATTTCTTACAATGGATTGTTGGTGTGTGTCAGAATGGCTGGTTGCCTGTGGCTTTGGTCTATGAGAGTTGATTAGAAAATTGCTACATAATTGCTTATATTTGCTACATTTAATAAATAATTGCTACATACTATATATATTTAGAAATAACATATTTTTTTTGTACAGCCATCCTGACGTTTGGTTGGCTGGTCGCCTCCTAGTTTAAAGCCAAGCATGCAGAGTTTCCCGAAATGTATTGTGTCAATAATTGCTACATATTTGCTTCATTTATCTAATTTAGTTGTATCTTCAAACATATGTTAAATAAAGGATGTAGCAATTATTTTAATTATCCCAAGGAAAAGTGCCTGATAAAACAATTAAGGCAATACCGTTGACTGAAGACACACTGCAACTATTTGCCTTAATTGTTTTATCAGGCACTTTTCCTTGGGATAATTAAAATAATTGCTACATCCTTTATTTAACATATGTTTGAAGATACAACTAAATTAGATAAATGAAGCAAATATGTAGCAATTATTGACACAATACATTTCGGGAAACTCTGCATGCTTGGCTTTAAACTAGGAGGCGACCAGCCAACCAAACGTCAGGATGGCTGTACAAAAAAAATATGTTATTTCTAAATATATATAGTATGTAGCAATTATTTATTAAATGTAGCAAATATAAGCAATTATGTAGCAATTTTCTAATCAACTCTCATAGACCAAAGCCACAGGCAACCAGCCATTCTGACACACACGATTGTTGATATATTATGAGTGCTTCTACATTTTGCCACTTAAGTTAAAAAAAAAACAACATAAATTTTAAATAAAAATGTTTAAATTACATTACCTACACAAGTACCTTATAAGTAGGTACATTATGATTTGTAAAGTTATAAAGTAAAAATATACCTAATATTCAGTATGGATGCATTATATCGATTACGTCAACACAGTCAAATGCATATTCATTAAAACTTTAAATCAATATTGACGCATTACGAATTACGTCAAATGACAAAAATAAAACATATACGATCGGACATATAATATCATAGATAAATATTAATCTTCAAATCAAGAGTGAATAGACATGTTAAAGGTAGGTGTCCATCGTAGACCACAACGCTTCTTACCATCAGGTGGGTTCGTGGTCAATCATAATGCCTTTACATTATAAAAAAAAATATCAATATCATAAAATAAATATCAGTTCAACTTTTAGGAACTACTAAGTTTTTTGTTTGTAGGGTACAGTCATTACAAGGTACCTTAATGATTTCACAAATCGTGAAAATGTTAGATCCGTATAATATTTGTGATATATACTGAATCGAAACAATTCGACTCACGTCTACATACGTCGACGTGTCGGGGAAGAATTACATGACCTAGGAATAAATGGCATTGAGCATTTTGAGTTCAGAATGCTGCAATGCCATTTACTCCCTCTGCTGTAAAAGTTCACTAATGATGCACAAACTATAGTAGGTAATTAATACCACTCATGCTGCTTCTGGTGGGAGCCTTCGGCCGTGGCTGGTTACTACTCACGGGAAAAAGCCTTACCGCTAAATAACTTTGTCATGTTCCTGTTTCAGTGAAACCTATTTGCGAAGCTCTACCGTAGACCACAATTGTGCCCCCATACCACCAGCTGGGTCGTGGCTAATGTGTTATGACTTGTATGAGAGGGTGCGTACAAACAGGACAAGCAGTTCAGAATAATTCGTCAAAACAGTAAGTAATACGTAAAACAGTAAGAATACCTCAGTTAGAACAATTGCCTTTTTCATTATTGTTAACAAAAGCAAGAAAAAATGGCTCAGCATCTACTTATTATGTGTTATTACTGAATTAATAAGGATAATTTTAAATACCAATCATGTTATTAAGTTAACCTTCCTAATTTTATAACCCAATCTTTATTACCCAAAACAACGATTAAACGACGACAGCTGCCAGCACCCTGAAAGTATACTAAGTATTTTATTTTAAATGGATTTTTGCGGGTTTTCCTTCTAAACTTTTTGGGTCCGGATGAAGGGCGTAAAAAAATTGAAACGTGCGTTAATTCGAGTACTTCTTGTCGACTACTATGAATATAAGTCGGCGACATCTTATCTATACCTACCTACTCCACAGTACGAAATCTGTGATGTCGAATGAAGTCACGTGCAAATCCCTAGTATAGGTATATTTTAGCATATTCACATTAAATTTAGCACATTACAATGTTCGTAACATTCCACTAAAGACAATGAAGAGATTGCATTAGCATATTCCCGTATACATTGTTATTAAGATTAGTACCTGCAATTAAATCATATTATCAGGAAAATGATGAATAGATACATTATACGCGGGGACCTAGATGAATATAAATGATGTACTATTGGGTTATATTGCTTCTAGTATTGTTTTTAGTTCCTTCCCCGACTTTGTTGGAGTAAACGATCTGCAAGTAAATGATTGTAATTATGAATACATTGATTATGAATGTAGTTAATATTTTCATTCATCTCAAGTATGCAAACTAAACCAAGTAAGAACTCGAGACTAAATAACATAAGCAACGAAATTAACACCACGAAACAACTTTTAACTCGCGTATATTGTATTTTTCAAAAACACCTGACGTTTCGAGATCTTTGCAGATCTTGTGGTCGCAGGCAGACTGAGGTGACAAGCGTCTGAATAGTTATTTAAAATTATTTTTGATCTAAGTACCGTCAACTTTATTTAGTATTTTGCCCATATTATGTGAATTTTTTTAGTTTAATTGAATAAATTTAAAAGCTATTATTAAGATTTTTACTACCTTGGTACTCTTGGTAGCTTAGTTGGTAATGCGATGGCATGGCAGGCCAGGGATCGCGGTTTCAAGTCTCGCCTGAGTCAGGTGGTTTTTGCGAGTTTGTTATTAAATCATTTACTTTAATAAATAAAGTTATAAATCTCGCATTATAATATTGTGCTACAATGTAAGTAGGACAGTAGGTACAACGATGACACATTTTAATAACCGACTTCAGTCAGTTAACAATCAGCGTGTGAGCGTTAGTGCGTCTAATGTTTTTTGTATGCGTCACTCCAGTGATATTCCATTGCATTCGGTTTGAATATAATTATGAAGTATTGATTAACAAAGATGTCATCTTGTTGATTTCAGTTCATTCGCCTTTGAAATTTGATGTATTCTATTAAAAAAATTCTTGAAAACGACGCTCACGGTTCAAGTAAGAATCTTGAAACTAGATATAATCAGTAATGTAGAATCAAAGTGCCCCCCGTTCCAAATTATATATATAAATTTATTTTTTAATTCTAGAGCCTATTCTACTAAGGGTAGTTTTATTAACCCCCGAAACAAAAAGAGGGGTATTATAAGTTTGACGTGTCTGTGTATCTATCAGTGGAATCGTAGCTCCTAAACGAATGGACTGATTTTGATTTTGAAAGTAAGTTTATTTTGTTTATTTTTTTACTTTAATGTAGGTAGGTATATAGTATTACTTTGTAGTTAGGTATATTAAGTACCTTTGTATTTATTTATTTTGATTAACCAAAAATTATTTAAATATAAAAATATGGTTTAACAAAATCAGTGTCACTTAATGATAAGCATACAAACAAATAAATCTACTGTAATTAATTTCAAAACTAAACCTTGAGAACATTATAAGGGTTTAAGTTACATAAGCCACAATATAACCTGCTAAGAGAGTTTTTTACTAATAGCTGAAAATATGAAATTATTTTATAAGAAACTCGCAAAAACAACTGACTCGGGCAGGACTTGCACCCGCGAGCCCTGGCGTGCCGTGCCATCGCTTTACCAATTAAGCTAGCTGGAAATATTATTAAATGTTTTATTTGGGCTTCAAGTGGCAATCGGCATTGAAGGCATTCTTGATTTTACGACAGCTTTTTTAATTTATATCAATCCTCCTAGCCTACTCAATGTTCTTGGTGTCACTTCCAATTTAATCTGATATAGCTGAATATTAGTATTTTAGATAAAAAAATAAATCTTTAAGGTGCATTATCGCTTGTATAATAACCCCCAAAGAAAACAGAGAATTATAAGTTTAATGTGTGTAGGTATCTATACTATCTATGTTTATGTGTGCCTGACTGTGGCATCGTAGCTTCTACATGGCTAAACCGATTTTAATTTGGGTTTTTTTTTACTGGAAAAGGGTTTTTAAAAGGTGAGTTGATCGGATTAGCTAAAAAGAAATAGAGGTTTTTTGGGTAGGGGTTTAAAAAAAATCTTTTTTAATTAATTATAGTTTAAGTAAAAAGAGTTCATTATACCACCCTTTTGAGTGGCTCTATGAATCGTTTTCATGAACTTTTTTTGTCTCTTTGGGCGCCATTTTTAAATTCTTGCTCGTGCGGGAATGTGTTATAATGAGGTTACAAATAAGTGGTTATTAACATTAATGTATTTGATACGGCCTGCAGATCATAAAACACTTATAGATGTATATTACGATAGATTTAGACTTCTCGTACATAGAAGGTACATAAAGCGTGGTACATGCAAGGTAGAGAGGTATAAAATAAAGTTGAGATACGATACATAATACCTACATAAACCTTCATAGATAGATATGAATTTTACATATATCTGCACGTACAGCATAATATATATAAATATAGGACGATAGGACGATATATGTAGTTTGAGAATACAGCGATTTAAGGTAGTATTTCCGAAATTTACGTTTAAAGGAAAATTTACTCGGGGCTTTTTAAATTGTAAGAGCTTCATTGCTGAAACAGCAAATGAGTTGAAAACGACACTAGTAAGTACGTATTACACTTTTCTCCGTTAGACCAGCGACCCAAAATGTGGCCGAGCTTTTCCAGATATAAAAATATTCTACTTATCCCAACCCTTCGCAGTATTTATTCATTTATACTTCCTTTTATTTACTCATGTGTTTATACTTCGTACAGTAACATAAATGTACAAGGCGAGCTTATTAGTAGTACAGTAATAGTAGGTACAGTATTCATAGTATTTCAAAATACATCGTTTTTATACCTGAACTAAATTATTCATTAGGTATAAGTGATTGAAATTACAGATGGGGTCATAGTACCTAACTAAATCTAAAGTATCATTATTGAAATGAAGTATCTAAATATTTGCATTTAAATTAGTGGGAAAAAATCTACTTAATTACCAGGCTCGTAAGCAATTTTAAGTAAAAATATTTTGTGTTGTTACGTTAAAAAACAAATTATTATTTTGTATTCATACCTTCGTCATAGATACTCCGGAAACTGTTTCGTAATTAGAGTATCTTATCATTAAAATATTATACCTACCTACCTACCTGCCTGTTTTATGTATGTTATTATTCCGAAAGGAAACCATACTAATGTTATAAATGCGAAAGTATGTTTGTTGGCTTGTCCTTATTTCTCGCAGCAATGGAGCAACGGATCGTCGAATTTTTTTGTAAATAGATAGTAGGTATCTATATGGGCCGGAGAGAGACATGGGTATTTTTGGTCCCTAAAGCCGCCGACCGTCCCTTATCTAAGAAAGACCCGCATTTATTAAAACCTTCCTATTGTCCTACAAACAGCAAATAGTAGTTGCAAATTCCGCATTTGATTCACCTGAAAAAAATTGTGAACTTTACTGAACTAAAGAAAGAAACTCCAAAATGTTAGGCTTGGATGGTTATTTTATTTTTGATTTGAGTCCATGGCAGTTTCAGAAAACCTCGTTTTTTTTGCATGTGTTTGCCCACGAACTCAATTGATTGTAATCGCTTACAAACAAGTGTACTCTGTACTCTATCATAGACTCTAAGATAGAGTACACTTGCCTTTAAATCAGAAGACGAAGTTGGACATTTGACTCTAAGATATAGTACATACATCTGCTTTTAAATCGGAAGACGGAGTTGGACAGCCTAGTCTAGAGCTATCAACCAGATAATTCTATCCCTCATTTTGTATCAGGAAAGTTGGCAGCGTTATTTACTCCGCAAAAATCAGAACTCTAGGAGCAAAGCCACGAGAAAAAGCTAGTATGTTATATATTTCACATAAGTCGCCTTAGGTTGTTGACTTTGGCAAACCGGTATGTGAATGAGCATAGGGTTCACACGCTGATCTCGCTTCGGAGCGTTGAACGATGTGTATAACAATCGGCAGTGCCCTAGACGTTGAATTAGGGGTTATTTTTTATGAATGGTAATTCTATATCATGTACTCGTGTAGAACTAATTGATTTTTGTTTACATTTGCTCTGAAATATTCCTCGGAGTATCGAAAAAATCAATTCATCAATTAACTAAAGCTAACCTTGTTGTCTTTTTTCGAACTTAATTTTATATGTAGGTATATAAATAATTGGTAGTTTTATCAAGAAGGAAATATAATGTTACGTTTTCGTAACCTAGCCTGGTTTTTTAGAGACAATTATTAATTGGCTAAGTATATTTTGGCGAGGAACCAGTATAGTCTTCTTAGTGGTTGGCCTTCATAGAGATTTGTGTTGAATGAAAAAAGGTATATGTGGGCCGGAAGGTCTCTCGATGTATTTATAAGGTTGTTTTTGTCGACTGGACGCGCTTGCAATACTTAAAAAATAAGCTGGTTTTCGGTAGATTTTGAGACAAAACGAAACCGAATCTAATGTTGCTTACAGAATACCTAAAAGGTAATCTTAAAAAGGTAGTACCTAATGTTTTTTGTTGAAAATTATTGTTATAGGTATGTTTTTTTTAGTTTAATGTCAAGAGAAAAATATTTTCATTAGACACGCATACGTAGTGAAAAAAAAAATTGTCGCTGAAAAAAAAGTATACAATTGTTTCATACTTTTATATCATTAACAAAACGAGCCCAAAGTCAGTACTTCTGGCCTTACTTGTCGTAAGAATTCCAGTAGCAGTCGCTGAAGTATATAGGCCGCCCGATGATATACCGATGACTTCGATCGATGACTTGTTCTTTAGGACCTGATGATAATGAGGTCCTGAGTTAATTGAATAGGGGAGGTGTTCCTATAATTCTCATAGATTGTCAAAGCATCCAAGCCATATAGGTTCCTAATCCTAAGCCACTCCAAAACTAACTTGTACTTTTTTGTGTTGAAGCTGGATTTATTTTTTTGGTAAAAAGTTTTATGTTTTTAATATGAGTGGCTCATAAACTTTTGGGATTGTATGTGTTGTCGCTAAAAACAAAGTGAATTTAGTTGCTACGAGGAAGAGGAGTTTTCAAAGTTCATCGTCAGATCATGACATTTTTCAACTTAGGGGACCAATTGGACTCTTTCAAACAAAAAAAAAATATTATTCAAGTTGGCCCTCTGGTCAGAGAGTAATCGGCATCAAATTACAAACCTCGTCCTTTTTAGAGGTCAGTTAAAAAAAGTATTTTGAGCTTAAACTCAGTTTGGTTATAATTGTTTTGAAAACAGTTGTTTCTTTTTAATTTTAATGAAATTAATTATGTATATGCCAACATTGGCAACATCATCTTATGAAAATTAAGGAAAAAAGATTAACTAACTACTCCAGCTATATTATATCATTTTTAATTAATTTTAAGCTAAAATTTAATTTTATTAGTTTCATTATTTTGTTAAATTTATTAGGGTCGCGTTTTTGTTTGGTTGTCGTTTTGAACAAAATTTTATCTTCGTTTAGATAATCTATTTATTTCTTCTTTTAGATTCTTTAGAGAATCTCAAGTTTAGGCAACTTAAAATACTGAACGCATCGGACATTTCGAAGGTGTTCAAAATTAGGAAAGCAAAATCTGTTTCTCTTGTTTTTTTTTTATACTGTGTCCAATGGGATATTAGCACTCATTAAACTTGTACTATTGGTATTTTTTTTTAAATATAGATATGCTGTGTGACACGCTCGGCTGTAATTGATTTAACCTTGATCATTAATGACTAAGTGCGTGAAATAATATTATTTTATGTGTACTTGTATGTTAGACTCTGTACGTACAAATAAGTGCACAAGAGAACATACAAAACCCTCAAAATTATTTTAGGATGAAGGTGAAAGTGGTCGATTGAACTCCGAAAAGTCTACCATATTACGCATTATAAATTGTAGACTATTTTTTGGCATTTTGGTCCTCTTACTGCCATTTTTAACTGACTCCAAAAAAGAAGGAGGTTATCGATTAGACCGTATGTTATCATTATACAGAAATTGATAGATTTATGATTATTAGTCTATGATTTTGGTAAGTCTGACTGCCTCGTTGGTCTAGTGGTAGCAAGCGCGACTGCTGAGCACGAGGTCCTGGGTTCGATCCTCGGGTCGGGCAAAAGTGTTATTGGGTTTTTCCATTAGGAAATTCTCAGTAGCAGCACGGAGTCTGGAATTGTGCCCGGTTAATGGCAATATGCTCGCGTATTACATGGGACTTATAAAATAGCCGGCGAAACGTGGGTGTACTGCACACCTCTGCCTACCTCCTCTGGGGAATACAGGCGTGAGTCTATAAATAAATAAAAAATTTGGTAAGTCTAGAACTTAAACTTATGCACGCAATCTCAGTTAATTTTTAATATAATTTATAAATACTGATTTTGCAATTAAGTCTAAGCAAAGTCAAAGCACACTCTGTAGATCTCAGCCTTAGAATCTAAGAAACATGCTCCATGCTCTATAGGGTGTTGACTTCAGAGTTGATTGATGCCCATATTCGCTGTAAAATAAACGACTGAAGATCACGGAAGCCTAAAGCGGCACCACACATATGTCAAAACAGAAATCAGGCACATTTATATTATATACTTATCTTGAGTGCAAAACCAAATTAATAAAGGTTAATGACAATAATTGCGCTAACTTTAAAATCAACCGTTTTAATTAATGAACATGTAATTAAACAAGAAGAAGTGCAGTCAATATTAAGTGATGAATCGTTTTGAAAGTCTTAATTTTGGTAAACAGTTGCCTAATTAACTTTATTACTTTTTTAAGGTAATGTAATGCACATGATTGCACAACACTTTTTTTGTGGCAGGTGAAGGGTTCTATTGAGAGTGCAATTGAGTGCGCTTGTGTTTAATAAAATTAAAGATTACGTCACAGAAAGTGCACACAGATAAATTCAATTAAAAAGAGAACTCTTAAATAATAAAACAACACGCTTATAAACGGAGAACTATTGTTTATATTGTTTATTGTTTTATCTCTTGTCTAGAAATCTTTATACCTTCCGTAGTCACAATATTCGTAGGTATATTACCTATATGCGTGATAGTTCTCTGTTAAAATGTTTTTTTTTATTAGGTATACATATTTTTTTATTTAACAAAAAAGGCTTTGTCACTTAGCGACTATATCGCCTAATACAGAAGTGACAAATATATTAAATTTACCTTATTACTAACTAACACAATTGGTTAGCCTTATCAGACAATGGCGCGGCGAGGATGGAATTACATAAACCAATGTCGTATAATTTGTTTTGATCAAACACATCAATTCTAGCGACTTTATTTCGGGCACACTCCATTAGGATATGGTACACATCGTCCATTACTCCACAGTCATCACAATTTGGAGACAAAACCTTTATCATTAGAAATGAGAACCTATTCGATGGAGTGTGTCCGGAACGGAGTCTTAAGGCTATTGTAATGATATTTTTATTTAAATTACAATCAATCCACGGAACCCTGGCGATCTTTGGCTGGATAGTTCGATACCAAATCCTTTTTCTTTTGACCTCTCGTCAAAATATTCCTGCCAAAATTCGAGACAGCGTATCTTAGCTTTCCCAAAATAGTCCGAATATAATGGAATAATATTCAAGGTAACTCCATCTACACAGGCTTGTGTAGCAAGCATGTCCACCCTATCATTACCTTCTAACTGAATGTGAGACGGGACCCATTGAATGCATATGGTCTTGGATAACTGAAGTTTTAAAATTTATTCATATATTAGGTATACATATTATGCACGTGAAAACTTAAGGCGTTTAATTCTTTATTTCCTTATCCGATGCCCCCTTATTTATTATCTACCTGATTGCGTAAATGCTTGTGGTTACAATTTTTTTAATGTAACCAATTTTTATGATTTAATCAATATATTGTAATTTTAAAGCAATTCAATTAAAATAAAGTATTATTGCAGTGAATGTTATATTTTGCATATTAGAGCGGTATGCTCATTCATTTGTTATCATGAGTGGTATAATTGTATATTGGGAAACATTAAGATTAATAAATGAACAATATTTTATTATTTTTTACGACGCACCATTTTCATCGTATGAATGTAGAATTGTTTTTGCGCATGCTTGGATATCAGTTTCTAGTCCTGCACACGATTGCTAGTGATAAGTTCAGTTCTATTTGGAAGTAATTCATGTTGAAAAGAAAGTCTGGTAAACACCCGAAACAGGACCGTATTAAATTTCAAACCCACGTTGTCCGTCTGTCTGTCTTTTACAGGGTTAACACAACCCTTTAAGCTTAATAGGTAACAAGAATATTACTAGGCATAATTTAAAGTTTTGTTTGAACAACTTTTGTATTTTTAATCAATTTTCTATTTTATTTGTAATATGATGAAACAAAAAATATTTTTCATACCCATTTAATTAATTTATTTATGCACTTATGTATCCTTGACATTACGCAACCATAGTTTATTGAATTCACTTAAATATAATCTCTACAGTAAAATTTACACACAACTCGTCAATTGGATATTAATTATCCATGGAGACTTTTTTTTTTATCCATGGAGTCCTAGAAAATTTACAGCTCAAATGTAAAATTACTGACTCGAATAAAAATGATAAAAATTAACTGTAGCAACAATAGTGTTTAAATAGTAAAATTAATCAATCAATTACGTATCTAAATAATGACATAATTTTATGCAATTGGAACGTGTGTTTCCTGTCCTGTAATATTTGATTAGATATGACAATGTAACTATTGTTCTACGGAATTGAAGAAATATTGTTAATTAACAATTACCACAAAGCAATCGATTAGACGTGTTAAAAATGCATAGACAATTTAGTTTTAAGATTACGTGGTATTTTGAATGTTACCAATTATCATATTACTTGATTGATTATTCTTGGTTTCAAATTTCGAATGTTCTTTGATCCGTCAAACATTGAACAATGAGACACATACCTAGTTAAAAGTTTAAAGAAGTTAATTTTCTTTTTATTAGGTAACTCACATATTTAGCATTATAAAAATATAAAATACTAGCTGTCCCGCGCGACGTTGTACGCGTGATTATTCTCTCTCTTACTCTCCTCTACGCTTTTTCTACCCTACCCTACACTACCCTACGCTACTCTACCCTACCCTACCCTACCCCTACCATACCCAACCCCTACTCTACCATACCCTACCCTACCCTACCCCTACCATACCCAACCCCTACTCTACCCCTATCCTACTCTACATCTACCCTACCCTACCCTATCCTACGCTACTCTACCTTACCCCTATCCTACCCAACTCCTACTTTACCCTACTTCACATCTACCCTACCCTACCCTACCCTACCCTACTCTACCTCTACCCTATCGCTCTATTCCTACCCTACCCTACTCTAAGTTAAGTCTACCCTACCCTACCCCACCCCACCCTACCCATACCCTACCATACCCAAGGCATATAATTCCATTTTATTTTTCTTCGATTCTTCTATTATATTATAGGCGGAAACTAATCCAACAAATCAAAAACCATGAAAATCGGTCCAGCAGTTCTCGAGTATACCTACTAATTTTCATGACTTCAACTTTAAAAATGGTAGAATTTCATTCAAACTTTTATCTTCTATATTTTCTCCCCATAGTCATTGAATATCGAGATATACGTGCATTAGTTATGCCACTTTGATGTCTCTTACTAATACCGAATTTCCTACACAAACTTTCACCCCCCGCCCCCCTAATAGGTAGAGTTTTCAAAAACCTGAAACACGTCTTATTTGTTAACCAAAAAGCTAATTATCAAGTTTAATGACGGATTTTCATAACTACAAACTTTAGTCCCCTTTTATATCTCCTTAGGGGGAAAAAAATCCAAATTTTTTGATACACGTCTTTCTTATTTTTAGCGAATAAGCTTAATACTATTTTTTACATCTGTAACTTAAAAAATAACGAATCTTCCATACAAACTTTCACCCCCCTTTTTTATCCACTCAAGGGTAGATTTAAAAAAATAAACAATGCTCGTCCTTTCATTTATCAACCGAAAAGCTGAATACCAAGTTTCGTTCATTTAACGTTAAGAACGACGGATTTACATACAAACTGTTACCCCCTTTTTTACCTACTTAGGGGGGGAGTTTAAAAAAATCCTTCCTTAGTGCACCCCTACGGTACTCAAAGAATATTGTCTCAAAATTTCAAGTCCCTAGGTCTACCGGTTTAGGCTGTGCGTTGTCTGTCAGTCAGTCACGTTACCATTTTATAAGTATAGATTATACTTTTTTTATTATGAAAAAAGTATGTACTTAACCACAAACCCACCTCATGGTAAGCGGTGTTGTGGTTTAGGATGGAGCATACCTACCTTTAAATCAGGGGGACGGAAGTTGGATAATACCTATGTATGATCCAGAAATCCCAGATAGATTCGACCGAACATTGTGCCGGGACTCGACATAGTCGTTTGACGGCAAGGCTTTGGCTGGTGGATGGTTTAGCCTCGGAACACACCATACGAAGAAAAATAAACCTAAACATGGAAAAAAATACTTATTGAATATTTTCTACTCTGTGGTGTGGGGAAAAATAGCACCAAAGACTCTCTCTCTTCGTTTCAGACCTTATCCCCTTAATTTTTTTAAACTACATAATTATTATTATTCTTTATCCTCACAACTATCCAAAAATATAATTACGGGGTTCCTATCACTGATGGAACATTTGCTATGAGCAAACATAAATATTCCGGGTACATTAGGACAAATGTCTTAAATTAGCCGCGATTCACATCCAATCTGCTTCTGGTTAAAATTTTCCGGCTTCGACAGTGGCGAATTACCACTAAGTGACTCCTGACATGATGTTCGGTAAAACCTACCTGGGGGACGGGTCTGGATGTTAATATCCAACCTTCAACTCAAGTATACATTACTATAGACCGCAACACCGCTAACAGGTGCGTTCATGGTCAAACATATGCCTTGTCATAATAAAAAGAAAACACATTCGGTTTGGGCAAAATAACAAAACCTAAACGTGTTGTTTTCAAAACTTGTTTCGGATTTCGGTAACCTAAATGATATTTTGATGCCGGCCAAGGTCAAATTTATCCAAGTTATTTGACCTTTTGTTGTGGAGATGTATGCAGAGTTATTAAATAACCTTTTTCGAAATTAATTAAGTAGAATATAAAGGGATGCATAATGCAGGTGCATGTAGGAAATAAAAACAAAAAATAAATAAGTGTAAAACAAAACAATACCTACACATCATCATCACAGTTTATTATCATTCCACAGATTCATATAATATATGAATAATTCTTTATTGCAGTGTAACAACCACTTAATTTTATTGTATGGTTTATGAACAATCTAGGCCAACAACTGGCTCTACTATCTTCGGGCACCTCTCTCAGGCGTGTAGGTAAGTATTTTCGCGTGGACTAATCTCCAAAACGCGATTTCAAAATGTGTATGTGTCTCGGGTTCAAATCTGCGACTATTGATTTGCCACTCCAACGGTCATACCCTTATATTATTGCTTTATTCACAAGGTTATTATTTTTTTTTCTTTAAAAATATAGAAAGAAAATTTCGCTAACGAGAACATGAACCTATGACGTCACGGTAACACGCCAGCCGCTCTGTCATCTGGGCTATTCGATATCCCGCTCGTGTTAAAGAAACCTCATTTACATTCAAGCATCAAAGCCGAAAAATATCTGTGGGTCACACAAATATTTTTCACGTGCTGGCGTTGAACCTTCGACACTTGGTGCGGCAGATCAACCTCTTAAACACTGAGCCTGTTAATATAATATTATATATGGCGCCTGAAAGATTTTCTCAATGATTTTATGATCCCATTTCATGAATAGTCTGTTTATCAATGAAGCTAATCGATTATATTATTTATAGCCGTTGTTAATCGTCCAAAAGGTTAAGCATTGCAATTGTAGCTTAGACAAAGGTCGATACACACCGGCCTTGTCAGAAACTAGCTAGTATTATTATATTTAAAATCGATAAAATATCTGTATATTTCATTTCAAACGAAAAAATTACTTTCGTTTTGAACGTTACAATGTAATTTATTGACGCGATAATTTATTTTTGGCGTCGTCTATCGGCCCCACGTGTACCTATAGTCGTACAATGCTCATGCCAAAATTATGAGGTATAAAGCATCTGAGTAGAGTTGCGCGCATGCTTAGTGTGAGCAAAGGACTCTGTTGAGAGCGAGTGTTGTGTGTTCTCCTATAGCGTGCGCAGTCGCAGTTCTCGTCGCGTCGCACTACTGCGCGCGCGCGTCCTTCTGCATCAATATTGTTTAGTTAAGGGTAAGATATTTTTGGATTTATTTTTTTCATCTTTTTATTAGAATTCAATTTTAAGTTGACTTTCATTTATAAGTTTGTCGTTGTTATAATCTCAGGTACTAAAACGAACGCTCTTTGTTATGGGTCTTTGTTTATTTTTTTTATGTTACTGTTTCGGATTGAATTGCATGTAGAAACAGATAAGTATAATCTCATTAATTTAATCGGTGCCCACATGATGTATGTTTTAAGGTCTTGTGTTGTAATAAAACATAATATATCACACATTCTTTCAGATAATTTTTTCTATTGTAATTCTTTCATAGTTTGCTTATTATAACTGTGAAAATATAGATCGTGGGAGCTTTTTAGTTTCTTCGAACAAGGTTTTGGTTTTAACTTACATATTGCATTTATCTATACTTGCAAGTCTGTGGCCTAGATACTGTTTTATTTAAGCAAATATGTATGTATGTAAATATATTCATCACTTCCGTACTAATTAATATTTCTATAAATATTTATTTGTTTAAATTTAATAAATTAACGTTGTTTAGATCATTTGAGAGACATTTGTGTGATTATTATTAGATATTCAATACATTACATTCAATTGACATCAGACGGCTCTAAACTTATAAGTTTTGCGTCATATGGTACGGTACACAGGGCACAGGTACACATCCAGTGCAGCAAACCTATTGATTGACGACCTACACAGTAATTAGAGCCTGCGTGGTAATTATAGTAGATATCTATACTACCTATACTTTATTGATCATGTATCTTGTATCTACTATTATATCATGTAACTATTACAGATATAATTAGATAGTTTTGCCCCAGTTCAGCAGTCTTAGATTTAAACTGGGCTTATTTTTGTAAATACTTGTTGTCGTGGTAAAAATAAAATTACCAAATCTAATGACTATTTAGTAATCCTTTAGGATTTTATTAATTAATCGTTATTTTTAAGTATTTAGAGTAATTCCGTGATTGATAAGTTTTTAATCTAGTTTGGATAAGGATAACGATAGAATAAATACTATTAATTATGAAATTTAATAACAGTAGTACGGCAGATATAAATACAAATAGTACTAACCTACAATTTATTATGGTATGTATTTTATGTAGTATATTTAGTTACACTAGTTGCTCAATCCTCTCTCTGCTGAGCTGGGATTGATGCTGATAGGTTCTAACCCCGTGACCAGCCCTTAGTGATGGGGCATCCATAAAGGGTTTTCCACACGACAAAAAAAAGTTAATCTTATTTGCATTTTTTATACCTTGATTAATGCTCAATCCTTCTCTGTATGAGAAGAGGCCTTTGCCCTACATTGCGACAGTTACAGGCTGATTTATTTATACCTACCTAGTTTAAATTATTTTCCTTTAATTTTCCTTGGAGACCGTATTTGGATTACTTATTTAACGTGCTTGATTAGCCAATACGCAATTTGCTTTTTTGAAAATAGTATGTCCGATGGGAAATCTATGATTATAATAAAGGTTGGATTTTGTAACAATCTTCATAACCCGTTAAAAAAAGCCTTATTTAATAGTTCTCGACGAAATTCTTGTTTAAATAAAAATACGGAAATTACCGAAATAAATATATTGAAAGGTTCGAAAAAAAAAATATTAAGTATTGCTGACGTTTCGCTCACTAGTATCTATTAGAGACTAGCTTAAAATACATTTTACCAAAAACTTTAGTAAGTTATTTTTATCGCAGTCAAATCACAAATTTGTTCTGGTTCTAAGATGCGAGGTCACAGTTTAACAAAACCTAAACTAACATTCAGCTGTCATTGTTTTTTTTTTAATGTGCCTATGTGAAAAAGGAAATTATCATAACTTTTTATTTCTTTTTGGAAGTTTAGTGTCTTATTCAATAAAATCTTGGCACTTGGTTGTGTGTAGGTGTAGGCCTTATTTTGTCGGTATATATTTTGTTTATTTTGCATTAATTGAATTTAACGTATTTTAGTATTACTATTAATCAGATACAGCTCGCTGGAGTTTTTAGGAACCTTTATTATTTCCCATTAATAAATGTCAAAGTCCTTCACATGTTTAGTTCAACTCAATGCCATTCTAGTCAATTAGGTATATTTATGGTGTAATATTATTATGAATAACTTATATTTTTAACTTACAGTAATTAATTAAGAGTACAGTAATTTATTAATTTATTCTAATATCAAAGGTACCTTTTAATTATTACGAAGTAATTTTAACAATTACAATTTAATTATTATAATTTAACAAAGATAATTTAATCAATTTAAAGAATTGCTATTAATATAATGCTAATTTTACATGTGTTACAATGCCTCTTTGTCGTTTTTCGTGGGCGCGCGCAAAATAGCTCACGAATTTTTTATCGTAATCGGATAAATGGTATTATTAGATAAAATTCCCTTTTATAACAAGAACAATCCCCGGTTTGCTAATTAAAATCCAATGCCCCGCCTTAAAATCTAATTATAATTAGTATTTGCTAAGAAACAGACTTCATAATTACAAAATGGCTTTAACAAAGAAAACATGTTCTCTTCCTTTCGAATAATTTTTGAAAATGGTTGGTTGGTTTGTATTCGTTCGACAGTCGGCACGTCAAGAGCGAGCGCGTGCGCTGACCTTGGCGTCGCTATTCATTCACACACGTGGGGATCTAGCCTCCCATCCGCTTGTAAAAATTGCATTGTCAATGCTATGACCGTGAGTCGAGTTATTCCCTTTTACAATTGAATTGTGTGTGTTATTTAAATTCGGTGACAAAGGCTAAAAACTTGTTAAAATATTTTAGATAAATAAAATTAAATATATTTCTTTCTTTTTAATAAAACTTAAGGTTAAATTGAAAAGTTAGACTGTTTTTTATTTTATGTCGAATTTAGCCAATTTTTTTAAGCAATAATATAGGTATTTAGAAAAATGTAAACATCGCTTGTAATCGTAGAACTTTAAGATAAGGTTATTAAAGACGTACGTATTTGGGTGTACTAGGTATTTGTTATTACGTGTGGGTGACTATAATGACTCACGCGCACGTTCGCGGTTGGCTTACTGTGTTTAGTAAATAAACACTGCTGTATTATTAAGTGTTACATCAACGCACTGTTTGCATTTCTTTTGTCATGGTAATGTAAACGCGTTGTAGTACTTGTAGTATGACCTTTTAATTTAATAGTACCCGCAATACACTATCAAACATACTCATAGGCATTGTTTACTAAAAAGGCAAGGTAAGCAATGATAGCTTAGTGGTACGATTGTTGGACTGCCAAGTCAAAGGTTGCAGGTTCAAACTCAGGCATGCGCATGCGCACGCAACACTTACTTTTCGAAATCGTGGGTGTAAGCTTATTAGAGTTTAATTATCACGATGAGCTAAAACATCGTAAGGAATCAGCACACATGAAAGTTGTTCTTAATGGTTTGTAAAACCAAGTTAGAGGCAATAAATTCTGACACCAGGTTGTTCATCAACCATACGATAGATAAGAAAAAAAGCAAAACATGTATAACGTCAATTAAAATAATGTTTAGGTACTTTAATTAGTGGTCATATTTAATGGGAGGTCTTATCATACACTGTGATCTCGCAGAAAAATTTGATACAGCGACTGGACTTTTAAAACCAACTAAGTGTATAAAAATAAAAAAAGGTTATTTAATTGTCATAATTTAAATGTTATATTATAATCTTAATTATAAGCAACGACCATGTAAAATAAAATTAAGAAATTTAAAAATAGGACCCGAGCAAGACTGGAATTTTAAAATTTTTGTTTAGTTTAATTATTTATTATGTAGGTTTAGATTTGCATTAGGATAAAAATACTAATTAGCCTCGCATCCACCAATCTTTGGGTTTATCTAAATTTAGCTTTATTTGTATTACAAGAAATTGTAGAGTCGCCAGGTTGTTTGTTAGTCTTTCGAATCATGATGAGTTTTAAATTTAAGTACCATGCGAGCGAAGCCGCTGGCGAAAGCTAGTGAGAAATATAATGCCTATTAAATAAAAATCAAATGAAAGAGATTAGGGCTTACACTCCACACAATAACTCACTCTGCTGTACTACGAGAGCTTGGCACAGCACTACGAGCTACTTAATCTGCTACGAGTGCTTCTTACAGCGCTACGGCCTACGAGCCATCTAAACTGCTGGGAGCGCTACGAGCCATTTGACGACTCACTATGACTCACTCTCTTTTCCTTCAATAGTTTTACAATTTAGTTTATTATAATTATTTAATAAGAAAATTTGAAAAAACAACTGATACGGATGGGATTCGAACCCACGATCTTCGACATACCGTGTCGAATAATTATATTTAATAAGCTATCATGTGCTATAACATGTAAAAAATTCACAAAATTTAGTTTATTTTTTGCGCGCGTTTGATCTCGATATATTAAACCAAATGTACGAAAATGGCAACGATGACCTTTGTAACATATTGAGTAACATAAAATTGAACTAACAAGTTAACAAAGCATTGTTAAGTATTTTAAGAAGTTTTCTATTTCCCTAGTTTGTGGGTTACGTGTGTTTCGAAATTTTTAATGAAGGCTCATGGGCTTAGCTAAAGTGTACATGTACCTGGTTTGTTTTGTATGTTAGCCGCTTATTACATAAAAATACATTTACCAAATATAAATAAGGTACATCTATACATATAATAAAATCGTAACGAAGTATGTATGTAATTGATTGGCGCGAAAACTACTGGACAGATTTAGTTGAAATTCGACAAATATACTTTTTAAATTCTTGGTCAACTTATAGGGTATAAATTATCACGTTTATAATTATGGGGGATGAGCAGTATTGTAGTAAGCAGCGTATTTCTAGAATTTGCTGCAGAATTGTTGTTGTTGTTGGGAAAAATATTATTAAATTTCAATTTACAAAATATTATCACGCTATATCCACAAGGAGCTAAACATTACATAACATAACATAATAATATCTTTTAGGAACGATTATTTTGTCTACATGTCAACAGACTTCATAGTCTTCCGGTCGGGCGAACGCCTTGGAAGTGTAAGGCTTTGTGTTCGATCCCCAGTTCCGCAAACTTTTTGTGGATTCTTTTGTATTTTTTTTGTCATTGAAATTAATATGTATTTTTGTGGTATTTCATTCTTAATGACTTTTATTACTTACCGGCTGAAACCCGAAGGAAACATGCTTTTTAATAATTTTTCAACTCTCTGCCTACCCCTCAGGGAAACAGGCGTGAGTCTATGTATGTACGTATGTAAAAAACGTCACCACTTTAATTTGAAACATTTATAAAATTTATATTATTTAAAACATAGTGTTCTAGATGGCGTTAGAGTCTATTTAGATCAGTGGAATTCTTATTTAAATATTTCAATTTGAAACCCGAAGGAAGCAACGCGCATCGTGTGGGATTATACTTTTAAAAATTTCAGCTTATAAAAAAAATCCGCTTTAATTTGAAGCATTAAAATTATTATTATTTAAAACATAATGTTTCCTTTTTCTTAACTAGATGGCGTTAGGAGTCGATTTAAATCTGAGGAAAAATATTTTTCTTGGATACTCCTGATGGGACAGGAAAAATATTTATAACCACTGGCATCCTTGCAGGGAGGCAGGGCAAAATTACAATTGCAGTAGCGTCTTCGGCGATTACTGCCACGTTGTTTTCTGGTGACAAAACAGCGCACACCATGTTTAGGATTCCCATCAATTTACAGAGCAACGAAACACCTGTTTGTGATGTGTCACGAAATAGTGACAAGGCAGGCATTTGCTTAAGAATTGTTCTTTGATCGTATGATGGGATGAATGTATAATGGCAAACAGAAAAGCAGTTGATGCGGTACACAGAACTCTAAAAGACATCCGTAGGAACCAACACATAATGGGTGGTGTCACAGTTATGTTCAGCGGCAATTTCCACTGAACGCTGCCTGTGGTGACGCGAGGAACTGGGGCTGATGAGGTGAATGGTTCTTTGAAACGATTATTTTTATGATCCTGTATTCATAAGTTGAGCTTGACAATAATTATGGGCGGCTGAGTAGGAATCCACATGCTCAAGAATTTTCCAACTCAAAACGCCCAAAAATAATCAAGCTGCAGCAATTAACGAATGCATTCTTTTATAAATGAAAGGGAATGAAGTGTTTTACACATTTATAAACACTGTTGTCAATCAAGATGACGCCACTCATTATTCTGTAAAATTCCTGAATTCCCTCACTGCAAGTGGACTTCCGACGGACGTCATTAAGTTGAAGGTCGGTGTCCCGATTATGCTTCTTCGGAACTTAACGCCTTTGAAATTGTGTAAAGGGACCCAGAAAATGATGGCCTGATGGCTTAATGTAAATTATCTGCAAATCATCAAGGCGCAAATTCTAACGGGTTTCGGTATTGGCGAGACAGTGTTTACACCATGTACCACTAATTCTCCACTTTTATCCCTTTCAATTTAAGCGAGTGTAGTTTCCTGTGGCCGTTTGTTTCGCCATGAGAAGTCTGCGAGTGTCGATCTCAGGACTAGCTTCTCCTCACATAGACTGTATGTCGTTTGCTCTCGGGTCACCAGTCCTGACTCTCTGTACATTTTAGCTCCCGAGAGCAAAACTACAAACAAAGTAATCTGTATGTTTTTCTAAATATCCTGGTTCGGATTTGATATTGATACGAAACTTTTGTTCTTTTACATAGGTTTTTCGCTTTATTAGGTCAGAAATTATGCAATAAAATATGCGAAGCGCACTTATAACTTTTTCTTTTGCCCTATACATTAGTAAAACTTAAATATAAAACTAATCTTGGTTGGAATAATTGCTCTCAAATGTGCAAAACATACACAATACAATAGGTATATTTAAAAAAATCTCTCATTCTCTCCTGTGCAATAATTGTTCCCACATGATAGTGGGGTCTGCTTTTCGGATTTTTCGCTTCCCCTTCGCTCTATCCATTGCATCGTCCTGGATAATGTTTAATGGCAATATATAATGTTTTCAATAATAAATATTTTGGATAATTTAAATGTTTATGCACATGTTTTGCTTAATAATTGGGCGGACTTGAACTGTCATATCATAACATTACTAATCTGCACTAATAAAAGTTTGTGAAGATGTTTGTTACCTAAACATTTTTGATTTGAATAGAACTCGGTAAACATAAAAACCATATTTCCTGGATTAACAAAAAATATAAATTTTATCCTGGTTCAACATCCACGCGGGCGAAGCTGCGGGCAAAAGCTAGTAGGATATGAAAAATGATTTTGAAATGGCTCAATTAATAAGAGCTTGATACTTAAGCTAGTTGCAGCCAGTATTTTGGGGACGTTGTTGCCCACTAGAAGCGGTCTTTTACATTCGGTTTTTCTTTTTAATTTACTTTTTGGTTTAGGTTTTAATATTAACTTGATAATGTATAAAGTACCATAATTCTTGGTTGTGAAATAAACTGGTAATATATAATAAGAGCTACAAGAAATGTGAATAAATTATTTAGAGAAAATATTTGGCAGCAACTCATAAAATATAGACCAGGTTATAAGAGTTGCTGCCAAATATTTTCTTTTAAACCATTTTTTTATTTAATTAATTTTATTTCGATAAAACAATATTGTATTATAGTAAAAAAACCCAACGTAGGTCCAAATGAAAACTCTATAGCTAAATAACCACAGACATTGTATTACAAAGAAGGCTCAATACTTGACCGTTCGATCTTTATTACCGATTGGATTTGGAAGCATATTGGCCAAGGATATGTAGTAAAATACTTGTAATTAATTACCAGTTTGACAAGTTAAAATTATAACTATGTATTTCGGAGTGTATTACCTCATGTGACCATTAAAGACAGGTAAATACCTATATAATTTTCTAAATGCATCAAAAGCTCGTTCTTTATCTGAAAAAAAGTTATTAGATACTGGCTGACAGTAAAAGGCATAGAGCACTAATAGCCTAGTGGTATGATCGTCAACTGACAAACCAGTAAGTTCAAGTTCGATCCCAAGGCGCGCACACCTCTTACTTTTCGTAAGTTATGTGCGTATTATAAATTAATTATCAGTTGCTAAAACGGCGAGGGAAAACATCGTGATGAAACCAGCACACCTGAGAGATTTTTCAATGGTGTGCAAAGCCATGTTAGAGGCCTACGGGCGGTATAACTCTGACACCAGGTTGTTCATCAACCATACGATAAAAAGAAGAAGTAAAAGGCAAGCTTTTATTCAAGCGAAAATTCACAAAAAATCATTTAAATTAAAATAAAAGATAACAGAAGAGCAGATGCTCTATTTTATTTTATTTATTACTTGAGTGAGAAAATAGTTCTAAGAAGAAGATAATAGTTAAAGAATTCCATGGAAATTGGAATTCGAATCAAGAGCTTAATTATTCAGTAGTTGCACTTGAGATTAATCAAAATTTGGGCCAATCTTAATTAACCTTGAATACTAATGTAGTGAAATACGTCGTTCATAGTATTCTTGAAAGTGATATGGGGTTATTGACCTATGCGAGATTTGTTGCCCTATTGTATACTAGCGTAGCGCAACGTTGCTACTCCCGGAAACATAACCTTCGTCAACGTTATTTCGTGAGTCAAGGTTAGAGGCTAGATTAAGGTATCTATCATCGATTTAGGCTCAGAATAAAGCATTTAAAAAAAAGTATTTTGTATGTTTTATATAAACATTAAGTCCAGTAAGTAAGTCAAGTAAGGCGGCATTAAGTCCGCCTCTGTACATTTTTGGTGCATAAAGTATAAATAAATAAATAAAAATAAATATATGTA
This sequence comes from Protodeltote pygarga, assembly GCA_936450705.2. NCBI lineage: Eukaryota > Metazoa > Arthropoda > Insecta > Lepidoptera > Noctuidae > Protodeltote > Protodeltote pygarga. Next base: position 12,507,134 of record OW388250.2, on the reverse strand, counting down.
CCTACAGAGTGCCACTGCCAAGAGTACCTACGGAAAAAATTTTGACATTTGATTTTATTTATAATTAATATTATTATAATTAATATTTATAAAAATATGTGGGGCGCTCGATGCATTGTTGCATCGCGGTGAATGTTATAATGAAGCCAGCGGTAGCATCTATGTGTAGACTGGATTGTCCTGACTGTTGCAAGATAATCTTAGTACCTAATTAAGGCCCAATTAATATGTTTAGTAAGTTTGTTAGAAGTTTATACTTTAGACTGTACACTATTAAAAATTTATCTAACAAAGATAGAGTTAACGATGGTGCCTGTACTAGTATTAATTAAAATACCCATATCTAATCTATAAGAGAATAGAGAAGGAAGTAATATAACTATATTATTATATCGGTAATAAAAGTCAAAGAAAACTGCAATTAACAAGGAACTTAATAGCACATATTTAATCTTTTCATATCATTATAGTTTACTACGGAACAGTATACTAAATTAATTACTAACGGATTTTGCTTACACGGATGAGTATCGAACTTATTTCCTCTATTAAAGTTATTCATATTTTAATTATTTACGTAGTTACGTACATAGGGCGCTCCCACAGTTATGGGAGTCGGAGGTTTAAAATAATCCGTAATATTGATTCTTCCGAATGGCATCAAAATATTTTTTTTTTTTTACTTCTCTTCAGTTCGTCTCCCAGATGAGGCAAGCAACTTTAAAAAATATATATACTTTAAATGCCGCATAACTTAACTTCTACTTATCTAAAAGAAAAAATCGATTATTTGAACGATTATATCGTTTTTGTGTTTCTACCGCTATCGCATTGCATATTTATGCTTTATTTATTTTTTAGTATTTTAAGTATTACTTATTAAAAAAAGAAATGTCTATGTGAAACAGAATATCCTATCTGTAAATTAAAAGTATCCCATAGCTTCTTTTAATTTTTGGTGGGACACCTTTCCAACAGATAAAGTTTAAAAAATGGTCTATATTAATCTGCTTAAAAGGTTAAGTTGTTAACTGCATGGCTGTTCGCTTCATCCGCGTCGGTTGTTTTGGTTTTTCATAAAACCGGTTTTGTATTTTCATCCTTTCCTGCGTAGTAGGCAGTTGCTGCGCTGACGCACAATTGTTTCTTTTTGTCAACACTGTATTTTTAAAATAACGTTGGAATTTCCTTAAGAATATACCTAACTTAGACCGAAATAAATATCTGTCGATCACGCATAGGTAGATTGTGTCCCGTACGGGAATCCAAACGACTTCAAGCGCAGAATGCTACGCCAACCTCATCTATATTATCTTACCATAAATACCCTGATGTTCATATATTTATGTAACATGTGAATAGTGAAACGCAGACAGGAGTGTTATTAAAAAAGACTGATAAAGTTAGAAAATATCTATCCATTTAGTTCTAGACTATCTAGACCGTCACTAAATTGAACAAACCGGTTTTAAATAAGCATCACAATACAAACATTATTTTATATTTCATGCAAAATGATTCATGCGAATTGATGTTATCAACAAGAAAAATGTTTATATGAATAAGGAGTTACATAAATTAATTAAATTAATTTTGTGTGTGTATATTTAATGGTTTTTTTTGACAAAAAAGTCTTTGTTTGAAAAATATAGACCTTTTTGCAACTACAATTGTAATTAAATATTATTCAAACAAAATGACATTGGGGAATATTTTAACTTAAAAAGTTATATTACATGGTCGACAAAAATAAATTTGTACGAAAAACGGGATATTTACTATGTTTCTTATGTTTTTAAATATTTCGATATTTCTCAACAAAAGAAACATAGTAAATATTTGGACTTTGTTTGTTTCTTACTTTGAAGAATATTAAAGAATTTCTGATAATTACTTAAATATGTAAAATAGATGTCTGATGTAGTTAAAGTCATAAACAATTTTGTTTGTAAACAAGAACTCTACTGATTTGGAACCTTGAAATGGATTCTCGAACAAAAATTCAAAGTAAACGTCTGTGCAAATTTCCGACTAATTTTCTAATAAGGATATCCGTAATGCTTTACATAATTTCAGGAAAGTATTTGTTTAAAATCTTAAAGTATTTGTTTAATTTAACTCAATATTACTTCAATTGTTATTTTCCTAATAATAGTAGTTTTTTAAAATATTGATTGTCGTTGAGTACCTACCTACTTTGACACCCATATTACACTATAGTTGACTTTCTTTACTAGTAGGACTAGGTACCTAGCTTTATTCTAGTTCACGGGCGAGCATGACCCATGCTTCGTTCGTAAGCTAACATTAGAAACGTGTCTGACCGGGTTTTTGATGTTTCGTAAGCAACCTTCGACTGAAGAAGGTCCAAATGTAAAGGTCCATATATCGATTTTCAAGTTATAAACAGAAGATTGTTGATGACAGCTTTTTTCGGTCGAGAATATTTGGCGAATGCATAGCCTTTTGTCATAAAGTTTTTCAAAACTTCGTAGGAACTTTTGTTATCTCCAACTCAAAAATTTATTTATTCAACTAACGTACTGCTACTACTAGCTTAGCTGTTATATTTTTTTTAATCTTTTGAATACACATAATTGTGTATATTAACATTAAGAATACTTCGTTAATTTTCCCGAGATTTTTGTGTGTAAGTACCTTAATTTTAAATACGGTGCAAACACTAAACAAATAAAAAATAAACAAAGAAATTTTATTACGGAAATAGAATAGATACCTACCAGGTGTTTATCAGGCTTTTGTAAAAAAATGCGCGTTAATTCTAGACTGTATCAACTTCAAGGTTATTTTTTATGATTCAGAATAAGCACTGACATTCTACACGGTTCCACATTTGCTTGCAAAACTTGCAGGATTGAAAAGAGGCTTGTAGTCGATACCTACTGGTAACGAAGCCTGATTACCTGATTTAAGATTTTTTTGTTACGCAGTAAAAAATTAAAAACTTGTTAAGTTTATTTATTACATTACTCTTTTGTGAGAACTAGAATTATTAACTGTAATGAACTAAATTATTTATTGAGCGTAAGCACGTTTTCTTTTAGATTAAATCTTGATGGTCTATTATACTGAATATATTACATGGAAAACTCATTGTTTTGTGAGTATCTAATTAGCAACTCTACATATTTTCTATGATTGATTATTCTCGAAACCATAATTTTTAAAATTGTTTTAACATACACTCTTACGAATACGTACCTACTTGTATACATATTTCAAAAGTCCTTAATTTATTCACAACTACATTTAAAAATTCTTTATAAAGTATAAGTCTTTAAATTCGAAAAATATTACAACTTTTCTTAATTGGGCACTTCATGCAATGAAGGTGGTTTATCTAAGAGAGAGAGAGAATGTATGCACATTGATCAATAAAATCAAAAATAATTGAAATATTCATCACACGAAACTAATGTATAAAACATGCACCATAAGCTTGAAATGTTTTCATCGATTTTACTATAAGTCATGGTACTTGCAGCAAGGGATACTTGTAGCAGTTTTAGTGTCGGTATATAAAATTATAGTAATTTTGTATCAGTATTCGGTTGTATACTTATAGCCTTCACAAATATTATACACGTGCGTGAGGCAATATTAATCACGTTTTTGATTTTTAAACAACGATGTTGAATAATGTTAAAATATGTTTTGTTTTAAGGCATAGTTAATTTTTTTTTGCATTTTTTTTACATTTTATAGCATATGTTAGGTTATTATATTAATTATACTTAATTGTTTTTAAAGGTAGTTAATTGTTTGGAAATACAATTTGTATGGCATTTTAATCTTGAAAATTAAATTGACTCTGAAAACTATATAATATTTTAATTCCAGAAATGTTGTATAACAAAATGTTAAAGAAAGCGACTTAGGCAAAGTATTTATTTTTATAATAGTTTTTTGATTAGAATGATCATGGTTTAAAAGTTAGTTTTATTCTATAAGAACCTTAAAAAAGTCTAGGTACATAAAGTAAGCATTCTAATACAGAAACGTATTACAAAGTGATCAGTGAGTCAGTACTAGATGGAATGTTAGCCTTCATAAGTTCTTGACCATCGTACTGAGAATAATTTTAGTCACAAATCATATTATTTCATTACAACACATCCATAAGTGCTATTTGTACAACGTGTTGTTGTTTCCGAAACAAATAATAAGCTCTTGCAAAATGTAAAATACTTACATGTTTAAGAATATTTGCAAAATAATTTGGAAACGAAAAGTAGTGCGAAAACGAGTTTAAAACTTAACAGCTGTACGGTCTTGTTATGTAAGATATTTATTGTAAGAAATGTATAATAATCATAAAAAACCGGGTTATGTTGGCTTTAAAATAAAGGGCTATTTCAGGTTGGAGTACGTTACGTAAAATCGATGCCCTAGATTATGTGAAAAAGTTCATATGTTCGTATTTTAATATTCGAGTCTCGACATAAGTCACATGTCTTGTTCTTGTCTATGGTGCACTATACAGCGGAGGTGTGTGAGTGTTATTGTCTATTAAATTCGATAAAATTGCGTGCAAATCTCATAAGGTTTGTATTATTAAGTCTTAACTCAATCATTGCCGTGTCAACCGTCAATTAATTCCATCTTCTTTTGTTATGGTCAGTGGCCGATTTATTGTTTCAGGACTATTTTCTGTTAATTTAGTCTAAATCTTCAGTATTTAAATATAAATTAAATGCTGATCATTGTGTTTATAAGAGCATCATTTGAATACGACAGCATCAATTTGACTAATTTTTTTTTAATGTTTGCATTAGTCCGAATAAGATTATACTTAGGGGTAAAATAATTAAAAAGTTTAAAATTCTAGTCATTCAGAAAACTGAACAACGACTGACAGCTTAGTTATTAGAAATTAAATAAATGAATAATTTATTTAAATAACAAAGATTCTTTCGTTGAAACATGCATCAGACTCAAGTTCATTTGGTCAATTTAAAAAAAAAACAAAAATGTTTTAGGGCATTTACCGATAAAATTATTTCGGAAACATTTGCGGGACTCGAAGATCGCTTATTCTTTCCATACATGATAAATTCAACATGACAAGATATTTTTTACAATGAATAATTTTATGATTACTGTCATTTACGATATAGCCAGTTCAACAAATACTATTGTGAAACTTTTGCGATTCTTATGGCTATTTGCGAGTCTCATAATATGATAGTAAGGTAAGTGAAACGACTCTAGGAACCATATTTCCATTCGCTTCTCTTGCTCGAAAACAACTAAGTATTATCGGACATATGAAAGCTATTGCCACACAGAAATGGGTACCTATATCGTGACTAGTTTTACTGGGAGCGTGTTCCTGGCAAACAAGTGTTGCTACATTTCACTGTACTTTCTCCATAGACCCCTAGATACCCTAAATCGATTAAATGCGCCGATAGTGTAGCCGTACAGTCGGCTGCAAAAGTGCATGTACAGAACGAAATAATGTATTTGGTCTTGTCTCTTATGTTTTCTTTTAAATACACATAAAATCAATCATATACGATAGAGATTAGCAGATTGTATAGCATATCATTGATTTTATATGTATTTAAACCAACACACAAGAGATAAGACCAAATACATGTTTTCCTTCTGTCAATGCACTTTAGTACCCGACTGTACTTCCCGCTATTCCTATTCGCAACTTTCTTGCAAATCGTTAGAGGGTTTATGCCGATCGTAAAGTTAATAATGCCACTGATCCCCTGACTGGTTTGTTTGGTAGATACGCGCAATTTCCGGAGGTGTAAGTAGTGTTTAATGGATGCACTGTCGTTACTTTACTTAGCTGTAACCGTGAAATTTGAGTAAAGTGGTAATAAAATATGCTTTTATGTGAGAAATTGCATATAATATTGTAGAGTGAAGCAGTTTATGAGTTAGAGGTCTCCGGTTCATACTCAAGGAACGCACCGCTGACTTTTCAAAAGTTATGTGTGTATTAAAAAATGATTAATTATCACCCTGCTGCGTGCTTCGGAAAGCACGTTAAGTCGATGACTCCTTTGAAGACATATGAAAGATCTTCGACAGTCGAAATATGAAGTCTATACATAAAAATCTTGATAACTGATCTAACGTTTCAAAATCGTATATTTTTTGGTCGCAGGGGTTGGATTAGGAACTCGCTCTGTAGAAAACTGATACTTAACTGTATCTTGTTAGATTAGAAGCCGATTTAAAAAAAATTGAGAATAATAAAACTAATAGGATTAGTGAAACAATCTTCAGTCTGTTTGGCTCAGAATCATTCGTATACTGAGTATTTCGCCTCACTTCAATATTGGATAACGTTTTTGGATTCCTAAAACATTTATTATGCTATGCTAATTTATGATACCTACTCTATAAATTATATGAACTATAACCCTTTTCAAATATGATCGGGTGATACAGGTGCTAGACTTTCTATTTTATTTATACCTACCACAAACAAATTATTCATTTGAATAATAAAATAAACAGTCTCTTAGGTAATAGGAAGGTGGCTGCATTATTTGACGCAATACCTTCTATTAAGTTGCGATTCCTTACTATTTTGCAATTCTTATATTACGTAGCTAAATTGTCTCTGCTTTTAGCAGTAAGTAGTTTTCTTTGGATTAGGTAGTAGAGAGTTGCATTATAGACTTTGTATTCTTGCGGCGCATGCGTACTGTATCGATATCATTGGGGTGAAGCTGTCGACTTTCTTTGCTGCCAAACTGAATAATTTGCTTTTCTGTCACATAGTTTTTCGTTCCGATCATAACACCAGTTATTGGCGTAATTGTGGGCCTAAGGCTTTCACTCGCCATTCAAAAGAAGTAAAATGAAGTGAATAATTTGCTTTTGCTAACATGGGCGTGCCATCTGTTCTAGAACCTAAAGCAAGAGACCAGATAAATAAATATAGAAAAGAAAGAAATAAGTAATTTAGACTCACACAATTTCAACAACAAAATAACATAAAATGGTAACAGAAGTTATACAAGCGTAGGAAAATAGGAAATTAACCTTTATATTATCTCAGCACAAAATCATTGCTGTAGTAATCAACTACAGCATTGGTTTGCTGATACGTGACTATTGGCTCTACGGTAGCTGTCCACAACACAACGACAATGTAATGTTATTTACTTAAAAAGACAGAGAAAAAAAACATCAAGACTGGGCTGTATTATAATTATATTATGACAACAACAGCTTCAATGTCATAAAGCCGAAAGGTAAAGTGATATAAATAAACTCTTTGGGTGAACTTTCAACTTTTGCATGTTGGGTAGGGTATTTCTCATTTCATTGAATGAATAAATAATTATTTACTCAAGTTCCGAACAAAGTAGATAATTTCAATATTTATTGTAAGTACCTACAAAGTTAAAATAAATAAAGTACCTATAGAATTGTAATTTTATTTTTTAAAAGCTATCCGTTTAAGTATATGTTTTACTCAATTTTGATTTAAATTTATAATTTAATCTTGATTTGAAAAACATGGCGCCATCTATTATAATAGTATAATATAATATAATAAGAACGTTATTGTTCTTTTTCAATATTTTTTTCGGGATGAAAGGTACACTATGTGCGTTTCTATACACCTGACAACGTAGCCCGTAGGTATATGCAAAATATCAGGATGGTCGGTTCAATGGTTTAGGCGTAAAAAGGTATAACAAACAAATAAACTTATTTTCGCTTAAATAATAATATTAGTTAAGAAGTTACGATAAGGACCTAAACAATCATAAATAATAATTAAATCAAGTTACTGATATTTATGATCTCCGAAGAAAATTTAGATGTGATCTATGAGTTGTTATCCTGTTAAGCTTTTATATCAAGTTGTGTGTTTACTTTTAACTAAATAGAAACTCTTGCTAACCTATGAATCTGAAACTTGCTTTAGGTCAAAGATTAGCACTTTCGATTAATTTTCTCTCACCACACTGGCTTGGTATTTTTATACACGCAGATTATAAGACATATAGGTACCTATTCTTAATAATCTGAAAATCATCACTTTTATAATTAATCGTAAATAAAGTATCCAACTAAGTCGCCAAAATTGATTTTACTTTTATCAAAAACTCAAATAAAAAAATATTATTCTCTGGAAACTGGAAACTATAGGTATTTGAAATTGATGGCAGTGGCACTGCATTTGAAAAATTACACCGTAAAAAGTGTGTTATGTGGTAATTGGTTGTATATTCGCTCTACTTGCTTCGTAGAATGCTAATACTGAACAAGTTGCTTTGATATAATTTGGAAGGTTTGTTCGCTTTAGGTGAAATATGCCAATTTTGAAAATCCCAAATATCCCAATACAAATTTAATTAACATGTTATTGTCTAGGAATAGGAGTAAATTTATATTTATTTAATTTAAAATTATATTAAGTATATACTAATTATCACACCTGCTCCTTGCCTCGAAAAGCTCATTAAGCCGCTGGCCCCGGCTGTCATGAAGATCTTTGACAGTCGCTAAAGGGAGTCGGTACCCTCATAAAATCCTGACAACTAATCCAACTTTTGAATACCGTTTCCCTTTGGGTTACGGAGGTCAGATAGGCTGTCGCTATGTAAAAAATTGATATTCAGCTGTATCCAGTTATATTTGAAGCCGACCCCAATAAAGTTTGGGAATAATAAATTTATTTATTTTATTTATTTTTCATCAATAAAACAGGTAAAAATATAGTACATGTATCACTTGAAATAGAGACTGGTGTCTGATATATGTAAAACCTGTATTTCAGAATCACCAGTCTTACCAAGTCATTACAAATTAACAAATGGTCATTAACAAATTTTATAATACGTTAACATTGTTGAAAAAAATAAAAGGATTGAGAAATAAGATGAAAGTTACATCTAAGAAAATAAAAGAAAGTAGCTAATAGAGTTAGGAGGATGAAGATGATAATTTTCTTGGATTGAATAAAAACAACATCACAATCAAGCAGCTTCAACCCAGAGCTTTTGACATCTAAGAGTTCTCCAGGAAGAGGAAGAGTAGTTATTAAGTCAGTAATATTATTTTTATAATAATATACATATACGAGTATTACCATAATTTTATTTCCCTCTACCTGTTTCTTCACTCCTTTGATGGTTTGAGCGTCTTTCATTAGTGTGTTAGTGAACTTTCTGAACTCATATTACCTTTGACTTATGGTGAAAATTTTATTTTGTAAATATTTACAAAATGTCAATATCCTTGAGTTGAATGTCTCATGATCACAACTTCATTATTTAACTCAGATGTAAAACACACCTAGAATAACGCAGAAATTTGTTTAAATGTCATTTTGAACTATTAGTGTAGAATACAAAAGATATTCTTTAAGTTTACAGCTTCAGTATCCGGCCCTCTCCTGATTCTAACAAAGCTAAAAAAATTGTTAATTTAGAAATTAGTTATATGATAATTTAGTTGTTTTTGTATTTGGAATGATTGGTGTACATGAGAGTCACGATGTGCGTGACATAAAATTTAAAACCTTCTATAATAAAGAAGAAAAATAAAATGATTTATTTTCAATAAAATTAAATTGTGCATCAGAATTTTTTGATGTTTTTAAAATTAAATATTTTTAATTTAATTTACCTACGCGTAAATACATGCATAAGTTTAATTTATTTGATTTGTTAAAATGTATATTTTATAGAAAATAATATTAATCTTGACATTATTAAACACAGTAAAAATAACTCTTTTATGTTAATTAGACTGTTATTAAACTTTGAAGGCTAGTAAGTTAGTTAAAAATGACTACGAATGAATAATAAAAAATGTGAAAATTTGTTAGTTTTTATATAGATGATATATATTCATGTTTGTCGTTTAATCACTACTAACGTCTGAACAAATTTGGATAAAACTAGGTAGGTAGGTATGGCTACAATTTACAATCAACAAACAACCTACTTTTATTTCAAAATAATTCCAACAAAGTCGCATACAAAAGCTAGTGTCTTATAAAGATAAAAATTTTTGATATACCGCCGATTGAGGCCATGGTTAATCTTAGAACAGTTTAAAATATTTTTATCCATTTATAAAATTTTATAATGTCGAACAATACGATAATTGTTAGATATATATTTACAATCGTAAATGTTGAAATGTGTTACATTTAAACATTATATCGATAACTAGATACCAGTTGGATTAGGTTTTAATGGATATCAGATCCGCGATAGTCCATTAACATTACATCTTTTTTTTTTCGAATCACAACTGTATTGTTTCAATATGTATAATAATATGATGAATTATATTTTTTCAGGCCAAAATGCCGACCCCGGACTACAGTGTGGACTTGGACTTAGGCGAGCCCCCGCCAGAGCTCATTGAGTATGCACGACAACACTGCGGGGAAGATCCGAACACACGGCTTCAGGCGATCTATGAACTCAGAGAAATGATATATGGTAAGAAAGCAGAAAACTGCGAGCTTAACTCATTTAGCTCAGATCATGAAGCTTAGCTTGTAGCGATGCGAGCTTATCAATGCCCACACTGTTTAGTTTGCAACGTTTAGTCAGCTAAGTAAAGTAAAATAGTCATCGAGTGTTAGTTATTATAAAAAGCTCCTATTAAACCTTAGGGGTTCATCTAAGTACCTAACTAAATAAGTTTCTATGACTGACGAAACCATGGTTTTATGTAGTTTTTGGAATATCCCGTTTTCTCTTTCGTGTAAGCCCATGTTCAACACATAATGGGGATGGAATTGTATTTATTAACACTTCACTAGTTACGTTAGTCAATTAGTAACGAGAGCGACAATTATTTAGTCTGATATTCGATGTTTTTGTTCATCTGTACATATTCCAAATTTATAAAGCAAAAATAGATATCTATTTCCCTGGTTCAAAGTTTTACTTATACGTAGTTATTTAAGGAAAAAACAGAAACCATCATCTGGCATAGAGAAAACAGATAACCCTAAAATGTGTAGCAAACAATTTACTAAGGATAACTTTCACTGGTAAAATAAATATATTCCTCTCATTTCCTGGAAAGGTTTTAAATATGAATGGTACGTATATGTATGGTAGACGATAGATTAAACATAATATGGATGGATTTTGGGACAAACGACATTTTTAGAATGGAAATAAGCAGTGACATAAGTAACGGCTTATTGAGATAAGAAAAAGAATATAAGCATCTTGGCTTTGTAAGAAAGTCTATTGCGCCGACCCTAAATAAAATTAGGATTCATCTGCAAACTATTGATGTTGCAGAGTGAAATATCATAAGATGTTTATGCTTATAGGGTTGTACCTAATTAGTTGGAAACGTTTAGCATTATTTACGTTTAAAAACACCTTTTACACACTCGTTTTAATTTCGACTCGTTTTTCACAATAAATTGATAAAAGTAATATTACGTAAATAGATTTGTCTTCTTTGAATAATTGTGTATATAAATGCTATTACTATAAACAATCTCTTGGACTCTTAGTGATTTGTGGAGATTGAATGTTTCAATCGTTTGTGTTGATACAACAAGGCTAATTTATTATTAGTAGTAGTAGCTCTAGAAACTAGTTCTCATACTTATCTACACTGTGGTTATGAACTTCATTTGTGGTGCTATCAGGGGCATCCATATCATAAATTTTTCATTTAAGTAAATGTCGTAATACATTTGTTTGTTATTACGTAATACATTTATTTTACTTCAATGTAACCTTTAAAAAGGATGTCGGGCTTGCTAGGCTTGTTAGGTACTAGGCACGCTATTGTGCATATACAAATAAGAATCAATTGCCTCAAATATTTGTCCGCGCATTACTTTAAAGCGGCTGGATCGTTTTTAATGTATTTTTTTGTGTGGGTTTTGAGTGGGTTTGTCCCTAGATGGTTTATACCTATTTACAATAATTAGACCCGGTAGATGGCGTTGTAGTTGGGTTAATTTTAAACCACTGGGGCGAAGCCGCGTGAGGGTTACCGTCAGCTATTAATATATGCATTTGTATAAGATGGTATTGACATGTCAAGCCTAACACTAAAATGATTTTCAATTTTAAATAAATGTGTACATCTTACAGTTGTCATAAATTGAATTAGCCACATTTATAGATTAGATATTTAATGTGGTAATTAATAATATTTCGCAACGGACGAGTTAGATAGTCGAACAATGGGACGTAGGCGAGCCTTGGATGACCATGACATGAATTTTATTGTCAGTGAACCAAAGTGCTTTATCTGGTTTGGTTCACGTTTCTTGATAAGTATCATAGAGCACATAATACATATGAAAGAAAGTGGACTCTGATGTTTGAAAAACGTTAATTTGCCTTAAACGTTAACCTTTACACAAGTGTAGAGAATACCCAAGGCATTAAGTCCGCCAATGTACATGTTGCATGAAGATTAAATAAAATAAATAAAAAAACAAGTATGATATTAATTGATAAAAGCAAATTAATTATTTAGACACATGCGCATAGTCGGATAGGGCATTCAACTCAGTTAATGCTGAACCGTCTTTTGTATACAATGATAATATTAATTAAGTAATACAGCTAGAGAGACGCTAATTAATCAATGAGACACTGGTTCAAAGTAATAAATGGGTAAGTAATGAGTGTAATTAAACACTATTTTCTTTGAATACCGTCTTAATGTCGAATAATGGATTAAACGGTCTTATTTATCAGTATTTTTCCTCAATTATTGTCAAAATTATTTATGTGAATACAAAAATGCAGGAAAATCCTTATTCAATCTGCAATTATCCAATTAGACTTTTGTTTCTTTTTTTGTAAATTACTGCCATTATTATTATTGTTTTTAAATCCAATAATTCTTGGGTGTGGGTTTTTTGAAATGATAATTAATTAAAATGACAGATCTTTTCATATTGTAGACGCCAAGTTGAAGGTCAGGAGTAGATTGTAAGATACCTAGCTCCTTAAACCTGCTCTAGCCATTACGCACTGAGAACACGCTGTACCAATTGTGGATTACATACTCAACACTAAATATAAATAACAATTGTATAAGTATAAAACATTCTTGATACAAAACTTTATTCAGTCCCTATGGCAATTTATTTTTGGATAACAGTGATCTTGATCTTAGTAATTTTCTTCAATATTCTGAAGTTAAGGCTAAAATCTTTTTATTTCAGAACGTGGTGAATGCTCGCCTCACCGCATGGATGATGACTTTTTAATTAAATTTTTGCGGGCGCGCAATTTCGTTCCGAAGCGTGCACATAGATTGGTAAGTCTGATGTGTTTTAATACGTTGATCTTAAAGACATCTTGCCAGATATTTAAATCTTTAAACATATTAAACGTACCTACTTAAAAGTCAATGCCCCATTAATTTACCCTTAAAATTAATTCCATTATTTCCTATGGGTCAACATTTCGAATCTTTACATAATCCCAGTGTCCCCAAAACGGCCGATAAATTAAATAATTCAATGTTATGCGGACAATGACTGAGCTGAGCAGCATTGACATTGAATTTATAATGTTATTTGGTTACCCAACATGAATTGAAATAATATTTTAAGTCCACTGGACTTAGGCTGGCATAAATAAACGTAACTAAGCACGCGCTTAGCAGTATCCCTGTTACTTTCACGCAACTGTCAAACTTCAACTGCAAGACAGAGTCGGGAATATGTCTTAGTCAGAGGTCGTGCTGAGTAATGTTCCATATTTACTTAATAGTAAAACAATCTATGGTATTTAGGCTTTTTCACGATGTTTTTCTTTAAAATATAAGTAAGTTTAAGTTATAAAACTGGTAACTGGCGTCAGGATCGATGCGAGCGGTAGAAGTGAAACTATGAAGATAAGGGACGTTACATTAATACGCATATATGTTTTCAAATTGTCTCAAATCAATGCTTAATATAGATACAATAGTAAAGCATATTCAAGCACAAAACTCTAACTAATAATTATCAAGCTTAAAGCTATTTGTAAAGTTCCTTTTTGTAAAAAGAAAAATCGATTACGAGCAGGATTTGAACCCGGAACCTACTTGTTAAATAAAGCCACCAGCCGCTCTCTGCCAAGTACCTAAGCTATTAGTAACGCTGCAGCTGCCCGTGCTATCGAAAATTACGAAAATATTAGCTGCAATCTTTTGTCGGGATTAATTAACTAATGGGAGTTCACTTTCTTGTAGAATGAAATAAGTAATGAGTTGTTATTTTTGTAATCTAATTAAGTGTCAATATAAAAGTATAATAGAGATTCTAATTGACAATATTACCTCGCCTACCTCGATATGAAAATTAAGTAATTAAAATGTTCAGATTGCAAAATCAAGAATTATGGACAATTATATTAATGGCGTATGAAACCTTGTATCTCCATATCGAGTCGGTTTACTTTTGTAGCCGAGAGTGGAAAATAAAATATTTAATAAATCAAAACTATAATTGTTAGGTTTATGAAACATAAATCACATTTATTTATAGGTTTCGAAAATTCAAAAGTGTTATTACATGTCCATGTGTGGAAATGAAGTACAAAATTTGAAACTTTACTTGGTTTAGGTGACCATATTACGAGGCAGAATGTATTATTTATTGGGTTTCCAATAAAGAATACACAATTTATTATGGAAAGGGAGAGAGTTTATGATAGGGACTCTCACTGATCGTACGAAACACAACCGTACGAATACTGTTAATTCACACCGATATTCTGTGAGAGGGTGATCGGTTCCCTACTACCTAAAAACATAACATTAAAAAACAATTATTTGTATTTTCCAGGTCGTGAACTACTATCAATTCAGAGATGAAAATCCTGAACTGTTCGAGAATGTGTTCCCGTTGGACCTGAGAACCATTGGAGATGCCAACGTCATGGCCGTGCCTCCATACCGCGACCAAGATGGACGTAGACTTCTATTTTACAGAATAGGTACGGTCGATTAATTATAATGATATGTTTAAACATTTAAACTTTGACGCAACTTTACCTGGACCGCTAAAATGCCTTTATTTAAATTGAAGTGAGAGAGAATAAATAAAGTCATGATTTACAACGCTAAATAAGTGCTAGCTCGAATTAGGTACACAGACCCTCAGATAAGAAGAAATCAATAAGACAAGAAAATGCCACAAATAACAGCCACCTACTCGGTCAAACACTAACATGAAGCAAATATTTGCTCAGCGGCCACTACTTTAATGATTGTTAAAACCACCTAACAAAGTTCCATGAGAGGCTTTTTGTGCTGAGGTGCCTCTTCACTCTCGTCAAGGGCAGGCTAGAGGAGATTCAACAAGGTTATAGCGAACAACAAGGTAGCCAGCCGAGGTAACACGAGGTAATGTGAGAAACTGTTCATCTGGCATTTACTCAGTTTCTTAGTGTGAAAAGGCAATATTAGGTATTAGTAAAAAATACAATATTTTATACTCTAGCCTGCTTTATAATTTCTGTCCCCAAAAAACCCTACCTGTTCTGCAATCAAATAATACTAAAAAATACAAATTTCAGGTTGTTGGAATCCCAAACAAATTCCCGTAGAAGATCTATTCAAAGCAACTATAATGGCGCTGGAGCTTGGCTTACTCGAGCAGCGATCACAAATACTAGGAGGAGTCGCAGTATTCGACTTAGAAGACATAGGCACTCAGCACGCGTGGCAGATCACTCCTTCAGTAGCTTCAAAGATGGTTAAATTGATGGTGGTAAGTAATCTTATCTTATTAGTCACTAGTTAGTGTTGAGCTCTGTCAACGTTCAGGTATTAAAAGTTTATGGCAAACGAACACTAAAAGCAACCTGCAATAAATGTTTATTCTAAAAAGTTAAAAAAATATCGAATAAAGTCAAGTAAAGTCAGAACAATTCATGCTCGCTCGCTTGTGACGCCTTTTTCCATCGAATTCTACCGATCGTTACCGAACAAATAATATATTATATTATTATAGTAGAAATTAAAAAAAAGGACTCTCGCCTTACCGTGGCAATGTTCTTACCACGAAGTAAACACGCTTCGTGGCTCTTACCAAATGAGCTTTTGTATCGACGTTATAGAAAGGGAACTAAAAATTTGATAGGTACGTCTACTTTCCTTTCTACATCCTGAAAACTTAGGTAACGTCCTTAGCAATTTTTACACTTTTTTGGTGACCTTATAACTACTAATAGTTGTAGCACTTAGTTGAGTAATTTGTAAAAATTGCAATGAAGATTACCTAGGCGTCTTCTCAAGCCGATGTGGAAAGGGAACGAATATCATCGTTTGCTGCAAGTATCTTTGTTTACTTCTTGAACGAATTTGCTTGTTTAAAACTGTTAGGAACAAATCGCAGTTTATTGATAGCTTGTAATATCCAGTCGACCATTTCCTTCTTATGATTTATGTAGTAGGTATCGCTATAAACAACAAGAATGCCTCACTCTTGTAAATAACAATGTTTCTTTATTTATTGGGTACCTTTTAGCCTCTCATTCCCAACTCATATAATAACTCGGTTATTGGCCTCGAAAGTATTTTTATTCTTATTTTTACGTTTTCAGTAGACTATAACATAGTTGTAGTAAAGTATAATATATTTCTGTTTCAGTCGTGTTTCCCGGTAACAACGTACGCTATCCACGTGATCAATCATTCCTGGCTGTTCGATAAGATCTACAATATTTTCAAGCCGCTGTTGAACTCTAATATGCGATCAAAAATTTATTTCCATGCTCATGATAACTCCTCTTTGCACAAACATATAACGCCGGATCACTTGCCAGAACGCTACGGAGGAGTATGGCCAGACTACTCCTACACCATCTGGCTCAACTCCCTGAAGAAAAACTTTAGTGTCGCAAAAGAAGTGATCGGTTATGGTTACAAATTTCGGGAGCATGAAGTTGATCCTGAAGTTGCAAGGCAGTTAAAAGAAAATGGCATCAAATTGTATTAGAATTGGTCGAATTTAAGAACTTTCTTATATTATATAATTATCAACTATCTAGCCAATAGGAACTAGTAGTCGGTGTGTATAAAAACAGGACGTTTTCTAATGACACAAGAACAACTAAGACAGCATACTCAAGTTTTGGATCTTAAGTTTTTAAGTTTGTAGTTATGTAATTACTTAACTTCGCACATCCTGAATGCAGTAGATACTCTAAACAGGATCTATAATTTCTAAATTGTTATATGTTAAAGTAATAATAAAACTGAGAGGATTACCAATAAAGTCAATTATGAAAAGTAGTATAGTACCTAGGTAGTAGGTAGATATGACAGACTATGAGTCTGAAAGAACTTTTTGTAGCTGCTCTGTTACTACTACTACTTACAGCTACATAATAATTATATCTTTTTCTTCTTTCATTCCTAAATATAATTTTATTAGTTTTGTGATAGTATCAAGAACAAACTAGCTTGTTAACATAATTTGATGTTGTAGTACTTAGTTTATACTTTTATAAGTAATCTAAAATCTAAATAAAATCGTTGTACTTACATGATTCAAAAGTGCTTAAAAAATAGCACTTACATTTCGAATTTTTAGAATTTTTAAACGTAGGTAGTTGCAGCATATTTCTTTGTACTTACACTCTTTGGAGAATTATCCAACTTAGCCGTAACTTAGCTTAACCATCCACAATTAGCCGTATTTTCACAAACTTGATTCATACCGATAAGTGTAATAGCTATACCTACTAGCAACATTTTTATTTTTATAATTATGTTTTAGGCATTTTAAGTTAAGATAGACGTTAAGAAAAGCAAATCGACATAATTCGTCAAAAAACCTGTGATAGAAAAAAATGTGCACATATTATGCGCTCATAGTTTATAAGTATTTTTTTAATATTTTGACTAGAGTTACTGAATACCTTCTAGTATGTTAATTAATAAATGTTAAAATAATTTGGGTTATTATTTTAATAGAGTTCCGAACCTAAGAGCAGTCTGTGACCCGACCATGACCCGACCATTAAAAGGCATGGTGGCCGTTTATTTTTTCATTTACCTGTTCTTTTTGTTGGAGTTTATAAAGGTTTTTTATATAATATTTACCTTAGAAAAAGTACCTAGTAAAAAATTTCCTACAAGGGTTTTCCTCACACACGAAAAAAGGGTTCAAAACCTGAAATGTAGGAAGCCTTATGACTGTATATACAAATATCTTGGTTGACGCAGTCAAAAAAAATCAAAAGCTGCTACAATTTAAAGCTTACAATTTAAATATTGATAATGGCTGAGTTTTGGATTAAAATCGTATATTACTTATGCTATTTAAACTAATTTGATGTAAATAAGATTTCCAAGGTATTCATGTAAAGAGGCGCAACGTGACATTTGCCTCGACTCGAGCGACAAGCGCTGGCACGCTGTAGATGTCTGTTACGAACATGTAGATATAAAATAGGTTGCGAGTATGGAGGCACGCATATTGTGAGGCAAGTGCTGCAAATGCGTTGCTTCGCATTCCTAGTAAACTATAACACTTATTATTTAGTATTATCAAACTGCCTCGTTGGTCTAGTCGTTGCTGAGCACGAGGTCCTGGGTTCGATCCCCGGTGGGTCCCGGTCGGACAAAGTGTTATTGGGTTTTTCTGAAATTCTCAGTAGCAATACGGAGTTTTCAGTTGTGCCCGGTTAATGGCAAAAGGCTCGCCCCCTATAACATGGGACTTAAAACATAGCCGGCGAAACGTGGGTGTACTGCATACACCTCTGTCTGCCCCCTCTGGGGAATACAGGCGTGAGTCTACGTTATGTTATGTTTACGTATTACTCACTAGGTACCTACGTATACTCACTACCAGCCATCAACATTTTCGAACTAGTTATTAAATTGTTTCTAAAACTATTTCAGGTTTGTACCTACACCATTTTGAATCACCGTGTTTATATAACAAATTGCAATGGCGTTGGTTGTTTATATTAGCAAGATTGATTTCCAGCCGCCCTTATGCCTATTTATATATTCAGCAGGTCCATATAATAGGCGAGGTCGTTGGCTTTGATTAAGAATACAGAATAAGGCTCCAAAGTTACCAAGTGATTCTGAACGAGACGTACTTAAGTCAATAAATTCTTTTTGATTATTGTATGTAGGTACCGATCATATTGAGGACCAAAAGTTTTTTCCTTCATTGACAACTTGAAAAGAACGCCATAATACGAGTAAAAATAAATTCCTTATTTCATAAAGCCTCTTTGATTCGGTTTGTAGTGGAGGCGTAAGGTTAACTGAGAGTGCTTTCTTTTACCTGATGTCAACGTCCTTATTGTTCAGTTTTGCAAATTATTTGCTTTTATCTATTTTTGACAAACGAAAACTGTATCCCTTTTAGAATTTTTATTCAATAATTATTTAACAACCGAATCAATGTTTACTATCTGGTAAAAAAATTACAAACATTTTCTTTTTATAATAAAAACTGTATGCTTTTTACCACGAACGAATAGTGTAAGTGTGTACGTGTAGAACATACTAGACGGTACTGCATTATGTGTGATGCTCTGACTCTTTCAACATTTCAGCACTATTAACAAAAAATTATCACAAGGTTCCTACATTTTCTGAAGGGTTAAAGTGGTTAGACAGTAGTTAATTTAAATTATAACTAAAGATTTAAATATCTAAGAATATCTTAAAAAATATTTGCAAGCATATACATACCCAACCGCAACTCTTTACGAAAATACCAATCACTTAGGTACCATGCGTCAACCGGGGCATGGTATGATGAATTACTAAGAATGAGACAGTTTTTATATGTGCAGATGAAAGTGCCTCGCATCATCAATCATATACTTGAAAAGTTGAAACAGTCGAAGTATAGGGCAGGGGTATTGACCGCGAAACCCAAGTTACGTCACAAGACGCGCCCCCAGGCGACAACTCATCGCGACAGCTGATGAAGGGCGCCGTGCCGTGTAAGGCTTCATCATGACATTTGTGTATTGAAAAGATCTCGGCCACGGAACATACGAGAAGCTCTTAACATCCGAGTCAATTATCGCTGTAGTAGTGTAGAGTGACGTCACATAAACAAGAGCAAGCTTTTTAAAACAAACCTAAGTAAAGTTTTTTTTTGTTAATGTAATCAAATTTCAGTTGTTCGCAATTTTTTTTACTCTGGGTCAAAGGTTAATAAAAACTATTTTGCGTTAATATTTCAATAATGGTTACATGAATCTACACTTCTTTAATAATATTATTATAAACTTAGTACGAAATGGCGATTTTGTTGAAAAGTATTATGATCTTAAGGAGTTTTACCAAAGTGCAATGTCATATTATATTAACAATATTAAAACCATTCCATGATACAACGTTGTTTTATGTAAGTGCAAAATATTTTCTTGAAACTCAGTACTTACTTTGAAACTCAGCGTATAGGTCAAAAATGCTCTATTTAATAACACTGTATATTTTGTAAGCAGTGGGTAACCAGTCATAAAAATTAAAACAAAATTTACCCTTGTAAAGTTTCGTACGAGATCCGAAACTTTATATGGGTTAATGTGATTTTTCACCTACTTGACGTATCAAACTCACCTATCACGTAATTTAAGTCGTTTCTTCACATTTATTAATGTAGGCACTTTATAAGAATACCTATTTATATCTAATAATAAACTAGCCTGTAACTGTACCACTGCAGGGCAAAGGCCTCTTCTTATATAGAGAAAGATCTAGGATTAAATGACACGCTAGCTCACTGCAGGTTGAAGATTTCAGACTACCATGTTTCCTCTCGATGTTTTTCCTTCACCTTTAGTCAGTGGTGTCAATAATATTAATATAAAGAAGTATAAAATAAAGTAAAACATCAAATTATCAAACACGACACGGTTTATAACAAAATAACGCAAACAAAACTATCTACTAGAAGAGCTAGTCTCTGATTTTCTTTTCTCTAAAATATTACAATTACTATGTCTTGAATGTCTTACATTAGGAGTTTTGATATTTTCATTGGATTTTTCTTCTGATATTTCTACTAAACATGAAGAATGAAGGTTGCTTAGTCGTGAACATCTGGGAAATTTGAAATTCGATATGTCTTTCGTTTCAGACTCGTCAGTGTTTGGCTCAGTAACGTCGACAGAGCGCCTGAATTTCCGAAAAGTATTCCGTAGCCGTGCGAAGAAGCTGTCTTTATTCGATTTAGGGAATGGTAGAACTTGATGCATTGATAATGATGGCCCTTCTAATCTCGAATCGCAGTCGAGTTTTTCTTTCGAAACCTTTTGTGCATTAGATTCGTTCTGCTTGACTATTGGACTGCTACTTAAGTTGCAGCAACTTTGTGTCGCGTCTTTAGGTTTTGATGGCTTGTGGCTTTTTTCCTCTAGACGTTTTCGAAGAAAGTGTACGCTTGCTGTGTAGAACAGCTGTTCGTCTTCGGGCTTCGTGAGCGCCACATCAAGAGAATCCGGAGCCTCACTGTCAGGTTTCCTGGAGGTTACAGAATTTCGCCGTTGCATCCCTTGTCTGTATAAATAGCCGCTTGTATCGTTGAATACATGTTTATCGTTTCATCAGAAAAACTTTATTTATAATATAAATTACTATATTTACGAACGCTAAAACAATATTAATTTTACTAATTTATTAATACCAGATTGACTGGAACCGAAATTACGTTACTGTCACCCAAAAAAGTGGCATCAAATTTTCAACAAAAAGATTTTATTGCATCTATTATATTTTTTCATACTAACCTCATTTAGTTACCTTTTTGGTATCTACCTTTTTTCTATCTTTATAATTTTGATTAGTATGAGTACATAACGTGTTTAGGTACCAGTGCAACAAATCTAAGAAATGCATGGTAGGATTCGATGGCTTAGCGGTACGTCGAAGATCGTGGGTTCGAATCCCATCCCTGATACGGATTGCTTTTTCAAATTCTCTTAGTAAATAATTATATCTAAGAAATGTATTTTGAAAAAAAAAAAAAACTTTTAGGAACTTAACAGAAGATCGATGAGAAGATAATCTCGCAATGGAGAACGGAGATTCCTGGTGCTGGTAGGTGGTAAAAATACCATCGGAACTTCAGTGTAAGTGTGTGTTTCAGTGCTCTTGCAAGACTAGGAACTACTACATTGTTCTGGCTTCACCCAGATACTAGCAAATGTGTCTTGTGTGTATATGTGTTCTCGATGGTTAAAATACCATCGGAACTTCAGTGTATCATTACCATCGAGAACACATATACACACAAGACACATTTGCTAGTATCTGGGTGAAGCCAGAACAATGTAGTAGTTCCATAGTCTTGCAAGAGCTAGGTATTAACTCCTCTATACTATTATTGACACCTCCTTTTTTATTTCAATTGTGTAGGTATTCCTATGTGAACATGAGAGTTGTTTTTTTTTCAAAAGATATAATTATTGTAAAAAGGGGGAGTCTTCTTCTTCTTATCATACGGTTGATGAACAACCTGGTGTCAGAGTTTAAACCACCCGTAGGCCTCCAACATGGCTTTACACTCCATTGAAAAATCTCTCAGGTGTGCTGATTTAATCACGATGTTTTCCCTCACCGTTTTAGCAACTGATAATTAATTTATAATACGCACATAACTTACGCAAAATAAGAGGTGCGCGCCTTGGGATTGAACTCAAGACCACTGACTTGTCAGTCGACGCTTATACCTCTAGGCTGTCTGTGCAATAATATAAGGGGTAACTAATACTGGAGAAACTCGATGATTCGTTTTGGAATTACTTTAAATGAGTTAAGTATGATAGAATTATTTATACAATGATTATTGTCTTCATAAAGATTGTTTTTATAATTTTTCAAAAATAATTACTTATTAGGTATCTGTGAGTGTATTTTAACTATAATATTGTCATATA
Organism: Protodeltote pygarga; assembly: GCA_936450705.2. Taxonomy (NCBI): domain Eukaryota; kingdom Metazoa; phylum Arthropoda; class Insecta; order Lepidoptera; family Noctuidae; genus Protodeltote; species Protodeltote pygarga. The sequence continues at coordinate 12,484,260 of OW388250.2, read as the reverse complement.
AAAACTTACGTGTTAGGTAGGAGTACGAAGCGACTGCTTACGATATGATACATGAATCCGTTTGAATACCTAAAACTCTTACAATTCTTGATATGGAGTCTCTTTTCAGTAACACTACAACATTTTTGAAGTTTTCTTTGTACATTCATTCCATTTCATTCATTTAATTCTAGGAAAAACTTAATAGATACTTCAATAAGGTTTCTACGGAAGGGTATTCCACGATACAAGATTATAAATTCTTCGAACTGAAATACTGCAAACAAAATGCTATAATGAGATTACGTTTAATTTTACTAAATTGAGAGGTTTCTTATTAAGTACATTCAATTGAATACAAAAACCACCTTACTGCCGCACTCAGAGACGTCAAACGACTCTATTAATAATTAAACTGTCAAAATCCATACATAGGTAACTATTTAAAGCTAGATATTAATTAATTAAAGTCTCTGAGTGCGGCAGTTAGTAATATAACTTATAGGATTAATGAAAATTTGTAACACGCTTCGATCATTAATTTGATCTTAGGTAACTAGAAGTTGACGTGACGTAAAGAAGCGTATCGCAATCTCTCACTCGCCATCGTTCAAGTTTACTTACGTCTCACTCTCTGACTTACTAGAAACTACTGGAAAGCTTCGTTTTCATATGCATTGACATATCGCCTCTACCATACGCCTACACCACGAAGCAAATACTAAGGCCTACACTGATATTACCAATGAAACCTTAAAAATAATCAATTAAATTAGAGTTTGTTGGAATATGAATTTATAAATTATTTTCAAACCTTCAAGTAAACCATTCTAAATAAGTGCAGCGAATTAGTAGATGTTCCCTTCGACTCTTTAGTACAGGTTCGAAATAAGCTTGCTAACGCTTTAATTATATATTATTTAAATCATTAATCATTAAAACTTTTCAAAATCATACGTGAGTATTATAAATTACTTATCGCTGGCTTATAACAGGTATATCTTTTACTTAAAAGGAGGTCCCTCCGTAAGATTAACTGTAAAAGTGGTACAAGTTTCTAAAATAAACCTTTTTTATTTATAACGGTAAAGGTATCGTGAAGAGACCAGCAAACTTGAAGGATTTATCAGGAATTATAAATGATCGTTAAAACAAAATTAGACGAGATATTTAGTTATGATTCGTCCGCGCGACTTAAGGGTACAGTGACCCAAGCTTTTGAAAACATCGAGCTATTCCCACAATGGAAATTACCTCGGATGCGGTGCCTGTTTGGCCATAAATTTACTTCGTCGCTAAAGTAAAATAATGTGCTTGGAACTTTCCAAGACTTAAACAAACCCTCCATTGATACGTTACTTCGTTGCGAGAGATAAGAAAACCTTTGTTTCATTAAGTTTATTTGTTTACCAACTTTTAAAACAACGAATGGAAAGGTAATTCTATTTGCATTTTCAAGTGAATTCTCCAGTCTATACTTATTGAATGAAAGAAGATGCTATAAGTAGCAATATTAAAAGTATTGAATTTGATTTTGTGATTGATACAATTTTCAATGAAGGCCGTTGACTCGCTGATTTGAATGTAAATCGACGAAGAATTTACGTCTTAGACTTAGTAACTATTTGTAAATCATAATAGTCAAAAGACGATTCACAAACTTTAATAATCGAGTCAAACTGAGAATCCACAATTATAATCTTAATACTTCCAATATCTTCCAATTGATTGCCCGTTTGCGGATTCACAGGGTGATCTAAGTTTAAAGGATTAATGTACTCTTAAACTTAACTTTCTGAGTTCGAAGACTGTCTTGTAAAGTTAGCAGTAAAAAGTAAGAAGTTATTCTTATTGTTTGAGAAATAAATAAAATATTAAAAGATATTTTTCCCCTTCCATTTCTGTCATGCTGATCAGTTTCAAGTTTTTATTTTCAAAATCTTTATCAAAGTAATTTTTTACGAAACTAAATAGTAAAAATGGTCGAGTGTAAAAGTATTCTTACTATATCGCTGGTAAGTACTATTACTAAGATAAAGTTCAAGAAAATCTTTTTTTAGAACATCGGTAATGTGAACTTATCCTATTTCATCACATTTATAAGGTCACTCAATCCGTTAATGTCGACTCGTGTTTCCACGTTACGCAACTTATTTGATTGCTAGTAATTTTAGAGAAATCGTTCAATTATGTAGGTACTTTTATTTATTTATTTATGTACACACACAGAAACAACAGATTACAAACACATAATAGGAATTAATGTACAAAGACACGGTTTATTTCTTTAAGAAATTTCTTCCAGCAGATCTGCGAGAGGAGAAATTTAAAAAGGACAAATAGATACAGTGAATAAATATACATACATACGAATACCTACAAATATTCTACGAAAATATATAGTAAATATAGTAGGTACCTACTAACTATTACAGAATTTTAGAAGAAGAGTAGAAGTATTGGCAGTCTGTGACTAGTGGCAGATTGTGGTTGGACGCTGCGAAAACTTTATTTTCAGCAGTAATTTCGTTACACCAGAGAACAAACTGAAATTATTTAAAAAGTGGCCGTTCATACCTTCACTTTATAAGGTAAGTAAAAAAAAGCTAAAGCTAAAAAATAAATAAATTCGACTAACCAAATCTTTACAAATTCATCACAGCAATAAAATTAACATACACTTATTTATTTTATATATTGATCAATTTGACGTTTAGTTAAGGCTTCGATTAGGAATTTATAACCTTATTTTCTTTAAGCCATACCACCCAATTCCACATAAGAACGTTTAAACAATAAAATCCAAAGAACACACATGGATACAGTAAAATTCTGTTAAGCTTTATATGAAGATACGACGCTCCTCGGGTTCCGGCTAACTGTGTCACGAAGGGTATAGAACATTGACTCCGTAGGTAATCATTACACATGGCAGAGTGAATCAGGAATTAATTTAAGTGTTCAGTAGTCATTAAATGTTCTACACTGGAGTTAACGACCTAAACCATTAAGTATTTAAAAGAATAGAGTTCTGCTACGATAACAAGTACGAGTATAACTAGCTTCTTTTTCTCTTACCTTTTTTTGCTTGCTAACATCTATGAATGCACAAATTGTTTAAGAAACTACCTTCGTAACCTAACCCGTTTAAAATTTTGTACAGAAAAAATCTATTACAACGTTACTTTGAAACTAGTGCATGCATGCTTTACAAATGTTAATCTAGCGATAAGCGGTCACTTGTTTTTGCTAGTTTCTTATAAAATATTTTCAGTTAATCTACTACTAGCATAATAATATAATAATAAAAACCTTTATTTTCAGGCTGCATAGGCCCATAGATATATACCTTATTCTAGCATACATATTATATAATAAAGTGGGTTAGTAATATAAAACTTAAATCTATGTTAGTAGCACTTCACTACTTGCACTGATTCACTGTGCGTTCTTGTGGAACTTGTCCGCGAAAGCGACGGAACACCACTCCCTTCGGCCAAAAGTCCTCGTCCATGACGTTGGGTATGATGCATGTAGGGACTCTCACCACAAACGCCTTGAAATTGACGTTGCGTCGAGATTCCAGCAGCTGCACTCTCGTCCTGTACTTAGTCTTCAGGCACACGTACTCCACGATGTCCTCCGCCGTAGTGGTGTAATGTAGGCGAGAGATGTACACCGGAGTGTTAGGCTGTGCGGCACGCACCTTTACTTTAGGCTCCACAGGACCTTTGCCGCAGTAGTTTCTGATGGTTCTTTGTCGGCGCTTCCTCCTACTAACCGTCACGAATCCATCTTCGTCAGCCCGCGTCGGTGCCTTCTCAGGCTCAGGCTTCTTAATAGGAGCAATTGCTTTGCTCGCAGCGACACTAGCGAAATCTTTTCGAATATGTAAAGACTTCGCTGATACTGCAGTAACGGGCAGTGAGTCGGTGTGTCTCGTAGCAGCAGGTGAAGGACCCCGTGAAACAGTAGCCGGGCCGCGGGGCGCGCGAGGTGCGCACTCTGCAGGCTCAGCAATTTGCGACGAAGGCGACGACAAGCATAAGCTTAAGCATAAGTTTTACATGCCCATATCATACGTTTGGCGGATTTCGAAGGACTAAATTCTTAATGAACTTAGACAGATACGATTTATCAAAAACCTAGGAGAAACTTTCTAAACATTGCTTGCAGCGTTGGTGATCGATAGACTAGGATGTTGCGCAATTAATACGTAATAGAAAATCGGCTGAATTTTTTACAGATCCATATTATATTATATTATAGCGGGATATCCTGATTAATATTTAGCCATTTGCACGAGCCCGAATCACACGTGGCTGGACTTTAATTAATTTTTTATTGATTAAGAAAGTTTTACAGCAACATGACATCACAAGAAAACATTATCTAAAATGTTTTTATATCAGTCAAGTTAACAATATTGTAACATTTAATTATCTAATGTCATTGAACTGCTCAGATATACATTTCTAACTGTTTTATTTCAGGACCATAACTGAGCTTTCAAAGTTGAGTAGTTAATACCTGTATATTCATGTTTAAGCTCGTTGCTAATCTGACAATAGAGGCTGAAACGCTCCACAATACCTGTCAAAACAAGATCGTATTACATTACGTTATCGGATATTCATAATGTGGGTTTATCATTCCATTTTTTGTTATCCCGGGACAGGGCAAGTCTATGGAATATCGAACCTTTGCGTTTCTTCTAAGATAGACGCAGGTGATCACAAAGGCTGAAGGATATATTTTATGATAACAATAACGATTATTTACAAACCATCGAGGGTAAATTATCCGTTGGTATCGGAAGTAAAGAAGAAAAACAGCCCTTAAGGGAAGCGGGTTCGTCGCCCCACGGCCGGCGTGACGGCAAGCCCACGACCTTTGACCCCGAGCCTGCATCGTGTTTATTGTTGAAAGCGGAACTAACACAGCTCTTGTGGAAAATTAACTTTTCCATCTTGAGATTTTCAGCCTCTTGCTAAATGTTCAAATTTCATTAGAAATTAAGTAATGTTTATTTTATACCAAAAGGTGGCACGTTTTTGGTATAAAACAGACATTAATGATAACTTAATAATTGCATTGTTTTCATTGTCTTTAATCATTAGTACCTATAGGCGTTTGAAATTATTCGCTCATACACGCTGGATTTAAACTTGACTTGTGTTAAAATTTAAAAAATAAAACGTTTGAGGCCTCAACAATCACTTACACATTTAAAAAAAAATTCGTTCAAAAGTTTAGGAATTTCAATTTTAGTTAGTCACGTAAGTATCGTCGCCCCGAGTCCCATCCTTATATCACGCTTAAATTATATCAAGATATCGAGGACTAATCATTTCATATAATTACAATAGAACTGTACTTAATGTAAGTTCGTTTAATTTAGTAAATATTTCATAAGATGCAATGCGAGACAAATAACTTTTGTGACCTTGATGCAACAGCTCTACATTTCCCACATGACCCATTGAATCCCACAATTCCAGCGAAATGTTCACTATACTCAGCATTTTTTTTTCTTATCTTTAAATATTATTGACGTATAAGTAAAATATAAATGTTTAGTAAAATTTGTTTGTGAGTGTACCTACCTATGAGGCTGACATATTCACCTTGTGGATAAAAGCCTCCACAAATATATAGATTAAAAAAAAAAAGATTGGTGATGAAAACTTAAAACTAACAAAGTCAGTTAGCATTTCAGTTGCAGTTACGGCGTGCGTTTTCTCAAAGGAAGGAGAAGTCGTTGGTGTTATAAATTTACTCGAATTTTTTACTCTTTATTTATTATTCACGACTGTACATCAAATACTTGAGTTTAAAAGTTTCAGTTGAAAAATATTTTTGATAACTATTTATACATAGGTACGGTATTATTACGTAAATGAGGTTGCTCATCTTTCCGGGTGAATGTACTTCATCTTTTCACGGTAAAAAGGTTCTGAACATAAATTCTGCAGTTTATATTTCCAAGTAAAACCTTTTACTGAAATACCTAACATTTTCCTAAAAAGGAACGCTTTTCATAAAAAAGGTTTTTCTTTCGACAAACTGATATCACTTTATTCAAAATGAAAGCAGATTCAATAAATAACTCACATTAATATATGAATATAATATGTAAACAATATCGACTGCCTCGTTTATCTAGTGGTAGCAAGAACGACTGCTGAGCACGAGGTCTTGGGTTCGATCCCCAGGTCGGGCACAGCATTATTGAGTTTTTCGATTAGGAAATTTTCAGTAGCAGCACGGAGCCTGATATTGTGCCCGGTTAATAGCAATAGACTCACCCCCTATTACATGGGACTTATAACATAGCCGATGAAACGTGGGTGTACTGCATACACCTCTGCCTACCCTCTCTGGGGAATTGAGGCGTAAGTCTATGTTAAAATATATTGTTTAAGGAAATGAAAGCTTATCCTATCGTCACATAGAAGGTACATACACTTAATTATTCAGGGACCACACGTGGATGCAAATTAACTCATAATTTATAAGAAAATAGACTTGAATACTTATTAATGTTTGTTATTTATCTACACGTTACTTCTCAATCTAGAATAATATTGAATCAAAATAAGAATAGTACAAAATGCTTTCATAAATTTTTATTCATTTTGAACATCTCGACTGATGTATAAAAACAAATTGAATCGAGTATTCAAAGGTCAAAGAAGTGTGTGTGGAAGGGTGAAAGGAAGCAAGTTAAATGGAAAAAGGAGAATAACCTGTAAACTTTTAACCCCACAGAAGTAGGTTGTATCTACACTATTGTCGCACTTATACGGTAAATACTCCAAATCGAATTCGCCTACGCGTGACCATAATTGGCTAATAGCGAATTTACACTTAGTTTATTCAAATTGTATATATGCCTATCGAATTCAGATAAACTATTAAAACGAAACCGAAATAAATACGTCGATGCCTTGCCTTGGGGTCAAACGCAACGATACTTGAACAATTAATATCCACTACGAACACGGCTACGAGGCTACGACGTAGTACGCATTGTTTGTAGCGGGTGTAGCTTGTCGCAGATATGTAAAATTTTCTTTCTTTAATTAATAACTTTTATTAATAAAAGCTAACTTCCAGAATGTAATATTTTACATTTATAATGCTTTAAAAGGCTTACCCTTATTTCTACATATATAAGAAGAAAAAAAAATAACTTAAATGACGTATTTTATTTATTTATTTTGTGTACACAAAAATAATTATACAATAATGGTATGTTCAGTAAGGCTGTTTTTAGTTCCTGAGAGTTGGACATAACCCCATCGCTAGCCCTTCGTGATGGGGTACTTATAAGGAGTTTTCCACGTGACAAAAAAAGGTACAGAATTAAAGCTAGGCTAGGCTAATTAAACTAGCTATTCTAGCTAGTATTTATTTTTTTCCACACCCGTTTAATAATTTAATTTATCAAACTTAATACGAAACCTTTTATAAATTCGTTATATTATGTCTACGAATGGTCGTTTATTTACTGTTTGTAAGGTGAACAAACTTACTTTGCAATAACAAAAATACTAATGTTATTATTCATAATAATCATAGGTAAGTTACGTATTTACGTGTTAACGTTGAGTCCCCTAAGAACTAAGTAATCAACAGTTTGGTAAGATCAACAAGCAAATACCAATTAATTCTATCATCTCATCTTATTCGATGTCGTTGAAGGTCATTGACCGCATCATTCATATTGCGTTCGGAAGTATAATTATTACAGTTTGCGATTGAGATAAATACTATTGTTTATTACGTTATGAGACCGCTTATCTGAAATGAGGAATTGAAAACATCTCTATCGTTCGTTTACCTATATTATGTAAAACGTTAATAAACGATTGACCGCATCATTCATATTGCGTTCGGAAGTATAATTATTACAGTTTGCGATTGAGATAAATACTATTGTTTATTACGTTATGAGACCGCTTATCTGAAATGAGGAATTGAAAACATCTCTATCGTTCGTTTACCTATATTATGTAAAACGTTAATAAACGATGTTAACAATGAATAATATTTATTGATATTTTGTCTTGATATTGTAATGAATATCTGGATCCTTTACTTGCTTATATTAAACTCTATGTAAATACCATCTATTGTAAAGTGTTCACAAAATAAATAATTTGAAAGTCTAAATTAGTTTTTGAATAAACGATTATTGCTTTATCAAAAAAAAAAAAATTAAATAGATTTTAATTAATAATTTAATAAATAATTTGAAATAATTATGCAAAAATGAAAGATATGCATTATGTCATTAATACCGTAGTCGATTTATTGTGATTGCCCCTTGATGACTTCACATCATCATTTTGTATGGGTTTTCTGAGCTAGGCTTGTTGGTAGTCCACAGAAGGGCCCTGATATGTGATACCATTACCTGATACTATTTGTTTCGTTTGCGAATTCATCGGAACGTTTGTTGCCAATGATATATCCTTGTATCCATTTTAATAATAATAAAACTCTTTATTTTCGAGCTACTGTGGCTCATAGATACATACCTTACAAACTAACATATATATAATTATAATACATTTTACATTTTTGATACTACTTTATTCTTATTGCCTAGTGTTCAATGGTTTTGACATGACTATACGAGTCATCTTAGTTTGTAGGTACATAAATTTGGTTTTGATTTTACAATTACCAAAAGTTAACATTATGATATACCTACCTATCTATAATTTTTAACATGATTTCATTTGATGTATTTGAACCGTAACTTAATACAAAGAGGAAAAATATTCAATACAAAATTGTTTCAGTAAGAGTTTTTCGAACCCGACAGGATTCATATTAAAAGAATTAATTATGTAACCCAATGAATATTTTCGCGATTGAATGTGGCTTATTATGACATTAGCATTAATTAAGAAATCGTACGTCTTCTCCGGTGGTTTATTGTAATTTATATACTTATGTACCTACCGTTTCAAAACAATATCCTTTGGCTCCATTTATCGTTAACTTCATTATGCCACGTCGATAAACACTATGATATAAATTGAAGTTCATATAATTTATTTATTTATTAAGGATCTTCAACAAAGAATACACTAACAATAACTAACTAAGAATACACACACATTCGTCTTAAAAAATTATATTATTAATTAGTGATGTTCGTTTTTACAACAACAAAATAAATTATGCTGTAATCAGCATTCTACGACCTATTTTTTTAAAGACCAACTTTCCTCTAAAGACATCTGAAAACGAAAATTTAACTTCTCATACTTATGAGAAGTATGAGACTTTACTTTAAATGAAAACTCAATTTTCGATTTTCAGATTTTGACCTATGTCCTTTGAGGAAAGTTGTTCAGTTTCATGGACCTTATTACCTCCTAAAATTTGGCTAGTATTTAAAAAACAGATTGTACAAGATTTTATTGAATACAACTACTAAACACGAATCCATGCTGCAATCAATAGTCATTGTTTAACCCACCCAATCAAGTTCTCTTTCTACATCGTATTAAAGATGCTTTGGTGATGTAATAATTTAATTTTGATACATAACATATCATATTCCGATAGTTAAAATTGTATTAATCATTGGGAAAATGTTTAAAAACATCAAATACAACATGGAATACTAAACCAATAAAATATTTTCATTCAATCAGATATAGTCCGACGTCGCATCCATCACGACATTATCCGTGCCTGATGACGATTTCAATATTATAATTAGAATGCTTATAATAATCTAATTGGGCTAATTATAACAGTAACCAGAATTTCCTCGCTTCGTCTGTTTTAACTAAAAATTTCCACATCCCAAATATCCCACTCCGTCATCATCTGGTCAAAATATTATTAGTTCCTTGAAATTTAATGGTGTCACATTATTACAAACAAGATTATTATTATCCAAGCTGTGAAAGCAATAAACAATTAGACCTGGACTTTGACCGGAATCACGTATAATGTATTATGTGTATTATAATTAATATAAATCGATTGAAAGTAAATACACAAAGCGAACAATATTGTCGATATTACTCTTGTTTAATTCAAACTTGTTTGTTGTTTATTAACGCTCAACTGTATAATATTGTTTCTTTACAATTGCTAAATGTTGAATGCTGAGAAAAACACCCTAAATATTATATCTTGCGGATTAATGGTGTATTACTTACGTTTGCCAATAAATACAAGCTGTCAAGAGGTGCGTGAGCGCATCGAATCAGCTTTCTGTTGTTGCACCTTCTGTAGAGATCAAACAAATTGCTCGAAATAGATTTGTTTAAATTCAAAACAAATTGATTTTTAGAACAGCACAATATTTTCACAAATTAAGTTCTACTATTTGTTTTAAATATTATTACTATTTTATTTTACTTTACAGGTATGATACGCCAATTTAAATTAGGTGGTAAATTTTATCTCATAACTAAGTCGTCATGCCAGTATAATGGTTATGACAGACAGACATGACGAAGCTATATAAGTTCCTTTTTTACGGAACCCTGAAAATGAAATGTTGTTCGTTGATAAGCGCCTCAGTTGACAACGGCCGATTTGACTAGTAGGTATTTTTTTTATATTTACAATAGGGAGGTAATCTGGACTTAACACTTTGACTGCCAGACAGCAGACACAATGCAAATTCTATTGTTTGTCGGACACCATGTGTCCGTCATGGCGTTTAATGAATTCATTGTCTAAAATCGCACACATGCACTAGCGTGGTGATTAATGCTCGATCATTCTTTATATGAGAAGAGGTCTATGCCTTGCAGTGGGACAGTTTTAGGCTAGTTATTTTTCATGATTAATAGTCCGAATAAGGTAAAAGAAAAATTTCAAAAGTTGCAGTTAAAGTTAGTTTAAAAATGCATTTGAATGTGTTTTTATCAAAACTGAAGTACACAATCCGAATTTAGATACCCGTGAACGTTTTAATAAAATCCAGATATGTTATGTAAGCGGACTTGTTTGTAGCAAAACTAATTTTCAGCAACAGTCTATAAATGTTTTATAGAAAAATAATCATGTCTTGATGATGATTAGTTAGGAAATATTTGAGATATGAGAAATTATTAAATATACTTAGGTAGGTACATCCTAAAGCATCACTTATTCATTATATCTTGAAACTATTTGGCTTATTCCTGTAAACAAAAACTTTTAACAAATTTACTTATAATAACTAATATGATTGAGTGTATACTGTTCATATAGATAAAATAATGTTATACCTATATCCCTTTAACATATAAAATTTCTATGGACTTTAAACCGTGTAAATATATGCATCTTTGAACTCGTGACTGAGAAGAGAGCGGCTTTTTTTTTGTCTTTATACTTTATACCTACGTATTATCGCTAGCAGAGTGATATACTAAAGTTACAATTATTGTAGAAAGATAAATCTATAACAAGCAGACTTTCAACGTGTCTCTCTGAAACGACTCCTTACAACGAGTAGGACTTAAATCTGCGTCGTTCTTGTCTTAGAAAAAGAAATATGATTTTAAAACTTATCCAGGTGAATATTTATTCAGATAAACTTAACAATGCTTATAATTCAATCAACCTTTACAGTCAAACTTTTCGTCCTTCGAAAGGTCTTATCAAATTAACACAAAACTATTACTACAAACAGAAATGTTGACCTATTCAATAATAGAAGCACATAATAACGACCATTATGTAGCTCTATTATTACATACTTAAAAGGATTTATTGTTCAATTAATAGTATAATTAGTAATATAATCGAAGTTTTAACTTTGAATGGCTTAAAACATTTGAAAAGGGCTTTGGACCGAGTAACGGTCATACATAAGATTCCAAATCTCTTTTCAGTACCTATTCCAATCGTTATGACGGTTAACATGTACATGTAATATAATAATACATAATAACAAATGTTGCGTGGATTTTATAACGAGACCTGCAAACGTCCAATTGAATCTGTCGGACCTCCAACAGCGTATCTAAACGATATTTTTTACTTCAACAAACTATCAAATAAGAAAATGATTGAATATAATATAACCTTTTATGCCACCAACACTACTACCATCTTTCATAATCCAAACTGATTGTTATTCTTGTCTCTCACCGCAGCCCTTTTCACGATAAGCGCCGCCTATGAATGTTGAGTCAATCGATCACTCCTGCACGCGACTACAAACTAACGACTCTAATTAAAATTCGATCAGAGTAGCTGAGGTACTCAGATCAAGCCGGGAACGTTGACCCGGCGAACTTTCCGTTCATTAATCTTGCACTCGAGTACTTTCCAATATTTTGCACTGTGTGCCGCCATGGAGTCAATCGAAGGGAAGAAAAAAATACGCCCCACAGCTTTAAAATAAACAATCACTCCATTTCTTCAGGACATCGGCCTAGAAAACTTCTCAGAGCAAAACGCAAACAATATTATAATGAATTCCGATTGATTAATATGCTTTAGGTACTTTAAATTTCTATAATCGTCGAGTATTTTTCCTAGCTATGTGTGTTTACAGTGAGTTTTCATCACAAGATTTCAAAGGCCATATAAAATTTATTATGTTTACTTAACAAATAAATGCAATTTTATCATCCGCCTTGACGAAACGTTTAAAATAATCAAGGTAAGTGTTCGCTTTGAGCGTTTGATACCGGCCTAGAGAAGTCAAAAACATTTGATGAATATATAATTGATAAAATACGCATTATAGATTATCTAAAGAGGTAACCAGATCGCACAAGCTTAAATTGGAAACATAAACACTTCCTGGCGCCGACCCTGGATCTTGATCGTTTTGATTTCTCGAGTACTTCTAATGCAGAGGTCAATGATACATTACTCGAGTTCGGTATGATAACTCGCGAAGATATAACAAATTAGTTCCTACATACTACTAATAATCTTCGTAACGATTCACGAAATGATTAATAATAATACTAGTTGTATTGAGTTAGGTGTAATCATAAAATAAATAATCAAAAAAGTGTATAAAAATTATAATTATGAGCACTATAATTGTCTTTTAATAAATACAATTACAAAACTATTTTAATATGTTTAAGAAAACGGTTTTGCCGTTTAATTATCTTATTGTTAGTTAGGCAATTAATTTACTGATTGTTTCTTAAAATGATGATTGATTGACTAAAAATAACGAGTTTTGTGTTATTCAATGTTTTGTTATATTGAAGTATTTTTCAATTTTGTGAATTAGCAGGAAATTAAAGGGTTTCTCCAACCCAATCACAGCAATCTTAATAGCCGTATTGTTTAGTCCTGATTTCATCTCGATTTTTAGGGTTGCGTAGTAAACCAGGAACCCTTTTAGTTTGATCATGTCCCCTGCCTGTCACAGCTATTTTACTTACAGATTATATTATCAATACTAGAGAGCTAATTAACTCGACAAAATTTTATAGAAAGGTAAATTTTTCTGCTGAGTTTAGTATGGATGCATATTTTAACCCACATATTATTTGAGAAATAGGAAAAAGGATAGGATATGAGCAAAACATAAACACAAACCTGATATTGTAGTCTTTGTGAGCTATCGTATCGCTGCTCGCATCTACTAAATTTCTAGTTCCTTTCTATACATCTTCATAAGGAGACGTTTTACATTATAGAACGTATAGTAGAATATACCATAAGGTATAATTAGAAGAGCTTGCTTTATGGAAAATATTTTTTTTATGATTATGTAGGATTGCAAAAGAGTATTTTTTTAAAAATATATCAAAAAATGTGTAACAGCTTCTCAATACCTAATTGCAGGTTTGGTGTACTTTCTAGGAAAATTATAATGAAGTTCCAGATAATGTATCTATAGTTTTGGCTAAATAAAATGGATTAGTACGACAATACCTGTATCCTCGTACATTGCGTGGTTTTTTATAACATAAACATACTTTTTATGTAATGGGTATTTCAATAAAATAATTAATTAAACTGCGTTACTATTTCATTCAAGCTGATAAATAAGCACAGCCTAGCATTTACTTTCAACAATGCCAGGCCATTACATGATAGCAACACAACAGTAGTTCGTAAGGATCTGAATCAAGTTATGTAACTGATTGTTATTGCCCTATTACCCAACGAACTGGAACCTTCTCGGAAGCCTGTCGAAGTGTCGATCCGACAGAAATCCCGCTGAGTTTGCTTGATTTTACGATTACGTAATATTCGGTTAGGAACCCGTGTAGATGAAGATTAGCTACTTCCTACAACTCTGTGTGCATGATAATTAACAACATTTCAAAATTAACACGATCCTAAAACAAAAATATCATTTCTTTAGTTTCTTATCCTGAGTTCAAATATTAATACAATTTTTTTATTGATTTATTTCTGAGAAAAAAAATGATGAAATAAAAAAACATGACTTCATTTATACAGTGGAATGAGATGTATATTATTGTATTTGTATTGCATGAAATTTTTTTGAAAACCCCTTCTTAGTGAACACCCCGTGCCTGATTTCAAGACGTATAGGACGTATCTACAGCTTCAGAGATTCAATGATGAGTCAGTCTAGTAGTCTGTCAGTAAATGGCTCCTCTATCATCCTCTTCATTTATAATGTTAACATTTTACTTAACAAGTATTCCTATTAATTAAAAGTGCGAAATTATGAAGTCCAAATATTGTGAAATCATAATTCAATATCACTATAGCAGCACTATATCAGTAAGTCTTCAGGCTAGGACTTGGCAACTAAGAATTAATTTACGTCTATACATTCAAAACAATTCGGTGACGAATTGTATTTTATTACCGTGTTATACTTCGCATGTTAAACAACATTAATCAATTTCTAGTCGAAACAATTTATAAAATAATAGACGTATGTATTTGATTTTTGGCGGATGTTAGAGGAATGTTGTTACGATTTTCCACTGAATGCATTTAAATGAACATTCATCATTTTACGCAAAGCTTTCATTCATAACGTAAACCATTCATACCCAAAAATAAAATTGGTTAAAGACTACCGCAGTATTAAAATGAATGGTGTATGAATGGTGAAAATTACCAACATACATTTTTGTACTCGTTAGTCATGTGGAGAGGCGTATGATTAATACAGTAAAGTGATACTTCCATCCCTCTCTCTCTATAGGTATATCTCTGAATAGCACGTGTAAGCACCAAGGATAATTCCTTGGTGCCACTTTGATATTTAAATAAGGAAAATAACCCTAAAAATAAGCAAATAAGGGCTTGTACTTAAGAGACTTGTACGTCCCTGTTGGGCAACTGCTACTTATAAATGCTTTTATTTCAGACAAAGTTACCTCATAAAGGAACCTATATATCTACTTACTTGCATTACATTACAAATACCTATTTGATATTATCTTCAAGAATGCCATAATAACCTCTGGAAAAAATATTGAAATTGGTTATTTAATAGACGTTCATTTCCTTTACCTTTCTGGAGAGGGCAATCTCATCCTCTACTTGTATCCGCGATCCTCTTCTATCCTCCTCTTCTCCCGAAATGATAGGATTTCGTATGAAGTTTGTTCGGTGTTACGTAGTAATGACATCATTTCGATTGTTGTGATTGAAGACGTTGATTTTGGTAAAGGTAAATTCCTTCTACAATTTCAAAGTTTTTGAGTTCGGTTGAAAGAATTTTAGATCATAATCTGGATAATATTGAAATTTGCATACTCCATATTACTCCAGGCAAAAGCTAATTACAATATCAAGCAAGAATTGTAATTGCATTGTTTTCAAGTAGCTAAATTTTCTCAGTACCTACTTCATGTGTAATAACTGTTTCCACGAATACGATTTTTTTTCAAATTTTAATTTTCTTGCGCCGCGTAACATTTACTTGGAACCATAGAAGCCATAGAATAGAATTACTTAAAAGTTTTGTTTTTTATAATTAAACCGTTTCTTATTACATGGCTTACCTATTCCAAGATTTAGGTAGATTGGGTTTATAGGACATTTTGAAATTAATGTGTTTTAAGGTATAAACTGGTTTTATTACGAGGTCTAAACGTTGCAGTTGTGTTACGTACCTATATACAATAGAGGACTGACATATTTGTGAATTTTGATAGACATTCTTCTTACATTTCAAGTTCAAAAAAAAGTAGATATGGTATAGGTATTATAGTGAAATTAAAAAAATATATAAATAAATAGAATATAAATGAGTGATTACAAAAAAATATAACTTTCGTATACCTAAAAATAGATTTCCGTCTTCAATTCTACACTTCAAAAATACATACAGCCGAACATAGAACCTCCTCCTTTTTGAAGCCGTTAAAAAGCGTATCTAGCGATACATTTTTGGAACTCTTTTTTTTTTCAAGTAAGTATATTTCAATAATACATAACACTTATTAATAGTTATGGTTATTGAACTATGTCTATGAGAGGGTTTATTTCTACCGAATCTTCCATTGTCAACAAAAATGGTGGCTTTTCAATTATCTACAAAAATACGTGTCGCCATGGAGCGAAATCACAGTGACTTGGAATATTACATAATGTTTTTCTTACTTGGATTTTCTTTATTTTTGATTATGTCATAGAAAATCTATTCACTGTATTATGACATTGAAATATATCCAATTATTTAAAGGTTATAGAAGGAAACAATTTTTCTGTAGGAATTTTTCGTACGATTCGAGCAATCATGTGAAAAACTGTCGGTAACTGGCGCATATTGTGTAATGTTAAACAATTATTATTACTGATTCAACCCTAATTGAAAAACAATATTAAATAATACGAGTGTACAAGAGAAATGTAAGAAAAGTATTTAACATGTAAGTATTTAAAATGAGGTAAAAAAAAAACAAACCTGAAAAGATCCTTTCAATAATCATAACTTCGTAATGATGAGGAAAGTTAAATAGATTTAAAGATAAATCAGCCTGAAACTGTCCCACTGCAGAGCAAAGGCCTCTTCTCATACAAAGAATCTCAAATGAGAATGAGAAAAGTTAACATTAACAAAATTTACCTAATGTTTTGATGAAGCATCATTGCTACGCGCTGCATAATTTTGTTTCCAACGGCTCCGAAACATAAATAAATTTAATATCTAAAATAAATAAAATTATAGATAAAAGGGTCTATTTTCACACCTTAATTTGATTTTTTATGGCAATAAATCAATCAATCGTATCAATTGCCACAAAAATCAAGAACTAGCAAGCATTTAGAAATTATCATAATTTAAAGAAAAATACCGCCACCAAGCCACGCCACCTGGGTAAGTACCCAGGTGTAGTGTGTGTCTCTAATTTATGATGTCTTTAACTTATATGGAATGAAATTTAAGTTCATCTAGTGTACATGTCAACTCCAAATTAATTTACAAAAAAATAATCTAAACAAAAAAAAGGGTTTCAACAGGCGTTACTTTATAAACTAATGTCTAAATCCCAATAACTAACACAAGAATAATATGTAATATTAAAATGCTTAATCTATTATATTCTAAATTATAGGGACTAATTTCACGCCGTCACATTTTATCACTTTTAGCCAAAAACATGATCGAAACTTCACATCACTAATTCACATCCTCTTAGAAACATTTAAAGGTGGCTCTTCCAGGGCGCGGAGAATTCTCGACGCTACCCCCTGGACGCCAACGACTCCCGGCTCCAACCATATTGTACGCAAACTTCGCCTCTTCGCAAATTATATGTCTTCTTCGACATTCTCAGCATAACTTCACAATTATAACTCTTTACTTATTAGGTGTAGTAGCTCCCCGGAGTTACAGGTCCAAGCAAATATTTAAAATTATTTAATTGTAAATGCGCAGCGCTGCCTACGCGGCAGCACTGGCAGGGTCGCCATGCAGTGACGGGTGTTTATGGGAGCAATTAAAGGACGTGTTTATAGTACGAATACGTATAATGTACTGCATGACTTACAGGCTAGATACAATATATAGGGAGGGAGATGAGACACACACTACACAGGCACCAAAAGTTTTATTTTATTACCAATAAAAAGTGCCACCAAAATTAGGCACAAATTCAAATTGTTGATAAACAGAACACTCATAACATAGCTTCGACAATACAAGCTCCAAAGATTGATTTGAATGTAACCACCTACATACCTATAGCATACAAGTTTATTCGTTTACAATAATATGTAATAATATGTAGGTACATGTATTTACAGTTGCTGGATATGTTGTCAATAGGGAAGATGTAAAAGAGTATGATGTAATCAAAATGAATCTCCACACAAAGAAAAAGGTTGAAAAAATGACACTGGTAAACACTGTTTCTGCCAAAACAAATTGAATTCATGTCAATTCTGAAACTCGAATCCAAATCGAACTTTTCATATTCAGTATAATTGGTGACGAGAATATATAAGTAATACCTACAAACGATTCCAATTTCTCGCAAAAAATTAGTCACACATAATATAGGACGATACGAAATACGTAATACGAAAGTGTGTTTGTTAGTTTGTCTTTCCATCCCGCAAGATCTGTGCAACGGATGACGACCGGACGACATATTTTTTGGTAACCTATAATATATTTTTTATATCGGATTTTTTTTTATCGCGGGAGCGAAGGCGTGGGAAATCTTACTAGCTTTTCTCGCTTTATTGCTTACTAGCTGTTCATGCCTGGCGTCTCCCGGGTGACATTTTTCCAGTAGATTTTCCAAAATCTACTTAAAAAAACTTTCTCCTGCTTTATGAACACAACTAACAGCAGTTTTGCGAGACTAACGCAAGGCAATTGATTTTTATATAGGTTATAATACTTTATTACACGCACGTGGAGAGATTATCGTAATTTATTTACTGAACATGAATAAGGGAAATTAGGACAACACAAAATTGAGGATAATGGTAAAAAAATACCTAGTTACGACGGAATATTACTACTTTAATGACCTAAATGAGTCTAAAAGGCTATGAAAATATTGTCTATGAATAATTTTTTTAATAAATATATTTGTTATTATATAAAGACTGTCTAGTAAAGTTTATAACGCTTTTAAGCACTTTCAATAACTTTTACTGAACGTGTTTGTAAAAATAATATGAAAATGTCTTTTTAATGATTTGAATGGTTTATTTTTATAGCTATTTCCAACGCTTTCTTCATGTTTATAAATCGACACGAAACATAAGTTTTGTTAATTGATTTTATAAGGGACTTCCTCTGCATAAAGTAGGAATAATATTTGATTAAATATTTTTCTGTAACGTACCTAAGCACAAAAAAGAATAGGTAAAAAGCTTAGCAAACAATCAATATAACAATGAGTTCATTTATTAATCGTAAAACATATTGAACTAACGCCCAGATTAACAGCGTTAAAAATTTGTAGATGTCTAGACTGACGCCGACGTCTATGATTCGGATTCTTCGAACATTAATCTCCGTGTTGTCAATGCTACGTCCGTCTACTCTATTTTCATAGCGAAGGTGATCGCTACTTCAAACCTGCTTTTCACTAGTTTTAATGGCCACATTCTGTCTTTCATTGCCAATGTAGAACCAAGGTCAAATCTTCGCATATCAATTATACAGCTGCACGAGGACAATAATGTTTATATTTCAGCTTGTCGGAAGAATGTCAGTGGCATTTGTTGCTTCCTTTACTTTTTTATTCGAATTATCCGGAACAAGTTTTAGAATGCAATGATATCTTAGTGATATGATCGTTGGACTGCCAAGTCAAAGATCGTAGGTTCGAATCCTAGGCACACACCTCTGACTTTTCGGATTCATGTGAAGATTAGAAATTAATTATCACCGTTATACCACTAGGCTATCACTGCTTACCTACTACTTTAGTTATGTACGGTTATCAAAGGAGTCAAATTACCAGGGGCGCTAGTAAAGGTTGCCATTTTTTCAAGATGTCATCAATACATTTTCATTTTACAACATTTTCTGAAAAGGTATGTCTGAAACCTATACAAAACTAAACAATTTGACACAACCACATGCAAACTTCTACAAAAAACTTCATCCTTAACTAACGCCCCTGATAACTTAACTCCTTTGCTGACTGTACCTACGACAGTACGACGCATGACTGCCCTCATATTGTGTCCCATTTTTCTCTCATTCAAAGGTTTGCTGAGAGAGAACTTAGTATTGAATTAAGCTCGCCTTTAAACTTTTTGTATTTTTTATCTGTGTCTGTAACTTTGTGCGCATTAAAAAATTAAGAATTAACAACCATATTTTCATATAGAGCTCTACAAACATGTGGTAGCTCTCGATAGCCCTCTCTGTTTATGCGATTACTAGGATTATCTTGATATATTAAATGCAATATTTTACTTTGTATAAAAACATGTTGTGATCGATACTGTGATCCCCTTCAATAAAAGTCATTAACATCGAGACCGTAAACATGTTTTCAACCAAATATTTTTTCAAACGAATCGAATGAACTGAAGCTAAACAATAACTGAACTTTCAATATGTTCGATGTAGGTACGAATTACAAAGATCATATTTTCCATTGTCATTTCAAATGTAATCGGGGCGCATAGATACCTACTTTGTACCACTACGAGATATTTCTTTGTGTGGTTTTCTTTGTGTTCGAGTTTGGAGATTTAGGCAACCCAAAAGGTTAACAGAGCGGAATGTATGAAAAAAAAGGAATACTTACAACGAAGGCTGCGGCAAAATATAATTATGCGCTCCAGGTGATATATTACACACCAGTTACATATCACCAAAATACATACACCACAATACCTAGTGGTGGTGAACGTTGACTACGCGTTGTTCAAGGCGCACTTCTGACTTTAAGCAAGCTATGTGCGTATTTTAAAATGTATTAATTATCACTTACTCCATGCCTCAGAAAGCACGTAAAGCCGTGAGCCCTGAGCTCATCTCTCTACGGTCATGTCGGATTGCCGTCCCATCGAATTATGAAAGTGAGGGGATAGAGTATGCACCTGTGTTTGCGCATACACTTGAGCACTATAATATCTCCGGCGTGGCTAATCTCCATTAAGATTGGCCGCTGTGACCGAAATTCAGTTGAAAGGACATTATATAACACACAATATTCTTCCAAGTAAACAGGTCAGACCTTCGTCATTACAAGCTACATCGAGGAAGTTACTAAGCAAATTATAGATTTATTAATGACCAGCATCCGGCAAATATGACGTTTATTAATTAATTATCTGTATAATAATTATAGCTCAGTTTGTTTGGTTTGTGTCTGTGTGTTTACTTGCGGCGTATCTGTCACCAAGCCGACTTTGTTTGTGCACCTGTTAAACGGCCATAAATATTAAATAGACGTAACTAATGACGTCATCATCGATAGGCTAATAGAGCTTGAAATAGCGGGTATATTATGGTTAGCTCTAATTGCAGCTATTAAATACGAAATCAAACGTTGCCCTCTCCGTTGAAAACGCATTAAACATTGAAGTGGCACTCGATAATTAAAAACAAAAACTAATTTAAAACAGACAGTCATCTAATAAATGTGTGACATTCAATCCAAACATTGAAGATCTATCACTCACACTAAAATCATGTAAAATAAATAAATAAATCCGCCTGTAATTGTCCCTCTGTAGGACAAAGGTCTATTCTCATATAGAGAAGAATTGAGCATTAATCACCCCGCTAGCTCACTGCAGGTTAGCGATTTCAGACTATTAAGTCCAAGTTTCATCATAATGTTTTTTTTACCGTTCAAAATCAAGTAATTATCAATCAATTTTTTGATCACATTTTGTGAATTATATAAGGTGCTTCTAAATTATCTGCCACGGTTGCAATGGGAGAAAGTATTGGGTATATAGATTACAATAGTGAAGAAATGTCGTACCCCGGAACAATAAAAAATTGGAGCATGGAGCAGAATTAGACCTACGCAATAAAATGCAGGCAAAAGAAAAAAAAAATAACGTTAGATTTAAAAAATTACTTCACTATTATAATATAAATATCAATATTATCTCCCATTGCAGCCGTGGCAGATAATTTAGAAGCACCTTATATAAAAGTTTCCACGTAAACAGCTCAAGTTACACGTGTAGGGCTTGGTAAACAGAGTAATAGATAACGAATAAGTAAACAACAACAAATAATTACACCATAATCATGCCTTGTGGGATACCTAGTTAGTAGTCACGTGGACACATGCCATAAAGGCTTATGGAATGTAAACCAACCCTCTGTAAACGAAGTGAAAGGGACGCCAGACGAGTACTTACTGAGTGATACACGTGCCGACATTGTGCGTACCGACATGCTACCGAAGTACCGACCGACAAACATCGTTAAAACTCATGCAATTTTCAATATCTTTGCCAATATTTTTAAACTGTATGCAACCCAGTTCTTAAAAATATTGAAGTTATTGACCTTTGTTGCTAAAATTACGATGAAGTGATGATGCATTAATTTTATCTTAATTGGAAATGAATTCCTACAGTTTGTTCGGTACAGTTAATATCGAACTTTGAGTCTACGTCGCGCGCTACATATGTACCAAAAAGCGCATTATTTTATGGAACACTCATGTAAAATGAGACTATTTGTAAACCAAGGGGCTATTTAAATTTTAAAATATTGACTTTGATAATTCATCCAGAATAAAATAAGATGTGAGTATTTCAATAATATTAATCCCGTATTCTCAAATAGCCCCAAATAACCCCGTTTTACGGTAGCAAAAAAAATAAATTAATTAAAAACATTTTTTTTCCTCAATCACTGTTTCACACAATTTGAAATTCAAAACACAATTTAAAAAAAAAAATATAAAAAGATCTGAAAATAGACATTAGCCTGTCCGTCCGTCGCTGCTTGTTTATTTGTAGGTACTAATTTCACGTGAAAACTATATTGGACGGAATTTAATCCAAGATAGGTATCATTTTATTGCATCTGAACAAAACACACAGGTACAATAGGCGAATTACTACAAAACAGAAATACATATTTCTATAAAACGGAAATTTTGTATACATATTTTGAATTTTGATAAGAACAACACAAAATTGGGAAATTATGCCAAGTTACTTGCGTAGGTACATACACGTGTTTTAATAAGCACAAACACTTTTATGTACAATAGCATAGTTTTCCAATTTTGTACAGGTATATTTTGGTGGCATAATAAATATTACGTATTAATACGGCACGTATATTACGTTCGTGTTGGAAACAATACAGCCACTTACTAGGCTACTAGGTAGCGTAGGTATGTAATTTATTAACTAACGCCATAAAATGTTTCGTTAACGAAAATAAACAATAGAATAACAGATATAGATATTCGCAAATGATACATGTCAAGTGTGGGAGGAGTTACAACTTGTAGAGTTATTTACACCATGGTATATTAGTATTACGAAATATGCTCTTCCCACGAAACCCAAAGACCAAGTCATAATTAGTGTTTGCATTTAATGATTTTTGTATAATTTTATAAGACGGTTGCACTCTTAGGTTGCATTACATCTAAAGTTCTACAACTGCTACTACAAGTTCTGCAGTTGCATAATTTTGCTTGATGCATAACATTTATAGGTACCTACCGAATAACTAATAAGGCCTGTTTGTGTCCTCCATGAAAGCTGTTGTCATAATCGCCCGTAGCCCTATATTTTTTACGCATAGGTACCTAAGTATATCTTTTAAGTACAACCTATATTTTTTACGCATAGGTCCTATATCTTTTAAGTAGGTACAAATTTTTAGTCATTTAAGCTTTGTAAGATTGTTGGCGTTTGGCTAGAAATTTATATCATACATACTTACTTATAGCTACAACATAAAGTTATTACAAACAATTAAATTTAAATAATAACAAATACAATTTATGACAATTAAACCGATTTCACTACAAACTGTTATGCGATTTTTTTATGCCAAACATTTTATATCAGGACTTTAAATATTATGCAAACCTATAAAACGCTTTTATGGACAATCATAGCTGATGAGCTGATAACGTAATCTTTAGACTATCACGTGACCTAGTTGTCACAGGAAGAGCCAGAGTTATTTTATTATACCATGATTTAGGTACGCGAATAATGGAACGTCCTTGCCATGTCGCATAAAGATACATTCACATGTTTCTGTCAGACCTTTCACTGCATTAGATCTGATAAATTACTTGAAAAATACGGTCCGCTATGCGACTCAATTCACCTGTCGGCTGTTGACAGTATTAAATAGTCTGCCGGATAGTTGTTGTGAAAGTTTCCATGTCCATGAAAATGTACCTTAACAATACGTTTCACAGCGCTGATGTGTTCCGGCATTTGACTAGAAGAGCTTCCCGTTTTACAAGGCTACCGGCGACTAAATACAGGTGTTGCATATGCATTCACTACGGCAGAAGTGCCTATCTGCGTTCTATTAATCATTCTTAAGTTTCCGTATAAAATAAGATTACTGTGTGTTTAAATAGAGATCATAGCAACGGGTTTTATTCTTAATGTTAAGATCTTTTTAGCTGTTTTCGGATTTTATCTGATTAATCAGTGTGGTGAATGCAATTTAATAATATATAATTTACCTTGATATATACGATGTCGTGGTGGCGCATTAGTTACGGACCCGCTTTGCAAGCGCGTGGTTGTAGGTTCGAACCTGGCATGTACCAATGTGACTTTTTCAATGTCGTATGTACTTTCTTAGTTAATCTAAGACACCACTGACTAACGGTGAAGGAAAACATCGTAAGGAAACCTGGACTTTAATAGTCTGAAATCGCCAACCCGCAGTGAGCTAGCGTGGTGATTAATGCTCAATCCTTTTCTGTATGAGAAGAGGCCTTTGCCCTATATTGGGACAGTTACAGGCTAATTTATTTATTCACATATCGCTCGCCCCCTATTACTGCATAAACCTCTGCCTACCCCCTCTGGGGAACACAGGCGCGATGTTATGATAATTATGTTTATTATACCTAGGTTAGGTTAGGTTAGGTTAGGTTATGAAAAATAATTATCAATTCGACCTTCCATTTTAGCAAAGCAAAGCGTGTCCCACGTTTCGATTTACCTACGAGGTGGACGTGTTCAAATTACTAAGTCCGCAGTACCCTGTAAGACCATGCGAGTAAATCATTTCTATATATGTATACCTAAATACAGTGCAAGTTATTTCACTCTTACAGACCACGATGAAGCGTGGGGGTTGCTCATGGGACATAAACGTATATTTGACTTTCATGAGATGGCTTTAGGCAATGTCTATTTTAAGACGCTTAACTAGCATGAAACAATATACTTTTTCTTCACACTTGCTCGTAACAAGGGCTATTGCATGCTTGAAATCTAAAATACGACCCTAGAACGTAATAGATTTTTTAAAATCCGTATCGTAAAATGCAATTTTAAGTAAAGAGTTTAAATAATAAATTTAAATACTAACACCACAGTATAAAAATAAAATTATAGTAAAAAGATTGATACGCATGCGCTGTAGGCATACGCGGTATGAACGCTTTATTCTGTTTTTAATTTAGTTAGCGTATCCAGAAGAATGGCAACGTTGCCCATATTGAATGGCAATGCAATTCTTGTCTGGCAATTCTTCAACAAAATAATAAACCAGCCCCATGGTCACGTGAAGCGTCGACGAATCGCTTAGCAATATCCCAAATTTAATTTAATTTGTCATTTTATACGAAACAAGAACCTAACAGAAAACGTAGTATTTGTACTGAAATAATTCACGAAATGTATTGTCCAAAGTAACTATTGTATCTTCTCACGTTTTTGTCTGCGGAGCGACTCCAATCAAAATCACGTGCTAAACGTGAACAGACATTCAATTATCTTAATATTAATTAAGCCTAGTAACAATATAGTCAATAATCTGACACAGTTTATGAAAAGTGTGCTCAAGTTTAAGATTGATCAAAATAAATAAATAAATAAGTTTAAGATTGATCAAAATAATGTAATTAAAATTGAAACTTTAATACAATCAAAGGATCAAATAATCAAGGGATAGATGTCACTACCATCTGGGTTGGCACCAATTATTAAGATTTCTGTGGTTGGCACGGAGGTAAAGAATTTGGATAGAAAGAACAGAAAGTCGTTTTGTTTTTAAACTAAGGGTAGCTATACATAAAGTCGATTAGGCACATTCGGTTCAGTATTTTAGAAGAAATTTCATCGGGACTTTTTTCGAAAATACAGAACCGAATGTGCCGAATCGACTATGCGTAGCTACTCTAACAGTTCACCTTGCACGCGTTATCTATCGCGTTTAAAAAATAAAAAAAATATGTTGGAAGAATCTCACATTTCTTCTTTTACTTCCGCGTGGAGTAAATAAAAAATAATGATGTATACAATTAAAATTTCACTGCAATCTAACAAATAAGACATTGATTAATTTGCGCCATGTTTATAATTCCAAGGCAATTTTAAAAAAAATCTAGCCTTGCTTTGTAACATTTTAGCAATCAATCTTTACATTTTCTAGTAAAAAGGAAGAGCATTGAGATCTGGAGTGTCTAAGATTCAATGTTAATCAATAAAATTCAAATGAAATATCAAAACAATCGTCTGTGTATAGTATGTGTAAAGACTGTGGAGTTTCTGAAATTATGAATGAAGATGTACGTAGTGTTGAGGACAAGGCCCCGGCGGCATCGTGGCAGCATGATGAATCGAGGCCGAGACACTGAGCAATAGAGAACATTATAAACAAGACTTATAGTTCGTTGCATACGACATAATAATTTGTTAACACTTCATCAAATACTCTCACGTTTCGTTGTTCTGTCCGTTATGATTAACAGCGCATTGGACCTTATAAATATTTATTATGATCATTATGTCTCTGTTAAAGCCCTTTATAAACTCAATCGTTTGCAGTCACTCGTTAGATATTTGCTCCAGAAACCTCGTTTAATAAGAAGTAGGAACATAAATATTATAAACATTTTATTAGCCATGCAGCCGATTTTGATTGAACGTAATGATTTACAGGTGTTTTAACTTCCATCCAATATTATATTTGTTAAGAAACAGATCATAGACTACAAGGTATGCCTGTATAAAAGTGTGTGTTTCGAATAAACTGTGCTATGATTTTAATTTATTCTTGTAATATGTCAGGAGTCAGGAGAGTAAACAGTATATTTGTTCTCAGCTCAGCTTTATGTTAAGGGTATAAGGTCTCACTTTAATAACGCAAAATGTTTAAGGAGATAGATGTTTATGGTTGCTAAAGTGCTTTGCATTTTTTTTTATATTACAAGCTCTATTTTCGTCGTATTTTCTACTCTGCTTCCTTCTCTTGCTATATATTGCTATAGAGCTTCTGAGGATCAGTCTTTATTTAAGATGTCAAGCTCATCTCATTAAAGGTGTTGCTTGCTATCGAGCTATCGAGAAACCCGCTGGTTTGTAAGTTTGGCCCATGGGTCGTCAGACATGCATTTTATGTTATTATAACTTTTGATTTTAATTCAAATAGATGTATTTTCATTTTCATAAAATCTTAATCTTACCAAATTATTGATCGCCCAGTGTCAATAATTCATACAGAAAAAAAGTTTTTTTTCTGCAACGGAAAGAACAATAAATATTGTAAAAACAAGTTATAAAATTAGTTTCACAATTTTATGATGTTTTTGTTACTCTTCTCATCTTAGCAATATACTGACGTACCTTCTAAAATATTTTGCATTAATAAATTAAGGCCTCATATTTGAACAACGTGCTAATGAATAATGATGATTTAGAAAATTCTGAATATTTCCTGAAAACTTGACCAAATATAAATATTGTTGCAAAGAACACGTGAATTACCTTTGTTCAACATAGCCCGCAGTTGTTGACTCCTTCCTCTTGAAACGTGCCTTCATGACTAATGCGAATACAAAACACTTATAATATGTTTTACTGCTCATTGCTTTTGAGAGAAATTATCTACCTTGAAGTGCGGCAGACTTACATTGACATAGATTTAGTTCGTTTACCTTTTCACTTTTCTTTAGCCATGTAGCATGTAATGTAACTAACACCTTGAATGTAAATATTTAATGTTAACATAATACGAAACATTTTCCTACTGCTCCATTAAAAAAAGCTCCGAAATTTGGTACTATTGTGTCACATTCTGGGATATATTTCATGGATTTAAATAAATCACACAAATGGTATTATTATGAATGTAATATATGGCAGTCATTCTCTGTCAGAGGTATTGCGAAAATTTACCATCGGCTGTTGTTGCTAAGCGAGTCGGTATTCTGAAAGAATCGCTCTAAAAATATTGTGTAACAGCGTGGCCGGGTGCCACAACGGCTCGTGAATTTATCGCATCGTAAACACGTAGTCTGACCATCCATGTCGTGGAGCAGTGCAACGCAATACTTGAATGAAGCCAATGAATTCAACTGTCAAAGACTAACCCTTGCAGTACTGACAACAAACAAAAACGAACAAGAAGTTTGCTTTTAATCTTTATTTACTGACCCACGCAGCAAATTTTGAAAAAAAAGTTGTACGCATTAACTTCAATTCTTGTTTTTGAAGAAATTAAAATTTGAACCTACTCATTAGTATTTTATTGTAAAAGTAAAATCCAAATCATTAAATTAACCATCACATCTACTTCCTGTCAATATTATTGTTCTTATTGTGTTACTTTTCGTGGAATGACTCTACCTACACAGATTCCAATTTTTTGAATGTAAATCTAATTCTGTTTATTGCAATCTTAAGTAAACATTTACTCATAGGAGCTATAAATATTTTTTCCCAGTTTATTCTTACTCTCATTTGCACGACTGTCAGTTTGTTTCATATCCGGGTGAGAGTCAGAATAGTAAACATACCTACTCTACATGCAGACCAAGACCAAGGTGATCCCGGTTTATGCTCCGAATCATATTACAAACAAACAAAAAATTATTGTTAATTTTACAATCCATCACACATTCCAATGCGGAATCTTTTTAGCACATTTGTGTAAAAAATCTGCTGAATACCAATGAAAGCTATCCTAATTGTAAACAAATTCCAGTTCATTCTGCTATGTCTAATCTACTACATAATGTCTACTGTAACCTCATTTTATTTAATTTGATTACATAACGCCTGCAGAGTGAACATTTTATGAATGGAATCTGGCGAAGCATTTGTTTTAAATTTATTTTCTTATTTTATTAAAGACCTACATTCGTTGAGATTATTTTCTCTATCGTTACAGTTAACAGTTAAGTAAAACAACTGAGGTTTTTCATAATATTGCAATCTTGCAAATACAAGAATTGGGTCGCATGTGTTTTAAAAGTGTGTCCTATTTCCAAATTATGTAATATCTGACATTAACGTATTGAAGTGTTTACATTAGTAGTAGAACATGTTTGACTTTCCTAAATGACTCAAACTAGCAGGAAAATCGCTAAAAATTTAGCGTAGTCAGTTACTGAATGTAAAAAACATTAACAATATACTTTTTAGCCTTCTGCGCTTGGTAAAACCAGGAAAAATAATACGTTAAAACTACGTTTGTTTAAAAAAAATCCTACTCAGTAGAAGAGACGCATTTCATAGTAAGTGATCAATGCCACACTCATAAGCATTTGTAACACCAAAAAATGCGACACCGACCATTTTGAAAAACGGGAATAGAAATGCCTGTTTATGAAATATTCGACATTTAAAATAAATTATTTTGGCCGATTTGGCCCTAATGGTCAGCCGTTCAACGTTTTGTAAGTACCTCTATTTATCTATTTCGAGCTTTAGTCGCTTAGCGTTTATGTCAGCCTCGTTAATGCTTTTACCTACCTTAAATAAAATACAAATCATTCAACAACAGACCTTCAACCAAAGATGCATCTTAGCCCTGAATCACACGCAAATCTAGCAATTTTAATTATAGGTATATTATTTAAAGTGAACCGATATGTTTGTTGATTAGTTACTACAGAACAATGCCTTGATAAAAACAATAGGTAAAATGTCGTACGAGTCATTAGACTATAGGAAGCTTTAGTAACACATTGCTCGGCTCCAATTACCCTGTGTCAATGAACTGCAGAGTTAACAGACTACCTAAACTTCAGTAGTAAACATCAATTCCTCTAAAAACATTAATTAAAATCAACAGTTCCGGCTCTTCAAACTTTGTTAACTTTACACTTAACACTCTAAGATTTGTTGTGTATTTACACAACAATCTAATACCTAATAGCTATCGTCTTAGAATGCTTTGACATTTATTTGCGGAAACGGAACAATTTTATTAAAACTTCAACCGACAATAGTTTTACATTATATTTCATAAATATTAAGCCTGACTACAACTTGCGAAGTACATACTAAAGAAATTTAATGTTTTGCCATCACTTACGTATATCAGTAAATATCTATTTACATACGCTACGCAAGATCGCAAAATTATGAGCAGTTTAATCACGTAGATTATATCCATGCCGACTTTAACTTTGATTGATTTATAAGTCAATATAAAGTGCAGCATTCTGAAAACAAAAACCTAATCAGCGAGCGAGATCAACAACTATGAGGTAATTTTTCGACACTTACGTCACACGCGTGGCAAACATAACCTTTAGTCATCACACGTTATGATACCACGGGTGCTATTCTTTATTTCATATTTTCATACTTAATAAATATTTACACTAAGAATATATGTAGAATCTATCAAAAACTTATAAAATTAAAAATACAAGAGTGTAAATCAATAAAATTATCTTTCTTCATTCATCATTACTACGTTCGAGACCTTAGAACGGACATTAGGAAGTATATAAAAACCGTTTATTTAACATAACGGCTATTTCGATTTAGTGCTCTTAAAGCAACAATGACCATGGAAGATATATTCGAAGATATATTCGTGAGACTGTTTTACGCCATGGAACTCGTCTGAGGTCACATGTATCCTAGCTATACTAGGGTGAATGATGCCGTTTAATTGCTTTTGCTAGTGCAGTGCGCAATGCAGAAGTTGAGAGTATCCCACGCTAAATATATTTACAATGTATGTAGTCGGCATCACCTATGTAAGTTGTTGTAGTATGGAATGCTATTAGTAAGTGTGTAATTTATACTAATGTTTATGAAACAATAAAATTATTTTATCTTTATATTTTACGTTTTCATTTGGAGCTGTTTTATTCAAATATTTTTGTATTAATTAGTACGTTTACGTACGATAATAACGATGCATGCAATTGTAGGTACTGGCTCTTCATCGCCACGTGTTTGCCACGCCCGCGCCATGCATCGCATCGCCATCACTGTAAACCACGCGACTAGTGTGGCCGGTCTACTGTTATATTTTTGCCGGGTTCTCATAGAGCGTGCAGTTTTCTATGCTGCCCCATGCGGAAGTTTGTCGTAAAAGGGTCAACCTATTTCGACACTCAGGAATCCACCAGTCCCATACGAATGTATTATTACAGCTGGAAGTGGTTGAAAGATCACACAGTAGCTTGTAAATCATATTAGAGCTTTCTAGTAAAGTGTGGGAAGTTATAATATTTATATATTGTACACCTACCTATCCTTTTTAGCACTTTAGTAAAACATGAGAACAATAGATGTATTTTTGTAGTCTTACTTATTAGACTCAGTGCGTCATAGTCGAAAAAATTATGCGATTTCTTTGATCAGTCGGTCCTTTGATACAAAACTGCTTATTTACATCAGTTATCACAAATGTTATGTCACAAACAAAGTCTGTGTTCGTGCTTTTTATTTATTTTTTAATGTTTTTGACCACGAAACCATCTCATGGTAAGCGGTGTTGAGGTCTACGGTGTAACAGTCCAGGCTTTATGGTGCTTTGAAGACACTTAAATGAAATAATAGTAGTGTTATGGAGACACTGGATGCGTATTTCACTTTAGCTGTGCGTATAAAGAAAGTAGAAGCAAACTGTTTAGTCCGAGAAGAGGGAATATATACCAGGTAAGAATAACTAGTACGACCGCGACGCCGACGTGATACATTGGCACAACTTTTGGCTAGCGAAGAAATAACCTAAATTGGTAAAATAAGTAAGTCTTAGGACTTTTGTAGAGTAACGATACTGCAATATTCGAATCAATCAAATAAAAATGTTAGCTTTTCTCAAAAACAAACCTTTATATTATTTGTGAAAGAATAATCTCTTGAAAGAGTCTCCTTGTTATAATATTTCTGGCAACTGACATATTTGGTGATTTCATGAAACTGGTGTGCTCAATATATAGAATCATAGATAATAATAGAATAGCAAATAGACAATGAAAATGCTTATTATTTACACAAATAGTCTAACACACATTATCGATGTCTGTCCATCTAATTAGTTACCGCATGTCTACTGGCTGGTCGATTGTTATTGATTTATCTTTTATTTCTTTTGTTCTATACAACTTGAATACATTTTCATAGTACCTATAATTAAAATTTATTCGAGTGTAACAAACTCAACACAACTCATCATGTTTCATTTGGAAAATCTTTCTTCACTGTATGCAAATCAACATCTACGTAAAATATGGTAATTGCAACTTTAGAATGGAATAAAGGTTTGTTGTTTTCAGTATTACAGCAATTATGAGTAAGTAAACAACACAAAACTATAATACTGAAAGCAAATGGTTTGAGCGTCAGCATCATGCTTGATTCCTTATAAGGTTGCCTTAGGTCCTTATAAACCGTCTAAGTTGTCCCGAGATTTGGCCAAAGGTTTTCTCTTGACTCTCGATTGTAATAAAAATCCGGCAGAGAAAAGTTTGCCGGAGGTAAGTTTCAAAATCAAAAAAATTGAGGCCGATTCAGAAGTGTAGAATTGCAATGCTTCGAGCATTGTCAATCCCCTAAAATTACATGGAGATGGGAGGAGGTGGTATATTGTTCCAGATTTGCTGCGGATACGGTGCTCCTTACGAACCGGACAGGGATTTCTTGACATGTTATGTTTTTAGGATTCCAACAGGAACCTACTGTTAAGGCTCCGATGTTCCTTCGTCTGTCTCAGGGCTGTATCCTTATATACCGTAATACTACCTATTAATTTTCAGTCCCAGCTCGGGCCTAAAAATATATTTTCTATAGTAAATCTATATTCACTATATCTCTATCTCTATCTGTATTTACTATAGCCGCTAAACAAAAAATAACACAGAATATAATTTAGGGTTTAGCGTCTGTTTATTCATTTCTTCACGATATCCTCGTTCTCGATTAATATAGTATTAGGTATTTAGATTAACGACAGACATTAAGATACTGGGTGACAAAGCTCGCAATAAAAGGAGTTTAATATTTTACAAGCATTTTATTGGATAACGACCACTGGATGGCACATCAATTTAAAGGGGTATTGTATTATAAAGATCCACTATAAATTAAATTTGTACACAAAATGTATCTAGATATTTAATATCTGATTCATTTTTTTAAATTCATTATAAATTATTGATACTGTTATCAAAAGGGACTTGTAGAAATTTATATCCCATTTCATATAATATGTTTAATAATTTAAGTTTCAATTATGATTCGACAGGCGACGTGAACGTGGCGTCATCTAACATCATAAGAACGTTATTGTTGTTTTTCTTCAAAACAGTAGTTTATTTTGGAATGAAAGGTACGTAATGTCCGTTTCTGTACACCTGACAAAATAGGTATGTGTAAAATTTCAGGATGATCGGTTTAGTAATTTATGCGTGAAAAGTAACAAACAAACTTACTTTCGCATTTATAATATTAGTTAGGATTTATCCCATTTCACGTAACAGCAATGGCTCCAACTCTGTTTCGTTATAAAACTAGCCTTAGATGTAAGTACACAAATGATGTAAACGTAAAACTTGTTTGTGTACACCCCTACATAATATCTAAAACTTCTGAACCAATTCTGTTTCTCTTCTCTTCTCTCTCTCTCTTCTCTTTTCTGAATTACTGTCGTACAATATTGTTTCCTAGAAAGTATAACTCTATTTATATTTAACCATCAATGTATTACGATAGACTCATGAATATTAAGGTTTTTTATTAAAATATATAATATATTTGTAATATCGGTTTACAGTACCTACTTGTCACGTAAAGCCGTTTTTCATAAAATATATTTGTAATATTTCCAACGACATAAAGTATTGTCGATCATCGAAGGGCTCGCAACAAGAGACTAGAAATAGCCGTGGATAGACAGTTCGACACGCCCTCGTTCGTAAATGCTGCATTAAAGGTCACTTGTGGCCACAGTTACGTAAAAATAGTATCTCTATCTACACTTAACAGATATTTCTTGATCATTGAATTTACGACATTGAATTGGTTTCACAACGTAACAAGCGTAAGTCCACATAAACACAGTTATGTTCAATATTTGGGTAGTTTACCTACCCTATAAATTGTAGTAATCATACATTATAGCATATTAGAAAACTTCCTCATCTCAAGCAACATTAACACACATACTTTTCAAAACTGTTCTTCCGCAAAAATATAAATCTTCTTTTTGGTAAACCATCACTATGCTCGTAAAAACATTCATTATTACGAATATTACGCTTCTGGAGTTCCCTTGAGGATTAAGACAGTAATGCACGTTGAAATATGAGAATCCTCAAGAAAAACAATAACCCAAATTAACCAGGAAACATCATGTCTGTGATTGTGCAACGCAACGACGAATGTTTCGACATCCGCCGGCGCCGCTGAATGGACGCTGCTTGTCCAAAGCGATCGCCTGTTGCTAAACAACGGGCATACGTTGTCGTACGAAACGCTGAAACTATCGACACATACTATGTTCAATATAAACCACATTGACTCAAGTTAAATTTAAAATTAAGCTGAGAAAATTAGAGTTTTACTTTAACTGCGCAATTCTTCAAATATCTAGTTTATAATTACCTAAAATACTACTGTCGGTGGCATTTGTTGAGTTTACTGTGAGTTATTGTTGGAAAGCTGTCAAGGGCACTATAGCACTTGTTCTTTACAACGCAATGGAAGGAAAATATCTACAAATGTTTAATACGGACTAAGAACCTAGTCCTATATTTATATACCTACATTAGCTTGTGAATCTACTTTTGAAATCTATACCTATCTTCTTTTTAAATGCATATTATAACAGAATATATTCCATTATATGTGAACCTTGAACTTTACATGAATGGTTTTTGGTTTTGGCTTTTAAGTGCTTAGTTAGTTTAAAAATGAATTTGAATGAACAGTTTCTAGAAACTCATAGAATCGGAATATACGGAACAAAACTAGGAGTTTTACGGATTGAATCATATGAACAACTAATAAAAATATGTATAATATAAGATAAACCAGTCAATGAATGCTTAATTTGCCTTTAGTTAAACAAAAGTCACACTTTTAGTCATATTTTCAGACCTCATGAATATATATATGAATATGAACCATTAAGTTCTTCGGTAAAACTACAGTGTAAGAAAAGGTAAAGTAAATAAAATATTTTTGTAATTATCTACATATATACCTATAGCGTGCCGTGTGGTTTCCGGCCTAACAATAGAACGACCCCTACTTATCCCGCGGGTGTCGTGAGAAGCGACAACGGGAAATATTTGGAGGATGGGTAGCAGCATTCTACTATGTAATAGCAACGATTAAGGGCAAACACCTTCTAATGAGCGCACAAAATGAGTAGTGCGTTTGAGAAGAGGCCTACCATATGTCCAACAGTGGACTGATACAGGCTATGTATGTTTACTATAGCATACTTATAGCCACATTCAACAAAACGTAATTACGAACAATATAACGCTGAAAAAAAAATTAAGGTATGGCGCCAAATTATTAATCATGACTTTTCAAATTAGCATGATTAAGCGTCGACAGTTATGTTGCAGACTATAGCAGTTATTAAAAAATCTGGCTCCAGAGATATCATTAGGAATAACGTTTTTGTTTTGATATGATTCATTAGTTTATGGAAACAAACGAAACAAAACAGTTGAAAGTTAATTTTGCTTGTACGTCTACTAAAAATAACTTTTTTAAGCCAAAGGAGTTTAAAAAGATTTTTTTTTATAAATCCAATGGATCTTTTAATGGTGTTAACGAATATTTATCAATAGAGCCGTGTTAAGTATTATATATTTGAGTCGGCGCGCAGCGATGCGCAAGCGTTGATGACTGCGCAAGATACTGCCAGTGATAGTTCATAGTGCGGCTAATGTCTATGGAGACAGCTTCATTCACACGAAATAAAATATAAATTATCATTTTATACTTGTATTTTTTTAATACGGGTTGAAGCATAACTAATGCAGCTATTTTTCTATTTCAGTGCCAAAATATCGGTTAAAAACATAAATCTGTAACGAGCTGTTGTAACCACGCATCATAAGAGAGTCACCTATTAAAATTATTTTTATAGTTTGGTAATAATTCAGTTTACGTATAGAATAATAAGTCAAATTTTATTATGTTTGCATAGCCTCACCAAATACACGGAAATTATGGAAACTTACATTATTACCGGTATGACCGTGATAGTATTCTTTGAAAACCAGTTCAATAATAAAAAAAACATTACAATAATAAAAAACATTATTCATATTTTTGTCGAATTTCTGAGAAAATTTGTGACTTTCATGGATAGGTTGTAAAATGATTATTTCCCTGTAGATTCCTCAATATGTTAGCTGCGTACGCGCATATTTGGCGCGCAGCCAGCTAGCTGCACTCGCGCCGGATGCCGGGCAGCCCTAAAGAATTCGAAACCGTCGGCAGTGCCCGCGCACAACTCCATAACCCAAGCTACTGCTATGGATCAATTGACTATTGCAAGATCACAGAATCATCTGCTTGCATCACACTATCCGTGATTCTCTATAAAATAAAAAGCCCCATTATTAATTTGTCAAATGGTTTTTATTAAAAGTCCTATAGTAAACCAACTTTCACTCATACATAACTATGTGAATTTTTATTAAAAGAAATTCACATAATTATGTATGAGTCAAAGTAGCTATAGAAAAAATCGATTTTACGGGTTATTTTCTTCATACATAATTGAGATTGCCTATAGAACATTAACTTTTACAGGTTGTCCAATGTCAAAATCCAAATAAAACTACCAAGAAAATCGTTATGGAACAAGACTCAATTTACAAATTAAATTCAACTCAATTATGTTGCAACGAAAAGTGTACTTTGAAGGTATACAGACGAGCTTTCAAATTGGCTAGAACATAACATTTTCTCAATCGGTGCAAATGTGACATTCGCCGACGGATGTCCACTACTCACTGCCAGGAGTGACGACAGCCGCATCTGACATTGCAGCATGCTTTATTATGAAGAGGAACACGCTCAAATTATAACTGCAGTATATCTTTTAGTCATGTGCATACGAACCTTGCAGGCCAAGGTTTCATACACTGATGGACGAGTTATTCCCAGTGTAAGTACTATTGATTGATTGATTTACAAGCATTCAGAAGAATACTGCTGCACTTCTTTATGACAGATATTAATAAACACAAATGGTTTACCCTCCAGTCAACAGGATATGCAACTCTGTAGCTTCAGCTTGTTCTTATTTCCTTATAATATTTTGAAGTCTTAGTCATCGTATCAATTTTCAAAAACACTTAATTTCAACAGTCCTTAACTCAAGGTTTTCATCTGGCCAAGTTGCTTACAAATGCAGCTAGAAATAGTATCTCAAGGAAGTCAAATTTATGTGCACCGTTACAATAAAACAGTGAATAAAAAAACGCAAAGAATTTAGATGTCAATGACATTATGAGGTGTTGGAAATTTTAATTTACGCGAAATGCTACGCAAAGGTCAAGAAGTGGTGAAACCCATCTGTTGGTGTTAGTTTACAGATAATTAGCGCTGTGAGTGACACCTGCCGGTAACCGGGACTCAAGAACAGTGACAATGCCGTCCAGTTGTGGATTCAGTGGAAATCTTAAAGTGACTCACTCACATCTCATTTGTAATTAGTGGTGTCTACTAGACAATAGACATACAAATTAAGTATCCAAATTGAGCAAAAAAATAATAATTAGAAAAAAACAAACAAATATTTTTATAGGCACAGAATAACTAATAAAATCTGTAAAATCATATTGCTAGGAGATGCATATTAGCTACAATACTCCTTTCTCATGATCAAATAAATGGATCAAATTGCTATCAAGCTCGCCGAGGCACGTGTAGAATCTTCTATTCCATTCTAAGCCCCTTAGTTCCTTACATCAAAATCTGGCATTTTAAATGATATCCCTTTCTGTTTACAAATACTTTGTGTGTAGTACACGTTATCACGGCTCGAGTCAATCTCTTGGCCTTCTCCGAGGCCGCAGCTGACCTGGATTTCGCCACGCGGCGTCCGCGCATGAGTCATTGTTTTGGTGCGCTGGCGCGTTGCTACAAGTACCACCTCCCCGCTCTCCTGAAACTCGCGTATTGTGTTACGCTTCACGATTATACGACTCATAGTTTAGGTATATGCTATAAAAAATAGAGCACGCGAACATACGCAAAGAATTTTGTTTTTATATGATCGATAAAATATTTTTAGTGTATCGAATAGTTGTGTTTTATATTTATGGCGCATAACATAAATATTACATTTAGTTCTTTGTTTAGTGTTTGCAGGTTGGTGCATGCATTGTTTGTTATTTCAAATTGTTGAATTTTGGAATAGATATAGTTAAGATTGCATTGATTCATTTATTGCAAATAAGTATTAAATAAAACAAAGTGGTTATTAATGCTGAGTTCGAAACTGAAAAATGAACAAAAGTCTTTATTACTATAATAAAGTTTGGATGCCTTAAAAGGTCGACAAGTTTCTTATCTAAAAACGTTTACTTATATATTTTGTAAAAGTTTTATTTTGCAATCATTTTAAAATTCTATTAAACTCTGTTAGAGTGTTAAGACGAAGAAGAATAGAGGTGAAACATTTTAGAGAGATGATGTCGACATCACGTGGGAATACGTGATGGCATAACATTAAAGTTTGCGATGAATCCAATGTGCTTCAAATAGTCATCACGTTTAGTGGACAGTTTGTTGAGTTTATCCACCGACCAGCAACGGTCAAAGTTCAATGTTACGGTCATAGACAAGGTCAAAGGGAGTACAATAGTGCCTTATTGTTCTAATGACTACCTCTAGTTTCAATTCATGCCCAAAACACTTTCAATATCCGTGAAAGCTATTAATTTTTTTAACATGACATTTTCAGTAACAATTCGAACAGCCTCGTGTTCTTTTTTTTTATTAAATTACTAAGACTCGGTACACGATTACTAATAGTCAACAAAACGCCGCTAATTCTAGCCACACACTTAATACACATACATTTATACTTGCGCAAATTTAGACTTGCACAAGTATATCGTAACGTTTAAAGTACTAAAATTGTGTGACAAAACACACACGTGTGTGTACATTAGCCACTATCTAAATACAATAATATTTTTTAAATTACTGACCCTAGTCAGTACTGACCGAGTCCTAACTCGGTCCACCATTATTAGCCATCGATGCAACCTCCCTGAGCCACGATGGAGTATGGAGTCAATATAATTTTGACGAGTCACAGGGAAAATAAGTATTGACTAACTGTCTTATATTCTACTATCTGCTACATTTGGCGGCGGCCACCTAATTGCAAAATTATGGTCGCCGTTATTAGGTACATACCTACAGAGAGTAAAGACGTCAATGTGAGATAACTTATACTACTTCATACTTATACTACTTATGCTTCATCAGATACCTAATAAAATAGACCAATTTTTTACCTTCATATAAACCAAAATGATAACAAATTAAAAAACTGAACCCAAACTCTTATTAACTTTGACAATTCAACGCAAACGGCGAAAAGAAAAGGACAATTTACTGAAAAAAATTGACCCAAAGCTAAGGTTCGTTGACACCGTCAACGAACTTTTAAAACAAATTGATGGTACTATAATTCTAACTCACATTTTTCATCACATCACACCAAGCCAAAACTTTACATAATATACCGCATTTTCTTCAAATCGCAAATTTCCTTAATCTTTCACTACCTCCGGAAACTTTCCAAGCGATATGATTTTGAAAAAGGAAAGAAAAGATTTTTACTCAATGGAAAGTTTTTATTAGAGTTTACTGCGTGTTCTTTTAGAAATGTTTTTGCTTAAATTGCTACCATATTTTTTTTATGAATTTCATATCCTATTAGCATTTTCCTTAAGAAAAGCTGTTGTTAGTGTTATTAGTTTTTTTAATAAGTTAGTTGCCAACTGTTAAAAATGTATACATTATAACTATTTGATATCACCATTGAGAGGATTTAAAAATAATACCTACTACTTGTAAAAATAAACAATTAGTCGCTTAATGTTAGTAAATAGTAAGTTATAATTTTAAAAATCTGAAGGGGGTTAAGTTAAGAAATGCAGAATCCTTAAAAAGTTTAATATGCACTTATTGGCCTTGGATAATCTTATAAACAATCAAAATACTAAAGTAAAGTTATTTGGGATGAAAAGCTTAATTAGGCTTAATTATTAACCTTCCATTCAGTCGCGATGATGACTATAAAAGATAAGTATATTTTTCTTCAATTTCGAATTACTGCTTTTGACCCAATGAAAATTATATTATCTGTTTAGATAGATCCGCGGGGTGCCCAAAATTCCAAAGTTCGCAGAAAAATAAAATAATTATGACCTATGTAGACCGGTATTTATTTATTTCTTGATAACGTATATACTACGATCTCAGTCAAAATAATGAACTTAAATACATTATGGCGTACATTTTTTGTTAAAACCAAAAGTGTATTTTAGCCATCATTAGGGTTAGTCTTTGTAAATTCGCACCCCTGTGGCGATGGCGCTGCGAGCACGTGGTCTTGCGGTGACCTTCCGAACTTGTATTTGTCATACATTGAACTATTCCCGGGACGTTTACGACCGATAGAAACGTGCTGGGAGGCTAATGTGAACTACGAGCACGTGATATTAGGCCGTTACACCATCGTAAAACAATGAGCCATTATCAATGATCGAGCTCGTAAGACAATACTTGAAACATTAATAAGACACTACCCTTATATTTTGTTTACGAGAAACTGATATTGTGTTTCTAATCAGAGGGATCACCTGATGTAAGTGATCACCGTTGCCCGTAGGTACTCGCAACATGCACCAGATGTATTTGCAGGCACGTTGCTGACCTTTAAATTTGGGAAGGAGGGAGGCACGGGGGCATTAGGTCTTCGTGCCCCACCAAAAACAACTATAAGGATACTTTTATTTCTCACTGAAATTTTGAGTGGTATCCCGGTCGATTCATACTGAAACCAGCATGGCTCTACCACAAATGATGTGTAGTATTCAAAGGGTTTATCAAAGTTGTATTCTAATTTCACTTTTTAAGTTCGTTATATTGATTTCATAATAATATTTATTTTTCTAAATACTACTTCTTAAATTGGCAATTAGGACTCGGCTTCTAGGTTATCAAGTTTACTTAATTACTATTACCATAAGTAGGTAAGCGCGTCCACTTAGTCGTCGGCATCGAAACGAGTAGCGTCAGAATTTACGGACTTTAAGTAGACAATTTTATGATTAAAGTTAAAAACATTGTATTTAATGGCTGTGTTTTATTTGTGACAAGCTTTAATTTTACTTCACTTGCGTTTGCGTGCGTGTGTTTGGGTCAAATGTTGCAAGACAAAGAGCCAATTCCTCTAAACTTACGACTTTAAGAATTGCATGCTTGTTTTGTTCTGATGACAATAACTATAATATCATGAGAGCACTCCTTAAAGGTTAGTAGTACGGATGGACACAAAATTTTGCACAAAACTTAAATTGTTTAAAAAAAACTTATAATATTATGTTTGTTCAAAATTCTGATCTACTCCATAAACGCAATTCTTTAAGAATACAAACCAAGAAAATCCGTTCTCTCCATTTTTGTTGCCGACGAAGATGGTGCGCGCCTTTTTAGTTTCCATGACGATTGAGATAAAAATACATACACATTACAAATGAGAACAGGTAGGTACACAAAATAATAGTAGGTATACGTATTGTATACAGTTACAGTTACGTATATTGTGTACAGTTACCAAGGAGAGCTGTGCCAATTAACTTGTTAACATTATACCTACATTTTACATGCTCTTAAAGTATGCAAGTGTTTAGAGGGCAGGCTTGTTTACTTGTTTATTCAGTGATTAATTTTAAATAAATATATTTATATTGAAATAACCATTAAGGGAATTCCGCGAATTCCAGGTGATGACA
Organism: Protodeltote pygarga; assembly: GCA_936450705.2. Taxonomy (NCBI): domain Eukaryota; kingdom Metazoa; phylum Arthropoda; class Insecta; order Lepidoptera; family Noctuidae; genus Protodeltote; species Protodeltote pygarga. The sequence continues at coordinate 12,441,967 of OW388250.2, read as the reverse complement.
TGTAAATGTAGTCTTGTAAGCTGACGTTAATTAATTTGTCTGAAAATGTATACTTACATAGATTTACATAGATAATAAATTGTAGCCACGATCCTAAAGATTATAAATACACTATGGGTGAATGAATGTTCTTACAACTAACTTTTAACCATTCATCTTAATATTATTTTTTCTACTTAAAGTAAGTATTTTCTGTAATTTCTCCCACGTTATCCTTATTTCTTCCTCGTGTGTATCAATATAGTTGAATGAACCATTCATTCATTTCCTTCCTCTGCCATGTAACAAGAATGAACTCAATGTGACGTTGATGTTCCTACAATTTGATTGACAGATTTATTTATTTATTTAGGCAATTGCTACATACACTCATACATACATACATACATACAACTTTTATACTTTATTATAAGGATATGAAGTATAGAACTTTTGATACGTTATTAGATTGTAACAAGAAAATATTTTTTAACTATTATGGATTCAAAAACTAAGGGCAACAGGTATATTTAAATACTTTAGAAACAAATTCAGACAGACAAGGTATTTTCCTTAAACCTAATATTTCCACAAACCACTAAATTTTCCAACCGGCAAAGAGTAAGGTATATTTACTTACCCTACTTTAGCAGTCTGTTTCTTTAGACGTAAACGGACATAAAACATAAAAGTTTCCAAGCACGCTTAAATTGCTTGTACTAGCCAAAGCAAACGATAATGCTTGTATACGATGTTTACTTTTTTCGACTGTTCACTTTACGTCGTAATAAATGACACGACCACGTGTCACAGTTCAGGGATACGGGGAAAACTTTTTAATTGGGCAGTGGTCGTTTGAAGGTTGACAGAAACGAGCTCAGGGGAAATGCAGCCGGGTATTGTATCGACAACATAAACAAACGGAGTCTTGTACCAATACAACTTGTGAGTACATTGTGTAAATAAGTGCCATATTGTATTAAATTGTGGCGCTAGTACCACATTAATGTCAAGATCACTAACTTAATTTTCTAAAGACCATAATGATATGGTATGTAGAAAGAATTTAATACCAGTCCGCAGTCGGTTCGCCCATACAATTTTTAAGTCATCTGGGACTGTGGATAGTGTTAACGTACTAATAAAGTCTCATATTTAATGCGAACTTGGCAGGACAATAATAAGTGCTGGAACTTAATTCAATATTTGTTTTTACTTAAATTATCATAGGGATACCCTATGATAACTTAAGTTTATACTATAGGTTTTTGATAAAAATTGGTATAACCCCCTAAACTTTGAAGTTTGGAAACCTTACTCAGTCAGGCCGTAGACGAGTGACCATATGGCAATTTATTTAGATTTTTATATTGCGTCGCGAATGTATTCACAGACAATCGCAGTCACAAGTACAAACATGGTCGCTCCGTAGAAAACTGATGTTCAGCTGCATCCAATTAGATTAGAAGCCGATCCCAACAAAGTTTGGGGTAGGATAATCGCAAGTGTAATTAGTAATTATAAGTAATGTGAGTATTAGTAACGTTATAGAAGTAGCTGTGATTTTAGGAATGTGGTACCGTTGCCTTACCATTTCATTAGACGTAGAGGAGAAGCCCCAAAACTTGCTCGATTTCTGGAGTAAAGGCTACCCATACATCTGTAATTGGTGTACTACCGATGTAATAAAGTAAAAAAAATAATAAACTTAGCGTAGAATGGAATGGTAATTGAGTATAACTATGGTAGTGAGCACGTGTCTCACCTCGACTTGTTAAAGGAGGTCTTTGTTTGATATCAGTAGTGAAAACAAGTTTTTTTTTTTAACAAAAATGCGAAAAGATCACATGGGTATGATTATTTCTGTTCCATTACTAAGCAAAGGCCTCCCTACATTTTAATACTTTAACTTATAACTAGTGTAAGATAGATAGATAGATAGAATAATCTTTATTATACACCATTCAGCAAATATTTAAGGAAATAAGTATAGAATAACAGGTCTGATCCAAAAAACAATAGATAAGTTCCTATACATTTTGACAGCTTAAAGGGATTACGTACCTCAAACGCGTCTATCACATCATCAGACTTGCAAATAATAAACGCACAATAGTTCAATTGTTACGTAAGTAAACAAAATGTTTAATTGCATATCATTGGTGCCGTCATAATGAACAAAAGTAATAATTATATCAGCTATATTTAGATCTGTCGATTGTTAGGTCACCTTTGACTATCAAAGGAACTAAACTAAACACTTGTTTACAACAATCAATTTAGGTATTTACTAATATAGCTATACATCTGTTTCTAGATGTATCTAATGACTTAAATTCCGAAATATTATCGCGTAGTTGTTAAATCACCTTAGACTATCATATTAACATTAAAGATATGTAAAAAAATTGTTCCCACTGGGGAGGAACGAGAAAACTTCACTTATTCCTAGTGGTGATGGTGGTGATGGTGACCCGCCATCTTTATTTTCACAGAGGAAAAAAAACCCAATTGCTCCTTTATAGTAGTGTGACTGTGGTAGAATATTATATTTCCAGACATCAAAATCAAATTTCATTCATTTAATCAAAAGCCTTTCTCTAGAGAAATAACTTAATTAGGTATAATTAAATCATTATTTTGTAAGTTATTATTAGGAACAATGAAAGGGTATTGACCAACCCTTCCACGGCTATATATATCGGGTTAATACGATTCTATTGTTATTAAAACCAGTTATACTATGGCTATCTCCAATTACACAAAGGGAGTAGGACGGATTCAATGTTCGGAAGTAGCAGGCGTGGCAGTATTGGTTACAGGCACAGAGTACCCTGTAATGGAGTAATAATACAAGTTTATTTTTGGAAAATGACCCTATAAACAACACGATAAACAAATGACCCTATCAACAAATCCACCTCACAAGTATCATTTTCCACTCAATATTTTAGTCATAATGTTCTTAGAACAACAATGGAATATTGATAAAACAAACAAGTAAACGAGTTATGTAACCAGCTAGCTAGCTTTAAATCAGTCTATGACCCACAGTTTAGCAAAGTATTACTGTCTTTAATTAAGTTGAACTTAAATAAATCAGCCTATGTTTAGCAAAGTTTTACTCTCTTTAATTTAGTTGAAATAAAATGCCAATCACGACTCTGATTCAGTGTTAGTAGAGGCGGTTGGTGTAGGTTAGGTTAATGCCTTCCAAAGCTCAAAGCCACTCAAACGTAAATATTTGATAGTGAGAACAACCGTTTTATCACAGCCACCAAGGTCACCAAACTCGCAATAAAGCTGAGGCGCTCAAGAATCTTACCTTTATTGCGAGTTTGGTGACCCGCTTATTTTTCACTCCATTTGCTTGATAATCCGTGAAGGCGCTTCATTCTTACAGGTGAGGTGTTTGACCGCGCACTTGACATGCCGCGGAGATTCCGCGTGGCGCCTTACAAATTAGGATACCGAGATTAACCTGTCACTTAGGAATTCGGGAACCACGGAGGAACGACCTGTATGCGCCGCGGCCGGACGGCGCTTGTCGCGCGTTCTTCGTTCAAACGTATTTCAACGCATCTCGCGAACGCTAAAATAAACGATTTCCTTTATTTGTGTGCTATAAAATTGAATTAATGCGATGACTTTTTTCGTCCTTAATGTGTTTTCCTAATATAAAGGTGTTTATTGCGCGGACGTTTTTATTTTTACGAAATGGAAATAAAACAGAAGGCGCCAACTATTTAATTCGTGTCAATCGTGGTGTTCATTAATTTCATGTTTACTGCACTAACTAGCCTAGATACCTACTTAAATGACGGGCGATATTTCCAAATTAAAATTGCGGTAAAAATATTCAGGGTGGATCATGAGCAACATCGTATTTTAGTCATAGTCAGCTCATTAATTTTTACTTCATATCATACAACAGAGAGTACTCAACCCACTCATCCTGTCATTTACCTAGAATGATGGTTCATATAACAAACAGTTTTGAAGTGCAGCATTAATACGCTCAAAAATATTTTTATGACAATATGACAAAGTGTTGTCTTGAAATAGAATAGTAGATAAAAATTCAAGCTATTATTTTATAAATACTTCTAGTCTCATTGAAATACGTAACTACAAACAACTTGTTAGCTAGTGGTAATGTTACTGAAATGTTAAGTCGCTTAACTACCTGGAAACTCGTTTTTCACAACGACCGCAAGTGACGAGACTTTGTGAATCAGAGTTTGGTCCAAACCGTGGGCGCCGAATAATCCGCTTTATTTTATTTTTACTTGACTTGTGATTCAATAAAAGGTATATAATTAGCATCTTTCCATGTTACTCTTTAGTAGATACCTAAACTGTAAATGTAAAATTATCTTGTGAGAAATATCCGTAAACATTGTTTAAATTACTTACATATACTGAATTCTTTTTTAATGTGCAATGTAATGTAAAAGAAGAAACATTTTTACAAATGTAACTTCTTCCCAATGTATTCAGACAACGTCCATGAGTTGGAAAATACGTGCATTAACATACATTTTAATAACATACATCTTGTATCCATTAGATTGATGTGTTAAATATTATTTAGGTGTTATTTTGCAAAGAGTACATTTCATTGTCATCATGTCCAAAGGCTCATCTTATATGCTCACACACATCTTCAAACATTCCAAACAGACTTGGAACATAATGCATGCCCCACGAGGTCAAACAAACATTCTGATTCATCAGACCATGGACCATATTTCACGTAGTTCCCTTACTTCATCAACGGCCAATTAGCAGTCATGGCACATTAAAAGTCTAATGGAACCTTTGATCTGAAGATCACTAAACAAACTTTACTAAAACTATTATTATATGGCGCCGATTTAATTTTAGCCCTTTAACGAGCTCAAGAAATACCATTTGCAGTCTACCAGGCCATTCCGACATAGCATCGTAACAAGTACTTAAACAAGAACATTTATTTCGTAAGAGCTAGAATAGTTTGGAATTGACCCAAAAATGTGACATGGAGTGTGCGAAATGCAGATAAAACGTACTCTATACACGTATAGGAAATATATTTGTGACAGCGTAATGCGACTTAATGTGCATCAAAATGACGGTTGTCGTATAGCTTCAAATAGATTGACCTTCATCCAAAATTTTACATGATTTTAAGAAAATAAATAAATATTTGAGAAATATTTGATTTGAGTACAATGACGCATCTGAAAGCACTGATAGCCTAGTGGTATGACTGGCAAGACATCTGGCTCAGGTTCGAAATCAAGGCAAGCACCTCTGAGTTTCCAGATTGTGCGTACGAATTATCACCTGTTCCGTGCCTCGGAAAGCACGTTAAGCCATTAGCGCCGTCTGTCATGAAGATCTTTGACAGTAGATATAGGGAATCAGTACCCTCATGAAATCATATCAACTAATCTGACATTTTTGTGAATTTTTTACATGTTATAGCACATGATAGCTTATTAAATATAATTATTTAATAAGAAAATTTGAAAAAACAATTGATACGGATGGGATTCGAACCCACGATCTTCGACATACCGTGTCGACGCTCTAACCGCTGAGCCACCGTATCCCATCGGCATCAATCGAAATTTCAAATCTCTTTTACACGCCTAAGGCGTGTGGCGACATCTATCGAAATACATTACGTATTCCGACCCAGTGCTCTAAACTTTGCAGTTTTAGCAGACACCGATGCGATATCACCAATTTTCTTAATATTTTTGTGAATTTTTTACATGTTATAGCACATGATAGCTTATTAAATATAATTATTTAATAAGAAAATTTGAAAAAACAATTGAATTGAATCCCATCCGTATCAATTGTTTTTTCAAATTTTCTTATTAAATAATTATATTTAATAAGCTATCATGTGCTATAACATGTAAAAAATTCACAAAAATATTAAGAAAATTGGTGATATCGCATCGGTGTCTGCTAAAACTGCAAAGTTTAGAGCACTGGGTCGGAATACGTAATGTATTTCGATAGATGTCGCCACACGCCTTAGGCGTGTAAAAGAGATTTGAAATTTCGATTGATGCCGATGGGATACGGTGGCTCAGCGGTTAGAGCGTCGACACGGTATGTCGAAGATCGTGGGTTCGAATCCCATCCGTATCAATTGTTTTTTCAAATTTTCTTATTAAATAATTATAACTAATCTGACTTTAGAATATCGTATCCCTTTGGGTTGCGGGGGTCAGATAGGCAGTCGCTCCTAGAAAACTGATATTTAACTGCATCTGGAGATTAGAAGCCTACCCCAACAAAGTTTAGAAATAATAAGGCTAGGAGGATAATGAATGACGCATCTTAAATCTTTGCGATGTCTAAACAAAAACGAGGACAAAATTTAAAATTGCAAATATTACAAAATAGAACAAAAACCTTTTCATGCTTATTGATTTTTTTACAATAGATTATATTCATAATATGTAGAGTTTCCAATTGTCCGTTAACTATCAATTATAAGAAAGTCACAGACTTACATCATATCGTAAAAAAAACTAAAACCTGTTTAAGCGGAAATGATTTCTAAAAATGAAACGTGCATGGAAATACATAAAATTTCTTCGATAAGTAGGTCCTCCAATATTTCCTAAGTGCAATAGACATCATACGTTATATCATGCATTGTGTTCGGTGACCTAGTTAAGAAACTAGAATCTAATATACGAACCCCTACGCTCGAAGAAGCAAGCGCCCGGATCTACATTCATAACCGGATTCCTCCTTACATGTGTTTAAACTTTTTATCAGTCCACTTACAGCAAGAGATTCATCTTCTCTCCGTAGCTCCGAATTAGACTTAGAGCCGATTTCACTGACTCTAAACGCGATCAATACAAGTTAAACTCGTTTCAAGCGTTTAACTGATTCACGATTATAATTAGCGTAGGGATGAACTTAGTTTTATTAAACTTGGTACCAGCGCTGCAGCGATTAGTTTGTTGCAGCTTCAGCTGAGATAGGCGCCATATTTTGGCCTCACACATCCACATCACATTTTTTTTTGTATCTTTTGTGAGGTTGCAAAATAAAACTTTTTCTTTCTTTCTTTCTTTCTTTGTAAAGTGAATGGTGAAATTGGGCCTTAAAGGTCTAACTTTTACTAAAAGACCTAACTAATTAGCCTAGTCAAAATAAGCTCATTACCCTTCCTCGGCCATAGTTGGTTAAAAACCCTGTTAACTTAAAGTACAGACAATCCATAAATAGTGAAAAAAGATTTTCATAGTTTATTTCTGCCATATTTATTATACGATGTAGGTACTGAATTTTCATGAGGCATACAAAATAATATGTTATGTAAATAAACGTGATAGCAATTATATTTTTATTTTGTCTGCCATTAATTTTAAACAAGACTATTTGTATGGAGAAGTGACAAAGCGCATCACCCAAACAAAGGAGTAAGTTCAAGTTTCCTAACCTAACTATGTAAGTATGTGAATAATAGAACCTGACACGGGTTGCTTGCGATATCTTTATTATAGCACAACATTTGCTTAACAGGAGTGTATGATTTATAAGTTATAAAAGCTTGGAATATTAAAAATAGCCGACTTAATGGCAATAAGTATGTATTGCAAAGAGGCTTTTACACGAATAGATTGTAATAAATTATAGTGGCACTATGGTTACAAAAAAAAAATACTCTGCACGTCGTGTCTCGGTAGCGACTACAAAGGATACAGGTATCACAATGATCGATTTAAATCATCCATTATCGACAAAAATACCTTAAATATTATTGCATCCAACACAAAAGAGACATTTATACAATATATCATATTTAACTAGATGCCTACGCATGTTCATAATATACGACATAATTATTATATTTGAATTAATATTAAATGCGAAATACGTTAAAGATAGGAAATCTTTAAGGAATTTGATAGAGAAACTATTAGACATGTTGCTTACTTATAATTTTCTAAGATAATGTATATTATTTTTTAGATATGTATATAATGTATGTAGCAGTGATCGCCTAGTGTTATGACCGTTGGATTGCCAAGTCAAAGGTCCTAGGTTCGAAACAAATGCACGCACCTCTGACTTTTCGGATTCATGTGCGTACCTATTAGAAATTAATGATCACTTACTAACACGATGAACAAAAACATCGTGAGGAAACCAGCACACCTGAGAGACTTTTCAACGGTGTGTAAAGCCATGTTAGAGGCCTGCAGGTGGTTTAAGCTCTGACACTAGGTTGTTCATCAACTATACGACAAAGAAAGAAGGTTATAATGTACGGTACAGTATAAAAGCTCTCTTACGTCTATAGTTATCTCTGCCTAAGTAAGATAAGATAAGCCATTGTTAATAACATTGGCTACTCTATACAATAATAGCAATAACTTGTAGTATAAATAACACTTAAAAGGTTATTTATACATGAAAGGTATATATGGCATAGTTTCCAACTCATTTCGTGAATATCTCTGCCAGACGTTATTATAATACAAAAGTAATAAAGACAAAAGTCCATTGACAAGCCATGTTTTAAGTATTCCATTGCACTTACAAACATTTTGCGACAATTATAGTAATCCATTAACACGCTTTGTTGATATTTCTTTGCACATACTAATACGCACACTCATTAGTGCGATTAAAGTCTCTGACTGTACCTAAGAATTTTAATACACCTTCAATTTGGTCTTTTTGTGATTTTACATTTTGAAATCATGTATAAGATAATTCGATTTTTATTGAAACATAATAGGTATTTATATATTAGATCGCCTATCATTAATTAAATATACTTTTTCTAAATCCTGAATTTTTCTTTATCGTCTGGTTGATGGTGACGTCACGGTCGGTTTACGGCACACATCAGCAGTTCGATTATTATTATTAAAATATAAAGTACTCAAATCACGCCATATAAACTGATTATTTAAAAACTATACTTTAGTACTTACGTGTTACAGTGTTACTTTGTGGTATTAACTAGGGAACTAGTGGAAAATACCTTAGAGGAAAAAATACAATACGTAGTACGAAGTACTTACCATTTTTACCTGCCTGCCTGTCTGTCTGCCACTGCCACTATCCTGAATTTCTGACTTTTATCAGTTTTTATTAATATTATAAATACGAAAGTGTGTTTGTTTATTAGTTTGTTGGTTTGCCCTAATTTCACGCAGCAACAGAAACGAATCGACGTGTTTTTTTCATTAGAGATATTTTATAACATAGGGCACACTTTATACCGAAAAAATTAGAATAATAGAAGTCGCAGAAAACAGACGGTAAATATATGTATATATATATATACGAGTATGTATATACATTAAGAACTCGACACCTACATAGCGTTGACAGTGACATGTAGTCATTATCCAAGAAAATTTAGTGACAGCCGCAGCCGCCAACATTTCCGTAAATTAACAGTTTGTATTCTTTTAGCATAAGTGTACCTAAAGACAGCGTAAAATCCAATATTAGTGAAACGAAAATGCGTCAACTCTTCAAATATTTAAAAGGAATACTTGTCTCAATTTTTCATCGGCTTCTATAAATAATATTAAAACCAGGATGAGAACTGAAGGGCGAAATATTAAAATAACTTCCATCCCACAAGTGGGACAAAGACATTGTATGCATTCATAACGGACGATGTTTACTCTGGTTATATACAAAATGGACGGTAAATTGTGTTATAATTATTCAACATAGCACTTCACAAGAGTTGCGTTTCCTCTGTGACGCTAGTACTGAGCGTTTTGACTTCTGTTACAAAAGTATTTATCTCACCATTAACTGATTGAAACTCCACGCATTCGAATTATAAATTCATTACCAATATATAGCAAACTGCGACTATTTTGGAAAGCAGTTCAGCTTGTAACAATACACAACCCGATAATACAATCGTCAACAAAGACAAATTATCAATACTCCTATCCGTCCCCCCCTCCACCATTGTCCACCTAACATTGAATGCAGTGAAGTGTCTAATCGTCTAATCCTTCGGGGAATTCAGACGTGGCAAATAGTATTAATGGCAGTGGTCTTTCTATAAATCTATATTCTATAAATACCCTTTGGATACCGATCGATGGCAGGCGGCATTCCACCCCCAGCGTCCACTTGACGCCTTGAGTTTGCATACAATGACAATGTCGAGTGCCGATGTAGGTAACTAAGCACTTCAATGAAATCGGTTTCTATTTTGAGCATTCATTGTGATTTCATTAATGAATTCGATTATTTTAGTATTTTCATCTTCAACAGCGAATCAATTAAAATCAAAATCATTCAATTCGTCATTCAATGTAATCCTTTCATATCAAGGTCGCTTCCTGTGTAAGGAATTGAAATTAATAATTGAGATTACATTCCTACTCTCCTCCATCAGCAATTCACTATCAGCAATAATATTCTCTGCAATTCATGTTCACGAGTGTTCATTACAAAAAAAAACAGCTATAAATATCTACGTCACATGTCATATACTGCTCTTTTTCCGGTTGGTCTATCAAAATGAGACAATATAGAGTGCACCTTTTTTTGTGGTCGGTGGGAGGCAAAAAATGTTCCTTACGCATTCCGAAGTCCGAGGACGTACGGTTATGTGGGGCTCGTACCCACTGAAAACATCTCCCCTCTGCGTGTTCCTCGCACGGTATCAGACGGGGCCAGGTACTGCTATCGCGCTTCGCAGCCCCGTCTAGAGCCTGCCTGTAGGCCCTCTCAAATAGAGAGTTTAGACATTATTAATCTATCTAGATCTAGATAGATCTAAATTCTAGATTATTAAATATATACATTAAGCTCTAAATGTCATGACCGACACACTTTATTTACATAATTTTATTATTCTAACATTAAGACAATTACTTAACTAAGTAATTATAATTGCAAATGAGTGTGTTCTTGACCTTAAGAAACTTTATTGTAATTATTGTTGGTGTAAGTAAGTACCTACCTACTGTTTATGGAACTTAACTTTTTCTTAAGTACCTTATACATCTTTGGATGTATGGGCATACTCGCTAATCTGCTATCTCGCTCGCACATTGAAGATATAAAATCGATGAATATAGTTATGAAAAATCGCAACAAACCAAGTTATGGAGAATGAAGAATGACATTCAATATCTGAATGTTTTACCTGAACCTCTGTAATTAGATTTTTAGGTTCTAAGTAAGAAACAGTATTACTAACTTAATTATACTTATTATGTCAAATTATCTCGTCCGTAATAATGTATGAAGAAATATTTCTTCATTGTATGTATATTCCCAGTTGTGTCATTTCAGCCCACGCTCTAAGTGTTCATTTCGGTCCCTCGCATTATATTTCCCATACTCTTATATTGCCCACTCACAGCTATTTATCACATTGTTACCCTGAGAAACCAAACCTTTGCTGAAATTAAACCTCTTTGTATTCTATCGAAACAATACTTCGACAAAGCTTAAAACAATAGCACTTTATTAAAGAAGAATGCTTACAAAAATAGAAATTAAATTAAATTGTAACCCGTTACCAAAAAGACTACGCTCCTTTTAAAATAAAAGGCTCTAAAGCTTAACATTTTTTACCCTCGGTGCAAAAAGAAGAATATTATAATATTATAAGTTTGACGAATCTGTAGCTTCCAAACGTATGAACTGTTTTTAATTTAGTTTTTTTTTTAAATATAACTTGATTGAGAGTGTTCTTATCTAAAAAAAAAATTATAGTTACATAAATCATTATTTTTCTAGGTTAAGTAGGTATTACTAACGAAAAGTAGTAAACTTTCTCAACTTAGTCTCACGCCTTGGGGAGTAGACAGAGGTGTATGCAGTACACCCACCGGCTCGTTTCGCTGGCTATGTCCCATAATATGAAATGCGCGACCTTGCCATTAACCGGATACAATTCCAGTCTCCGTGCTGCTACTGAGAATTTCCTAATGGAAAAACTCAATAACACTTTGCCCGACCCGTGGATCGAACCCAGGACCTCAGCAGTCACGCTTGCCACCACTAGACCAACGAGGCACTCAACTAAACATAAACTTTCTCATATTTCCAATTATACTTTTAATGTATCTTATTCAAGGCTTTCGTCGACATAGACATGGCCTACGTAGAGAGAGATTCAATTAATATTGATATCATATTGACATGTGAATGATCTTGAAAATTGGGTAGGTGTTAGCGACATAGCAATCCAGTTACGATTTATTAAGGTGAGTACAAACTAAATAACATAACATAACAGGTACATAACAAGTAAATAGCTTATTTAACCAATAAAACAAAGTTATTTACCATGAATTGATATTACAGACAAAATTATTATTATTAAATTATTAGTAATTATGTTAAAAACTTAAACTATTAATAAGTGCAAAAATAAATTAGGCTCCAACTATTATTATTATTATTCCATTTATTCATTTATAAAACATATAAAATACATTTTTAAATATATATAAAAAAAAAAATACATTTAAAAATATAAAATATAGTAGCCCACCGGTATCGGGAACAGGGTCCAAGCTATCGGCGGTTAGGGGTCCAGAGAGAGAAACCTCCTCACTATTCGCGCCGTGTCCAGCAACACTGCCTTCTGCGCCAGGCTCCCCCAATCAATTATTATTATTATGAGCCAAACATTTCCCACTGCAGGGCAAAGGCCTCCCTTCCCTCCTTCCACTTCTCTCTGTTCAAAGCTTTAGTAGGCCAATCCTCCAAATGAGTGTCCAGCTCATCCCGCCATCTTTTTCTGGGCCTGCCGCTCCAACTATTAGGTAAATTAAAAAATTGGAACAGAATTTATATGAAATTTTCTGTTAGGTAACTTAACAGAAACTTACCAGTAACCTGTGAAACAGGCTCTATTGTTGTTTCATAAAAAAATGTATTGTTATGTTAAATGTAGATAGACTGTTAATGTTCCAATGTTATATAACAATACCAAATAATGTAGACTTGTTATAAAACGAAAGTTAACATATAACATGTTATATAATCTGGACTCACCTTTACTTTACATCTTTATTAAATTTACAACACGAACGACGTATGTAACAAATCATATAAAAAATGTAAACATAAAAATATTTACGACGACGAAACGCTGCGTCGCTAACAACACTGGATAATTCCATTCCATCTTATTCAGATTCCAATATTCCGCGCAAAAACATGGTCAAACAACAATCTTTATTAGTTTACGAAGAAATTCACGCGCGCTCGTTCCTTAAACAATAAATAAGCGAATGTGGATATCCTGGATACGTTGACGTTAATGGCTCGAGGGACTCACGCAATCTGTTCGTTATCGGAACCGTGTTAAACTGAACCAAGATTGCGTGTAAGGTGAACTATGTTACGACTCCGCCGTCACTATCGAGGCTAAGACTTGAACCAATTTATGTTAGTGAGCCAAAGTGTCTCCAATATTGACCTCCTTTGATTTTATTGCTATTGTAATTTTATCAAATTAGCCGATAACGTAGTAGAAAACTTGTTAACCTAGTTGGTGTCACAGTAGTATTTATCCGCTTTTCCTTTATCTAGAGATATTTTGCTTTAATTGTTTTTCTTAACTACGTTAGTTAGCTGGAAAATATCATCAATAAAATAAATAGCTTGTTGCTGCAATATCATAATACATAATTTAAAAACATTAAAAAGCAACAACTCTTATTTATCTCGAAGATACTGATTTCGTAGATGTTAAGTCTACGTTTATCGCTACGGGCTACGAAGGCTCTACGGCTACGCGCTACGGCTACGCGACGGTGACAGTGGATTTACACAAAATTTTAACTTGTACAACCGGCCAAGGGCGAGTCGGGCGTGCGTTAACGGGGTTTATAAAATGGTAATTAGTTTAGAATTTCGAATAACCTACTTTGTTTGTGACCTTCATACTAGATAGCAAATTTATTCATTGTTAAACTTCGAAATATTTGTAATTGCGTCGTGGAAATGAACGGTATATACCAGGGGTATGACTATGCAAACTACGTGAATGACGATTTTTTAGTAACATTGTAACATATAGGTACCTATCCCTTTTTTACTAGAGAAAATTTAGAGACGGGTATTACCTTAGAGTATATAAGAAAAAAATAGAGCAACCCTATAGAAGTATGAACCGTGAGCACGGGTATGAACAACGCGGCCGCGACACGAGCTCCGTTTGCGATCATACCTCGATCGACTGCGGTTCAACTAGGCTCCACGAGCGAAAAAGTTACATTTTAGCTTATATCATGGTTAACTGCTGAGTAAAATTTTGAAAAACGTCTAGAAAACTTAATTTGAAAAAAGTGACATTTTAACATTTCTATGGCGAGACCTGCTTTCGCTCCGCACAAGGCAATGTGGTTGACGTTATCACTCTATATTTTCTTGAATACTCTATACATATTACATAATACATATTGCCTCACTTTAACTTGCGTGTACTGGTACATGGTGTCAAAAAATCAAAGAAAGCGTTTTCTCTAATTGGAATTTGTGAAAAAAAAACATTATTTCACAGAGTAATTTAGAAACAAAAACAAATCAAAAGTTGTAAAGCTATAGGTTACAATCTAGAAGTTACACAATCACAAAAAATGAAATACCTATAGTTAAAACATGGAAAACATCTATGATTTTATCAAACGTCAAAATTTTTTATCTGTGATCACATTCTTTTGATGAATACCAAACATAAAAAATGCGTGGTAGTTGAGAGCGCTGAGATCAGAGTACAAATTAAAATCTTTTTGACTAAACTTTTATCCCCGCCTACGCCTGTACAATAATCTAAAGGGTACGTAATTATTTCAAAAACTTACGCATTTATGCGTCGATTGACTGACAATTTGATAAGGTCAGCTGTCTGTATCTATAAATACAAATGTCTATTATAACAATTATACTAACTGCGCTGAAATTTTTACCTCCAGCTGTAGGTAGAGACTTTGTATAATATTGATAACGTATCTAATAAACAGTAAACAACAGCCCTATAGTGTGCGATTGCTGTTGGCAAGCATGCACTTGTATCAACAAACAGAATACCTACAGACTACATGTTGTCTGTTGACATTTCTTACACAATTGTCCAGCATATAAATCCTTGTAGGTCTATCAATATTGTCGATTTGGAAAAATTCTCGCCATTCCATACAAAACAATTGCATCTTCAAAACTATTACGAATATATACCACGCATTGTTTATTGAGATAAATTTCAAATAAATACGTGTTATACATAACCTACATGATAAACTATGATGTAGTCTACGATGAAGCACACCTACATCTCAAACAAGAGGATGCAAGTAGGTTTCATTAAATATCATGCCGGAAAAACATACTTTGTCCGGTGCGAGATAACCAACCACGGCCGAAGACTCCCACTACAAGAAGCTTGTTGTTGCAGCAATGTTGATCGATGCTAGTTTTTGACCTTTTTCCCAACAGTATTCGACTTATCGACATGTAGTATCGCTGACACAAACGGTGCACCACTTTGCGATCAAAATGCTTTGAACGATGCTACGTGCGTAGGAGCGGGGCTAGCGCTACGTTCGGACGCCGGGTGCAAGCGATTCTAACCTTATGAGTGGTGCATCGGCTTTGTCCACGATAGTACTCGGAGAAGCGAGTGCTGTTTCCCGACACCACACAGTGTCATAACCACATATTACTTCAAAATTGTCACATATATTTATATGACAAGCAACTTACAGCGAAATAAATTTAAAAACACTTCATTTCCTATAATGTTATTCTATTTACTACATAAATTCCGCTTAATCTCCATACGGTTTTATTATAATGCGAGTAAACAAAACAAGCGGCACGTGGCCGAGTGTCGGGTGGAACGCGGCGCCGCCGATACACTCACAACAGTTTCCCGGAACCGGCGCTATATCGCGTCGCACTTGACTCATGCAACTAGTGATCTTGAAAAGCTCTTACATGCCAATACTGTTGTCTCATTATAAAGATTCTCGAAACTTGTATTTGTTCCCATCATTTGACATTATCACTCAACCCACGGTCATAGCAGAATCCGTTATCACAGTTTACTTTTACGCCTACGTTGTAAAGAAAATGTCGATGGTTTCTGTGTTTTCCTAAATCAACAACCAAAATACGAATTTAAATGTATTTTTGAAATAAGCCCACATAATAATAATGAATTAGATAACAATCAACTTGCAAAACTATGATGTATTATACTAAAAGTACTATAAAATCAATATTCATAAATAATTTTTACACAAAACTAATTGAATCCTTTTATAAAGGAAATTATTTATGGATGTAGGTACTAGTACTGGACAGAGTGGGAGAGCAACATTACAGCTTCCAATATTGTTCCCTTGAGTACTTATGTAATATTTTTTCATGAAGTTACGTGAACGTCTTGCCAGCCTTGCAAGCTTTACGTAATATTCTAATCATAGCGGCTAGTTTAATTAAATATCCATTATTAAGTACTTTCTTTGTTTAGTATTGATTTTATGTGGTAACAAACAAACTATGTTTTAACTACCTATTATATAAATACACCTGTTTAAGTTTATTTATATTCTTTCGCGCAAATTAAGCTGAATATTTTCTACCTAATAAAGTGACAATACAATTGCCTCAGTGTCTTTCTCTCTGGTTTTTTTTTTTTCATATATCCAAAGTCCAAATTTATCATCCTGTTTCTTTTTGCGGTTTTTAAAAGATTTTTGCTACGTAATTTCATTCATGAAACCATATTATTATAGTTGTACGTCATTATTAAATGAATATTCCGAGGAAAAGTACGTAAACGTTTTGAATGTACGTCGTACACTGAAACGAATAAATAAACTTGTAATTATATATCAAACGGATGCCTCGGTCGTTACAGGCAAGAATATTGGCGACCGGCGACACATCTTTGAAAATTGTATAACTTTGTGGTCATATTTTAATTTAGTATATATCTATATTTCATTTAATTTAATTTAGTATACTGCACTATATACTATACACTACACTATTATACTGTACTGTGTATGTATACATATAGTAGTAGATAAATAACTAATAATAAAAAAAAATACGATCATCGTATAAAAAAACACTTAACAAAAAAAAACCGGAATTCTTAAAGCCTATAAAAATACAAACAGATGAAAAAAAAGGTTTTAAAATAAGGACATTATAATGGTAGGAAACTTACCGCGCCTCTGAAACAAATAAACGAGACGAGATAATCGAGACTGTTATTATTCCAAATATTTTACATATTAATAAACAACATATCATACTTTACTTACAAAACGAACTTGAAAAGGGAGTTGTCAGTGGTATGCATTTGATCAAACTGGTTTAAACTTAAACATTCATAATTTTTCGCAGCACAGATTCCTTTAAAAGAATTTCAAAAAATTATAATAGTCATCATAAGGTTTCATTAAAACGTTAGCTAAAGTACTTCAAGCCTGGAAACATACATTTATTGTTATTGTACAAAGAATAGATCTTTAATCGAGGTCTTTATACCAATATAACAAAAGTTTTATCCGACCGCGCCAGGGTCTAGAGGACAATTACGCTTTGAAATCCTTGACTAAAATATTAATACAAGTGAAACAATAAAGCTACAAGTGACCTCATGTTCCTGTCCGTTTAACTTACTTTCTTATTGTGTCTTTAGATGGAGTATTTGCTAAGGATTTGCCATGTGCTTTGTAATTGTTAATAATTCAATCATCAAAATTTTATAAGTAGGCATTCTTGTTGTATTTTAAAGAGTGGTACTAGCAATTTTCGCTGATTCATTTTTTTATGTAAATAATACGTTGAATGAAAAAAGCGACAACTGCGACTTATTTTAGAGGTATTTACAGTGTATATTATTGAATTAAGTCACTTGAAGCCTTTATTGGTGGGCGTGTGCACTCACAAACTTATACAACATGCTCAAACAAGGCCTTACGAACTGTTGCTGACGTAAAATTCCCTCTAGTAAACTTTGCCGTCTCCCTAGTTTACATAAAGCAACAATATTAACAACACCTAACACTTTGATATGCCGTCAAACGCAGCACCGGCACCGAGGGGAACTATGATCGCTTTTTGTTTCTTTTTCGCAGCTCAATACAAAATATTTGTAGTTACACCTATACTGCGCCTAATTTCATAGATTAAGACAACAAATGTTTAACATGATCATGAGTCATCGATACTTGACATGAAGATACATGTGCCAATAACAATAAAAATCGTTCGGGAAATCCGATGTTAGATGTATAGCACAATGTATCCTTGAACTGGTTTCATTTTATGTGCGAAAGTCTTGTGATAGCATTCAGACTACTTATTGAATAATTTAGTGTGAATCGATTTATTATCCAATACATAATATATATTTGTTAATTGCGTTTTAAAAACAAGCGCTAGATTTTTGCATTTCGTTTTGCACTGCGAAAAATATCCCTGAATACTGCGCAGTTTGTTGCACGAGGTATAAATTGATAGAGTTATGAATTGATAAATCCGCACGACATACTTACATGCTCGTGAAAATAGTTTTATACCTATCACCCTAATTGATTTGTAAAGCTAATTCAGTTTCCTTGTTTACAATTATTTTATAGATTGAAGTTTTATACTCCCATAAATTTTCATTTTTTAATTTATTGTTCACATCAGTTAGCATTAACACCGTTACTTGTTAAAATGGTCGTTCGCTATCGAGAACATAGGTACCTACATAAATTTATAATGTAATAAATTCTACCTAGCTTGAACAAGTTTTACGATATGTGAAAAATAATCTAGTTCTCTCCAATTCAATTATTTTCCTGTTGTATATAATGTATACGAATGTTGATCTCTTTATTCAACTGAAAATAAAACTGAAATTAGAAACAGCTTTATCCTGC
The DNA here is from genome assembly GCA_936450705.2 of Protodeltote pygarga. Taxonomy (NCBI): domain Eukaryota; kingdom Metazoa; phylum Arthropoda; class Insecta; order Lepidoptera; family Noctuidae; genus Protodeltote; species Protodeltote pygarga. The sequence goes on along the minus strand of OW388250.2, from coordinate 12,423,065 downwards.
TCTAATTAATACATTAATAAGCTCAAAGCAACCGTATACGGCTTTGAACACGTACGGGATATGAGTAAGGAGTCGTTAAGCCGTCAGATTAAAGAATTTGGTCAACTGTCACAGATGCAGGCGAGGAGATCAACGCTCTCATTGTGTCGGCATAAGGCAGTGACAGAGAAAATTAGGCTCTGAATTCCACTGATATTTTTGCATGAAGAAAGTGCGGAGGGCGGGCGGCGTTGCTAGCTACCTACGTATATATAGGATGACACGGCTGCGCGCCGCCCAGTCGCATGTAGTCGCTCTACCGCGCTCCACGTCGCTTTTAACTACGGTTATTCTTCAGCATTTTTTGATTCTATAAGAATTTATTTTGCTATTTCATGGACTAAATAACAGTGCATTAAAAGACATTTAGTGTTGTGTAAAGACTCCTTATTATTTGGCTGTGTGGTGTATCGCCGGCCATTCTGCTGACCTGTAGCTGTTTGGCCGCCCGGGACGCCAATACATTGGATCAGGTGAGCTTTCATTCAAGTTCTGTCACCTTCATGTAAAAGAAACGTTTCTTAGTAATCGCGTACGTTTCAGTAAAATATTTATTCACAATGCATCGATTTTTACCAAGAATACTTCATTCATTTTATTTATTACATTGCATGCATGTAGTATCAATTTTTAGGTAAGTAATTTGTTTATCATCATTTCTCTCCTGATCTACGTTTTGTTTATGGTTACTTTCACTACATAGAGTTTATTAACATTTTTGATCATTAGTACTTTGAGCTTTCGGATATCTAATGCATTTGTAATGTATTGAATAAATTTGCCACGATGCCAATGAAAGCACTCTAAGATTCATTTAGTTATTATCTAGATTTATGAGCTTTTTAAAAAGGAATATAATATAATATATTTAAACTACTGGATTAAACGATATTACAAACGTGGGGCAGACAGATACAATATTTCGTTTATATCATAATCGTAAGTGCGGCTACTGAATGTGGCTCTGAATTTTAAAAACCGTTTTTAATTATACCGTCTGGACATTCTTAAAAGCTGTCTAGAGTTTGGATTAGCTATTGTTTGTCAAACGACTCACTTTAAACAATGAAATATTCATAACGCTACCATTTAGGTGACTTGATGAAGACTTCAAGATGAACATAGGCCCACCGAACTTTTGGCGTCGACAACGAGAATCAATCAAGAAAACAATCTTCTTTATTTTTAAGAGCTACACTCTTATCGGTGGAGCAATCACCACTTTATTCTCCGCTTATCTTCTAAGCTCGAAAAGGAGTTATTTATGACAAGAAAAAGAGAAAGTGGGATTCGCCTCGTATCAAGAGTACTAATTGTTGATTTTGTTACGCTTAAACATTATTAATAATTTAATGAGTATTCTTCTTCTCTTAAAATCAAAATGTGAGCTCTCTACTAAGCCCAGTTCACTGCTGGAGGTAGGCTTACTAGCCGTGTCACAATTAGATTAGGTAGTCAGGTCCGATAGTTAGGTTAACTAGTTAGATGAGATATCGATTAAGCATTCTGTTTATTATTAATACCAGCAACGTTTTCCAATAAATTTCAATTTAATTTATAATTCTCCGGCATCAATTTATACCGTACGTGGAATTATACTGTGTCTATCATACAGGCTTTCGCATTACTGAGAAATAATTTCATTACCTGCAAAGAGCTTTGAAATTATTTTTCAGCTTCAGTGCGCAATGCAATTTATTTGTCTCCGATGGAATACTACACTTTGTACATTTATGTTTATATGAAATACATTTATTTTATACGTCTTTTTATTATTATTGAATAAAACGAGCACGTTGAAATATTGCTCCATACCTTGTTCGAATGCTGATTAAATAAGTTTTCTCATAATATTTTTAGAGAAAGAAATAAAATGTTTCATTACTTTTGTGAAATATTTCTACTTAAAATATCAATTCCCTTCTGCTAATCGGTCGTGGTGGCGCATTAGTTACGGACCCGCTTTGCATGCACGTGGGTGTAGGTTCGGACCTGGCATAAACCTATGGGACTTTTTCAATGCCTTAATATGAACTTTCTTAGTTAATGTAAAACACCACTGACTACGTTAAAGAAAAAACATCGAGAGTAAACCTGAACTTAATAGTCGGAAATCGCCAACACGCAGTAAGCTGGCGTGGGATTAATACTAAATCCTTATTTGTATGAGAGAGGCCTTTACCCTGCAGTGGGACAGTTACAAGCTGGGTTATTTAATTTAGTTATTATTTCTGCTAATGCAGACTATAAGAATTCAATGTTTACTAATTTATTGTTAGCAAGATACGTTATGAACTGTAGGTCCATTATGTAGAATTTTTAAATGTTAATCAAAATAACATTTAAAAATTTAGATTAATAGAAAGGTTTTAAAGTCCTAAAATAACATAATATCCGTAAACATTGTAAATCCTAAAACAAAACACAGTACGTAGGTATTACACGTGGAGGATTTTTATACGATTACACAATTAACACGTGTACAAAATTTCTCTTAATTAATCAAACTCGGGCGTTTGCCTCTCAATGTGAAATGTCCAGTTTATTTCCCGGCTTTTAATTGCCTCGTCATAACATAACCTTGAAAAAAGAGTAATAAAGTCAATTACCAAAACATATTACGTACAAACAGTTGCTATCCAATTTGTGGAACACAGGAACCATATATCCTCATTGTATGTAAACTCGTACTAAATAAACCCGTCCACTTCAAAAGACGCGTGAACGTAGTAATTTTCCCTTACATTTCTCTTTACATGTAAAGGGTGCTTTTCTACAGCTGTCATCTCATTTCCTCGGGTCAAAGTCGGCTTAATAAAGAGTAGTGGACATACAAAGTACATCCGACCGAGCTTTACTCATACCCGAGGTCGACATTGCCAAGTATTTAGAATACTCCGACACTCTCCTTTATACGTTTCTTGCTGAAAATAATTTTAGTCCAACTTTACGTAGGTATACTCGACGATAAATATTTTGCATGTCCAACTAACGTCATCGTCTACTATCGCTCATTTTCTCGTGAGTGGTTTACCACTAATAAATCTTTGTGAAAAAATTTCTGATGTTATGCATAAAAAATATGAGCTCGTAATGAGTTAAAACGTACATACACTAATAATTTCCATACATTTCTATAAATGTAAGGAAATGATATCATTTATAAATGTTAACAAAATCCTCCAACAATAGCGTAGCGCTCCAACTGTTAGCACTTATACTTGACCCAGTAATGTGTATCTTTACTGAAAATTGTAATAGCTGTAAAGATCGGTTGCAAAACCGATAGCGTTAAACACAAATTAACACACAAAAATTCAATGTTAACTGAATCAGGCACACACAACAAAAATAACAAATAATGTTTAACATCTCATTATGATATGTTTGTTGAACTTGGCCCATTTTAGTTTTAACCCAGTTATGAATGTTGCACAATGTTTGGCTGACTTGCATACGTTACAGTTAAAATATAAATTGGGATAATGAGAAGTTTCAGGTAGCTTTGAATCCGATCAATCGTTTGTATTGTCCTTCGCCTACATAGACTTTATAAACGATTGCAGTACCTACAGTTTCAAATAAAGAAATATCTGATGCAGCAGTTCCATCTGAAAGCTTTAAGGTAATTAGCTATCTCGCTCGCTCATTGAAGATATAAAATCAATGAATATAGTTATGACCAATCGCAAGAAACCAAATTTTGGAGAACAACGTTACAAAATTTTAGCAAAAATTTCAGCTTGATCGGAATAAGCTTATAAACATAAAAATGGCATAAATAAAAATTCATTTGAAGCCAGCTGTTAAAGCTTATTCCGATCAAACTGATATTTATGCTGAACCTTGGTAATGTCATTCTTCATAACTTAGTATGTTGCGATTTTTCATAACTACATTCATTGATTTTATATTTTCAGTGTGCAAGCGAGATAGCAGATTAGCGAGTATTCACGCCTTAACGGAAGATTCGGATTTGAGAAGTAAATCCGGAATGATTCAGGCACGCTTCCACCCAGTTAGATACGCGTGGTAACATACATGTTTACTTTATGATAAATTATTCACGTTTGTTCGCGAAGCACGTGAATTCAACAGATTTTTCCACAACACAAATAGATAAGCTGTGTTAGCACAAGTCGTTACATTGTTTTACTGAAAGTTTAAATACTAAACTTTAAATCCTACACAGTAACTCTTGAAAGCTTATCGATTTTAACTGTTTTAAGTGCTCATGAAGAATAAGTTTTGTTTTACACTTACATCTTATTTCAACAAGATAAATAAGATAAGATATTTTTAAAACATCATTATTATTGATTCGTTTTGCTTTAGATAAATGATGCACGGGCTTTTAATTTATCATTGATTGATTTGTAACACGCGTTCCATTAAGGAACCCCTTCAGTTACACCAATTACCATAAATAATTAAATGAATATTAGAGTTTATTCGAGAAAAGCTTGAATAGCAACCGATCAGTAACACATCCAACTCGTAATATCAAACTACACGTATCTGGCCATTGGCTACGAATCGGAGCATGAATAATCAACCTTAGTCTCATCAAAATAAGGTTTAAATTATCAGATGAGTTGTCAAGTCAAGTGTGTAAGTTTTCCTACGGTAAAGACCAGGTGTGAACTTTGGCGAGTTATAAACAACTTCGAAACTCTCTTATCGACATACCGTAGGAACATTTCGGACGTAAATTCTTAAGTATTGGTGCAGGCGGAATTAGTGATACGCCGCAATTCCATGCTAAAAGATTATACATACCACGTGTACATTTTCCGTGAAGTATTTTCGTACACTACACACGTACATTGCGAGATATACGGCTAGAATATATTTTTACCAGTATTTGTCTACATCCTTTTCATTTAGATACAAAAGTATTTACGTTTACAAACATGTTTTATTAATATTAATATTGTATTGATTAAATATGCTAGCAGTGCGAATCCGCCGGGCGGCATTAAATGATGAAGTTTTCATTGAGTCTGGTTTAGTACGATTAGTAATTTTAAACTAAAAGTGTGGGTAGATTGGTACGGAAAATTTCCTACATTATTTGTTTCAGTACCTATCGTATCGCAAGCCACTGAGCAGTAAAACAAACATCAATACCCTGTGCAATAAAACTGACACTTAATCAACAAACTTGTTGATTAACGCGCAGGTTATACATAATGCATGAGAAAATTAACAATTTTCACGATAGGTACGCACTAATGATTATAGAAATAGTACCTACGTATTATATTGTTTGGATACCTTCCATATATTGTAAGGTACCTTTTATAATAGCTGTTACGAGCGGTCACTAACTTGAATGAATTATATTGAAATAGATACTAATACTTATTCCTTATTTCAAAAAGAGCCAAACAATTTCTAAAAAGCTTTTAATATCTAAATTCCATGAGTGACACCACTTTAATAATACTATTAGAGGTTTCTCTAGGATAAATTCATCTCACAGGTACAGTACAGAGTAACCGATGACCCGGTCACGGGTCGATGCGGGTCACGGGGACTTACTTAGACCCTACTCCGATACTCTAGACAAAGAACGTGTAGATAGACGATAATGTGCGATAATGTTTATATTTAAAGTCAGGTGGATTCGTGGTCAAACAAATTTTACACGCTTTTTATTACAAAAAAACTCCAAAAGCTTGTTGGCCCGTGTCTCACGTGAGCCTTCGTACCTATAAAAGAAAGCCAAATTAATATTGTAAACCATACAAAATACGAGTAAGTTGAATCAGAAAAAAAATACCTGTTAATTTTTGAGGTCTCGGACATCCTAGTTACTAAGCAAACTTTTATCTACGTATACCTGTTTATACAAAGTTGAACGTTCTGAATATTTTCCTTATTTTTTCAGTTCGATGATCGACCTTTAATGACTTGTGTGCGACGGCATTTCATCGGTAGCAAAATTTGTCTTCAAACACACAAAAATAAAATTGTTTAGTAAAAATATGATAGACGGGTGGGCAGGCGCACATTTGTGACAAAAGTTCTTAGATCTAAGAGTGCGCGGACGGGAAAAGTCACCTATTCGTCGCGAAACTACGCACACCCTCATAATAATATACGTAAAACTCGTTGATGGATGACCGACAATGTTAAAGAGACAGATATTTAAAAGATTGTAAACAAGAGATTAAACCAACAGTGTACACGATATAAAGCGCAATCTTAAAACACGCTTAAGGACTTAGAAAAGATCTAAATGCTCTCAAATTCTCGAGCAATTTAATTAAACCATAACTTTGAAGCTTACTCGTTTTAGATGGTCATGAAACGTATGCAGCTATATTGCTAAAACACCATGTTTGTTGATCCCCATGTAACGACTTAGATGTCATTGACCTCGTGAAAATAGACTCCAGACATTCAAACAGTGATTGTTGATCCCAGATCGTCTAAATAATTGTTGTAGGTAATTGTATAAAGTCCCTTTAATTGGCTTCAGTGTTTACACTTTTTAGCAAAAGACATATTAAACCTTCGTGTAGGTAACCAGAAATTACAGTACTTCAGACTTATTCAATCAAATGTCTGGTTAATGTAAACTTTACAATCAAAAGCATCATAGGCGTCTAAGCTAACAATAAATTATGATGCAAATGTTGTATAGCTGGAAGTATAAACACCTCAAAAATTGAATTTAAATTAGAAAACTTTTAATTAAAATATAATACCATTTACATTTACAAAAAATTACAGCGCCAAAACTTCGTTACAAAAGTGAGATTATCTCGAAAAATATACTAAAATATATTCATCAACTCGGTCATGACAATACCTACTAGTTAAGAGAAAACACATTTTTTATGAAAATCCCCGACTTGCTTTTGACATTATCTCGTCTGATGGACAGTTAGATATGCGTCGACTGTCTAGCCCAGACCATACTTGTTATAACGCAACATGATTATATAAAGCATATTATTTTCACAAATGCTAAACAATCAAAATTTTAATAATCTATTTACTTTATTCTCGTACTATATTCCCGTCCCACAGGTGTCGTAAGAAGCAACAAAGATACGGAGGATGGCCAACCCGCTTGCCCAGCGTGGCGATTATGGACAAATTCTTCAGTGAGCACACAAAAGAGGCCTGATACGGGCTGATGATGATGAGACCAGACAAAAAGCAAAAAGGTCCATTTGCAGACTAACAAACAGATGGATCGAAGATATTAGTGGCACATTCTCTAACATTCCTTACATACCCTTTCTTACTTGCCAAGTACTTTAGTACTTACCGAGAATGAGTACAATGAATAAATTTGAGTCATGAACTGAGGTGTTTGTGCTTCAAAACTCGTTCACTAGGTTTATTATCCCGGTTTTTGTTGTTCTTGTCTGATGTACCACGAAGTGGCCAATCAAATCGCTAAAACAATTGTTTAGCTTTGTTCAAGAAACAAGTAATCTATACATTCTTTTACGATCTGAAATTGGGGCTATTTGTAATTAGTTTCAGAAATACACGGGATACTAAAACGTAGGCGCGTAAATTTTTCATTGCATTAATTACTACCAAGAAATTGTGTAGTTGCCTAAACCAATTACGTAACTACCTACTTTAGTGAATGTTAACACATCAGTATATTGTAGAGATCGTTCTTTTGTGGTTTTGTACAAGGATACAGCCTTTATATATCAATCTATCTCAATCTCTAGTTATATTGCGCTATAGCTATTCATCATAGTCGATCGGCGTCACTGTCAACAGAACTGGAGTAGAGTCCTTGTCAGACAACCTTCAAACGGTGAAATTAATAGTCGTGATCGGTGATTTGTCCCAAGGCTATGTCCTTTCGGCAGTCCCGCGGGTGGTCGCGAGACCTTCATGATATTGATACTGTACGTGAACCATTTAGCGGTGAAGGTCGCGCGACCACACTTTACATCAAGGACCTTTTCGTAAATAAATTATGTAGGCGTTCGTTGCAAGGACTTTTGATTTATGACTTAACGCTATTACGGATATAAGGTAAATATTTTCGTTAAATAAAAGATGCAGAGACAACGGTTTAACTATGCATTTTCTCAAATTACTACGTATGTTTGGGGAACTATTAATCCTTGTAACGCATAGAGAACGTGGTATTTTTGCATACCATCCCTCCCTTACAATATCTTTGCATCCCACGCTCTGTAAGTCTGCAGCCTATCGCCCACTTCCAGCCAGCACGCCCACTAAAACCACTAGCTAAATTTACTACCCACGTTTTGACTTTGTGCAATGTAATAAATATATTAAAATAGTAAATATTTAATGTGGGAATATCCTATAGAATATCCGGACAAATCCTTTACAAGAAGGTTAAAAGGATTTGTTTATTAATAGTTTTCACAACTGTGACTCTGTACAACAGTACAACTCTGTGAACAGTATATAAAACTGTTTTTTAAACATGGCTGGAGCACAGACTTGTTTAGTAAACCTTATTTTTTTATTATCTAACCTTTTGAATAAAGTGAATTTATTGACAAAAGGCGCATAATAACTACCATATAAAATCCAAGTTACAAACATTAAAGTCCAATATATTAACGTAGTTAAAAAATATTTCAATAACTGTCCTGTAGGTGCAAACAAAATCGCATCACTGATATAAATTTTCCATAGCGTTCAGTAATAGATAGAGATACAAAACACTCGCCCACGTAACACAGGTTTCGATAAAATCCATAACAAACTGAGTAAAAATACTTATACCATTTTTATGACGAAAGCCGACTTGTATCTATGTGATGTAACCGAATTAATTATCACTAGTAAATACGCTTGAAAATAATAGCCAATTAACTGCCAATTAGTCAAATAATCACCAATTAAATCAAACTTTTTATTTCTATTGAAATTTCGCTTTGCTTTTTTTAGCTCAAATGAATCAGTTATATATTTTTAACATGGTTTAAAAATAAACATCTCCTGCAACTTTATACATTTAAATATTATTTTTTCCCATTGAAATTATTTATGTAACACGGAACGTTATATTAAAACTTGATATTTCTTTTGGCAGCAAGACGCGACTGAATGATATTATTCGGCGCCAAACGTAAATAAAAATGGCGGCGTTGTCGCCACTGATACATTAATTCGGGTGAGGTATTGTATGAAAAATATAGAATACCACGTTTTTTAACCGCGTGGATTCGTATTTTTACGCGGAGCGGCAGACTGTGCCTTTGATATGTTGTTTTACGATATATTTGGAAAATGAAATACGTAGTATACTTTATAATTTAAAACTGATATCAGAAACGCATTTTCCTCAAATTAACAGTGATGAATTTTATTTTAATTATCAGTATTCGCTATGAAATAGATTATATACAAAAAATCCGCTACAACTCACTAAGGATTTCAAAATAAGACAAATAGTTACAGTACCTATAACCTACGATAAAATTATTTTCGACGTTTACAAATACTTGGATATACCTAAAGCTTTTAACTAAAACAATTAAAGTATGCCCTTTATTCCACTACAATAATTGGTTTTTAAAAATATTGGAGGACCGAATCGTGTTACAAAAATTTAACTCGTGACACAATTACTAATGGAAAACAAAATTGTTTTTATAAAGTATTATTTCGTAAACGAGAAAAACTACATAGTAAACAATCGTAGTTTTTAGGCAAAACATCATGATTTAATGAAGTTTACGATAAAATGGTTGGTAATTGAATGCTAAACACCACGATGCCGCTACTACGTCACACCGTTGTTTACAATAAATACTCCTCTGACGTTGATAATATATGCTCAGATAATGCAATCTATATTTATTCACTCAACACAAAAGTGCTACTCAATCCTTAGCAAAATATATGTATAATAACAATGAATATAAAAAAATAAAATATATACATATATTTCTAAAATCTGAATTCGATGAATGTAAAAATAACTCTTTATTTAAATAAGTAGTTTCTTGCCAATTTTTTTAAAAAAGATTTTATTTGCATTCGACGGGGTTATATAATTTATCTACTAAAATATACCTAAATAAAAATTGCGTATCAAAAGCTTTCTTATAAATTTATGTAATACCTAAACATTTTTGTTTTGATATCAGTATTGTTGTCAAAACATACAGATTTTCAATGAATACAATCACATTGTTTTGTAGGGTTATTCAACCAGTCGGTGGGCAGCTGCTGACGCATTGCGAGCGTCCATCTATAAATATTTTAGAGCTTATATCTACATGTGTAAGTCGCAATAATGGCATAATTTGTAGCATTTTCTTCGTACATTTTTATTCCTTTCGAAAATAAGTAAGAGGAAAAGGTTACAATTTAGCGAGTTTAATAAATAACAAAAATGGCAAGTCACAATACCAGCTACCTTACTTTTTATGGTAGCTACAATAAAATAAAATGTAGCAAGTCGAGAAAAAGATTGCATTGTAACTAAGTTACAGAAAGTTTTGTCTTTAAAAAATGTCATTGTAATCTGTTTACCTGAACAATTGCAGGGCTAACTGAAAGAGATTCCATAGTAAATCTTGCATGAGATCTAATCTAAACTTGGACTAATATTTGCGACTGACGCGTTCCGTCGGTCATTAGCTAGCGGACGTCATGGTGCAGGCGTCAGTAATGAATGAAACTGAAGCTCGCCAAGTAAACGCCGCGTGAGCTTATAACACCGTGATTTAGCGCTGGAAGCGACTCAACTGGTCGTTAAGACCAATTTGTGGGGTAAAGGTTAGGTCGGGAAGAAAGTGGAAAAACAGGGTTAATTAACTAAAAATCAAGTATTAACTTTCCTATTTGTTCTTAGTTTTATTGTCTCTAGCTGTCTGCTTATCAACCTTTCCTATTTAATTATTTACCTACTCTACAACATTAAAGTTTTCGATACTTGTTTGTAATGTATTTGTTTATTACATTGAAATTTCTATTGTTACAGATAAAGCTTAAAACTTCTAACATGAAAGACGAACGTGCAAGTCTGCCGCGCGTGCGCATCGCCGTCATTGGCAGCTCTCGTGTTGGCAAGTCCGGTGAGTACCACATACATAACATCTTTATGATGAGTTATTAAAACTTATTTTTTAGAACACTTATTTTTGATAGTCTTATCCAATTAATTTTACTGACCCAGATTTGTGTAAGAGCCTGTCAGCATTTGATAGATTTCAACTTTTATGAGCTTTCAAATCGATTTTTATTTAAACTTTCAAATAAGTATTTACTTTTTTTTTTCAATAACTTCCAGCTTTTTATACGTATGAATGTATCACATGTCTTCTGTACAATCGAAACATTAAAAGCAACTATTAATAGTAATAAATAAGTCAGGTTTTGTTAAAAATATTGCGTATCCTATGGGTATAATAAATTTACGAACTTACAATTTTATAATACACAAATATCCAGACCGATACAAATGTCTTTGTCTTTAGATCACACAAATATTTGCTTCATGCGGAGACCGAACCTGCGACAAGCCAATCCCTTAACTACTACGACAAGTATATCGTCCAAAAACCATATTTCTTTATAGAAACTTAAATGCCAAATTATTACAAATTTTAGAAATATTAAACTGCGTCACAAACAGAATAGGTCTAATCAGATTTCAAAAATTTCAACTCGATACGAGTCTTGACAGAAAATGGTCAAGAGTACGAGGTGGTGTTACATAAACCGAGCTAGGCCAATAGCCTGGTGACCTCTCCTTGACAGTATATCGGTGCTGTAAAACAATACATCATGCCAATGAATAATTCATCACCTCACAACTACATCACTATAATGTGATCCCAAATCTGAATTTGAAACATCTCCACAATACTTCAGTTACACAACATTCTACTGCCATACATGTATAGAAGTATAAATCGGTGACTAATTGATTAAAACAATGAATGATATCATGCAATCAACGGACGTTCAAGTCAAATGTTTATGCACTCCTAAAGCAAATTTAACGATTTTGTTTATTGTTTCAGCTCTCATCGTGCGCTATTTAACCAGAAGATATATCGGAGAATATCATTCAAATACAGGTTAGTTGCATTCCAGAATTATTTGGAACATCGCTAGGGCCTTTATATACCAATATGCTTATTTATGTCTTCCTTTCAGATCTACTGTACAGACAAACAGTACCGATTAACGGCACTCCTGTGGAACTTGAAGTTATAGATGTGTCCGGTTCCAATTCTGACAAATTCCCAGCAGAACAGGTAAATAAATCTTATCTAATTTGTTTACTAAATCCAAATATAACTTTAACACTCACTCTTCATTATTAAAATAACATGAGGAAGAAAATAAAATAGTATTAAAGTGTAGTATTTTAGTAATTATTGAATAACCTCTGCTACTAAAACTACCATAATTTTATAGTCGTGAGCACACAAACCATCATAAACTTTAACCTTCGCTTTGACCAGGCCGACGTGTTATTCCACTGTATATCCAAAGGTACCCGAAATAACGCTTGCTGTAAGATTTTAACAACGTGGATCAGTGTAACCGGGACCTTGCCCAGTACCCACTAATCTTCACCTTCACAAAATTAAAGTATAACCTAAACAACCGGAGCCCGACCTCTATTTTCTAAACAATAAATCATTACACAAATCAGTGAGAATTAGGATGTCGAGTATTTCGTCAGAAGGTCACATTTTTGTAGCTATTTTAACTAAATTCCTGTAAACATTTAACTCAAGAGTTTATTTTAGGCCCTTTATAAGTATATCCGGATTAACATTCAATAATTTATTAAAATTATTATTAGATAATATTTTTTTTTTGGTAACTGTGATGTGATTTAACAAAACTCTTAAAAGTGTTACTCGTAATCATCATTATCATCAGCCTGTATTAGTCCAATGCTGGACATAGGCCTCTCCCAATGCGCACCATTTTTGTGTGCTCATTGGAGGTGCGCATAATCGCCACGCTGGGCATGCGGATTGGTGATCGCAGTAGCAGATGATTGCTGTTGTACAGAAGGATGCTGCTGCCCATCCTCCGGATCTTTCCCTTTGTGGGACGAGCAGGGGTGGTTCTATTCTTAGGCTGGAAACCACACGGCACACACGGTTACCCGTAAACATTTCTGGTATTCCTTCTACCTTCCTAGTATGTAGGCATATTTAGAATATGAAATCTTGTGACCGGATTCTGCAAAGAACAATGGAAAAAATATAATTCTCCAAGGCTTACCTCACTGAACATCAAAGAATCCACTGGAATTCTTCCGCAAACAAAACACGACGCGACTATCGACATCCTGTACGTTGTCTAAATCGCTTTATGTTCTCACAACTGGGTTAATGTCTCAAATAATAATATTAGTAGCATACAACGACTTCAGAAGCCGTTCCAGTGACCTGCACTCTGAAATCTAAACGTTATGACTCATCGTATTTACTTGTATCAGTGTTTAAAACAGCTCTGTAATTGCCAACCAGCGAAAGTGGTGATTGTCAGTAAATTAATCTACACATCCTTAAAATAGTTCTTTTGAAATGTGGTTAAAATGAGCAACAAGTTGAAAGCAAACGTAAAAACACTTTTAGAATTGCTTTCGATTACTCTTTTCACGGTACCTCATCTACAGGATGGACTATTTTTCTTCTATGGATAAAGTCGTGAAAGGACAAAAAATAAAATGTTCTCATGTCAACGACTCTGCCCTGAATACTTTAAGCATGAATATTGAAAAAAAAGTAAATAATTTTCAATTGATTCATTTCAGAAAAAAAGTTTATTAAATTACTAATAGAAAATGGTACCTTGAAAGAAACCTCGTGTATTTTAATTAAAAACGTTTTGTTGTTTACGATTCTCAGCTAGCCGAAGCCCTACCGCCAGAAAAATAATCAAACTAAAATATCAGCTTTGAGAAATGTTATTGACCAGTAAATGGTGTACTTGCTACGCTATTCATGAGAAAATACTTTAAACGGCAAAAGTTTGATTTGTATGGCTGTATTATAATGACCTTTTATTGACTTCGGTCGATTTCCTGATCAACGCTTTCAGTGTATTGTGCGAAATATATAAATTTCTTTGTGTACACAATGTAAGTAGGTATTACCTATAGGCAATAATACGTGTCCCGTGGGCGCATGTCGCGGCGTGGCTGGCCCGCGTGGGAGCGCCCGTGAATCGCTTGCAAGGCTAATTTTAAGCTGGAATGTTGGCCCGACGACGCGTAATTAAAGACATTCTTCTTCGTCTAGTCTCTTTTACGCAGAGCATTCGTTATAGTGTTTGATAAAGATTTTAAGTTTACTTTGCCGAAGTAAACAGCTTTGCACCTTTTGACGAATGTTGTCTGTATTCCTTAAAAAATATTTTGCACTTCATTACTTACCTACACTATAGGGTGTTGACAATCCTTTGGTTTTTTACCTACCCTACTTCAAAAGAGTGGACGTGTTAATGTCACAGTATATAGTCCACATCATTCAGCTACACTCAACAAATTGATCGATCCGTCTTATATTGTCAACACTTTACATACTGTATCATCCAGACTTGTGTTTGACGCACTTGCAGACGATATAACAAATATAGTAAAACCGATGTAAATGTAAATATATTTCTTTGTTGAAGTGACCCAAAAATGACAAGTTGACCTCTCTAGCTAATTACCTACCAAACATCAATAACATGGTTGTAACAAAAAAAATATTAGGCGCTCAGCCGAATACCAATGGCCGCCGGTTAACAGACCATTCGTTACATGTCTATTTAATAATGATCACATATGTGACCTCAATAGATCTATCCTCGGGTAATGGGTCTTTGAATTTTAGAAATGTATTGTAAACATTTCAATACGAATTATTTATGGCATTAACATACTATTTGATTTTTATAGGTGTTCCTACATAAAGATTATTTACCTACTTCCGTCAACTCGTTTGGTAAATCTTTCCCAGCACTTTGTAACGTAAATGTTTTGGTTGTTCCAGATTCAATGGGCAGATGCCTGTCTCCTTGTGTACGCTGTGACTGATCGCAGCAGCTTCGAGTACGCCACTGAAGTGTTAAGCGCCCTGAAACGTGCGCCGACAGGCGGCAGTCCGGCACATGGGCCAGCCGGCGCCTCGGCGCCCATGCCACTCGCACTGCTCGGGAACAAGACAGACTTAGACCACTTGAGACAGGTCAGTACCAACCAACCGAATTAATGTTTCAACAAACAAACTTTGAAGATCCAGTGTAAACATATTAATTTACAGGATAATACCCGTACGCTACGATCATGATATATAATATTCTAGAATCATATGAGAAGTAATTCGTGCATAAACTATCACATATTTTCGACCGCAATCATGGTGGAGCGCCAACAAAATAATGAAGGAAAAACTGCGCAATATTTTTCGCAACGACCCGTCCAGGCGTTACGTCTTCGAGACCTTCGGCTCGATAAATCAGAACTCTTTTGATTTATTTTTATTTCAAAAAAAAAAAATTTTGTGGTATTATTTTCTTTGGCACTTAGATTATACAATTTGTCTTAAAAATATTTAGTAGAACAAGTATAGCTTTAAATCATTGCTAATAATTCGAACAGTGCGTTCTAGGTATTTCCTATATCTAAATTAATAAATTCCACTGCTTATATAATAGATCATTTTAAGTACCCATAGATTGTTTTCAACGACCCATTTTGCTGTATTGCAAATACTTTTAGATGTGTTTTGGTAAATGTCAACCTTTCTATTTGTAAACACAGACTTTATTACAGCTCAAATAACAACGGAGCCTATAAACGGTATAAAGAAATCAATTGTTTTTCAACTCGATGATGTCTTTCGATATTTCTAGAATATTTACGGAATTGTCCTTCACCTTTCAACGAAATATCAATCGATATAGGATTACCGTCAGGATTACGTAACGGACTGAACGTAATATACTTATACTATATATAGACTAACATGATAGACATATTTCCTTATTTATATCTCTTTAGAAAATCTAGTCTTGGAATGAAATAATGCAAAATAATATACGTCATATAATGATGACGAAGATAGAAACCTACAGCGCTACAGAATTGTACCACAAAGTTACAAATTTTGTACGAAGCAAAATTCGATTATGAGCAGAATATGAATCTGCGATCTTCTGGTTAAATACACCAGCCGCATTGCTAATTTAACTTTTCGAAATCTCGAAACTTTCCTCTACATTCAACCGTCTCAGACGACAGTAATAATTAAAAACAATGTTGATGTACGCCGTCACGTCACGTTATCGCTACTTCACACGGAAGTTTCGACGTTGTGACACGAAAAACAAAGATGCGAGACAGGTCTTGTGTATCACTATCGAGTCTGAGCTCGCACTCAATAGAAATATACGTAGTCTACATAGTTTGACAGCTTTTGTGGCCATGAGTACAAGTACTCGTTTAGAACTTAAGGTAGTGCAGACTACCTTAGTTAATTTCCAAGAAACTATACGTGATGAAAGAAAATTTTACACAATATGAAGATGATAGGTATTATGAAGGAAGTTCTAAATTAGCTGTTTTCCTAAGACGCTGACAAAATCTCTAGTTCGTTAAATTGACTAAAAGCAGAATTACAGTAGGTAATTATATACTGCAACGTCATCTGCGTAGTATAGTTTATGTTTATAATTTTTAATTTCCTATATGTGCCCAATTTTCTGCGTGAATATACCTAAACTATTAATTTTATTTATTTTTTGTAATTAAATAAAATATAATCCAGACCACAACATTTTAACTTACAATTTTTAGACATATTCGATTTTAGACAAATTTTCTAACAAGGCCAAAGATATTTTTAAAGAAAAGTACTCAAAGTACTCCTTACGAAGTTACGACCTTGTGTTACGTTGTGTAAACAAAATTTACGTAATTTAAACAGCTTTGTTAAGTTTACTTTGTATTTAATTATTAAGTAACAACATCCCCGATATTCCACTGTTGGTTGTCGTCAAGAACCTTAAACGTGGATTACCTAAATACACAAAAAGTTTACGCTTGTTAAACTGAAGGCTGTCTCCATGGTTCAAGCACTCGTCTTTAAATTCCGAAATGTCCCTGACTACAAAATATACTTATAGTCTTTTTCATTGTTCGCAGGTTTCCACCAAGGAAGGTCAAATGATCAGTACAGCTCACGGCGCCTCCTTCAGCGAGGCCAGTGTGGCTGACAACTCAGGCGATCTCTACCGTTGCGTAGATCGCCTACTGGCAGAAGTGCGCACACCACAGCGCACACGCAAGTTCTCCGTCACCAAGATGCTCGGATCACTAATAGGTAAATCATTTCCTGTTCTACTTAACAATTTATGGCACAAAGTCAAAACAGACATACGTCGTAAATCTCGTTGATGTCAAATCAGTATAATTTACTACCGGAACCAATTTTGATTGGACACTGTGAATAACCTAGAAGTAACAAAATGTAACTACCGCTGCATGTTACGTTTGCCATACCGATTAGTTACAGTACCAAGTACTTTTGTAAAATCAGGATCACTTATGAAGAAGAATAATCGCCTGCCCTAAAACTAATTTTTGAATTGATATTGTTACAGGCGGTGGTGGTAATAGCCAAACAAGCCGAAGCGGGTCGATGGTAGCGTGTCCGCGTGTGCCCGCCCCGGCGCGACCGCCGTTGGCCGCCGCGGCACCCTGACCGGCGGCCGCGCCTGCGCACCGTGCGCGCTGATGCCTCGCTGGCGCCGGCGCAGTCTGGCTCGCCTGCTTGCCCGTGCCCGCCCGCTTCACACATCCCTCGTCACTGTCCGCTACTATCATATAAACAGCAGAGACAATGACGAAGTGCAGCGACCTAATCGTATTAACCTTGTGTGGAACTTGTGGAACTTATCTCACCAAAGACCAGAATCCTAGTCAATAATTTAAACGATGATATATGAATAACGTGCACCTATGTGAGCTTTTACTGCATATGTTGGGAAAGCAATGTGTAAAAACATAAAGTGAAAACTTTATGAATGTTGATGTTTGAATATTTTTGACAATAATGGCTAGAATATTAGTAACATATTGTCGCAATTCTATTCAGATGTGGATGTGCCAAAGAAGTATGATAATAATAACGGATTGATTAAATGTTACTGACATAATAACTACTTATGTTAGATCGTTAATTGAATACTCATCATTTACTTCAATGTCAACAAATTTTGATCCGTACCTACTTAGTCTGTTGAATGTTAATGTTTATGAAATATTTATATAATTAAATTATAAAAGTCATTAAATAAATGTAGATAATATTTAAGTAAATACAAATAACCACATCTTGATAAGGTGCCTGACTTTCTCTGCTGTACTACGTGTACCTTCTTATGCGTATATCTATTTGATATGGCCTAAAATTTTCTACTTTTTCACAGTATTATTAAAATAAGTCTTGCTTAGGGTAAGAACTTACATATTTTGTAATTGATTCCTATTTCACCATATCCAAAAACGATATTGAGAAAGCTGAAATATTATTTTCAAATGAAATTAATAATTGATAGGTTATACAGTTTTGCTTTAGGCCTAAAGGAGTGGTGAAATATGGAAATTCTTAAATCATATTTAAAGTTTTGATAATTATTATTGTAATTGAATGTACCTAAAACTACAATCTTTAAAATATTTTTACGGCAGATTTGACCAAAATGTTTAAATGTCTAGTATTGTTATGCTAGGGACACAATGTTGCTATGTAATTATGGTTTCCATTAAAATCATTAGTCATCTTCTAGTCATAGAATAAGGGCTGTGAAAAGACATTTTGAATATTGGGGTTGAATGTTTAATGAGGTTTGACTATACAATGTAAATCAATTTTATATGAGTCTACGTGTATTCTGTCAAAGAGAAGTAGTAATAAACCTATGGATAGAATGTATATAAATTAATATGAAGCAAAGATTTGGAGAAGGGAGTGTGATATTGTTGTAGGCTACGAAGAGGCCCGCCGCATAATTAAATAATGTAAATATTATAACCATTTGAAAAAAACTTAAACTCATGGTCACTGTTAATAAAATTTTAGCTGCATCATCTTTTAGATGAAAAATGCACTCTAATAAATTATTATGTGACCAAAATTTGACGACGTTTACACATTATATAAATAATATAAAATATAAATAATATAAAAAAAATAAAATTCTTGCGGCGGTGGTAAAGTTATAACGAGAATGCCTTACCTTGATTTGCTAAATTATTACTAAGGCAGAGATAGCTTTAGATAGATAGATTTGGAAAAATTCTGCAGTCGTATCTACCTAATCTACTTTCTGCCTTATTGTTAAATATTGTCTATTCCATAAATTATAATGATGAACAGAATAGAAGAATGTAAATTTTGTAAATTGTAAGGGGACTCAAATGTCGGAACTGATTGGAATAAGTTGTAAATAATTTTAATCGATTAGCTTTAATAATATTAAACGTTTATAATAATTATTCTATGTTTTTTTTTCCTATTCCCTCTAGAAAAACTGTGCAGAGCAATTGCACGCTTAACTACTATATTTACACCGTTACACACACACAGACACTGATTTTTAATATTATTATTTTTAACTATACCTATCCCAATGGTTAAGGGACACTTACTCTTGAATTACAAATCCAAATCCAATCTCAATTTATACATATAAATACGAACTCCTTGCAACGTTGCATGTTATTGCAAGAGCCCGAGCATTATTTCCTTAGCTGACTTAAAAGTAAAAATAAGATTTTAATGAAGTTCGTAATTCGCATATTGTTAGGGCTTATAGTTATTTAATATAATTATTTATAATTTATTTAACAAAATAAGTAATGAAAAGAAGAATCAGGTTTTGATAATATTATTGTGCCTGAACATAAATATTACAAAATAATTATAGCCATCCATTTTAATGAATTAGAGGGCAAAAATATCTCTACAAACCAAGATTATTAGTAGACGCATTTTATACCATCAAATTTCTTATCGTTTATTGACTTTAATAATTAGAAAAATATAAGTCGATTTATTTAATAGGTTGGATTATTACCATAGCTAACAACAAATTATATAAGTGCATCCTGCCTGTAAGTATAAAAAGTTCTTAAATGATTTTAATGTGTGGGAGACACGCATTATTTACTTAGCTGCTGGCTCGTAATTCCAGAACACATTCTTACATCTAAAGATCATGAACTCCATTTTTTATACGCTGATGAAACTATTTGACCTACATTTTCCATTATTTTTTATTCTTTTTAAAATGATGTGAACATTGTAGAAGAAAATACTAGAAGATAAATTGCCTGTTTCAAAATATACAATAGTTACATGTGTTTCCGTGACTTAAAATAAAGATTCTTTGCAAAGTATTTAAGTCGTTGAAAGATATTTACGAATAATGTGACATGTTCTAGACAATGTATCCGGTAGAAATATCCTCCTGTGAGTTAACAATAAAAATAATCAGCTCATTCATCCAGCACTAAGCCTAGCTTGGTGAATGGTGACGATAGAGCATTCATATAAATAAATCTGCCTATATTGTTAGTTTCACTGGTGAGCAAAGGCCTTCTCTCGTAAGCAGAGTCAGTGCGTTTTCGTACAGCCTCTAATCTAAACTAAGCCTATATTTAGCGTAATTAGCATCCACATCCTATTGATTACTGGATGAATATTCAGTCATCATTCAGAGGCTGTCAGCGCGGCCGTCATGTACGACTAACGCGCGGTAATGCGTTCGGTCAGTGTCTGGGATTTCCCTGTTAAAAATTGGATAGCAAACGTCACCGCCAACAAACATTGATCCTCTATGATTTGATCACTAAGTTAGTTACTAACCATATAAAAGATAACTTTGCAGCCTTTTAATCAGATAGTCAATTTAGACTTGCTTCAATCAAATACATAATACAAATCCGATAGATATATAATATATTAGGCAAGAAATATCGACATAAAAGACTCAAACAGAAAACTTTTTCTAAACACATTAAGAACACTTATTTTTAAACATCATAGAATATCTCCTCAAAAGACTTAATTTATATTTCCTGTAAGCACAGACAAATAAACTGAGAAATACCGTTACCTAACATAATCTAAATGGATAATAAATCCAGTACAAAATGATGAATGCCAATGTTTTTATCTTGCCTAGTCGTATTTAGTTAACCCAGTTGCTGATACGCCATATAAATCATATATTCGGAAAGAATTAAGGCGCAGACATGAGTTATTTAATGGTACGAAAATAGCTATTTGTATTTTAATTTTTAGAACACGGAAGAATCAACCGTAGTGGTGACAGTATGACGACATTTACAGTTCAGACGATCTGAAATAGGTACAATGTTATTGTCAACTAAAGGTAATAGTTCTGTCTTTCTAATGTCTGTTACAATTTTATTAAATGTATTCAGAAATGGACTTTAATGCCAGTACACAATGTTTAGTGTCCATTTATAGTTTCTTTAATATTCATATACTCCATAGTTGTAGTCAGTCTAAAATCAACTTAATTTGCACAAATGCACACCTTTTGCACACCACTCAGAGTCAATTTTGATAAAGGGTTCCTAGTAGATATTAATGTGTAAGACTGTAGAACTAGTCGAGCTAGTCAGTTTCTACAATTCAGTTTAGGTAATACGTTGTCGTAGGAATATATTTTTGCTAGTAGAAATTAGCTACTTAATCCAATATTGACGATTAAAATAATCGACGCCTAGGTTCTAAAACACTCTTTAATTTTTGTTTTGGTGCATTTGTTTTGGGTTTGATTTAATGTACTTAAAGATTTGAAAATCATGCGAGAGATGTATGGACAGACTATACCAGACAATTGATTTATTTTAAGACAATAAAATAATAATAGAATAATTATGGTTATGTAGACGCGTCCTTAGTTTTGCAATACAACTGAGATTAACGATCCCGGCGTCATTGAACCCTGTTCCATTTAAGGCTACTGTTCGATTTAGGAGCACCTGAATATAATTTATGCGTGTGCACTCTTCCTCAAAAACTATAATTTATAGATACCATTAAGCTTTATTACAGTTGTTAGAACTCATTAACGTTGCCCAAGTTTCCTTTTGCTTAGATTTTAAATAAAAACGGCGAGTGGCCATGGAAGTTATAAATTTGATTCAAAAGGCAAAAAAAAAATATTTATGTTTGTGATTACGGAGTACTCTGACTCGAATACGGAGTACTCTGAATCTATAGTAGGTAGGGCATAACTTCTATTTTTAGCATAAAATGCAGTAGCTTTTCACACACACATGTCACATTTTATTAAAATAATATTTAAAAGCTGCTAAATTTGTAAATTAAATATGGACCGTTAAATGAGTCTTTCAGAAGTTTGAAAAAAAGTTTTATGGTTGGCAGGCGCAGCGCTTTCGATCACTCCAGTCTTTTTGTAAAACTGTCGTCTGCAAAAAGAGATTGCATAAAGGAAGAGACAACAGGGGGAGAACAACTGACTCAGGCGAGACTTGAAGCCGCGATCTTGGCATGCCGTGCCATCGCTTTACCAACTAAGTTTTTTTTTAAATAGATATGTTTTATTTTATAAGCAAAAACATGTGCATAAACATTTAAAAAACTTACATAAAATATATGATATCATACATTTTAGATGTAGTGTGTGATGTATGTGTGTTGTTTACCAGACAAATAATCAAATAGGTACTTATTTATTAATAATTATTAATAAATGCATCCTAAATATTCTGCGGATGCAGATTTATACAGTTCACTGTTTGCTACAATTGAGTCGATTTATGCAAAAGTCTACCGCGCCGCGCGGTTCTGAGCCTTGCTGAGTGTTAACGTATCATATTATTAATAGTAACTGTAACCTAATTATCAGCTGACATGCATTAATAATCGAATTTTACGTTGCCGGCCGGTCACACACGCGCCAGCGATATAAATCACAATCGCATCTCAGAACAATGCTCGCTCCACAGAGAGATGAGAGGGGTGCGCAC